>CM036879.1:50015378-51265378 GCA_020796165.1 Pantala flavescens | reverse complement strand
AGCCTTTTTAGTCTTTGTAGAAACAGGGAAGCCACTTTTATTGGGAAACGGGAAGATTTTTCCTGATGTAATATTTGATCGATGTGGCGTCAAGTTTCTTCTTCCTCGAAGCTCTTAATTGTTCCCCTTTGCGAGGGCCTTTTCGGCTTTGTTTAACATGTTATTTTTCTCCCCGAAATTTTCGGGCGTAATATGAGTTGCCCCGGAGTTTTCCACCCCCAAAAAGGAGTCGCCCCCCCACAACACGAACTGGATAGTTCGAAGGATGTCACAAGCCTTCGCGTCGAACCAGATCTTTTTTCTTTTCATCTTCCGGAAGCATGGCAACGGAATCTTTCCTATCGAGAGGAAATCTGTCGTAATTTCCAGCGCTTTATCGGATCCCGGATGCTTCTTTAATTAATAATGGCCGAATGAAGCAATATATTCCGAGCAGACTAACATAGACTCTAAGACGTAGTGTTCGGATGTATTTATTCTACACAAAACGAGTCGATCGTCGTCCACTTCATTCCTATCTTCCACTAGGGACGTCGATTTGTCAAAGGGCAGTGCTTCCCGGATGCATAAATCAGGAATCCAACTTAAACGCGGAGAAAATACGGAAATAGCCCGACCGTTACCGGCGTAATTGCGTTTTATGCCTCGTATTAACAAGAGTGGACACCCTCGTATATTTATCGGAGGCCGTAAAAAAAAGGGGTAATATTTGGGATTAGACCTTCTCCTCCATCCCCCGCCCCTCCGTTCGAGATGACTTCAGCGTGCCTCCCCGGGCATTGAACCCGGGAGTTCCCGACACCGAGGATCCCTCCCCACAGATCTGCGGTGCTCCTGCGTCTCACGGATAGCATTGGGTTAAGGATCGACAGGAGTAGGCGGATGCTTTCTGGAAGATGCATCTCTCTGGGGTTTCATAACGGCTCGGAAACTGTATTCGCTCATGTCATTCATAACTCAGGGGGTGAGGGGGCGTGAAAATCGAGGCGACGATTTTTATGCCCGAGGGTTTCATATTCCACCCGATGTTTCTGCTTTTTACGAAGGGTGCGGTGTCAGTTTACGTGTTGTCCCTCGCGAGATTTCGGTGTAAAAGAAATTATGGGTGCCTTCCGTTCGTTCCTCGTTGTTGTTGAGGGGCCGATATACTCTTCTCCGTTCCGCGATGGGTATCGGGATGAGGAGTAACATCCCAGTGGGTTGGTTTAAGTGAAGTATTGTTACGGCGAAATGGGGTAAAGGTAAAAGGTACGGGAGATACATTGGCGTTCGGTAAACTTCCCAGACCGGAATCGTATCTTTATTGAGAGCCTCTAAAGGCAATCTATCCATTCGTTTTACGAAGCTTGTTCTTAGGAAATTTATCTTGAAAATTGATATTTACGCATATCTATGGCAGCTAGTTTGTCGAATTCAAATTTGTGACGAAGATTCGTATCTCCATCGCTTTATTAAATATTGATAGTTGCTGATGAAACTTCCTATTGCTAATTCTCAGAATCAATGACTTCATAAGAAGAACATAATTTCTATTTTAATGCTACATAGTCCACTTAATAATGGCAACATAAAGTAACTAAAATACCTCTATATTGCAAGGAATACATGAAAAAGATCTTTATCGCCTTAGGGATTTTAACAATGACGATTTTTGCTTCTGTTTCCTAGAAACACTCTGATAGTCTTTGTTCTATGAGATTGAAAACGGGAAACATCACGCAGAGCGCTCTTCTTGTTAACTCTGCCCATGAGATGAATCTGCATTGCGATGATGCAGACCTGAAATCATTGCCTCGAGCGCCGTGCCGATGCAAAGCTATCAGTAATCCTTTACATGAAAAATGGCAATGTCATTATTGAAAAATCCGGCGGAGGATCACGCCGAGTACTTTTTCTCGGTTATGAATGGTCCAATTATAAATCTGACTCGTGGAGTAAACGGTACTGGGCCCAATGAGGTGGGTGTTGCGCCCACCAGTGATGTAAGGATGGCCATCTTGGTCTTCGTCCCACGAACAACTTGAAGGAATCAAGGCAGAAGAGATTGGGTTATTCGCGAGACGTGATATTTGAAGTGGAAATGTGAATTGAATTATATATGGAGATCGAACCATATCCTTACGTAGCTATACGTTTGAACTTGTTAGATCCCGTACTCGGTATGTATATAGAGAAATAGTGAATATAGTTTTATGAATGTACCAGAAGGTATGAATGAGTATAGTATATAACTATAATATAATACATTACGTCAATCATGAATCTGTTTCATTTTTTAGGATTGTAATTGCAGTATAGAATTCGAGTGCAAAGTTGACTCTGCGATTCCCTTTTACGTACTCTTTTTAAAATGGAATAATTCAAAACGTAAAACTTCAATTCGTCTCACGTAAAATATGACTCAATATTCTGCAGCTACCTTAAGAATCATAAGTATCTTCCCGTGATTGCTCCACTGCCAAATAAGCATTCGGTGCGCCGGGCGGTTATGAGAAGATAACTACACGTAAGGAAGGCTTTTCAAGTAGGAAAATTTATTTCGCTATTATGCGAATATCGAAGATGGATTAGACTGCCTAAGGCAGAGAACAAAAACGATTACCCGGATATCGACGTGCTGACCTGCACGGATTACTTCCCCTCCACCGCCATTACGGGTTCTTCCGTATACAATTCCTCGAGCGACTCCCATTTCCTAGAAGACGAATGGCTCATCCGCTGTCCCGCGCACGTCTACTGCGAAAGAATTTCTCTTTCTCCAAAATTCGGCAGTTCGTCGAATCCTGATAGAGCCAGTTTTTGCTGGAAGAAAGTTCCCATACGAGCCACGAGTGTACGCCCGAGTTAAATTTATTGCAATCGTGACTTTCGCGTAGCCATGGAAATAAATTAACGCAATTTTCATCGGAGGGTTCGACAAAGGCGCAGCCAGCGTCGGTCGCAACATCTGCGATTTAATTCAGGTGGGATTACGCGCCGCATGTCGTCCTACGGGACTTCTTTTCGGCTAAGTCTGATCTCACTCATGAAGTTCTTCTCGATCGAAAAGTCTAAAGCATGAGCCAGCGCATTACCGTTATCGAATCGCCCACACTTTATAGCCTGTTGCCAACCGAAACTAAACGGGACACCCAATTCGTTCCAAGAGCTGATGATAATCTGAGGTGCTGGCTGACACATTTTGGTGGCGAGCGAATGCTCGAAATAAAATTTGGTGTCCATTTTTCTCGGGTTTCCATCCCACGGTGCCAAGCGATCTCAGTTCGTTTCCTGTTTTACTAATTTATAAGCGCCGAGCCAAAATATTTTTATGCACTTCTTCACCGTTACGAAGTAAGTGAACAGTTACAAAATACTGGCATTTAAGAGGGTTAAATGACGATGTTTGTTGTAAATAAGCCGTGAAATTATTCAGGAGATTTATGCCAAAGAATAATGCAAAATTAAATCTTGTGAATTTGTGGTAAAAGTTCGCAAACACCCTGTCCACTGCGGATTCTGTTCGAGAACCATCGATATCGAATCAATAAATTCCAGACACTGTCTGCTGATTGCTCAACGGTGGAAACTATTATTAACACTCCTCGTTTCTTCATCAGAATTACAATTAAATGACTTTCACCCTCGTGCTGGTTTGTTAAGTCTTCTCTGGACCTTAATATGTTATTGTTTATTGTAAATTTTATTAATTTTCAAGTCTACAACCTGTCAACCCCGTTTTCGAAATTCAATGCACAGTAAGCCAAGTACCCCGATAGCTTTGGTTTTGAGTTTACCCCACGGCTCCGTGCTTGCACCGCTTTCCTTATCAGAGAATTGCAGGATTCCAGCGTTGAGGAAGGAGGTTTGAGTGATTGCAGAAAAGTCTGCGAACAGGAGGTTAGTATCGAAGAAACAAATGCAAACGACGTCAAATGAAGACTTCGGCACCGTTTTACCCAACGAATTTCCTACGGCGTGATACTTGTCACGTCGCTTCGCGAGGCTAGGAATTATCAAGTTCATACGACGAATGTCTTACTACTTACCCCTATTTCGTAATTAAGCACCATTTCATACCTAGCTGGATTATTGATTGCAGCCAAAAATCGATGGAATTTTAGTAAAAAGTGGTTTATTAATGTTGATTTCCAATAAGATTGAATATAAATTTGTAGTGAGAAATGAAGTGTAAATCAATCGATATAGAAAGAGTGAAGAGGGATTTAGTAATATCTTAATGTGTAAACAGTAAAAGAGAGAGGGATGCGTTGAGAGATGTTGTGGGAAATGGAAAGGTCGTCTTATTTATATAGAGAGGTGAAGGAACTGGCGATAAAACGGAAAAGCCTTGGCCACAAAGCTTGGGGATATCTTTGATGCGGATAAACAGCGTTGGGTAAGAATATAACGATTTTATAAGGAAGGCGTAATTGCGAAACGGACGAGCGTAAGAATGAATTGCTATTCATGTGTTTTTAGTCGATATAATCGTAGATCTTCCGCACGATCGAAAATATAATCAAAAATTCATAATAGAAAATTACGACTTTATAACGTCGGAAAAACAGTCTTCCAGTCAATTAAAATACGTCTAAAATTCAGGAGGATATTTTAGTAATAAATTTATTTGCGATTTAAATGTCTGCTGTCTCCATTTCGATATTTCTTCTGTGATATCGAACTCGCTCGATTCTAAGGACGGATCGCATGGTGATAATGAGACTGCCATGTTGAATTAATAGCTCCATAAGGTTCATTAACCCAACGCCGTCCCCCTATTTCAATTCAGCTCAAGATCAAAATATTTACTCCCATTTTGTGCTCGAAGCAATTTTTCGAATTCATTGTCTACTTCCTATCTAATGTCGTTGGGGATTTGTCCGCGGCATGTGATACGAAGATGTTTTACTCTTTTATTCTTCCCATTCATATCATTCTTCTTTGTTACAACTCTATTTATGGGAATCACTTCAAGACGCCTCCAAATTATCTGAGCAAATATCGTGTTCGTCGTTTCATTATTCAATGTACTCGAATCCGACGTGGTTTTGCAGTCTTTTCCGCTTTCCCTCCGCATATGGAAGATATCTCTGAAAGGAAAGGAAGTACTTTATGCAAGTCCATGCAATCATTCCATTTCGAATGTGTTGCCGACGCATTGATCGATGATTGTGTATTGTGCAGAAGTTTTACGACGCGTCTTTAATATTTCTGGTGTAGCAATTCCGTTTGCTTTTCTGGTAAAAAAATTATTTCAACATAAACTCGGAGCTAAATTTTTGAAGTGGGTTTTAACTCTCAATTCCTTATCGTTACTTACTGAAGTAGATGGCTTATGTTTCGATTCTATATATACTAAATAGAGTTTTCTCTGCGTAAAATTAACGTCCTGTTTAATTGATCCACCTCATGTGAGAATGCTTAATATTAAATGGACATTTTTCTTTCATTCAGTATATCCTTCAATATACTACAGTACTCTGTTTTGTGAAACTCACTTTAAAAATGGCGAGACTTCAGCTTCTGGCGTCAATTTCCAACAAATTCATGTGCTGTTACTTTACTTATGTTCGTACAATTTGAAAGCATCAAATACTATAAATTATCGAGCAATTTACTTTACAAGATAAGATGCTATAAATCCAAACGGTAAAATCGAAGATCGGGAGTGCTGCTTCATCCTAAACGCGAGACTTGAATTCTACCATATACCTTCCGCGAAACTACGTATCATCAAGTCTTCGCGTTCGCTTAATTCGATAACCAAGTGAAAGGTCTCGAGGAAATGGTTAACAGAACCCGTTCTCTCGATAATAAACTCCCTCGTCAATTATTCCCAACCAACGAGGATTAATGGGCCCACGAACTCCCGAAAGTAAGCAAAATCACAAATAACATCGGAGGCGATCAGCGCCGCTATCAAACTGGTTCCGCGGAGCGTCATGTAGTGCTCGTAATTGAACTGTCATACCTCCTACTCCCACACGCAACCCCGCAACACGTGTTGGCCATTCGCACAGCCGTATCCGAGATCGATACCGCTGCTTTCTTTAATGGCCACACCGAGAAAGGGAAATCCGGGAGTCGCAGGATTCGTCCGTTTTCCTCAGCGGCCAAAGACTCCCTTTTGAAAGAAAGACGTTTCGGGGAAAGAAATTCGGCTCTTTTCTGCTTCGGGTAGGTCTCTCTCTCTCACTCAGACGCATGAATCGGAATCCAGGAAGTCGCCAAAAAAGCGCCGAGTCCGTAAAAGTGTTGCCATTTTTTTCCTTCCGATTTTATTCCATTTATCGTGAATGAAAATTCAAACAGAGGAAACGGTTCGAAAAATTTCCATCAACATCTTTCCCTACGATGGTTAATGTTCCTTCCATAGAAATACTCTGTGCAAATACGTTCCTTTCCTGAGAGCGCATCGAACGCCGTATTGTGTTTGCCGCCTCTTTGATCTCGCCAGTTTTATTTGCCATCTCTCTAGGAAGTATCGAGGAGTTCGTTCGCGGAGAGTCGCGTGTTCGGGGGACGTTAGAGGGAAATGCCGCAGTCTCACAGGCATCGGTAATGTCCAATATGAAAATGATTCGTAGAGAAGACTTCTATGCGCGTATTATGTTAAGGATTTTTCTGTTTTGGACGTATCGTTTCCAGATGACGTCTATGCTATGGATGATGACATCCCTGCATGTACTTTGATCCTCCTCGTCTCTTCTCGGAACTTCAGGTGCTCAGGCGATTTCACCAGTTCCCAAGCGTTGACGTTACTTCTCTCCAAATCGCCTTCTAACATCCGCTTTCGTCATCTGATTATATGTGCATCATCCACCGCTAAATTTATTTCTAAAATCATACACTTACCATTCTGACTTTCTTCGTTGTCAAGGAAGGACTTTGGTCACGCGGCGGTAACCTAGCAGCGGAGTTTATTCACTTATCTCCTCGTATAACACCGCATATAAATTCGGGATAGATCCGTATACTCGAATACTATGATCTCGTTCGGGGATTCCGTTTATTCTCGAAAAGGAAAGGAGACGCATGATTATTACTGCGACCGATGACGAGGCGCATTTTATTAGAGTCATTCAACCCCATAAACGAGCATCGTTTTCCTCCAAGTTTTCCTGAAACTATGACTATTCAGAGAATCATACGGAGAGCTCCGTAAACGTTTTTCGGTTGGGCCGTGGTGAGAATTACTCGGCCGTATTTCGGATCCTCGGCTACGGAAGTAAAATAGAAAAGGGTTTTTTTGTGGTAGAAGTGCGGAACTAAAATGACCTTTCGTTTTTTCATCTTCTAGACGAAATAGGTATTTTTATGCCTGGTCATTTTTTATATTCTTATTTCGGAAAGCAGCATGTCAAAATATACTACCCGTCTTATACACGAAGATTTCAATAGAATTTAATAATAATGGAAACAATTTTAGAATAGTAAAAAAATTGTATTGAAAAATCTTATAGTCAGGCGTGTGGTCCAGCGAACTAGTATATACGACCATGTATTTGAAATCTTTATTCCAAAAATTGCATCGAAAACATAATAGTAACAGAACAAGATGCTACCAGTCTGTACAACATTTATTTTTATAGACGAACTGTATGATATTAATATACATCGTACGTTTTAAACGATGAAAGAATATTTCTAATATTTGAAAAGCGTAATTTTTCTATCTGTAGCAATATTGATTCAAACTCCAAATGGCCACTGTTGACCCTATGACCTCTCGCGGTCTCAAAATATAATCTAGTCCACGGAATGAGGATATCGATTGGGATGATAAAAGACACTTTTAGTCTCTAAAATATTCTTCTGGGACAAAGGTGAGAGGGAAAGCACTTTCTTCCATCGACGCCTCCTCCAGGTGTCGCACGAGCCAATTAAGGAACTTTACTTGGCGATGCGTCTTATTGTTGGAAAAGAAGGTTGTTTTCATCACCGAAAGAGACGTACACCAGCTAGATGGTCGAGGCTATTTTATGTGAAACGCACACAAAAGGCTTTTGTGAGTTACTTTTTAGCATCGGTTTTATTTCCAGTTCGGTCAATGAGGAAGTCCAATCTAGCGGCGTTCGCGGACTTGTACGTCCCTGAGGATTACGATTCTTTCTGCATCGATGTATTCACCGTACTAGAGCCTCTATTATCTGTGTATATATCTCTAAATCAGTCTATAGATGCTATTCTTTTGCTTTTTGGAATGAAGTTACAATGTTCGAGGGACGACCTTCGTTTCCATTGTAGGTTTGCAGTTTTAAGGAATTCTGCGCGTTCCTGATTTAGATATCTGCATTGTAATTTAAATACTGTTTTAATTTAATTTAATTTATCCGGGATAGAAATTATTGAAAATTTATGAATAATTGGGTCAAATGCTTATATCGTAAATACTATTGATCAAAATATACTCCTAAAAGGATTTAGATGTAATGTACATTTGAAGTAAAATTTAACGTAAGGAGAACACCTCAAAACCAGTCATCGCGTTTTCATGAACACGGCTTGTTGAAAAGTATGTCCCTTGTTGTTTTGGTCTTATTGTTCAGAAAAGATCTATTCTTTGTCACTCCGATTTTCTTATAGAATTTTTACCTTCGTTTCAACACCTTTGTGAAAATGAAAGAGATAGAGTTTTGTGTGCATAGTGGGAGTGTTCTTTTCCTCATCGTCGACTTTGGACGCAGTCAAAGGATTCGAGTTCTTAGATTCGGCCCCTCCTTCCATCTTATTCCTCAGACCACCTATGACACATTTACTCACGTTCGCAAATGGCTCTATCCAAGGGAAAGGACGTTGTTCTCAAACGTGAAAAACACCTCAGCTTCTGTCTCCAACAAGACGCCGCCTTCGTTCGATATACCAATTCCTTAGCTACCAAACCTTTGTCAACACCAGGACCAGTGTTTCCTTCGTCTCGATGCATTGATGGAGGCCAAAATATATCATAAATATACATGGGAACTTAGATTTTACGTTGAATTTTCTGGATATGTATTGAGCATATTTGTTGACTTGAACATTCGGATAAACACACACAATTTATTATGAAGACAAGCTGGGAAAGCTGTTTCTAATGTATGAATAAGTAAACAAGAAATTTATTCGCTCACGATTCATGATTCCTGATAAGAAAATTAGAAAACAGTATAAGGTTCTAAGTTCTTTGTGAATGTCAACCTCCATAAATTTTCTCATTAACACGTATTAGGGAAATGGAAATTTATTCAACTCTACGGTGATCTGCTGATTACGTCTATAGGGTATTATACGTACATCAATCCAATAACTTCTGATGGTACCAAAAGGATCTTCTAGTTATTCTCATTTCTACAATCGCTTTCCACTGGTCGCAGTCGATGATAGCAAATCGGGTAACTTCGAGAATCCACTCCGAAAATTCATTCGCACTTTCGAAACGTCCCAAGTCACTGCGACGTGACACACACGTGCTAAAGTCCGCTTCGTCATCTTTACCTCTTTAAGTGTGGAAGACGATGGAATGACTGCAGTAAATTTCCGCATTGTATTATGTGTTTATGTATCCATTTAAAAGTATTCTCTTGCGTGTGAATCTGAAAATAGCGTAACTATTTAATCCATTCCTGTTCGCAAGTATTTTCTGTGAAACATCGATCGATTTTCCCAGCAGATGAAGTAATCATTATTTCGATAGGGAAGAAAAAAATCCGTTTTTTTTAGCTATCCTTCCCGTTGAAGTATTTCACTCTCGATAGCTGTAGTGATGACGTCATGTCGAGGTTGAAGGAAAGAACTGTTCGAGACTGAATTGCTTCAAGGAACACTTTTTATACTGATTTCCCGCTCCTTTATCCTTGTGGGGAATTGTCGTGCGAACCTAAAGGTGTTACGTTTTGGAAGGACGCAGAACGACCTTCTAAATATCTTACTCAATACTTATTATTTAAAAAATTCGTTCTCGACCATAAGAATAAGACACGAAGTAACAAAACCTATACCATTTACGTAAAATTGATTTTTCAAAATTTAAAAATTGAAAATTTTTGTGATGTACAACTTCTTATATTATAATATCGCAGCAGAGATAACTGGATTCGTCCAAACATTTACATTACCGTAGGAAATATTAATTTTTTAAATTTTCAAGCCTGTGTTCTTTGCATGCATAATCGTTGAAGATTCCCCGCGAACAGTTTCTTTAATAACCGCAAGAATTTTTCGTGTGAGATTGTAGAAGGATCCACCAATTTTGCGTGGGAAAAAAATTCGAAACTTTCCTCTAAGATTCTGACGATCTACTGTTAGGTGAGCGAATAGCTTTGTAAGAGTTGACTAACTTTGGCAATGTTTCAACCATTCCATAGCGGTTTCACCAACTTAGAACGGATGGCCTGTAGGCGAGGAAATTCTAGATCACTTGTGTTCGTACCATCGATTTCCTTGTTATGCACGAAATGTCTCCGTTAAGAGGAATCCATAGATTAAAATACGAAGCCTTTCTGTCATCATTACCGCAAATGCACCGCAAGATGTAATCTCACGTACTTTGTCTTTCTTCATATTTCCTCTTCCTAGCCTTTCGGAGTTCTTTGGTGAAAGGGATATTGACGGAGAAAGGTCTTTCACAATTTATACTTCGAGATTAAATATATGCTCAAGAAAATCTTAAATTTTAAATGGCAATTTATCTGTGAATGTTACATTTTCGGAGACATTCCAAAAACTTTTTTCGATTTTTATTTTTATTATTTTGAGTGTTTTTGACCTTTGATATTTACCCCTGTTTCCGCTTTAACTTGGTTATTTGGCGTATTCCGGGGACTATCATCGACCCTCCAAAAGTCTTTAATATTTTCTTATTTATTCCATCTTTTAATCGAAAAACCCTTTATAGCATTTATATTTAAAGGAATAAAAGTTCTCTGCTTTATTCAGTCAAATTAAACATCGGAGACTTAAAAGAAATAGCACTGTAATTTACGTGCTAAAATGTTCGCAATTTAGCAACGTTTACCTGTATTACAATCACTTATTTCACACCTTATTTTGTTCAGCATAGGTGAATCGGACAGTTCTTTTCCTAATAATTTTACCTCTTCAACTTTCTCTTTATATAAGCCACGGTTGAACAAAAAAATCCCCTTTGATTTATTACAGCAGTATAAAAACCACAATTACGTCCATACTCGTATACGATTCTCCTTATATTACCTCGAAATTACTCAATATTTTTCGCTGATTCAACCTTAAATATCACACCAGCATTACTGCGTCTATCGAGGATTTCAATCACG
The DNA here is from genome assembly GCA_020796165.1 of Pantala flavescens. NCBI lineage: Eukaryota > Metazoa > Arthropoda > Insecta > Odonata > Libellulidae > Pantala > Pantala flavescens. The sequence continues at coordinate 51,254,120 of CM036879.1, read as the reverse complement.
AGCCCTCGATTACTCTAGAACGCGAAAAACAATGAATTTCCCCTCGTAAATCCGTGCAGGTAATACTCTTCTTTCGGCATCGTCACCACTTCCTCACCAACACAAAGAGGTTATTGTCCGACGACTTCTACCTATCCCTCAACGCTCTACCTTGCGCCCCTTCAATTACGCGCCAAATAATAACAAATGCCGTCGATTGTCGCAAAGGGATGAACGTCCTTTGCGGGGGGTGGGCGTAGCAAAGGGGTGTCTTATGGATACACGGGGTGTGGGGGGGAGGGGGTGGGGAAAGGTAGCGTGGGAGGGGGAGTCGTTGCGCGCGGTGAGGCCAATGACCCCACCGTGTTGTCCCACCGATTTTCGAATGTTTCCCACCCGCCCACTCCTCCCTGGCTCTTTGCCTCTTCACTCTTTAGTCTCTCTCCCTTTGCACCCCCCGATTTCCCTCGTAAAAAGGTCGAACCCGAGTAAACGAGTCGGAATGGTTTATCCGTCAAGATTTCGTCTTTTTTTTCCGAGTACTACGTAAGACTGCGGGAGTAATAGCGGTTGCCTGGTGCGGCGTAAATACACGGCGATTTGCTTAGCGGGAGAGGTATGATTGTTGTCTACGCGAGGATTCGAAACGGTTAGGAACAGATGATATTATTTTGTTCCGCATTTCAGTTGAGTCCTGACGAAACGAGGCGGCTTTTTTTGAGGTCCGTTCCTAGAAATCCACGCACGAGAAACACTCGTGTTGGAACGTGTCGGTTGTCTTCGTTTCAAATATCTCGATAAGGCACTAATGAGTAATATTAGTCGCCCAATTATAGATAAGAGCGTTAAATGGATGGGTGGATGTTTTTCGTTCGGCTTCCGAGTAAATATTTGACTGTGAAAGAACCCCTCTTCTCCATAAATAGCTTATGATTTAGGTAATTAAATTACTTCATATTTTCAAATTATTATAATAATACGTCATAAATTTGAATTTCCATACTTTTTATACAGTATTGCTAATCTTATACCTCCGCGAATTTTCCACGTAATACCCAATGTCTTGATGTCTTAATTATTCCTTGTCCATTACGACGGATAAGAGATGGAAATTAGAAAAAAAGAGAGAATTTTAAGTGAGAATTATGCGGCCAAAGCGTTATCCGCCTCCGCAGCACGAAAAGGAGCGGACGGCAACGATTCACTTCCGTAAGTTTATAAAAGTGAATCGATTCCCTGGTTTCACTGCTTCTGACCCTTGGCCTCCTTCCCTAAAACTTACCGTCTTCTCAGCTATTGATTTTCTCCGAGAAGTAATGCTTTTTTACTCTTCCTTATTTCGAGCAGTGGAGCAATGCGAGTTTGAAAATTAAATTTCCTCAGCGGCGGAGAAAATCGCGAAGCCAATCCGTCCCTTGTGTTTTCTCGAAATTCACTCCGAGGATTTTTTTTTGCTCCGTGGCCAACTTAGGATGCGACGGATTATATCCCAGACTAAGGAATAAATTAGATTTATCCGATGCTCTTGTACGCCGCATACATTCGAATATAAACCCTGACTTGTAGATCTCTCCCTGAAGGATTTGAGTGAATGGAAATGCACGGAAAACAACGCTGCTTACTTTTTACTTGTTTTGAGAAGACCGTCACACCTAATGAGTGTGGAGAGCAAGCAAATAGACAATCCCTCAGGAAATATTATGTTTATTAGGAATCAAATTATGGAAATCAAAACTGCATCGGACTAATTCATCAAACCAGCGATCTAATTATAATTCTATTCAGTACGTTCCTTAAAGAAAGAAATTTATTGAGACTTTTTTTACTTGTTTTAGAACTAAAATATAAAGTATAGGGATTCATGTATGAAGAATATACTCTTTTAATATTTATTAAAAATTTCTGTATTATTTTTATGATTATTTATACATTTAATTTGATTAGGCGATCTTATTTGGCATGTTTAAAGCGATTTTCATGCGTTCCTTTGAACATGATTTCATATTGCTTGCTTACAATATGTCATCATTTGAGGTATATTTTAGTCGTAACTGATTTTCTCCTTTTTTCATCAGGTAATGGTAATTTGGACTCTATCCGCTCCTCAGATTCATAGAATATATATCGAGTAACATCATAAAATGACGTGCACGTGTCTAATCCTGATTTTTAGTTATCGGTTACTAATAATCGTGCCAAACTTCGACAGTCGCTTAGCGATAGCACCCCATTGAACATCACGAGCTATTGTAAAGGAGCTCTTTTTATGATGACGCATTCCATTCTAGGAAATACCGTCGCCTTAGCGCATTAGTGCAATAGCTCGAAAACAATGTTCGGCAGTCCATTGCCCTATCATATGATCGATAGTCACCGAGAAAAGAGCGATAAGAAAGTAGCCTCCACGCGCTAGAGAAATCAACCCGTAGAATCCGTAAAAACCCATTCTTAATAGAGATTCGCCTCTTTTTATTCATACGGGCATAGGAAGAGAGAGTTGAAATGAGTCAACCAGTCGGGGTTCTTAATCACAAGCCGCTCGCAGAAAAAAAAAACCCTCTCTGTTCTCCCTCTGCGTGGGCGTCAAGGAAAACACCCCCACCGCGCACACTTTCACCTTTTCTCACGCACACGCACCCACGGACGCACATAACGAGCGGCTGGAAAATTCAAACTTTCACGGCTTTGATAGAATCTGCAGGTGTTCGTCATGTGGAATCAGGGTTCGGAGAAATGAATGGTAAAATTTCATGGAAATCGGTGCAAGATCACGCATAGCCGTATTTTCCCTTCCCCGGTGTTTACCCAGGAATCATCCCGAGTCGAGAACCTCTATTTTAAGAGAAAATTGACTTCCGAAAGCGGAGGATACAATTCGAAATATCTCGCATAAATATCAATCCGTTCGTAAGTAATGAGTTGAAAGGGAAGCAATGAAAATTTTAAATTGAAAATTAACGTTTGGAGGGAAGTGGAAAGAAGGTAGGAGATCTCTAAAGTTCTGATAAGAGAGGCGGATTTTTATCGGGAGTTTCCCTCTAGGAGCGCAGAAATTTACGATTTTCAGATACAGAAGAACCCTCGAATAAAAAAAAGGTCCTCCAAAAACTCCTACAAAAAAATTAGTTTAGATCGTTTCCGAGATTCGGAAACAAAGTAATTCCCGAGTTCTTTTATGGCCCTTTAGATTTAAAACGCAAAAAAAACGTCTGATTTGCCTAAACAAAGCTCAAAAATAAAGTCGTAAAGTAATCCCGAGGAGTGGTATAAATAGGGACCCGAAGAGCGGAAGGAAAGTGCACTGAGAGATAACAAACGATAAAGGGACTTATTTTAAAAGCCGCGAAAATCAATCGTACAACCCTTTGCTTTCCTTTGTTTTCACCGCTCCAATCATCGGTGGTATTCAGCGTGCGTGTGTACACTTCTTTGCGTGTGTATCATACGCGAGGGCGGGTACTTAAGGGTGTTCTTGTGTTTGTGCGCATGTGCCCGTGTGTTTGGCGTTAATGGGTGATTAGGAGGAGATATGGAGTAGCAAGAGGGAGGGTTGTCTTCACGTGGGTGGATGGGGTAGTGACCTTTAGGCGATCGACTAGATATCTCGTTATTACGAGGAGCGTCCTCCGGGGATTCCCTTCCATCGAGACATTTTCCTCCTTCTTTCCGAAAGGGTCCCCTTTTTTTCAACTTTCTCCAAAGAACGTAGTGTTTATAGTAGGTCTCTAGACTTTTATAAAGATACCGTTATCGTAAGGTACGTTCAAGGAGTAGCGAACTTTTCGTTAGGTTAATATTTAGGATGTTATCATAACACTTATGTGCAGATATTGATTGCTTTTTCTTTAGTTATTCAAAACATTTTTCTCGGCAGTAATGTTTGCAAGTGAGAAATTGATGATGCATGTACTCAACGTAGTAGCTAAAATATTCTTCATCTTTATAATATCCCAGAGGATGTTTCTTCGAAGATTGTATTGCCTGGTTTTCATTTTATATTTTATTATTCTTACATTTTTTAGTTTATATTAAGGATTTATTCCTTTTTAAGGTGTACTGATTGATTAAAGGTTCAGAATATTTATTACCAAATATTTGGAATAAATAGATGAGTTAAGTGTAAGAATAAATAGTATATATGATAATATTGGCTGCGAAATATAATGTTTAATGGTATGTTGATTTTTTAAGTATCAAATCAGAGTATTCTGTAATTTTACGATATCTAAATTCAATGCAATCGGACTTTATTCCTCGACATAAAATCTTAAGTTTTAGTAGAGTAAATCAGTTTCACTGTTCTGCACAAATAATTACCAGAGTTCGCGGAGGCAGTCGTAAAAACTCGTCACGCATCGCTCGCTAAAAATAATATTTCAAGCGAAGTGGTTGTGAGTCAACCGGATCGCACACGGATCTCTATATCTCAATTTTCATGCGTTCATACTTTCATTAACGCGATCCCGCAGTTTTATAACTCCCGATTATCCGGAGACATTTTATCAGCGCCCTCAAAAGGGGTGAACTCCCCCCCGGATGATCCGAAGCAATTTTACCACGGATTTGCCCTCCGAGAACATTAAAAAAGCGAGCAGACATACGCAGTTCCGTACAAATCCATCCTCGTACCTACCCTCCAAAACCGCCTTCGGAGACGTTAATGTTATGACAGTCGATATTGTGTTATCGCCCTGTTATTATTGCAGTCGTAATAGCCCGCTCTCACGAGCTCGCATTTCGTATCCTCCCGTCCTCTCCGCAAACCCCTTCCGTGAAAAAAGCACCCTTCCGCGCATGCGCGGGCGCCTGCGCACCAGTCGTTCGCGCAGTTCCCGAAATAATATCCCTCTCTCTCTCTCTCTTTTTCTCCCCTCGATCTCCCATTCTTTTCGTTACCGGGCTGGTTTCGGAGAGGGGATTTTTTTGGGGAGGCGGTGGAAGGAGGGAAGAGTTTTGGGTAGGCATGTGGAGTGGGGAGGAGGGAGGGAGGGCGAGGGAGGGGTAGAGCCCTCGCTCGTGGGATGCCTCCACCGCCTATCACTCGCGCTCGAGGCACCGCGTCAGTACACTCCGTGTCGTCTCTCCTCCCATCTCCGTTCCAAAAGTTTATTCCCTTCTTCGCCGCCGGTGGCAACCACAGCACTCCGTGCATCCACACACTGGGATTATTTAGTTCCTCGCCCCCTGCAACTGTTCGCATCTCCCGAGGACCTGTGAGGAAGAGAAACGCATCTTTATTTCGACTTCCCGACCTTTCGTCGCGAAAGGAGTGACCTCCGGACGAGAAGTGCTTTTTTTTGAGTGGTGACACAAGTATATACGTTTCGGTCGTGACCAAGGAGACAGGGAGGGGAGGAAGTGGATCGCTGTTATTCTACCCTTTGTTTTTTTCTTCATTTCTTGCCACCGGCGAAATCGCGCAAAAGAAATTTCGACGTCAGCCGGGTGTGTATCTAGCTTCTTCCGGTTCCATTTAACGCGCGGATCTCTTCACGCACCATCATACATCGCTGGTCTCCAGCGCCGTCTTTTAAGTTTCGCACCCGACGTCGAGGGCTGTTTGACCCGGAGGAACGGTATCTCCGAAGCAGTGGAAGGCGAGGTGAATGAAGGAAGAGGAGGAAGAAGAATCGCGGTGGGATGTGGATTTTAGTGGAAGAAGGGGGAAGAGAGGAGGAAGGATTGAACAACTTAACAGAAGGGAGTTTTTAAGAGTGATCGACTGAAACGGTTACTGGTGACGACTTGGATTTCTTTCTATCGTATTTTATGCCCTTTGCGGCGAACGGGATAATGTTAGCAGTGAAATCAGACGTCAAAGAGGAAGTGTTGTGCATTCAGCATCGCAAAGGGGGCAATAGACGCCACCAGTGACTAAGGCGGCTCTCAAAGATTTAGCGCCTCGAGGTTTCGAGGAGAGATCGGGATACGAATCCCAGGCCTCCCAGTGGGAGGTTCCTTTGATGCTTAATCGCTCTCCCTTCGGACGAAGGCGGTCCCTCTTGTTGGTAACGAAGCGCCCTGCGCCTTCTGGTGTTCCGCTGGGAGATACCCGGAAGACAACTCCAGTGCTTTAACTAGTACTTAGCCGTGGGTGGGAGCAAGTAGTTCTCCGAGTCTTTTAGCTTGCCGGTAACTTTCCAAAGGGAATTACCTGCACCCTCAAGGGATTTATTTGTTTTGGGTTTCAATATATCAATCAGTGCAGTGTAATTCGCGCAGTTGGGCGAAGGGAGTTTTAGGTAAAGGGGTGTCGATTAATTTGATAGGGATTTTCTATAACCAGTTGGAAAGAGGGGGGAGGATCATAGACTGCTTCCGGGAACGGCGTATAGTAGGGGAGGGGGGGAGTCATACGGTGGGCGTCACAGCCCAGCATGCCAAGGCGCCAAGTCGCCGAATCTTCAGACGACGCTGGAGGAGGAGGGGGAGGGAGTCAGGGGGGTGGGTGGGGGGGGCGGGTGGGGGAGAAAGGGCAAGAGGAGGGGTTGGAGGTGGAGGGGGTGGAGGCGGGGGTGGAGGTTGCCCATACGTGACCGCGATGGACGTTCTGGACCAACTGCTGGTGGCGGCGGCAGCCTCTTCTGGAGACGGTTGGGAGACCGAGTCTCCGTCGGACGTTGAGGGTGTAGTGATAGGTCACCATCGGGGGGGTAGTGGGGACGCGGTAGGAGGAACGTCGAGGAATTTCCCTGATCTCCTGAGTGGCGAAGGGCGTTACCAGAGGGAACCGTCGTCGTTCAAACCATCCCTACCGGTTCACACCGGAAGGTCGTACCCCGACAGTATCGGTGAGAGATATCCGAGAGATTTGGACGTTGGTGGAGAAAGGACTCAAGGAAGGTCCTATCTGGACGAGTTAGGGTTCGAAGTGGAGCCCGAAAGAGGGATGGGCCCGAGACTGGGCGGCTCGCAAGTGTACGGCAGGGAACCCGCCGCCGGTCAAAGAGAGCTTGTGGGGAGGCAAGAAGAGCGCTCCTCGGGCGGCGGCGGGTCTAGGGGCGGAGTCGTGGGTAGTGCCGGGTTCGATTACGCTCCGCAGACGGACAGGTGTCAACCTCCCCAAGTGCCTAAGGTGGAAGAAGATGGTGTGGCGGGCTTCGCGAGGGAAGTTTACGCCCGGTTGGGTGCGGGAGGCGGGGGATCGTTGCTCTGTAGCGCCCTCGGTGGAGGAGGGCAGCCTCCTCCGCCTCCGAGGGCCGACGATCCCCATTCGACGACGACGCCCAATTCGCCTCCGCCGGGAGGAGGGCCTCCGGCGACGCATGCATCTTCCTCCGCCGCCTCTTCGTCCTCCTCGCCGGCGTCCCTGCTCGCGGCCTCCAAGAGGGGCGGTGGAGGAGGAGGCAGCGGAGGCGGTGGAAGCAGCGGACAAGGAAGCAACTGCAACTCTATAAGAGGTAGGGAGGATATCTCCGACATCTTAGTCAGTAATGGCACCCATCTGTTTCCAGTTGACGCGTTCGTTCATTTGCTTCTTAACCATTAACGGCACCCACGCTCGTGTGTTCCGCTTCATCGGGCGAAGTGATCGTGTCTTCGGTACTCGAATATGCAGCCGTGCGTTCAAGAGAGAACTATTCTCCGTTATCTACGACACTCGTTCTTCCGAATCGCTCGGCGGTTAGTGAATCAATCTGCGTAGAAATAGCGATTGGGTACGCTTATTGTTTGGCTGTATTTTTGTCGAATACTCTATGAAGAGTATGGAACAATTGTAATGCTGAATTGATTTGTGTTGTATTTGTGATTGCATCATTGCATGTTAGTGATTGCTTCTTCCGAATAAATCGTATTTTCCGTGCTCTTGGATGGACGCAGCGCCTTCGAAATAAACTGTTTTTAGTGTGTGGATCGAGAGAAATAGCATTCCTAATTTACCTATTAATTGAACACGGGAAATATTTCATGAATCAAAGATCGGGTTGAGATAACTTACCGAGAATAGTGATGACATCAGCTCAAATCCCTCGAATTTATTTCAGAGTCAGAAATTATCTTCGACTGCGTTTCATTCCTTTCGTATATGGTCCCGCGTCTTCGCCATTATCTCTTAAATCACGTTTTAATTGGATGGACGCCGAAGCATTTCGCCATCTTCTTCATCGAGTTCAACAAACACCATCACTCTTTCTTCCCTTTGTAATTTTCTCTCAGTGGAGAAGAGCATGAGATAATCTCGGCTGTAGCCCTCGGGGCTATCAGGTTCCTACGTGTTTCGTGACCACGGATAGGGACGTCTTCTAACGGTTCACCTATCCTCAAAAATTCTTCGTATCATTAAATTCCATCTGTCGAAGTCAGGAAGGATTCAGCCTTGCCTCTTCTTCTCAGGTGCTTATGCTTTTAAAAGGAATGTGCTAATGTCATGTATGTGTTGTTAGTTTTGTGTCCCGCACTTAAAGCTCGTGTCATCTAGCGCCTACAGCTTTGATCAGGTGTTGAGATCTCTGTTCAAAACGGTTGTAAACAGTTAGAACGTCATTTGTGTTTGATACGACTTACCGTCTTACGTTTATTAATAGATGTATCTGAAATGTGTACGAAAAAATTTGGTTGCTAAGTGGTTAGGGGGAGTTAATTTTGATACTTACCCACATTGGATACTATGAATGTGAGTACGGAATAAAACAGTCGTAAAATCACTTAAGTAATTGAAGGAAATACCACACTGGACGTCATCAAAGGGCTCTGTCTTTCATCTTACTGACGTGATGGTTATACTTCCTTTGAGCGACTTCCCAAAATATAGCTGCTAGCTTTCGAGAAGTGTGTGGCTTCTTTCAAAAATTAAATTTATAATCTTCTTCTGCTAGTCAAGCATTGATATTATCCATAATGTTACCGATGTGTCTCATTTGAATTACTATTCTTTTCCACGTCCATTAAAATGACGAAGAAACTCTTTGATACCACCGCTGCGCTGAAAACTTGTCAAAACATTATCTATCATTCCCCTTGGAATGTTTATGCGTTAAAGATTTTTTCTGAGATGTTTATTTTGTCATCAGTTTCACAAATCTTTAAACAACGTTACATAATCCGCATTTGCCTCATCGATGGTTGTATCGAAATATCTTAGGACTTTTTGTGGATTGAAGTGAAGAATGTGTTCACGAGTACGTACATTTAGAATTGTAAGTGTATCTCGAAAAGTAATTTGTTGTAGGTACGGCGCATGCCTTTGATCACATGCCTTTGGTGAAAGGAATCGTACCCCTAGGAAGTTTATAAGTCCTCTGGTGTCGGAACACTTGTAAGGAAATTACTCCGTCCACTTATCGTGATTTACTTCGGCTGATCAGTTCCAGAATTCCATTTGTTTACGCTCAATTTGCTCAGAATGGTGTGAAATTCTTACTTCTGTGAACGGAACACGCGGAAGAGTTTTCCGTTTGCTATTTACGGGAACAAACGTTGCCATTGTTAGACCGCAAGTTTTTCGAGATTTACATTTAGTGGGATAAACGTTTGACTCAATCGTAATAGTAGAAATCTTCTCGTTATTCGTGGCACATGCTACATATTCGGTTATACATTGAACAGAAGTGTTTTCAAGGTTACTTTATTGAAAGTTTTAAATACCTTTCAGATGAGTTCAAGCATCTGATCGCTTTAATACACTTATAACGATATAAATTGTTTACATCCGTATTGTTTACATTTTTCATATTCATCCACTCGAGCGGTAGTGTAATTTCCTTAGCAAAATCCCTAAGGAGAGAAGACCCTTTCCCCATGCGCTCCCAAGAGGAAAAACTTTCATCGGCTGAATCCTCTTAAAGGAGAACCCGCGTTTAAAGATGCACATCAGCCGTTTTTGCGCTGCCGTTCGCTCCCCCCAACGGGAAACTCCGCTCGAAAATTAGCGAAATCTGTTCGGGGAGACTGCACGAGTAACACAAACAAATGGAAGGGTAACGAATGCTTGTGAAATGAACCTCTCTTTGTGGGCATCCCCAACTCTTGAACTCCCTTCGCCGAAGTAAAAAACGGCACATCCCTCTCCCACATATATATTTTAGGCTATATATTTCGGGCAGGAACCATGATGGGAAGGCATTACTCCGGAGATTCCGCGATGTTATGCGGGGTACCCGGAATTACCCGGAAGTGACGGCGAATACGTCCAAGGGACTACAAGAGGACGCGGTTCTCGGTGTCGTAGGGATCCAGGAAGTGGCGAGAGGGTATAACCCTACCGCTCTTTTGGCCGGAGGGAGGGCCGTGGGGGCGGCAGAGGCCCTTCCGAGGGCCAACTATGCGCAGAATTCCTGCGTGCCTCCAAAATGCCCTCTCTTCGGCCGTTTTTTACGACTCTCGATCCAGGAACCCCTAGAAGATTATCGGAGAACAGGTCCTAGCAAAGGAACGAGAATGCCAGGGTTTTTCTAAGGATATTCGGTTTCATCCTTATGAAGGTCCGATTGCGTTTTCTTCTCGTTCTGTACTGTGTGAGAATTTTAATGGAGCGTAATTTTTAACTAATGAATGTTTGTTTGGGTAATAAGAGGGTATAATGAACAATTTGCGATACTCCTTAGTTTTGTTTCAAAGGTTACTGACTTCGGATATACCGTTTTGAGTAAAAATTGATAGCCACTTGCTCGTCGAAGTTTTTGTTCGGTCTGTCCATACTGGGTATAAATAGTGGGTTACAATAGTCACTGAAAGTGACTCGACAGCGCTTCAATTGTACAATCTCATTACAGTAGGAAGAACATTTTACTACAGATTGTAACGACCAGGATCCGATTTCTTTAATCATATCTTAATCGAAATGTTTATCTGTCTATGTTATTTTATCTTAAGGATGCTTTTCTCTTTTCACGTCCTTATCTGGGAACATTTATCTCTATAGAATATAAAAAAGCTCGATTGCGCAGCCGAAATTATTTGTGATTTTTTCAATGGTCTATCTATGTCTTCCTGTTTAAGAAACAGCACGTAAAACTTCCTCACCCATTATGGAAGCAATAATATTTGTTATGTCGGTCCGTCAAGTTTTAATTAATTGACGTTAACCCGATTATGTTGTTCTCGCGAGCATTATCCCACGATCGATTTGAGAAATATATTTCCCCGATCATTATGAATCATCGTCAACGGATATCGAGCCTCTTAAATCATAGTTTCAAGCGAACTATAGTAGGATGCGATCTGGAACCTTCCTTCGCCCACGCCGTGCATTCTTATATGGAGCCCTGCGAAGGTTCCTTGCAGAACATGCTTCCATAACGGTGGGCAATAAATCGTTCCTCAGCTGGTTAACGGATCCGTCCCCTCCGCCCCCACCCCCCCTTTACTCTCACCATTTTCCCGTTCCTCCACTCTAGTTCCGTTTACGACCCCTTTCCCCGCAGATTTCAAGGGTCCCGTTTTATTGTGGTCCGTGCGTGCCTCCGAAGACGTGTGTTGGTGCATGTTTGCAGTCCCCAAATTTCCCCAAAAGCATTGTCACCCTTCGGCATAGTGTCGTCTCACGAAGAATCCTCTTACTTTGCGTCTATTGCTCCTTAAGAGGGTTCGCATTCGCCTTTTGTGAGGTTTCGACTGTTCGCTTGTTGACGCTCCTTGCGTATTCTCAGTTTCCGGCTAAGAAGAGGAAGCAACCGGGAAGCAATAAAAAACATGCCATTTTCCCCTCGATCGAGTTCTGTATTCTTCCTGTGGTTACCATGGGAAGGAGATTCCCTAAGAGATTTTGCCGGCGGTTCGGAAATAGGGATTTGGCGTTCTTTGAGTTGGTGGGAACATTTATTCCGCGGAGGGTCCGTACGAAGAAAATGCCGCTGGCGTCGAACATTTATTTATGGATTAGATCCCTCATGAATTATAAGAGACTTTAAAAAAGTTTTGAGAATACTGTTCAGGAATGATTAATGTAGAAATTCGTTCCTCTCTTTTTAAAATCTCCTATGATCTCCAAAACTGCCTCCCGTTGACTCAAAATTTGTATCTTTCGTCCGCGAGTATATCTTCAGACAAAACAGCGCCATAGCGTAGAGATTCCTCACGTTGGGAGGTCAACATACTTATTCTCCATAGCAACTCTCTCGTACGATAAAATTACTCGTTCTGTTATCATCGATGCGTGTTTACAGAACGGTTGCCCGGCAGCAGCGCCTCCAATTATTTCCAGACTTAATTAAACTTGCATCAGGAGCAGATGTATATTATTAATATTCTCTTGATCGAAGTTCCTCACTTTCGGGAAGAGTTTATCTCTTCAGTTGGCAACGCATGTCTCGAGTATTTGCTTTGCGTTCGAAGCCCATATCGCTCATTCCCAGCTTCCGCGATTAGATCGAGGAGAAAAAAAATGTCCGCCGGTCATTGGAATGGTAACCCGTGGCCGTACAATGTCCTTCGATTGTTTTCCTCCGGTTTTTCTACGATGCCCGACCTACAGCATTTCGCGTCATTTTTAAAGTTTCCTCACCCCCGAGAAATGCTCGACTGTTATATTTCTCACGCTTCGCCGCGTCTATAGACCATTGAGACAGCTCAGAGTAAAAAAGTATGAGAAAGAGTTTTTCATGGGCCGTGCAAACTTGCGGTCTTGAACTTCATTGTTTCAGCGTGGGAAAGAGCAAGAAAGGATCATTAGCGCAAACTCGCGCCTTTTTTTAGGAAGGAAGAATCAGTTTGAGGTTTTTTAAGTGTGCGTCGAGAAATTAGGACAGCTCATAAGGTATTCGCTAGCTTCCTCCTTGTATCAGTGCTTCGAAGACGGGAAACGGTTTCCTGTTTAGCGTTTTTGTTTCCTGGGATACAGGTTGATTTTTCCGTAACCAAGGTTTTATGCGTGTAATATCAATTACTAATATCCAGGTAATTAATTAATGCTTTCTCTTATATGCTTTTACGTTATTGTATCTGGCAGTTATTTCCTTTATGAGAGTGGTTGATTATTAGAATACTTCTTGAATATCTGAAATAACGGAATTGGATTTCATTGGATAATGTATACTATATTTTATAGGATTCCTTTCTCTTTAAATGGACATCACATCGAATGCCTATCCGAAAGTTACGTCATTGGAACCTGAATTTTCCATTTAGAGATTTCTTTTTAACCATGCACGAGTCTTTTTCATCCGCCCATAGAATACTCTCTCCGTCCCTTCATTGAAATCAAGATCCTTTCCAAGCCAGTTTTACTGACCTTTTATCCACTCCCATGTCACGTGGTTACTATGAGCCTTTTCTTTCTTACTTGCCGAGTTTATTTTTATTGCTTTTTTCGATCGGAAAAACTTTCGCTTTCTCCAAAGGTTGTCCCTAATCGGGCATATTTCCCCGCCGTCCTTTGACGTGTTTCACCTGGAAAAATCGCCCATAGATAACGGCCCGAGAGAGAAAATAATTTTGTTTTGGATTAAATTTTTCCGCCGCTGATATCCAATCGCTCGGTGTTTTTCCACCTTTCAAATAACGAGGTTTGTGGGCTAGTGGCACATATTGATACGCTTCTAATCTCTCAGCTTTTATTTTTGATTTCGTACTCGACCGGTAGCATTTTCCGTCTTTTTCAAAGCGATCATTTTTCCGGTTTTTACTTCAGCGTTCGTTGCCACGGGAACCGCATTCTTTCACCGGTTGAGTGTGCCCTCCCAATTACGTCGACTAATAAATTTGACGAAGGATCAAAGGATAGTTCGCAGCTACGCAAAGCATTAGCAGGTGCTACATTTACCCTTGAATAGAGCGGGATTTGCTCAGTCACCTCGGATCAGCTTTTGATTAATTTATGAATAGGTAAAAAAATCTATTCCGTAACGAACGCCGCGATCAGGTGACTCGTTCATCAGATACGTCGGTTCTTTTCGCGTGTCTCGATATGTCACTCAATGTACGTCGAAGCTTTAAACATCGAAGTATCTCTGTTGGGGAGTGAGGGAAACACAAATACCAGAATCCCACCTTGCTGTGTATGTATTACACACATGATAAAGTCCCCCCCTCGACCCATTTAGCACGAGGGGATCAGAACCGGTCCGTTCCACCCAAAGCCAATGGGATAACAGCAGACAGCAAAGCTAGGATTTTGGTCCGTATAGAATTTGATCTATGATAGACTGACCTAGGCGGACGTCGGATTGCGCTGAAGTCGATGGAGATGCTTCATCTCTATTGTATCCTGGACCAAACTCTGTTTAAAATGCAAAATCATATTCGTAAACAACGTTTCTAACACATATTGAGATGGGGCCCATATTTAAATGATGTCGTGTATTTAAACGATGGGAATGGAATGTTTTATCGGTTGTTTGGTATTATTTTGTATCATCATTCCCAATAATCGTCTATTGTGGATTTGTGAACTACGGAAGGGTATTCTCTGCTCTAGCAACGTCGTTCAGAGGGAATTCGTAGAGACATACCGTGATGTTGGCTTTTATGCTTTACGGGCCGGATATAAAGGGGTTTATTCGAGGCACATCAAAAGAAAACCGTATAGGAAGGTTGCTATGCATCAACGGGAAGGGAATTCTGCTTTCCGTATGAATGGTATTAAGTCATCCAATGAAACGTATGGACTAGACTATTTATTATCTTTGTAATGGCTCTATGAAGAACCGTCATAATGTCACTCATAATTAAGATTTACATCTGCTTTTTCTGATGGAGTATATTGAATGGAAATTTTCGTCTGAATGTTGTAAACAATTTTGAAAAATGAGTACGCAGCCAAGTACTGCAGTTTGAATTTCAACATCATCGTACGTAGTTTAAGTAACCCCATGTATTTAATCTATGTTAAGTATTATCATTTAAATTAATGAATGCTTTTGATTTAATTTTCTTGAAACTGTATTGTGGTTAGACTGGGGAGAATTTTAGCTTTTATATATGATTACTATATTTTAAATGTTAATCATTTTGGTTCTTCATTGATGCAGTGAATTGAGCAAGAAGGATTACACTCATTCTGCTTCTTAATCCAAATTAGATGTACTTTCAATTAACAATTACGATAACATTCATCAAGCACCTATTCATATATAATACCGGTGCAAGTCGTTGAGAGAGAACGATGGCTGTTATCAGAGCCTTCTCGCGAGACTTAATCTCGTATTTTGTTCTTTTTTATCTTCCGCCGACGTCCGGATAGGTCGATGAACTTCGGAAACATCTCTTTCCAATGGAGAGAGAGATTCGGCCCTTAAATTCCTACGAAATACCGCCGATCTTATCTCTCGCGAAAAATCTGAATATATGAATGCAATGTTCGCGAAAAGTGGCTTCGGATTCCTTTTTTCGCAGCCATAAAAACGCTCTTTCCTGCGTGCGTATACTTCATCCGAAGTCTGTTTCTCGAAAGCTTCAATAGAGCGCGGCTCGTAAATGATTCTCCCCACCCGATTATTCAACTTCCTCGCTCCGTGAAGGGTGCCGCATGATTCTGCCCCGCGCTGTTCACTAGGGAAAAGTAGGACTTCGCAGCAATAACAATCCATCTCCTCTACGCTTTAAGAGGCGTACATCCACACTGCCTTTTTTCTACGCCACCTCAGCACTCGTATTTTCACTTCGTCTCATCTATTGTTGCGATGTTTTTCTAATTGTGACTCGGTTGCGTAGCAACTTTGAAGGTTTACGAAATTCTTGTTAGTTTCAATGTTTATAATACTTATTTATAACCCGCTATTGTTAATATATGTTTGAATTTAACACCGCATGATCTCGTATTTTAAAATCGACAATTCTAAACTTTTTATTTTAAGGATACAAAGCAATTAAGTCATTCAAGATATCTCTCTTTAAGATTATTTAAATTAGATAGTCCATAATATACGTACTTGTTGAAAATAAGGTACAGTAATAAACGTTACTTAAACTATTTGAGAAGGAATGGTGATTACAATGTGTATTTATCCCGTATATGTCTCATTATTACTTATTTTCTAACTGAAAAGGGTATTTAATTAATCTGATTGTACTTCAAGATTAACATACTCGAAAGAACAACTGTGGTCACGGAGATTGACTGCATAACAAATGGGTTCAAAATTCTCACAGTAAAATTTTTACGTGAGCCACAATCACATGCGTTAATAGTGTTTAATTTTCTCTCGGAAGAAAAGGTATGTACTAATTTACCCTACGTAATTTGCGTTGATTCGGAGAAACGTCTGAGCCTTAATTCAGTGATTTAAGGCGACTTAATCGGTAGCCACGGACCGAACTTTCGTTACGCACGCGTGATTTAAAGGTTGTTTTATATGGCCGCCGAACGAAACATTATCACCCATCGTACTCAGTCACCTGGGTGGATTTTGTTATCTCCAAAATGTACACAGGATTCCTCGAAGCAATGCACAGTAATCTCACTTCTTTTTTTAACTCGCGCCCGCTCGGAGCGCCATCACGTAATAAAAATTTCTCCTCCTATTAACACCACAATGACAACGCGGCGTCGACGATGAGGGATTCAATTTTTATTCCGTTATTGTTTAACGCCCAAAACGAAAGACGGCATCATTTCTCACGTCTCACGGCGCTTATAAATCCACATTGTCATTCTTCGTAGCCTTATCGTTTCCAGCTCCTTCTAAAGTTTAGCGGCCGTTCAGAGAGAATGCGGAAGTAATTCTGAAGTAGCACGCGAACCTATCCGAAGGAACATCGCTTCAAAAAATCTAACGCGGCGGGATCAATAAATCCGAGAATAAATTTGGGAAAATTGACCGACGGAAATTATTAAAGTTCCCGAAAAGCTCTTTATTGAAGGCATCGGAGTACTGATGTGGACGATATCGCGGTCTCAATGGCTGGAAATATTCGAGAGGACGTGTAACGGCTGCTGTTCCGCACGCTTCCCGTATCATTATCTATATTACCGTCTTTTGCCAATACCAGTGGTTCTGATAAGTCTTATTAAGATTCGCTGTTGATACTACGATAAAGTTAGGTTTTATATAATTTATTACTGAACTAACTTATCGAAATAAGAGTGCGTGAAAATAAATGCAAAGCTTCAGCACTCGCTAGTGCGTAACCTTCTTGTAGCGGAATGTTCTTATTATCTTGTGATATATGTAGCATTAGGTTTACTAACTAATTTAATTGTAAGTTCAGTACTTTATTTGAAGCCCTAAAATTTCTTGCTATTAAATGCGAGTTAAAATGGGGAACAAATATTTTTTTTTTAAGATTTTAAGTTTAAATTACGTAACTTAACGTGTAAAAGAATCTGTGACTCATTACAAATGGAAAATGAGCTATTAACAATTACTCCAATCTAATATCCGAGGTAATTACAAGTAGCTAATATTTTTTAATTTTATTCCTAATGAATTACATCAGGGTTAAATATATGTAAGGTGGAAAAGGAAGCAGGATTGGCCACCTTCTGGTCTCCTACGCTTCGAGTCGTTTTAATGAAGTGCAGAAGTTGTTTCTCGTGGATGAACATTATTCCCGCTGCGAGATGCTTGTAAGTCTCGGTCGAGATGTTCCTCGTGGCCAGGTATATGAAGCTGGGGATGGAAAAAAAACCCTCGGGAGAGGGAATGCTTCAGTGCGGGCTTTTGTCGTGGGACCCTCCGGAGGTCAAAGAGGAAGAAGGTTTGGGGTGTAAGGGGATGAGGTTTCGGTAGGACGAGCGAGAGGGATGGATTGAGTGCGTGGGTGTAAGGGTCCGTGGGATGGGACGGTCTCCGAAGGAATAACGGGGCCGTCACGGAGAGAAAGGGGGGAGAATATTTTCATATTATTTTACATACCCCGTTTGTTCCCTGGTTTTTTTCCCTCCCTCTCTGTTGCTACCTGGACCTGTTTTATTTTTCCGTGAGCGGATCGGAAGGGACCAGAGTAAACAAGCTGAGGGAAGTTAAAAGCATTCGATATTCATTGCTTTTTTCTACGGGAAACGGTTGTTTAAGGGTGTATTCTCTCTCCACTCACTGTCGAAAAATTCTTTACGGATGGGGATTCTCTCTTTTTTTTAGAAGCTCTGGAGATGACATCGCGTTTCCAACGGGACTTTTTTTTTAATCCATCGTTTGGGATTTTATGGAGTATTTACTCGAGGATGATTGGTCGTCGAATTGAATTTTATCGGGCATCGGATTGAATCGCGTTAAAAGGAATAACTCTCGGGGATTTTTACGAAGGTGAAAGGATAAAGCGGTATAATTTTACGCCTCTAGAGTACTTTAACCTTTCTCATCTTGTTTGGCCACCTTGTTTTATTCATCATCGGAGCGGTCGGATTTCATTCGGTATATTTACGCGTTATCTCAAAGGGCACTTAACCGGGAGTAGGAGGTCTAATAGATTAAATAGAAAGATTTTAATGAAATATGAATATCATTAAAAATATTGGCGAATAATTAAAATATGGAATTGAAATAATTTGAAGCAAATAGTTACCTTCACGATAATAGTTTTCATTTCTAATTGTTGCAATAAAAAGTAATAAATATCCTGATTTTTTAATTAAAAATTAATAATTATTAAAGGATATTAACTATTGAGTGTCCCATTAAGATTTTTCCCGCAATGAGTTGGAAATGGAGCTTTCAGTTTCGTAATATTTACTTCGCCTCCATGCATTTCGTAGTTGCCATGGGGATTTCTCTACCAGCCTTCCCTTCCAGATGTAATCCGTCCCCAAAAAAAACCGAGTTCACAGTTGTAGCATTCGGGAGGCATGAAAGAGAGCTCAACTGGGAAACCGTTCCTCCGCCTTCGATAAGCGACCTATGCTCTCTGTCGTTGAGGAACCCTTTCTTTGGTAGGAATCACGCCCTCCGCAAGCACATTGGGCGATTCCCACTCGATACACGAATTCCGTGTGCGTTTAATAAGCCGCGAAGAAAAAGGCTGTGTTGGGGTCGAAGAGATAATTAGATGAGAGGAAGGTTCGGTGGTGGGAGAGGCAGACGGTGGAGGTCAACGAACCCCAACACTCAGGTGTAACAGCGCCCCGGTGCGGTGGGCCCCCGTGGCCGCGACTCCGCTACAAACCCCCCTCTCCCCAACTTCTCCCCCCACCACCACCGACTCCGTTTCCTCCCACCTGAAAAATTTTTCCTCAGTCGAAAAAGGAAGGAAATCGAGAAAAATCGAATCGCTTTTCTTACTCCGGTTTCCGTAGGTTGGCAGCACTGCTTTGGTTTTTTCTCTCTCTTTGTTACGTGATGGAGAATCGTGAGTTTGATTAAAAATTTTGGACTTTTTGATTCGAGGGAAGGGGATATGGAGAATGATTTGATAATGTGTTCCTTCTTTTGAAGGAACAGGAAACGCTCGCTTCTTGTAGAGCTTCCTGGAGTCTTCGATCCGAGTCGGAACCTTTTCGAGCCAACGACGGAATGTATTTTATAATCGCCCTTTACTCCGGCGGCTACGTACTCATAAGATGACGACGCGATTTTACCGAATTTATTAGACACGTCCTCGTCACGAAAGAAATAGACCGATTTTATGACCACGCACTATTTTTTTTAATTCCCGAAAGAATCGTATACGAATGTACTATCGATTCCCGTGATGATGTCTGGATTCTTCCACGACTAAAATCGAATACCATCGATTAATCGACCGGGATCTCGATGAAAAATTAATTCTCTTGGAAATGAAGGATCATTTTTCATTCGCTGCCCAATATTCTTTTCCTTGAGCCTTGATGCCTGTCGCTCATGTAGCCTTGTGTTGATATACGTCGATAATTCATTATTTCTAATCAGATTTTCAACTACTGATCGAATATATTCTGCAATATTAAAAGATATATCGATCCACATGATTTAATCATTCATTAAGTAATTGAGCATAAATATTTATGAAAGATCTTCTTTATTTTTAATTGATCGCAACTAGTAGACAACTAAACCAAGAAAAAGTTCTTCATGGAGTTCAACATATTAGAATCGAATCGCGTTATAACTCGTGCTCTGGAGTTGAACGAGCAGGGCACAGGCTTCTCTCGCCGTAGCGAAATAGAATTAACGGACTGTCTATATCTGATTTACAATGGCACGACCGTTGAGCGAGTCGGTTATCCGGTAAACTCATGAACTTTTAACATGGCGTCCGAGCACACATCCTCCTCCGATGGAAGAGATGAAAGGGCGTAAAACGAGAGATATGACGACTAAAAGGGGCTTCGAAAGGTGTGTGTGTGTGTGTTGAGAGAGGTGAAAAATAAAAGGGAAGTTTTCTGAAGGAGGGTGAAAATAAAGGAACCAAACAGAGATGGAGTGGAAAGAGAGTTTTTCAGAGGGTTAAAGAGCCGTGTATGTAAATTGCGCATGTAGCAGGGAGAGAGGGAGCTGGTTAGCCATACGGCATTTGTTTGTGTCACTCGCCCATAGGGAATTAGTGACTAGGTCCCTCACGTTGAGTCAACACGACAACTCGCCTCGATAGAGCGTACCCACACTCACCGAATGCACACAGCAATGCTCCTCTCCCCACTGCCGGCGCCCTGCGGTGAAGGAGTTATTGCCGCTACTGCTTAAACAGGCTTTAAGCGTCTGAGAGGGCGCTATGGGAGGCGGAATATCCCGGGATACAGCGGCGCACTCTTCCGTCCAAGGCGATTCCCGTACCTTCTCAAAGGAACACCTAACAATCGGTCCACAATTTCCACGCCATACGTTTCCGAATTTATTGCCAAGTGGAGGATGGCGACGTACCGTATCTCTCGTATTGTTTGGCTGAATTTATGTTTCATAAGCACAATCTTCGGAATATTTAAGGGATTTTTGATTTACGAAGATTTTTAATAAGTCTCCAGCATTCTTTAATCAGGCAAATTCCTTTTGTGCCATTCTTCTTTGGTGAGAAGGAATTCCCATCAAAATTTAATCCTTAAAATTTTATTGAGCCTTTAATTTTTTGTTGGAACTCCTCGCCTGGAATTTTATTACTCTTCGGAAATATTATATTTTTTTACGCTATTGAAGTTTATCGTCTTATATTTGCTCGTTTAATTTCTCTACAAAAAGATAAAAATAATCGAAAATTATAGATAAACATTGACTATCGTGTCCCATTGTAAGATAATAAGATGATAAATTCGTAGAGATCTTGATGTTTTTTGTTCGCTGAATAAATGGCTCTTTTGAAACCGGTGTTAATTGTTTGAAATATTTGCAAACCACGTGATAATCGCAGCCTACTTATCCCGACGGCACCGTTAAGAGGCACGCCTTTGGAATCGCATCAAAAGATCCGAGTGCTTGTTTCTGTGAAGTTTGAAATGTATCTGGGATTCCTCCCATCCTATGGTCATCTTTCTCTGTCTTGCTCCGTAAAGGTAGAATCGCTCGGCTTGCATACGTGTGCTCCTTACGCGGATCTTCGTTTTGGCTTGTTTAAGTTCCCATTCAGCGGTACTGTTATCTAAGTTTACGCCGAACGGTAAAAAGCCGTGGAAAGAGAAGCAGTGTCTACTTTTAACGCATGTGTTGCTTGGAATTTGGCACCACCGACGAATTTATCTCTAATGGGAAGAAATAGCGTGTAATGCGATAAGCTCATTAAGGTAGAGAATTGAATGTCAATCACAATGCAGGATTCGTTCATTAATGCTTACTTTTCCGATAGTTTTATTCATAGTATTTTGTTCCCTTTTATTGTCTTTATTCCCCTATGAGTTGCTGACGAAGCAAGTGCAATGAGGTTTTGTTTAAAGCAGTAGTACGGACTGAAATTGTGTAATGAAAAGATTCGACTCGGTACTTATTCATCACGCATAACCATTCCGTTGGTTATAATCACCTTTTGTGATGAATGTACAGATAATATTCATATTCCCAACTGTTCTCGTAATTGTCTGTCAAAAGGTAAGATGGATATTATTTAGACGTCACGGACTCGGCGGTAAGACGGCATTATCCGGAATCATTCCATTACCAAAATTACAGCTCGTGTGTGGGAACATTAGTTGGATAGAAGGCGATTCCGGCGTAAAACGGTGT
Organism: Pantala flavescens; assembly: GCA_020796165.1. Lineage (NCBI taxonomy): Eukaryota > Metazoa > Arthropoda > Insecta > Odonata > Libellulidae > Pantala > Pantala flavescens. The sequence goes on along the minus strand of CM036879.1, from coordinate 51,232,203 downwards.
CTTTTTTTTTTCTTCCTCTCCCAAAGATTGTTCTCCCAAAGTGATTAGGCGTGATCTAATGGTCTAACCCAACCTCCACTCCGTCGACCCATCCCAATCTTTCCTAGATTCCACCAATTTTCCTATTCAAGATCTTCGAACGCCTGTGGGGCTGTTAACGACCCCAACCTTCATTAGTTCCGTTCATTTTTACGTTGTCTACGGAGTTCAGCCCTACGACTATCCTTTACACCACATTCGATCGACCGTTACAGTCTCTCCATCTATAACATCTTCGTATATACGCACGAGTTCTTCCTCAACACATCTCCTCGAATGCTCCGCGGAGATATAGAGATATCAGTATTATTTCCTCATCCCTCCGGCTCCGCAGCACCACACCCTTCCGCTCCTCTAGAAAAGGATAGAAATTACAACGCTCGCGGCGTAAGATGAATAGGGTATAGATGGCATTAGAGGCAAGATTCCCAAAGACCATCATCAGCCGCCCGAGGGAACCTTACCCAAAGAGGAATTTTTGAGACTGACCGTAGAAACGGGACTTGTCTGTTTAGAGGAGCTCTCGAGTTACCAGAGAGCATCTAGGAAGCGGTTTCGAGACTTTGGGAAGTTTAGGAACCGGTGTGGGGTAACACGGTGTGTTTTTTTTATTCCTTTGTCTAGGAATTGGAAGGAGGAATGCGTTAGGTCTATTTCGTCCCGTTTCTGCTTACGTGATCTCCAACTCGAGTGGAACCTTCCGTACGTAACCAGAAGGGACCGCTAACATCCACGGCGTCTTACGGTAGTGGAGTAGAGCTTTATATCTCGAAGCCCTGAGGAGGTTTTAACATTTCAGACGGCGCTCTGTTCTTCTCTTCATCGTAGCGGATGCATCCTCTCCTTGTGAAGCCTTTTGTTGTACTCGAGCGCATCTCTGAATTGCGATGCACTCAGGAGCGTCGGTTTATACACTCGACAGTACATCGGGTGGGAAGGGTCCGTCTGCTCTCTCACGAGCATCAGAATGAATTACATAGCATATTCATTATTATGATTAGGACAGGCGATTGCTCTGAAATATATCTAAATATTATTCTTTATCTTTGAATATCCCCTTGCTCCGTTTCTTTTATCTTTTCGTTGATTTTAAATGTTCGTATTCTGAATTATTTGGTACGTAATTTATTCGTCATTTCTACTCAAAAGGATAAAAGACTCCACTGTACAGACAAATCTGTATCCAGAAGATTCTGCGTCCCAAATTGAGTTCGCTTATGACGAATTTGTAATTAAATCGTTTCTGAGAATCGTTAAAATCATTTTTATTGCTGATCGTGAATGAGCTCTTGGAATTGCTGATGAATGTCGTAAATTTTAACTGGTGCATTGAGAATGATAACCTAAATTCTACATTTTTTAAGCGCTCTATTTTTTAAATTATGACATTTTCCTTTTCTAAGGAACAATTTCAACCCTAATGATAACTCCCAAATTTTCATAATAATACTGTTCATTATAGTGTACTATTTTAAAGCAGCGTTGTTCACAATGTTAATGTTTTCAATGGGGTCATTATACCTACTTCATAGAGCATTTTCCTCCATTGAGTGACGTCGAAAGATATCACCCTATTTTCAGCAAATAAAGTTGATAATTTCAGATCAACTCGTTCAATCTCAACTCTTCCCTTTAGCATAATTTAAAATGACGTAGTCACCAAGACGTGGGGAAAGAGTGTCTCAAGATTTTGCAAGTCAAACAGATGTCCCCGAACGAGCCTCTTATTGAAAGAGGGCGCGAGCATATCGTGTGCCGAGTCTAAAACTTCCGAAGTTTAACGTTTAAGATCTCTCATGAAGTCTCTCTCGCATAGAAAGAGCAGTTCCTCGTGTCTGGAGCTGAAAGTGATGGATGAGAATCGAAATACTTTTTTTAGTTATTTTTTACATCCGGATTTGTCCGTTCGATCTTTGTTATTTCGATGAACAGGTCTTCTGATTCGTAGTCTGATAATACTGATTCAAAAAGTTTGTCTTGCTTAGTTCTCTGCCGTTATAAAGTTTGTTTTATTACACCAATATTAGATTGGTTATTGACATTGGATATTGATTAATAATTCACACGTATATACTGGAAACCTTGGTTATAATTACGAGTTATCATATTTCCTGTATGATATTTCTTTTGCTCCACTTTAATTTACGCGTAAATTCACTACACGTTACCATAGCATCTAAGGACAAAATTTCGAATGGACATAGCGGTCGATAGGTGAGTAGAGCGTAGTTTGCGATCGCCTCTAAAGTGCCCTCCGTAGTTTCGTCTAAGTTCCCACGCTGACCTCCCCATCTCCGCTCTCATTTAAAATCCCCCCGTTTGTTTATCTCTCAAATTAGTCCCGCTTCCTTCACCTTGTCCTTCCTCTCTCCTACTTCCGTTGGGACGTCCAGAGCTGCGGTTTTAAGTCTTTCGTCTTCGGCTCTGTTTACCCACCATTTCTCGTACATATACGCGTCTTCGAGGAAACGGAACGTGGAAGATTGTTGACCGTTAAACTTTTCTCTTGAGGTCGAGGGTGATTTCTTCGGACGAAGTTCTCTTCATGAGTATCCGTTTAGATTGTTTTCGTTATCGATATTAAGAGAATATTGAGCGTACGCTATAATTTTCGAATTTTGAAGTTGTTTCGCGGGTATTTATTTGGTAACTATAAGTCGTATTCTAAATATTCTTGTTTTCAAGTCACTTTTTTTATATATGCGTAAATTTTGTATTGTTTTCTTATGCATACGATACAAGGATAACACTGTATATCGTTTATATATCTATAAGACCTGCTCAGCCATTAAATTTTAGATCATTACGCTCAATAACTTAACAATCGTACTCCATTTTTTATCTGTAACCATTTCGCTTAAATACGGATCTCGAATATTATAGCGTTACTTTTTGGCTTCCGTGGAGATAGAATATAACTGCCATCCCTTTTGGCCGGGAATAGAGATTTTGGCGGAGGTGTGTTGTTGTGGAAATCTATATTTCAGGGGCTTCCGCTGTCTCATGCAGAACGTAAGGCTCGACGGCAACATAAATAACGCACATAATATCTCCATAAATAACGAGCGATCCGCCCTTATGTGCTGGGTAATTTAAGGATTGTAATTGAAGACACCTTTTCCAAGATCTCTGGATAGTCTCTCGAAGGATGGGCGCTAATGTTCCTCCATATAGAACGATAAAAACAAGTCGAGATTCCTAATTGACGCACTCTTGGTAGCTCGGGAAGTATTCCAAATTTATGAGATCCTGTTTTGCGATTGTTCTATTCATTCCTTTATTTTTTATTATTTTGTATCCACGTCCGGTATTTTTTAAACAACTGAATAGCTAATTCACGATCTTATTGAGCTCTATCGTAAGTGATAAAATCTGAATCTGTAACTCACTCTACCGTTATTTAACTGCTAATAAACACTTATACAACAGTATTCCAACTCTATTCCTTTTTTATCGTCCACCAAATTGATAAGTATCTCAACAAATCTCCACGGAAACAAATATTTCAAACTGGCGAAGGAAGCACGAGATCGTTAAACTTTTATCCTCGAGTGATCTTCGATTTTTATCTCGCACTTTAAATCAGTCGATTTTATTTATTTCAATCCGGAATCTGAGGTCGTTCTCGGGGAATTTTTATAACCCAATCACAGAGTCCGCACTTGATTCATCGCCTTCCAATTCTTTTTCGACACTTCTATCGGTTCCGGGACGAAAAGAAAGCGTGGGCGTATCGCGAATTTTACGCGTTCCTTAGCCCTCCTGCGTGGCCTATTTCGTCCAGCTCTTTCGACACTCTCTTTGCCCCACGGATTATCTTATACCCCACTTTCCCGGAAGATTTCTTCATGTCCCTCGGTACATAAAAAGAGCAATGTTTACTTATCTCATTTCTTCCTCCCCCATTTCTTTTAATGAATGGCGACCCGATTCGGTTCATTTTCTTGTATTTCCACGCTTTGTCTGCTTTTATGCGTTGTGTTTCCGTTGCGAAGACGTTATTTTGGTCACCATTATGATGTGAAATTATTTTTGTATAGCTTCTAATTTTTATTCGAATTCGTAGTTTAATTTGTCAATAAGAATAGTTTAATTTACATTTTCATTTTATATTTCTGATTAACTGATGATAATTGTTTGAAAATTCATTTGATCGTCCGCAAATATAAACGAAGCCTCGTGTTCAATAATTGTTCATAACATATATTTCGACGTCACAAAGGATGTAATGTAATGAACATGGAATCGGAAAACCATAGCAACGAAACTTCCGTTTTCTAAATAAGAAACACGATGTGTGATATTAAATCGCCCTGAAACTAGCAAGTGATTTTCAATATTGTACAAGGAGTTTCCAATACGGATATATCCAAAAATCATCCTTAGAGCAAACTTCGGAAGAATTTCTGCGATCAGTCTTATATATAGCCTCGCACTTTGATCGAGCGTTGAAAACAAATACGTTCGCATGTCCACTGTCGCGATAAAAACATTTCTATGGCAAACCACTCACTCTCTTACTCTTATATGTGGCGTTTTTACAATCTTCGCGCCACGCCAACGCTTTACGGTCCCGCATTGGAATACTTTACGAGATAAATGATTTTCATAGCCTTTGTTGCTGACTGAATGGTAATTTCCCTGAGTTAGCTGCAAGTAAGGCAGACGTTGAACAATAGACTCTAAAGCATTCTCTAAGCGTCATCACATCTGCGTACGTGTTCCGTCCGTGGTGCTAACTTTATCGTCCCTGCCTTATTCGCGAAACCTTTTTTTCATTCGCTCCCACTCATATTTATCCTTTCCCATTTCAATATTCACGGGGTCATTGACCCGATACAAAAGAATTCAGCGATTGTTAACTCTCGCTGGATGGCCCTATCTTATTCGCACTTTCGTTGAATAGGTGGCTGACGAAAATCTTTATTAAGGAAAAAGGTTGAATATTGGAGGAAAGCACATTGGTGGGAATAAAAGAAAGATGGAAGGCTTCCGGGAACCCGTCGAAGAATTCCCTCCCCGTCTTCGTCTTTGAGCGATAAAGGTGCTGACATCGATTTTTCCTTTTATCTTCTGTGTTTTTAATTGAGGGAAATATGCTAACGGCGAGAAGGCACGGGATATTTAGTAATTGGAATCGGAGAGAGGGAAAACGGGAAATTTTGTTAATAATGTCGTTGAGTTCTTGAGTTTCGTACGTATGTAATTAACTTCTGTAATGACGGAATCAGCTTTCATTACGTGTGTTGTTTTAAGCTCGCACTTCTCGTTATTTTAGTTTTATTCGATTCATTATTTCCTTTATTTTCTTTTCTGGCTGCGATTTTGAAATAGATTCGAACCTGCTACGATCTCTGTGATTATCGCTCGTCGATTGTTTTGTGTTTATTGGAGTTATACGACTCGATAGAATTTTCTCATTTAAGGAGGAGGTTTTTTATAACTTTTTTACCAATGTAGAGTTGTTTATTATATGGAAAGATTAAATTTGTGGCTTAGTAAGTAAAGATACGGTCTCTTACTAAGGCGTTCTATTGAAACCAATCGTGGAAATTTCTCTGGCTTCTGTTATATTTCGCCTAGTGAAATGTGAATTTGAGAAATGAGGCGTCAAAAGCGGAACTGCGTCCGTACCTTTTCTACCGAAATGTTTCTCGCTTCCGAAGAAGGATGATTCATCATCCCAAATGAGATTACTTTTTATAGGATCTTTCGTGCTCATCCTAGATTAGATTTTTTCGCCGCAAATAATGGCTTTTCTAGTTCACTCAAATCTGATCCCAGATTATTTCGCAAACGCAATACGGTAGATATCGGAGCCCTAAGTAAATAACGCGTTATCTTTCAAATTAACTCTCGTGTTATTGTTTCGGTAAAAAAAGTATTCATTTACGTATTGATAAATTTAATTTTTGGGACTTATGTGTTTCAAAATGTCTTTCAAAGAGGTTCATGCATCGTGGCGTGTCACTCTTTTTCGAAGATCCCTATCAATTTTTTCTGCTCCACCTTCCAAACGAGAAGCAGGTGTTTGGGATCCATGTTCCACCGCATCACCTGTGCTTCCCTTCGATGGAAGGAAAAGGCTTCTTCTACGGCTCTCGCATACCCACGCTTTCCACAAACAAATTTTTTCGTCCACATCATTTCGAATTTTCATCGCATTAGAGGAGAGTTAATATTTTTCGAGAAGACCTCGTTGTTTGCAGCCAATTTCCTCACCATCGTCAATATTTGATTTCGAAAAGCTTCGATTAATATTCTTCGGTGGGATTTTAATTTTCCCATGAAGATGTGTACATTTCAAGAGGGATGGAAACCACCCGGATCTCCGCTGCTCCAGGGGATGCTGTCATATTTTGATTAGAACTTTAGATGGGATGTATTAATTTGATAGGAAATGATCTAGCAAATATATTTGGCAATACAATAACTAATATAGTTCCATTTGTGTCTTATATTTCCTGTCTCATTTTTCACATTTAAGAGCAATCGAAGTACCGTGTAAAAATTCTTCGCATGGATTCTCCCACGCAATTTCCGATTCTCTTCAAAGCATTTATTTTTGCTCCCCTTTTCCAAATCGGTCCCGAGGCTATTTGCGGATCTTCACGAAACCACCCACACACTCTCTCGCACAGCGCTAATTTCCTTCAACCCTTTTATTGGAGACCTCATTTTCTCTCTCGCTTTTCACCACTTAATGGCATCCAAACATCCACATTGCGGAGGGACGTTGCTAGGTTTGCGCATGGTTCCAAATGCCAACAGAACCTCGCCTTTATGCATCCCATGGCATCGGGGTCGAATTGGGTCCGTTCAATGGAGACACTCGCGTGTGTGCTGACGTCTTCGCAGCCGAAAGAAATCGATCTGTCATGATGCAGATTTCGCGAATGGCTTATCGTTGCGATTTGGAGAAATGCGACTTCCTGGTTGACTTTGGGAGAAAGTGGGTCGGATACAGATAATCTTAATCCTTTTCTAATTCATTTAAAGGTTCCGTTCATGAATAGAAATGAATAAAATATCGTATTGTCGTTACGTGAGACGCCTTAAATAATGGATAAGGAATGCTAATTATACACTCCTCGAAGCTACACTGCCATTTAAATCATCGGTTTCGCAAGAGTTAATTGGAAATCTAAATTGGAATCTTCGGATCTGCCAACAAGAGTCTGGGCATTCTCTTTTTATTCAAATTTGAATTGAGGTTAGCTTTTTTGTGAATGGGAGAAGCTTTCCGATTTTGCAAGCGAAAGCTTTGGTTGTTCGAATGTCGTCATTGGTACCGTGGTGAAGAAAGTGCTCAGTACAACCCATCACCTTTATTAGTAACTTTGCTATATATTATAAAGGACTAAAACATAGGATTCAAAGGATATTGTTGAAGGAGTTAAATCATCTGTGTAGATATACGTCTAATATGAGTCTGTGTATCATTGCTAATAACCTTTTTTTCTCTACAGCTCAGATCGAGATAATCCCGTGCAAAGTGTGCGGCGACAAGAGCTCCGGAGTCCACTATGGCGTGATCACATGTGAGGGCTGCAAGGGCTTCTTCAGGCGCTCTCAATCCTCCGTGGTCAACTACCAGTGCCCACGCTCTAAGGCCTGTCTCGTTGACCGCGTCAATCGCAATCGATGCCAGTACTGTAGACTTCAAAAATGCCTCCGACTTGGCATGTCCCGGGACGGTAAGTTTTACTTTTTATTATTTCATATTATTCTTTCCTCAGATTGCTTGGAAATCCGCCTTAGATTCTTGGTTAGGTCTTGGACTTTCAAATACTTTATTTTCGTTAAGTTAAATTACATTTTCCGGTCTCCAGAAGTATGGATATTTGTTGGACAAATATCGATCGTCATAATTAAAGCATGTAGGTTCAATATTGAATATTTTTACTCTATAGTCGTTAAATTTTAAAATTTCCCTTTTCTTTCCGAATTTTACGTCACTATGTCCCAAGAATTACAATTCAATTATTTTTGCGGCGTACATCTTGTTACTTTAGGTCTATCAAAATCTATTCAGATAGTAAGTGTTGAAATTTCTAATGCTTTAAGAATCATTTTAAATCCAAATTCAAACCCTAATATTATTTCATTGAGGTTTGATACAACTCTTGTTATTAGATTGACGCACAAATGTAATAGTATAGGTTTACGTGTACTGTCGATTAATCCAATTACTAACCGGAGATGGAATAAATTCTATCAAATTCTAGAACGAAATATCTTTATAGGGAAGACTTATTAATACTTCCATCATGATATTACAGACAGCTCAATCGATTCCGTGTCATGTATCGTTGTGAATAAGTGGTAATCGAGTAGCTTCCGAGTCATGGCGCTGTTACGATTAAATCGAATTCTATTAGCGAGCTATCCATTCCTCCCGCACCAAACCCATTTAGTTAAGTCTCTACGGAGCTATAAAACGATATTTATTATTCAGAACATGCGGTCGGGACTCGAATCCCGTTTACGTTACGAGGAGAGACGATGGCGCTACGAGCCGCATTGCTGCAGCTAAAGAAGGGAGAGGAAATTCCGGAAAATTGTTCTCGACATGTAAATAACGAAGAGAGTAATGTCCCATTGCGGAAGCACTAGCGATGGGTGGTAAACACAGTTTCCCCTCCTCAGAGCCATAGAGAGGATAGATAGCGAACTGCAGCCATGTTGACTGAATCCTTATCATTTGCCTAGATGTTTTTTCCCTTTCTCTGGTATTATTCTCGCCCGGATCTTTCGCTCCAATCGTTATTTGTTTGTTTCGATCGCGATCAAGAATAGGAAATCGTTTATCGATTGTCTTTTTTTTCGAGATTTGGGCGAGGAAACCTGTGTCAGGGTACCAACAAATCGAATTCCGGAGAAAAGAGATTCGCTCCTTTTTTTCGGCCTAGACAATACGTGCTGCGAAAGCGTGATTCCTTTGACTATATTATCCGAGCAATTCTCTCGACTAATGTAGCGTATCTCGTCCTTTATTCACTTTGAATATCCATGGAACGACGTTCCAGAGAGTATTTATTCAAAGTAGGAGATTTGTTTCTCATAAAGTTCGCAGTTCTGCTTATTGTTGGAGGTATTTCTTTGTGAAATGTTATCAATTTATTTCGCGTCAGATAAAAATTATTGTTTTTTGTGATCGTAATTCGTACTATACAATTTATTGCTACGCGTATACTAAAGTGACGGGTTGCTAAGAAACTTTCCTGTACTTGTAGTAATCAGAGATATCGCAATAAAAAGCCTTTCCCTTCCTCACTCAATCCTGTAATGATTCAATCTGCACTTCATGCACATGTTAAGTTCCGTACGTGATTAGTGCTGTTGAAAAGTTGTGCGAAGTGGTCAAACGTGAATCATGTTTCTTTCGAGCGAGGGAATCTCCAGGAATGGACGTATCTCGTGTAGATCGACGAAGCATGTCACGAACCGTAGTGCAGAAACCTTCGCCTTTGGGTACGCCTTTTCGGGCAGAAAAAAAAACGAACTAAAGTGTAACAACACTATTCCAGTATTACTCATCCCTCCCACGCATCGGTTGGCGCAATTCGCTAAAAACGGAAAATCTCACGCACTCGCCGTTCTTTTTTTCCACGCATTCGCGGACACGTCGAGGCCTTTGACACAAAGGGAAGCCTTCAAAGGAACGAAAACCTTAAAGGCGTACATTTTCGTCGCAAAATGGAACTCCCCATTTGTTTGTGTTTAGATTAAGCGTGGGAGGGTGCATGATTGAAGGTGGTTAGAGCGAGAAGGGCAAATTGAGAGGTTGCGAAGGGACGGCAGTCCCTGGAGAAGAAGGGTTCCGGCTCTATAGTGTTTGAGAGGAACGGAGGCGCCAGGAGTCCAATATGTGTTCTGGGAGCTTAAAGGGGAACGTTCGCTTCCTCGTGTGTTTCCCATAGGCTCTGACGTTTCTCGCATATCAATATACGCAGATAACGCCTCTCCCAATAGAGTCTTCTATCCCGATTCAATTTGCAATCTCCTCCTTAGTGAAAACGATTTACAACAGCGTTAATTTTGCTGAATTGATTATTTCACAGCTCGTCAGGATTCTTAATGTTTTTACAACGTCATTGCGTATCACGAAGCTTTAAATTTGTCCTTTATTAAATATCCAATTGTATTCAGAATATCATGACTCTAGTACATAATCACAAGATGATCTTTCAGGTTATTAATTGGAAAGAGGTTGATCTATTAATTATTCCCTACGTTTTTTAAGGTAAGAAGTTCAGGAGACTTAGTTTTCTCACTCATTCTCGAAAATGAAGTCGTTTAATGATAATTACCATTCTAGACACGATATTTAGGATCTTAACAAGATCTTATTTAAGCTTACGTGTTGATTTTAATAGTTTTTAAGTTTAAATTTTTAACAAGAACTTATTCAATGTTAAGAAACTTGTTTCCATTGGCGATTCTTATAAGAACCAATTCCAATAATGAAAGAATTCCACAAACAGTTCAGAGTAAATAAGACGATCAAAGAAGGCCATTTTCTAGTTATGAGTATCGATTTTAAAGCTGCGTATTCCACGAGGTCCTCTTACTGTAAACCTTCGGGCAAATTCTCTCCGAGGCCCGCACATGATCTCCAGTAATAAGACGTTTCGCGAGCGAACGCTTCCAGCAAGATAGCGCAAGATATTGAAATGCATAGGTGTCCGTCCGCGGCGTGAGATAGTCGCACTCATAAAGTGACTTTTACACGAGATTAGGGTCCTTCACCTCTGCCCGAGATGAGGGGAGTCGGAATCATCTGCGTCTCTTCCTCAGACGTGACACTGCCTCGAACTACACGTAGCTGGCATGCGGCAATAACACGTGAGAAAAAAATGGGAGTTTTTAGTATACTGGTCTTGTTGTGAGACGCAGATGATCACACACGTTCGGGTCAAACACCTGCTAGTTCATCGTTAATATTCAAATTTTCAAACGCTATAATCTCGCGGAAGAACTTGTTCGCATGTTCCTGTAGTCGAGCTAATCGAATGAATGGATAAGTGTATGTATAGAGGAGGTTAACGTTTTTTTTTTAATCGTTCTGGGAGTCGAACCCAGGACTGTTGAGAATGAAAATCATCGAAACCCAACTAGTTCTTTCCTGTCTTCTGTTTTGATTGCGGTTACCATTTCCAGTTTAGAATTCCGGAATAGGAATTCCGTAAGCACGCAGAATTTCGATCGATTCATCAAATACCTCCCGTGCCACTTTGTGAGTGTAGTAGCGGTAGTGTTTCACAGAAAGCGGAAGACTTGAAAGCGCAGCTATAGATCTGTGTTCGCATTGTGCCTTTAAGATCCATCTCTCGGTGCAATGTCCTCGAGGCGTTATACCGTCCTTATCGAACTGATGAGTCGGCGTTAATGGATACGCGTGCGGAAATAGAGAGAAAATACTGAGCCAATCCAATGGTGTTTAATTATAACTTTTTCATTACTCATTTAGTTGCTCTTGTGTCGTACGAGATTGCGAGATTACGCCGTGGTCATTGAATTCGCTCGGGAACTTTCGTCTTTTTTTCGTTTTAGTGTTTTAAGAGTAAAACTCCGAATAGTTGTCCCTAAATACGATAATAAACAAATGAATTGCGTCTTCATTATATTTAAATGGCGTATTTGTCTTTATTTTTCCTATAGAATAAAAGGAGGTTGGTAATATATGATAGCTAAGAATTTTTCCATTCATAACTGAAACACATTGTCTCAAATATTCGTAGTTATTATTTTATTATTATTTTATCCCATTTAGAGTTTAAACGAACTGTTGATATATACGTACGTGTTTTTAAAACCTGCAAAATGCAAGGGATTCCCTTATGTGGCAACACTAGAGAGTGCATCGGGATTTCATACGACCACTTTAAGAGCGTCTGTCGATAACATTACCTTTACGTAAGAAGAGAACGCAGGCGGCACGTTAAAACCTCGTTCTTCCACCGCCGCTCCAATCCGTTAATTGCGTGAGTTCTTCCCATAATATCCCATCGCTCCTTTGAAGCCCGTGTTTTCTTCGCTTCCCATAGTTTCGGAGGAAACCGTCTGTGGCACCCAACAAAGGTTTTATTTCTCCATCCCCGTATCAATTATCGATTGAGACGGAATTACAGTGAAGAGGACGCGTGGAAGTTTTTCCACTCGGGGCCTCCTTTTACTCCGACCCATAAAGGACTCGGTTAGCTATTTGCAACATAACATGGAACCTGCAGAGCTGCGTGACTCGAATCATATCGCGTGAAGGAGTTAATCTCCGATGCTGTGCACGTAAAAGGATCACACACACGCATGATCCAAGGGTTTTGGGAATAGGACTGGATGAGAAAAATGAATGGACCCACGTGATTTATGCGTAAGAATGTTAAATTAAGAAGAATGGTTTTTCTCGAGATATTTATAGCTTAGGAATAGATAAAAATAAAGCATCACTCTTAGAAAAAGTCATGAAGAGTTTGTTTTCTGCGTAGTTTTTCTCAAATTAACTTTATTTCTCCGCGAAACTTTTTAGATGTAGGGCTAAAATTTTGCGGTGGTTCAATCATCATATCATAATTATATTTAATCAATAATACCAAGATTTCTGTTATCTTATTTTAATTTGGAACGACAAACAACTAAAGATTTACTATTAATGTTTCGAAAGTAAAAGAAAATATATTTTTTCGGTCTTAAACCAAGGTCCATCCATCCACATTCAATTATTGATGTTATTCACAGCTTGGATGTCCAGTGCTATTTTACGACTTCATTACTATTGGGTATCTTATCTTCTGTTTACGAATACAACGAAATAATACGGATTGAATATTACATAATACTCACTCCTTTTTTCCTCACGAAATATTTTGTTTTTAAATATGAAACTTTAACGAGCGAAACGAATTTCATCATTATTCTCTGTGTTTGCCAGACTTCTGTTGTTGGTGAAGAAGCGAGAAAAGAGATAAATCTGTCAGAAATCGTATTTTATCTTCAAATTGAGGGCAACAAACCGATCGCTGCGAAGTCTTTCACGCATCTCGTAGCTCCACATGAATGATCCAAATAGTTTTGTCATCGATCCTTCTGTAAACTGCTCTTTACTCTCTCGTTCGAATAACAAAAAGTTTGATCCACAAATTCGACACGGCTCGACTATTACTGCATCCTCTTCAAACCGTTTCGAATGCACTCCTTTCCGAGCACTGGAATGCATTCACTCTTTGTAAGACTCATAATAGATCTGCTAGCGGATGCAAGCTTTACCCGGGATCAGCGGGCGGGAACGGTCTACTTTCTTCATCCCTTGTGCTTTGTTTTCCAGATTTTTTAAGTTCGGAAAATGAATTCCATCCTTATCCACTCTTTCACCCCATTCTCTCCATCAAACCTTTCTCCCGGTCTGGCCGCGTTGCCGCGTTTACTTGCCAATAAAAGTACCATACTGCTCGTGCTCTAAATGTTAGATGGAGAGGAGTTGGCAACTATGTTCGGCCTGATGCGTGCAGGAAAAAAACTGGGCCAGTCCCTTCTCGCTGTATAGAGTCGATCTTCGCTTTGCTCCTTGTCTCATTCACTTTGCCCTTTTCTTTTTCGTCCTTGTCTAATCTACAGTGGGATCGTTATTTCTAACGCGGTCTCTGCTCTTCGTCGGTCGTCGCCGAGTATTTGAGATGATACGGCTCAACAAGATGCTTTCCTTAATTAATAGAAGTCGGATTTTAGAACTGCGATGATTGTTACGGATTCTTACATCCTCATATACCCTTCGTCGAAGTCATTCCTGGTTCAGATGATATGCATAAGCAGAATAGAAATTAAGTCTAGATGGTTTTTAGAATTACGTATCGAGTCGAATCTCGAATTAGTCGATCATTATAGTTCGATATTAAAATTAGAGTTTAAATCATTATTATATCACAGTTAATGGAACTAAAAAGTTTCCCTACGCAGTGCTTGCATTATTATAGACGAAGATTAATATTCCTTACGTGTTTTTATGTTATGAATTGGCATTAAATATTTTATTTTCCCAGTTAGGGCAGTTGGAAATCGGAAAATTATATCGTAACGAGCGTATCAACCCTTTTAATTAGAAATAACGTTTCAAAAGTCCAATCTACTCCGTTCGAAGTCTGCGTCCTCCAATCAAACCCAATTCTTGCCCCCATTCCTAATCTAACAACTCTCCAAGCATCTCAGTTACATTCCACAAATGAATTCTTTACGTCCTGTTGCGTAGTTAGCTTATTGGATTCCATCGATTTATCTAAGCTGTTTTAAACTTTCGTTCTCTGGAAGGAGTGGAATTGGTTAGCGTTGTCCAGGGAATTTGCCTAAAAATAGATCGCATTCCCAAGAGGAGATCTGATGAATTGAATCGGCCGAGGGAACGTAAATACAATCGAATTTCTGATATAACCAGGATGCTCGAAAAGGCAATCATTTCTTCCATGACGTTAGATACCCATTTTTCTTCAATAAGGCCAATATATCGCTCCATATATCAACTCGTTCTCTCATAAAATATCATGATCTGCGACGCAGGGGCACCCTCCCGGGTTCAAATGGACCACTAATACGTCATTTCTTTCTTATCATGTGAGGCAGCCGCTACCACTGAAATAAAACGATAAATTTCTTATTCGGAAATCTCTGGAATGAACTCATTTACTCGTGCTTTTTCCCGCATCACCTACAAACCTCAATTAGCACAAGCAAGATTTATTCCGAGTTCCATTTTACTCAGAGATTCCCCCATTTCTACGTCATTGCCAAGCGCTTGCTTCATTCCTTTTTTTTCTGGAACTCGCATCGCCTCTTCGTTTCAATTTCTTTACGTCTCCGAGCAATTCTTCATTTCCTTTTCATTTATCTCTGTGTTTTCCGCCGCTCCTCTTTTCTGTTTACATTTTAAGGCGCGTTAATCACCGGCCGCGTTTCGAATGGGTTTTACTCGCCCCTCCCGTCATTTCCAGCCAGACTTTTTCGTCGCCATAATCCTCCTCCCGCGCTATTTCATCTCTTTCCTCTCGTTTTCATTTCCACGCATTCGCTCGGGAATTACATTCCCTAATTCGTCCTCCGTTTTGTGACATCTCGTGCTTTTGTCATTGCCATGGTAACAAAGCTTTCGTGATTAAACCTAATTTTTACTATGTTGTTGATGCTTGATGTTTTATGCTTGGGGAAATGAATGAAGGAGTCTTAGCATATTCTTTTGCGTAATAAAACCAACATCCATTAATTATTATAAGCGTATATTTTATCCCTAAACCTTCTAGAAACGCGCGATTGAATATCTAAACTAAATACTTGTTGAATTCATTCGTAGATGAAATCTCTTATTATTCTTTTCTATCATTAATTACTTTTTTCATTTTGGAAGTAGTTTCCGAAACACGCTATCCTCCCTTCAGTCATCTGCGACTATTACGTTTTTTTATAACACGACTCTTCCGGGATAATTTGAATCCTTACATACATCAAGGCTCGGGATAGAAATATCTGGTGTTTGTCTTGTTCTGTTTAGGCCCACTCCCTCAGCACCCCCCCGTTTCTCATTTTCTTCCTTTCTATCCCTTCCTTTTTAGCATTTAATCCCACCCTTTTCTAAACACCGAATGTCATTAATCGTGTTCTCTGCTAATCGCCTCCTTTTCCCATGCCCCCCCTACATTATTCATCTCCAATTTTTCCTTCGCCGCCCTCGTGCGCGCCTGTGTAATCAGTAAACAAAAGTCTTCACTATGTTTACCAGTGATCGTAATCTTCGGAGTATGCGCGTTGTTTTTCTGTTTGTTTCCAGTAATTTCACTTCCTGGTGATCCCTTTAAAGTTTCCTGATCTCTGTATATCTCGATGGTTTCGTTAGATAAGGAAGTGTCCAATCGGGAGTAATTGGGTGCCAGTGAAGGTGGATTAAAATGTTTGCTTTGATTTGACGGCAGTTTTGAAAAGCTATTTGATCGGCGGACGCGACGTCATATTTTAAGTCGCGTGAGGGTTAATGGCTCTATCATGATTCTGATTGTGTTTCTAACGAATTGGTGTCGTTTAGTGGAATTTGATGAGCGATTATAACTTTAATCGGGGTTCGAATGCCTTAGATCTTCAAGGAATAGAAGACACGTTTATAAAATGTTTAATTTCAATTAGTTTAATTCGAATTATTCTATTGCTGTTAAAGCTCCATAGCAGAGTTGCTAGGGTTTGTCTATATAGCGTTAATCATATTTTTACACCCCTTAGATAATATATATTTAATTTACAAATAGTTGAAAATATTTAGGTCGCTAAAAACCAATAGTTTAAAAGAAAGTTAGGATGAATCCCCTAAGGTTTTCGAACAATTGATCTAATCATAATTTTCATATTTCCTCGTAAGTCCTTTTCCAGGAGCACCATTTCGCGATGTTTGTGGTAACAATAAAGAAATCACAATGTAAACTCACAAATATATACGCAAAACCCGGAAACGTAGCTGTGAGACGAAGAAGCCCCTTAAATTATTTACTTTTCACCTCCACGCATTAGATTATTTTCGTTTCATAAAAGGAGTTTTTAGCGGCCTTTGTATAGCCAGCAGACATTTTCCTCATTTTGGGAAAGGTCTCCCCGTTGCCGTGGAAATATCCCCGTTCGCAGCAGGAAAACGAGTTTAAACAGCCCTATTGTTGGAATTTCCTCAGAAAAAAACGAAGAATACAGAACCCAATTCTCGCCGCTTCGCAAATCTCTTATTTTCTTTCTCTCTTTCGTTTCCTTGGAAACGCATCCACTTCTTCCATAATAATCGCTCGCAATTTATCCAATCGAGCGAGTTTTGTTTTCTCGCCGTTTCCACTCCTTCGCAAACGTTTGGAAGGACAGGTGGGTGCGTTCGAACAAACACGGCCGTTGTGGTGCGGCGTTTTGGCATAGTCCGGAAGAGCTGTCATGGTAGCCAAGAGATGAGGGAGGGCAATAAAACGAGGGGTTATAAGAGGAAATGATAAGAGATATTGGGAGGTCCTTGTCACTCACGCAGCTTCTGCTCCAGCTGCAGAGGAAGCATCTCTCTGGGCTTATCAATTCCCGGTATTCACTTAGAGAGTTCGCGTAATACTCATTATTCTCCGCGGTTCCAGCTTGCTGGGCGCGCTATCATCTCGAGATGTTTTCGAGGGAAGCACGTTGCCGCCTACATGTAACAAGGCAGACATTCCTCGTCTGCGCTGCTGATATGACGAGGCGTTCGTGTAAAAACTCGTGTTCTTACTATTGGAATTCTTTCATCGTTTCTCCTGAATCTTGGAAGAGCTTACTTGCATAATTTTGTTTAGAGATGTGTAGTGTTAACCAACTCTTCGATAAATTAATGTTAGTCGTTTTGTGCAAGTACTATGTATAATATGCGTGTTTCAATTCAGATTGAAGATTTTAATATGCTTCTCACTCGATTTAGCTTAATTTTTATTTTCGTTTATAGAGCAATGTCTGATTTTAAATATGAAAACTTTATGTTTAATTATGATCTAAAATATTTATCGTATGTCAATCTGAAGACACTTCTTCGGTAAATTAACACATTTTATTTAAGTTGAAAGTCTGTTTATTGTTGGATGTAAGAGAAGCAGATATAGTTCGTCTATTTTCCGCCTCGCTCTGATCAATCCAGCTGTAACCAGTTATCAGAACTGGAATATCGATCGTAGATAAATAGTTTCCGTTCCTCTTTCTCAAGAATTTGTAGTTCGCAAGTTCAGAGGCGCAGGGCTCAACTGAAAGTATGCATCGAACGAGAAACTACTTCGATAGGACCGATTTATAGCGTTTAATAAGGGCGCCAGCGATCTTACGAGACGCGCCTTGCTGACCCAAATGGCACACGATTTAACTCCCATTTATAAATTTCCTCCGTTTTACAAATCTATACTACCATATGATTTGCGAATTATATCAGATTTGAAGAAAAATAGGTCGTTTTTCATATTCAGTTTAGTTTTAATATAAAGAAATAGAGTATATTTTATTTGATCTGCATTCATTAATTCTATGTATGATTTTTTATTTTTATTAATGATTTTTACTCTTGGTAGCTTGTACTGAATCTTCTATTCTATATGTTTTCTTCTCTTAAAGTAATTAGAAATCCCTATCATTCAATTCCTAAGGTTGTGATGAATCACGAGTTAAATAAGATATTCCTTTTTTCGTTTTATTAACCCCCAATTTCATATTCTATTCAATCAAAGTTAATGTTAAACTTTGATGAGTCATTGGGTATTCATCACAGTTGTTTTTTGTGCCTATTGCACCACAATGCATAATCCCTCAGAAATTCAGACAGTCTGCACTCCATTTCATTTCATCCACTTTGCCGAGATTGGGCGTCTCAAAGCTTTTTCCCGGCTTTGATTTAAGATAACTCCCTTTTTATTATTTCCCTTAATCCTTTCGTTCGAAACGACGTTGAGAAGATTGGCTCGATTGACGTCGTCTTTGTTTTTCTCCTCCAAAATGCGTAACTCCTTTAATCAAGTCGGATAGAGTTAATTTTACGTCTGCTGTGTTGTCACGTTTTATCTCCTCCTTCCGCTTATGGAAGCACTGATCAATTGAAGCCACTTAATTTACAAGACATTACCATCTAATTCTCGGGAATATTACGTAAAAGAAGTTGTTTTTTTTTTAATCAATTTTATAAGTCAAAGTACGTGTGTATATTTCCTATAAAAGAATGCTTTTGTATACTTTTTTGTTCTCGTCATTTCAAATGTCCTCAAAAGGCAATCATACCGTTCTTGTCGAGTGAAATGACAATTTTATCACGTCTCATTTCCCACCGCTTCGTATTCCGTAAGTAGATATTCAGACGTAGCATTTCATTCATCTGTGGCGGTAATCAAAGACGAATTCACTCGTCAACGAGCGACATTCTCGGGTTCAATCAATTCGAAAGGAAAGGTTGTCGCACCATAAGGGAAATGCACATTCGCCCCGACGAGGAGCAATTAAAGCGGCGCCATCTCTCAGTCTTAATGGACACTAATTTGTAGCGAGATTACGCTTTGCGGAGATGACTGTTCCCCTCGTTCCATCCGAAATCCTTTGATCCGTCGATATTCCATCGCAGTTATTCCCCCCATTCGTTTATTTGTCCCGTTCGGCATAACGTCCGCGACGAGGAGGAACTGCTTTTGTAATAATAGCGATCTCTCGCAGAATTTTAAAAACCGTTTACACAAAAGAGCGCCTACCTGTTGTGCTTTCACAGAGGGAGTCGAGTTTTTTTTTTCGTGGGTTGTGTGCATATTATTTCAAAGGGATGTTAAACAGACTTGTTCGCGATGAATGGTGGGCGTGTGTGGTAAGGAAGGGCTTCAGAAATGGATGGGGTCGTACGACTTTTCGTAAGGAATAAGGAAGTGGAGGTCAAAGTGTCCACCGCGCGTTTCCTCCTCTCTCTGAGGATTGGAAGAACTCTTTTGAGTCTCTCTCTCGAGGAAACCCTTTCGTGTCTCCTTCCATATCCACTTCCTTTCGTATGAATTCGGGTCCATCCTTTTATCCCATCTCCGCAACTTCTTTTCACATGTTTCGTGAGACGGAGCTCAAATTGTTTCCTGCACTCTTTTTGTTCTATTTCCAGTGTGGTTTTACCATTTCGGAGTCTTTCGGGGTTTAAAAATAGAATCGATTTGGTTAAGTGCGTCGAATTTTAATTAAATTACGTTCTCAAATGAAATTAATACGTAAATTCATTGAATTATATCAAATTTACTAATATAATATTAATATTTTGCGGGAATATAGTCATTTATCTTTTAATATACCTATTTTAGTATGTTTTCTATTATTTTTCTTTCCAATGAACGTTTAAATGCCACCTCCTGACCAAATTTCACGCACAAGTCCATAAAAACCACGAATTATCTCCGTTTTACTCATTAAAACAATTCCTTTAGAGTGGAGTTGAATTTAGACGCAAACGATAAACGAGAGAACATAATGAAGCAACTCTCGAGTCTGTCTTTTTAATAGCATCACTCCTTCAGTCTGCAAACCCTCTCGGTCTCCTTCCGTGGTGTTGATGGAGCGGATTACGACTTCAAACGCTAAAGAAGGCCTCCCACTCTTCGCGTGTGGCTTCGTCACACCGCAGCGGGTCTCTTTCTCGGGGAAGTTCCATCCGACGAAATATCCACTCGGACATCTTAAAGAGACGCTTTTTTTCACTCTCCCGACACCGCCTCGAGAAATGACTTATTTCCTGGTTAGCGAAAAAGCCTCGCAAACAAACCCTCGCTCCCTTTTGGCTCACATTCTCTCTGATCCTCTCTCATTTCTTCCGAAAAAGTGTCGCTCGGAGCGAAGGAGAGATTCCCGTTCCTCTTACATTTTTATTCGTTCCGGGGATTTTGCGGACGAATGGCGTTTATTTGCTCGGAAATGTTCTTCCCCTTTCTTTTTCTCTCCACGGGTGAAATTGCTTAGAAGTTAATGGGTTTAGATGGTCGCCAAGGGGACGCTTCCTCCCTCAATTGTAGACGTTAATTGATTCGATACGGATAGCGATTGTTGTTTCGGGGGTTTATATTCATGCGAAGTCATGTTTTGTGACGAATGGATGGGGATGATGACGTAATATTTCCCGTTTTTTTAAAGATTTATCTAATCCTAAAACATCGAGTCTTTAAAGAACTCTATAATATAATATAATAGATTAATGAAGAATTAGATTTGGTAGGACAATCACGACATTCAAAATACACTTTTATGACAATGGTACCTCAAAAAAGTACGTTTAAATGTTCCAAAACCTTGTTAATCAAGTGTTAATAACAATCTACACCTAATGATCATTTTCATTTTCGAAAATTCTTAAAACTCTGTTACTACGGAATCCATTAGTATCAGTCTCTTTGATTAATATTGTTACTATACAAAAAGATTTCTCATTAGAATGGGACTCTTAACATTCTACCAAGCGTCAAATTATGTTTTGCCATTTCATTTACCTTAAATATGGTGTAATTTGAAAAAAATGCTCATCCCTCAGTCGGTCACTTCCAAATGTTTTACCCTATTACAAGTCAAACCGACACACATTATCCGGTTACACGTCCTTCCGTTATTCGGAACCCGTTATCCGTTGTCCCGTCTTACGTATTCCCGCTCCAAACTTGCTATAGAATAGGAATGTGGAATGCCCGTTCCTAGTTTGTTTGCCTAAGAATTTCTAACTCCGCTATTATTTCATCTGTGGCCGAGAAGATGTTTCTAACAGGTGGATTCCGTAACTAAGTTGAAGTAACTCGTTGTCAATAAGTTGGTTTCGAGGCTAAAATAGAATTTGAATTGGAAATTCACTCGTGTAGTAGCAATCCATTCCTTCTCCAAATAGAGGCGGAATTTCGGAAAATATCGTCAGGTTGATATTTTAAGAGGTAAATTTGCATTTATTTGAGCTAGGAAGAAATGGGTTAATAGTATGTATATCATATGCGATCTTTAAATTGTTAGTAAATATCGTTTATTGTCAAGGTGAAGTTTTTCTATAGTGTTTGCCTTGCGGTTTACTGGTCTACTGAAAAGAGAGGTGTATAATCTAAAGTAGATGAAGATTTGTAGAGCTTTCTTCTCCCTATACATCTTAAATCATGCCCAGATACCATCTATAAATTAAGTTGCTCAGGAGGGTGAAATGTCTTAGAAACAGATGGTAAATCATCCGTGTACTTCGATACCTAACTCGGTGGGAATGCTATCTTCCCGAATTATTATCACCTTTTGGATCTTGCTCCTTGTTTTCGTGACGCTTCCTGGGCCCGTGATCGTGTGTAAATCACGCATTAAAGTCGAAAACACCGAAATTGCTCTGATAAGATAGTGTCCAGAATCGATTTATGACGCCATCCCGGAAGGGTTTCGTTTGTCATTATTCCAATCTTTCCGAATGAATTTAGTGTCGATGAAAGCTCCCGACTAATACGTCACGACCGCTGTTGGTTGCTTTTTGTGTACTTTATTACCCACGCAATCAACTCTAATTACTATCTTATCTGTATCATGCAGACAAGCGATGTAACAAAAGTCTTATCAAATCGCTACCTTTTCAGAGCAGAAGCCTTTTCGGTATTGTGTAACGGATGAAGTTGCAACAAAAAAATCGAAGGCGTAGAAAATCCTCGGAGACGTGATGAATGACGACGCATTTTCGGTATTACCAGTTCCTTCGGTGGAGCATCAATCAACGATATCCCAAAGCATTGCTCGAAAAAGTAGATTTTTTTCACATTCTCAAATCGTTCCGCGCATGCGCCGAGAACTTGGAAGTGCAAACAGCTGCAGAACGTAAGTTATTTTAAATGCTGGACCAGGGACTGTTTTTTTGTTGGCTTTGGTCGCTTTTCACACGCATTCACAAGTCGAGAATTCGGCCCGTCTTAATTTAGCCGATGGATAAGGCCACTTCCTTCGCTGTCCGTTATTCTACACGTTTCCTCCACAAGGAGGATGAGCATTTTTTCCGAGTTCCGTTGTTTATCACGCATTCTTTCGCAATTTCTCATATTTTCGTTTCCCACTGCGTTCAAACGCTTTTGATCGCTCGTTTTTTTGTATCGCTTTGAGGTTTCTAGCGTGAGAAGTGATTGTAGGCAGTTTGGTTGACAAGGGAATTCACACTCCTAGACAACAGCTACGTTGCTAGCCGACGAAGTGATAGATTCCACTCGAACTTTATCCGTTGTTATTCCTAGGGAAATTTCCAACTCTTGACTCCTCTATTTGTGGTGAAGCAGTAGTAAGTTTGGTATTATGTCCTGCTTTTCTACCATATATAAGGTGTTATTTAATCGAATCTTACGACGTAGTTGTGAAATATTCGGATGTTTTCAACTACTCGTATCACTTTGCTCATTAATTGCCAATTTTATGCTTCTTGTAATACATAATCGCCGTGGAAGCTGATAATTTCACATTTAGATATACATTCATCCATAAGATATCCAACTTTTCAGAACTCGGTTTAATTTTGCCGATTCTTAAACAATATAAGCAAGTCACTAATTGAAGTGAACGATTACAGCTCCTGGAAATGATATCGGAGTGTAATTTTCAGTGTCGTTTAATACTCTTTCCCAAACTATCGTGCGATTAATTGAAACTTTTCTTAAGTTTCCTCTCTCTAACACTTCCATGGAAGTGGTCAAGTTCCTCGTATAATTAAGAAGAATTATATCAACTGCTAACAGCTATTAACTTTCAGAGCGTGCCTTATACGTCATAGGGAATCCTTGGTTAGATAACTAACTCATTACCAAGCAACGATGGCCAGCTTCGAGTTTTTGGAATTAAATTATCTGTTTGTCTAATAGCTGAATCTATCTCAGACTTCGTATTCGAAAGTTTAAAAGTGTTAATCGGTTGATATGGCATTTACGGTTCTTATTATGCTTATAAATATCACATATTATGAGTTAAAACATTTTAATAACAAAATAAATTGGAATGAAACAAAATTACCCGTACCTCAGCTGTCTGAGCTTATATAAATCTCTGAATTATCAGTAAACCTGTTTGGCGAGTAAACAATACAAACAAGTTCCAAAAATGTCATATTTTCTCGGTAAATAAGAGAACAACGCAAAAATCTTTCTGCCTTTTAGGCTTACTATTCAGGAAACATAATCTGAAGTATCATTTTTGAGTGGAGGCTTTGTGGAATACGTGGCAGAGGTACATTGATTCCCCTTAGACCATCTCTTTGGCGAACCGGTGGGAACCACTTACAGTTGGTTTTCCTCGTCGCGATATACGAAACGGATGGGAACCGATAGGTCTGGAGCCACCAAAAAGATCGTAAATTATTTTCATTTTAATTCCGTTTTCGCAGCTAGGAGAAAAGTTTTATCGCTTCCTCTAGGAAAGAATCTATTTTGCCATCTGCTTCTATTTCAAACGCCCTCCCAACTCGAGAAGTTTTCTTGCGCTTTTTTTTATTCGAGAAGAATTTGTGAATCTGCCATAAGAACTTGCAAATGCGAGAAGTGTATAAACGGCTGTAATTTTTTATTCATTTGCAATTGCGAGCATATGGTGTTAAAATGCACACTTTTACGTAGTAATTATTAAAGCCGAGCGGTGAAATGTATTAAATTTCCAATAACGCATAAAGGATTAAGCAATTTTTCAATTGAAGTCGAGTGATTCCTCGTAACCATTGTTTCAATAATCGGTCTTTTGTTGACGTTAATACTCGTTTTCGTTTATATGCCTGTTTATTTTAATTTACATTCACCATTCCCTTCTCTAACTTGTATGTATTTATATTTGCTTTGTTTTATCATCGTTCATCCTATCGAAATACAATCAGTTTTTTTTAATGTCGTCGATTAAGGATTTGAACTGCATTATCTTCTCGCGTATTGCTAAATCATTCGCTCAGTTAGCCCCAAGTTGTGTTTCGCAAAGTGCAATATTAAAGCGCATAGTACAGTCTCGCTCAATCATCAATGTTTTGGGCGTATTAAATTTTTAAAGCTCGGACCAGCTGAGCGGAGTATCGAACGGCCGTTATTGACACTCCCGAACACACTACCTCTCGCGGCCGTTCCACGATTTACCTCCGTCGGAAAGAGGGGAAGCGGCGAGTGGTGTGAGTGCGAAGGGAGCAGGGCGTTGCCGCTTGGCGTGGAAGGGGAGGAGGGGCGGGGCAGCCGTGTTTTCGTATAGAGGTCGTTGCCTCTTCTTCCCCTTCCTCCTGAGCGGGGAAGCCGAAATAGCCAAAGAGCTCTCTAGCATTTTCTCTCTTTGCTCTATCCTCGTGCCTTTACCCGACATATCCCCTTTAACTTCGCACTTACGATTTTCTTTACTATCGAACTTCTATGCCGTTCTCTATTGTCGCATTCCTTACGATCATTGAGGGAGGGGAGAGTAATGGTATTATTATTAGCGGTGCTACGTGCCAAAAAGTTTGTTGTCTCAGAAATGGCAAAGTTTGTCAAACAACTGAAGAAGATCGAGGAAATGTTTGAAAAGTCAGCTGATGGTGTTTTTTTTCGGAATGATTGTTTATAAAGTAATGATACGTGTTAAATCGTGTTGTAATAAATGTTTCGAAAGGGTTCATTGATTGTTGTTCCTTTAGAATTTGTATTATTTTTTTTATGATAATAAGAAATAGATTGCCCAATCTTTCGTCGAAGAATATTACTAATTAACGTATTTTGTTGTAAATACATATAAATAATTACTTTCGATTAATTAAAATTAATATTATTCATATAACTTCTTTAAGCTAATTTCTTTAATAACAACAAAGATGATGAATAATATTTGCAAAACAATTGTAAAATATTTTATCGAGTTTTCGTATCTCGATCACGTATATCAAACCGAATTCCTCTCGTCTAATCCGAGTTTCGGTATATCATATGACTTGAATACTCAAAACTTCGGAAAACAAGTACATTAAACTGAAATCAATATTAATGACATTCCCAAGTACTTCTAGAGAGTTGACGGAGCCATGCGAAAGAAGAGGAATTCTCGCTAATTAATTGAATTCTCCGGTTCAGGAAGGCAGTCGAAAAAGTTACATAGGAAACACAATTCATCCGAGGGGAAGAGATTAATCTTCTTTTTTTTTCCATCTTATTATCTCCGGGATACACTCACAAAACATCTCCACCCCCTCGGCAGCATTAGAATGCAAATGCCACAACCGCACAACAATCGATTGTTGTCTTCTAAGGCGACTTAATTTCGTCTAAGCGATTCTTTTTCGTTTGCCTTTCTTATCTCGGATTAGCATCTTTCTCATCACGTTTTCACAGGCAAAGGTTCCTTCTCAAACAACCCAAACCTCTCCTTTTACAGAAAATATCTCTTCCTTTGTTTATTCGAACCTTTTTTTTCCCTCCGTTCTGCGAAAGGGTTCGCGATGAATCCAAAAGGCCGTTCGTCGAAAAGGTTAATAAGAGAGAATTCGGGAGCTTTTCTCGCACGCGCAAGTCGAGGCATTTGGAAATTATCCCCATTTCTGTGACGGGAAGAATTAAAAGACGTCAGCCTATCAGATCATCTCTCCTTTATCATTTTTCGGGAAAAAAAAAGCTTTTTCCTTTTTCTTTCATTTCCGCGTCTTTTATAGATGCCGCTCACGTGCCGAGTTTCCTAAGAAATCCGAAAGAGGTCTCTCTCTAGGGCTTTTCGTCGAATTTTTCTTCGTCTGTCGCGGAATGAGTGACGTCCTCGTATGTTTTCCGCGAAGACGGACGACATTTCCTTCCATTTTACGTCGAAATCGATCCACCCTCAACTCTCTTTGAAACGAACCGAAGCTGGATTTTTCAACCCACTGATCGATTGGTGTGGATGGAGAAATCGTCCAGCGAACGAATGATCGAGTGGTCTTTTTTTTCTTTTTTTTTCGCGTTATCGCTAACCTTCCGTTCATATCGCTCGGTCGTTTAATTCTCCTGATGTGGAAGACCCTTAAAACAGAGCGAAAAAAGTGCGGAAGTGTCCCTGGGCGTCGGGGATGTATATTTTTTCGCGGAGGGTGTTTCGGTAGCTTCCGCCCTCTATCGGGACTAATTGTCGCAAAAACAATGCGAATCATCAAAGGTACTTTTTTTTCGATCGGTTCAATTTTCGCGCGCTCCGCTTTTCTTTTGTTTCTCCTTCCCGTTATAGTTCGGATCAAAGTCCATCGCGCCGATGCTTATCTTTTGTTTTTTCGTCGGTTATCGAACCGTCGCGTGACTGCGTTGATACGGACGCGTTCTCTTCCGCGCTGCCAGCGCCTACTTGTGGGCCTTACGGCTTTTTGCCCAAACTACTGTATTCAATGGAATTCGGGCCTCAATTGAAATTCATTACGCAACTTTTTAAGCGAGTCGATTTGATCAGCGCTTAGTATAACTCGATAATTGTACTACCATAAAAACATTATAGGAGTATAGGGATTATTGAGAATAAATTATTAATATTCTATGTTATGTTGTTTAAGAATAGATTTTTAGGCTCCTTAATATTCACCGCTAATATTTCAATGAAATGTTGATGATCAAAATACTATTACAATTCCTGGCATTAATTGAATCGATCGTTTTTTTTCATAGCTTTCATTCTTTTCCAACTGTTTACATCATTCCCCAAGTTAACCTCAAGCTATTCTTAATTTAGCATCTATAATTCATTCCCATAGTATCCAATGAACTCGATTCTATTCATAGAAACAGACGATTGATCACCGCCTATTGTCTCCTCGCTATAGAAACAAGCTACGGCTGCGAAAAAAAATCCTTCGCTATGAATCCGTTCTCCTATATTTAAATCACAATCCTCCATTAAAGTCTCAAGTGCTTCAAAAGCCACGATTTATTCATCCAAACTTTTTTGTTACTTTAGCGTCTCTCGAAATCCTTCTATTTTAAGGATTCGTAACGGTTACCATTTCGAGTATCTGCACCCGATTTGCTGCAATTAACTCCCATCACCGGAAGAACTAAATAGTCACGACGGCGTCGCCTCCCACTCGTCTCTCTCCTTATCGTTTAACTCGCCGTTTGAAATCTCGCTCCTTTTGCTGCATACATCAACCAACCACCCTTCCGTGTTCATATCTTCGCAGATTGTCTACATATTTTCTCCAGTGCATCTCAGATCTCTAATATCTCTGCCGCCTTACGTTCCATTCTCCCGCCTCATTAGGTGCTTCATCTCTCGGAGTTCATCTCCACGTATAATCTCTCTCACATTTGCTCGAGTTCGTCGGTTAGAATCCGAGCCTACGCATTCATCTGAATCAATGTTGTGTTGGATTCATTGATGGTTGTTTGTTATTTTTACTCTTTTCGATATATTTAACGAATTAATAACCATAATAAGCAGCAATAATAAGCAACGCATGTCATTCATATGTTGTACTCGGAATATAGAAATCATAGATTTATGAGAATGATAAACAAGGCAAACAATCATGTTGTTTCCAAGTATTGATTCAGTTACATGTTACATACAATGAAAATGATAAATTGAATAAATAAACATCGCTATATCATCACAAAATAATAAATAAAATATAATAAATATGATCATTAATAGTGAATTATCCCTCTGATTTATCATAATATCAGTTATATATTTGTTAAAAAGTATAAATTGTTAGGTATCGATCAAATTTAAGTTTTCCATTATTCAATTGCATCGTATGACATTATTATTGAAGTGAAATGACCCTCAAAATGGAAATACAATGCGCGAATAATGTTCCACTCTACTGAATTTGTTCAATGAGTTGATGGGATCAAGGGATTAGAAATTTCTTTTTTTCGACATCTTCCAAATGAAGATTCGTATCCACGCCTTGTTCTCCCCCATTCTTTCGATTAACCCCCCTCCGTCTTAGGGAAATTGCTCTTCCCTTAAATTCATTCCTTCAAACCCAATCCCTTTTGGGATTAAGATCTATTGTAATTCCGCTTTAAACAAATGATTACACAACCGTGCGGCGGATTCGTGGGCTATTGTATTTTCGGGGGGTTATTTACAGAGCGATGACGTGCCGCGTTGGGTGGATGACCTCTCCCGACCTTCAAAAGGGGAGTTATTTTGCGTATTCTCGATTTATAACTTTTCTTGTGGTAATTCCCCCGCTCCCTTTCCCTCTCATTCCGGAAGAAATCGATGGGTCGTGGCTCCCTTCGTGACCGTGTCTTCCTTCTTCCTCTCCTTTATCGCTGCTTCCTTCACGAGAGCCTCATTATTTATAACGCACTTTTCCTCCCTCGCCTTCTTCTTCCCTTCTTCGACACCTCTCTTTCGGAAAAAATACTCAGCCTCTTGTGCAACACCTCCTTTCACCTCCTTTTCTTTCCTCGGCTCTTTGATTTTTTCATTGCTCCTTTCTGCTATTACGTCCCGTCGGGTTCAAAGAAGTTCGTTTTTAACTCGCTGACTAGTTGTCACGGTTATGACGTAAGAAGATGCATGCGTCCTAGTGAACCGAGCAGCGCCATAGACTACCGAGTGTACGGTAATGCCTTCGCGAACTCTTAGCCACCGGAATAAGTCGTTCTTCTACTATATTACGAGGTCGAGCTGACATTTCCTTGGTATCTGAAGTGGTAAATCACTGGACTCTCTAGTAAGTTGGTACGAAATTTTCTACGAAGTAAGTTCGAACAACATTCTTGTTTTTGATAATTTTCAATCTCTTCGTCACGTTTTGGGTTCATTTGGAAGTTAGCTCTTGTATTCTTACGCGCTTTCAAATCTAGAAACAATAAATTACATACGTTCTTTTATTATGGTTTGAGTGGAGAAAATGATATCTATTCCATAGATTCGTTGCACAAATTTTATAAAATCATCAGAAAAGTTTCACAATATCTCGGAGTCGAAAACTAAAAAAAAAAAATTCCGATCATTTCCCTAACTGACGCCATTATTCTGTCGTTCATCCTTCCAATTCCTAAATCCCTCTTCTAATTCCCTTATTCCCATGGCCTTTCGTTCACAATTAATTTCTCCCCTCTGATTTAGGCCTCATCCATCCATCACCTTCTTCTTTCATATGCCTCGCCTTTTTGAAACGTCACATTTCCCAACTCATCTTTCGCGTTTGATATACGGGCGTATTAATTCCTTTTTATTTTCGGAAGGGATTCCCTAAGTATCGAATAAAGCGCGCTTTTATAAAGAGGATTAGAATATCATAGCGACTGCATCTCCACCCAGATTATTTATGGAATTTCAGGTGGAGACCATGATAAATATTGCCACCTAATTACTTCCGTATTATTTCCCTCCTCCGATCCGTTGCTCCGGACGTATTTATGAATAGGAAAGATGCAATGGCGCAATGCGATAGGAATCTCTCGCACAGTCACGATCTTTTCACCGCTCATCCCATCGCACGGTCGTCGCTCAAGAATCCCCAATCCGGAGATTTTTCGACTGAGGAACAAGGAAATCCTCTCCGGAGGTGTTTTATTGCTCGAAAATCTAGGAATGCGAAATGATCGTACGTGGCCGTTCGTCACCTCGTCTAACGGTCTTCTCCGTAGAGACCTTTCGACCCGCAGAGTGGCTCTCTAAAGATCGAACCCTCGCGCATCCAAATGATTTTCGGCGTCTTCCCGTAAATCGAATGAGCTTTCAATGGAGCTGATTAGTCGACGTCGTCTCGTGTGGATGTGTTGGGTGCTCGTTCGGACAACGCCTAGAAACCGGTCCCGCCGCGATGTTCCGCCTAGGATGCGTCGCGGATGGAATTACGTCACGGAATAAGGCCGACGCTTTCATAGCGCGTTGAATTCGGATGCCGCCGCCCCCTCCCGAGGGATTCACGCGAATGTGCATCGGGTGCATCCGGGAAATAATCGGTTCATCAGCGTGATTTTGAGGCTTTGACTTAATCACCTTAAGGTTGCTTGTACTAAATAATGGGTTGGAATGTTAGTCAAATAATTTACGTCACAGAGATTTATAAGGGATCAAAAGAGAGCTGAATTTCCATCTTAAAGATTATTCTCGTGTATTTTGTTTTCAATTATAATCTTTGATGTTTCTCCGTGGAGTTTCGTGGATCATTACACATTAAAATAGTACAGTTTTGTCTCAGATTCTAACATAATATTTTATTTGAAGCTGGAATGATTTGCTAATAACGGTTCAAAATGTTTAATTTTGAATGTCTAAATTTAAATCACGAAAGACTGCAACGGTCGTTCCATTAGTCTCCGTTTCTTTCCTTCTATTCCTAAATCTCTACTCGCAGCATTAGATAGTCGTGAACGGCTGGAAATAATTTATCTTTTAGCCGCTGGATACAGGAAACTGCAGCAGCGTTAAAGTTGCAGAAAGCCTTCCCAAAGAGGTTTATCTCTTCGCAGAGAATTCGAGCCTTAAAACCGACAAAAACCGTAGAGGTGGCAACTCTGGCTCGTGATCCATGTTCGGTATTGTTCTCACAGCTTCCTTTTCTTTCCCTCCATCTTTGTACACATCTTCCTCATGTCTCCTCCCTTATCGACCAGCTCTCCCTTTCCCTGGACCATCTCCTCTAACTGCGATCAGGCCATAATTCCCGTCTTCTCCCTCGTTTTCTCTCTTCTTTCGAATATGTCTCTTTACGATGCAATTTCTTCCTTTTATTAGTTTTTCTACCCTACCTTCCACTCCTCTATTTGTCTTCCTCGCATTCCGAAGTCGTCCCTTTTGCTTCTTTAATTCGAATACGCTTGTCAATTCGTTGCTACGCCCATCCAACGAATCCTCCTACTTTTTGTTTTCCTTTTTTCTTAGAGCTTAAGAACGCTTGGATCCTCCAACCCTAATAGATTGTGCTGGCGAATCAACCGATTGTAAACAAGAATTAAATAACGTTTGAATTAATTTGATTGGAATCATCGATCGAAGTGTTCGCTTGGAAATTTCTGCGATGAATTCGATGTTTCCAATTCATACCGAAAATATGACGCTAGCTTAACTTTATTTACGTTATTTTTATTGACTTTAGAAAATCTGACGTCATTGAATAGTTCATTAGAATAATCATTATGTGAAATTGGTTTTAAAATGTAGTTTTATATTAATTTTTATTCTATTTGGGAATATTGAAAAATTTCGTCCAACTTCGACTCGGTATTGATTTGTTTCATTAAAACGACATGTTTCCTTCCAAACATTTCCAGTCGTTAAGTCAAAACGGAGGAAAAAAAATCTCATCGACGCTAATTGAATATCCTTTCTCATCAGCAAAAGATTTATACCCATACAGTCGAGTCATGTTGCATGAGCGCCCGGAGGATTCCATCTTACATAATCACCGTAATTTCTCTCCGCCGTAGTTCAATACCGCGGTCCATTATGCATCCTCCGTGGCATCTTCACGCTCTCAAAAACCGCATCTACCCAAAAGCCCTCGGTGAAATAGTCGAATCGAGTGCCTTGTCTTTGAAAGACGCGGATAAGTGGTAAAAAGAGACTCCTCGCGTTCGGTTTGTTAGCTCCGAGGCACTCAACATGCTAGCGACATTCATTTGGTCCGATACTCCGTCTCGCTCCGCGATCTTCTCTTTTTTTCCCTGTTTACTCGATCTTCCGCAATCCAGCGAGACATGTGGCGGCAAGTGAAAGCAAGAGGATGTCTGTTGCACCGCACGGGCTTTGGTACACAGTGAGTGATGGCTGGTCGTTAAAGAGTCTGGGAAATTGGAGATGGGCTCAAAGGAAGAGTCGGGGATTTATCGCAAGGGAATTTCGAATCTTTCCGGAGCTGTCGATCCCTTCTCGATGCGTCATCCCTGTTTTATCTTCCTCGGGATTATGTTCTCTCCCGAGGGAATTGAAATTCGGAAGCTTCGGGTTTCGGGAAGTGGATGTTCCGTTGCTTGGTTTTTGCGTACAGATACTGTATTTTTTAACTATGGACCATATGGACTATATCTTAAGAATATTTGTTTATTTTGGAAGTGGAGTTATATTTCCCTAGTTAAGGCTTATTTGCTATTTGTTTCTCCGTTCACTAAGTCAGTAAGAGCAGTAATTATTTTATATTGTATATGATAAATTACGTGAATAAGTAAGGATGATTTTATTGGAGGAATTTCAAAGTGATATTCAGGGCAGAACAGGTCACTTTTTCGTAAAATATTTTGAATTAAAATTTATTTAGTCAATATTTAAAAAGCTTTGAATTGTTCAGCATTTTGTTGGTATAACTAAACACATCCATAACTACTAGGTGTCTCCAGTTCAATCCAATAATAATATCTTTCGTGGCAAAAGATTTGCATCAAATATCTCATACGTAAATAAACGGTAAACATCAGGTTGATTTCGCTCGCTTTCATGAATTCCTGAACGCACACGGAAGAGAGACAAGAGCGTATCCACAAAGCCGCAAATCATCATTTCCATGGAATGATTTGTACACCTCTCTTCCATCGATCGAAAGCTTTTGCCTTAGAGACCTCAACTTATCCACTCAGCATCATCATCCGTTTAAGTTTCCCTTTTTAATCCGAGCAATAAATTTTTCGCTCCGCACAGCCGCAGTGGTTGTTAGCCAAAGAGAAAGCCCCCGGCGGAATTCGAACCCGGCTCGCCCAGACTGGAAGACCGCTCCTCTCGGAGGGAAAATAATCGTAAATCTCTAAAGCGATTTGTCCGCGTCGGAAGCCTTCCTCTTTACGGCAGAGAAAATTCGAGGGCGATGTTCCCAACACAGACCAAAAGGGCGTTAAACAGATCGGATTCGGCAAAATTCGATCTAAGAAACCCTCGGATGAGGGAAAGATTCGAGGAAGGAAGCCTTCTGGGCTGATTCTAAGGGTTCGCCACCCACGTTCGGTATAAGTTTATACACTACGCGAGATGTTGATGGGAAGATGGTTGAGTGCGAAAATTTTTCGCATCCGTACACCCATATTGCTCCCCTTATTAGTTACTCCGTGGCTTTCGCATTGGCTATTTCACGTTTACAGAGTGTTTTCTGGAAAGGAGCTGGATGTAATTGATAAAGCACCTGCTCCCGTTAATCTCTCCGCCACCTGCGATGGCGCTGGTTAATTTCGTAATTCATTTTGGCGCAGATAATGTGAGGAAGGATGGACTTCCGCTCGTCCCGGAGTTCGTTATTTTTCCATCTCGAAGACGTTTAAATTTTCGTCATCTGCTCTGTGAAAAAATTATTTTTAAATAATCTATTTTAAAATGTGAGCTTAATGGCTGCTATGAGTTTATGTAGAATCTGGAGTGCGTTTTGATTCTTTTTATTTTTATTTGAATGACTGTACCGTTGGGTAAATTCATTCTCTTTTTTGATGTCCTGTAAGACCTCCCAAATTAGCTGCATATTCATGTCGTTAATCATCTGACTTAATATCACTTAATTTATTCCTCCATCCTTATCTATCTGGTTTTTATTTCCTCGTCAACCCTTTTTTTTTCGTGGGCATATAAATCATTCACTCCCGTCCTTCTTCGTCATGTTCAGCTTTCTTTTTATACTCTTCTTTTATCCTCCATCTCGTGTCCGCGTCTAATATTGCCAAATCCATTTATTTCTTCCTCAGTTTTCCACGCGATATCTAAAACAGTCGCTCTTTGAAACATTTTCTTGTCTTTTCATGTTTTTCCCATTTTATTTCCTTTTTCCACTCCCCGTTCCCCTTTGCGATCCACGGCTATTTATCTTCATATATTCTCTGCAGTCCCAAGAATCTTTCTCTCTCTATTCCCAACCAACGCTAAAAAATACCATTGCAGCGCTATCACAAAGCATTAGGAGACGATCTACGCTCTTCAAGTCCACTTTATTTCGTTCTTATCATTGCCATTACGGATCAATCATCTTCCCGCGATCTCTTTAAGGAATGACCTCAGGGATGACTCTCTCGCAAAACTTTCTCTCCGAGGTATCGGTTTTTGCCCGCCACTTATTCAGCCGGCTGCAGCCAGGGATTCGTCTCTAAACCGTTTTCCCGGTAAGTTATTGGAAGAGTTTGGAAGAAGGATGCCGACTCCTGGAAAGTTTCTTTTTCTTCCGTAGTACATATTTTTCGGTATCACCGTGTTTTTTCCTTTTTCTGCTCGGGAAAGAGATCGCTTTTTAAAGAACGTTTCCGGAACATGAGAGAGCGGGATTTTTCATTTTATTCCACGCGCTCGCTTCAAAAACGAAAATAAAACCTTCAAACGTTTTATCGTACCTGCACGAGTTTGTAAGCGGACCGAATAAAAGTATAACGAAGTTTATCTTCGTTCGCAAATAGGTAGTAGATAGCGGTATAAATAAATTTTATAACCGAGATAACTCGGACTACATTAGGTAGCGTTATCATAGAAGCGACGTAAGTCGTATTAATCCTAGAATAAATACGACGATCGAGTCTATTAAAATGCCGTAGAATCTCGTCATAGGCCGACCACCGCAGTTCGTGCCTTTATGTTAAATCCTATGGGTGTGCAGTCTTCAATTGAAATACCACACGACGTCACTAGGTTTACTGTCAAGATGGATAATCTCAATTTCTTGACTCACGCGAATTATTTTATTGAACCCGAAGCTTAGACGATATAGTTTTGAGGAATACTTACAGAAGTATGACACGTATGGACATAAATAATACGAATTTACGATTAATAACTTGTAGGTAGAGTTGTATATTACTTTTCTCATGTACACAAGCGCTTTATAGATAGCTATCTTTTTTCGATTTTTCACCCGGCTCTCGATCTCTTTTGGACCACACACGTTTACCTCTGGCTGTGCTTTTCTTCACGCTCAATTTATCCATTCCCTCATCTCCTCTTCCAAAATTTCTCGATTTTCTTTCCCATTTTCTTCGCTCTTATCTTTCCTCAACACCTACAACTCTTATTTTTTAATATCGGCCATTCTCTTTGGGCCGCCCTCTATCGTTATTGCTCGTGTATCCAGTTTCCTTTTATTTATTTCCGTCTTCCCCATGCCTTCTTCTCTCCTTTCCTCTCGATATTTCGGGACCGAGTTACGTCAGGTGGCGAGACGGAGGTGTCTAAGGAAGATGCCAAGCAAGTGTGAAGAGGTGGGTGTGAAAGAATGGAATGAGTTCGGGCAGATAGACGTAGAGACAGACGGACGATTGGGGAAGAGTATTATTCGAAGGGAGTCAGGTGGGATTCCTCCGAAGTCAAAGTGAAAGGGTAATTGGTGAAAAAAAGGTGTTTGTTTAGGAATTTGTGTGACTGGAATATTTTGCGGAATTCATTTAGTGTATTACTTTCGTAGAAGACATTTAGCACATGCTGATGTAGTTCGGCTTTTGTTCCCAGGTGGAGCTAGTAGAAAAACAAAACAACAATGAAAAAGAATATCGTTCGTGTACTTTAAATATGATCACAAATGTGTTTCTTATTGTTGTTTCCGATTGTCGTTGTGTATTGTTACAAAGTCATGGGGTTATATACTTTGTTTCCTGGCATTCGTAGGGAAGAGTATAAATTGATCGATTGCGGCATTCGAGGGTCGGTGAGAATGGAAGGCAGATGAGATAGGATGAAAGATGGTGTCGATAGTGGAAATGGATGGGAGAAAATTGATAGGCCAAAGTAATTAACGCGCGAAAGGCTGGCAAGAGTGATTGGATATGCGTGTTGTGTTGGCGCGAAATCATTCGTGTAAATCTCCGTGTCGGATCCCGGCTAATAAAGGATATTACTTCTATTTTCAAACCGCGATGAGGATTTTGGCGGAATTCGGCGTAATGGATGAGTACAGGTGATCATCACCCTATTCGCTATACTCATCCGCGCTTAGCCGAACTCTCCTCAGAATTTCACCGCTTTGTTTATTTCACATTTCCCCAGATTAACCTCTTAATTTCCGCTGGAAATGAGTAATGCTGTTACGTTAATATCTTCAGCGACAGACGTCCCCTACCTTCTCGGGGTTATTGAACTATGGGCTCTCTTAACACGACCGAAACAAATTTTAACTTTTGCTCAATTAGTTCCTTTTGAAAGACTTTTATACCTCTCCTGCGGCAATAAAACTTTTCGGAACCCTTCAAAACTGTTATGAGTCGGGAAATAAAAATCTCCGAGTGCACGAAAACTTTTCAAATCTCTTTTCGAACTAACGCGTTCATACCAGCGTTAGATACTATATGAACGGCATTCGAAAATGAAATATTCCTTCCGCTTTTCTCTCTCGTTTTCGACTAGGATCACGATCATAAATCGCCTCATCACAATGTCCATTCCGAAATAGTCGTAATGGGTCGTAGTGTTTCCTTCGGAATGGCGAAGAAACGCATGAATTTACGTTTAACCTTAAGCGGGATGCGTGCGACCCGACTCATAACTCATCTCGGATAATCACGGCCTATGAATAATGAGATATGGTCCTGGTAATTCTCGAGTCGTTCCTATGCCTTAGCTTTCGTCAAGCCTTAACTCTTTACCTGTTGAAATTTACGAGAGGACAGTCCCGCGTGGCAAAACGCGCGGACACCTCAGAGGCAATAAAATGCATACGGGGTGCCAAGAACCTTCCTTCGCTGCATCGCAATTTGCGATCGAATGTGGACGTAATTACTAGGAAAGGGGATGCGACTGTTATAGATCGAGAGTGAAGGATAACAACAGGGGAAGGAGTGATTCATCCAGAACTGATCTCATTCCTACTTTGTATATAATCTCGCGATTATCTCATCCAAAACCCACCGTTCAACCACCTCGCACTCTCTCGATCCTTTCATGCGATTACGTCATTTCCCCCCTTCCCGTATTCAAAACCCCTTTCCACCGGTGATTTCCTCAAAACCAGGCAATCAATCACCAGAGGCAGCTCCAACGGGCGCCGCAGGGCTTTCTCCATCCCCCGCATATTCTATATCTTCCCGGAGATTGAGTGAGGGTAGGTTGTGGGTTGAAAAGGGTTCCGCTTTTATTGGCGAAGCGACGAAAACTGGACGATGGAAATCAATCGCGTTTTTCCCGGCGCGAACTGAGGGGATGAATTCGTTTTGGGGCTAATTCTTTTCGGAAGTTGTAACTCCGCTCCCTTTTTTCATTCCACTCGAATGAGATTATCGAATTTCAGCCCTCTTCGGCTATTAGAAGATTCGGAGCTCGTAATGGATTGGAGAGGTTGCGGGGTCGCTCTCGTGTTCAACAAATTGTAAGCGAATGCTTTTTATCGGTTACGGAATGAATCACTTAGAACAGGTTGCTTGGATTGTAGATTGATTTATGCTTGTGATGAAGGTTTTGGACTCTTTATTGTTTTATTGAAGTAGTAGCTAAGTTCACAGATCCTAATTCAAGTGTCTCTCAGTTTAATAATTTCATTTATTGGAATAAATATCATCATTATACCCAGTCATTGTTTAGGGATAATATTATACTTTATTTTTTAGTTTTATTCTTAGAACATAACAGTGCATACTTTTTTATTATTATATCATTTAAAAATGATGATAAACTTTATTCAATCAATTTCATTTTTATAAATTGGAAAATTAATTTGTGATTATTAATTATCTTTTTCGTATTATTATTACAGTATTTGTTGCTCTCTCTTAATTTTGGAGCGATTCGTTCAGTAATGAGTTTTGTCCATTGTTCGAAACTTAAATGACGATTTTTAACTATCTCGAGCGAGGCAATCATGAATACGTGTTATTATTGAGCATTAATTGAAATACATGATCCATTTTCATTATCCCGCTCTATATTGTTTGATTCTCGCTCATTGAACCGTTAAATGTTATTTACCTTTCATTCGATTCTTAAGAGTCGGTGAGCAAACACGAAGATAATAGGACGCATATATTGTTAAAGGTTTGTGTATAGATATTTAACAGATAGTTACAATTAAGTGGAATCGAGTCAACAGCGGGATCGATAATCACTTTCAAACTTCGAACAGCGTGTTTACAAAAGCACCGATGAGTAAGATTCTATAGATACGGAGAGGCATTCTTTTTAGACTTCATTAATCGAGCTATCGGTCATTGACGTTGGAAACACGTCACTGAGGAATCACAAGACTAGCAGGACGCACGAACTTAATTCAAAATACAGTCTCAACTGGTGACTCTGGCTCTTAATACGTGATTCTTCGTGAGCAAGCATTCTTAGTTTCGTGCTTATTTGACTATTCATTCACCCTTTACGCCCTTCTGCTGACTTGCGAAGAAATAATTGAATGTGGCTCCGACGAGCTCATAATTCACAGCGCAATCGTAAAATTAACGATCTAAGGCTGGAAGTGTTTTTTCGAGAAATTGATGGAACATTATTCTAAAAATCATAGCGGAAAGATAAGAATGTCTTTGCGTTGTCAATCCCAAAATTACGCAAGATTTTTCTGCGTAATTCGTATATATTGCATTTATGAATTCATTTCGAATTAAATTTTAAATTACGATTCATTTCTTATCTAAAATTTACGATTTGATCTCATTTTGATTTCTCTATGCGTAATAGCGGGCTTTCTTAAATAAGAGCGTTTTATTTTGGTAGTATAATCGTCTATTCCAAAGACCATTTGTGCTGTTTTTCATCAGTAAGGAAGATGAATTTGATGCGTGTTCTTCAAGCCATGAAATGTTCTACCACTCAGTCAAAAGTTAATCTGATTAATTGCTTCCGGATGAGAAACAAAAAAAGATCTGTTCGTTATTGAAGGAAAGATAGTATCATGCTATTATGCTATAGATTGAACTTCAATTGGCTGAAAAGCAGTAGTTTATATACGTGAAAATAGTAATTATTCACAATGAAATGGCGTGTAAACGATTGCTGAACGAAATTGTCTATTATTTGATAACAAAACAAACCGGAAGAAGAATCCAAAAAGTTCACGCGAGCAGGCAATAGCAAACAAAGTAGGAATTCATTCGTGACTGAGTGGAGAGAATTTGCGATCGCAAAACAGCTGACAGCCTTCGATATCGGTGTGTCAGTTGGTGGATGGAATGTTGCCATGTTTCAAGGTAGGCATCGGTCGACCGAAATCAGATCTCGGAGATAGTACACCTCGTTCCCTTAATAGAGAGGGCAGCTTAAAGAGATTTGCCCTCTAACAGTTCGCGATGGGTGCCCGGTGGAAGACGGAAGCGGAAGGGAGAAAGATGGTGGCGACGTCAGCGTGGGACGGGTGGAAAGGAGGAAAACAAAAGCCGCGAGATAAGCGGTCAAAGACCCCGCTCTCTCCGCGATAAAAAAGAGTAAAAATGACAAATGTCTGTGCGTGATCCAGCGTGCCGGAGTGTACGTATATGTGCGCAGGCGCGTGCGTGAGAGTAGGCGATGGAATATCACGAGCACGGCGCTAAAAATCCCGAAACGTCGATTCGATAGATCGATCTCTCTCTCGAAGTTCGCTTCGATCCCATATGGTACAACCACCTCCGTTATTTTCTCGGTCAATTTTCCGACCCGTATGATCCAGAGTTATAACAGTAAACGGTGATGTGTCGGAGAAGGAATGCGTGCCATTTGCGCGTATTTCTTTTTGCCGATGCAAAATGTCGGAAGAGAGGGGAATTTAATTTCCGCTCGAGAATGTCCGCCATGGAGGCGAAGTTTCGGTAATTTTCCGTTCGAGCGGTGATGCTTCGGGCTTATTGATGCATTGAAGCGACGATAACATCTTGATAATTATTTTTTTGATGTTGAGACGGTCAAAAGGGGAACAGGTGGCAATCGTTCTTTTTTTTCTCGATTTTAGGGTTGAGTGTGCTTCCGCCTGTACGGAATTTGAGCAGAGTTTAACTTATATGAACTTTTTTCGTTTATACTTAGCTTACTATGCTATACTATGAACTTAATGTATTTTATATCAAGATTAAGTTTTATCTGCTGAGAATCAATATTTATCAACCTAATATCTCCTATCGAATAATCTAACTATGTAAGTTTTGATTGGAACTTCTGTTATCACGTGAATTTAGATATACTCGCATTCTTGGAATTGTATTCTTTTCTTTGAATTTCGAATATTTAGTTTAGCGAATAGTTTAATATGAGTGAGTTGAAATTATTTTTTTAATTTTCAGCTTCTCTAAGTATTATGTTTAATTTGGTCGTTACCAATTAAAGTCACTCATGAGCGACTTCTTTTGAAACGCCAATGATAAAAACGAGTCCTTTCTAGTCCCACACCAGTGTCTGTAGACCCACTCATCCTCACCGGCTTTACATTAAACGAGCGTATTAATTCCCAAAGGCGTCCTGAGACGAACACATGTAATTCCGATTGAAAGACTTCGATTGAGGCCGGGGGTCAATCGATGTAGGGGCATTGTGTCCCACGCACGACATAGGGACGGAATGGCACCTCTCAATGCGACGTTTAAAACCGAGTACACGCTCGGTACTTTGTTAAACGAGTCGTTATGGAAGATCACACGTGCCCCTTCCCTGGAACGATATCTCATCTCTCACGCGCTATCTCGCTTCGCCAAAACCTTTCGCCGCAGATGAAATGGAACGGATGGATCTCCACAGTCATAACCTCTTATAAGGATACCCGTTTATCTCGACCCCACATTCTAACCTGTCATCCTCATTCCATCCCTTTAAAATCTCTTTTCATACGCCTTATTCTTCCGGCATCTCCCAACTTCTATCTTTTTTTATATTTCTCATTCAATGCTCCTTGTTTATCGCTTCATCCCTCCTGGTGTGCTCCTTCCCAGGATTCGTCACCGCTCTTTTTTTATCGATGTTTTTATATTTTTTCTTCATCTTTGTCTTTTCTTTACTGCCTACATTTACAGCTTCCTTTGCTCGATGTTTTTGTTGTTAGAACCACCAATAAGAATGATGTAGAGAATCTCATAAAATGAGGAATTGATGAAAACTATGAATTCGAAATATCTTATTTCCATACAGATTTTCGGAGTATATATAACTATAGTTTATCTATAGAGATTGCTATTTAAATTTAATAGATTATTTTCCTCTGTGTTCTAAATCCTAAGAGATGTCACTTGTTTTGAAGATCGATGCAACTAAGGATTTTATGGTACACATTTAATTGTTTAACCTAACCATCTAATCAAATATTATCGAAATAATCATACTTTAAGATAGACGAATTCTGTTATAATCCTAAAGTCAAAATACAATATTCCTTCATACATCAGCGCCTTCCTCTCGACTTAATGCAGACAGCATATTCCCATATCCTTATGTTGCATTGAATTTTAAAGTGTCGGCAACCAAGGAATTCATTTTCCACCCCCTACGTCTATTCCTAATGCATTTCCTCTAGCATCCCTCCCCTTATCCTCAAAGCCATTCTTTCCATTGTCTCCCGAGATAAAGGACTTTTAACCGTCTCCCACATTAAAAGGACGATTGGATGTAAGATATTCCCGCTGTTTTAAGGGTGTTTCGAAGTATCCCTCGCATAGGCTATGCTAGAGTAGCCTCGGATTTTTGGACGGAATGATTGATTAATGATGTTGTGCAGACGGCGTCACAGCTTTTCTCTTTCCCGCCATTCCATCTTCCGCCGTCGCTCTTTATCGATCTTCTTCTTTATTCTCTCCATTCACTTTCTCCACTGCCATTCCGCTCATTTCCCACCAAGTACTCCTTTTCAATTCGAACAAAAAGAAAGTTTAAGCGCGGCTTTTTTTATTTATTGTTGTGGCTGTTGCTAAGGATGACGTCATCACTCCAGAGATCTTCGCCTCTTCGAAATTTTCAGCTAGTTTCACGTCTATCGTTGGTGCTCTAAAGAGATTTCATCCAAGAGCAACTAAAGATATCTTTTATTATACATTAATCCTTTAATGATAGTTGGCAACGAGTTGAGTATCACGTGATCACAGCGTCATTATTCGAGAAGAGATTAAAATCTAATACTCGCTCTTTATATTTTTTGATCAAATTCAATCGATTACTGCAAAATTAAATGAAATAAGCGGTGGCAATTATAATTTAAACGTCCACAGATTTTTCACTCGGAAATCATGGCTAACCAGGACTCGAACCGTAGACTCTTATCAGAACCATTCATCGAATTGGAAGTAGACGTATTATAATATAACGCGAGCTAACATCTAATTGGAGAATGGTTTATACAACACATGTTAATGGTTGAATTCGTTGCTTTACTCGATAAACAAAGTCGATCGCAACAATCGGAGGCATTGAAAAAAGTATCGGATGATCGCTCAGGCGTCCATCGCCATGGGAACGATGATCGCAAACCGGAATTAATCTCCCTTTCCCGAAAGTTCCGCAGCGTTTCCGACTAGAATGCTTTCCACCGCTTTAGCCCGTTAAAAAAATCAAAGGGATTCTTATTTTTTTCAAACGCTCCGAATAGACGAAGTTTCTGTCGGCATTAACTTCTTCCATTATGTCCGGTTAAAGCACAGCTGTTTGATTTACGTCGAAACGAAAACAGGCGGCAACGCGTCGCAATGCCTTTCTCTAATATTACGTGGTCAGAGCGGTCTTGCAATTATCGCGCCGTTGGGGCCTTTTTATAACCCGTCAACCCTAGAGGGGACCGGGGAAAACCGAATTCCAATAACTCCCTGATGACGCATCCCCGCGACCACGTTCATATGTGTATATTTTTGGATTCTGGAAGCGTTCGAGGGGATAGGCGCACGTTTTCAATGCTCTGTACACCCTCTGACGTCATCGATACAGGTGCGGAGGCAATTTTTAGGATTTACTCTGTTCGAATTTTGCGTAACCGTTCCCAGAATCCTGCGGGAATTTCTCCAGCAGCGGAGACGGTTTTTTTTCTTTTCTATTTCACGCCCGACCATATCCATCGCATTCCAGCTGGAAAACATCTCGGAGACATTCAGATTCAATTCGGCGTGCCTCGTCGCGTATATGCTCTCTCGTGTTTGCGGCTAGCTTTCGCCATTACCCACCTCTTGTTGACATTTCTTCCCTTCGCTCCACTCACTTCTCCGACGTGAAAAACACAATCGAGACGGTCGAGAGGAGTGAATGAGAACAATGGCGTAGATATGAAGGGAGCGGTAAGAGGAGAGAGTGTAAAGAGGAACGTGGTTTAGGAAGGAATCGAAGAGAAACAATGACTCCAGGTTTTAGAAGGGATAGAATGAAGAGATGAAGGAGCGGACAATGTTATACGGATGCTGGAAGTTATAGCTCGAGTTTACAATACGGTTGATTTCGTTCACTATTGTTTTATGTTTTTCTGCTTTAAAGACGTATTTCGGTGGATTGGATCAATGTCCCTCCGCAGTGACGATGAATATCAC
Source organism: Pantala flavescens (assembly GCA_020796165.1). Classification (NCBI taxonomy): domain Eukaryota; kingdom Metazoa; phylum Arthropoda; class Insecta; order Odonata; family Libellulidae; genus Pantala; species Pantala flavescens. The sequence goes on along the minus strand of CM036879.1, from coordinate 51,188,404 downwards.
GTATTAAAGACGCAACACAGGTTTCTTATTATTAATAGGATAGCTAAAAATTTTGTTTCTCGTTGTTTTGAAAGAGAAAAGATTCCATATATCAAGAAAGCATTCATATGACGTTCATACAAAGATCAGTCAATAATGTAAGTAAATAATTGTGCTAAAAGTAGTTGAATTATTCGGAAACTGTTGTATATTTAGCTCAAAACATATGGAATTGGCTGTGACAAAACATTGAAATATGATAGACAAACAGTAAAACCTAGAAATTAGAAAAGAAAATCTCTTTAGTGAGTAGTGAAGAATGTGCATAAAACAATTAGGTTTTACTGGAAGTCATTATGGATTTCTGCTTCATCGTATATGTATTCTGTATTCTCTATGCATTGATCATACTAGCGTAATCAAGTTCTTTGAGCGGATGAGGCTGTGGACTGACAAGGAAAATTCAATATGGAGGCATGTCCGTCATTTTCGTGGCAAACTAAAACCTTTGGTGTACGCGATGCGCATTCGTGTACAGAGGCTGTAGAAAAAAAGGCAAAAATCTTATCCAGCCGAAAAATTCGTTACATGGGGCACTCGTTAAGCGAGGTCGATATATCCAACGGAGCGCTTTAAGTAAGGAAGGAATAACTGAGAGGACTTTTAGAAATAAAAAAAATCAGGAATTGACTATGAATTCGCGGTCGTTTTCGAAAATTGCCACGATATCCTACTACGTGGATAGGCTGTGTTTTCAGTCGAGGGCACTCATGGGAGTTCTCTGCGAGTTTCCCTTGAGGTTCCCTCTCTCGAGAAAAAAAACAAGCGAAAATCGATTCTTCGGATTGACGATCGGTCAGCGTCGCGAGTTGCGAAAAATGAAGGCGCATTTTATTGCTTCATCGGAACCAATCCCGTCAACCTATTTAATCTTCGCGTTTCCAAAGTCACGTCTAGTTTATGGTGACGGTAGGCGACGGATGAAAGGGTTTTGGTTAAATTTAATTTTCTCTTCACATCCTATGACAGAATTATAGGCCCGCTCAGGCGTGGGTTTTCTTCCGCCTCTTACGGAAGTTTCGGTTGCTATGGGCGGTGGATACCAGAAATTGCTGAACACTATGGTTTCTATAAATATAGATAAGAGGAATGGGGGTATTAAATTAAGCTTTATTTGGAAATTCGTTTGCGGAGAAGTGTTGATAATATATAACATGCAATGTTAAACTACGCGTAAAAAATATCAGAAATGTTATAAAATGGTGTATGATTGTTTGATTAGATTGAACCTAAAGTAATATAAAGGTTCGCATGCTTTTCTTCGTCATAAAGCTTATTTTCAACCTACGGAAGTTTTCTGTCACTCGGTAAAGAATTAGTTTTATTACAAAGCGAAATTGACCTCAGTCTCCAAGCCTGTCATGGTATGTCATACCTGTAAATGTCAAAACTGGTGGAAGTTGATAATAACTCTTCCTAAACTCGTCTTGTAGCTTTGACAGAGGCACATTCAATATCCAATTAGAGAGGCAATAGTGCATATCCCCTAAACTTGCCACGGTCCAGGAACGGAAGTTAACTCAATAGTCCCTGGTAAGGTCGAAGACCTCGAGCCGTAAATCTCGCAGTCAGCTGTCACCCCTGTCAAAATATGGTCACATTAGCCCTCATCTCGCTCTTATGCAAGTGCCCAAGGGTTAAAGTACTCTTTACTCCGTTCGGTTCCTTTGATGGGATTTGGCCCTAAGACATCGCGGTGGTAAAAGGTTTCATAGTCGAAGGATTGCAGCAGGTCCTAGCCGAGGTTAGCAGACCCTGGGATGGGACAACTCGGGTCAGCGACCTTCCCCAAACAGCAACATTACAATCCTCCCACATCAATATGCCCCATCCCAACACCCTTCCCGTTTACCGAAAACCTCCAAAAAGTCGGCCCCTCTGAACCCGACCTCCCCTTGATCAATATCCCCCGAATATTCCGTTATATCCCACTCCTCTATTCCACTCTATCCTACAACCACACCTATCCACCAAACCCCTCCCATATTCGAAAACATTTTCGTAGCGGACTACAAAACTCCTCCGCCCACCGCAAGTACACCGAAAAAGTCATGAATATCTTTGCTCAGTAGGCGTGTCCCGTTGTCTCCAGAGAAGTACTCGCTCTCGGGTCCATTGTTTGACTAAATTTCCTCACTTTATCGTCCGTTAACACCCACGCCTCTATTGTATACACGAGCGCGTTCCGGGCTGCGTGCGTGGACACGTTTCCAAGCGAAGGTTATTGAGCCTACCCGCGCTCCTTTGAAATATGGCAAGGGCCGTATATTATAGCAGTGCGCGATCTTCGACGACGTCGCGTGTTTGCACGAGTTCCTCGGGCCCTAAATATCACGCGGAAGGAACATTAACGAGTTCGGTGGCCCTGGCAAATGATATAGCGCCTCCTTCGCAGGTGCGGTCACTCGCGATGGCCCTTAATGCATCCAATTAAACCCCCGTAATTACTATCCCGTTTCGTCATAAATCCTATCTCGTTCGCGACCGTCCGAATCCGTCTTAATTGGTAGTTCGATCAAACGTATCCGATGTTTTTTTTTCTCTTATTCATGCGTCAGATCGCGCCTCGTTAAAAGCAGCGATTCTTTTTTTTCCCATCGCGGACGTCTGCCACGATCGAAATCGTAATGATTTACCGGAACTGCTGAAATCGCGCCCGCGATTGAATAATTCATGGCGTATTAACATATTAGCGCGAGATGCATTATCATATCAAAGGACTGCAAAATCCAGTCGCATAACGACTTCCTACGCCCTCTTCCGCGTTATAAACAGATGAAAAACGAGCCGACGCATCTCCTTTGGGGTGTCGAACGAATCGATGGCTCGCGTGGCGATTCTCACGTTCCCGCTTTCGGTGGTAATTAGAGTAGGGGATTTGTCGAGTATAGCTGGACAATGGAGAGGCTTAATAGTTGCTTGGTTACGGTGTTTAGGGAACAATCTGCGACGAGCCCTACCTCACTTCCTGCGTACTCATGTGTCGGAAAAGTTGCGTAAAAACCAAATAACCTGGTGCATTCAATTCTTACGAATTACCAGAGAAAAACGCATAGTTAGATTACAGTTATAATTCAGTTAAAATCTGTTTTCATGTAGTGGTAATTTTGTTGTTGTCTTTTCACTATTGATAGTTATTTAAAATCAAGATTTACTTCGGTGAGATAATAGATTAATTTATTACCTACCCATTAGTATACACGCATTCAGTATTTCAAGAAAGGATATATATCTACTTAAATTTTATTGCCTCGTTCTATTAAATAAATCACTAACATGAAATCATACGGAAACATATTTACTTGGCATATTGGGAGCTGTTATAATTGATATATTTTCCTATTTTAATGAATACAAAATTTACGTGGTATTTTATATAATTTAGTATTATTTATACGTATAAACTTTTTTGTACAGCTGTACAATCATCCAAACTTAAAATTGATGTAACAATATAACTTTTTATTCTATCGTTTGTTGCACGTAAATCATCGAAGTGCAAACATTGTAATACAATCTCCGCAACAAGTCAATCGAAACAATTACGGATTCCGCATCTTTCCCGCGTCACAATAATTCATGGTCTCGGCACAGCGCTCATTCATAGCGACGGATAAATAAACCATGGTGTCCAAACAGTCACCTGTCACACGCCTCTTCCCAAACGGAATACGCTTTATAAAATCCATGCACGTCGCGAAAAACGCGTGCAAAAATTCGTGAGCGATCGCTCAATTATGCCCGCGATGATCATTTTACTCGTTTTGGCAATGTTTACTAATGGGATTTGGGGAAGGAAGGAGAGCGCCAAGTGCAGGTCATTAACCCCTGCGGTAGAGCTTTAAGGTCCACGGGAAACAATCGGCACAGACGGTAATCTAGAACGAAATGCTTTCCGGACCGATTTTAGACTTCTTTATCTCACCTCGGGAAATCAAAAGGTTACTTATAAAATCTATACTTCGAGATAGTTTAGCGTAGAAGGAGAATAGCACTCGGCTCGTGCCTTTTAAGGAGAAACAGATCTCGACTAAGCCGGATATTTCCAGCAGGATGTCAAATCCTGTTCTGATATGTAAATCCGTGTTAATATATCGAAATGCAGGAAGTCTAGATTGAGCAGGATTTTAATTTTCGGGTCTTTACGATGACCGGATCTTTTTCATTCATTAAAATTTTATTACGACTTAATGAAGCGAACATGATTAGAAAATTTTGGGATACTTAACCGCGTCTGACATTGATCTTGCGGTTTCCTCTCTGTTAATTTCAACACCATTATACCTAGGATACTGTAATGTTATTAAAATGCAATTAATTATATATATTATTAAGTAACAATATTCAATTACGTACCACGTAAATGTAATTTCTTACAAGGTCTCGAAATTCGGGTTAAGAAACTTTGTATCCATTACTGTATTTAAGAAGAGCTATATACTTATTTTAACGTAATTTTTTCGGGAGATGTAGATGCTACGTGAGGTAGAGCTCGTAGCTAGATACCTTGCGTACGTCAGCAGTGTACAAAAAACGGATTTTTCGTGATGTAACAAGCGTGCGCACATCAAGTCGAGTGTGAGAGAACACCTACTTCGGTGCCCCCTTCCATCGCATACTCCAGCACCTCGGAGCAATTTCCCTCGCGTGCACGTCATTCGGAACGGCGTGCACAATCCTCCCAATTAAAACCACACAACCTTGAATCTCTCGTCACCACCATCCTTCCGCACGTCCGTGGTTTCGCTCTCCCAGAGGTCGTTGAACTTGAAACGTTTTTTTCGGAGCATCGGCTCCCTTCCAAAAAAAATACGAGCAGAAAGACGTAATTCGGGCGGTGGGGGAAAAATCTCGCGATGGAAACCTTGGTCAGTATTTTCCCGTAATATTCGGCGGAGGGGAGGTAACTTTTACTTTCGACGGACGTAACAGTAAAAAGGTAACGGGAAATGATGCTCAGAGAACCTCAGTCAATCCCGTTCCGTTTCGGAGGATGCTATATCCCCCCTCCCCCAGACATTTATGTGATGGAAAACGGTTGTTTCAGCCGCAGGTCTCCCACAGATTCTTCTTTTATTTGGGCTTCCTCCCCTTCGCTATTTTACTACGGTTCGGATGTACAAAGCACACGAGGCGCCGAACCTTTTTAAGAGGAGAGCCTCTCTATGGGTCCAGTACGACCGACAAGTACGGTAACCACGTTTGTGAAGTACGTACCCCAATGGGCCAGTTGCGTCCTCTCATACCATCGATCCTTGTGTACCGATAGCTTTTTAGTGGGGTGCAGTAGGCGAGATGAGGAGTCTGTTTTCCTGATGGACACTGAATGCTATGTGCTAACGCAATGACTACTTGAAAAATAGTTTTTCTTTCAATTATATGGCTATTTTATTAACATCCTAATCAAACAATTCTCATAATAATGTTTGTAATGTAATGTAATGAATGTGATGGAAATTAAGTAACGAGAAAATATTACTTTAATAAAAATGGAAAAGAATATTATTATTATTAGATAATTTTACGCTAAGTAGTTGATAGTTTTCAAATTAAAATTTCCATAATGTTTACTGATGATATTATTTTCATCGTGTGTTTAGTTCCACTCCTAAATTATCATTCTTCTTTGGAACATGAGTTATTTGCTGATTATCTGATATACTGTTTGAACGAAAGGATCGTAATACTTATCGTATAATTTTTTTACTGAAATATCGTTCATAAATGGAATATCCCCATCTAAGTGTCACTTTTCGATTTTGTCATTACTCAACATCGTATATTCTAATCGCAATTTAAATTTAATTTACAACATATGTTCTCTCTCACCGATAGATGGAACACCTGTGAGAGAAAGGATTGAATAATGTGTTAAATTAGCGGTCCCAGATGTAATTTCGGTGGTGGGCCCGTTAGCTAGTAGAAAAACAAGTTCGTCCAGATAGTCACCGCTACGTAATCGAGCGGCCTTCCAAGGAAAAAGGTTGCTCACCTCTTAATGTATTGATTTATCATTCTTCGGACGTGTTAATATTTACGAATTTCGGAGATAAGGCTGAAAGAAACGCCGGGATCATGAGCCGTACGTATGTTTGTGAACGTGTCGGAAAATGGAATCGGAAAGTGGTGTCGTAAAATCAGATCCGTGAGTTACCCTGAGACCCTTGCCGATGTCAACGACCTCTGGGATCGGTTGTATTGCGCCGAGGGTTGGATGAGTACATCGCAATCCTTTTACGACACTACCTGTCTTTTTGGTAGGAATATAAAACCCTCAAAGAGGCCGCACCCTTAGAAAAATCCTCGGAGTGCCATAAGACAGGAACGCATCTATCCAATTTTCAATAGCATTGCGTAAATATTGTAGGGAAAAGTCATTGGCCCCACGGACCGTAATTTCAGACGCATTCCCACCATTCTCACGTCCTCACGATGAAGTGCTCGTACATGTCTGTTTGTGAGGTCGGCATGTAACTAAATTTGTCTTTATCTCGATGTATCAGGGCTTCACTTACAAATATTACGGTATATTTCGAGAGAAAAGAGAACGTGACTCAAGTCACACCTCCCGTCAGCTGGTCGTGGAGAGCACGAACTCGCGGTGGGAGTCTAGGCAGGTCACTAGCGCTATTAAAAATTTTCGCTCCACTTTTTCCGAACCCGAAATCGGATTCCTGTAATGGAAATAATGACAAAGAACATTGCCAAGAGAATCTAGTGCAAAACTGGCTTGAACTCGTATAATATCGCCATCATCTGATACTTTATCGATAGCAACTTTTTATATTCTTTTTATCGAAAATATTTCGTGGGACCTATCTTTTACGAAAGGATCAAGGTTGAAGATTTGCTTGGATCTTGTGGTTTCCAACATATCGTAGACTTCTTTCATTCATTGTATACAGGATACATCAAATGAGTATCGTAAACTAACAGAAGAAAATATTTATTTAATTTTTTATCTTTCATTAAACGAAATAACATTGTATGGATATATTGTGAAATTTTATTGGTATTTCAAGAAATGCGACCTGATAATATGTTACTCAATATGTTAAATAAAGTAGGTTTCTATATTCTATTATTCCTCTCACTACTGATTCTGAAAAATTGACTTAACTGTCCTGAATGAATATTTTCGGATATAAAGATTTTCTCACGGCTTTTACCAAACCGCTAAGGTCAACGTAAAGTTAGGAAACACGAACAGACAGTCCACGCATTTGCAGCAATTGCTCCGGAAGTTTCAGGGTTCTCAGCAATACCGGCAAGGGACGCATCCTAAAGGATACGAAAATAAGGGATCCTGTTCAGCCCTCGTTAAGCCCTCCGAGGTGGAACTTAACGGCCTCGAGTACCGTCAGCTTCTTCACGGGCAGCAAGAGCGATATCTGTTGAATTCCGTAAGCGGAAGCTTATTAGGCGAAGGATGGTAGTATTCTTCCAATGATACCCATCTGCCGTTTCAAATTGAATGTTCCGATCGCTCGTGTCCGATCGTGCCTTAATTAGCGATCCGTTATTGCGTAATGAGCGGTCACCGAGAAGAGGAAGTCAGTCGAAGGGGATAAATATATCGTTGCATTTAACACGAGGAGGGTCTCCTAGTTACTCTAAATACGTCATTTATTATGTTGTCATCGTAACGAGAGATTATCACGATCTGTTCGTTAGAAATAGTTGTTAATTTTGTTTAATTCAATGATAATATACAAAGAATATTTTTATAATGAAAACTATACTTTCCGCCGGAGTTGTTTTCGATTGAACTCGGTCGTTGACTTCAGTGGCCAGCAAAGGAAACTACATACGCTTCCGCGAATGCTCCTTTTATAGAAATATGATCGATTATAAAAGCAGACTAGGAAGTTTTTAAGAATCTGTTTCAGGCTTTCTTTCGAGTACTTAACCTGGTTAGCATTCTTTTTCACTCTATTTTACACCCTCACTACGCATCTATTTTCCCAAGGAAATATGAATCCATAGTGAGTTCGCACATATTTCACGCACATCCCCATTCCCGATAACGATTCTCAGCTACGAAATTTGCCTCTAAAATCCGCAAGTATGAGTAAGCACTTTCGAAAAGTTTTTTCCGCATAAAACTTCGCTTAATTATAACCCCGCCCTTAAGCATCCTTCATCTTCATTTGTTTCGACCACAATTGCCCCATTGTTGATGGCGATGTGTATCATCCCCCCCTTTAATCCCCTTTTTAAGACGTTGATCATGAAAGATTAACCAGTCTCTCAAAATGGCGTCTAACATTTATAAGTCTCGACCGTTCCATACCCTATCCCTTAATGCGGAAAGGGCACTCCCTGCTTTTAACCCCTGAATCGTTCTTCCTCCCGCCGTTTTTATGTCCACCCCCAAAACGACAGTTCTTTGACCTCTCCCTTTCACATACTCTTTTCGAAGACCTTAGCACCGTATGCCATCAACCCGCCGTATGAAAGTCTTTCTCACCTCACAATCTTCTCTGCACCTCTCTTCTTGTTTCTTCCATTTTTTATATTCTTCCTTCCCCTTTTCAAATCTTTTTTTGTTGCCGCTCTTCAATTGCCTTGTTTCCCCCTTTTTTTTATTAAACCATGAAAAAGAAGAGGCTACCTGGTACGTAAGGGTGCATATCTTTCCTACGTATTATCTTCCGGGCAACTTTTTTAACGCATTTACTATTGTCATGTAAAACTGGTTTAATATAACTTGAGGTACGAAGAGCCTTAATATATTCGGTAGGAAGATGTTTTTTGATTTTTTTATGTATTAAATGTTATCCATGGAATAAAATAGTACATCATTCTATGAAAACGGAATTTATTGACAAAATTATTATTATATATTCTACATTTCGTCCATTCTTTTATTAGAATACAAATTGATTGGTAAAGTATCTTTATTCAATCATTCATTATCTTTTTCAATCCCTCCTACTTTCACTTAATCCCTTTATTTCTTCAATCGTCGCCCATACAGATCAGTTTCGATTGCATTGAATGGCCTACGGAGGGAATTAAATATCAATGATAAGAGAGCAATGCCTTCTCGTGTTCTAAGTTAACGGACGTCGGAGTTCATCTGTTGTGAGGGCGAAACGCAGCGGTGATTCCTTTAATTCGATGCTTGCTTTTGCTCACCGGATCGTTGAAATCAAATTAATGCTGCCCGTTCTTCTACTCCTAGAGTCCAATAGCTTATTCTCAGTGGGAAACATTTCATTATTCGAGAAACATAGCAGTGCAATAAAACCAAATATGCGAAATGTTTTATTCGATGGAATGTTTCAACTATTTTTTTTACTTTAATAACTCATAACTGGTTTCTAGTTTCTTGACAAAATACTGTTAATTTTTTTCACAAAACGTATAATATCGTTGGGCAGAAGTGGAGATAGCTCATATTTTTATTTCATAGCCATTTTTATATCGTTGCGAACCGCTGTTCAACTGCAATATCTCTGACGTCCTCTCCACAAGTTCTCGTCGTTTATCTCCATCTCACGCATCCTTCCTATTCGGTCCGAAATCCTAGGCATTCTGGAATCTTAGGATTCCACTCGCGTTCCTATTTACCCCGCGCTCTCAGTTTTTCCTTCGCTCGATCCAATTACCCGAGTGCATTCCCTCGTAACGTAATCCAACATATTCTCTGTTTTTTCCCCAAATTGCTCTATCGCAGTTTTAAGTAACATTCAAAACCGTTAAAATGTATTCAACTATCCGATGTGTACTCGTAAATCTCAAATTCAAAATTCTAATAATGTTGGAGTTTGTGCATCGTTATCTCTGTGCTTTTCCGTTCGCATTGTAAAGTTAATTACCCGCTATTCGTGATCCTCATAGCGGTTCCTGAGGGTATTTTTCAGAATCATGACCTCGTCTCATTTAAATGAAAAGAACTGTTTCATCAGCCGTCATGACTAGTCATTCTCATTCTTCTTTGTATTCTAGTTGGACTGCCGGATAATATCATAATCACTAATGCAGCCGCCCTTAGATTAGTGTGCACGAATAAATTACGTATATATTTTAAAGCATTCAAATTTTTCATAATTGAAATTAGACCGTTATGATATACGTGTGAAGGTTTTTGGGGAACGTCAAAGTATTATCTATTACCTATTCGTATTCACTCACTATGGAATAATTTCTATTATTCGTTAACGGAATATCGAAAGCATCGGGACGATCCTCTTCGGTTTAGTCACGTTTTATTCTTCTCCGGCATTAAATAGCTTTATCAGCGCTATTAAGGATTCATGTCATTCAACACGCCCTGCATTTCCGAATGGTAATTTTTCTCATTGGGTTCAATATCATTCTCATTAATTCTTCTCGTTAGTGCGACACTTGTTTCCGGGTATATTTTCATGTTATGGAGGCGCACCATCCTTCGCCGGTGCCTAAATGTAGCCGTGGCGAAAATAGGAAACCCATTGAGTGACCGGGAACATCTGGAAAATTTTCTCCTTTTTTTAATCGACTTCTCAAAGGAGCGCTTTGTCGAATCTTTAGGGAGTTTGCGGGTAGAGTTATCGATCACTTTTTCAATTATTTCAATCGGTTCAGTAAAATCTTCGATTCTATGTACAGCGTACACGTGTTACTTTTCTTAAAGTTACGCGTTCGATGTTGTTCTTAGGAGTGGTGGTTATTTCGTTTTTTCGTAAATAATTTCGTAAAATAAAAAACACGTTGAGCACTTCCTAACTCAATTTAGAAGAAAAATGATGCTGGCTATTTCTCACGAAATTAATGAAACTTAACAGTAGATTCGAAACCTATTAACGGAGTAAGATTATACACTGAGCCCTACCAATTATGGGTGCATCTCTTTTTCAGAGATTATTCTGACTCATATTTTACTGTCTTTTCTGATCGGTCTCCTCCTAGAATTTAAAGTCTCCCGGGATGCGAGCTGTTCTCGTCCTTTGAATATTTTCTCCCCATTTTTTTAACACCGTAATGAATTACAATCTTTATTCCCCCGTAAACTTAAGGCCAACAGCTCCGAATTCGGTTTCGTGGCCTTTATCACCCAATTTCCCGTTCCTACCCCTCCTTCCCCTTTTATTCCATTCCACTCCCGGGCAAAACGGGATATAATTCTTTTTTTCGAGCTTTTATCAGACATCTCCGTCGGACCGCGGTCAACGACCTCGGTGGCCGTATGAACGGGCCGCTTCTCGTAAAAGCGAAAGTCTTTTTCTCCCGAGATTTTTTCCTTTAATGAGCGAAGCCCTAAAAATCTCCCCCACTGCAATCACCGCGCAAAAGCAGAGCTTTTACACCGGCATCTCCAAGTGAGGGCATTTTCTTCTCTTCAAAAGGCCCGCCGTGGATAGGTCAGTACCCCCATCCGGTGCATTTCGGAGGGGATTTGCCATCGCCCCCGGGCCCACCAACCCCCGTCCGAAAAACCATCCCCTCGTTCACCCCCACCCTCCCCCAAGGCCGTTTCTTAGCCCCAATCAGGAGAGAGGGGTGGGGAGGGGACCCATCTTCGATGGATGGTAAAAGGAGCTTCCCCCGCCTCCCCTCGGTGTCAGTCACCTAGCAGCGGTTCACGGAGACCGTCAGTTTTGAGCAGGCGTTTCAGTTATTCGGGGGTCTTTTGTGGGCATACCCGCCGAGGATCCCAGGGTGCGCCATCATCTCCTCGAGCGGTTTCTACCGCTATCCCCCCGCCACTCTCGCCCGGTTCTATCCGACAGCGCCTAATAACAGCACCTTCTTCATACGTAATATTTTTTTTTCAGCCGGTTCCCCGGTCTTCCCCCACTACTCCTTCTATATCGCCTCTCTTCGTATCGCCCTTCAGTCTCTCCTTTGACTCTCCGGCGTGCGCTGTATCTAACACCCCGCGCCGCGGATGCCTTCTCGTTATCCGGGGTAGCAGTTTTCTCCAGAAGGGGGTATCCCCTCTCGAGGTGCACATTACATTACGTTCACCTATTTCGGAAGATCGACTTGCAGCATCGTCTTTGATTGATCCCCGCCCACCACCTCCCTCCCCCCTTTCGCGGTTTTCGGGATTGCGGATATCGCCGTTCTTCTGTTTTATCGTCATGTGGATGTGAGATATTTCGGAGTGTGATTTGAGTGCGTGTGGTCGTTTGCGAGTGAGCGGAAGAAAAATGACGGTCCTCGAAAGAATTGTGTGTGCTGAGGATTGTTACTCGTGGTTGATAAAGCAACTTGTGAAGAAGCGGAGAAAGAGTGAGTACAATCTTCGTTGGTAATGTTCTCTCCTTTAAGAGACACGGATCGATTTATTGATGGAATTGAGGATGATGACTCGTAATGCGTCTTTTTTAAGGATACGTTCCTTGTAGAATCCTAGTTGCCCTTCTTAGATTCCATGTAGACTCTTTCATGTTCTGTTAAGCTTAAATTTTTGATTAGAAGTTTAAATTAATTTTCCTCTCCGTAATAGAACAAGAGTGTCTTAATTTAAAGTTATGCCTAAAACTACTTTACAACTAGTGTAAAATCAGTACGAAATTTATTTATTTTCGGCGTTGCTATGATGATATTTATCTATTTTCTTCAGGGGTCATTACTCTTTGATGCATTCTCAGTCGGGAGCAGCATTTATGGATTCAGTGTTACTATACTTTGTATTTTACTTTAAAGCAAAATTTTTTACCTTTGAAATATTCCTAATGTATCAGCCATATCCAATAACCAATCTTTTTGGATTGTTAAGCTGAAGAAATATTAAAATGCTCTATTTAAACTTTGGAAATTAAACCTCAGTTATTTTTATCCATTCCGAAGTACAATCGATCTACTTCATAGCGCTTCTGTCGCATTTTATCTGCAAAATTCTTTTCCTTAAATCCTTAACCGTGAAAGATGCCGTCAGTAAATATTTGATAATTTTTGGCGAGAAGATAGGCAGATAACGGCTTTACCGTGAGGCTTTTTTCGCAGTTCTGTAAATAGAAACCTCGCAAACTCGGAATATTGCCCCTCTAATACTTTGTCATACACTTCCAAAATTCGTGTAATTGGTTCAATCTTGTTTCCGCCTTGAAATGTTACCATTCATTCAAAACTATTTAAAAGTTTAAGGAAACGTGAATCTAAATCTCGTAAAACATCTTGTAGTGTCCCGAAACAGGCATTCCTTCTTTAATCTCCAAAATGGTCGTAACGTTGAGAGAACTATTTTGTAAATTAAGTCCGAGAGAATTTGATTCCGCTATTTTTGGAGATGGTAAAACCTTTAAACGCTTTGCCCTCTTAAATTTTCCATTTTATTGCTCCAGCGCTTCCATTCGGTCAACTTAACGTTACTCCAAAGCCTTTTGAAGTTGACTTAAAATTAGTTGTTGAGTGATAGACGGAACGTTTATCTACCATATATGAGGTACCGTGATCTTAATGGGGTTAATTTACGGCGGAACCAAAAGAGTCGATTATTTGAACTTTTAGTCGACTTCGATAGATCGAACGCCGACCATTTCGATTATCGATATCGAACGTTTCGTGTCAGCTGTTCGTGCGAATTCTATTCCAGAAGGAACAAAAACCAGAGAAATCCTATTTTATATATCTATCTTTTAACTCTAGTTTCGATTTAAGCTTTTATTGCTAAATTTCCTGTTTGCAGGTATTACTTGCGTGGTCAGAGTCGTTCGCTTGATTTACGACCGCGAGATTCGTTTCTTTCGGAATTCTCTCGGAACTCCGGTTAGTCGGTTTTTATCGCCTTCTCATTTATAGCCTCGGAAACTTGTATGTTTAGCCATTTAGGCGATTATATATTCGCATCGGAAATCCTACCACTTCTAAACAGAATCCATTTTCCGTTAGATTTACAGTTCATGGAAGTCTGTGAGAAAGTGGTATTCAAATTTAAAGTCGAACTATTCCTTCGGTTAACACAGGAGAGGTCTCGCCTTCCATTCCCACTGTAGGATGCGGAAGGATTAAACAGCTGTTCAAGGACGCCTCTATCGCGAAGTATTTGAATAGTATCGCTTTAATTGTTTGTACGTAATGTGTAGAGTAATTTTATGTCTAATTAATGAAGTTTTAATGAAGCAGTCGAATAAGGAAGGAAGTCGAGTCAATGTCGATTATAAAGCCAAATATAGTGAATGAAAAGATTCGCTTGAAATGTTCTTCCGGTTTTCATTAGTTATCTTTATTCTGATTAACGATTCAACAGTGGATTACGTATGAAATTTTTAATTGAAACGTAGCAACGAACCCCCTGACGAGGTAGGAATTAGGCTCATCACCTTTTTGATGATGCTTACAAAAGCAGTTCATTAAACCTTCCGACGCACAGTCGTCTTTCGCGACATCTCTTTAAAATCACTTTCTACGCGTGTCTAGACCGCGTCTTTAAAGGTATCTTTCGCTCAATCCCCTTTAACCTCGGCCGCCTTCAGGGATCCGACGACACAAGAGCTGTGTTATTTCTCCCGTTGAAAACCGCGTTAGTAATTAGAAAAGCGTTCAATGGTCACAACGGCCGATCCTCAATTAAAGCGTCTGTCAAAGTGCATTCAAAAGGAACCGACCGCTTTGTTCCTTCCGTAGCAGCGGATTATAAAAAAGGGGATGCGAGAAAAAGATTTTTCGGGATTTTTTTTTACCTTCAGATCTCCCGCTAACCACCCAGAATCCCTTCTGCTTGTCCCTTCTTCACAGCATTCCTTCCCGTTCTCAAAAAGGTTGATTCATTTGGTCGGTTCTTCACTCGAACTACCTCAGAAAGCTACTTCCCACGTGGAAAGCGGCTCTTTCCGGTCCTCCCACCACCGCCGGTTCTTTTGCGATCGGCTTTTTTTTAGTCCGAATGCGAATATTTATACACCGCGCGGACTTTTTTTTCTCGGTGTCACATGCTCCTCGTTGGTTGAGGAAAGATGACGTCATTTGGCACGGGAGCGGTCTTTAGCTCTTCTAGGGTGACGATGATGTTGAATGCTTAGGGGGCTTTACGTGTATATGTATTGCACTGTTTTTAATGAAGGGATATTGGAACGGGTAATTTTTACGTGACGACCATTTTGAAATGAGTATGGTAGATTAAGTAGCTTATAGATGGACTGATAATTGATATTAGTTGATAATGAAGTCCACAGCTCTTTCCAGAAAACTAATTATTAACATTTCGAAGAAAAATAAGGATATTTTTATTTAAAATTGCTCATTATCTTAAAATGTGGATTAATATTTAATTTCTATTGAATTATATTTCATGATTAGCAGATTATCGTAAATTATTTATTATTGTATTTATAAGAATAAATTCCTCGCTGTTTAAGCCTAATAATTGAGGGAAATTTTAAAATAGCTTCTAGGCATCTTAAAATTCTTTGATAATATTTAATCACTCCAAGCTCCCTTTAATCTTTTGTTCGTATCACTAGAAAAAAATGTCCCTTGTTCATGCATTGAATTATTTACACTCCTCATTATGTGATTACTATATATTATCGTTCATCTTACAATTGGTTATACATTAGCTACTATTCTCCTTATCAACTCTTCTTTTTTAAATCCATCAAGCTTTCCCATGCATTATCATATACTGTTTGCCTTCCCCTCCCATATGCTCCTCTTCCCCATAAGCTTCGTGACCACGATTTACCGTGCATATCGAATAAATTAAGAAGCGAATTAGCATAGAGATGGAGTTACCGCTGGATCTGTGCCTTCAACGAGTTACGTGTCGGCTTAAGAATATACCGGATGAGGTCTCCATCTGATACTCGTTCCTCCGAACGGTATTCTCCATTCTTCTCCTCGCTTTTCGGTTATCGCCTATCGTAGTTCCATCTGCCGGAAGATAAGGCGGAGTGACGTTTTTATATAGCGCGTTGACGAACGATGGAATTCCGTGAACGGTATTCACAATCAACAACTCGTTTATCTGTCAATTATCCATCGCCCATCTTTCCAACCAGAATCATTCAAATTCGGCGATCATCTTCAAATGAATCTTTCAACCGCTGAAACTCATCCACCCACGTGTACCTCCTGTGTACCGTTCTCCCGAAAAGTGTGCAGTTACGATGCTATCTCTCGAAGATAAGTGATCAGGTGTCTGCTCCATAGAGTGAGATTCACACCGCCCCCTCGATCTATCGCATTTCCCGTTTTTCCACATCGATGGCCATCCAAAAAACCAACTCCACCATGGCGGAGATGTCTGCTCAAAGATTATTACGTAAGATTTAACCTCACCGAAAGCCGTTGGTCCGTTTCTTAGATTCCGACACGAAATCATCGGATGCTGGGAACGGGATTTACATCATCGCTCCACCGCTCCTCCTTTGTTTTTTTTTCGTTTTAATTGTCGGTCGTGCATCCCGATAGCATCCTCTCTTCGTGTGGAGGGAATTGTTTTTCCACCCCCGAGCGGTGGCACCGTTTTTCCCCACTCTTTTAAAGCCAGTGCCATCGCCCTACCTTCACCTCTTTTCCCCTCTCTGGTCCCGTTCCTTCCGCTAACGGTAAGAGCGTGATGCGGCCGTGGGTGTGTGTGGAGGGTGTACCGTTACATCTCCCCGTACGAGACGCTCCTCAGGGGTCCCTTACCTCCGTCCCTCCCTCTTTCGCTTTCCAGACGCCTACGTCACAGCCCTCCCTTCCGATGGCGTGCTGTAATACGGCCTACGTCACGAGGGCATCGGTGCCAATGGGGAAAGGGCTTTTTGGAATCGCTTCCGCGTTGACCTCTCCCTCTGCGATGCAAAATCCCGCCGCTGCTTCCCTCTGTGAGCGATCGGTCGAAGGAAGTGTAGGAAGCGCGATTTTTATTTTCCACGTTCCTTTTTATTCCGTCTCTCTCGACGAGACAACCTTGCTGCCATCTCTCGGCGGGGATGCCCAAACATTTCCGAAGGGGCGCTTGCAATTTTTTTTTTGCTCTTTACCTTCCGTTCAGTGGAATTGTTTCCTTCTTTTTGCGCGCTCACATCTGTGTCCCACTGTTTCGGAGTAAAAGTAGGCCGGGATTTTTCCGCTCCTTTTTTCCTACGTGCTCAAAAGGGCCGATAAGGGGTCGTTTCCTTTTCTACGGGCTTTCCTTGAAAGTGGAAACGTGAGCTTTGTTTTGTGTACTGCGGGTTTTGAATTGGGTTCTAAAATCCATACTTTCCAGAAATACTGTCATTGGATTGTTGATGGATTTTCAATTTTTATTTGACGCTTTCACACAAAGACGTATAATTTCTTCATGAATATACGGAGTGTAAGATTATTATACATTATGGTGAAACCATATAATCTATGAGATTATTAATTAGGTTTTATAAGGAATTTGTAAGATTATGTTTTCAGTTTATTAAGAATTGCATTGAAACCACATATTTAGATATTTCTCTTATACCGCTTTCAATATTTTCTATTTAAATTTACATCTTCACACCGGCGGATATGTAATGAGGAGTTGATATTAGAATAGAAATCATTGAAATTTGAAATGGTGATTACTATAGGCAAGCAAATATTTATCCTGTATAACAAAATAGAAACAAATTAGATTTGAATAATATTTTTCTCCGAAATTCCGTATTTTACTTTCGTCAGAGATGTTGAATTCGGCATTTCTTCACCTCAGATAATATTTATATATTTAATGTTATATAATATACTTGTAAAACTATTTCAAATTGCTATAAATATATCTGAATAATGATTCGATGAGGTGTTTGATGACGTACGAAATAAAATAATTCATCAAAGAAAATAATAATTTGTAGTTCAATTGGCAAAATTAATTTAACTATCCAAAAATTAATGTAAAAGTAAATTAATGATGAGATCAATGTATTGTTATTGTTGTACCAAAACAGGGATTGTTGTAAAATTGATTGATCCCATCAGACCTATTGATCTACAACTGTTTTCTCCTTTTACAGCTGTTAAGTTCGGTCGCATGTCGAAGAAGCAGCGCGAGAAGGTGGAGGACGAGGTTCGATACCACAGAGCCCAGATGAGGGCCTCGGGGGGAGGGGGAGTGGGTGGGGGAGAGACGGCGCCAGACAGTTCGGTGGTGTTCGACCAACAGCAGCAGCTTCCTTCCTCATCAGATCAGCTCACCACCACTTCCACGAATGCATCTTCACCCTCCCCCTCTGCCACTTTCAACGGAACGCCTACAGGGTGAGTATTTGCCACTCATTTCATCCCTCGAGGTGACTTTCACCATCGCTGATGGTAGATACCATGAGGTACCAGTTAAAACTGGTGTTTCGGGATAGTAAATTATTCGAGTACCGATTTTACCTTCGATTACAACTCGGATAAATAAGAATGCGTTACAATATTAATTGGTTCCTCGATTGGAGTGTATCATATTTTATGTGACGTGGAAAGCACTTTGAATTCGGAAGCTCAAACATTCCGAAAAATAACGGATAGAATGGAATAGGGCTGAAATTTCGCCCCAAGGCGTTGCATTGTTTGCAGGAAAGGCAATTTTACGTCATCAAGGAACGCTAAGGCGTTTCCAAGAATCCGTTTCCCTGAAGAATTTCCGTTCTCATTTTGCATTTGGCGCTAACGAAATACTTCCTCTTTCGATTGTACTTTACTGAGTTTGAACGAGGAAGTTGCTTCACCTTAATTCACTCGATTCAAATAAACGTATGATGCTAGAATCCATAATTTCGAGAATAGAGTTTGTCCATTTGAACTGTTTACACAGATTTTTGTTTATAAATTTAAACATCCACACTTGCATCGAAATCTTTTTCGGAAAGATTGTAAGATGGAATTAATTGCAAGTAATAAACTTCATGATGGTCAATTGCGAGATTATTAAATTATATATATAAATCACTCAAATAATTGTGTAAATATCGCGAAATTTTTTTATTAGTTTGTTTTGCAAAAGCACCTTATTTATAATCTGTATTCGTGTTCTGATGATGATTTAATTTATATTTCTTTATTCGAAAGAGTCGATTGACCTGATAATACACAGCCACATGTCTTCTCAACATTGGACTTCACTCTACACCGAGAAATTCGTTCTTGAAGCCGATGTCCGAAGATATGGCATCGAAAGAATTGCCAATGCCCTTTTAATTAATTGCTCTTTGTCTTCGAAAGGTACACCGTGTTCGCCACCGACTTGGGCTCGTACACTCCAAATGGTTACGGTTTCCCGACGGCGACAGTCGGATCCGGCGATACATCGGGAACTCCCCCTCCCCTGCACGCACCCTCCCACCAAATGGTGTCGACGCCCACGCCTCCCCCTCACCATCATCACCACCACGCACACCACCATCAGCACCACCACCATTCGCACCAGCAGCAGCACCTCACGTCCTCCTCAACGTACGACATCAGCGCGGACTTCGTCGTGGACAGCACGACCACCTTCGAGTCTTCCTCGACGTCGAGGCCCTCACCGATGGGCATGGACATGGGCGGAGGGGGGGTAAGCCACGGCGGACAGACTCAGCAGATGCACCACCAACACATGCAGCAGCAGCAGGTGCAGCATCAGTTCTCCCAGCACCAGCATCACGTTGGAGCGGAGGCTTCGGGAATGGCTCCTACGATGCTTGCGACGGGTGAGTGCTTCTAGTCTAGGTGGAGGACAATCCTCGAGGTTCATCCGCGAACTCTTGAGATATCTCCGAAATAAATTTGGAGATAAAACGAGATATTAGTATGGTTTCCGTCGAAGGAAAATCGATCGATAAATTGAAAAAATTATTGAATTGACCCTGATCACGGCGTAACTTTTCTTGTAATGAGTTAATTTTAGGGAATCCAGTTGCTAGATGGTTATGGAAATTTCTATTAGAAATTTTAAAAGATATCTCACATCTATTTAAGAGCAGTATTCATTAACTAAAAATTCTTAAGAGTTAAAAATTGTGATATTTACGTTATATAATTTGCTATTTTCATTGGTTGGACATTGTCTCCATTTTCAATTTGTCTACTGGGATATTTTTTCTTCTTTCAAACTTTCTCACTTCTGTGGTGTCTGGTTGACTTAACATTTTCTTTACTTACCAAGCATACTAATATGGTGACTGGTAAGGCTGTCTGTATACATATGGTATATGCCCTAACTTTTCTTAAGTTACAGTCTTTGAGCTAAGCTTCTGAATGGTGTTACTTGCAAAACATGAGTTGCAATAGATGTAAAAATAACTTTGAATGTTATTCCTCTAAAAGTGATGATATAAATGTAACAGTTTGAATGATTATCATCTTGAACAAGTAACATATTTATTTATCTTTTGAAATTGTACAGTTTTTCTTTTATGAGCCACTTGATTCATTTAAATTACTTAATATAGCCTTTTCTAAAATGCATGACCCAGTGATGTGCTATGGGCTTGCCAACTACTGA
The DNA here is from genome assembly GCA_020796165.1 of Pantala flavescens. Lineage (NCBI taxonomy): Eukaryota > Metazoa > Arthropoda > Insecta > Odonata > Libellulidae > Pantala > Pantala flavescens. Next base: position 51,168,015 of record CM036879.1, on the reverse strand, counting down.
TTAACCTAATAAATAATCAGAGCCAATTACAATATTGTTTACAAATGAATCCCTATTTTAGAAATAAATAAAGAAATCATTTTAGATAAATTTCTTCAACTCTAATTTACATTGCTCTTCTCTATACTTTCTTTAAAATTTCAAGTAGGAAGTAATTCTTATATTATAAGATGTAAACTTTGATGAAAATATTACTGTCATATGGAACTTAGCTTTCTTTTAAATATACTCAATTGATAGTTGAACATTCAACAAAACATAGCACTAATCTAGATCAATATGTAATCATGTATGAATCCACAATATTCACTTATTCACTAACCTAATTTAATTCTTTTTTATTTAATTGCTACAAAAATTTTCTCAACATTGATGAAACTATAAAATTGCACTATGCAAAGAAAAAGTAGATTGTTTAAATGTCACTATTAAATAGAATTTTTATTTTTAAGTTGCAATTAAAAAATTAAATATCTTGATAGGAAGTGTTAATTCAGTCAAAAGTATTGGCCAAAGACAGTTGCTTGCTCGGAGAAGGTAGCATCAGCACACTCATGAGGTGCTTTGCCTTGAATTTCTTGCCTTCATTCTTTGTCCATGTGCATGTGAAAAGTCAAAGTTTAACATTTAGCCTTTACATTGTGGTTGATATACTGGTATGTATTGACTCTGGTGATGGGTTAAACCCCTGTGGGTTCTTTCCTCGGGTATGGGTCTGTCTATCGTGTCTGGACCCATAACAGGCAGCAACAAATCGGTATCCCGTGGCCTCCGCCTCGGTGGAGGGAGTCTGTCCCTCGTGACGGTGAAACAGGAGGAAGATGAGGAGGCCGAGGAGGAGGAAGAAGAGGAGGAGGAGGGAGGTGGGGGTGGAGGGGACGGTGCAGGGAGTGGACAGGTGGGGGAGCAGAGCGTGATGGGTGGAGGGTGTGTGGAGGTGGGCATGCCTCCGACAAGTGGGAGTGGTGCGTTTGTCGACAGCACCACATTCCCGGCAACCCGACACCATCACCATCATCACCAGCAACACCAACAGCTTCAACCAGATCAGTCTGTGTCTCTATCTGCACCTGCAGAGGAGGAGTCGCTGCAGCCGAGTAAGGGAGGGCATAGTGCGTTTGCGGGAGTATTGAGGGTGGGAAATTTCGAGGGAGAAGTTGTCAGCTGGACTTCGCCTGTTACCTTTTATGATACATGTCTGGACCTCGATGGCCTTAACTCTTTACCACCCGGCCATGCACACCGCTGCTTGCTTTCCACCTTGTGCTTTGTCTTCCCATTGTACTTTTTGGTATTGCTTGAAGCCTGCAGGAAAGAAAGATGATTTTTTTTACCCTCTTGAGTTCAATCAAAAGTAACATTTTATTCTGTGATCTATTTTTTTAGGATTGATTATGAATGTATCTTTTAAATAGATGTATTTTCTTCATTAGATATGAAGGACAATTATTCTTTTCTGATTTGTAATAAAATATTTTTTCTGATGAAATGGAGGAGATTGTCCATATTCCATTGTACCCAAACCATGGAATGAATTTAAGTTATTATGGGTACATATAATCAGATTATTCACGTTTTGATAAATCAAGAGAAAATGGATTCCAAATTCTTTAGCAAGTGCAAATTTTATTCTGTCAATACAATTTATTGTTTCATTTTTTATGTCAATAAGTTACATAAAATGTTTTTAATGTATAGTTATGGTTTCCAATATTTAAATAGAAAGTATGTATTTGTGAAAGATTTTGTTTACTTGCTTGTGTAATTGCTGATTTTGTAGCTTATTAATCTAACTATAGCTAAAGACTTGCATGAGGTAGCATATTTTGCATGGATTGTTTCTCAAGCTATTTCCACTCTAAAAGCTTATTTTTTACATGAATACTAATTTTCTATTCACTCAATTGTTAATTAATATTTGAGAATCTTTTTCCATAAAGGCTTTATAATGTTACTAGTAATATGAGCCAAACAATGATTGTAAATTTTATTAGATTTCATTAATTTTTATTTACCATTGAACACTAAAGAATGTTGTATATTAGCAGAATAATTATGAAAATATTTAAGATTACATGTATATATCTTCTCCATTCAACTTTAACCAATTAAATTGCTCTAAAGAAAATATTTTACTCAATTATTCATCTGATCTTTCATTTTTATTAGAATGTATGTAACTTTTCTGAAAATTTGATGTATTTACTTATAATTTTGTATTCTGTGTATTTGTGAATGATTGATCTTTACCTTAATTCTATTTTCTTTCCATGTGCCGACAAAAGTAGACCCAGCTCAAATTTCAGAGCTGCTTTCAAAGACAATAGCAGATGCCCATGCACGCACCTGCCTCTACACCACAGAGCATATTCAAGAAATGTTCCGCAAGCCACCAGATCTCTCTAAGGTCCTCTTCTACAAGAATATGGTATGAGAAAGTCTTTTTGTTCAATTAAAATTCTAATGAAATAGTTATCTCAGTGAAATGAGTAATAACACAGAAAAACCGAAATGAAACTTTCAATGGTCAGACACCAAAAATAAATAAAGTTATTAATTTTTCACGTTGCTTATTCCATTAATAAGAGGCATTATAGAGTTTTATTTAATTATTTTTCACACTGGATAAGACTTGGAGTTTTTATTGAATGTTTTAAATGTATGCCCTACAAGATATTTTCAAGACTGTTTCCTCCATTGATGCCTGTACAATACTCTCCTTGGAAACCCAAGTGATGATGTAAGCATTCTTTATCTTTTTACATCTAATATTTTATGTTAATATTGGAGCTGTTTGTGTGTGGCTTGGTAGATGGTTTTATCTTTGTTTTGTTACAAAGTTACATGCAAGAAGAAATCAATATGATTTATCTCATAACTTTGGGATAAGTGGTGATTTAATTTATCTTATTTAATTCACAGGCACATGAAGAGCTCTGGTTGGAATGTGCTCAGAAATTGACATCAGTTATTCAACAAATTATAGAATTTGCCAAGATGGTGCCTGGCTTTATGCGGTTGTCACAGGTAAAGTATTATTTCAACATCTGTTTGCTTCAAAGTTAACTGGGAGTCTATAAATATGAGCCATCAAAATTTCAAGACTAATAAAATTTTGATTCTGATTTGACATCTTATCATATTAGATAATTATTTTTATACTTAAAAGAAGGAGAGGATTATCATGATTCTTTTTGTTCAAAGCAAAGGATTTCCTTGTTTGTTTGTATGTTTGCATCATACTATTTATCAATAAGTAGTAATAATCCCATTAATAGATCAAGTATTTTAACCATTGCTCTTTTAATTAAATTATTTACTTTTCCAATACAGGATGACCAAATAGTGCTGCTCAAGGCTGGAAGTTTTGAGTTAGCAGTCCTTAGGATGAGCAGACACTTAGATCCTACAACAGGCAATGTGCTGCTTTATGCAGGAGATGGTAGTGGAGGAGGAACGGTTGATTCAGATGGTGGTGGGGCCATTGCACTCCCACAGGTACATATTATTTATTTTTGTAATGGAATGAAATTTTAAAAAAATTCAAAGAGTAGAGTGGAATGAAATTTATTAATGATAGAATGAACTTTCAAATGAAAAAATTAATTAATAAATATTGGTTAATGGTCTTCAGCAAATTTAAAACATAGATAATGAAGGTGATTTGATTTGTTCTTTAACTCTTTCTTGCATCTATATTTATGAAAAATAAATTTTAAAGTAGTTTTTTAAATTTAGTTATGTAAATAATTCATTCATACATTCCAAAAGAATATTAATGATTACTTATTTGCCCTTGTAGGATGCCTTTTTCACCACTGACACAGCTGAGACAAGGCTGGTTGCTGGTGTATTTGATTTGGCCAGGTCAGTGGCCGAAATGAAGCTTACAGATGCTGAATTGGCTCTATATTCTGCATGTGTACTACTTTCTCCTGGTAAGTTTCAATTTAAATTGTGTTTTGATTAATAATTTGCATAGTAATTTGAAAAGAAACAGTTTTTTTCTGTATTTACTAAACAGAAAATATATAACTCACTTTATAGTTACAATTAATTCCAATTTGATCAACTAAAACAGAAGTTATACATTTTTTTAAAAATTTTCTGGATTTTTACTTGCCAAAATAATTCCTTAAATTCTCATTCACTATGTTATTCATAGATCGACCAGGGCTTAAAGGAGTGGGAGAGATTAGTCGACTAGGACAAGCAGTGGCAAGGGCCTTACGCACTGAATTAGATAGGAACCATAGATTACCTATCAAGGGAGATGTATCTGTTTGTGATGCACTACTTGCCAAGGTTCCTGCTCTTAGGTAAGTTCTCAAATTAAAAGAATAATTTAGTTTTTGTGTTAATCTATAATACACCAAGGAAATTGAAAATAACTGACAAATTGAATTTTCTGAAAGAGGAATCTTTGGAGTCTTACCTAGTTATAATCAATAATTACTTGCTTGTATATAGTTTTTCTTACCTAAATAGTTAAGAACATTGATCATAATTCTTTGTCATCATTTTTTTTCACAAATGTTATTAATAAATTCAGAATAACTTGATGAAGAGCTCCTAATTTTACAATTTACATAAAGAGAATCTTTGCATGAGGTTAAGATGAAAATTCAATAAATTGTATTTTGCTTATTTCAGAGAACTGAGTATTCTTCACATGGATGCTTTGGCCAAGTTCAAGCGCTCCACACCTCACCTTGAATTCCCAGCGCTGCACAAGGAGCTTTTCTCTGTTGATAGCTGAACACTGGCTGGGTTTTACCCCTGTCAGCAGCGTGATCACTTTAACACACTGCGCCAACAACTTCAAGTTTCTCTTTGAAACCCCTCAGAGCAGATGTCCCATCCTTCCCATTCTCTTCCACCTTGTCCCAGACATCTACATCCACATTGTCATTCACCATCCTCTGCTAAAGCTCCAGACAGCTCCTGCAGAATTAAACTCCAGGAGAACCGTTAGCAGGGAAGAACAAAAATTGGAGCAATGAAAGACTTTTATCCATGAGTGAGGCCAACCCATCAGAACTCATACCTTGAATAAATGGCAGTGGAGGAGGAGTGCTCCAATGAAGACTTAGGAAGCATCAAGAACTAAATAGTGGGCCCTGGACAAGTTTTCATTGCAGAGTTTGCACATTGAGGTAGGATTTGGTGCGTGATAAGTACAACTCTAAAAAGGGAAGGACATTCAGCAGCATTTGCCAGTAACAGACGATTCAATGACTTTGGCAGCTGCTTTGAGTGATTATGAATATATCTGTGTTGTGAAGGATTTCTGGGAGGTGTTATGTGTGTTATTTTTTCAAACCTTGGACCCTGTAATCTCTCCTCCATACTGCTCTCTCAACTTTTGCACATCGTTTCTTTGGGGCCATGAAATCATGTTATCCTCCATCAACCTTCAGGATGTCTGATTGAAAGGTAGATTGTCACAGCAAAGATGATGATCTTTCCCTTGGACTGTTTTGGGACTGATGGAGCAATCTGGTTGGTTCAAAACAACAAATATTCATGAAGTTTACTGCCATATACCTATAGACTTCCATTTACAAGGTACACCCTAAAATGTCTTCTTCCAGTTGAACTATCATACTATTTAGTTTTATTCAGCTTATATTTATTAAGATTTTTACTTTTTCTCCATATGAGATAGAAAAATCAAGATAGACTTCCCAGAAAATTTCAAGTGTAAGAGAACTCAAAAGATAGTATTACAGGCCAGTTGTGTCAAGCATAACTCTAAAATAATGGAATTAGGTACAAGGAAATGCCTCATTGAACTAAACTTCTTTTCCTCCCTTGATTAGCAAGTATATTTTTTAATACCATATGAAACTTTATATAAGGAATTTTTATTTGGTTTACTAAGTCTAGCCTTCCTTCTTACACTTTCTTATTGATGATTTTATTTCTCTCCCTCTTGAAATATGACAAACAATGTACACCTATACTCTCTGTTACTGGAAAAGAAAACATATTGATATTTGGATAGGAGATGGTATGGGGGGAGGGTCAGAAGGGAAGGGAGGATTAAAATCATATATGGTAAGGGGTACGTAAACACATGCCTTAAAATTTGAAGAGAAAAATTAATAAAAATAATACCTTGTGTAATTAAAAGTTGTAGTTGAGCACCATGCATGGTTGTTTTTGCGTGCATGTTGTGTGAGTTACAAAAGAATGCTTGAGGGTCAAATATGCTCAGAATGCTTGCATGAGAGAGTGATTTTTTGTGACAGAGTTGGTGTGCCTGCATGAGAGAAAGTGAGCAAATCTAATAGCGATGGGGCAAACCAGTTATGAAAAATTTAAAACATTAATCGTTGTTTAAAAGCATTTTAATATCTAGAATGGTGATAAAGAATTTTATAAACTTGTTGTTTGCATAAGCTGCAGAGAGTATATATATATAAATAATATTAAATCTATAAATATATATAAATATATATGAAATGTTGACACATATTGTACAGCCTGTTTCAGAATACTCGTTACTAGTGAATTGGTTTTAAATTGAGAGATGGCAGGTATGAAGAATCATAAAATGTAGATCAAATGAAAAGAGAGATCTTTGATTTGTGTATCTAAAAGATGAAAGAGAAATATAAAAATAGCACTAAGTGAATAAGTGTGGCGGAAGAGAATTGGACACGTTAATATTTATATATTCTGTTATTTATTCTATTTTTGGAAGTTTTCCCAACACCCTTTTAATTAGAGAAAATATTGTGCTATAATTTTTTTCGACTTAAGTGTATTTTATTTGAGGATGTGTTTTACTTCAAGTATTTCCTTTACAATTTATCTGCCATTTTTAAGTATTGCACAAGTGATAATGGACTGTTAGGAAACCATTTCTTTTTTACTTGTAACATTTCAAAGAAGTTATAAACATAAATCCAGACTTGAGATTTTTAATAGTTGAATAGGTATTTATCCAACTTTTTCTGATGTTACTTTGGTGCTTTGTTTCCATGGTGCTTCAGTCATCCCTAACACTCATCTTAAAGCAATAGCCTCCAAGGTGCCATAAAAAGAAATATGTATTAGAAGGTTAATCCAGAATTTCACATAATTAGTAATTGTTAGTCAAAATAATAGTATTGGTACAACTTATACAAAATGTTGTACTTCTCATCTATAGCTTTCATCTTCTTGCAATATTAATCTAGCATGAATAAAACACATCCTCTAAAACTGAATTTGATAAATTTAACATGAGAGAAAAGATTAATTTTGGCTGGGAAATGATTTTTTTAATCTCAGTATATGAAAACAACTAAAATTAAAATTTTCTCCAAATAATGCAAGGGAATTTTTTTACTGTCTGACTGAGCTAATTTTGATGCTTATTGTAAATCTTATCTTTGCAAAAGAATGTTACTGATCCTCCTTGGATCCCAAGAAAATGTCTCCAAACTCTTTGCCACACTCAACATGTATCTCTCCAAACTAGCCATTGCTTCAATATAAAAATGCATCTTGTACATTGCTGTCACCAACCTTAAAGTTATGATGTCTAACTAACCCTTATTTTCTTTGACAATTTTGTTTAGCATTGTTGTAAGTGGTATGCTAAGCCATTTATTACTTTTTGTTTTATTTGTTTTAAGATTTGTTTTGTATGATAATTCTCTTTGTGAAATCCTATTCATTCTGTATAGAATGTCCATTTAATGAAAGTACCTGTAAAGTTTCCTCCCACACTATTGTTCATCCCCTTTTGATCAATGATGAGTGCTATGACCCAATTTTATAGATCATGCATTAATATCAATGTCTTCTTTTTGACATATTTAAAGATGGGCAAAGTTTAGTAAGGAACAAAATTGTTTGTTTAACAAACAAGAAACCTTTTAAAAGTAGATTGTGGACTTTTTGTGAAAGCATCATAAATATTGCATACTTCTTGTAAAGAGGAGATGACTGAACACAGGTTGCCTTTGTTGACTTTAGAAAAGGGCAGTTTCTACACAAAAAAATACGAACTTTGACTGAATGAAAAAATACAAAATAAAGCATAAAAGGAACTGTCTTTTAAAAAGTGTATCAAAATATCAAATGTTCATCATTATAACAGTCATCTAGTTGTGCTGATGTCAAAGGAGACTAACAGAAACATTATTATGCATACAGAACTTGTGAAATTGTGCATAGCTAGCTGAAAAATTCTCTTAGTGTGGCTGGCTGTGGGTTGCGTCTCCTGAGGTTGCAAGGGTTATTTAGGTTGGCACCACCAGATAAGGTGTGGCAATGTATGTGATATGGCAAGGAGATGGTGATAGAATTCAAAGAAAACATTATTGATACTGCATACACACATCACATGGCTTTGTATGTAATTGGAACAATTGTAAATCACCTCTCTCCTTGTTTCAAGTCACAGTAACCGCATCCTCCTTACCCCTGCCCAGAGGCCAGCAAAAACCTTTGTGAATGTCTTTACCATAGTGCTTAGTTTCATCATTGTTATATCATACTGACTCATTTTTATTTTTATCATCATTATTATTATTTTGTACTTTTTACGATTGCCATAATGATGTTCAATTATTGTGACACATGACAAAGGGAAAGAGTACTAAAACAGTATAAAAATAATGGAATAGTCGTGTCCCGATGCTAAGTATATATTTTTTCCTTTTATTGATTCCCATGTGTCATGCAAATGGACAATTCTCATGCCAGGTAACTTATAGGTTGTGGGTCAGTTGGCTATTTATTACCCTTCCTCATTTATGTTGTAGTCACTGTATTGAAAACAGGCATTCTGGGACATTTCAATTAAAGTGGTATTTTGGCTAGAAATACAAAAGTGTGTTCAGTTATTAGCTCGGTTTAAACCAAGCTGTCATATCAAAATAACCCAATTACCATCAATCATCTCAGCATTGCTGTTATGGCTTCAGAAATTTGCATTTTCATGTCAATGGTGATTGTAAAAATTCATAAGTGCCTACGTACTTGAATTTGACTGAAGTTCAATGGTATTACTTGGAATGAGATTTAAAAATACTTTCTGATTTCTCAATAAATCCAAAATAAATTTTCTTAATTACTTGAAAGAGCTTTGAATTCATTATTCCACTTTTATTTAAAGATTTATTTTTTTGGAAAATCTTGGTGTGGCTAGATAGAAACAGACAAACACCCATCACTTATCACAGAAAATTTCTCCTCCTTAAGAAATACATCCAATCATTAGGGATGTAACCAATATTGATTCGAAAGCTACATTTTTACCATAAAAATGGATTTTATGAGAGAAAAATATTGCAATTTTTTGATTACTCATACCACAAAAAAGAAAAACAGATGGAACCAAGACTTGGATAAACTACAACGCATCATGTATCTTTTAAGATGATTACAGAGGGACCATGAAGTAATAGAAGATTCTAAATTCTAAGAGATAGAAGAAAATACCTTTATTACTTCTTAAGACTTAATCATGCAAGAAGAAAAATGGTAAGAAAATATCACTTAAAATTTATAACCGAAAGTCATAGATTTCGAAAAAAATTAATGAGCAAAATATATACAATAGTACCATACAAGCCATGAAAATTAAATTTCATCTTTAAATAGCAATTTTTTAATGATTTATCATTGGATATTGTTAAATACTCAAATGTCATTTTCATTGAGCTGGAAAGAATTCCAATTTAATATACTGTACTTGGAGTATGAAAATTTATTAGCGGTTAAAATGTTTAGGAAGAAATGATGCTGTATAGTAGTTTGTATAAAATAGGACCTACGGATAAGTATTCTTTCCTCTTTAGCTCAGAAGTCGCCTACTTCCTACACTTAATTTTAATGTGGAGAAGAATATTTATTCTTTATTAATATGAACGACGGAAGCCAGATTGACATAGTAGTGATTTTTTTATTGCAAGCGACTTAACCAGTCGTGAGTACTTCAAATTGACCATATCTATTCAAAAGTATTATTTTTCGATTGAGTTACTACCTCGAAAGATTCATTAATATTAGATAATATGTTTATTTCAAATAGACTTATCTAATGAATGACTTGAAATTAACATAGTTGTCGAAACGGTGTGGTACATCAGCCAAGTTCTTATGCGATGGGAACTATTCGTTATTCATTATGAATTGTTAAGGAACGTCATCCCGTACGCCGACTAACAAGTCTCAAATGACTGCATTTGATCGAGTAATCAGACCTGTTTTGACTGATTTACAACTTAAACACGATTGTGTTTCTTTGGTCTGGCTTTGGTGTGAGTGATGATGTTCAACATATTTCGGCCTAGTTAACCAAACGAGGTAAACCTTGGGTGAGTCTTAAGTCTATTATAAGTTTTTGCAACTCAGGAGGTGAAGCTCCGTGAATTCAGAGATGGAGAAAAAGTGTGGAATATCGGAATAATTCTAATTTTTCGATCAGTGTTAATTTTCAGTGGAAGTAGATTTGATTTCGGTGCGGAATTTGAAGGGAGTACACCAAGATCTCAATGGAAAACTTTACGCGAACGTTAAAATGTTGCTTACGTCTAGAAGTATAAAAAACTCTTGGTTCTTTCAGTAAGTGTGACAGTCAAGATATTTTATAATATATTTCAATAGTTAGTAAATTTTGCTATGTCCTTCTGTGAGACTGATATATTACTCAAAGACAGTTTTAAAATCACTTTACAACAAGTGCTTTCAGGTGTAAGTTTCAGGATTTTATAAAATATTCCTGAGCATTGTTAGTGAGATCCCTTTGAAATTTAATCTTTTCTAAGATATTCATAATTCATATATCTTAGAATACAATAATGATTGTTTTTAACCTCGCTTAACATTCCTCAGCAATAGATGTTATTTGAAGCTTGATCAACTTTATAATTACTGAAAGTTTGGTATAAAATAAGGTGACTTTACTGCCGAAGGGATTCAGAAGTGAATCAATTAAGTTAATGAAGATTTAATTGTTTAGGATGTCCAGTTAAGTGTTGCTTTATGTCTATGTGATCATTCTGTAGCTATGAATAAAGTCCTAATTTAACTTACCATTCAACGAAAAAGAAGACAATGTTACTGGATTCACACTTAAGGAGGAGTAAAGCCTTGAAGGTAAGGAGACTTATTTCTTTAATTATTTTAATGATTCTTTAGTTGAATTGTGAAGATGAATTGGTCAAAATCAATGGTTTGTCAACTAATATATACAAGTTAAACTAAGTTTCATTGCTTAGAATATGTAACACTTAGCTTGAAATAATTAATTTTTCACTAATCCAAATTTTATTGATATACTTGTGCAAAAAACTTCAATGTCTCTTACTATTTCACTATACTTACATTTTTGTTCTTCTTTTAGAGGAAGCAGAAATATTGCCTTTATTTGAAGTAATTTGAAATTTAGGTTTCATCTGCTGCCAATTTTAAATAGAGTTATAATAATCAAGTGTGAATTGAATATTTTTATGGTATATGATATTAAATAATGGTTATTATTATTCCTAATACAGTCAAATGATAATGATATAAATATCAATTCATTTTAAATCATGTTATTGAAAGTAATAACTAGATATAATTTCAACTTACTTAGTTTATGAATAGTTTAAATAAATGTTACGTTTCTAACCAAAAGTATCTTGCAATAAATTCCACATTGTACATAAATACATTTCTTATTATATTATCCTAATTTGTTCTCTAATCCCTGTATTTGCTTAAATAAACTTGTAAGTTCTTAGATATTACTTTTCAACAAAAGCTAGAATTTCCAATATTAACTGGAAATAAGTACTCTGCTGTGTTATTTGACTTATCAGTGGCAATTTTGACAAAAAAAGATTTATCATTATCATACTGAATTACAGAATTAGCTTGTGGTAGTTTATAAATATATAGTTTTGGAAAACTTCGTGTCTGAACTCAACAGATTTCATCAATTTTCAGAGATGGTTTGTGCATATGATCCACAATGTTCATGTCAGCCACCTTTTATCAAAGAATTATGTATTGCTATTTGGTAATTATTTACTATCTCTTATCTCTCTTTGCCTCTCAGCATTGAGAAATTTGCATCAGTCCATCTTTGGCTGTCTATCTGATACTTAATTCTTTTGACACATCTAATTACCTATTATACTTAATTCATTAATCAAATAGATACTTTCTTCCTAACAAGGGCCTTCCTTAAATGATTTTGAAGCACATAAATGAAAAATAAACCTTTTATTATTAACCTCCTGAAAAATAAATCTGAAGTCTACTTTTTTGTCTGCAAAATAATTTCCAGTAATTATCCATAAATACTGTAAACTTTATAAATAGCTGATAAAATTCATTTCAATTTTCATGTTCCTTATCATTTTCAGTAGTTATACGTGATGTGAATGACATGACGTTGTGGTATGTTAACAAGTATTATAACTAAGTACAGTGATAAATATATATATAATACAATTATAATTTTATATACACAGTCATAAATTTATAATAGTTTACTACTTCTGATTGGCTGCATTTTTGACTTCTATTTTCTTAGAATTAATAAACAGGAATCTATGCATACTAAACTACTTCCAGAGATTTAAGCAATAAATTGTAGAAGTCTTGCTTGAAATTAATTCTTACAATGAAAGAATTACATCTATGGGTCATACAATTTTAACTCTGAGAAATTCACATTCTTAAATCAACCTTAATTACTAGAATTTTCATTATTCTGAAATTCTTGTTCTCAAAGCAGAACAGTTGAATTGATAATTATATTTCATTATAAATGAGATCATGAGATATTTTAAAATTCTGGTTGATAATTATTTAGAGTTTTAAAATATAGAAATAAAATTTTCTAGCTTGAGAATTATCGAATTTTAAAAATGTACATAACTAAGAAACTTAATTTAAACTCATTCTACATACTGAAAATAACTGGCACTGCAGCTGTCAGTTGGTAGGTTTCATTCAGAAAAAAGCTTTTGTTTTACCAATTTTTGAAATTATTTATTTTTCTAGACATAGTTATGAAATTTAATTAATGTATTGGCTTTGTACAACATCATCTGATAAGTAAGTCAAATTTTATCATTGAGATTGCTTATTTTTGAAGTTGAATAAATTCTGTTATGAATTCAGCAGAAAATTACAGGAGTGAGTTGAAGGTGAATTGTAAATTCTTACGAATTGTTTAATTTTTGTGTTTGTGTGTATGATGAAAAAAATCGAATGACAAAAATGTTCAAAAAATATGTTATAGGTCTGAAATTCATTATTGAATGAAAATTAAATGGTCTAAACAAGTGGTTCTTAACCAGGGGTGTGGTAATGTATTTTTGGGGGTGCAGGAGAATATAGGAGCCTCACTTTGAATCCAAAAGTAATACCTTTTGAGCCTTAATTTTTTCCAGCTTAAAAATTAATGTAATATCGTTTATTAAAATTTGTACTTAAAAAAGTATGGTTTCAAGTCAGAGGATACCTACAGAAAAATATTCATGAGAAATATTTGTACTTATTTTGAATTAATATTTAAACTATTTGAATACAAAGAAAACATATTTAAGAAATTCATCGAATGTCAGTAAAATTGAAAGTTATTAAAAGTTAATATGGACATAAATTATATAGTATGTAAGTAGAATTGTTCACACTCCATTCTCATTTTCTGGTAATCATTTAATAAGCAATCATTTTTATTTATGTCTTTTATATTGTTTACAAAATTAAGAAAAACCTAAGTAATGTAATAAGGAAATAGGACATAATAGATTGTTATTTTATAATTACATAAAAAGTATTATCTTTTGAATTATTTCATATGGAAATGGGGGATATGATGTAAGAAACATGTCTAGTACATTAATGACAAAAAAAGTAATACCTCTATTTTATATAAATATGAAATAAATATGTTTTGAACCATTTCATTATTGAGTCTGATCATTCTTAATATTTTTCAGAGGAAAATTACCCTAGGTATGGACTTGAAACTATCACTTGATGTAATGTCTACCATAATTTGTACAATTGTTGTATCTAGACTGGTGAGTCTACAGCCATGCATCAACTCAGTTATGAGAAGAATAAAGGGGTGAATTTCCTCTTGGGTTTGGTTAATCATAGATGTATAGTTATGAAGTAACTTTTCTGGCTCATACTTATTTTCTTCTCTTTATTACTCTACTTAGCAAATATTAAAATTGGAAAAGGAAATTGAATCAATTATCTATTAAAATTGTCATTATGACTGGTAGAAATTTAACCTAATGATTAAGTTTTTTAAAAACTTTTTTGAGTATAGTATGGTATTAAAATAATTTTACACAAAATGAATGCTGATTGCTTTTCAGTAGTTGTAGCTCTCCATCTGTTAGATCAAATTTTAATGACTTATTCCATTTTCAATCTTGAGCATTAACTCTCATTTATTAAGTTTCCTTGATAAATTGGGAACTTGGAGGTATTTTATGCTATTTTTGTTAATGAGTTACCAATTAAATTAATTTAAATTAAATACTTCATAAGCTTAAAATGTATTTGATAATAGTTGTACTCGTTCTATCTTCTTTTTACTAGATTTCTTATGATAAGTATTAACTAAGTATATTTTTTGCATCTTCTTCTTTCCTCACTCGTCTTCTACTTCATATTGAACACTGAGATTGGTGGGTATACATTTTAACACTGATTAGGAAGTTACATATTTTAAAATTGATGATCGTTAAATTCAATCATAGCTTGTGAAATGTACATAATAAAAATTCGAATGAAGTTATTCGATTTCAATGATAGAACTATGGTGGAATCTTATCTCCTCAATTATTAGACTTGAGAATTATTTATGTTACTAACTTAAAAAGATATTTTTACATCTTTACTTAATAAATTTATAATTGGTTTTTGCCATGCTCCTCTTTTAAATACTAACAAGAATGAATGAAAGCTTTAGTATACGATGTTCCAAAAAGTAGTATTTTTCCTTTTTTTATTGTTATGACATGATCTTTTAATGATAACTGCCTTATTTGAAACTATATTTAATCTAGATTTTAGGCATGTGCTTATTGATTAACCTTTTTATTGCAGTTTGATGATTTATCTGCTCAAACACAGTCCACTTTTTAATTGGCTTTTATTATACTTACACTTTTTTATAATACTACCACTACTTATTGCATTTATATTGGTCACTGGTTTTTCCTAGGTAAAGAAGTACATTCTTTCTTTAATGATATGTTTTTATTATTTTTATCATAATATATTTATATTATCCTGATAGTTCTACTTTTCTTGTGCCTGTTTCATTGAAGTTGTTCTGGTTCAGAACTGCTAACATACTGGAAAAATGTACATACATACATATTATTCTGTTGGACTACATTTCAATATGATGGCATTGCTTGGTAGTAAGTGTGCTGTGTCGTAAAATCCTTGCAATCAGATTGGTAAATAATTGTACTCCTGTGGAATGAAATAACAATGTCAGTAGTTCTCTTGATATTATGATTATACAATGTAATGATGTGCATAATATTTATCTTGTTCAATATATATATAGAATGGACCAAAGCTATTCAGCTAAAAACGAGATTGATAGGTAATGATGTATACATTACTCTAATCATAAGAGATTAATGATAAATTACTCCAGATTTATTTTAAATTAAATTTATATTCTAAAATTTATAATTTCATTGGTAAAGTTTTGATAAAATTTCTTTCTTTCGTGACTGAAGGTCAAAGCAAAGGAAGGAAAGTGTTATCGTCAAAATAAATTTCATTCAAATTTCTAGCACTAAAATTAAAAGATAAATTTGTTAGTAAATGCAAATAAAAACCCTGTATTATAACTCTCTTGAGCCTTTTTAATTAAAGCAGTATTAGAATAAAGAAAAATAACTTTATGCTGTTTTTTTCCAAATTGCTAAAACTTTTTAAAAATTGCATCCATATTTCTTAGTAGTATCCCCGGAGTCTCAGCAATAAAAGTGAGTGAACTTTTAATGCCTTGAAAGGATAGTAGATATTTTGTTACTCATGTTTGTTAGAGTTCTGCAAACAAAAACAACTCGTTGCGAATATTAGGCTTTGAATATTCAAGGTACTGTAAGTTAAGAAATGATCATTGTTACCATGTGGTGTTCTTGCTCCTATCAAATGATGTATTGATATGTATTCCTATTTTTTCCTAAAAAACTTTTTTCAGAATAATATATTTGGGTTTTTATTTCAAGATTAATGGAAAGCGTGGTATTGAACTGTTTCATTGATTGAAGATCGACACTTACAAGTCTTCACAAGGTGCTTCTTACAAGCACTTCTATTTCACGAGTAATTTCATGGGAATTTGTAACTATGGAAAAATGTAAGTAGATTAGTTTTTTGATTTTGGTGAGACAAAATTGTGTCACTTACATTGATGATTAATTTCCTACTTCATGAACAGCTTTCATAACCTATGGTGTTTTTTACCAAATTGAGTATTTCAACAACATGTTGATTAATGATCATTTACTTATAAAACTAAGTTATGCTATTAAGCACTGTTTGAAAAGACTTGTAATACAAGGGGCGATAATTTTTAATGTGTACAATTTTAAGAATTTGATGATGAGTGACAGAAATTTCTTGGATGACATTCATTCTTTAATTTTATTTCAAATGTCATATGTGTGTTTATTTTATCTATTAAGGTAAATCATAAATTACTCATAGCTGAAACTTGTCGAAGATCTTATGCTATTGGGTAAATTACCTAGTGTAGAACGATTCTTTATTTAGTTTTTTGAAAATTCTTATTTTTATCAGTACTATTTAAAATAGTCATTTCCTTTTAGCGACGATTAAGATTTATATTTCGTTTTTGCATGATAAAACGTCATGATCTATCTTTCAAGTTACTTATTGCTTGCAGAACATTTGTCTTTTTTCAATTTAGGAATTTTGAAAAACTGACCAAATTATCTGTCAAATCGTGTGCGCTTTGCAGTTTCAGTCGGGAATTTCGTGTACACAGCCGCAGTTGTCATCAAGTAAAAGAGCAGAAGTGAAGAGTAATTATCTCGTAACTAATACCGGTGAGTATCAATCTCTTCCGATCCATTCGGTCTTGATACGAATCGTAATCTGAAATAGTGCATGTTAATGGATAACGTTATGAGAAGTGTGATTTCATATGATTCATGGAAAATCAGACCAGATTCTATGGTACATCCTCCAGGTTTTTTTTTCTTTTGAAAACAATTTAAGATATTTAAATTATTGCACACAGTGAGCAAACATGGCAAAGATTGTCCCAGGCGGGAAGAACGCTGCAATCAAAAATATATGGGAAATCGATATTAATTTTAAAAACCGCAAGCGTATTTTCATTTATGTTTCACACGAGGAGATAATGGCTCAAAGATATTCGCAAGCAACGCTTCCCATTGCTAAACAAAATTTGTCCACCGAGAGAGGAGTTCGATTTTATAATGAACAAATATATAAAATACAATACATTTGTCTGTGCCCCACTTCGTTAGCTTCGAGAAAAAAATGTAATTTTTGTTTAACTAGATACAAAAAGTGCTCGTTTTCTAAAAAATGTTATTAAAATGATCATGAAATATCTTAAAATAAGATAAATTGTGGTAAAAATTTACGCAAAAATTGTTAAATATTTTAAAAATCACCTTTGGGGAATATCATGAGAAAATTTGCAATGAATTTGCTTGTGATAGCACTGGGAATGATCTTTAGATAAAAATGACCAAACGTATAATTAAAATGTAATGGAAAAAAAATTAAAAATATCTCCATTTTTAGAAAGGTAGCTGGTTAACCGTTCATAAATTTAAGAAATACATGATTATCAAATCAATTAAGGCTGTACAGAAGGTACTATTTACTTACAAGAAATTCTATTTACTTTTAGAGTGTTCAATTTGATTTTACATGGATTCATTTACTTTAAGAACCTTCTTTTTACTTCCGATATTTCTATTTACTTTTAGACATTGATTGTCCATGGATTTAAGGCCATTAAAACATCTTGACAAACTGAGTTGAGCTGAGAGTGATGCAGATCTTATTTTGACACGAGAAATATATCTTCGCTTTATAGTTCATATTTACGGAGTTGACCGGACTTTTCGGGAAGTTCATGCACCAAACAGAGGCAAAATATTTGTAAATGAGATTTTAATTCCATGTGCCCTATATTTGATTCCTGGATAGATGTTAGTTTATATGGATTAGTTTACGTATGTATTAAGTTAATTCTTTTAATGATGGTGAATGCAGTTTAATGTCATGATGTGGGAGATTGATTGGATAGTATGACATCAATGAGAGTTCAAAATAAAGTTCTTCTTAAGGAGAACTTGTACTTCTATTCTTGTGTATCTTTAATTTTAATTTTACTTCTTCACTTGTACTTGATATTTTGTACTTCTACTTGTATTTCTTCACCTGTACATGTCATTCTTTAATTATATCAGGTACTTGCATTTGTATAATTGTACTGTTCCAACTTTCCACTGCAATAAATTATTGATTTTTATGCTGTCCTTGTCATTTATTACCCTTCCTATAATCAGTTACATTTCTAATTATTCTGAAGCTATCAACAAAATAAAAAATATTAGCACAACCCAGAATAACTCGCATTTATCATTAGCACTTTACAAATCAATATATAATGACAACTCGTATTGTGGAATACTTAACCTGCGTATTTTCACGTTAAATTGTAACTTAATTACGCGGCAATATGCAAATTCAAAGAGGTCCAATTTGGAATTTCTACAGAAGTCTCTCTACGTCAATAAAAAGAATTATTTTAGTCAGCATAGAACAATTTTAATGTTCGTAATAACCCTTGGTAGACTACATGTACAAATCTTCCTACAAAAGTACAGTAAAATACATACTTTTAATTACCAAACGTCTTAGATCTAAGATTAATATCTTGGGCAAAGATACAGTAACCTAGCTTGTATCAACGCTTTGGTCAATAACAGCGTCTACAGGAAGCCGTACTCGTAAAATTTGAATGCCAGATTAGCCTACTGGGTACGAAAGTCAATCTACCGCTGGATGTTCGGTATAGGATGATGTGTCATGGGCCGCGCCTACCGTGAGTTCTACCATGGGAAACTGCATGGTCTACACAAATGAGACAGGTAGCGAGAACACAGGCTCCCGCTGGACTAGGTACCGATGCTATGCTTAACGAGAATCAGGTGCTTGTTCGGAACGTTTTTCTGACGGTTGTACCCCTTATATATCAGAGTAATAATTAATGTTAAGAATGATGCACTGAGAATTACGTAAAAGATCGAACTTAACTCTAAATACACGGAAAGCAGAGTGCAAGCTTGCAAACTACAAGCTAAATTATTACTAGTATTATGTAAGGACAGAAAAAAATACAAACCCTTTTTTGTCTGATTATTTAAAAGCATGAATTAAAATTATTTAAGATGAAATGGAGACTTAAGAGCCACCTACAAAACTCTTCTGACACCCATTTAAAATTTCGAATTTTCCCTCTTCATTATGGATTCGTTGATATTCTGTAAAAGTGATCGCGAGATGTCTCTCGGCATTTATTAGCAAGAGATTCATGTTTATTACATTTTATTACAATTTCAGGGATACATTCCTTAAAATATCTCCTTCAGTTTGATAAATTTGGTAGGTTCATCAATTCTGTCCTTCCATAATTTGAAATTTTAGCTCCAAATTCATAATATCTCAAAATAAAACTCTCGGTACCCTCGTATTGATAGACCTCGCCTTAGCCTCCCATGATTTCTCACATTTACGAGAGGATATATTTTGGTATATAAGGATATGTACGGGAACCCTATTTTCGGGGGGTCATGGAGGAAATGCTAGACCAACTCAGGTTGGTTTACATTTCCAACATGACTTCCATTTCCAGATCCTGGAAAACCCCGGGATCAAATTTTGAACGTAACGTAAGACACCCGCCAAATTTGAAAAATAATTTAAGACACCTGAGGAATGAACCATTTCATCATAATTTGAATAAACGCAAGATTATCGAAGAATTTAAAATGGAAA
The DNA here is from genome assembly GCA_020796165.1 of Pantala flavescens. Classification (NCBI taxonomy): domain Eukaryota; kingdom Metazoa; phylum Arthropoda; class Insecta; order Odonata; family Libellulidae; genus Pantala; species Pantala flavescens. The sequence goes on along the minus strand of CM036879.1, from coordinate 51,147,960 downwards.
GGAATATAAGGAAAGATTTTTTTTTAACAAAATCGCGATTTATTATATGGAGTCGCCCCACCCTCATTCCCCTAAAGCCTATGGGGGTACCAAATACTTGTACTATTGCTACATATATGTCACCTACGATGACTAAAACCAAAATTTCTCAGAGGCACCTATACAACTTCTTCTCAAAACGCTCAACATTTCGAATATTCCCTCTTCATTACGTTCTCATACTCACCTTTGATTTTGACTTAGACTTTATTTCTCGTCCTTGCCGTTGTGGCGCTGCTAACCGCCAATATTATCTACCATACATCGCCTTTGAACTAGGGTTCCGTACCTTGCCGTTACCTTGCCTTGCGCTGATACGCAGCAATCGCCACCAATTTCATCTATCATATATCACCTTTGCTATATTCTGCTATAATATCGTTACATTCCTACCTAATCTTTTACAACGTGGTGAGTACTGGAATATTTAAATTAGTAATATTAAAAAAAAACCATATACTATTGTTCCAAAATCTTCAATATTTCTAATTATTCTCCATTATCACTCATTTCAGAACATAATTCTATTAAAGTTCTGAATTTCATTCATCTTAGCATAGAAAATTAATTTACGAAATAATGAATTTTACGAAAGTAGAAATGCGTATCATTCTGATCAATGAATAACCAGTCAAAAATACTCGAAATCTGTTCATAGCCAACCAATCGACTCTTTCTCCCATAAATATGTAGAAAACCCCCGATTATCACGATTAAGGCCTTCTGCTTCCCGAACTGGTAAAATTAGAATCGTCATTAAAAGATTGAGCAACCCGATAATTTTGAAAATTTCGTTTTAGTTGATGAAGGATAGATTAGAAGTGGAAGCACGAAATCCAACCTATGATACAGAAATAGGAGGAGACAAATTCCTCCTGCAAGGTGGGAATAAAAGTGAGGCTATGGATAGAATATTATTTTTGCATTCATTTTGCATAAATACTCCATACATTAGTATCCGTTATGTTAGTTACTTCAAAGCCGTACTTTTCTGCATCTCGCTTTGAAGGAGGATAGTTTATGCTATAATATGATTTAAAATCGAAATAATAACGTGGGGAGTGTTGGAGTAAATCAATAAACCAAACCATATACCATGCTTCAAAACTCTTTAATATTTCAAATTATTCTACATTCTCATTCTTTACATTGAATACATATCCTCATGAAGGATGTCCGTGTTTCCTCTTAGGCAAGGGTTTTGTTGGGTGCTGGCGGGAGAGTAAGCAGGGATGGTTAAGAGATGTACCTGAGAAAAATAAAGATTAACAAAGTATTTGATCGTTATAAATAATATTATAAATAATCTATGAAAATACTTCAGTAATATTCAACAACAGACTTAAAAGTATTTACCTTTTCTGGAATCATTTATCCCTATTGTCCCTCATCAATGAGTTTTCTCCCATCCGCTATCATCCATTAATTATAGAATACAAGATCTCGAAAATCAATATAAATATCTACACCTGGAGAATATTAAGTCATATTTCAGAAGCGATAATTCAAACTTCTCTAATTTTCAGCAGTAGAAATTGGTATTCTTTAAAGAAAATCGTCAATTGGATAAACGATGTTATATTTAGACGAAGAAGGCGGTCGAGATGTCATTATATTTAAATATTATACAATTTCTCACTGAATTAATTTCGTAAGAATTTTAAGTTTCAAATCCAAGAAAAGAATTCTCGAGTGGAAAAGGTTAGAATACATCAATATAAATATAGAAGATAATATATAAATAAGATAAATATAAATAAGAAATATCAAAACTTTTATTTTTCTTTGACAATAGTAACTTAATAGTCGAAGAAATTAAAATAGTTTTTTTATTAAAATAATACCGAACGATTTAAAAATTCCGTTTACGTATAAAGCTTGAAAAATGACTTTTCTTGCAAAAATAGGCAATGGAAATTGTTATGTAATAAATTATTTTCCCTCGAGACATTGTCCTTCCTGTCTGTATAGTTCTTACGAATTTGATGAACTGAGCGATTTCCTGTCATAAGTGAATGGTACATGTACTGCAATGGCAGCAGAAATTCCATCCCATTCACCGCAAAAGTATTCAAATGTTAAGAAATTAAGATTTCAATAATACTAAATACTAATTGAATACGAAATTAAGGCATTTTATATAATAAGAAATACATCAAAATTAAATACAGAACGAATAAAATATCATATGATTACTGAATTTACTTACGAGTGAACTTACTAAACATGTTTTATGTGCGTAAATACCGTTATTTTGCGACACATTATTTTTCTATTATTTAACTAGTTTTCTTTCGATCAAATTCGAGATACTACACGCCTAATATTCACATTCAAAAAGATGGGCAAAATGAACTCTCTTCTATTGTAAAATTATATAAACAAATATATTGATACAGAATCGTCTATCGTATTGATAGCCTTATTTTACTCAATAGTATGATTTAATACAATACGTAAAATATGTTAAACCAACTCGTAGTTGATAATTTTCGCATTGCAATCAATATACCATACAAAAGCTGAGAATCAAGCATGAAATCGAAATAAAGGATAACAACAGATTTTCTGCTAAACGAAATCGAAAAAATAATCTACTTATATTCTACATTAGTTAGGAATTCCCAGGATATTACTGGTGAAAGAGGCGATCGTAAGATGCACCCGGAAAACACATATAATCTTTGGTCTTCAATTCAAAAAAGAAAACAGTAAAAACATCACACTTTCTTATGAAACAACTATACAAGTGTAATATTTTGAAAAAAGTATATCGATACGTATGAGAAAAAAATCAAAACATCGTTCGTTGAAATAACAAGAACATCACATGGTAACATCGATCATTGATTTATATCTTAACCAAACTCACAGTACCTCGAATCTTCAAAGCCGAAGATTTGCAACAACTTGCTCAAGTTTGCTGGACTCCGACAAACACGAGTAATAAAACGGCTACTTATTCAATCGACGCATTTACAGTTCACTCGAATAAGACATTCAGAAACCTAAATTGACGTAGACAGTATATTGGAAATACTAATTACATTTGGCGCCACCTAGCTGAAACAACAAAATGCCTGTCGAAATATGGATGAAGAATATTTATTCAATTTATCATATATATTTTCTACCATCCTTTTCCTCTCTTATTAATTTTTTTTTAAAAACCTTCAGTTTCATAGGCAAGTAATTTATTTTAACTTGGCGAAGGATAGAATTCATCAAAACAGCATAGTAGTTTTTCCACATGACTATAATAACCACATTGTATCTGATAGTTTTCTAAATAATACATCACTGATGGACTTGAAAACAATATTTGGAGGGAATGAAAAATTGAAGATGTAAGAACTTTCAAAATCAGTAGTTAAAATAAAAATCAGTGAAATATAACTAAGTTTTCTCAAATTATTATGGGTTTAGGATAATTGTTTTACATTAATTTTTGTAGTGATTCAAAATGTTAACGTAAGTTTCATATTTTACAGTTGAGTAGGATGGTTTAATTATTTATATTTACCCTCCTAAGAAAGCAGGATAAGGATCTCAAGAAGAAGCAACTTTGTATCAACCAAACAAAGGTATTTCACCAATTGTTATTTATTACAACTGCTTCTTAAGCTTTGCACCATTAAACATAAACTTGCAATAACAAAGCATTTTTGCTATTTATTTAAGGCAAGCAAAGCTTTACATCAATTTCACCTCATATAAATCTTTGACATTTTCAATGAGATATAACATACAAACACATCCATTTGAAAACAAATAGAACAATTTTATTGTCAAAAAATACACACAAACTTGCACACCCTTGTTCATACCTATATTCTGCTGCTTCCTGCTATGAAAAAATATATCAGTACATAATGACCATTAGAAGATAATAAATTTAAATGTACAATTTTCATAGCTTGAATTTATGAAGAAAACAGAAGTTTAGTTATATCACATTCTTTATTTACAATTCAAAAAATAAAATCATTCTTGTTTGTGCTGTACATTCAAACAAGCACATGTAATAACCTTTCTTCTCTACAATTTTCAATACAACATACAAAATCAAATAATCTGAAGCCTTTTAAGATATTTGAATGCTAATTAAACAGGCATTGTGCAACTTTTAGTCAGTTTTGGCACAAATACTGATATCAGTAACTACCGTCCCATGTCTTTCTTCCAAAAAATAACTATTCATTCTTTTTCATATAAAAATTTGCAGCTCCTGAAATATCTCTTCAAAAATTAAGAGAAACACAAATAAGTTAAGCTCATCTTTTCCCGCTGCTATAAATAGTAAAATATCATCTTTGAACAATACTTTTGTTCAAGTCTCAGCACACTCGCTAGAAATAATATCTTTGGTTTCAAGTGCTCCACTCAGCATATAATAAGGGAAAAGTTAAACAATTATGAATAAGTTATGTATAAATGAGACTGGTAATTATGTATGATGTGGTGATATTCACAGTAGTGACTTTCCCCCTTCCTGATGGCTTTAATGAATGGAACTGAAACAGCCTATAAATACGGAATGAGTTCTACTAATGAAATATTACCATTAAATAATGAAATAAGATGCAAATGGTCCTCCAACACCTCATAACCTTAGCCAGCAGTAAATGCATTGTGCTACATTTTCTAAATGATGTGCAAATAACCCAGAAATTTTAACATTTAGATCATGCAGAATTTTGTTGGAAAAGATATATGAATCAGACAATCACAAGATGAACAAAGGAATACATATCATTTAAATGCATTATTGCAAACGTTACAGCATAAAGAAATGCAGCACACATCATTTGAATACTTAATTCGAGAAACATATCTTAAGAGGAGTGTAAGAAAGCTCTTTCATCTATAAAGATGAAGCACACAATTATGCCATCATTAACCAGATTGTTTCTTCCACCACCTCAAATTTATGTTTTCTCAACAGATAAATGCCACAACAGTTATGGATGAAATGCTGGCTTTTAATGTGCTCATGCTTTACGGCATTGTATTAATTTACTCATTAGTATATTTTTAGTTCACAAAATTTACAACATTGTCTAATAATGGAAATCCCACTTCTTGTGTCCGATCATGGCAAGATAACATCTGAAATCCAAAAATTGACTCATAATAGGCAGGTATAAAACTTACTCACCCACTGGTAATTCATTTAACAGGGTAACCTTTCCATTAAAAAATTTAGGATATTCTGCTTAAAAAATACACCTTGTCAGTTCCATCTGTCGGAGTTGTCAAAAATTTTAAATTTTGTAGGGCAAAATGAGCAAAATTCACAGCCACTGACAACTGTTACACCAAAAATATAGGGGAATTAGGGTACCTCTTGCTCTTTCAAAATCCCTTCCTGTTAAGTGATTATATTTGACTTTCAATAGTCCTTGGTTTCTGGCCATTAACAAATACCCTACTTATGGCATTGCAAAAGGCTGTTGGCAAATATGATGGCAAGGGAGGTGGAATGGGTGCTTTCGAGTCATTTGCATGCGCATGAGCCAGACCACCTACTAGTGCCACAAGAGTACGATCTAACCAAGTGACAGGATTGGGATACATCAGACCACCTTCGTAGAATCCAAGATGTCCTCCATGAGCCAACTCAAGGTAGAGGGCTTTGCTATTGTTTGCTGAAAATGCATTAAAATTAATTTTAATTAACAACAGATTTTAATAATTCTTTTCTTCTAATATTCATAAGCAATACTTTGGTCCAGTAACAATAAATTTGTATTTTCAAACTGGTAAATACACAAATGCTTTTAAAAATATATTCAGCATTTTTGCTGAATCATAACCTCTAAATTAATTTTAGAAGGAACTAAACCCATACCTACACTTTAAAGGAATATATTGAAGATCTCAATAAGAATTTAAATTATCTCTGTTTGTTTCTATGTGAAAATATTTTTTTGCTAATAGATTCACACCTTTTCTATCCTCTACAATTTCAAGTAATAAATTTAAATCTTGGCATTGTAAATTTATCTTTATTATTGTGAAGATTATGATTGTATATAGCAAAATATTAAGGCCATATCCCATGTTTTACAGACTTCTATGTTCATTCATTGCATGCTCAATTCACTCATTGTGAACATATTTTGTGAAAAGTATCAATGAAGTGAAAAAATGCACGTGTGTAATTCTGAGAATTTAAAACCACCACATTATAACAACTTACCAGTAAAATTTCTTATAGGTTCAAGTAGAGGCTCAGGCACAATTGGATCATCCTTTGCATTTATGAAAACCATAGGAGTTTTGATTCCATTCAAATAATTGATACAGCTACTCCAAGCATACATCTCAGAAACAGAAGAAAAACTATGCACCTTTCTGAAATAAATTATTTTAATAAATAACTGGCACAAAGATTCAATTTATGCTAAATATTACGCAAATAACATAAGTTATAAAATTTTATGAAAAAATGCTCAAAATTAATTCAAATGTAGTTATAGAAAGGCTTTTCAAGCTTTCAAGGTGCAATTAATTATTACAATTGTAGGAATATTAAAAACTATTCTCCACAAGGTACATTTTGTAAAGACCACAATAAGATAATATAACAAAAACAGAAAAATATATTGGATATAAATTGCAAGAAAAATACCTAATCAATTTTTAATTATGAATGTTATACAATTAACATATTGGTTTTTACAGTGAAAGTGGTTATGTCCTTGCATGTTCATATTCCACGGCTGAGTCAATAATAACTTAGCACATTAATCACTCAAACTTAGGAAAGCACCTTGTATAGGCCTCATCCAATTCTGGCAATGTAGCAGCAGCAACAATGTCAGCTTCAACTAGGCTATGTCGTTGTTTAACATCTTCAGAAAGAAGTACATGGCGATGTTTAAGAATTAGACTCTTCACATTTTCAGTCATCACATACAGGTAGAAACGTCGGAAATTCTGCCAGTTTAGTAGAAATTTTGTGCCCCTGATGGTTAAAGATTCCCTTAACAGGTCATTATCTTCAATACACAGCAATTCATTTATGATAAATTATGTTCTTATAATGATAATATACTAGTATTAGAATAATAAAATAAAAATAAACAGAAGATAAAATGAGACACTGTACAGTACTGCCTAAATAAAACCTCTGCCTTAATTCTAAACCAAATCAAGTTCCCTTGGAAATTCTCTAACTTCCCTTAGATTAAAATTTCAGGAGAGCCATTTCAAATAAGAGATAAAAAATTATCTTTTCTCGGTTCTGCAAGTTATGAGTAGTTTGTTTGTCCTGGTTCCATAGAAATAATAATTCCTGGATAAAAAAATCATTTCCTTTGCTTAATATAAAAGGAAATTCATGTTACTCACATAATTAATGATTTTGGTTATTATTACAACTCAAGGAGTATAAAACCTATTCTCCTCTTGCAAAAATAGCCATTCTATCTTATATTTTAGATTCAGCTGGCTAGAGGAGCTTAAAGTTTATAGTATCTAAGTGCAGGATCCTACTCTCACTTGCTAAAAGTAGTATATATTTTTATTTGATGAAGAAATTCCTTTCTCCAACTAAAAAAGATAGAGGCACAACATATTTCTCACCTTTGGCATAAATACACATACTCATAAAGAATTATGCCAATAACATGATGCTCAGTCACCATTAAAATAATTTTTAAATATCTTACTTCAATCTACAATTAGAGTTCAGGCTGTTATAATAGTTTAAAAAATTAAGGCAGGGTAATTTGTAAGCAGATAATATCATTTCCTTGAAATTTGGCTGAAAGAAACCAATAAATTTTACTTGGAGCATTTAAATAGCAAGAAAACTAAACTTACTCTGTAGCAGAATATCCTTGGCAAACTGAAATTCCTCCAATTATATTCCTGGGTCTGTTGATCTTTGGTTCACCCATATACTTTGTTATTAGGTTTCCTCCTAAGCTGAACCCAATGGATACAATCTTTGTATTTGGGTGGCGCTCTACAATGTTTGTTACCATTTCAGCATAATCACCTGTATGCCCTGAAAGGAGAAACAAAAATAAAATTTGATAATGATTTTATTCAACTACAAAAAAATTAAACATTATGAGTAAAATTACATGAGAGAATGAGCATTCTTTCAGTAAAAGTTTAAATGTAAAAACAATGAATAAAACAATATTAATAAAAGGGATTCTTGAACCCTTTTAATAAGAAATGGATAACTCATCCTTGATAAAAATATATTAAAGTTATTTCTACACATTTTTTAAAAAGTAAATTCAAAATTCTCTTTAATGGAATTTTTAATAACCTGAAAGTTTCCAGTTTGGAAGCAAATTACTAACCAAACAAAAATTCAGCGTTTTAGAATTCATTATAAAATCACTCGAAAGTAATAACCATGACAGGATTCATAAAACTACAATACCTAATTGGTTAATTTTAATAAAAACATTTTATTTTCAGGGGAAAGCTTCCAACAAATTTTGTCATATCCTCTAATGGCTCCATCAACTAGAAATTTTACCATTAAATGAAAACTAGCAACCAAAATCAAAGAATTACGTATCAAAATAGTTTTAAAAACTTCTGACATGGATAAAAGAATTGTTTTTACCATTGAATAAAAAGTTAGAGACAACACCAGAAGACTTGAACGTATATAACAATTCTGTTTGCTTGTAATTGTAATCTTTAGCAAAATTCAAAAGACTTGAAAGTGAAATCTAAACAAATGTTGTAATGACAAAAAGATGTGTCTAATACTTTATGCCTTACTTCGCTTTAATGAATTCTATCTACAAATTACAAAGTCGTTATATGGGAATCCTCCAAACACATCACCAAATTTAAATTCTTAAAAATGTTGAAAGCCCTTAAATCAGACTTCCCTATTATGCAAGTAGATTTTGTTGCATCTCTAAAATGATGATTGATGACATGGACATACATTTTAGCTTAATATCAATGCTATATTTTAAATCTATCAATAACAATATCCCATTTTTTCTCCAATCAAAACATAAAATATCTTCCTATTCTATGTAATTTATAGTCAAAATCTTTTGCAAAATAAACCATATCAAATATTAGTCACATTTTTCGAAGTAAAACAACTGGAAACTGCTGAATTTCTGACAAAATATTCTAAAATCATAATTCCATTTCTTTGAAACCATATTCTTTTGAACATGTACAGAATTTTTAATAAAAGGAAACTTTTTAAGCAATCATTGTTATATACTAGAATATAATTGTTAAAATATTTTAAGATTATCTATTTAGAAGTTCTTTAATTTATTTTCCCAAATTATTACTACGCAAGAGAGATTCACCATATAGGTAAGAAAATACGGTTGGTTTCATCTTTTCAAAAAATCATACATGAATTTCCAATACTCTTCAACCTCACTCTACACTGTTTCAATTATCAAAAAATAGATAATGTCATAATTATCAAATTAATAATTAGATATTTTTTTCCATTCCACTCAGAGACAACAAATTAGATATTATACATTGGTCAGGTAACTTAGATATTGGTAAGAAAAATTTCAATAAAACTAGCAAAATAACATGAAAATAATTTCAAGAATAACATTCCAGACACAAACTATGATATTACTGATTGCAAGTAGATAATTTCATGCTTTGATTTATTTCATTATCAAAAACATTAATGGAACTCTTACAGATAAAATGCTATTCCATGAACCATGTGTGTTTCAATCTCTATCACTACTAGGAAATGGTAGAAAGAATGAAAAATACTTATTATATTAGGACATGCTCTTACTTAATAATGACATGTAAGCATGAAGTAGCTAAATCACAATTGCTTGAAAGTAAGGTTCCTTATTGCTTTCATAAATCAGAATTTCAGAACTAATATGAAGCACGAAACAACACTTATAAGAAATACAGTGCATGAACAGATAATAAAACATGCGGTTGTATGAATTAACGTATTTACCGTAAGTAAATATCCTCGGTGCAGTCACAACAACGGATGAGAGCGCTCCAACATGATTGAGGACAGCACATCTGTAACCATGGCATTGAGCATAGTGGACAAAAGTTCGGATGTAAACACTTTCACTTGTATTTCCTATTCCTGGGCAAATAGCTAAAGTGAAATCATCTGAAAATCGAAAGTAATCGCCCACTTAGCTTTTATCTTAATATATGGGATCATACAAAAATTCCAGATTTTCACAAAATATTTTTTTGCTATCCGTCAATTCACAATTATGAAGAATCTTATTTCCTGTATTAACAAGTACAACGTTGGTATTTATCTTTTGTTCACCTTCTGCTAGTCGAGCCATGGATGTGTCTAACGGTTGGTAAAGATCGTATGTTAAGGTGGTTCCATCCTTCAAAGTGAGGTACACCCGCTCTCCAAGGGGCCACGGACATTTCACTCGTCCGACAATGCTATGCACTATAGTTTGGACATGCCCGCTAAATCCCCATAATCTTGTCGGTATGTAGCTGTCAAATGACAAAAATCTTCAATAAAACGCAAGTTCAAAACGAAGAAAAATTGGCATATTACAGATGGAAATCAAAAATATATACTTTAATAATTATAATAAAGCATATAAATCGAAATGAGCCGTGCATTTAACTCTGATTGAAAAGTACCACGGTAGACTACTAATGGATATTGAAATCATATTTTTAGAATAACACCCGTGCTTTCGATTAGGAGGTATTTGCTCAGAGAAATATAAAATAAAAACAATACTAGAAACCAAACTACGTAAACATATAGGAAATTCCTTGTAAGCCTGGTTATAGCAGCTTAAAATTAACGAAAATTACTCGGTTAAAGTAAAATAATCTATCGCTTGATTATAATCTTGGAAGTTTTATAATGTTTTTGAAAAACACCGAGAAAATAATAACGAGAAGTCGAACAGAATAATAAAATCAGTATTACTTTGATGGTAAACAAACGATTACGAGGTTGCTACGCCGACATTTTTTTCCAAATTCTACGATAAGATACGGCAACAACAATCAATCAGACCAAATATAAAAGAATATTAAACAAATATTAATACTTACGGTTCTTGTATAACGGGTGCAATTTTAAGAATAGTTTCTAGAAAGTTCAAATCCTTGCAATAAACGGACGGCTTACATGGCTGACTGTTTACGTTGAGAATTCGAAAAAGTACACAAAGGATTACTGCAATAACTGCTAATACTGCTGTGGACATGATGTCGTTTATATCCTGAAATAGTGTATCCAGTACAGCTTCATGACAAGGGAGAGGCGAACTAAACGTGTTGTGGCATTCACAGACCGTCTCAATCCACGGATCGTAACTGACTGACACTCAGATGTGCGGACCGGCCCACTCCAATGACGTCACAGCCATCACCAGATCGTAACAACTGAATAGCAGAAATCGCACCATCAATATAAAGCTATTGAAATTATGTAAAAAGGCTTCTGTATTTTCTTGACTTGTATTTTCCCAATAAGTAATCCATAATAGGATTTATTCAGAATTATTTTTCTTAATTCAAGATGAACAAAATTTAGGTATCTTTCGATCGTGAATTTAGGTTAGTGGATCGGGACGACATACTTGTTGCTCTCTCTGCTTTGAAGTCTACGAGCATCGGCTTTCCCATACTAACTCCCCAATCTATGAAATATTCTAATTGAATATTATCTGACGGCAAGATCCTCGAACAAGAACGATGAGAGGATGCTATATGCGAGAGTTTATGGTCTTTGAGACGTCGTTCGAAGCATCTCCGTAAACGGTATAAACAGTATTCCGTAGAATTACATTCTCTTTTTTGGAAAATGAGATCCCTGAATAATTATGAACTCCGACTAAATGAAAGGGAATATTAAGGGACAGCAAATTCTTAACACGGAGAGTTTTGATAATTGTTCATCTTTATCTATATAAATGATGACTGATCGATAGTATTTCTTTTTGAGAGAAATTTTAGTAAATATGGGATGATTGATTTTAGCATATACACTAATATAAATAAGTTCTGCAAAATATTTATTCTTTATTTTATCACGACCTTTACGTTGTCCGATGAGTAAAGTACATTTTTCTTGATCAATTAAGCTTAGTCCTAGTATCTGTGACTCATTTTGAGGCAGGGCATGAGAAGCCGTCGCGATCCAACGACGTGATGCAATAGTAGTAATCGTGGATATGAAACGAAGGTGGTCGTGGGATTCTTTTATGAGTAGCTGAATGCTAAGAAAAGCAATAGGATATTTACCTTATTACAAAGTATTTCAATCAGTATTTTATTTGAGGAATTGGTGATGATTAGAAAGATGTTTATTGTACTTTTAAGTTGTCAACAAGTTTCTTATACACTTAGGATTTTCAGTCCCCATTAGCTTTAAATAATTTAAATTAATACTTACTGAGGAGATTACAATAGCAGTAACAGTCCGTAAAATAAAGTTGCTGCCCGCTGCGATTCTGACTTCAGTATTCACGAGTGTCGCAACTATGGCAAGGTGAGAGACCTATCAGAACTCAAGTCTTCCTTTTCGAAGACAAGGTCATTGGGATTTATACCAACTGGTTATAATCATTGCCAAAAATAAGTTTGTAGGACTGTTTTTTCTAGAAATATTCTTATCGATAAAATCACTTCTGAAGAGAGAGATTTAATGAAATAATAAATTTCATAAATAATATTTTCTATTATCTCCTATTTTATTGTTCTAAATGTGTCGATGCAGAGGGAATTAGATTTCCATTAAACCTTTCACAAAGAAAATTTTTAGAAGACTAGTCATAAATAGCTGATTGATTCGCTGTAATATAACCCAATGAATACTTAATAGTAGTCTTTAGTAGAAAAATATGATCAATTCTTCTTCTTTCTATTTCAAATAATTATTTCTTCATTGAGAAGTAAAGCGAACTTGCCTTAAATGAGATATTATCACTCGCAAACCCTTCCATACATGAATTTTCAAAAAAATTGTTTTATAAATTGCAAATAATGGAACAAAAGTAGTCACGTATGAAATAGTTCAGAATAATTATGAACCGTTCAAATCAATCAAAGCAAGACGTAACAGAAAACATTCAAAGGATGTTTTTTACCATTCATTTACTTTAATATTACTCACGACAAAGATTTACGGAGTCCTTATGAATAATAGTATATATTCTCCGAAGCCCTAGACTCAGTTACACTATTTTCCATGGCATTCGCATTACCTGTACAATTTTGCTTGAACTCGTCATCGCAGAATAGGATATATCCATCAATAGGATGGATGAATACCATTAGTAACCTCACAATCATAGTGAAATTAGATTCGAAATATAACTATAATTAGAACTGCATAGCATGATGACTTCAAAGTTCGCCGAACGCCTTCTTCTCTTGATGATCAAGCCAACTATTTTCAATCGAAATACCACGCGTGCTCAATTCTTCGGTACTAATGCAATTGAAAAGTTGCAATGCATATCAAGGTAAAATACTTCGCTAAAGAGAAGGAAAGCTTATAATTTACGATAATAAAGGAAATCAATCGCTGCGAGGTGATACAGAGAATGCATATAATTGATACTTCACAAAGAAATAATAACTATTATCAATGTACAATAAACGCTGTAATCACGTTTGCATCGAAGGACAAATTAAAACGAGACTGAATTATCAATAGGATACCCATTGTATGTATGAGAGGAAACTTCAAAAGTGGGTCAAAACTGAGGGAACAATAAGTGCGGTCTGGCTTCGAGGGGTTTTCACACTTCGGACATTCGCTTCGTAACAAAACAGCCAAAAACACCAATCATAATGCCATCATCAAAAGATGCTACGTCACGAGATCCTCATTTCATACTTTCGCGCCTCCAATAACTAGAACATGGAGTAACGGTACTTTTCTAAAATTTTTCCATTCTGAAAAATTCGCGGGCCCATCGTTTTCCCAAGCAACAAAACCAAAAAAAAGGCTTTCCAATTTAGGATTCTGCATCGCTATTTTGACGGCGTTTATTGAACCCCCTGACAACGGAACTGCCAACGCACGTTGCGTAAGAAGTTGGGTATTTAAAAGATAGTGCACGAAAGAGATTGCTCAATTGCCGAGTAAAGATTTTAACCGATAATGTAGATCCAAACGTTTATAAAGACGCATAAGAATTTATAAATCTAACAAATAAATTTAAAAAATTAAAATTCATCTTATTAGGAAAAATGGAGAATTATAAATTGAGTATTATATAAGACTTGGATAGTTTAGAGATAGCGAATACGCCAAACGCAATGCAGAAATTGCAATGTAAAAATGTACGATGCATATATTAAGGACCAGAACTGAAATTTAAAACAGATTCAGAACTAAAGCTAACCTATGCGTAGTGGTCTAAAATTAAGGGATATTTGAAGTAACAAGTTGATGATACTTGTTACTATTTTGATGAACTCAAGCGAGTATAATAATCAGTTTATAAAATGAGGATAACTGAAAAATTATAAGCTAAATTACTATGTTATTAAATGAATACGCTTTGTCTCAAAATTGTCAATGCATTATTACATCACAAACCGTCAAGAATCAATTTCTGTTGTTGACCAAAAAATAAACGAAGAACAATACATTGAAAAAATAATGTAACTATCACTACAAATTATGTAATTTTTTTTGAATGTTAGTGACTCTTTCATAACACAATGGTATCTTTGTTTTTGGGGGGAAACGATGAAATCAAAGACGGAGAATTAGCAGCTCACACACTTGAAGCACTTCCCACGACCGCCCAACACTGGAAACTCGAGGCATCCGATTAGTTAAACTAAGAAAGACTCAACCTTGCAGTCGGGCAAGCTGAAGAGAGAATTCTGCGGCATTTTGTAATTTAAAAGAGCATTTGCCGCAACACACAGCGTTCCAATCGATCGTGAGGAAGAATTTGGAGTTTCTTAGCTTCCTCTTAAACTCCCAACCATAGCGCGTGTTCTAACCAACTTTCTTGTCTATACTTTCTATCCGAAGAATAATTCTGATTCGGAAACTGAAAGTTACCGCAGTTCCATGGTTCGAAATCATTTTTTAGAATGAGTTCTTAAGATTTGAAATAAACGGTATGTGGAAGTATTTCATAAAATTAATTATCGAATAAGTTATATAATGTTTTAAGGATTTAAGCTCAAAAAACTTAAATATACGATTTACAATTATATCAAAGATATTAAATTTATGCGACCGAGATGAGTTCCGCAAAATTTAAAAAGACTTAAAGTTGGGGTTTAATAGAAAATTCCTCATTTCTTTCAGTTCTCTAGCCTAAAATAAACATTCTAAAAATGAGTTAAATTCCGACCGTTTCAATAGAAATTCTCCCGTTGCCGCTAAAAGACGAGTTACCCCGAAGAAGACTTAAAGAATACCAGACAATGAAATGCTCGTTCCATTCAAGGGAAGTAAAAAGTACAGACCTACTTCCAACTGAAAGAATATTAATTTTTTAATGTAACTTAGCATTCGCCTCAAGAGAGTCGTGGCTCTTCAATCGAAATGTTTGTGGAATGACTCATCCGTTTTCTTTTGACGGGCGAAGGATGAGAGTGGCAGTTCTGCGAAAAGACACACTTCGCCGACTCTAAGAGACGGAAAGAAAGGAGTTCAGTCTATCCGGGTTTAATACCATCCGCATTACATTCACTACGAAGGATTTTAGGCAAATTGGATGGCCGCCTTCCGTCACTTCGTGAGCACATTTGGGGCGGACGGCGACGGGTGCTATCTTCCGACTGCACTTCTCCGTGAATTGCGCAAATGAGCAGAAGAATCTCTTGGTTTATCTTTGAGCAATCTTCCGGAAATCCTTTATCTGAAGTGGCCTCAGAAACGAGTTGACTGATACTCTTCGTATAATGGAATTTATCGATCATTTCCTTCTTAGCGACAACGTGCAGATGACGAAGAGCAGATAGGATTTGACAATCGAAAGATCGACGCGAATTTAATCTTTAGCTCAAGCAGCTTACCTAATTGACGACATGAATGCTTGGAAAATGATAAGTCGCTATAAGGCTTTGGAAAACGAGACATTATGGATGGTAAAAATCGAAAGACAATCTGTTGTCATATTCGAAGAATATGACGATGAAAATATACTCTTGGTAAGGTGCGTATAATCCTGTACTGTGGGTATAACAGCAGCAGTTCGGAGCTCGCAAAAAAAATCACCCGATTCCTCAATATTCTTTTATTTTTATATGGACTATACACAAGTAAATACAGGAGAATTTCCACATATTCACACAATTCACTACGCACTTATTGGAATGTTAATTTGGAAAGACAGATACGAATGACCGTCAATTTCTTAAGGTATTAATAATGCATATTTTTTTGACAATATATATTGATATGAGAAAATGTTTATGCACCATGGCACATCATATCACGAGGTAATAGCTATTGATACAATTAGAGAGGCACGGTGACCTTAATTAAGCTTAAAATTATAATTAAAATATTTGTAAAGGAACCAAAAGAACGACAGAAACAACACAATTACACAAAATGTATACGATTGAACGAGTAACTGGTGTGCGGTTACAGAGATGATCATGATAGAACTTCATGGAATTAGAATAATAACATTTCAATAAACTCTACAAAACATGTAAAATATCTGATAACAGTTATTTACAATTAGCTTAACAAGCGTAAGCAACTGTAAAGGCTTAAATAAACAATGGGAAGAGATAACAGTAACTTTACAATATTTAATAAAATATCAGAGAAGTTTTCATATTTTTATAAATAATGCAGTAAACCTGCTGAGAGGAACTTCTCCTTACCTATTAATGCTTTAGTTTTAAAAATTTTGCATAACACACAGATAATTACAATTTTAGATATTATTGTCCACTTACAATCACTAAAATGACAATCACAAAGGGCAGGATAATATGCGATAGATACAAGTGATGGAAGTAATGTTGTATTTACACTTTCCATGAACATGTGATAATTCTAGAGACAAAACACGATTTAAAAAATAGATACACAGGCAATGACATTTGTGACAATACCATGACAGCAGAAATGTTTGCTGTAAAACTAAGCAAAAAAATTACAGTTTACCTGGCTCCAAAAAATATTTCCTCCATAAAATTAACCAAGTTACTGCACCAAGTAAAATTACCATAAAATGCAGAAAAAATTTTACAAAAGATGATTACTTTTACCATATGAGCTGCTTGCCAACCTTAGCAATAATGACTTTCTTTACAAATGACTTAAACATTATATCTAGTTTCTGACCCATCAGCTAATAGGAGAGTAACAGTTCTATTATTAATCCAAACAAGTTTTGCCAGCCTCATGGGATTCAAGCGTGAGATATCCTCTATAGGAGATGTGCTGTACGTCTTCACACATCTTGTCTGAGAATTTCCAAGTCCAAACATTCCAGTTGACGTCTTTAAGTGGGAGAAAAATTTCAGAGTTGTAATCTCGATTTTTATGAAAAAATTAGATTTTTTGAACATGCACTGCATGCTTATATTGATCTATTTTAAGCACACAATTAAATAGGATATATAAATGAATAAAATGCATTCCTACCTGCCAGAACGAGAGTTTATTTTCACCGCATGAATAGGACGCTAAATACTTTCCATCAGGAGAAAATGCAACAGCTGTGTTTGCAGCTCCATGAGCAAGGATTATCTATAAATTAAGCATAAATGATGAGCAATGGTACAGACTGAATCATTATAAAATTTTAAATATTGGGTACATGAAAATAACCCAAGACTATGATATCATCGATTACCTGGCATTTTGAAGATCTTAACTCATAGATGGCAAGATTGCCATTCTTAGCACCAGCAGCTATGCGACGGGTATGAGGGCAGTGACTGACTTGGTTAAAGCGACAAACTGCCGGAAAGACCTCAGCAAGGCCACGGACTTTGAGGTGACCTGGATCAAGGCAGTGAAGTATTATGTCGACAACCTAAAGAAACAAACAAGTAAAGTTAAATTACATTTAAAAAATCCAGAAGTAATTATTTAATGAAATAATTAGTCAAAAATTATGTCAATTACTTCAATCAGAAGATCAGCCATTTCACTTTGCATTTTATCAATAAGAAGTTCAACACCACGGAGAATTTCTGGCTTAGCACGATGAAGAACTGAATTACTTGGATTGATATTTAGAGCCTGGGCATTCTGTTGCAATGTATTATATCTGGCCACCTGAAGAGAGACAATTACATAACTTAAAAACGCAAAATCAGTAAATATTATTAATTGCTCAATTAGCTGTAGTATAGTATTTTAAAACTCATGTAACAAATTGATAAGTTGATAAGAGTAGTACGTACCTCTCGAGCCATTGTAGTGATGAAAGCAGCAGGTCTTGCAGTAGCAATTAAAGTTAAAGCATGCCTTGCTGTTCTGCATGAGTCTGCTGCAGGCGTTAATGGTAAACCGTACGTCATGCTATAAGAGTTTGAGAAAAGTGCATTTTCATGATCATAAATTAACAGATTCTTGATTAACAGATAGTCAAACGAACTATTAGAATCGATTACTCCTATTAAAAATCGCGTGCAATTGCCAAAAAATATTTTAATAAAAATGTATTTGAACTCGTTCATACTGAAAATATCCTTTTTTCAATTTTCTTTATTAAATGAAAGAGGAAAAAGGAGTATATTTTTATTCGTTTTCCTTATCAATGTTTAGAGATCCATACACTAACTACACGGCCATCTCTATAATTGAATATGATCAGACTTTATTGCAGTTATGATTTAAAATTGTCGATTAAAAAAATCATTTAAAAACTCGTGTTCCGGAAAAACTGCACGTAAAAATAAGTTAATTTTTTTAAACGAAGCGAATAGCGCTACGTTTTGCTATCGAGTCTTGTTCGGTGCGTCGCCTTGGGCGGCTAAGTCCGAAATGGGAAATTTGAAAGTCAACATTTAAACGAAGAAATCATAGGTAAAATCAGCGTTTAATACCGAGATTTTGCATATGATAGCTTGAGTCCCGGATGTCGTATTTTTGGTGAAAAAATCACTCTCGGCGCGTACGTTTACCCCGGCTACGAGGTTCCGATTGTCACCTACTTTCTATGACTAGAGCGAAGTCAACGGGCTGATTTTCGACGAAATTGTTAAGAAATGAAGCTATCTTTACATAAATTATCTAAAATACTTTAACAATTCGTTAGTTATGCAAATCTTCATTTAAACAAACTTTCCGTTCTTGCATGTTTAAGTTCGCAAATCTGAGATACCGTAGCTCGAATATTCTAATGCTCTGATGAAGTAGAACTTAAATAACTGTAGAATTTAGAAATTAATAAATCATCTGCGACACGTTTACGAACAAACAAGGAAAATATGTGGAGGATAGTAATAACGGAACAAGAATTTTTCACTGACTATCATAGAGATATTAATTTCACAATGCCCAGGATTCTTACCTTGGGACCAAGCGGTCAGATTCTGAACATAGTTCCAAAAGAGCTAGTAGTACTTTTGACACATCTAAATATGGCTCCCAAACTGTGAATCCACGGCCAATCAAATCTATAGCAGCTCTTCTCAGAGGAGTGTGAGCTGGTAGACGCTGTGAAGGTGGAGCTAGCAGGAGGTGAGTTAAGGCCAGACCTAGAGGAAAAACAAGATTTTCCAGATGGAGATAAGTTATAGGTACATCGAGAATCATTCGTTTGAGCAAACTAAAGAATTTTAGATACAATGATAAAAAATTCGTACTTGTAAGCCTAGCAAGATTATTATTGCCAATTCCAAATCCTTCCAGGGATCCTCTCTTTCTCCTTTGCTCTTCCTCTGCACTTCTGCGCTTGTTTGTTTCCATATCCTGACCAAACTCTGCACCAATCACACCAAGCAAAACAACCGCAGTCGTCTGTCTCCTCTTTGCCTCAGCTATACTGGAAGGCTTGCGTGGTGCATATGCTGCGGGTGACGAGGCAGGTGCAAGAATTTCTACGAGCAATTTGGATATTAGGACAACACAAACATTTAAGACAAACACTTCACACCACAAAAATAACACAAACAAAAAATAATAAAACTAAAAAGAAATTATTCTATTCATAAAAGGAAAAACCATGAATAGAAGATAAGAAAAACAAATGAAAAGGAAGGGTTAGATAGATTAGGGAAGAATGACAAACAAAAGACAAAAACTTAAAAAGTTGTTTGCATATTTACATAATAACAAAGAATGAATGGAATGGAAATAAAATTATTAAAAATTGAGCAGTGAATAGTTTTTCTGATTTCTGCAATATGATCTCAAATTTCATTCTTTTGAAAGAATCAAATTCTCTAAAAGCTAAAAATTATTGAAAAGAGAAAATGAAAACTAGGGAAACTGAATAGAATGAAACAAAATAAAAATATTTTGAATCGATGAAGATAAGACTGGACCTAATTGACGAAAAATTACGACATGGAAGCAACATCACAGAGTTGAAGAATACAGAATACACATTTATAATGGAACATTCATTTTACCTTCCACACCTTCTTCTTCTTCCTCTTCATCTTCTTCATGTTGCTGTCCACCAGGCCATTCTCCTCCTGACTGCTGAGCCATACCAACCTGTACTTGGGATTGAACTGCAGGGGTTGAGGAAGGGGTGGACGAAGATGAAGTTGTTTGACCAGGGGCTTCTGTGTATAATGGAAGGTATGGAGCCCAGCTATCAACCAAAGCTTTCCTTCCTTTAGGACCCATTCGTCCAAGTTCAGCAAGGAGAAGAGCTTGAGCTGCTTCCCTTACCTTCAAATGCAAGGTACAACTACACTTAAAAAACCTGAATTTTCTAGATGTAATCTTATAATTCAAGGCAACTGCTTGATAAAAACAGGATACTCAAAGAGTCAAAAGAGATTTACCTCAAGACACTGATCCTGCCATCTTCTAGCCATCATTTCTACAAGAGGTCGCTTGAATGAATGTGATCCAGTAGCAGCCACTTTTTCAGGTAAAAGAACACAGTGAAGAGTTGCCAACAGGGACCATCCTTGCTTGATCTGAGCTTGTCTTGCAGTGTATGCATCTTCCGTTTCACCACCTTCTGCTTCAGTTTCAGCCCAGCCTATTGCAACCTTGGTACTTTGTCTGCGTGTTTAAAGCATTGAATATATTTGGGTGAGAAAAATGCTTTCAATTCTAATTAATTTTACTATATTGTAAAGTTATTTGTCAAGATTACCCACCAATAAAATAAGATCAGTCGACCAAATCGATTGAAACCTAATTTTAACTAAAGCACTATATAGTTTACACATCTCATCACTCCTTACCTGTGCAATTTACGCCTTCTCTCTTGCTCAGGCACAAAGGTAGCATTATTCATAGACATCAGCGTATTTGCCAAAGCAACGACTGCCATAAGATGAATGGTAGTCATGGTTGTTGACAATTCCCAGTGCTCCCTGGAAGTGAAAGCCCTGGTTTTCTTCTCCAACTCAACCATTTCAGGAGGTAGATCAGCTTCGAGGGGGCGTCCAGCCATTCCCCAAGCTTTCTGTTTTGTATGCTGGTTTGCAGGATTATACTTAGAGTCTTTAAGGTCAAAAGCTCCTGGAGCCCCAATAGCAGGAGCAACAGGTTCCCTTGAGAGGGCAGTAGGAAGCTGTAGACTCATGTACCCTATCGAGGCAAATTCCAAATCAACAAAAGGACACCAAAAACTGGTAGGAGACAGCATCACATAGATAAACAATCTAAACTACTATAATAAGCATACCATATTCATGCTAAGTATTGACGTCAACATGATGGATAGTACAAAAAAATTAACTCACCTCCTTTGGATAAGAGGCCAAAAGAAACAGGAAGCAATGGCCGAAGGAGGCCTAAAGTACTTTCGCATACTCTGTCAAGGTCCTGGTCCATCCCCCAGGCATGCAGCAGAGACAATAAAACCTGAGCTACTTCCATTGTAGTATTGCTTTCCAGGAGCATAAGAGAGCGAGGTTTCCTACCACTGCCATCACCAGTGTCAGCGCTTCCGTCTGAACCTGAATACATTAAAATAAAATAGCATAGATAATTTTTCTAACGACTACAGACTAGGGATTGTTGATTCTTTCGGTAAATTACAAGAGGTTAATAATATATGTTTGACCACAATTAGAAAATGAACAAAATTCCAGAAATAAGAGTACAATTTTTCTGGTTATGTTGAAGTGATGCGGTAAATGATTGCCACTGATTCTTATGAGAAGATGCAATTTGCGAGGTGCTGCATAACAGTTTTCTGGAATGAGAATTTTTCGGTTTATTGAGGACTTAAACTTGATCGATTTCACTCAAATAAACAAGATAACATTTTATTTGAAGAAATCACGAAATAGAAATAAACGACATATTATGTAATTCAATCGAACGGGATCAATATTTTCGCAGTTTGGTCGCCTAAGATTATAGACGTCTAGTGAGCATCTACGGGCGTGATATGAAATAAGATTGCCCTTAAGTTCAATTATGCTTCTAAGTTCATTAGAATATTTGTCTTCGTTATAAATAGCGAAAGAATTTTACTTAAATTAATTTACATGGTAAAAGAAAATGTTTTCCGAATACCGAACCAAAAAATTGGATAAAAATATTATACGAAAAAAATGAATAGGTCTCGAATTTATCATTGACTTCTTTTTATTCTGGATATTAATAACAGTTCAAGATCAATTGGTATAGCTTAATGAATTTAATGATTATAAAATAATTTTACCGATAAGATAATTACGTCTGGCCACATACACTGATGACCTAATGATGAAGCCGTTGTAACGATTATACGATTAAAAGCGGAGAGATAATGATGGAAAAAAGGATACAACAGATACAGAAATTCTAGTTGATACATAAGAGGATTGATAAGATAAAATATACAATTCAAATTTTAAATGAACAACTTTTTATAGTAATAAGGAGACATGCTTGGTGCCAAATAATTGAGGAGAACTTAAATAATCCTTAATAATCTCTGTAACAACGAAGGTGACGATTTCATAATAACTCATATCTATTTTCTTGAGGTCTTAACAATCCCTCGCCATTACATAACCATGCATTAAAATAATTTAAAATATACTGTCATAGTAAACATGATTGGTATTTACATCGATAGAATATTTAAAGATCTGAGGGGATAACTACTACTGAGATTTCATCCAATTAAAATAAACAACAGGGTAGAGAACCTATGCTATGCATAGATCCATAGATCTGGAAAGTTTAGTTCACACCTAGAGCACTAAAATCCTCCCGGAGGTAGTTCAAAGGTGTACGATAATTCATCCTCTTGAAAAAACATCCTCGTGCACCGTAAACTTTTTTACGGAGATTCTGGTCGAGTGATTCGTACTTTGATGACCTTAATTGCACCTTCCTTGCAACTCTAATAATCTTTTCTTTAAAGATAGACAGAAATATAGAAAGATATACAATAAAAGTCGTCCTCGGTATGGAGTACGAAGCAAATGCAATTAAACCGATGTATTAGTGGAAATACTTGAATGGACAGACTGTTAGGAAGTTAAGAAATTCAGAAAACAATGATTCTTCGTTACGATGAGTCGTAATTTCTATAAATGTAGACTGAAAATGAGAAACATCAATTCGTCTGGCACTTTTAAATGCTTCTTTCATCTAATCGAAATACTATTTAAGTCAAGGGAAAGGAGCGATTTACTGTTCTCTCAGAACGACCTACTTAATGGGTTAGCTACGACTAAAATACTACTGCAAATTTAAACGTTTTCTTTGTGTGAAGTAAATAGTAAAGATTCCTTCAATTACAGGCATCTCTCTCTTAAAAGTCAGTTACGGTAAGTTACATAATTCTAAATAATGGCAAGAAGCAATACAAAAGAGAACCGAATGTTAAGATTTGCATCGGTATAAGATTCAACTTAACAAAATTTTTCCAACATCTAAAGGCCAAAAAAGATCAGCAACTGCGGACGTATTTCGAGAGAAAATAAAGAGCCCGTTTATCCCGTCTGTCAGAGGAATTTCCAGACGCCTACGAAAAAGTTTCCGTTCTGCCGAATAGAGTTTCGTGAGAGATACGTATCGATGGCCCGCATTCGAAAGACGTATTATCCTTCCTGATCCATATGGATTTCAAACAATTGTAAGCAGATAAGTTCCACGGATTAACTGACCGATTCCGGAAGCACGGGCAGTGCTATAAAAACGCGATATCGTTTGGAAGTTCGACTATGAAGTGAAAGCGCAGGTCTAGCTGATGAGTGCCGTTATCCCAACCTTCGACAAGACTTAACGAGAGGGAAAAAAGAGTAGGATAGGATTCCAATGAATGAGACCTGAATCTCCCTCGTAACAGCCTCATTTCGTAGCCCAAAGAGAATTTCTACTTCAATTCGATCCCATAGATTATCAAAGGCATTCATTACGAAAGTAATAACAACTTTCACAGTAGATTTTCGACGAACAGTTCGATTTATGCAAACAAAAGAAGATTGATAAATTTCCGAAAATGCTTGACCGTGAATTTCTTCTAAATAAGTGAGGCGAGACATAACTCTTAACAGGCTAAGCTCAACTCGAAAGGGATAAAGCATTTAAAAGTGCGTTAATAATTATCAGTGAAACTTTTACGCGATAGCGATATTGTAACAATAAAATTCAAAACAAAATGTCTTGAAAAATGAAATATTTGATTCAATACTCACTAATGATATAATATTCAGAAAATGATGCAAAACCTCTCATAAAAAGTGAATGACTGAAAAAGAATTCTGATAAGACAATTATTAGAGCACAAAATCATCTCTGAACTGAAAATATGAATGAACGATTAGGCGAAAATATTTATTTTTTAAAGGTTTACTTAAAATTGTCCAGAACTGACTTTAATAGCAATTTTCTTTATCTATTCCTTTCGAGCCATCTTAGAAGGAAGTCAATTGAAAATGAAAACATTTTCAAGGAAAATACTTCCTATAATTGAATACAGAAGAGAGTTATCCTAGATTGGAGGTTGAATAATGCTAAAGAATTCACTTTCCTTCTGAGTCAACTGATGAATTCACTTTCATCAAATGAAGATAACATCGAAAAGTGGATGAAATTAGGTCAAAAAGATCATAATTATAAATCGCTGGCGATCTTCGAGCTATATAATGACCATAATTTAATTAAGTTAGTATTTTGTCATTACCGGATACCGATATAGCTCAGTGATAGCGTTCAAGTACATATTCATTCACAATGTTTAACAGAAATTTTGATTGTCTTTTATTCATTACGAAAATAAGCTCATTATGTAATTTAATGTCGCTTCAAAGATGAATAATAGGACATCGGATTTCCTCGAAGTAAGAGACAGACATTTCGGTCGAATAAGGAGAATTAAAAAAATTAGAGAGAGATTGGCAACTTCAATATAAGTGATGCATTACTCAAGTAGTAAATATTCGAGATAACCAGGAGCGCAAGAAATATTAAAAAATATCACAAAGCCTTGGCTGAATATTGACGGCAATAAATTCCATATAGAACGAAAAAGTGTACCTTTTTTACTTAGGACTCCCTTATCTTTCGAATAATATAGGGCTTCACTATCCGATGGCGCAAAAACGTCTTACGTAATGCAACAAACTTATTTCCTTCCAATCTCCAATAGCTATCGCATCCACTAGGATAAACATACTTATTTTTTAGTAGGATGCACTTATAAAGGAGCATTGTATTCAACCGTATTCCATTGGGTTCCCATGCATTTATAGACATGAGGGAGTCGATTGATTAGTAAAGTCGATAAATTATGATTCCTTTCACCATAAATTTTACGCAAATTTCTCCTGTCTAAAAATAGAATAAAACTTAAAATTTAAAGGTAAGACTAAAGATTTTTCTTCAATATTTGTATTAAATTGAAAAACATCATAATTAATAAACTCAAATTTAAATTTATTATCGTACAAGATACTAACATGACCTGAAAAATATATTAAAATTTATGTGACACTTAAGCGAAAAAAATTAAATAATAAAAAATATTAATAATTCAAAACGAAATAGAAAGGGAAAACACAAAATCGCCTTGAGTTAATTCCAAGCACAAAAGAATAAGAACATCCGAAGCTCGAAAATCCTGGAACACAAAACAACACGACAACTGGACACGTTCTTTCTCTATTATTCGCAATTCATTTCTGGCAAAGTGTCAGCAATTGTTCATCCTCAATTTGCCGCAAAGAGAGAGACGGGGATATGGTAAATTTCGCAAGAGTAGGCCAATGACGCCTTGAAGAGCGCGTGAGCCACATTTTGCGAGGACGTAAGACGAACCATACAGCGGACACTTCAATTGAACTAAAGGAAACACTTCCCAGAATAGCGGAGTAACGGCGAAGATAAATCACTCGTTCTTCTTTCCGTCGGTTTGACCGGGACGATATAAGATGATTTGCAATTTCCGCAGAATGTATCCACGATTAAACAAGAGAGAGAGGCATGTGAGATTTTACGACACGTTGATGCACGTAAGGGATGCAGATATCGATGGTGCATATTCGGGACATAAATGACATCTGCAAAAATTCCGGGGAGAAAATAGACAAATTTATGTCCCAGATATTTTCGTAGTTTTGGCCAGTAAAATATGCAACCATTGACGGCTTAACTCTATTCTCACGACTTCAGTCCAGATAACACCAATAACAGGCACGCCTATCGTAACACTGAATGCAAAAATAATTACATCATAATATTCAAGTAGAAATGTTTAGTGTAAGAGAAAGAGTATCAAGACATATTCTGATATGGCTTCTAAACAAACAAAAGTTCAATAGCAAGATGGTTGACACTTGAATTATTAGATATGAATAGAATTAAAATAGATAGCTTACGAACATCATTGCATTTAAGCTTCTAAATAATGCATTTCAGAACTCCGGGGAATTAATCGAGGAAAATTTAAAAATAACTAATTACGACTGACTAACCTTGAAATTAAACATTTATTATCCAACGACAACTAAAAGATAATTGTCTCAGAGCAGAATAATGTTAAATATTCCATTTAATACTAACCAAGTAATTCAGAATTTTTGCGGAAGTAGTATTCATTGCTGAACGATCATAACTGTTCATTCATTGAAAAAATGGCGAACCAAAATATTAAAATAATATAAATATAGAGAGAGCAGTTAAATAGATAGCATTCCTACAATCTTTCAAGATGTACTCTAATCATTATTCTTAGAAAACATACGTTTCTAAGGAAGCGGATGCGTTTCTATAGCAAGCTGTAAATAAAAACCGCTTAAGAAGACTTACTTACTGAATAACGTTATCATTCTGATAATTTATCATTTTTACTGAAGAAATACAATTCATAGAAAATGGCCGATACCATGTTCCATTTAAACATGAGTTTTATTACAGCCAATAAGTTTATTACTGCTATAAATCGATGTACTAGTATCTGTGCTTTTCCCGCTTCACCTTCTAACCACGAAAAGAGGTTGGTGAACCTCACTGAATAGAGCTAACGCCTTGTTTCGAGATTATCTTATCTTGTGGTGGATAATTCATATCAATGTGTACAAACACCTACCGTCTGTGTGCATGAAATGTTACGACAGAACAATCCACAATAGCTATCGTAAGAGTTTATGAGCTCGTAAACGAAGAATACGCAATGGAAGCGATGCACCGAAACAACTGCTCATTTATAAGGGTTTCCGGTTGCTATGGAGATTCCAGCAATACGAATTTATAGACAATATCATCACAAGAGATAATAAGTTTTGTTTCTACATCGGTTGGAGGGAGTAAGCAATCAAATGAAGTTGAGATTAATTAAATTGAAATCCATAAATGTGTCATGGAAATTTACAGAAAGATTGAAACTAGAAAAAATTACAAATGCGTTCATGAATTTGAATTGAAAAATAAAAAAACTACTATAAAAAGATGGAAAATATTTAAGGGAAGAGAAAAATGTTTCAATGGTTACGAGCTATGATAGTTCAGCAATACGTAAAATCAAATATTTGACTTAAATTATGATTGAATACTATCGATCGAAAAATATAATTAATTCAAAATACGCAAGACAATAATTAATATCGAAGTCGCTTTATTTTTAGATCATTATGAGAACTTATTCGTAGGTGAAATTACGAAAACTCTAACTTCCGTATCAGATAAAGAGAGACGGAAATTAAGTCCAGCAGTACACCATCCGTTCCCAAGCATGAGTCGTTGAAATGAAAGAACTCAACGGAAAGAGCTGATGCAGTTTTGTGGAGGAAATGCAACCTTATAATACAATGCTGAGGGGCGTAAGGTGATACAGATCGCATGATAATACGATTGCTTGAATCCGCAGAGATTTAAGCTTTTAAGAATGGTGACGCAATTAAAAAACAAACATTGCAAAATATTAAATAGACGAATATTGACGCGAACATTTTGTGCGGAAACGAATTTAGGCCATCAGTCATCAGAGGAGCAAAGACCCGATCTGGACACTTAGATAATAAAATTTAAAGAAGAAAATAACCACTTCCCATAAAACGTATCAAAGGCCCACCAGATAAAATACATGTTAGTCATTCCAGGAATAATACTTCCGACAAAGAAAATGGTATCATTGATTTATCTTTGTCTTGCTAAATATCATCGCCCACCCTAAGATAATATGGGATTATTCACACTGCATCACTTGTCGGTGTTCTTCTTTCATTTAATTTGCTTTGTTGATCTTTTCTTCTATTACACAGCTATTTCCTTAAGCACTACAATGACCAAGGGACAAAGAAAACTGATTTTTCACTATATGATTGAATATCTGGAGGAAAGCAAAAGAATTGAATCAATCAAATCCTGTTCAAAGCCGTGATAATTCCTCAAATAAACTCCACATAATATTTAGAAGAAGAAGACGTTTGTTTACTCTTCCTTAAAATGTAGATACGTAATAAAACTTAAATTTCCTGGCTTTCACGCACGTTGGTGTAGACAATTCAAAAGTTTTAAAATTTTCTCATCATTATGAAACTTCGATAGCTTCATTTTAAAAGATTCACTCGGTGGCAGCAGTTACAGCTTTTAAACACGTTAAACAAACCGATGTTGGTAAAGCAAGGGAACTGATGAATCCCTCGTCTCGTAATTATCAAATTAGTTCACATCAAATGCTCCCTCTTTAATAAGAAGATCATGGGAATTTACGGAGTTCCCATCCCCAATATAAACTAACTGAATTATGTCAAGAGCACAACCCTTTGAAACTCACATCTCTGTTACAACTGGATCTCTCAGAAGTAAATGTATCATCTCCCAAGCAATTATAATTACAATTTTTACCAGATAAGAGAATTTACTGAATTATGTCTTCATCCTGAGAGTATCGATTTAAACTACTAAAAACGTCTACTCTGTTAATATTAAACACAGCCCCAGCTTTATATATTCGAATCCTTTCGTAACGATTCTTATTTTCTCATCGAATTTAGACGATAACTTTTTTTAAATCAAAGCAAAATTGATCTAATTTCGTCGCAGAATATTTTTCCTCGCTGGTTACCGCTACTGTCAAGTTGCTAGTTACCATCAAGGACTCTTTTATTTTAGTAAGCGACTAAGAAGTAAATAGGAAAGGAAAAGGGCATAATCAAAACAAACGCAAGAAGACGTAGAAGTGGCATCTACGGTGAAATTGTGTCGCAGAAATAAGAGATGACATTTCCATAGTGGGGAGTGATAAAGTTTGCAGTTAATCGCGAAATCTTTTCGCTCTTTGAACTCTATGCATATGTGTCAATGGCGCCGTTGAAGGCTAAAGGTTAGAGCGAGCATTGCTCCAACGAAAGGCGTTCCCAATTTTGAATGATATAATGTAAACTATTATATCCTTATATTGAGTAAATTTTGGATTTTTTAGAACGGGCAGAAGATGATTAAGGCAATCAATACATTAAAAAATCCTTTCAAGTTAAGAATAATTGATGAATTTAAAAGAATGACGTATTCAAAATTGATTTGTATTATAATTGGAACGTTAAGCGTATAAATTAAAGAAAAATTATTTTTTCCATGTTCAACCTATCCTAGAAATTTCCCGGTGGAGATTATTACGTAGCGAAGTTAAGTCATCAATTGAGAGATTCAATGTAGCTAGATTTAGAGAAGATTTGAGCTTAGATTTGATTTAAATAGATGAGATTCGATTATGAAGGATGATTCGCAAATTATGGGATTCTGCTTCCGTCTCCAAAAGATTAAAAAAATTTTAACACTCGTAAGTTAATGTCCGTTATCTGTTGACAAATAAGCTTTTCATTTCACGATCTGAGCACACACATAACACTCTCCAAAAAGTTTGCGCTAAGAAGAGAAGGTGGAATGAAAAGGAAGAGAACAAACAAAACTTGAAAAAGCGCTCTTTCATCCGAGATGAAGCGAAACGTATTGCTAAAAAGGTATAAATATAGAAAACTTCACGAGAAAAAAATCATACTTCTCCAAAATATGCACGGTAATACGGGCTTGAAAAAATCTTTTATGATCGGTTCTCGAGCAGTGATCATTCAGAGAGTACAGCCAAGCTAAATTCCCAGAAAACTCAGAAAATGAGGTTCCGGTTTATTGGATCAATTAATCAATCAATTGGTTAATTTTCACGATAATATTTTTGGCGAAAATTAGAGACTTAACGCCTTGAATACTTAAGTAACTCCTTCGAATGCTGACGCCATTAATACCTTTCCAATTTGTATACATCGTATTTGGGACCATATGCTGCGCTTAAAGTATTTTACAGCATTCACACAATGGATTCTCTCCGCCAAACGCAAACTCGAGGTGACAAGGAAGGAATTCCAAGAGGCTACGCCTTTCCTATCTTGGAAGGTCACATGGCTCGAAAAAGTCAATAAAGAATAGAAACGGTGAGGACGAAGAAAAACTCAACTTGAATATAAGTTGAAGTATAAGCGAAGGATATTTAGTAAAGATATTTATGTTCTATATCAATTTTCGAATTCATGAACGAATACCAGATGCTGTGTTAACAAAATGGATGAAATTGTATAACAAGTGCATAGAGCATAGAAAAAATAGCATTATCCTCTCTCTCTCTCTATCGTTGGTCTTAGTTATGATTGGAATACCTTCATTATATTAAGAATAGTAATTTTACGCCTTAGTAATTCTACGATGAGATTTGTTCTGATGGTTACCAAGCTCACCTTAAACAGACATTAATTTCTACCAATCATCTTAATAGTATGAGATTCGGACTGGAACAGTAGACGAATGATGAACAGAAAAAGAAATAATAATAAGGTTAGCGAATGTAACAAGGTTTAGAATATAAGTCTTAAAAAATTAAGAATGCATATTCCAACATCAAAAAGTTAGTTAAACCAATACATAGAATTATCTATTACGTCCCATTGTTTCGGTTAAACATCCTAATTAAGAAAAGTGCATGTTTGCCTAATATAAAGGTCACTAGATATGGTTGCACTATCAAAGAAGAATCTACGAGATACAGCTAAGTGATTTCTGTCGAATAATAAATTTTAAAAATTGCTCTAGAAACTAAAACAGCTTTAAGGTAAAATAAATAATTCATACTTTGAAAATTGATAAAACATTTCATCAAAAGAAAATATAATCTCGGCAGAGAAAAAACGTAAGAAAGAAAATCTGAATTTCAGAAAAGGACAAGTTTTTTTTTAACCTATGAAATTTGTAGTGGGAATAAAATAACAATATTACAAGGAAAACTAAATGGAACTTGAAAATAAACGAATAAAAACTCTAATAATTTACTCTTATCCTGGTTTACACATTCATGATTCGTCTGAAACATTCTTTCCACTCCCATAAACATAAGACGTTTTGTAATCTGCCTAAAACAGAATGCATGTCCTTTGAGATGTGCAAAGAGAAGCGAGACAGAAGAAGAAGTAATAAATCAAAAGAGAAAAAGTAAAACACCTCGCCCTTCAAGAATTTTCTTTGAGGCGACTCTTGCGACATCGCTTCAATATGGAAATGCATCAGAAACCACGAAAAGAAAACATCTTTTGACACAAACATCAATAATAAATAAGGAGAGAGACGTGGAGCGAATTCACTGTATGACATACGGAGAGTTTTTACCGAAGCCATACCCTCTTTACGAAAGCTTTTCAGTTTCTCGGTGCCTAGGTGAATGCATAAAGGTTTACGGTGGTCTTTGGGGGGCGAATGTTTTCTAGAAAATAAAGGGATGAATGAATGGGAAAATCGATGATTGCGCGATGGGCGTGACAAAGAGGAGTTCGAATGGGTCACTATGATGAAGACACCTGGCCCGTGTCCAGCCCGCGACAGCTGCCAAAGAAACCTTCGGCGACGAATTATGGCGACCGAACCAACGTAACCTTCTTCGTCTAACGCTTTGACATATCGCCTGGGAAAGGAAATAACACAGAACTTCCATATTTTCCAATAAAATGGGGAAGTTTTCCCATCAGATAACTGCTGGCGTAACGATACGATCGAACGTCCACTATCGATTAATCGATCCTCTCGAGGGTCGATTGTATCAGACGCCTTAGTCACCCATTGAGCAAATATCGAAGGGAGTCCATTAACGAATTAAATAATAAAAGCGAGTCATTAGAGAAAATTCTCCAAAATTATGGTCTTTTACGGAATGACATTCATTACGTTTCCAATAAATAAATGCTTGGATTGGATGGGTGTGTGGTATCGTTGCAATCCATTTTAAATAAGGGTGGCCTAATTAATTTTTATGTACGTTTCGGAAGGAGAACAACTGTTAAACCTGGGAATATCCGTAGCGATGCAAGAGAGCGACTCTAGTACTGCTAGAGATCTGTTTGTCATTTGAAAGGGGGAATCATTTGACGACCTTTTGGCGCGCTTTCGCAACGGTACTGAATTCTATTAGGACTTGCAATGCGTCTGAGCGTTCGAGCATGTACTCCACTGCTGGAGAATACGTTCCGCTTCTTGGCAGTATTTTACTAAGGATTATATATTTGAAAAATTCTATAAACATTTGACGTTTTTATAGGCTTAATGCATTTTTACTGGACAATGTTATAAACATATCTGCTGTTTAATCTTTGAACAAACAATTCCCCGCTTAACTACACATAACTGAGGAGCAGCAACATAGAATATAAATACGATAATTATAATTCGAATTAATTAAATTTAGAGAGTTGTTCTCTATCAAATGCCAATAAAAAATATTCCATCTCAATATTGCATTCAGAATCAGTATATTGTAATGGAATTGATGTAGAAGCACTTTTTACAGAGCATTCGATTGGTATAAAACAAAAAGTAAACAAAAATGTTCTTCAAACGCATTGGATGAGGGAGGGTAAAACTTTTACAGAGCTATATTGCGGGACTAACATGAAGAATTTACTGCACACCGAAATTTAGCAATATAAACGTAGTAATAGGGCATCAATTGACATTTACAGCAATTGACTTTCCTAAACTATTATATCATTTTAATTACGATAGACCTCCAAAGCAATTAGATCAACATACAATCTTTACAGCTATGAAGAAATGCTTA
The DNA here is from genome assembly GCA_020796165.1 of Pantala flavescens. Lineage (NCBI taxonomy): Eukaryota > Metazoa > Arthropoda > Insecta > Odonata > Libellulidae > Pantala > Pantala flavescens. The sequence goes on along the minus strand of CM036879.1, from coordinate 51,114,301 downwards.
TGAGAAGGTTCAAATATTTCAGGTAAAGTATTTTAAAGCTTTAGCCGGCATAAAACATTGATGGACCGTATGAAGAAAGAAACCCGTAAAAATTATGCATTTTATGGCTATACAGTAATGTCAAGGAACATGTACGCTATCTTTCCACGAAATTTCAAAGGAAATACGTAGTTCTTCATCGCAATAAAACGAATATTCTCGTAAGAGATGGACGTCTCCGAAAGAAAGTGCTTTAAGAAGTGACGTAAATGCTTCAAGAGGATTAAATGCCTGTTTGAGATTACGAGCATGAACCGTATCAATCTAGAACGGTTCCACCCACTCTCCGAATTTCATCGGGGACTTTATGGGTCGATGTTTTCTTCGCAGATAGCAAAGGAAGCAGTAAAACGACGCTTTTTTATCTTCGACAACACGGTTCAGAATCGAATCTCTCAGATTTGCAGCAATTCTCGCGAATCGGTGAAACCTTCCAAATATATATACAGAAAACGAAAGGAATATAAGAGAAAGAAACCAATCGTTTAAGATGGAGACAGATGGGCATTTGGGAAATTTTCAGCGATAGATACATATCTTATATTTGACGCAATCTACGGCAAAATTTTCATCAAAATAGGATATCTGTTAAAAACTATTTTTTTTATTTTGACATAAAAAACACGTAAATCGAATCTTATTAAATTTTGCAAAGCTTAGTGAGCTTATATCCTGGAGTGCAAGCTTGACATTTCAAAATCTCTTGGGCTATTTAAGCTTCCTAGGTCTATATTAAGGCATAAAAAACCTCTAAAGATCGGAATAGAGATCGAACACCGTCTAGCCTTCATTAAAGGCGACCCCTGATAGAAATTATTAAGGTCAAGTCTATTATCAGCGGAATTCCTTTCCAGCCCTTGAAAAATAAAATATTTTAAACGTTCGGACAGCTTACGAGAGGTTACATAAAGAAATTCCGCGAGAGTTCTTTGCTGAAAAAAGGAATATTTGCCCCGGAAAATTTCATTTCGGCAAATCTGCTTATGAAGCGATCATTCTCTTTAATCTTCAACGTGCACTTCAATTATCTCCTAATGCTGCTAATAAGATTTGAATTAGAGGCCACGAATATTACGTTAATTCGTTGTATGAAACCGCGCTGAAGTCAACCAATTCCTACCCTTAGTAGGATAAAATTGATAATTTATAAAAATATTAATAAAATATATCTTAAATATTTGTAATATTTTTGATTTGAGTTTTTCAAGAAAATAACATTTCGGTAAGTGATTCTTTTTACAACTGGGACCCAACATAACAATTATAAAAATAAGCATATTATTTTATAAAAATAAACATACGAGAAAAGGAATATTTATAAGTTTGATAGGTAAAGATTAAGGATCATAAAAAATTGATACGACTTTAGATTTCCATAATCTGTTTCACGAAATTATTAGCTACAATCTGAATTTTCATTTGATCGCTTTGCAAATAAAAAAAAACAAATGAAAAAAAATCATTGGACCATTTCTAATAAAAAGAATTCAGTTTCCTTTTTGGTAAAGATAGTGTTTAAACTATATGCAGCAGAATTGTTCAAAATTATCATTACAATGTAATATTTTTGAAATACAAAGAATATTTCGCAACCATAGATAATTAATGCCCAAAATCTCAAGCAGTTTAATGTTTCGAGAGGAACAGACACCATTAAATTTTATCTCCGATCGTAAATCGACGAAGATGTGAAAAAAATAAAAAGAGAAAAGGAAAATCTTACGAAAGGAAGGTGATTAACTCAAATCCTTAATTAGGAAACAGAGTCTGGTGAGTAATACAACGTCGACATCATTAAAGTTTACGGAAATTAAATGGCAACCCGATACCATCGTATGATCAGCTTTTACCTCTCGAAAGTTTAATTAACTTAAAGGCTTATTCTCGTAAATCGACTTATCAATGATGAAACTAAACATCCATAAAATGGAAAATGGTGAAAGTGCACGGTGCAATGGCATTTTAGCTTCCACGTTGCAGCTGCATCGTTACAGTCTATCGATCAAGAGAATATCCGACGGCAACTAGAAGAAAAAAAATCTCTCTCCATCATCGGGGAGAAAGACTTTCCTCGATGGAAAATGAAATGAAGGTTGAAGAAGTCGCGATAAGAAATGCCACAGAAACAAAAGGTGGAGAACCTCTATGGAAGTGACAAACACCCTTCGCACTGACCTTGCCCCAGGCCTTGAGCGTTTCTTAGGCCGAGGAGTGCTCGAGAGAATAATAAAAGACGAGAGAAATGTGGAGAAAGTACAAAGCGAGGGCATAACTGCTTCGAGTGGCTAATTTAAGGACCTTTCTTGGACCCATCTGTGGACGTGGGAGAGAATTCGCGGGTCTCCAGATGAAGGATACCTTTGCACTCTACGATTTCCACTCCCGATGGTCGTCGAGATGAATTTGAGAGAAAGGGACGTAGAAGTGTTCGCGAATCTCAATGAGGGAGTGGCAGATTTAGCGTGACAAGGATGGAAAATCGATGACACTAGATGATAAAATTTCCTTCCATGGTAAACGGCGACCTCGTTGTCATCCATTTTCATAATTTATTACGAACACAAATATGCGAGTTCATGCTCCGGACCGTCATGTCAATAACACGTCAAGCGCTTTGCGTCGCTATGTACATCATTTCCGAGCATAAGTTAGACCTGTGGAATAACTCACGTTCTCGTAGATGATAACTGTGACTACAATTGTTGTAATGACGAAAATACATTACACATTATAGTCGTAAATTCAAAATTATATCAATGTTTGTGATATAATCTAAGAAAATGCCTCCGTATCTATCCCGTTTTTTCTAAATTTTATCTTCACTCATTCTTTCCTTGCTTATGTGCCCATAGCAACAGCATTCATTGTATTACTTGAAAACTGAACAAGAATGGATTTTCTTGAACATTCCGAAGGCGGTAATCTATTGGTATGAGATAATAACAACAAAAAGATTTGCTTCAAAGTACTTAACTACCATAACGTTGTTTCAAAGTTACCTTCAATATTAAATGTTAAAATCAATTTTAAAACCTAAAATAAAAGGAAGTTCATGATAATTTTAAAGAACTTGAAAACTACGCCGACAATTTATCGCTTACGCGAATTATTCTCTTCATAGAATCGCATCCGCAATGAAGCTTAACACGGCGAGTTCGCGGAATATGGCAATCCTGAAAATATTACAGATATAGATAGACTTCTGCTGATGAGAATGGTTGGATGAGATTAGATAAGGTGTTTATCTGGGGCGATGTTGAGGCCATATCGAAGCATTCTTCCGTATAATCCTTTTAAAAGTGACGTAATATACATCGAGAAGTTATGATGCGTGAAGAGAATAGAGATCTATAAATATAAGCGACTGATATGAGCGAGAATTCCAAGCTGATGCTACCGTTTTCTCTTTTAGAGAAAAGGCTGAGGAGGACGGAATCAATACAAATAAAAATGCGAGTTGAGTATCATACAATTCAAGCACATTCACGAACCAATTTTTTAGCTCACGAAACTAAATCTAATCTCACGAATAACTCAACGTGTTAGTTCAGCAGAAAGGTATCTAATCGCGTATATAAAAAAGAATAGCAAACACCCGTCATCCGGTGCCTCGAGGGCTTTCAGTTGAAATTGTCCTCTCATCACTCCAAGGATAGGTAACAGTTGCGCAAATGTTGACCCGATCATCCGATACCCGACTTGCCTCAGTGAATGCAAAGCCTATATAGACGACCGGTAGAAGAGCATTCTGAACTGCATCTTAAGGGTGCAGCTCGTTGAACCTTTTCCCATAGGGCGGCGACCTCCGGAGCGAGTCGTGACAACCCCAGAGGACGCTCGCGATCTGTGGAATTCGATCGCCAAAAAATAAATCCCTCGCAAACAAAAGAGAGAGGAATTGCGTCGTCATTTGGTCCACCCACGTCATCGCACGTAAACAAGTTTTTTGATTGCGGGTGGAGAGATAACAAGAGGGTTTCCTCGAGAGTTGGTAAAATATAAACTCGGACGCATTGAAAAGGACGTTAAAAAAAATGCCACCCTCTTATCACTAGGCCCCCCTCTTGGAGACGTTCTCAACTGCGTAACGAGAATTTGTGAATTAAATGATAATAGTTTATAAATAATAATTTATATTTAGATTCGCAAATAATAATTTATATTTAGATTCGGTCACTAACCTCGATCGATTTTTTCATTTTTCGCGAGTCAGAAGACAAATTATAGATCAATATATGCCTAACGTAAACACGGAAGTAAATTTCGAACTTCGCTTTTAATATAAATGATGGGTCTTCATCAAATTTGAGGTCTTTTGGTCGGCATAACTATAAGGGCGGCTCCCTTTCAACACAAACCACCCCATCAGTGGTGACGAAGGTACTATTATTATTTGCCGCTTGCATCAGAGACATAATGATACACTCGAGACACGCGTGGACTTGCGAAAGTAAATATTTACATGCGGCCATAATGAGCGATCAGCCTCCGCGTGATATCGAGTTGCCAATCGCTGCCACCGCGATGTTCTAATTGAGCGCTAAAAAAACAAGGATGCGGAACCGATAGGGAAAAGCGACTTGATTACGTCCTTCCGCAACCGATCTTCAACGGCTCAATTACAAGCAAGAAACGACCTCCATGGGCAATCTGCGGTACCCCGCATGTGGCTAAACTAATGGCCGGCACGTGGAATTCGTCTGAAATCGCACTCGTGCGGTCGGTTTACGGCAGGTCAACATCCTTCCCGTTTCGCTTTAATTTACGCGCCCGAACGAACCTTATTGATTCCGCGACCACTCTGAAAGACGCACTTCGAAGAGACTTTAATATGAGATATAAGGGGATTACGATGGGGGAAATTATGTGGAAAATCCTCGGATGAAACCCGATACGGTGAGCGATTGATTTTTACCCTTGGAGAAGCCATGACCGCGATCTTTCCACGAAACGAATGCGTAAGAGACGTTATATCATCCAAGATTACGAAAGGATTGGGAGGAAAAAGGCGGAACTCCTTCGGGCGGAAAGAAATATATCACCGAACCCTGGATCATCAAAAGTGACATTTATTCATCCTTACGAAGCGACTAAGAGACTGCTAATATACGTACGTCTCTATTTCATAATTTGAGGGGAGGCATTTTAAAATGTATGGTTTGAATTTTGATTTAACGACGCTATTTTTAAAACCCCTTGAGAATACCAAAGCTCGTTCAAAAAAATGTTAAATAATGAACTGGAAATTTACGTATATCTACGAACATAAGTTACCATAAACTATAAGGAAAATTATAATTCATATGGGAATAATTCGAGCCTTAACGTAACCCGAGGATTCCGCAAGGATCAATAAAAACAAGATGTTATTCTACGGAATTAATTGATGAAATACGTGTATATATAACAAAATTAAATATATCCAAAATTATATAACAAAGTAAGAAAGGAACCAGATAATAGATAAAACACTAATGGTTTAAGAACAATATTTCATGATACATAAATGAAGAGAGAAAATACAGGAATATAAATTATTTTCGCAAGTAAATATTTGACGTACATCCAATAATGACCGTAACATAGAAGAAGTTAGCCAAAGGTGAGCGAGAAATTAACCATGCAAGAGAGGTCGAGGAATACATTGGAATACGATTGGCACACCTATGGTAACTGTTAAGAGGTTGATTAACGGATCAACAACTGTGTAGAGTGAATATTTGCAAATATAATAATTAAGAATTTTCATTTAAAAAGAGATCTTTCCAATAAACGAAATTTAATAGAATCTATACTTGAAGTAAATATGGAAGGAAGAAAAATTTTCAATTTTTATACGAAAACTCATTATGAAATTTCAAGGCTGCATTTGCTCGAGCATTGGTTCTTTTAGTCACCTTTTCAATAATAATAACATAAAAGGGTAATTTATTTTAGCTAGGCCAAGAAAAAATGTTTCAGAGCCCTGATATAGTATATACTAATACGGTGTACAATATTGATGTATCTCTAATGATAAATGGACCGAAACGAGTCTTTATGTAATGCACTGAGAGAAAGTGAGTTATAGAGTTATATCGCCCAAGGCTCAGCGATCTAACGCAGGCCCTTGAATTTTTCATCCATAAACATGACAAATCAGTCAGAGCTTCCTGTTCTTGGGATCCAAGGTGATAGACGCTTATTATTCCATTGAGGATCAAGAAGCAAATAGAGCAACCTAAGGTGAGGAATTCGCTAATATTACATCATGGAATCAGGATTCGAGAAACGAAATACAGTTATTTAACCATTATAAAGCAACAGAGAAACATTTTTATAAAATCTGTGTTTAGAATTAAAAAATTAATAAATCTTAACGTATGTAAGAGCTACGGATAAACTATATGACCACACAATAACATTAAGAAGGTGTACTACAATAATAAAATACAATTCTTTTATGATTCTTAAATGCAGAATCAAGTGAGATAACTGTAATTCAGCAGTATATTACGAAAATAATTGAATTTTGCTTTTTTCCTTACGTTAAGTCACAGTATTCAGTACGTGGACGTAATATCCAGGAAAATTAAATCATTTGATGATAATGGCTATGATTTTGATATAATCTATGAATTTAAGAAATAACTATCCTTCTGTTCTTCTTTACATAAAGAAAATTTCTTGAATAATTAGCTTTCGTCGCATCACATTCGAATAGTGATTCCAAAATAACAAAGGAAGAAAATGTGAATTAATACTTGTACGGACATTAAAACTGGAGGTTTGCTTCTATAATAGAGCAGTTTCATAATTTTCAAGCACGATAAAATTGTTCTAACTTTCACAAGAAATACTCTCGCCGATTAAATAAGGATTTTGCGTCGCATTTACTATCGCATGATTCATACCGATCATATAAATCTTGGTGAATGATGATAAGGTGACATCTTGAGTTGGCTTATTCATACGATTTCACAAGAAATAGTATAAGAGGATCAAAAGCTAGAAAATGTCAAGAAATGAGGACGGATTATTTCAGCAAAACAGCAAAATGATTAAAGTAAATATTTTGATCTCAGTAATAAAAATGAACCCTGCTACGATGAAGCTGCACGTGTGGGCAAAAGAAAGTTCAAAGATGAAAAGATTCCTACATGAGGGATAAACTTCGTATCTAATGGAGACATAATATCCTGCAAAAATAATAATATAATGAGCGCATGGACGATATACGCGACCTCTTTCAACATGGATATTATCATAATCAGCGGAATGTGACAGTGAGTAGTTTTGCTAATGGCGTATTTTAGTCATAACAGTTTTGATCATAAATTTAACGGTCTGCATTTAAATTAGAAATTTCACCGAAACCCTAAGAAAATTATCAGTATCAGTACTATGTTCTCATTCACAAACGATTATAAAGTACTATCAATTATGAGTAGAAATAAATTAGCAAAGCATCACAATAACATGAAATATTTCTACAAATTTAGGCAATAAAAATAAAAACCTACCATGGCGTAAGAATTCGATAAGTGACGATTTTAATGGATGATTGTTAAAGGTTTTCGATAAGGAAATATCTCAAGAAGGACCGAAGTGTACTCTTTCCTCAGATATCGAACTATATATTCCCAAATTATTGAAAATCAGATTGTGGTTTAGATTCTACTCTTACTCAAAAACATAACCTCAAACGAAAGCATGTTGGAACAATATCGCACCCGAATATATTGAAGAATGGAATATCTCATACGGTAATATGCAACTGCAGTAATCCTAAGCAATGAAATTTACAAATAAAAACTTTTTATCTTGTATTTAAATATTGGTTATCGAATATCTAATGTTACGTTTCATGCAAACTTCTTTAGAGGCACGTGAATATTTACATAATAGCTCGGTTCTTATATTATGTTAGATTCGCATTCTCCACTCACAAAATCTTACCGTCTCATTGTAATAAATTCATACTGAGTTTAAGTTCGTTATTATCGGTCGTTCGTTCCTATGAACATCCTTATGATCCGCTGAGTGAACTCATAGGCCTTCCTTTCGGACTACCGGAAGGTCGTCTACGGCTTGACTGAGTTCGTAATGAGAATCTTTAAAACGATTCAGTGACACATATATTTCACGTGATCCACACAAGGAATCTTGGAGCTGTCGTCGACTATTTTAATTTGGGTAGAGAATATTGTTCTGGCGTTGAGAGATCCAAATCGTTCCGAAGAAAATAACCAAATCAGACGGAAAATCTAACGACATTTGAAAAACACCTTTGGCACCTCCGAGTGGAAAAACGCTGTGTAGGAGTGGAATTGTGTCGCTTCCTCGTCTGCGGAGGACACCGTCAAATCGGAAAGAAATGCAAATGCGCTGAACCGGTTCCTTTATTCTCAGATACACGGTAGAGCCATTTGCGGATTATGTTCAACCGTAAAAAACAAATCGCGTGAAACGAAACAGGTGCCAAAATAAAATGTCGCCCGTTTTGTCGCCGACACTTTAAGCGCTTCGTGGTTTTATTGGACTTTTATTTTAAGGGGGAGCGTCCAATTTAGAGGAGGAAAAATATCGGTCGAAAAAAGGAAAGATGTAGCACGTACGTGACGAGAGTCCAGTATGAGAAGAGCAATTAACGTAATGAGGTCCTCTGTTCATTTCAGAGGCGACTCCCATCCTCAGATGCATCGAAAACATTCCACACTTAGGATCTTCGAAATTTCCATGGCTCGCGTAAGAAAGGTTGGTGTCCTACTTAATAACATATTATGAATGTGAGAATAGGAAGGAAAAATACTTCTGGCAGAAGAAGGCGTTGCGTTTGAGTAAACAGCTTACCTATTAGTACTCTTAAGAACACTATTTGAATTTTTTTTCACCCCAGACTGTCTACTTTCTCTGCTTTGTACTCGCACAAAATCCATCATTAAAGAATATAACCTTCTTTGCATGACGATTCAGAAAATACTTCATTTGCATATATTTTATACTTTTTTATTTTCAGAGATATCTCTCCATTCTTCTGATCATATATCAACTTTATATATCCTATTCCAAACAGCGCATTGTGAATGTAACTCAGAGATAGATAGAATGGTTACGGTTGGGAGAATTGATAACAAAGTGCAAGGGAGGAACACTTGGATCTTTGCTAACGTTCGCTAAGTCGTAATTTCTCGGAACACATTATGTAAGGACGGTCACCTTATCGTAACCGGTCTCCCCTTTCAAGTCATCCGCATTCACTCTTTCTTTTCAAAGGAAAAAGTATTTACAGTCAGCTAAATAATTTATAAACCACAAACAGCAGGATGTTAGAGTTGTAAGAATTAATCATGATTTACAAGATCAAGTCGAACAGAGTACTGATTAAACGCTATGTCAATGAGTATAAATCAGTTTTAAATAGCGACTAATATACTTCTATATTGAAACTGGCATTCGATACAACTTTTAAATTCTGAAAATTCTTTCATTTTCCCAAAATCACTCGGGATTAATCGATATTTTAAATTAAGGAGGGTGAGCCAAGAAGCGTTAGTTAGTTAGCTAACAAATACTAGTTTACTTTATAAAAAATTACAAATATTAGTACACGTTTGATTTGTTGCAATTCTTATCTCCGTTTATCTACATGACGTGAGAGATTGTATTGATCATTGCGATACATCCTTTGAACACGAAACATATGATATGGGACAATGGAAAAGATAAATTACGTAAAATATCACACGATACGCGATAAAATAAGTAAACCGATAAGTACTAAAAGAGAGAATTTATCAAGAACACTCAGGAATCTGGAAGAAATCAAACACTCGAATTCTTCTTATACTCTGAAAAGTGCCTTTGCGCTAATCGTGCAAAGAGTCATCGCAATTCGCAGTATCTAAAGGACGAAAACATATTTATCGCATCCAGCATCAACAGGAATTTCAAGGTCGAGTCTATTTCAAATGAAAACAAAAACTAACGGCAGTGGATGTGCGTAGAGAAAGCTACACACAGCATGATACACAGCGAAATATTTCTCCGCTTGGAACGTATTATAACATGCAAAAGCAAAACCAAGCACTGGATAATTTTAAAATCCACCGGCTGCTATTAAGAATAACTCGGAAGATAAATAGCAATACTGAAACATTTACGCGCTAATGCAGAAGGAAACGTAATATTTAGCAAACTCCATCATTTACATTCGTTGGAAGGGGAATAATGATTAAATAATGCAAATTCAAACACGGACGTACTATTTACTTGGAAATCGCTGAAGATGGATGGAACCGACCTTTCTCTATTTTTTCTCGCGTTTAATAAATGATAATTGCGTGATGGAATACGAATGATGCTCTTCGAATCATAAAAAAAGGAAAGTGTATAACGGCGAAGAAACCGCTTCCGACTCACGCGATTCGATATTAGGGAAAAGCCACCTTCGCGATTCTTGAGCACGCAATCCGACGCACTCCGAGGAGCGTCGCATTCCTCTTAAGAAAAACCGCCGATGAAGTTTCTCTCGAGGGAGAGTGCGACCTCAAACGGCAAGGTGAAGGTTTTCTTATGGAATTACTCCGCTGGAATTTGGATCCGACGATCGCCTCGGGCCTTCCATTGTTCTCAGTGCGAGCTCATCCCAAAATCTTACATCTAAAAGTGGTCCATGAGTTGTACGAACGAACTCTGACTAATTAGGCCATCCTCTTCAAATGCATTCTCATCATTCGCCAATCAATGAGAATGTTAAGAGAAAAAAGAGAAGAGTCATCACTCGAGTTCAATGGGAACGTTAAAAGTATACAGTACCAAAATATTAAATAACGGTACTTCTTAACTTTCTTCACCTTTAATAGAACGAACATAATAAATGGAAACCCACCGATTACTTTGAAGTTCATTCAAGCTTTCTAGGCATTTATATACAGTTAACGGTAACACACTACGATTTTGGGCTAAATGAACTACTAACCTCTTCAACTAAGAATACTTTTTCTGTTTGTTCAGTCTGACTAACATCCTCAGGCTTAAAATTCGTAATTCTTTTCAAAAATCCCCGCAAAAATCTCAAATTAATTCGTATTCTTACGAAATTCTACTCGTGAAGCTGAATTGATTTCTTATCAGGCCATTCCTACCTTTTCCTAATAGCTATTTCGTAATACACTAAACCTCTTAACTCACAGAGCATTAATGAATTCACTCGCATATCATACCTGCTTTAGACCTTGGATGGTTACGTCCTTCATCCATTTCTAAGAGAAACGGCTATGAGTACGTAATTGTGAATCACTTCAAGTATCACAATGACTGCATGCTCTCTCAAGTCTACATCATCCCTTGGAATTAGAAGAATTTTAATTCAATAAAGCCGGTTACGTTCAGTATTCCGAAAACATTAAGTGTTTTGTGAGGAGGAATGCATTCCAGAACGATTCGTACCCATTCAAAGCGTCCTTCCTCACGATCACTTCATAAGTTGTGGGAGACAGTAAACCGTTCTCACATTTCTAAGAATATCCTGTACCCAATTTGGACGGGATATTTATACACGGCTCATTTCCCATATTATCTTACTGGTGCGAATACGTGTATTAATTTTTAAAATATATGGGATAGAATTAGACGAGGAAATCTTATGGAAATGAAATTCATGAAAAATCGAAATTAATACGAAAATATTTATATGAAAAAATATTTAATTAGTAAAGTAATCGAATTTGGATCATTATCCAATTAAGATCCATTAATTTCCTCCGATGACTAAGATTCGATTCTTACAAGGAAGGCCTTGAAGCTGGAAAACCCTAACGATATCGAAAGCAAACTTCCAACCAATTAAAATTAAGAAGAGATAAGCTTCCCTAAATATTAAAATAAACACAATAGCAACCATAAAGCCTCTTGAATTTATAATTAGAAAACCTTCAAGAAGCGGAATGATTTTTTTTGCATTAATTTCCATTAATTTTTAATGTAATCTTTAACATTAGGAAATAAGGATATTTACCCAATAAAGTACGCATGATTACACCGTTAAAAATAATCTTGTCTTATATTTGAAAACTATTGGTTATTAATTACATGCGAACTCGTGATATTAATTTTCCACTGATTGTAAATATGAAGTCGATTAATACTTTAATTTCATTGGCGACTATAAATATCTGTATATAATTATATCCATTTTAGGAAATTCTTATCATCCGTTCCTCTTCTTTAGTCGAACATTTCTTCTTCCAAAAGCATTAGCAATTCATTATATACCCTCGCATTGACCTTCAGCGCTAAAAATACGAGAAACGAAGGATCTTTCAACCTTTTCTTCTCTGATATATTTCCCAAAAATGCTAAACAACGAAGATATTTCGCCTTCCGCGGGCGAATCCGTCTCTCTTAAATCAACACAGCGAAAATAAAGAAGAAGAACATTATTTTTTCCCTCGGTTAGCAATTCATATCAATGCGCGTCAAAGATCCTTCAAACTCCATGACCGATGGCTTCGGAACACGATGCATGAAATCAATTTCCCCAAAAGAGACGGTATGATTACCTTCACTGGAGAGAGAATCTCGCCGCGGAGAATGTAAACAACGAGAACATCCATTTTGGATAGAAATTAGTCGCAGTCGATCGGTGCACCAGTTTCAAGAGCGTGATGTTTTCGTGGAAGGCACTATCGATTTTGCGCAAGCTATTGAGCCAACTGACCCAAGCGACAATATATGCGCATAGAAAAGAGGTTGATTGGTAAACAAGATTTAATTGATCCACCGAGCGAACAGTCCTTCCGCCGCATTTTTATCGACCAATTTAATCGGTGTTCTATCTCAACGATCGAAGCATAAATTCCGCGAACCACCGCATATCGTTAGGCTATTATAGGGATGTTAGAGGAATTCTTATTCAATTGTTTCACCTAATTTTTCTAATTGTCTCACTTGAAAATAGGGTGTCTGCACGCACAAAAAAGTTTCGTACCGGAGTTGAAAGAGAGCATGATGTGTATTATGTATATTATATATTAATGAGCAAATTTAATGTTCTCATAAACAATCATAAGAGTACAAATATATTGAGAAAACAAAATATTAATATCTGAGAAACATAAAATGATTAATTTTACTTCACTAAGAAAATATTGTAAGGAATCTATTAATATGAAGAATTTCAATTTGTAAAAACTAAATACTTAAAGAATGGATGATGAAATTTATAATACAACAAAAATCTAAAATTACATTGAATTGAGCTGTAAGATAATTGCGAAAGAGTAACTAACAAAGAATTATAAATCAATGCTCAGAACGTTTTTGAACATTAGGATGGAATAAACAGATCATTATTTCAACTGAGTCTACAGTTACTTGTTTTTTAAACTGCGAATTGGTCAAGAAACAAAAATGTGGGAAGATTATGAGTAATTAGACAATTTTGGAGAGAAAATAAGGAAGTGCTCGAAGTTTCAAAGCACTCCTTTGAATGAGGGCATTGCAGATACATCCAAATTATAATTAATTACATGCCAGCGAGATTTTCAAAACCAGGACGCGAAATTTTATGCGTTACTAAACATTCTGAAAAAAATCAGGATGCCCTGAACTCTACTAGAAATTAGAAGAAATTAATTGACGAGAATCATTTTCATGCAGCGTGATTATAGTAAAAATTGTACCGGAATGATCATTCCGGCCCATGATTTCGTCGCTTTCCTAATTATAAGAGGTTCAACCCAAAAGAAAGTTCGGGGTGCAGCGATAGAATGTTGAAAATGTCATACAAAACCGTACTTCAATTAGTATTCTCTTTTGGAATCACCTTGCTTTACTCATTCATAATCACAGCAAAATCTCGCCACACTACGAGGATTTTTTCGGATCCGGAAATGTGTAGTGTATATATGAATCGAGAAAACGCGTAATTGCTGACAGCTGTTCTTGGAGGAGCGCGTATATAACGAGATACTTCGGAATGGCATAAATTGCGAGTGCTGCCGCCCCAATTTCTCGAGGAAGACCACCATAACGGCGCAACATCACGTCTCTCGACGACACCAAATTATGGAATAACTAGAGCGCGTGGGAATGACGAAAAATCGAGCCGAATTTGATGGCCGAGGAGTAAAAAAAGACGACGACGATAACGAGGCGGAACGGCCGATGTGTTTACGTGTTATTCCTCCGTGTCCAGCTCCCGGAGGGCCGACAAGGAACGAGCCACATAAGCCGATCCATCTTCCGCAAAAGATGGATTAATTTCCACGCGTGTTATTCCATATTTATGGTCCCCTTGCGCCACGTATTTAATACTCCAGCGGAAAAACCAGGCTATTCGTCACACATTCGCGAGAGGAAGTTTAAAGAGAACAGATGCGACAAGTGGCGTACACGGTCTCTCCATTGCATCGTGATGGTTTATTTTGGTCGGGGAACACGGCGAGATGCGTGTTGCCGTCCGATGATTACGAGGGATTCCGACGGCGAGATTTATGGCCGGAGATCGATCCCGAGATCTCGGAACACATCCACGGAAGCTTTTTTCTCTCCGAGTCGATATGACCACGACGTCTTCCACGGTTAAAATCGATCCGGTATTTCCGCAACGAACGATGGAAATTCAAATTTTTGGGGGAAATTAAGGGCCTCGGTCGATTCCGGTCTTGAATGACTTCCTATCATCTGGATCGCAGATATCGCACTGGCCTTGATAGAGAATCCAACCAAGTAACGCTTTACAACACGTAAACGATCCCGTAGGTCGCGCCACTCGTGATAAACAAAACCAAGGAAAATCATGTACGATGCAAGTACGCATACAGAGGTCAACATTGATAAACATTTCCAATGCAATTTTCATTACTTCCACAAACGCGTAAATACTGTATTTACGAAAGAAATGCATGAAAATACCTATCAATTACTCCACAGGATCGTGACAGTACGCTTCGCGAATTACAATTCGCAATTTACAGAACTAAAAATCCATGAGAATAATATAAGCGTGTTCTATGAAAGGAGATGCATTATTTACACGATAATTTAATCTTAAAAAATCAACTTTCGTACCCACTTAGAATAATAAACAAACCCTCGGAAATATCCTTAAGAAACTTAATTCTATTCGAACTAGCTTTATTTATTTATTCTAAATGCATGGCACGTAAAAAACTGGACTATGCAATAAAAACTAAAGTTACACCTTTATCCCACTGATCCGACACTAATGAAAAAGGAAAGAGAATTTCTTTACATAAGATGGTATGATACTCGACTTTTTATCAGGAAATGTTTCAAGGGTTTCCAACTTAGGATTCTCCGACTTTCTACCGAGAGAAAGTAATAGATGTTCAGCGATCCCCATACAAAGCCAGCGCTCTCTTTCTTCCGTAATGTTTTATATTCAGGAACTGCGCTGAGAGAGATTCGTGGAAGTTACGATCATATTTTCCCGTTTTCACTCTTCATTTAAGTAGAATATCGATCCGTTCTACAGTTTATTTACAATAAGAGAGTAAGGGTACATTTCAAAAATAAACACACGAGTTTTATTGCAACCAGAATGTTGAAAATCAATATACGAAATGTTCATTCTGGAGCAAAAAAGTAAATTAATAACCAAAAGAAAGAGATGTGAATCACTCTTATTGAATTGGTAGATCTTAAAAAATCTGCAGTCAAATATAAGGTAAAAACAAGAAAAGATTAAAAGTAGTACGGAGCGAGCTGAGATCGCCAAAACGTGATAATGTGAGTCTAATTTGTGAATAAATAAAAACTCATTCATAGCGTGCGCCGAATTATCCTCTTATCTCAGAATTGTTAGCATAAATTATTGTCAATATTGTGAAGGAATTTCTCGGTTTATGTTCCAGACGTCCTTTTCAGATAAAATAAAAAATAGTCTGATAAATTCAGCGATCGATTATACAATTTTAATTCTAGTCAATGGCCTTCCACGATGAAGGATAATCGATCAGCATGTTGCTATAATCGAATACACAAAAAAATCTACAATTCAAATTGAATTTTACGCCAAGAATTAAACTTAATCGTACATTCCCTTTCATATTATTTTATTCAATGTAAGATGGCGTGTCAAACGAAAATGAACAAAACAATAATGATGTAGAATTTTCTCGATACGTTGATCGATGCCAGATAGCAAAACGACAAAATACGAATATAATTCAAATATTTCTCGCCTTTTAATCTTTCCATTTTCGTACAAATTTATTTGCTTGTGAGAGGAAAATCCTCGAACTATATCGTGTACTTTCGCATTAAATTCAATTTTGTTTTTAGAACTTAATATGATGCATCGGAATGGTAAAAAATACTGAAGTTTGGTTTGATTATTCATTATCCTTTATCCTTCATTTCTTGCACCATAAATATTGTCATATACTACTGCTGTAAGTCATCATTCTTTACTATCGTAGCAGTACGAAAAATATATAAATATAGAAAGTTCCTCACATATGAGAGACTCATTAGCATTCTCTTCGGGGCTGCAAAAACTTTCCATTGGTCACAATTTTTTGAAGAATAATTACGAACTCTGGATGGATATGGAACGTCACACCTCTCGAATCGAATCCCCTTCGGCAGTCGGAATTTCACGCGGGAATTATGGGCACGAATCAAGGATGAATTCCCTGCAATTCCTAATGGAAAGTCCGCATTCCCGACCTCCGAATAATTCTATCGGTGATGGATCAACGAGGCGATTAAAGGAGGCGCGGCCTTCCATGCAAACCGCGCTGCCCAAAAATCAAACGAAAAGAATGTCTACGACACATTGACCTCCAAGGGCACGAGAAAGGCGCGGGATACGTGCCCAGCATCTCTTCTCTCGGAAGGAAAAAGGGAAAGGCCGAACGCTAGACGAAAACAGTCGCGGCTGAATGAACGTGGAAGAGAGTGAATGTGGGGCGACCGCTTGTGTGGACGCATCTCGGAAACCGTTTAGGAATGCTACGAGCGATGTTGATTTCCTTGACAGAAATGTGTCTTCTCTCCAACGGGTTTCAATTGGTTCAACATTCGCGGAACTCTCGTGCATGGAGCAGTGCATAGATTTGAGTCATACACAGTTACGTTATTCCAGGTCTTGCTAAAGTGTCCTGCACTTCTATAAAGGTCCTTACACGATCGTTAGATTTCCTTCCCTGCCGAGACCCTAATACTATTTGGTAACAGAGTTTGTCCTGAATTAGGTATTATCGAACCGGAATACGTCGGCTCATTTCACATTGCATTGGTCCCATTTGCATATGTAGGACACAATCCTCTGAGGAAAAGGTTGTGGATCCGATATTTAGATCTTAATCATTAATAGGGATATTTATATCAATTAAGATTAAAGGGAAAAAAATTAAAGGACGGAAAAAGGAATTCCAAAATGAATTGATTTCCATGATCTGTAAATAATGGAATCGAGACCAACGCACAAAAAAACCCGAATTTAAAAACTCTGCCGGAAATTCTGCACTCGATTTCTCAATCTCAAATAATTAGACCACAAATCCGCCTCCGGGTGGTACTTTTCATTAGGTTTTTAATAATAAAGTAGTTAATAATATAACATAGTTAAAATTTAATTATATAAGTAGTAAATTATATTAATAAATCACTTGGCTGAAATTCATAACTTTCTCTAGCATTTCATATGTTCTAATAATAAAAAATTCAATAATAAAAAGAGGATAGCCAAGCCCTATCTTAAAGGTCAAAGTTTAGTACCGTTAAATAGGCGAATCAAACAGTTTTGGTAAAGGCATACAAATAAAAAAGACATTCTAAATATCGCTTTTAAACCACATGAGTAACCTAAAAATCTTATATATTTTTTTAGATGCAGAAGTTCTTGATAGTAAGCTATTTAGAGCGAGTAAAAGTTTACACAAAGAAACTTAACACAAACAAAATGTTACGTATAATCATCACCTCATTGATTAATCCATACGAACGACCGATTAATCGTTTATCTTCTATATATGAACGCATGAATATTTACGAGCGAGTTCGTGCAACCAAATGTTCATCTATCGATTATTCGGAATGTTTATAAATAAACAAAGCTTCAAGAGTTGAAACGTGAGAGTAGGTCATCTTCAAGAGCGGCGTTTCCGTATGGAGGTCCGTTTCCTAAATACATCGACACAGAGAAACAACGAGTGATATCAATCCATTTATATCTAAACAAACTGCTCTCTTTTACATCCAAATACATCCTGATTAATTTAGTTCAGAAAAGATTAAAATCCATTCGTAAGAGGTATACTTTTTTGGAAGTATTTACCACACGACCGAAATGACTTTCATCTTGTTGAAGAGGTTATACATAAATACGATATTTTTGAATCCTTTCATCCCATTTCATTCATCTCTTGAAAACGAAAAAATTCCCACATTCGGGAACATGATATGAAGGCCCTCTTTCATTTGGGATCTTTATTTAGAAAATGCATCTCTTTCATATAAATGAGCCCGTGGAAATCAATCTGAAAGCGGAAACTGTGCCAGAACCAAGAACGAGCCGTGCAGATTTTCAACAGGCCCGGCGGTGCTCGCATGACCTTTAGTTTCAATTCCGCGACCCCTTAAGGGTTTTCATCAGCATTGAAATCGAGGCTCCGGACCTTCATTCGATGCCGTACTAAATGCAACGTCTCATATCTGAGAAGAAAATTCAATCACCACACAAAAGCGGACAATCAGAGCCCTTGAAATGTCTTCTGATTTATATTAACCTCTGACATATCTTCCGCCTCACCGACCTACGTTTAAGTCTGGGCTTCGAAAGGTCATAGCCACTTTGAATCCTAGACACAGCAATGGGTCAAAACGAAACATCGCGAACTTCAAAATTCTGTATAATTGGCGATAAGCCGCCTCATATTTACGAAAGGGGAGACATTATAATTTTTCCAATATAGTTAAAAGCATTTATCATTCGATTTAAATTATATTCCATTATGCAGTAAGGTTACTACGTGTAATTCATCTATGATACACCCATTAATTAAACTATTCTTTTCGTGTTTCTTAGGAACGTAAGTTAAGAACTAATGTAAATCACTGTTTTGAAACCGGAATCGATAAGAAATTTCCTTGTTTTACAGTGTTCTTCGATAATTATTTTCGCATTATCTAATCATACAGTGAATACTACGCGCTCGCATAAATACACCTCATATCATAAATATACATATATATTACTTTAATCAACTTAAATCTTGATTAGTTATAAATAATTTCCTCCGAAAATACAATGGAATCATCTTATTTTTAATTTGAACATCTTTATCACCTTTGTGGGGCAAATATGAATTTAATCTCGGAAAGGACATTGGAGATATTGAATCGAAAATCGGCGTGGGCCTAATATGTGAGTAGAACGACAGATCTTTAATAGATCAATTGATCCACTGCGATGGATTTAAAGGTCAAATTTAAGCGTCGGTTAAAACGATCAAAAAGTATTAAACCAATAAACCGAGTCACCAATAACAATATGCATTACAATTCGTTCGGAAAACATAGAGCAAACACTTCCTAATCTAAAACATCGTGTGGTATCTCGGGGATTTAAATCGTCCACTATACCAAACTCATTTCCACAGATACCGCTGGAAGAAGAGGAGATTACGGTAAAAACTTTCGGACATGACATGCAGCAGAAATATAACAGACCAACTTTCACGATCGCCAGAAGCTTGCAGACAACAGAAAAGCTGAACTAGCAAGATCGCTATCTGGTATGGAGGGCGTGAGTGCACGCGATCATACCGCACTCAACTCCACATACGGCCGACGAGAAAACATGAAAGGAAGGCTTGGGACATTGCCCTTAGCCTCATGAAGGAAAGACCTTGCTTTTTCGTTCATTACGCCACAAAGAAAAAGCGATTCCCTTGACTCATGAGAGAGTTTCACCTTCCCATTCACTTCCTTTTTCTGAACTATGCGAGAATTAGATCGTTGAATCATTGACACGGATTAATACTGACACAAGATCGTTTCGCGACCAATCTAGTTCTCTTAGTATTAGATAGATCTAACGACTGAAAGATCTGTTCATCTCTTAAGATAATAGAAGTTCTGCTTTTGAGGATATTGTTTTGCCGCATAGTGTATTATTCATAGCAACAAGTAAAGGTAAAATGACCTTAAATGATCAATTAGAGCGAGTGGAATACGAGGTTAAACAGAATTAAAAATAAAGACATGTTATGATAACCACAACACCATTATACCACGTCTTTTATGGCAAGTGGGGGAACCTCGGTTCACCTCACAGTCGCATAGCTCTTTTTCACTTCTGTTTAACTGGGATTATTATTCATTACAGTGCACTATATAACAATAAATAGAATAAAAAGTTATCAGTAATATTGCAGAATTTTAGCGAATATAACACTTATTAGAGGACTAAACGATTTTTTATACATGCGGAACCAAGCTGACAGAAAGATTGCTTTTCCCAGAAGATAATGTTTTGTTGACCTCTCAACTGGATGTTGCCCACGCCCTGGGCCTACACTGTCTGTCTTCTGACCCGAGGTCATTAATTACCGACTCTCAAATCGCACATACGACACAATAATCTAAGAGACAAATCGAGTCAAAAACAAAACGATTTGCAAACTCGCACTTCGTTCTTTTCGCAACATATAAAGAATAGAAAGCAATTATTGTTTAGAAACCATAAAAAAGGTGCAATTTTCTTTCTAACACCTCAGATAGGATAAAAAAACACGCATACAATGATCGATTATAGAATGGTGCAATAACACTATGGGTAATGACCCTAAAAACAACTGACACTTCACAAGTGTCGTTATTTGAATCTTGAATCAACCTTCTTCCATCTGGCAACATAAAGAAAAGCTACAAAAGATTTCATCTAGTATTTCAAACATTTCGCAACGTAAGATGGAATCAAAGTCGCTGACATCTTCAGCATTACTTTTTGATGAGAAGACGATGCATTTCTATTTCTGTAACTTCGCTGGAGAGCAGCCATTGAAGTTTGAACACTGATAAAAGCTTTCATCGGATCACAATCGTAAAACTTAAACAGGTAGTTGTAAATTTGAGCAATCTGAAACTTATGATAAGGATGTTAAGTAGAACTACATTATGACGAAACCAATTCATCAGAAATTCATAGACGAAAACCGTAGATAATCATGTTAGTTAGAAAGCTGGTTATACAAAAATTCGCTTCTCATCCCTTGCCATGAAGAATGTGATAAAACAATGGATGCATTCGCTAAAAGCAATCATTCGCGGAAGTATTTGAGCGTAATTACGCTCACAGAAAACGAAGGCTGCTCAGTGCATAAAAGTTGTCAACTGTGAGCTGCATTTGTTAGCTCAGCTCACCATTATATTCAACTTGAAGTAATAAACACGCAAGTGCCTCTCTAGAACGAAATGTTAACTTCAAATGGTGCAAAGTTCACCGCCGGGAGAATACGAAGGCTCGATAGATTAGACGCGCCTCTGCCATCTACCGGATTCTGTTCTTACTGCGCCATAGTAGTCCCTCGTAAATCAATGAAGCTAGACGGCGAACTCGACACCGTTCCTAGCACACCTACGAGACTAACAGGGATGAATGAGTAATAAAAATGGTCGTAAAACGTCGATCCTCCTTACATTAAAATTCCTAATAAGTATAAAACTAATCAGCCCTTTATTAGATAATTTTAAAGCGTTACAACACCTATAATTCACACAAAATCATGTTTTAATTGACACTGTTAAGTAGCCGAAACAAGGACAATAAAATGCAATTTTAACCAGAATTCAGTGTATCTAGATATTGCACCACGTTAAAAGAAAAAAACAGAGCAGTTATCTCACAAGGAAATGGTTATCATAAAAAAGTATCACAATCTTTCGTTAGAAACGTAAGTAATAAAAGAATCAGAAGGAAAGACACTGATTAAGTGCCTAATTTATTTTAATTCTTGCCCTTAATTGCGTCCGGTGACTAATTATATATACTCGTTATATTCAGAGGAAAGCAGCATTCTGGATTAAAAAAAACGGTTCATAAATTTCAATTTACCAAATGAGACATCCATTTGGAAGCTACACATTTACAGCGTTTTTCAAGAAAAGCAGATTATCTTTAGATAACGAGTATTTGTATGAATAATTGGCATTCATCGGGGAAAGATGATGCGTAGTAACGATGAAGACACTCATTTTTGCACGTATTAGGTAAACACCGAATAATAACTGAAATTGAATGCTCTCTATAATATAATGTTTTTATAACAAATGTATTAGTTTCGGATACATATCATAAACTATTTTTGTTGAAAGTGGGTATAAGAATATTGAGAATAAAAATGAAGGTCGAAAAAGGCTATATGAATAAAAGAAATTTCTTAAGAATTTCATCACTTACATGATAAA
Source organism: Pantala flavescens (assembly GCA_020796165.1). Taxonomy (NCBI): domain Eukaryota; kingdom Metazoa; phylum Arthropoda; class Insecta; order Odonata; family Libellulidae; genus Pantala; species Pantala flavescens. Next base: position 51,091,840 of record CM036879.1, on the reverse strand, counting down.
TAATAATTTGAATTTTATCTAGAACAATTGCACAAAATAAATACGAGAATTTGTTTAATTTTACATGCGTTTAATATGGCAAAGGAAAATCTATGATCCAAATCATTCTTTTTCACAAATTCATTTGGAAGAATGATCTCTATTAATTATAAGTGTCGAAACATTCTTTGAAAAAGGACCAAGTGATAAACTTGAAACGTATTGCGTGGATTCCATTGTGAAAAATTTTGTGTAAAGAATTTCAAATAGTTTTCGGCTTATTCCTGCAAAAAACAATTGTAAGAATGTTTCTTAACCTTTTGAACAAGTAAATGTGACAGAACATTTTCCTTTCATTTTACATAACAAGAGCCGATGACAAAAATATAGGGGACTGAATAGAAGAATAAGATAGTATATTAGGGATATTTCCGAAGATGAACTACGGCTTCAAAGGAACATGGTACCTTACATCTGCGAGGGTATTAGAATTACGTAATAAATATCCCCAAATAAAGGCTCGTTCTTAAAGAAGACGAACTTAATCTTCTGAGGACAAAAATTTTGAAGTGTTTGTGGGAAACGATCCTAGATTTACTTAAGCATCAATAGATGGAAGCACGAATTTTCCAGACATTCATAGTTGATATTGAAAAATTATTTATTTATTTCCATATTTCGTTCTCCACTAAATATGGAATCGCTTCGTCCTCCAATTCACCCATAAATCGAAAGAAATTTCGAGAGGAAGGATATTCCGATCGAGTTTCATTTATCACGGAAAGCTGGCGGAATAATGGGCTAACTCAATAACGAATCAATCGCACATAAAAACCGCTTTTTACCTCCCTCAGGGGCATCTGACATAATGGAAGTCTCCTAAGGCCGTGTTATCCTTGGATTTTAGGAAATCCCGTTATGCATAACAAATCCTCCAAACACCTCACGCAACTCCTATATCAAAGCAGGATAGCTGAGAGCCTTGGGATGCCATTTTTAGAACCATCACTAGCCATTCATACTGTTTATACGCCTCCAAAGTGAATCATTAATGTCTAAAATCAAAGGCAAACCAATCAAAACGATAACAATTAAAAATGAGAACATCGAAAATTTTGTATTTTGCCGATCAACCACCTAAAGAAAGAATAACGTGAGTACGTAAATTACTTAAGAATATTAATAAAAAAATTCGAGGCTGAAATAAATCGAATTACGACCATAAACATACGAACTAAAGTGATAACTCTGAGAGTTAACCTCGATGGGATTACATCGTTGACAACGTCCTCTGGAGGCAGCCATAATGAAAATGCACGAGCGTCTACGGGGGATGTTAATGCACTAGGACGGGAGCGTGGGCGTGGGGACAAGCCGCACCCGTCTGGGGAGCAGTAACTTGGACGTTAATGCATCTCTTGCGGGTGGGAGCCTTCCATCGCACGGAGGTATGACCTCTCGGACGTCAGCGAAGAGGGAAGGCATTCTGGAATACTTTTCGTGCAGAAAGGCGGGGGGTGGTTAAGTAAACGGAGGAGTGATTCAATTCAGAGCCCTGAAAAACTGAAGATCGATTTCTCCGGAGCGCGTTAACTCGTCGGGGAAGGGAAGGTGTCGGCGGAGAATGTTAATCGAAACAAACACGGTGACGCTCGAGTTCGGGAGCTATTTTGTACGTGCACTGGCTCTAATGCAAAATCCATGCATATACTTACGAAATATTGATATCAGGATAGCTATTGTGTGCGTACTTTAAAGTCTAGCGAAATATTTGCAGAGCAAGATAGTGTACACACACGAACATCGTCGAAACGAGTGTTTTTTAGGTAAAATATTCATTTTCTCATTACATAGAGAAATAATAAAGGAGAAATAAATAAATAAAAATAAATTCACTAGGTTTTCAATGATAAATGTAAACGGATACGACGTTTCTATAGTGATGTTAACTACTAAACACAAAAAACTGTATTGTTTCAAACACATTCATTATTAAATTACAAGGGAGAAAACGAAGAATTCCATCTTTTATAAAACGTCATATCAAAGGGAATGAAGTATATTCGGAGGAAAAAGTAAAGGAACTTCGAAAATGCCAGTTTTGGAGAAATGAAAAGAGATGACGTAAATAAGGAAACATGGATATTAGAAGAAAGGAAAAATGCGTTCGGGAGAGTAAACGACAGGGTCATTACGGGAGATATCAGAGGGATGACAAATCTTGGATGGAGAATTTCATTGGACAGCTTGTGGAATGTTAAGGGGGAATCTGCAAAAAAAATTATGGCAAAGGAAGAATGTCCGAGAAAATTCACTGAAGATATGCAGGAATGGAAAGCACAGACGATTCCTAAAACAAATAAATTCCAGAAAAATTTGAAGGAGAGAGTGATTTCCTTTACGTTTACATTAAATTTGCATGCTCATTGATGGCATATTTTTTACTTTTTTCGATGTATGCATTTAAAATATATTCATCCCGTACGTTGAAACAAATGAGGAGAGAGAAATATTCTTAATCAAAAAAGAAACCTTTGTAATAGATTGAAAAAGAAAAAAAAAACGATTTAATTGTATATGACTGTCTTATGTTTCGTCTACATTAATAATATAAAATATTTTCTATTAGCTGTGAATTAAATTAAAATTCCTTAATTTCAAAATGAAAATGAAATTTCTAAAAGTAAACAAAATTCAACTTTAATAATTCGTCAATCCCACAAATTTAAAGGTTCTATTTTTTGATGAAATTAACTTCGAGAAAACATCCAATTTACGATAAAATAGGAATTCATTCAGTATCACGCGAACTCTAAATACAACAGTAACCCGAGAAGGGTTAGGGTAAATAATTCAACGAAAATAATAGAATCGAACCACTCCCTTGACAACAGTCGTCTGAGAGGATCTGAAGAAAACAGAAGAGACATATATATTCTCCGTTTGTGAGAACACATGTCAAGTGAATGACGAATGAGACGTTAGCCAATCGTAAGGGAGCAAAGATGGATGGAAATCACGTTTGGAATCATTCTGAGCTAAATTAAGGTCAACATAAACAATTGCCACCTATTATTAAAAGACCTCTCTACCATTCAATGACCTCAGAAAAGAGTTTCAGTACTTCTAACAGAGTTATTTTTAGAGGAGCAACGAGAAGAGGATGAAGAGAGTTAAGCAAAAACAGAACTTTCGTCCATTAGTAATACAAAAGTGGACTACAAAAGTAATTATACATAAAGAGAGTATTTTGCAAACATCTCTGGGAGTGTTAACTATCTATTCAATATTTTCGGTACAGTATTATGCAAAAAGGGTCAGTCCCCTATATAAATATAGGGGACTGATCGTCATAAAATTAAGCACAAAGACGAAACTTAACCAACAAACGTTAATTATAGAGATAACAGCTTCGGAAAATTGATTATCATAAACAAAGCTTCCGTAGAGTGAAGCATTGAAAATTAACTGATAAATTATCAAAGAGCCTTGCCAGGAATCTTTGAACTTTTTAATAGCTAGATTATAAGAAAAATTCGTGCGTGGATAATATTGATAACGATTAGGAAGGCGACTGATAGGATATCAATCACGCGAATAACGAGATATCATAATTACACTTCAAAGGAAACGATGCTTTTAAAAATGTTTCCTTAAAATTGGCAGTTACGAAGCATTGTGAAGCATAAAAAGAAGTCAATGACATAAGGTCTTTGTGGAGTGTGAAAAAAGTAATTTATAACGACCTATGGTATAAGAACCAATAACGAAGTTCTCCAAGAATAGGATGGCGTACCGAACTTCACCTAACTTTGGAGTTCGAAGTTTTCGATATAGGAAGACAATTTATCACTAACAGAGCAACATTTTCTTCTTCTTAGCATCGTTTTATAACTTTTTTGTCAGTTTCCTATGCCGTTAAATAGAGAGTACTATCATATTTGACAGGAAGTTATAGGATCAAATATATATTCAAATCGACAGAAAAATAAAACGTTTAAAGAGAGATAGTTAAAACTCTATTCACTTAAAGTTCTTTTATCTATCCGTCGTTGCTCATTATCGATTACGATAAAACGACTATACAAAGGTGGAAAAGTATTAAGAGATTCCACTGATAAGTTAGAAGAATTTAGAAGATAAGGATATAATAAAATCGAATGAATCAAAGCTGAGATTTTCTTGAGAAGCGAATAGATAATGATCGAAAATTCTCATTGTACGTATTTCACGAAATCGAGATACTGTAGCGATGTAGCGATAGCTGAAATTTAAGCTATGAATGTCCAAAAGGGCATATGCATCGCATGTGGTATTCATGAGAAATTTACTTTAGTGAAGTTAATGAAATTAAAGATGAAATTTCCACTTCAAAATAAAAGACTCGGTGTTAAGTAAATGTGAACTTATTAAAAATAACCTGAAGAATCTGCAATAACTACTTGATAAAATATCTTAAATTAAATTTGTAAGGATCTATTTCATGACTCGAGTTTCAGTCCGTCACACCTAAAAAAGGATACTGAATTAATCGACTGGTGGAAAGCAAGTGAAATATACTTTCATTAAAAAATTAAAATTCCTTTCGAAAGAGTCTATAACAGTTTTCGATAGGAAACCCGACGCTGTAAACGCCATTCATGCAAATTTTCCGGTTAAGCGATCAATATGGTTCAAAACAACGGTGTTTTATTTTGGCTCTAGCAACACGTATCCAAGGAGGAAATTCGATAAACTTTAATATACTTTCGATCAAACATTCCCACGAGAGGTGAGACTGATTCGCCGATATTCCAAACACGGATCAGAAAAGGTCATCTGATTGACTTCCAACGTCACTGTTAACAACTCCCCAATTGGCTGACCTTAGGACAATATGCGGGAGTGCGAAGCGGGATGGATTCGATATTTATCTTTTTTATTCCCAAATAAAATACTTCAAATAAATAACCTACTTCAATAGTTGCTATAGCACTTGGAGCAGAATAGATCGTGAATAACTACAATTAATCTATAAGTTGATTTAACTTTCACTACTGATAAAGGTCGAAATGTAACAAACTTCACGATAAACTTAGTTACGGGATTACTAAAAACATTATCGTAATAACATCCAATAAATCTATTCCGAGTTACAGCATATTATTTAGTTAAACCTTTAAAGAAATTTCCATGACGACATGTGAGGTGCTGGAAATTTTTAATTACATTACTTACAATTAAAAGCAGTAAATAGGACATATAATGATTACGTACAAATGATTACGACAAATAAACGTCACTGAGTAATAATTAACGAGTGCAAGGAACTATTTGAATGATGAAGCAATTCAAAGGAAGACGTAACCGCGAGTAAGGAACTCAATGATGCAATTAAGATCGCAAACTGGAAAAGGAAGAAGTGTCTCGAGTAATTCATTTTCCTCGAACGGCAGCAGTAGTAAATTTTGTCTCGAGGAAAAACACTTTCTTCACAACTGAGCTTCGTGAAATCGATCTTTTCTCTCTTTCCTTCGGTCCATTCATGAGTAGAAGAATCGATTATAGCGGTCAAACGTATACTTTCCTCGTAAGGAAACAAAACATTGCATTCGATGACAATATTTCCTTAATTCAATTTAAATCTTTAATTTTAAATAAATTTAAAAGTAATTAGTGGTCGCAGCGACATTTTCGCGTACATCGAAACGAATTGCATCAATTTACAATTCATTTAACTCGTAACTTGATACGGATATATTAATTACCATTCTGGTTACCAACTTATTTCCGAAAAGAAAATCAAGTTCTCAGTAATTTGATGATCGATTAAGAAGGTAAAGGAAGACGCTACTCTAAAGAGGAAAAGAGCAAAGTAATTAAAATTAAATTAAAAAATTTCTCGAACATTATTTTCAATAATCAATAATACGAGTTATTAAGAAGAATATAACATTTCAAGATAAGAATGATACAAAATAGTAATACGACTATCTTTCTCATTCAAATTAATTACCTCTTATCTATGAATCTGCTGCTTGATATGAAATAATTTATATTACTATATTCATACAGTACAATCTATAATACGATACTTCGTATGGAAAGATCTTGCTCACGATTCAGCTATACGTACACTTCTTCTGTTTTTTCATAGCCTGTAGTAATGCATTGACACCTTTAAGGTACGCGTGAACTCATAGGACACAGAACTCGGAACTTTTTAATCCCAATTCCATTCTTGAAACCTTACCCACGCTTGTTTCGGAAATCTTCACGTAATCTTTGCATAACCGTGTTGGACTAAAACTACGTCATGTGTACATTGACGTCCAAGGAGAAAAGGATCCCTTCCGGCAAGAAGGGAACCTTGGGGAAACCTTTTTAAAGGTAAACAAAAATCTTCTCCGACACTCAACCAGACAAGCGTGTTGTGTTTAACTAAGTAACCGGGTTGGCAATGTGTCAATTACATTAGGAGGAGGTTAAAAAGAAATTTCCATAGAGTTCTCCGTTCCATATAGTATAGGGGTCAATCCTTTTGGTTTCACTTAGTTATTGATGTAACATTTCACTTAAACCTGAACAAATATTAAATACAGAATATCATATCTACGAGTTAGGAATGTAATATTTAATGTATCAAAGAATAATACAGACAATTGGTCATTATCGAAGCAATTGAAACAATAAGAAAGGCATTCGGTGTTATTTTATCGAGAAATAAGATAAAACTGAAGATCTTTCCGGTCGGGAATATTTCGAAATAATTGAGAAGTAAACCATACATTTGTATAAGCTGATGCTATGCACATGGTATAGGTTTGTATGAAGAGGAAAAATTTCTTTTATGATGTACTCCGATATGATAGCAGAATGTTAGATTATGTTCTATTATAATATTTATGTTCCGATAGAATGATGTTGAAACAATTTTATTACGTACACATTTTGAACATAATAATGATAATAATATACGCCCAATTTCTTTAACAATAAATTGCTTAACGTATCAATTAATTGCGAGAATTACATTTACAGGAGAGAAATTTTATATTGGACATGAAATCAGTAATGAGAAATTGTAAATGAACATTGGAGATCGCTGACAATAACAAGTAATAAGTAAGGCCAGGAGAGGCATTAATTATGGTCATCATCTGTATACTACTGAATTTCCTCACGTCTTAGAAAAGGTCATCGGCAAAAAAGTGACTTCTTCGTATAATTATTTGAAGAACTCCATTATTATGCGTCAAACTCTTTAATGAACAAAATAAAAGCTCAAACTATGAATAAATCCAGGCGATAAACTCGAGAAACAAACGGCTACTCTTACGTTAGACGTAATACCTATCACGTAATCTCTCCGAGAAAAGAGGTTACTACAGGTTCTCGAAAATCTGCCTCCGTTTAAAAATCTCGCTCGAATCTTTGGGTCCCTGAGGGCGAAGAATGTTTTGCCGACCTTGGAGGAGCGGGACCTTGACTTCCCAGCGTCCAACCGGTCATGCACCCCTCTGGAGGAAAGTGGAGCGTGGGTTAAGATGGAAGGAGGACTCGTTGTACAGAAATACACGGGGGTGATTAAATAGATTGGAGGGATACGAAGGGGAAAGTGGTTGCCGAGTGCGAAAGTGGGTGAGTCCCAGAAGGGGAGAGATGCCCATACTCGTCGCATCCTGACTTCAGATATGCGCGCCAGACATGCGAAACATTTTAATTTCAAGTGCGTGCGAGTGGGATGTTAAGCCCTTAATACGTCATGTGCGTATCCCATGACTACCTATGCAAATCTCACGTCACCCGATGAGATGTCAAGACAAAAGGGGTTAGTTTTGCAGAAATTTCCCTTAAAAGGATGTTCATTAGCGCTAATGAACGAGATACATGGGAAGATATGATCCGCGCAGCTTGCTGGGATACGAGGACTCAAAGGAACTTAGATAACGATAAATTATGATGACGCAGTGGTGTTAAATTTTCCCGACAAGAGAACATTGTCGCCTCTTTGTGAAGCAGAAATAGGATGTTACTAGAGGGAATAAGAGACAAAAGACTTTGAAGGATGTATACAACATGAAGAAATATAATGAAATGAATGAATCAGATTTCGATGAAAACAAATGACGCTGATTAGAAATTATTTGATGATAATGACGAGATTTTAAGTCAGGATATTATAAAGCATAGAGAAATCTGCAAAAATAAAACCTTATAAATATTAAAACTTCGATTAAAGAGATAACAAGGCATACAATATGAAGACGTACTCTGAATAAGGCCGTCTTACTTATAATAGGGACAGAAAGAATGCGTTCGAGACGTAACAGTTTCTGATTAATATTTACGTTTTTCCTCTTACCTATTCGGGACAAATCAACAAAGAAGTCCAAAAAAGAGATTAAGTCCACAACGATTGGAAATTCTAGAATATTTAAAAGAATAATAGTTGAGAGACGAAAGATAAACAACTTGCTAAGAGGCAACAGTTAAGAAAAAAAGTGTGCTTAATGCTTGAAATGGCATTGATAATAAAAAATTATTATAAGAGTAGAAGTAATAAAGAACTAGTTTAAACGTAAGTCAATGGATCATAGAAGAAAAATCTAACAGTTCAGATTGACAACCCCAATTGTCTAGTGAGTTTTAAATGCGTAAAATGACTTCTTGTGCTTAAATAATGATAATATTGCTTCATTTTATACTTACACGAGAGCAAACTATAAAAAATTACGTAAAAGAAACAGTTTCTTCGTTAAAAATTAGAATCTATGAATCAGGTGTAGAAGAGGCTGTCGGAGTGGTTATGAGGGCCTAGTATTTCAAAACTACTACTTTTATTTCTATTCGAAAACAAATCAGGAGTCTAAAACTACCGAAAAGTTCTAATTGCTATACAAATATATTTTGATAAGATAGAAATATTCCCAATATAAGCAATGGACCAGATGATTTAATTACAGAAACTTATACTTCATTGATACAAGCTCTTAATAAAATTATAACTTAATGATAGAGGAGAATAGCACTATATTTGATTCATAAAAATGAGATTTTAGGAAATTGATTGAATTATAGGGTAACAAAGATCGTTAAAAATGAGTATTTCCAAAACAAAGGATCAGCAATTGAAATCAGGAGAAGCATTGGCTTCTAATTTACTTCGACTTCCAGCCCATTTTCTTCTTGTAAAGAAACGAGAAACAAATATCACAAATACAGAAATCATAAAAAGAACCCTTAAATTATTCTGGAAAAAGAACTATGTACATAATTGCATGAAACATAATTATGAAACAAATAATAAATTCACGAGTTAGGTTTAAGTTTGATACGAATGGGAATAGGCAAATTAAACAATAACTTCATGCATGAAGAGTGATAACTTTCAGACCGAGAAATTATCCACTAAAAAATTCGAATCGGTCAATTACCATAAGAGGAGCGGGCGTGAAAATAAGGATACAAAATTCAGTCTTCACGCCCACCATTATACTAGAGACTTGGAAGTGTGCCCGCGCCCAGACAGAATACGACACTGTCAACGAGTAAAACATTCGTGACTACAGCCTCTTCTAATCGCCACCGACTGCGAAATCTCCAAAAAACCCATCACGTACAACGCCTCGGAGCGGGGTTCTTCCACCAGAGGCTGTTGACGACTGAGCAGATAAAATTAGGAAAACGGGAGGACGATTTTGAAGAAGAGAGCCCTCCGTAGCAACGTAGCGGAAACCGGGTAAAGAAGAGTAGTTCTTCCGTGGAAGGTCGACCACTGCCCATCCCTAGCCACCCTCCGCAGGTTCCTCCGGTACCCCCCTCTGGCAGACCCGCCCTGCTCCACCCTGACCCGCCTCCCACCGCTCTTAAACGGGAAATCGCTACGCCCACCGCCCGAATGAAAATCGAGAAAATTTGTCTAGTTTGACTACGAAATACGTTGAGGTGAGAATGGATTGCATCCAAAGTCGGAACGCTCGTAAACTCTTTCCCTGATCGACATCGGGGACGTAATTTTTCGCTAAAGAGATGCATAAAGGGAGAGGAAGGCCGACATTCTACGAGTTGCGATGTTTCACACGAGATACGGCCGCTTTCATTGGAACGGTTCCACGAGAGCTCTTTGGATAAGACAAAAAGAGGATGCAAGAGATATTGCACACTCCGAGGACATATCGAGATGAAAGAAAAATTCCAACCACGGGAAAAGTATCGGTGAATTATTGCACCTTTTGTGATGAACCCTATCTCCATTTGGAAAACTTATTACGCCAAAGATTTCACAGACTAGTGGGTCAAATTTATTACTAAACAGAGTTCACAGAGGCTCAGTGTGTTTGATATATGACACGTCTAACTACAAATTATTTACTTATCGTTACGAAAGAAAGAGATCTGTTCTCATAAATTCTTCGTTTAAGGCAAGCACGAACCCATGAGTAACGACTGAGATTATGAGGATGGTAATATGAACGAGTACGACGAATCTTAGCCTTTGCAGAAGTTATAACCCAGACAGAAAGAGCAGGGTGTAGAGTACATGACAAATGTATATGTAGAGTATATTTTGACAAATAAAAAGAATTGTATGTAAAGGAAGACAATGTAAGACGAAATTGAGCTGATTCAATTCAGTTTGGCTTTTTCTTTCAGATATTACTGAGGATATAGAGAAGGTGTATCTAAAAATAATATTTTACAATTAAGAGTTTGTTTACAAGTATATCTCCCATCTAAGGGGGAAAGAAATGTATCCTATACTATATAAACAATAATTGAAAGGCAGTTATTTATACAGAATACGCCAGAGGTAGATATTGAGAGTAAAATTCATTTGGAGGAAGAATATACTGATGAGTTACATCCACAAAGTTTGACACATCTTTTATCAAAACATGCCAAAACCATTGTCTATGCACTATTAGTCTAATACCTGATTTTTTCTCAATATTATTACTGATTGACTTTAAAATATAACTCAAATAGAAACATCCCTATTATAATCAGATACATTGCCCCAGCTATTCACATAAAAAATTCATGGTCCACTTTCTAAAGCACAAAAGTGGTTAATGAACACGATTATCATCTTCAGTTAGCGTTTACGGTCAAACATTTTTAACGCATGGGCAAAATCTTTCGTTAATGCTTCCAGATAATCAAATTCACAAACATTATCTCACTAAAGAGAAAAGCTGACGCTCAATAGTAAAGTCATTCTTACTCCAAGTTGATAATATTCTATAAAGATAAACATACAAATTTAAAAAATAAGGCATTTAGTTATTACTGAAGTACCGTTCATGAAAATATAGATATATCAGCGATTATGAATATTCATTTTGAATTTCAAATGAACTCAATAAAATTTTAAATTCAGCCGTTTCAATAAAAATGAAATTTAGATCAACCGAATTATAAGAAAATAGTGAAATTTCATTCGCTTCCTTTCCTAGTCAGGACAGAATTTTTCGCTGTTAAAAAAAATCGACGATTCAGAAATATGTAAAATCGACAAGCAACACGGCGGGGGGGACAATATTCTTCAAAAGGTGAATAACATCGATCGATCCACGTTTTCTTTCGCAGACAGTATTCACATGCAAGTGACGGCTTGCAGTTTCGAATATCATCAACCTAAAAACGCCTGTGTGTTAACATGCCGAGATGGAGCGCACACCATGTGGCCGAAACCTCAAAATCTTTGCTTTCTTTTGCAGCCTCCATTCGGAGACCGCAAACTCATCTCTTTTTAAAAGAGGTATATGGATAGAGGATTCGACGACCTGTGAAGGATTATTCCAAACTGCTATTCGGGAGCGTTTCAGACCGAAACACGGCAACTTTCCTGAGCGTAATTGACTGAAGTGGGATATAGAGAAGATAAACGAGGGAGACCACGTGATTCGCATGATGCTCTAAGGACAAGGACACCCAAGGTTGGATGAGGCCTCCGGCTGCGTCCATTAGATCGGCTTCTTCCGAATCGGCGGGATGTGAGGACTAAGCTTATAATGAGTGGGGGAGGTAGTTATGACAGCTGCCGTTCTATTACTCATGCCGTAAAAAAATGGTATACGTAAAATTGATCGAAAAAAAAATAAAAAGGACCGGGATAATTGTGGATTTGATTAATTGGTACACAAATCGGAAGCATGACATGAAACTTTGAAAACCCAATTAATACGTCTCTTCCTTGGAATCGATGTAAAAACTGATGGTGCGGAAAACTACTTAAGACGTGGATTGATAGAGACAATAGAGACATGTTTTATGGCGAATAGAAATCAGTTGTTTAAATACAATCCTTTTAAGATTATGATATCAATCGGGTGTTGTTAGAAACAGAAATTTATCTAGCGAGTGATAAGCAACTCTTTCTTAAGACGAATATCCATCATGTGCCAGCTAAAAATATTACAAATGACATAAAAAGGATGAGGCATTCTGATTGCTCATTGTCTCGAATTTGCACAACTAGCTCGAATATTTTGAGAAAGATAATTATGCGAAAAAATTTGTACTTAAATTATTTTATTCTGTATGCACGATAGGAAAAATTTATCAATTAATTTCAACAAAACATGTATTCAAGTTTTCCACTTTTCCGCTGTAACTTTTAAAAGAGAATATTTTGTAACTTATAAATATCAGAAATTATTTAAAATTGTAAAAATAGGTGGGAACACATACATTTAAAGGATCTGTGAACTAGAAAACGAATTACGATACACCAGTAACAAATTATACTTTTTACTAGGGAGATGAATTCAACAGTTAAGTTACAAACGAAACCTCAAAAACAACAAATGCTGGATGTGACTTTTACAAACCAAATAATCGACAACATTTGAAATGATCTATGCGAAAGGTAAAAATACATAATTGTCAGAGTGAAGCAGTCAACTTAATATGCTCAACACTTCTCCGTGAGAATATATTTCATGAGGACCACCAGAGGAATTAAGGACACAGCGAAGAATAAACCTTACGACACCGTATGATTGATTCTTGTACGTCGAGGAGTGAGACGGAATTTTGTACGAGGCCAAATGACAGTAATACAGATGCCAAAGCATACTCAGAGAGGACATAAATAACGCGCCGGGAAACAGGTGGAAGGTGGCGTTTCTCAGAATAAGTAATTAGCGAGAACAGTTAATAAAGATTTTTGAAGACCTCCTTACGAAAAATACAACTTCCTGGAGACGAGGTTTTCATTTCAATTAAGAATAGATTCGCTATTCATTAACTATAAATAGTTGTCGTCTGTCTCTTAGAAAAGCGGTCCAGCACACACACCTTCTGCGTCAATAGACTCATCTATTTTACGAGGAATGTCTTTTCCTATTACCATAGATCCCTGACTTTAAATAGTCATTGGAATGGAATGATTCTAAAAGAAAAAAGGTCAGGTAATAAAGATAAAAATCAAGCTAATCTATGATTTCAAGGAGTTCGGAATATTAAAAATGGAAAACCATATGTCTGTCCGTCCTTGAATTATTCCTTTCACAGTTAATTGTTAACTATATATAAATATGCAACTACTTTGAAAAGTATCAAGGATCACGGTACTGAGATTGGACATGGTTTTTAATCAGGAGGCATGCAATTTGCGTCCAAGTGAAACAGCAACGCTCTTGAGAACGTAAGATTAACTCTTCAGACAATGTAATAAAGTAAAGCAGTTTTCAAGAGCAGAATGTTTCGAGTGATGAGTAATTCGAACAGTATAATATATCTAGAAATAAGACCGTAAATTAACAACGGTTAGGAATACCAGTTGAACAGAGTTGCATTGGTATTTATTACGCGGAGGTGAAAATAGTGGTTTTCCATCCAAGAGATATGAATAAATGGAAAAGAAAAACTGAACGTGGAATATATCCATTGATTTTCAGATCGATTACAGTAATATTTACGAGCGGCTTCCTTTCGTATGAGAATAAAAGAATTCCTTGAAAACAATTAGTGAAAAATAGGAAAACTTAAAAAAGGAGATTAGAATATTGATTTCGCAAAGAAAAATCGTAGTTGAGTGAAAATAAAATATGAAACCTCAAGGAAAGGAAAAAATTCAGGAATATTTTAGCAGTTACAGGGTATAAGTCTGAACAAGTAAAATTCAAGGGGCATTATAAATGTATTCAGACACGATTATATCTAAAAATAGTTTCTATAATTTAAATGTAAAGTATCATAAAAATAATTCGAAATATTCAGACAAACTCCATATAATATACTCCAAACAAATCTGTATTAAGAAAAATACAAAAAGTAAGAAAAATCTGAAGTCTAATTAACATTTGTACTCCTTTTTTATCTACATAAACCTGTCACTTTCACATTGAGCCACAGACTACTTTTCATATATTTCAGAGCAATATCTTCGCCACATATGGATGTGTAATCTCACTTCTATTTCTTATTTTGATATATCTTCTCTCGGAAACTCGTCCCATTAATCGACGGCTTAACCTTCCCTTTTTCACCCTCGATGTCCCACCGCGATAATTAGTTCACCTGTTTCCAGGTTCGACTACGGAATTGACGACTCCCCGATTTGAATACGCGACCACATAAAATGCAATCCAATCTCAAGAGACGAGACTTGCATTCCGTGCACTCGGGTTGCGTCAAAAAACGGCGACAAATATTCATCCAGAGGATGACACAGGCATCGTCAACCGCAAGTTATCCAGCGACTTCGAGCGCCTTGAAAAATAATATAGTACCGGTGGTTTGCGAGGAGGTAACCAAGGATAACTGGATCTGGAGTCGAGCGTACGAAAAATAGCTCCACACCGTCGCCTTTCTTATATAGGACTACACTTGGCCCACCCTTACGACACGGTTGCCAAAGATTTATGGATACAATAAAGAAGAGATAAAATTTTGGGACGAATTCCAAAGGAAAGAAATATCTCGGAAGTAAGTTGGAATTCAATCCTTTCCGACGCAGCCGAATCAAGGTGAGGAAGTTATCGGAACAATTTACGTCGCATTATACAATGTCTCAATAAAAATACCTAAGTATGCGACAGTATAAAAAGTAAATAGGAGCAAATGGACGACTGAACTTGAATTGAGAGCTTAAATCACAGACTACGACTCGGTCTCTTAAAAAAGATCACCTTAAGATACTTTTGAAATTTAAAACTCGGAGGAAAACTTCTGTCGTTCCAGCACAACAGGTTTACATAAATTTTCAAAATAGAAAACGTCTCTTTGGGTTGTCTGTCTAATCCAAGGATGGCCGGTTTCTCATCCTTTTCACTAATAGCCACTGAAAGAGTTAGACGAAACAAGTAATCGAGATAGAGAATTAGGCACTCAGCTCTCGTCTATATCACTGAGGCAATATGATGATTATCACCACAATATTATACTATGATCCTCCTAATGCCGCTAGACTAAAAAGCAATAAAATTTAATAGAACACGATAACGAGCAGTAGAAATGAGTTCCATTCGTAAATAAATCAAGTAAGAGATACTAAATTTTCTAACGACCTATACTGACATCGATACCGAAATTTTAGATGTTATGAACATTTTTTGTTGCAAAATAATAATTTAATACAATTATCTCATTCAACTACTACTAGCTACTTGATCCAAGATCTATTTAATCGTCTGTTGTAAAAAATGTCATACGATTAGTATGCATAATCTATGTTCTACATTTTACCAATTGAACCCTGCTAAGGTGCACATGGATATAAGAATTGCATTGAAGTAGAAGGATTTTTAGGTTACATCGATTGGTAAATATAATTTTGTATAGACAAGATAATTTGAATAGAAAAGATACATTATCACATCATGAAAGCTAATCTACCTATATCAGTCAATTAAGTCAGTATATTACAGTTTATGATCTGGAAATAATTTACGTGAATGATCACAGATACATACAATCACTCGCCTTCTTCGAGACTGATTCAAAAATCAACGCGTTTAAATATCTTGCAAGACTTGAATTTAATTTAACACATGGAAACAGCAAGAGGAAGAAGATAAACCAAGAAAAAACTCATACACTATTTTTTATAGTTTTGAGACCAAATTCTTGAATCGCTAATCAATTTTTTCCTTCGAGATGTGGAGTAGAAATATTTGAGGTTAGCTGGATTTCGGCATTTTTTTCCTTCCAAATTTATGGACGGGTAAAGGTCTTCCTTGATCTTCACCTGACCTTAGCCTCGACATCCACGACCTTCAGAAGAGAAGTCTGATGCTCTTTGACTAGGAAACGAAATGACCAGAAAATTCGACAGCTTTTAAGAAATACGACCGCCTGACTATTTCTTCGGAATTAGATCGATGGAGATGTGGTTTCCCCGAGCGGAACGATTCGAATGGGAAATTCGGAGAAATTTGATACAGTAAACCAACTCGATTCGGGACCGCATATGAGCTTGATGATGAGTAAATTATGACATTTGTCACGTGCGATGGGTTGTGGTTGAACATTATCCATCTCACAATACATTAAGGGCAACTTTAAGGAAATAAGTATTATAATACATAATGTATAATACTTATTTCCTTCTTATCTTTTTTTATCTTATATATAACAAACAATGATTAACACATAAATATATAAATTTTGAACGGAAGGACTGAATTTTTATCAAAGATGATTATAAAAACTAACAATTGAAGATCAAGGCCAGTATATGTAAAAACGAGCTAAAAGGTTAATAAAATCCTAATTAAGTAACATCTGCAAGAATATTATTTTCTTCTTAGATTTAAATGTTGAGAGTAAGCAATAAGATGAAGTATGACTTGAAAAATGATGTGTGGTAAAACACACTTAGGAAATAATATAACGATATAGAGAAAATCATATATTTGTAAGTCAGATAATGAATAAGATAATTTAAGACGTTCAAATATAAACCTTGATTTAAAAACATCATAGGATCTTCCGACTTGAAATATATACCTAGTAAAAATGCTTGATTGACACTACATGTACACGTATAATAGTGAACGCTCAGAAAATATTTTGTGTCATTAGTTAAATCACAGTATTGCATAGTATGCAGGGGAGGGTTCATAGGAAAGCGACCGCTTAATGTTCTGTTAGAGATTGTTAAAATAATAGCTGATGTAAAAAAAGGGATGCTATGGTTACAACGACGACTTATTTTTAGTCTACAATAATAATCTTTTGACTCAGATACATTCCTGCATAAGTAGATTCTTGGATAGGGAGACGAAATCCTCAATTAAAAGAGTGCATCTCCTATGGATGAGTCAGAACAACTGGATGGCGACGGATGGACCTGCAGAAGAAGTTTATATGGGTCACACTTCGCTTATTCCAAGGGATTCCTATTGTTTACGCATCGTACCTTCCGACCTTACCCTCTTATAGGAAGACGGAGACAGAATATTAAGTAGATGCTTAGTCTTCCGTGTTACGTCTTGGAGAATCCCTAATCCAAATACGGGCACTGGTGAGACGGTTACACACCGTTTGACCTAATTTGGATACACTCCGATGAAAGGATGGATACACAATGTACATCAACAAAACAACCTAAGAGATCCTTTAACGTGATTCATCCTTTGAATCTACGTAAGCCCTCGGCCTTACGAGATTAAAAATGCCGATTTGAATAGAAGATGACACACGGTTAGATTAAAATTAAAGAATAATCTCCTCTGAATTGTTTAGAATTAATTATTATGAAATTACTAAAATATTTTGAGTCACGAATTCATTCGATGAATGGTTTATTTTGTAAATACGTAGCTCAATCCGTCTAATAGTTCCAAGAAGCAGTTTTCTGAACTCCCAAATACTCATTGTTTTAGTTAATGCAGAGAGTTTATACCTTTAACTCTTTACTAGCATTACCTTTGCTTGCTTATATTTTCACTACTTTCCCATATTTGCTAACTCTCGATGTCTATTAAAGCTTTTCACAAATGAAATGAAAAAGAAGTTTATGATAGAAAGAGAAAAATATTTATTTCGGCTCCAAATGGAACAGAGCAAGCTACATCGAACACGCTAACCAAACACGCCACGGTGAAGAGTCACGAGGTATAGGGCATCAAGGAGTCTGAAACCTTAAATTTGAACCTCAATCTCTTTTATTTTATTTAGCTTTGCCGAGAGTTTAGAGTTGAATTCACCGTTCGCTAAAAAATCGATCTTTCCGTATCATTAAGATAATGGTAGAACTATATAAAGGCCCTAGTAAGCAATGAGAATAAACAACGAAGACAATGGTTTGATATTTTACTAAAACCTCTTAAATTCTAATTGCGAGAAGTACCGCAAGATAAAGTAATCGATAGGATGGCCCAGAACCGTGGATAATGCCATAAAAATCGAAATTTCACGTTTAACGTGAGACGGCAGGATTTAAGGCAACCTCGAGCGTTGAAGTCTCTGACGAACGCAGTCTCTTCAATTTCCAAGAGCGTTTTTTTCCGCACTCGGATGCATTTTCCCGCCGCTCGAAAGCGTCTCCGGCGGCCCCTCC
Organism: Pantala flavescens; assembly: GCA_020796165.1. NCBI lineage: Eukaryota > Metazoa > Arthropoda > Insecta > Odonata > Libellulidae > Pantala > Pantala flavescens. The sequence continues at coordinate 51,073,368 of CM036879.1, read as the reverse complement.
CAGATGACCAACCCATCGGCGGGACTCGTTCTCGACCTTGAGGTCCTCGGGTTCTCATCCCTCCAAGACCTTTTCGTTTTGCTCTCAATCAGCGTGATTCTTCAGCCTTTGGATGGGAACAAGAAGTGAAAGCGAGAGAATTGAATAATCTAAGGGGCGATCCGTTAACAGAGAGAAGGCGTAGGAGGAAGAAAAGACGGCCGCTCCACCCTTTTTTAGCGGTCTATGCATTCGAACTGTAAACGCGACTCGAGAGGCAAAAAGCCATAACTGTCGCGGAATTTACGCGGTATATCCTATGGTCCTCGGAAAAACTTAAGGGTTTCCGCTCGAATGCGTAATAGGGGGAGAGCAAAAAGCATTCCGTTTAAGGATTCCACGTCCACGACAATCGTGTTCCAGTCGTCTCCGGAATGCATTGTGGCGACATGAGCGTACTCGGACGAAATGCTTGTAATTTTCGGACAGAATTGGAATGAAAGTGGAGTAAATTGAGGCCGTGGTTCTAATCGTGTGACTGGACTGAATAAAACAGAGGAATGTAAACTTATTCCAATTTTGTCGCGAAATTCCGACTCTATGTGAGCCACTGAAAAAAAAAACGTATCGTTTCTATAGACGAATGTCTAAACAGCTCGTAATTAGAGCAATAGAACTTGGTCCAAATGATTACGAAAACTGACACGGAAAACAAAGCTAATTTTAAAAAAAAAGAAAATAAAAACAGCCATGTTATCAATACGACGAACGAAACTTTGAACTAAATGAAAGTAATCAAAATTTAGAAATTAATCGCAACCCTCGGTAATTAACGACCAAAAATATCTTTCAAATAAACTGTATTCTATTCTTATTACAATAAATCTATAAACTATCATCATGAACCTAAAATTGCCACCATAGCAAACAGCGAAAGTACGAGAAACAATTTACTCTTAATAGAGGCAAAAAATCTGACGTTCAAATATCATTCGGATATAATTGAGAGTTTAACTTAACTTCCTAAATTACAGGGAAGCAAACACTCCTATAATTTCCTAATCAGAATCTGTATTATGGTATCTAAAACGATAGGCAACCGGCCAAAGGAGAATAAAAAATTTTTCTCGGTCGAAAGAGAATAAATGAGCGTGGAGCGTCCGTAATTGAGCATGGTGCGACCAGGTATGCTCTGAATTAGCAGCAGCTACGCGAACGGGAGGCGAACAACTTCCCTCAATGTCAAGGGTGGCGTCTACAGCCCCCAAAAACGTCCCACAAAACATCGCTTGGCGAAGCTCCTTCGAAGCTGTAATTTACGATACGCGGGCGTGGCGCCAATAATCATACGGCGATGGCGCAAACAAGGATACGAGTAATTCGGTTCGGCATACCAAACCTGCATTCCGACGTTTCATGTAATGAGACAGCGGAATATTCGAGAATGGAATGAATATAAATTTAGTAAAGGGATCACTTGGCACTGATACACATTCAAAACAATGGACCACACACCTTGATAGCACGTCCTTTACTTTTTTATAACACATCGTTTTTTTAAGATGAGTAAGCGTTAATGGTAGATAAACATAGTAATTATAAGGCTACAGAAGATTGAAAGAACGAGCAAATTTTGGCTCTCAATTAGGAATCGAACCCTAAACAGCTTTCAAAAGCAATTTTCCATTGAATATCCGCATAATGAACATTTATGATTACACAAACTGTAATAGAAGATGAAGGAGAAGGAGATGAAGGAGAGAAGGAAAACGTAAGCTAAAGATAAAGCTTTTATAGCAAAGCAAAGACGACATTTACTCTATGAAAATTATCCGTAAAAAGAGGAACTATTGAATTTTTAGAATGAAGTATCTGAAGTCCTTCCTAAACCCAACTGTTTCAAATATAAAGCTAATGAATAATAAAAATTCACTTACATCTTAAGTTGAGTGATTCTATGATGGCAATTTTAGACTAACAGTATGAGCGAAGGACCACTAAGAGATGGTAAAAACGAACACATAACGGAAGAAACTGCGGTGTAATGGAACTAGAAAGTCTGTAAGCCCTATTTACAACCTTTCATAACTCATGATACGATGATCCTACCATATGATAACGTGTCTACTAGCTTGATACCATTAACATATATAAAACAAAACCAGGAATTACACACAGGTTTGAAATTACATATATTTCTTACTATAGGCTTAATGTTCTATCAAAGTCCACAAGCATCAAAATAAATAAGAAAACACGAAAAGTCTGGTTAGAGGTTAATTTGAGCTCTTGAGAGGTTTGAAAATTTTACTTTAAAATCGAGAATTTATGAATCGATGGGAGTAATACTAGAAAGCGGATCTTGAATTTCGAAGTACACGCATAAAATAGAACACTCCCATAACACTTCCAGCACAGAAGGTCGTTATTCATACAGCAGTCTTTTATTCGGAGCCGTGAAAAGAAATGTATGCGAGCACCGCAAACGAGCAGGGATTAGAAAATCGGAGGACGTAGTCTCCATACTGATCAGCGGGGCGGATTCTTGGAAAACAAACAAACCCGCATCGCGACTTTAATGTATGTAAGGCGATACGGTTCCACCCATTCATTAGAGTTTTATTCAGTCGCTAGAGATGCATCTAGAACCGGATCCTTGTGGGGCACAACGAGAGCGTAACATATTCGGAGCGACGTGATCCAAACTCTAAGCAGTCGAGTGACTACGCCCAATCCACTCAGCGGTGATTTAAAACGACGCAAACCTGAAAGCGTTTATCTTCGCGGGATATAAGTAAATCGGAAGGAAGTGATTACGACGAGTACTGTTAATCCTTGCACTCTTCCGAGTCTCGAATTGAGGAAAATCCGTCACGATTGCTAACAGCTTCCAGAAGGGCGAGAAAGGTTGAGGAAACGGGAATAGGGCCGAAAAACGGGGCCCAAGAGATGTAGGGAATGAGACATGCATGTTGGAAGACGAAGGACGTGGAAGAGAGATGGAGAACTAGGGATGGGATGAATTTGAAGACGCAGAAGAGGGCACGGAATATGCGGGAATGAAGGGAAAAAGGATGTGGTGCGGGATGCATAACATCGAGGCGTGTTCTCCAGAAATGGAGGCCTGACGCGTCGAAAAACATAACTCCTCTTCGAGTGAAAAAATGCAATCTACGAAACCAGTAAATTCCGGTTTATCTCATGCGCGTTAGATGATAATGAACTTTGAATGGAGACCATCAAATAATAAACAGGCTCTTCATCATCATCAAGTTCATTTTCATCTGAATGGAAAGACGGAGTTAAGGTACCAAACTTTTATTTATAGTTCTCTAGACCAACCTCCCTTCCTTCATGTTCTTTTCGATAGATAGAAGAACGCAATGAAATGCTCAATCTAAGACTTATAATAATCCATCGAAACTTTCCGTATATTGGATAGATAAAAACTTTTGCTTCTATTTACGAAGCCAGAAACTTTCAAGGATCAAAACGTAAAACTTCAAGCAAAATAGCCATGTTGTAAAAAATGAACGAATAAAAATCTTAACTGATTTAACAATAAACGCTTTAACTGGATATACAAACTGACTAAAGTATAATACCAAGTGTTTTTTTTCGATTCCTAAAAACATATCCCAATATTTTAAACCATTGTCGGATGGATAGTAAATTTTTTCGTATCGAGCTTTGAAGAGAATCTTACCTTGAACTAAATGATTTGTGGTAGGGAGTTCAGCGATCTCAAGGCGGTCACATCTAATCTCACAAAACTACCATCCGAAAAGCAAAAAAATATGAAAAAGTTGGAGAGTGATCTTTCGGCGTACTATACAAATGAAACTCTTATGGTCTGGAATTCTGCACCAAGAAGTTAAAAAACTGTGGGGTACTTCAGAAGCGAGGGTAAATACTATACTCTCTTTTTAGCATGTACATATTTAAAATATGCACTAAACACAAATGTAACATAATACCTTGAATGTTGACTAAATTTTAGGTTCTCAAGTAAAGATACTGATACTCTAAGATGATAACTAATTTGTCTCCTTAAACATTCGATATTGAGCTATATTAAATAGACACCGATGTGTACTTAGTTTAGGGATCATTATAACTATATTCTCACTCCAAACGTTCTCTACGTTGGTCTGAAGAGAACGCGAGTGAAAGGGTTCGAGAAAGAGAGAACGAAAGTAACCAAGGAGGAGAAAGGGAAAGTGAAACAGGGAAGGGGGGAGGAATTTCGCAGAGTAAGATGAGACGAAGGAGGCGTTGGAAGAAACCTTTATAAAAAAACGGAGGCAGTGATAAAAGAGAAAACGGGTTGTGGAGATGTTGATAGGGAAGGAAAGAGCTGGGAGCTCTACTATTCAAGGTCAATCGTGAAAAAGGGACTGTAGGACCCAAATACATCCCGAAAATTCCGCAAAAGGGGCCATTGAAATTTTCGAAAGACCGTTGAATTCAAATTTGGCAGTAAAGTTCGTGCGGAGAGTAAAGTAAAAGGGGGCACTAGCGAAAGAATTGATTTGGAAGGAAAAATAATGGAGATTTCAACGACTGTGGAAGCGATGTTCTTTAACCGATAAATCGCCCACCGCGAATATCACGACAGGTGAAATAGGCGAGACGAAAAGCAATAAAATGTGAGACAAACCAAAGGCGACCCACGAGTTTGAAGATGTTAGTCCTACTTTCGGAGACTCTTAAACGACAGGCAATTTTGTGGAAGCGACCTTAACTTTCGAAACTTTATCGTTTCATGTCTCAAAAGACATTTCGAAGATCTGAGATTCCGGTGGACCTTGGATCGTAAAAATCCGGAAGCCCAAACGGAAGCCGGTAAGCTTCTTCTCGAAACGCCACTGAAAAATTGCCGCTGAAAAGTATTATATAGGTGAAAGGGTTATTAAAGAAGATTAATTACGTAAAATTCTAAAGTAACAATAAAAATTGCCGCAATATGAATATTTTAACGTGTGGTAAACGATACCCTGACGTATTCCTATTCTATGATCGAAGTCTGTAAAACTTCAGCGTTAAAGCAGAAAATAATTCTCTAAAACGGCTCAAAAAGTATGAGAGAACCTGAAAAAACTTCGTCCGGATAGATCTAAACTGAGGACTCAGCCTAATGCATTTTAAGAGAACGTCCTAATGGTATGAAAGAGAAGAAACGTAGCTTCGGTTAAAATTACGAAGGAGAAATTCCTAATATACCTAATATACTAATATACCTATACTACTAATATATATACCTAATATACAATATACCTATACTAATCAATAGAGAGCCTACGAGCAAAATATAACATTTAATAATATAGTCAAACTCTAGAATTACTATAGAATTATAAACTAAGAATTGATGAACCTATACTATGTGATAAATAACGAGAGAAATGGTGAGTTCTTAGTGTGCAAAATTAACTAATGACTGAGGAAGTATATTGAGCGAAAATATTTCATCGAATTTAACTATATTTTGAGCTTTCTCCAGATTTCGCAAAAACGGATCGATTATAATTCAACACAAAAATATATAATGTAATACAGAATTTAAACTCGGAATAAACTACAAAAATTCTTCACAACAACAAGAAAGCCCGAACGGAGGTATATCCAGATGCGATGGCAAAGTCAAAGTAGATATACTTTACCGAACGAGAGGTAATCGAATCGAACAGAATTGTACGTGCAAGTGTGAGAACACTTGGAAAATTACGGACGGTTCCCAGGATAAAATTGTCGGAGGACTTCGCTCCAAGACTGAGAGGTGGAGAATGAATTGGGAATGAGACGCTTCTCAAAGGGAAATTGGCGAACGCAGGGGATCAAGAGGAGCATAATAGAGGATTCGGAGACGAACAGAGAGGAGGGAGGAGTCTCTGGTGACCTTCAAAACTGGGTGTGACCACCGGTCGAAATTTAAAAAAAGGGGTGGCGAGGGGTTGGGAATAAGTGAGTTGCTGGGTGGAGGCGAAGGGGGAAGAGGTAGGACGATTTCCGCAAGGTGGACGAGAGCGATGGAAGATGTTAACAGGAGGTGGTGGTGGCGTCGAAGAGGAGAAGTGGAGTAGATGTTGAGGGTGGGGCCCATGGAGGGGCGTCGGGTTGCTGGTATATATAGTGGACCAAGTGGCTTCAGAAATCAGCATCACCCTCAGCTCCAATCAAGCAAACAGACATGAAGGTCCTGGTGAGTACAGGCAGACGGTCATCCGAGTCTCTCCTCTCAAAAAGTTTTCGCTTGGAAAACTTCTTCCTCGAAATTCGCGATTATTCACTCGCATTTGCTAACGCAGTTACAATTTTTTCCAAGATCCCTACAAAATTTTCCGTTGTAATTTTTTATTAAGATATTAACAACCGATTTTTGGATTCATAGATAGTAGAGTTACATATTGCATACTAAGTTACATGTACTACCGCATATTCCTTCTCCATGTAATAACTTTAAATATAAATATTCTTTAGATATTTAAATATTACTTAAACTCTTTTACTGAAGAATATTATGAATCGGCAGGGCCGTAATTATTTCAGCATCCTTAATTTCCATCGCCAAACGAAACAAATTTGAGCTATTTCAAGCAGAACCATGAATTTTAATTATTCCTTTAAATTTAACTTTTCTGAAATATACTGACGATTCTTGAGTTAGCAAGCTCTCTCCTATTGTTATATTTATCATTGTTAAAGTTTGTAACTAGTCTAGAGAATAACATTAGGATTCCCTCTCCTAATCATAGTTTGTGCTCAACAATTTTCTTTGTGGAATCGTCAATCTCGAACCACGGTACCCGAGAGTGGGGGTTCTATTGTCGCTGCTTACCCTGCATTGGCAGACGCGGCCTTGCGCCGATATGGCTCGATCCACCCCACACCTCCTACGCGACAACTCCCACAGGAACCACCTCTCACATGCATTTCTCCTTTTGAATAATCTTAAAAACGAGTGACTCATCTCCCTTTGGAATCTCCATCAACCATCCGTCTAAAATTTCGGGCTGACGAATGTTCTAATTCAAACTCGCAGTTACTCGCGAAGTACTCGTACCCTTCTAATTTCACCATTTCTATTTTCAGGTCGTTCTTGCCGCCGCTTTGGCTTGCGCCGTGGCTAATCCCGGCTTCTCTTACTCCACTGTGACACCCTACCACGCATACCCCTATGGCGTGTACCCCTATTCTCACTACTATGGTGTCACCCCCTACAGCGTAGCTCCCTTGGTCAAGACCGTTGAGAAACCAGTCGTTGCACCCGTTGTCGCACCTGTTGTTCCTCTGGCTTACACCGGTCTTGGCGCCAAGCACCAGTACCACGCTCAGGTAAGTTTATGAACACCCATTGATTTATACCCATATGGGCTAGGTTGTTTCTTCAAAACAATTGACTTCAGAAAGTTCAACTAGTAAATCTAAGAATTAAAGAGATTCATGGGTATCAGCACATCTACTCTTGCAGAAGTAAGTTTTTCATCCTCAGAATATTGAAATTTGATCGTCTTCAACGGTCGATCAGTAATTAAGCTAAAAATCTAGCAGATGGAGAAAAATGCAGACTAAATAACTATGATCGTAACGATATTTCCTATAGAGATCAGCATCTCCAAATACATCTTATTTCTTCCATAGGATGAGTTCGGCCAGGCTTCCTTCGGTCATCACTCCATTGACCAGAGTCACGTTGCCTTCCGCGATGCCGCCGGTAACGTGGTTGGACAGTACTCTTATGTCAACCCTGAGGGTAAGGTAGTGACTGCCGCCTACACCGCTGGACAGGCCGGATTCCGCGTTGCCTCCAACGACCTCCCCGTCGCTCCTGCCGTTCCCGAGGTTGCCCCCGTCGCCGCTCCCGAACCCGTTGCTGACACCCCTGAAGTCGTTGCTGCCCGCAATGCTCACTTCGCTGCCCACGCTGAGGCCAAGAGCCGCACCCGCCGCCAGGCTGTTCTTCCCTATGTCGGCTCCTACGTCACTCCCTATGCTCACCACTACTATCCCTATGCCTCTACCCACGTCGTCTCCCCCGTCGTCCGCACCGGCACCCTCACCACCGTCGTTAACACCCCCGGACACGCTGTTTCCTACCGCGTCGACTAAATCCTCAACACCTAACACCCGTTTTTCTTTCCCTCCCGTCAGATAGGCGTGTGTGATCTGTTGTAAGATTGAGACGACCCGTGTATGAACTTTGACGACCTGTAATCTTTCTTAGATATGTAAAAAAAATCCAATAAATTTTCCTTCATTTCTAATTCAGTTGTATTTTATGTTCCTATTCTCGATCCATCCAAAAATCCCAACCATGAAAGGTAAAACTTGTTGATCCATCAGGAATTGGTTTTAAAATACTGGCACACTGAAAAGGCACTTCTACTGCCAGAGTCGATATTATCACTTAAAATTCATCCATTGATACAACATAGAAGATTTAGAAAAACATAAAAGATCATAGTAAGTTTGCAACACAACTTGCCGATAACACTGAAGGAAACTATTGGGCTAACTATAACAGTAAGTAGAAAGATAATCATAGGAATTACGATTGAATGAAAATACTGGTAGAAGACAAGACAGTAATTAGTTAGTCATTCCAATCTCGGAATTTGTCAGCTATACCAATCTGTTCTCAATTGTTTTCAAAAACATAAAATATTAAAATTGAAGAGAAATTAAAGTCTCATCATCGATCTGACTAAATGATACTCAAGCTTCCAAAACTTTTCTCTATCTAGATGTGAGCTGCTATTTTTTCTTCAAATTGAAGAATAACACCTTCAATTCCTCTGATAATACGTACATTGTTTATTTAACTGATTAAAGTTTACCAAATTTAATAAAATAAAAATCTTAAACGCAACACTATTTATTATAGGGTATCTTCACTGTCCTCACTAAAGTAAGTATAAAATTAGAAATAACAATCCCAAAATATGAATCTTACCTAAAATTTCATCCAAATCATAGGAAATTTAAGTAACTAAAAATTATTACCAAAGACTTTCTTAGTTATTTTAAAAAAATATATAGTTATAAAAAAGCTCTGAGTTCCATTTCTTAGGACATGCGTGCACTATCAAGTTTGATCCCAAGTTGATTCCATGAAATTTAACTTTAATTTAGCCTTTCTTTAAATCTTTCTGGTAAGTCAACCAAAGTAAGTAGCAATCATTCCATACATTCTTAACAATCTGACTACTGATTCTCAGTATTGAATACAATAAAAAAATGTAATAATTGGTTTAATTAGGATTACATATGACTGACCTTTACGTGGACTTCCATCAGGCCCAATTCCTTTCAGTCCCACTATTTCTGCTCTAGCTTGAAGTTTAGTCTGAACATTTTCAGCTCCTTCCTTCATTTTAGCTAAGAGCCCTAAGTATGGAAGATAATTAAAGTTAATTGCAGCCATTTAGTAAAAATTATTTCAATTTTTCTGAAAGTATTTTATGGAACTGCTATTTAATAGCAATAATTTTTACTGTCAGTCAAATTTAATCAATATTAGAAGAACTCATAACAGTAACAGTACTAATTAATTATTTGAACATGGTAAATACTGGAAAACTTTAATAAAAATTCTACACTAAACTAAAATGAAACAAACAAATATATTCATGTTAAGCAATAGTTTAAAATAAAGTTCACTATCCTTATAATAAACAAAGTGAAAATGTTTAAAATACACAAAACAAGAAGTTAAAATGAATATTATTTGAATAAATTTTCCCTGAAATATCATTAGTTGAATAAAGATGATAGGATACAGGGGAATAAGAATTTCTCTTAGAGTAAATCAACATTCAAGAGAAAATGTCTAGTAGTCTTGCTGTTCTACAAAGACAATGAAAAACAGAAAATTGAAACAAATTATAGATTATAATGTTCATCTTCATTGAAAGAATATTTTGGAAATAGATAAATTCAATACTAAATTTAACTTAATATTAATCTTGAGCATGATGATATGATGATCTATCAAGTCACAACCTGATAGAAAAATTATGAATTCTATATAATAACTAAAAATGAAACTCCAAACTAATAATGGATACAAAAAATGATATGAAAACATAGACAACTATAGATAAAAATAGATATGTAACAATGAATTGAAAGAAGCAGGAAACTTTAACATTCCATAACTAACCTGTACTCTACAGAAATTAAAAGCATGCATTTAAAATAACCACCATAAATAATTCAATAATAAAATTAAAAATAAAATACATGCAAAAAGTAAAAATTAAAGTTAGAAATAATTTTGCAGAAAGATTGAGAATTAGACTCAGACCCAAATATATATAAAAAAAGAAAAAGATATTAATACAAGCACAAACAGAGAATTAAAGCCAAATATTTGAAAATCATTCATCTCAAACCAAGGAACAGTCAAAATATTATTAAAATCAACAATAAATAAGGAATGAAACAATAAGCAGAGGTTTTTTTGGTAATATTAAGTGGAACTTTTTGCTAGACTAAATAAAAGAATAATACTGAAAAACCAACACCAAACAGTGAAAACTTGTATACCATGTCTGTCTTTCTCCTTGAGAATCCTTTCCATATCACCAGCCTTGTCCTTGACCCTGCCAAAAAAGTCTTTCCGAAGGAATAAAAAAATAAAAAATTGACAGAAAAGGTAGATGGAAGATAGCAAAGGATGTTTCACACAATTAGACAGTTTTGTGTGAAAGAGGATTTAGTGAGGGATAAATTAAAAGCAGGGAAAAAGAAAGGGGAGAGAAAGACTATTAGTAAAAAGCTATGAAATTTTAAAAATTAAATTACAGTATAGTTTATACTTTAAATATGCTCAAATATTATTTTAATTACTTCCTATTCATAACATATTTATATGTTGAGGTAATATCATGACAAATTGAATAATATTGTGTATAAATATTTGTTATATGTTCAAATACGTTATCATTGTACCAATGATTAAACATGAGAATCATGAGTAAGTTCAGTTCTATTCAATATAGGAAAAGTAATAAGATCTCTAACCAAAATAATTTTTGGCAAAACAAAAACAGTTTTGCTAAAGATAAATCTCTAAATTCTGAGCACTTTAGATTAAAATTGTAAAAAAATCTTATTGAATACAATCATGAGAATAAACTGAGGATATTAACATTTAAATGATGGAAATTTGTTTGATTATATTTATGATACTGATAGCATGATTAGGATATTGATATTATATGTATACATAGCGTGCATTCTTACACCATACCCAAAACTTTCTTTTCCTTAGAATGGAAAATGACTGAAAGTATCCTAAAATATATTTCCAAAATAATTAAAAGAAAATTATTTTTAATATTTACTATCTATTTATCAGACTGAAGCCAATAGAAAGGTATTATTAACAAATTTAAGATCCAGATACATTGGTAAGTAAATAAACCATCACCCATTATAAGGCATAAAAGAAACAAGTTGAAAATGCAGATATTTAAGTATGAAATGTCCATTTAATTGGTTAAAATATAAGAAAATGCAAATAGTTATCCCAATAGTAAAGAACAATGAGGATTGAAAGATAAGCTTTTAGCAATAATTAAAATGACCACAAACCTAAAGAAGGGGGAACTTTATATTGTTAGTACTTATTTACCAGCTATCTTCTTATGTGCATCTGGAGAAGCTGACTGTGTAAGTGCAACAACCTTCATGTAGACTGATTGATTGATCAGACCTTGAGCTTCCAAAGTACCAGGTGACATTGTGCTGTACTCTTCGCTAAGTAATTGAACTGGAGGATTAAACATTACAAATTAAGAGGGCTTAATTTAAAGACACTATATACATAAAATATTCAAACTTCTTAGAATAAAAAGCTTCATAGGAGAAAGAAGTCTACATGCTGAAATATTAGAAAGACGACTTTCTTCAAATTTATATATTCTGCATACAACTAATTCCTCTATTACACTATTTCATGCTCTCTACTTATAAATCATTTCCATGTTTAACACTAATACCTCTTCTAATACTTTTCATACTTATACCTTAATAATTTAACAAAAAGGATCTTATAAGGTCTAAAAGGAAGGGTAGAAGAAGAAAATTCACAGAATTGGGCAAGAAGAAGTATTGATCATTTTGCAACTGGACTCCATGAACAAAATAAAAAAATATTTTGAATTCACATTCTCTTTCTTCAATGGAAAAAAGGAAGAAAGCATCTTAAACTCTCCTAAATTCACAGTTACGCTAGAGTATCAAAAGAGAAATTTTAAACACTAGAAATATTCAACAAATCATTTAAGAACATACAAGAATTAGACAGGATCATACTTTTTCCACAATTTTAAAAATCATTTAAGGTTAAACAAAAACTTTAAAATTATTTAATATAGTTATATACACCTTAAATGATAAAGTTATACATTTTTAACATATAATTACACCAAAAACATTTGAAATTTACAAGAATACCAAATGAATAAATAACACAACAGTTAAATAATACTAAAGATAGGGTAGCAAGAATTTTAACTGACAAGATAATACTTCACAGTTCACAAATAAATACCCTTTATAGCAATTGTAAACAGGTTTGACATCATGCAAGTACACAATGAAAAAAATTCATAGGGATGCTAATTGTATAACCATATTAATTTAATGCAATACAATTATCATTATCATCAATGTTATTTTGCTCTATTTTTCATTGAAAATTATCAAATAACATGCAATTTTACACTGTGATAGCTCAATAAAATCTCACCAGCAAGTGCTTCAATATCGAAGAAGAGTATATGAGCTTCTGGATCTCTAGGGTTAGTTCGCAGTCCTTGTACCATAAGTGGAGAAGCATGATTTTTACGAAGAAAAGCCATTTCTGCACTTTCACCATGTTCTCCATCATGATGGAGTTGCTGCAACTGATGCAATCCTCTCTGTAAACAAAAATAATTCAATGTTCTATAAAATGTCAAAATTGAAATTTTTAGAATTTTTATCACAATAAAAGTAATGAATTAATGAAGGGTTATAATGCAATATATATGTTTATGATTAATATACAATCAATATTATGTGACCATCCTGCTCCCTAAGCAACTCTGATAATGCACATAAAATACAAGTAGATGGAGGAGGTACTAGGAGAATTTGTTTGAAGAATTCTTCCTTCCTGCAAATGATACTTAATAATAAGCTACAATCTATGATAAGTTTAAAAAGGTGTTAACACACCCTGCCACATGCCCAAAGGCTGCTTGAAGGGTATTTATATAGATGAATATTGTTGAAAGAAGTTGAAAAAGCAGTCAGAAAATATTAATATGCATACAATTCTAATAGAATATGAAGAATAAGATGTTAATTTTTTTTAATAATTGCATTTAATAATTCCCAATAGATAGCTCTCTAAGCATAGTACTAATTTGGACACCAGAAATTTTATTAAACACGCTGTACTGAGAATTTCAAAATAACATACAGTTATCTCCCATGACATATCTGAGATTGAATCACACAGCTGAAAAATGTATTTTCAATTATAACAAAATATGTTCATATAATACATCAAATGAATTTTAAGGACTTACTATGGTTGCATGTCTTATAGCAGATAAGTTACGGTGCCTTAAGCCCCGCAACAAATGAATGGCAGGATTTGCAAGACCCATTTCTCCTCCACCTCCTAAGCCTCCACTTCCTCCACCAACACCACTTACACCTGCTATTGTATCGTCACATGCACAAAGAACTTCCTCAGCAGTAATACCATGTAATACCCGATCAAGATGCCCTGAAACAAATTAAAGGTAATTCATTAAATTTATTTATACACATACACTTTGAAAATAACATTATAAGTACATATATTTAACTGGAAAAATATCTGAAAAACTACTAAAATCACTCCAAGTTATTTAATATTCATTTATATCCATAACTACATTCTCAGTATAAAATATATATATTAATCAAACAACAATATTTTTAGTTTATAAAGAACTAACTACTCATCATACTTTATCACTTGGTGATTAAAGACCCCACTAGATAGCATATCAGATGTTTTTCTCATAAAGACATTATTTGGCCAAATTAAAAATAAAATTTATCATGCATCAGAAGGATGAAGACAGGCATAATATATGGAATAATAGAAGATAATAGTAATAGCAAAGAACTATAGATAAATGCAGATGGTTTATTTGAATGGTTATCCTCAAATAATTTGAATAGAAACAGAGATTAATAATAAATCATTAGGTTAATGAACATGAATGAATTTCAGTATTCATATCTACATCTATTTAAAAAAACCCCCAAGCTGCCTTTCTGCATGTGGAAGGTAATGAAATCACCATGACTCATGCAGTTTAGTTCTTTTACCTATAGTTTTTGGGGAAATGAATGAATTTTTAAAGCACTGTGTCTGAACAACCTATGTAGCAGGGAAGACATATTATATGGGTAACATCTTCTATTAACTCACTTTTACAAAATTTTTTAAGCAGCTTAATCCTTGATTTAATCTTCTATTTTATATGGGAATTCCAATCTGCATCATTAAGCAACTGAAAAATGCTCACTGATTTGTAGAAACATTATTTTAAAGCAAATAACCTTTTGCTGGACCTTCTCCTTCTTTTGATCTTGTTTCTTTTGACAAAACTGAGTTTCTTAAGTGCTTATCCACATATCCTACTAATGTGAGCACTCAATGTTACACTTGGATATTTTACTGATTCTAATGTTATTAAATCCAACCCAACCAATCAATTTTCTCTAAGTTGTTCCATAATATTATTTTAACTTCTACACTCTCTATTCCCCCAAAATTATTGTGTCATCTGCAGATATCCTAACTTTACTGACTGATTACTAAATAAGTACATAATACTGAAGGATAAAATAATAATAATAATAATTCATCTTTCTTTAGGGTGAAATTTAATAATTAGTAATTATTAATTCAGATAGACACAGCTACATTAACTTCAGATTAGAAAACTCCAATACACCAGGACCCAAACCCTGTCCCTGGAACCTTAGGGATATTAACACTAAGCAACTGGAATGCTAACCACTTGGCCAAAGAAGCTACTGTGTATTATATGCACTGGCTAAGGAAAATAAGGCAAAATATAATAATATTATATATATAAAAATATTTTATATATATAATAATATTATATATAGGAATATAAACCTTTATTGAAAAATCTGATATAAATTCGTTGAATTTTATAATATGATCTCAAAAACAGTTTAAAGGTAAAGAATCTGCTACACATCATCTGTTAGGGCCAATAATAGATTATGACTTTCAAACATAAAATAAAACAGCAAAATGAAATTAAAATATAAATTCAATTATAAGAGTAAATAATACCAAAGCATACCAGTTTCCATCTGCCAAACATACACTGATCCATCAGAACATCCAACTACCATAAAATCATCCAGTGGTCGCCACTTGATTGTGACAACAGGAAACAGGTGGCGAGAAGCTAGTACTACACACTTGCGCTCTGTCAAACCAAGAAGGGCTACAGAATGGTCGCTGCCTACACTGCAGATACATTTCTGTATTCTTGGCTATAAAATAAAATTAAAATGAAGATAAGAAACTAAGTTATCATACATTTATATGAAATAACTAAGTTAACATACTATTTTGGATATATTTTCTGAAACATTTGACCTTAAACTATGGGTCACATTTTCTTGAGCTGTGTTTACAGAATATTGAGGTTTATTTATTGGCTAAGCTAATGTACTTGGTGGAAATTTATCACAAAATTATATTTAATAAAATAATTAATGATAATGAAACAGTAATAAAGAGCAAATGAATAATTACAGAATTCAATCCTTTTATTTTGATAAAAATGAGATATATTAAAATTAATATTATAAATTTACAAGGTTAGAGATATCGTACTTTAATTTATTTAATGAAATCCTATAAAAGGGAATGTCTAAAAATTTTCAAAAGACAGTACCACAGGAAAAGTGTTAGTTAAATTTTTGTATGGGTTTTCAAACAATGTCATATAATCCCTCAAATGATATATGGCTAGGTTTCCTCAGAAAGAAATCCTGATCTTAAAATGTAAAACAAGAAAGTAGTTACTTAACTGAAGGCTAGGGAAAGAAAACTTCAGCTTCATTTGAGGAGCAGAACAAATATGAACTTACATAATAATATAAGGGAATGTAGAATACAAAAATAAAATATTTTCTACTCAAGCTGCATAGTGAGAGGTTTTTACTTTATATCAGACTAATGCAGTATATCTAAAAATTAAATATATATGTGTGTGTATATATATATAATTCTTATCTTATAAAATTATAATTGATTATTTGATGATAAAGATTTGTTTCTCTAACTTCAGTAATCTAATTTTCAGAGATTAAATTCTAAATCACTGTTAATATAATCTAATTGATTAATGAATACACAAGAATATGATACATAAACGTGATATTCAATTAATTCCTATTTTTTAAAATTAATAATGAGATTTACAATTTTGCTGGTGATTCAGAATTTTAAGGTTGAAAAGAAACTGCAATATAAAACATGATCATAAGGCATAAAACAAAACCTTTTTAATTTCTGGAATGATCTTAAGTATAATTCATCAGATGCTAACTGAAAATTAAGTCAATATAAGAAATCATAACACAAGATCATCAGTTATAGATTTTCCTAGTAAAAAGACAATTTAAAATAATTTACTCACACTGCAGTCACTTGGAGGAACCAGCAGTTGTGTTACTTCTCCAGCATGAACACAAAATCTATGAAGCAATGACCCTGTGTTGAGATCCCATAAACATACTGCAAAATCAACCCCTCCAGACACAAGTTGAGATGGTTCATAATGAGAATGAACATTATGGGGATACAATAGACAATTTACCCTTCCTGAATGACCTAAGAGCAGCTGATGAGGAGGCCAATCTAAGAGGAATAAAGAGGAGACAATTTTCAGGGTAAATTATACTGAGTTATAATTAAATACCACAATTGAGATATAAAATATAAATTCTGAAATGCAGATGACCAAAATAATTACTAATTTAACAAAAACAGATGAACCTGTTTGAATGAATATATTCAAATGACCAACTAATAATCTTAGAAGTGAAAAAACAAGAATAGATTTTGTAGAAAGTTAAGCACACAAGAATTGTAATGAAAGTATTATATATATATAAACACATAGAATTCTTGAAAGCAATTATCTAATAATCTATTATTAATACTTATTAAGTTTGACTTGAAGAATGACAGAGAATTATATCCAATGAATATCAGAGGAAAAGTCTTATCATACTCAGTATTGGTTTTTTCAACCTTCAGTACTTTTATTTCCTTCTATTATTTTTGTATTGGAATCTAGAGAACACTTTTAAGGGCCACTCACTTTCATGTTTACATGTGAGAAAAGCAGAGGTGACTATTTACAAGATATCCTATAACAGAATGAATCATCTCCTGAACTCAGCTTTTATTATTATGGCTATATTTTCTTTAATATAAGCCAGGTTTTAAAAATAACCACTTTGTTATTAATTAATTCAAAACAATTGCATAATAATAAAGCATAAATTTTAACATGGATGATTCCCAAATTTTCCATTTTATGTTTAGATTTTTCGTGGTCCATACAGGTAAATATTTTTAGGAATATTTCATATTATTATCATTAACAGTGCTATAATTAAAATAAAATCCTCATTAAAAGTAGTATGTATGCCCATATACCTTACAATATATACAAATAAACACTCTTCATTTTACTATTCTATGTTAACTGTAACCTGTAAACTAGCATTCCATATATTGAAAAATGCAAGAAACAAATGGTGATTAGGGCCAGTATATTTACGAATAATTTGTATTAGAAGGGGTTGAGCTTAAAATTACTAAAACAAGTAGTTGCTCCATTTGGTTTCCCTTAGAAAGATATTTTGGATTAATTAAAAATAATTATTTTAAAAATAAATTAAATTGCTAATAGTTTTTAAAAATGAAATGAAATCCATATTTTATTCCACTAACCATCATACTGCTGATGCCTGCCATGAAGAAGCTGAAGCATAATGCTTTGTACTGCTGGAACTATGACAATGGAGCCATCCTCACGACCACAGACTAAGCGTCCTTGTTGAGGAAGGAATATGCTTGCAGTCAGCTTAACTCCAGGACATTCAGGTGTATCCTGGGGCAGATAATTAAAAAATAAATATATTAAATTTCTTCAGCTCAAAAAAACATCAGCATAAATTAATTACAAGTTCATATTTATAATGATTTCACCTGTTGAATCACTCTGAGAGAAATATTTATGTACATTCTCACTGTACATCAAGATGATTGATACAAAATATTTCTCTTGTATTCAAGAGAAGAATTTGGGTTTCTTAATACAGGAAGTTAACAATTACAAAAAGGAATAATTACACATTTAACTAAGGTGAAATGTTAAGGTTTAGGATTTTAGTTCACTTGTACAGTAAAATTCAAGTATAACCTAATAATAATTCTATTAATTATTACAGTGTGATTAATAAGGAGAGGCAATAAATCAAACACTTACAGATTCCTTTTAAATGTCAGAAATAGAGAACTTAGGCATATTGTAGATATATTTTTTTGTTTAACTAGATTGCATTTTTTGTCATTATTTCCACAACAATTATAATAGTTTAAAATAAAAAATACCAACCAGCTGGTCAAGAATTCCAACAGGAGGGGGCTTCATTTCTGACCAAGCATTTGTAAGGCTGGTAGTATAATTGGGAGCCAAACCTGGAATGATATCTTCATTAGCATTAAAGATAATAATTTTCAATAATTCATCAATACAACTTAATATGTTTCCCAGTGGATGCATATTTCTTGGATTTAAAGAAGAATAAAAGGATAACTCATTTTCAATTAATGTACATGATGCTAACTGACATGACAATAAAGTAATAATTCATTCACACCTGGAGGTTTTACAAACTCTTCTTGACGAATTTGTGATAGCTGTCCATCAGTCACATCAGGAACAATCCAATAAATGACGTTCCCATCAGAATCTCCTCTTAACAGGTATTTATGACATTTACCATGTCGAGAAGTGCCAACAAAAAACTGCATTGCTGGTGGACAGGAAAGGGGCTGAAATTGTTACAGAAATGAAAAATGTTTTCAATAAATCATGAAAAAATAGGAAAATTAAAGACAAATAAGTACTGCAAGTAGATATGTGAACTATACAAATTTTAAATAGCCAAGAAATACTTATCGATATATACAAACTAAATTTTTATCAAAACTGATAATAGTTTGGCTAAATCTTGCTCAGGAGTTTCAAGTAAGAATTATAATCCTTCAACAAAAAATCAATCATACATTCATAGTATAAAAGAAATGAATGAAAAGTTTGATATTTATAGATAATTTAGAAATAAGTATGAAAATTTTTAACAGGATAAAAAAGATTATAAAGTGACTAAAAAATGTCCGCAAATAGGTATAAAACATTAAAAGCTATGTAAAGAGCAATGGTTATCACTTATATTCAACAAGGCAAGGAAATAGTAGATTAAAATAATCTAGTTGAAAGCCATATAGATACTTGATTACACTATCCAATAAATAATGGCTATTCATAAAAGGGTAATAATATAATTTCAAAATGTATCATCAACAAAAAATGAGAAGGAAATACACATCAAGCTTACCTTCTCTGAAGGAACAGCCAGAATGCAGTACAAAAATGGATTGTCTGCATCTGTAGCCCTAGCATGGAAATCTTTGTGATCAGCAATACAGCTGTAAATATAAATGAAAAAGGAAAGAGGAAAGGAAAATGGGATTTAAGCAAGGGATCAACAGAGTAGAGAGAGACAGAGAGGATAATACCGTAAGAATTCTGCATAACTCAAATAGGAAGACTGAAATTTCCTAACTCTCAGTTTTAATAATTCATTCTCATAAAATGTATTCCATAAAACTTCAATTTCATCAAACATTTTCCAATAAACTGGTATTAGGTTTAATAATCATAGAATAAAATAGGTTTTCCCTGAGATAGTCAACTTAATAAGGCGTATTTAATTTATCAAAAGATTATCTTCTCAGAAGTTAAATAATCAGAATCCCATAAAAATCATGAATTGAAATGATGATGCAAATATCAAAAACTATTTTTGTTCAAAAATGTGATATTTTGATAAATTTTAATACAAAACTGTATGATAAAAATATATTCAAAAAATACTATCTTGTTTGAAATATCTATTTTTAAAAGGTGGCAAATGTTGTATTACTGATTCTGTAGAATGTAGATAAATGCATAAAAAAATCAAGTGTTAAAAACCATTATCAAACTACAAAAGAGGTATCTATAATTATTTATATAACATTTACAAGAAGCAGACTAACTAACATGCACTAGGTGCAAAATGAAGACTTTAACCACCATTGATTAAAAGATAATTTGTAATAGGAATTGTAAATTCCTACATATAAATTATAATTCAATTCATTGAAATCAATGGTAATTAAATAGTTAAAAAAGCATTGTCGACTAATGATAGGGTTAGATGTTGTAGTACACAATTTTTTATAAGAGTAATGAAAAATTTGACATTTGATGGAAAATATAGTTTTTTAATCCAATCAAAATTCTTTCAAGCTCTACATGACATGCTAACTGAAGCAAAAAACCAAAATACTTGCTTTTTTGCAGTGGAAAGCAACATGATTAGCCTGAAGCACATGGAATAAAAGATACATAAACATGACTATAAAGTGAGACTGAAATAATAAAAAGTGCTTAATCAATGCTAAAAAGTAACTTCTTACCACAGATGCATAGAATTTTATGAGTGATACCATATAGTAAAATCCATATTCACAAAATATTTATCTTTTTCCTTGGACCATTATATACTCTCAATTATTTAAATATCTAAGATATTAAAAACCTTTTAAGGCTGAAAATGCACAGTTTTACATATAATTGTTTAATTGGTAAAATATGGGTTATATTTATATAAAACCAAAGCCCATTAGGTAAAAAAGAGTAAAATACAATCTGAGTAAAGTTATTTTTAATCAGCATCACTAATAAGTATTCTGGGAAACTTTTAGTAGCAATTAGATCATTTATACATTATCAAGTAATATAAACACTTGGATCATTATCTTTAAATCTAATGTTATCTTCAAAATCATTCAGTTTTCTATGAATTTGCTGATTTTTAAGATGCTAATCCACTCATACTTGTTTAGATAATTAAATGAACGTAAATAAGTTAAAAATATTGACAGAAGTGGTCTATAGTCCATAGGTGGAGACCAAGGTATTAAAATCGAAATAAAAATAATGAACAAACATTACATTCAAATAATACACAATTAAGTGTACTATTTGAATGTTAAAATTATATTCAAATAATACACATTTAAGTGTATTAATTGAATGTAAAATTTATATTCAAATAATACACATTTAAGTACATTAATTGAATGTAAAAATTATATTAGAAAAAATTATTGGGAAAAGGCTATTCCTGAAGGTTACCTTAATTACATCATCTTCTGCTTAAGTGTTAATATATTTTTCCGTACACATTAAATTCATTTTTTGAAATCATCCCATTGTATACAAGGAAATAAATTTAAATTTGAATCCATAGGGATTTTTGTAAATGTATAATTCTAAATCAGTCTCATAGATTTAAAATTATAATGATACAAAAATAAAGATGGTATAATATAATTAATTGTTAAGGGCTTTACTCTGCAGAAATCTATAGTATATAAACAAAAAAATTAAGAATTAGTTATTCCATATTGTATACAAGATTTCTTCGTTTACAAAAATATAAGATGTATGATTCATTTAAAAGAAATCCCAATGTCAATGAACTACGAGTAACCACTGAATATGTAAAAATTGTAAATTTACCAAGAAATTTAATATTTCACTGCATCATGTATGTAAATTTTTAAATATTGATATATCACACAGTATTTTCAAAAAGAGTACAAGTGGGTGTGAGAAAATAATTGAGAGTATTTTATCAAATAACAAAATATCAAGATAATTTTAGTTAAGATTTCAGTAATTTGCAAAGGTTTGCTGGAATGAAGAAAATATGGAATTTCTGTACAAAGAGCAGTAGCAATTGTTCCACAATTCCAGAAAAATATATCTATAGGTAAAAATTGTGGTACTTATCATCCATATAAAGAGGAAAAATAAATAGAAGAAATTTTTCGAATTTAACTTAATTCAATGATGGATCCTATCTGTCAGATATCAGATATTTTCCATTTCAAATTTTTTGTTGTTCTTAAGTTCAAAGAATAGACTAATATTTAATATTTTAAAACGTAAATATAAAAATTAATAATTTATTTTTAATATGCATAGCTCTCTCTTACTTCACTTGCAAGAAATAAAGGAATTGAAAGTTAATTCAGCGGATATAATGTTTTCTTTTCCAAGAAGTTAAGATATAGATTACTTCATTTGCAATTTAATTTTCACATATACTGAGAGCTATTTTTGAAATTTGGACACAGTTTTCTTCAAATTAACTAATATTTCAAATTGATAAAGAATTTGGTGTTGTAAAGTGAAATTACTGCAAACTTCATACTCATTAAAAATTGACTCTGAATTTCCTAGGAATGATGGATGATGTTCCAAGATAATTTGAGAAACAAATAAGAAAACAATTGATACTATTCAAAATTGTACATTTTTGAGGCTAATAAAAATTATAAACATGAAATAACAAAAAAACACATCAAGATAGAAAAGCAAATCAGAGAACAATTACATAGTTAAGAGAATGATAGTGGCTAGTATAAATATGGGAACATCTCAACCTGAAGTACTTTATATGTATAATATAACAGTTCTTAGATATGAATATTTATTAATGATAAATGAATATGAGACATCACTTCTTTGATTCCATCAGTTATATTTTTACATAATTTAAAAAGAAAAGAAAATGTAGGAACAAGTTATGATTTAAGACATAATAAATGTTTAATTCTGGCAACAGTAAAAGAAATTTCACACCCCCCGAAAAAATAATTTTGAGTAAACCAAAAATAAATGATAAAATTAGTCTCACATATTTAAGAAATATAGGGACATTCAATTTTAGATAATTAACATTTTTTGGCATCTAATAAAATTTGTTCACATTCAGTATCCAGGAAGAGATGTGTACATGTATTCATGCTACAATTGTCACAACTTTTTTAACAGTGGTCATAAAAAACACATACAATCACAGTGCAAACAAACATATACAATGCTTACATAGGATTAACACAGAATATTTTCATAATGAAGTTTGATATAATTGATCTCAACAAAATATATTATACATGACATTTTTTTGAACAAAACATGTAAAATGTGTAAGCAACTTATACAGTCACTTCTGTTAAATTTAAAGATGATAAAAAGTATAATATTAACAGATTAATATGGACTATAAATTTAAGATAATTTAATATTTCTCTAATAATAAAATGTAAATGAACCTCTTAAGGTTATTGGTGGAGGAGTAAATTTTAAAAAATTAAAAATCAATAAAAATAATTAAGTAATCCATTAAACATGGTTTATTAATAATGTATTTTAAAATCAGGAAAACATAATTCTTTAAAATTATAAAAAATGCATCAAGCAAGCGATGTAGAACATGAAACAACAGCCACACAGCAAACACTTTTTGCAAAGCAAAATTTAAAAGCTACTACGATATATAAATAGAGCTTTGGGTGGTACTACCAACCTAATTGCCTTTCCTTTCAGCTTACTATCCCACACGCGCACCATTGGAGGAATTGAGTGAAGATTATGGCGTTCAGGAGTGCAAGGAGAAGAAGCATTTAAGAGGTTACCAGATTAAGGTAAAGGTTGGGTAGTAGGGAAGAATAGATAAACCAATTAGTTACTATTGCCATTCTGCAGGCAATAAGGAACTATATAGGAGTGATGACATTCTATAGCAAGGGTATAGGACATATCATCTGGGGAATGCATAAACAGAAAAAGTTTTTAAAAATTCTGGATTAAGAAATTATAAAAGATGAATTATTATTTGATGTTGAACTAAGTTGAATTATTAAAAATAAACCTCTAATAAAATATAAAAATTATTGAAAAATATATAATGAATCAGTGCAAAAATCTATTGTAAAAGGAGATGATATTTCCTATCAACACTTATTCTATTTTGGAGGTCGCTCATAAGCAATATTAAGGTAATGGAGCAAGGCAAAAGGAGAAGCGGCAGGCACTTCCCAGTCAACTAAGAGCACAATCAATACCAATTGCTGTGCATAGGATAGGGTTAAAAAGACCGATTCTTACCAAATCACTTCTTATTGTTCATTAGTCTTGAACTTTTAACACTCATATTTCATCTTAAAAAAAGGAATGTGTATCATACGTCAAAAATTAATGATACTAAAATATATTAGTTTATTACAATATAATATATTAGATACTGATAAACAAGTATTCAATACTAAATTATAGTCTAGTTTCATAAAGAAACCTTGTGTTATTTTCATACAAATAAAGAACAGATTTAAAAGAATTAAATCTGCTGGGGTATACATGGTAAATGGCACATTAAATTTATGAAATAGAAAATATAGTAAATAAAACAAGCATGCTCATGAGATTATTGAGAATTTTATGAGAGGCAAAAGGAATAATGTCAAGGAAATTAATTGAAGTAAAGCTTGTGGTAATTTTAAAATTCTTCCAGATATGTTACAATAAATAAATAACACCAGAGCTTTTGAATCTCTAATTAAGTAGCCTGATTGGGTATGGTATAAAGTTTTTAATAGTCACTGGCTATTTTGAGAAATTTTTATCTTAAATGTGATATATTTATAAAATTTAATCATAATCAAACCTCCATTCAATATTTATGAAATAGTGTACAATTCTGATCTGACAATATCAATTTTCTTAACCCTTTGAGTGCCAATGATGATATATCTTTGCTATAAGAAGGCCTGTGAAAACCATGTTTTTTTTTATTCTATAAATATTTTAAAATGTACTTGATACAAGAATGGTTTCTTATTTACTACGTGGCTTGGTAATTTTAATTGTTCATTGCTATTATCAACAGATTGGTTAATATAAACAACTATATGACAGATTGAAATTTCCGAGCTTCACTTTCCGTTTTTGCGAAACAGCTTCTTGGTGCAACATTTTATATGCCAAATTGTTTGGTAGCCTAAAACCAATACTTTCATCTAAAATTCTTTACCCTATATTTATGTTGGGAATATTATTTTCTGTATATTTTTACTTCTTTGATATTTATTACATAACATTTTTTATTAAATATATTTATAAAAATATATTAAAATATTTTTTCTTATTTTAATATTATTTAGTGATAACAGACTCAAATTCTCATCATTGTTATTCAGATACCGGTGTTTTAAGGTTTTAATAGTGTTCTTCTAATGGCAAGGAAGAGATACCTCATCATTTTGACTATCTCCCCTGAATTTTATGCAGCTGACAATGTAAAAATGAATTAAATATGTACTTAAATTTTGGCAATTTTCTTGGTTATTATGTAATTATATTCTAGAAAAACTGTGATATTTCATATTTATCATTCTTTTATTTTTGAAAAAGGATTTTTTCCTTTATTTTTGGGTCAAAAATTAAAAATTAATTTTTTCAATCTTGTAAATATAAAATTAAACTATTACATTTGAGTTTCACAGTAAACAGTGACCGATATATTTTTATATTCATTAGGAAGGAAGGATTCTCTTTTGATCACAGAAAAAAGTATGTTAAAAGAGAAATAAATAAGCAAATAAATTAGTTTAAATAAAGTCCTACACAATTTGTAAAATACCCATGACACTTCTGGGAGTACCCACCAAAAAAATTGGTAGCACTCAAAGGGTTAAATTTTCTATTTCAAGGATTTATCAAGTTTACTTGAGTCTCATTAAAATAATATAATTCGAATAGAAAGTTGATGAAATAAAAAAATTAAGGCTTTTTTATTGACATGAGATTTCATATATAAAATTTAACGTAAGTTTGATAATATGGGAACATTATGGACCGTCTCCTTATAATTATTCAATTAGTTGGAAATGCAAAAATCATTATCTGCTCTCTAGTGTGGCTTAATAAGACAGGTTATGACATGAGACCAGAAATCATTTTATTTAATACTACTATATTATATTTACTAAAATATAGGGATTATTATAATTTTCAACATGTAAGATATGCGATTAATTAGCACCATGACATACCTTAAAAAGATGACTACCATGGTAAGTTTTTATTGAATGCTTGAGGATTATATATACATTAATAACTAAAACTTGTTTACAGTATATGAAAAATTACTTTAAGGGTTTATAAAAGATAAAACACAATTGAAAAATTTAAAACTCAAATAAAAGAGTAATGTGTTTGTTATTTGCTCACACATATTCACTTTTAGTTTATTTGCTTCTTGGGAATTTCCAATAAAGAAAATATATGACTTTAATCAAAGATTAAGGAAAATTCAGGAATCGCAAGTAAGTTACAGTGAAATGATTGGATTGCTATTCTACTTTTACATCAAAATTAGTGGAATTCCTGGCTAATTTTATGTTGAAAATTAAATATAGTATAGGAAATGACATGGTATGCTTCTAGAGAAGCAACAGAATGAAAAAGCATGACAAAATTCATAAATGCAACCTTTAACCCTCAGCTAATATTTGCATTTCATATGGTTTCAAAAATAATAAAATCAATGATTTTGACTTTAGTCAAAAAATTAGACACATTTTGTCGTAAGTGATACTGATTGAAATCTATGCATTAAAAAACTGGATACTAAACATATTAATATAAAATATTCTTATTTATTATTAAAAGTATTATATTTAAGCATAAGATTTCTTCAATAAATTTGATAGAAATATATTCTTTGGTTTGACCTAATTTTTTTAGAAAACAAATTTTACATCTTTTAAAACATTTTAATTGAAATAATGTTCACTCTTTAAAATTAGCTCTACGAAAAGATAATCAGGGAGAAAAATGGGCAGCCAAGTATGTACTTGGTCTCCATCAGCCAAGATATTTTCTACTAGGGACTTAACATCCTGTTAAAAACTATTACATTTTAATGCACAGCATTTCATACTGAAGCATTGTATTATATTCATGCTAATTACAAAAAATACACAAAGTTACTTATTCTGCTCATACTAAAGCAAAGTATTGAAAAATAACAGAATGAAAACTGCCCAGTATATTGAACAAATTAAATAGTAAAACATAATTGAAGAAGTCTAAACATTACAGTTTAGACATAGGAACTGTTAAAATTAAAATAAGTGTACAAAATAGCAATATTGTTTTATGCTATGATGGATTCTATATAAAATTTAGAAAAATATATTAACTTTGGTGTGCATTAACATATGCTACGAAAAAACCTTAGGCTCTTATCCTAATTAACCAAGTCATTTCAGTTATATAATTAATGTCATTCAGCAGATATTTATTTTGATATCTCAGAAAGATAATTCATCTTTATTTTATGGACAATGGTCAGTGCATTGGCATACAATGATGACAGTAAATAAGCATTGCCTAATAAGACATGCAAGATTCTCTATCCTGAATGTTGTCAGAGCTTGAAAGCAAAAAATTGTTCATAAAAAATAAAGGATGTCGTAGGAAGGAAATGAATGGTAAATCATGTATTACTGTGAGGATATTCTTAGATAGATAAAAAGACATACCTTATTTTACCACCTTTTGTTCTACTTGTTAAATTTGGTGCATTTAAATAAGAACAATCACTAATGTACATATATAAAACAGGATTTCAGTATATTATGGAGTTAACAATTTATACACTAGTTTTCTTTAGATCTATTCAATTTGGTACTGAGAATTGTAATTAAATAGTTAAAACTTTAAATTACACAATATCAATGTTAAAATTCTCTCCTGCACAATAATAAAAATAACAATAAATAAAAATTATTCAGCACACTGTTCTGCTAAATTCCTATCTATTGATCAATAAGATAGCCATTTTCAAATATTTTAGAGCTTTGTAAGGAAATTAGGGTGATAGGAATTTAATGTTGAAAGTCTATTTTCGATGCTTCCTCTAGGAAAGAGAGACAATCTTGGCATACATCCACTAATGATACCCTTCTAAAAAATACCATACATTCCATATACAATTCTCTTTGAGTAGGAAAACTAAAGCCACCGTTCACAAGCAATTTTTAGTTTTGATAATTGATGGGAACTGTATTTTGATACAATTATATTATTATATTATACTGAATGAAAACAATGTTTAAACCTCACTCAATATCTAGGCAATTAAAATACGTTTCAAATGAATATCATTAAAGTCAACACAAAATATATTGATAAAATAATTTGAAGAAATACCTGGAGGATTGTTTAGTGAAATAAGGATTTTAATTTTTTTTTACATATAATACCAAAATGAATAAACTACATTTGCTTAAAAGATAAGTTTAACCATTTTCTCATCACTGCCATTTTTGGTTGATTATTGTATGATTAACAATATTAATATCTGATGACAACTTTTTGAGTCATGTCAGAAAGTGTATTAACATTTAAATAATTTTCTAGATTAAAATACACTTAACCTTACTCAAGGTATTTGGGCAACTTTTATATCAAATTATGACAATCTTTTTTGTCCATAACATAAATGAATTCAATGAATTCTATCAAAACAATATCATATTCATAATAACTGCAATTTCAAATACAAACATTCAGATGTTTCTTTATGATTCAAAATATATATTATTGGAAGAAATCAATCAAATTGTATACATTAAGCAATCAATAAAATTGTTACCGAGTTGATAAATATGTTCCAAATGTGTTTGTTATAGATAAATCCCCATCTAACCAGTCCAAGATTGGAGAATAAAAGTTCTTATTGAAAATATTGCTTGCAATTTATGGAAAGATACTTGAGAAATAATTGGTTAACATAAAGTTATCATAACCTCTTACAGAAAAACCGTGTTAAGATTATTTTAACACCGTTTACTGGCATACACAAAACATATATCAGTAATAAATACAAGGTTTACGATCTTATGACAAGGCAATTGTCAACTGTCAACACCATTGTCATACATGAAAAGCAAAATAGAGAATGAATAGTAATACAATAAAAAATAATTAAAACATTAAACCTTACAAGAACATTATCCAATAACGTATAAATATAAAGACCATCCTATTCTTAAACAATATATCAAGGATTAATACATGCACAATTTCATGCCCGTGAAATGCATTGACAAAATCAAGCCTTATAAAAGGATGAACATGAGAGATGAGTAAAAATTTTCAAATATTAAAAATGAAACTTTTAAGTATTTCACTCAAGATGCCAGTAGCTTCCAGTGTGATATGAATTATTGCATCAATATGTAAATAAACAAGATGCTTAGAATACTCAATCTGATATATTTAACGAAGGAAATGCAAAGACTTGCATTGATAATTGAAGAAGATTACTTCATTATCAAAACATAATTTGTACAAAGATGAAAGAATAAGACTTACTTTGCTGGCAGTTGATATAAATATCCTTTCCCTTCATCGCTCCAAATGAGTACTCTATCAGCTGAAAGAAAATCTCCTCCCATCCACCTCTCTGAATGAGGGGCATGAACAGAACACAATACTGAAAAATCTCCAGCATCAAATATCTGAAATAAAAAGGAATGAAAAATGAATGAATCTGTCAATCTATTGTTAAGAATGGAGTAATATAGGATTACTTTTTCTGTTTAGCTATGATAGAATCACTTAATTGAAACCTTAATAAATTCAAAACAATAAGTTTATGAATAAACAAATCTGATGAAATATCCAAATAAAGATGAAGTGATAATACTGTGAAACTGGATAAAGACAATGGAAAATGACTTTATCATTTGAAATTTGTTTGTTACAAGACAATTACAATTATTAATTAATCTGCCACCAAGCTTGGCAAGATGTATGATTCTAATAATAATTTTTTTAAAATGAGATAAAAACCAACTAATAGATATCAGTTTAATAAAATGACTCAGATGACACAAATCAAAAAATGTTCAAACAAATACAACTGTCTTAGGTAAAATCTGTAATAGCATTTTTACTAAAGAAATGAGCACTGAACCACTCTTTTCCTTTAAGCGTTAGAGTAATTATTTTCAAATTTCATCATTAAAGAGGGTCCTCATATTGCCATCATCATCTTTAAAAGAACATGAGGGTGTGAGTATTCCTCAGGCATCTTGAAAGCTATACTGGTGGAAGTTTTCTGGTAGGGTCAACCAAACTCGTTAAGTTAATAATAATATGCCAAACTGTTCTGGTTCTTCAAGTTGGGGCTGGGTGAATTTTAATTCAGAAATAGGTTAAAAAGATTTCTTGCAGCACTTAACAGAGAAAATTATTTTTACTGAGAAAAAAATGAAATTAGAAAGATGCTGAGGCAGACATTGGTAGCTAAGGTAATTATTTCATTAGAAATTTCATTAAAAACATAGTCTTTCCAGAAATTCTGAAAGTTTTAAGTACAGGAGCGATTAAGAAATTCTAATCATCACTTAGTTGGGGTTTAGGAGATACAATATGGTTTTGAGATGTATTGATGTAGCCAAATAAATTCAATGACATGAATAGCAGCTAATAACAAGCAACCTCCATGAGCTACCCAATTATAAGAAATACTGGTTAACAAACCAGGAGAATCAGAGAATGTGAATATCATGGATATGGCAGAAAGAAATCAACAGGATAAGAATTAAATGAAAAACTTTGCAAATAAAAATCTGTGGGACACAGAAATATTTAGGAATAGAGAATGGTTTGCCAATGACTTCAGAAAATCCTTAAAGAGGTTAATGAAAACAGACAAATTTCTAGATAAAGAAAAGACAAAATTCTGACATATACAAAAGAGTAAAAACTATAAATGTGGGAGAAAATGATATTTTTTAATCCTTAGGAAAATACCAATAATTTAATGTTGCAGAAAAATATCTAATTGTAACCTCTGTGTACTGAAACATGAAATAGGCAAAAGGAAATTAAAGAATAATGGAGGATTAGATATATAGACTATATTTTTCTGATATGGTATATAAATGAACCATATTGTTCTAATCTATTATACTAGGAAAACGTAAAACTTATGCTGAAGGAATTCTTGGCAAATTATTAAGTGACATCAAACTAGGAAGAGGAGCAATATATCACATCTTTCCAATTAGATAGAACATAAAGATATACTACAAACAATACCATTAATTCAGATTTTTGGTTTATTGACTCTCAACATGGTTTTGATAGAGTAAAGATAAGAGAGATGATGAATCCTTCTAAAGCATTCAGCTTTTCAAGGACTTTGAATACTAAAAACTAATTAATCTGGCAAATATACTCTTGTAAAAGTTTCTTACTAAGGCTTCAATTGGAGACATGACTAGTGAATTCTTTGATAAAAACTGGATCAAGACAAAGGGAGTCACTCTCTGCACTATAACTTAATCTAGACCTGTATGAAGCTATGAAGTAATTATGAATATAATATTAATTAAAGGATAATCTGTACCAAACTATGATATACTGTACGCACTTAAAGTACCAAGGGGTGAATTCACTGAAAGACAAATTCAAAATCTTTTAGAAGAAGAGCCAAAATAAAGGACAGAAATTTAATGAAAAAATAGATTCAACAGTCATGACAAAAACTATTTATTTTGGGTACTTATATGAACTACAGGAACTCAGATTAGGACATAGATGAGGATAATGGCTTAAAATAGATTTTACTTTCCAGTATTAAGAACCTTGAGATAACCATGATGATGAAAATCAAGATCATTAGATCAGGCTAATGCGCAAAGCAGTTATGTGAACCAAGGTTGCTACAAATGAGAAGAACTTTTGGATATTGGATAGGATAAATTTACAAAGGATATAGAGACCTCTGTTAGACTAAAGAACACAAAGGATATGAGAAAACAGAAAAATAGAAAATAATATCAGAAAATATCAAATAAATAGTAGGATTTTATTCATTCTAATTGATTTAATTATTCAAAATTTTATCAATAATATTTTTGGTCATAAAAATAAAACCAATCAAAGGAAGAATGTCCTATAATGATTGTAGACAAGAATGTGATTAGATAGAGAAATAGAAAAATAATGTAACTCTGTCTTTGCATTTTATTAGTCTACCTCTTTCGTTTTCAATACTTTTTAGACTATGAATTCCAATTATTATTCCTTCATAATTATAGAATTATAACCTTGGTTTCTATTTTTTCAAGACAGAATGAAGAAATTTTTCTTTTTTACAATATGCATAAAGCATGCAATGAAAGGTTTGAGAATTCAAATATTAATTAGTCTTTCAGAAGATTCAATTATATAACCTCAATTATAAACTGAAATTGAAAGGTCAGACTACTCTAATGCACCTTAAATGTTCTCTCAATTGCTCATATCAAACAGATAATTTGTTAAAAAATTCAAATACAGCTTTAGAATTCTTTTCGGGTGATTTTGGGCAACTATGCAGCATTTCTTACTGCCATGACCTCAAAGAGGCTACAATAATAAAACAAACTGGATAAAATATAACACAAAGTGAAGAGTTCATGTTCATATTGGTACACATTTCTCAGGTCTGTTACTATATGAGATCATTCGCAACCACATTCACTTTGGTCTAGGTCCTGTTGTCCCTTTCCCATGGAATGTATGTAGTATTACAAAAGTTAGCTTACCTGCCAGTATTTAGAACAGACAATAAGGACAGTGCGCTGATTGCATGAACAGCAGGTCATTGTTAGTGCATTGAGACATCGAATTTGCTTGCTTTCATTTTCATAACATGGCTCAGATGATGGAGACTGAAGGGCTGAAGAAGGGGAATGTGTTGGTGAAGTTGCACCACTACCTCCTTTACCAGGAGTAAGGCCATCTTGCAGTGAACCTATGGCTCCCAAGGCAGAAGATAATGTCCAAACTTTGATTGTTCCAGTAGTTGTCAAAGCAAGAACAACATCATCTACAAAATAAAACAGATTTAGGCAATGATTCTCATTTAAATAGAGCATATACTCCTATCTAAAATCTTTATAAAATAAGGTGACTGGATATATTAACTACTTACAGAAAATATAACAAATCATTTTGCAATTGTTTTATATTAAGAAGAAAATATTTTGAGCTATTACATCTTTTTCTATTATTATTATTTAGCAATACCTGTAAACACAAAATTACAATTATGTCTCTGTGGATACCCTGTGCCTCACATTTAGGTGTGTGGCATAGGGAAATATTGATCAATGACTCGTTTGAATATAGACTACAAAACAAGAAAGTATGTTTAGCTTGCAATTTTACAACATATAACAAATTATAAAAACAATTAAGGTATTCATTAAATTCCATTATTAATCTCATATTGAACATACCCTTTCTCTTTGCAGGCCTCAATACATGAAGTGCACTTATCCAGTCTGGGTTGACACGGGATGACAATGTAAAAAGAAGCTCTAAGCTAAACGGATCCATGATGAGAACCTCTGCATAATAACCATTACAAAATAGACGAACATCATCTGTGCCAGCCATATGATACGCCTAAAACAAAATTTCGATGTTATTGAACACACAGAGTGAAAATTTCAAGTTTCGATTTGAATTGAAAAAATTAACATTTTAAAATTCGAAATCGATTTTTATGCAAATTATAGGTATGGAAGTTGGGATTTAAAATTTACTTACTTGCATATTAGTATGAACATAAGGTTGCTTGGTTGCTTCTCTACATTTACCGTCCACAAGATCCCATGTGCACATCTCCCTGAAATTTAAGAGGTTTCCAATCACTGACACACATGCCTTACTCTGACTTTGACAAAAATCTATAGTTTTAACATACTATGCAGAAAAATATTTTTCAGATTGCAGTACTGAGATTTGACAGTTTCAAAATAAACTAATAGGCTTACCCACTCTCGGAAGAGCTAACAATGTAATTGTTGTCAGCTAAAATACTCGCCCTACATAAACATAAAACTGGAGCAGTATGTCCCACTAAAAGGCACCTAGGCGTCATCTAAAATAGATAAATTGAAACGTCAATTACTTTCACGAACAACATTAGTTTAGATGATTCTTGATCCCAATTGATTCTGTCTTTCTTACCTTAAGTGTGTCCGGATCCACTTGCCATAAACAGATTTGTCCATCGTAACAACCAGTAACAAGGTTCTTTTGGTCCCTAGTTAAATAAATGCTTGAAATACAGTGAGTTGGAGCTGTTTTGCCCCACAAAACGACGGGAATTACGAGATTCGTGGAGACTGCCATCCTGAGAGCTTAAATGCGGCCCAGATACAATTGAACCGCTAACAAGGGCTATAATGCAAAGGGAATATATTTAAAGTAGCAGATGATAAAAAGATATACATCGTAAAACGAAATTTTAGAGCGTACCGTTGTATCTTCTGCGTTACAACTCCATCGGTGGCCATAACACCATAACTTTCGATTAGATCTTCTGCTAGATTTTTGACAAACAAGTGAAAGAGGAAAGGCGTAATCGATTAAATTTACGAGACCTGTGAGATATAGGTAACTCTCGATAAGTACGAGAGGGGAATGCTTAAACTATAATGAGAGTTGTAGTTGAGTATGAATAGTAATTTTAAAATGTATCGGAATAAATTTCTGTTATAATTATTGACTAAATTTTCTTTTAATAATGGGTTATTTTAAGTTAAGAATTTTTCAGCGCAATTGAACTATATGCTTCTTGTGAAATATTTGGGGCTAACATAGGTTTTATCTTCATAATTATCAGGGTATGCTGTGATGATATCTTCTCACATTCGAGATCAAGGTTAATTAGTATCTCTCAACATGGTATCATGGTAGCCTTTCTATTAGGATGCTGTGTCGATGCGATTCTTAGTACATCGAGAAACAGTAATTAGAACAATACATGTACTCAATTACCGCCTTGGATTGTTTTTCAAAGTCGATTGCCTGAATCCGCTCCTAGTATTTTTTAGACTTTAGATTAAAACGGAGCCGTTTTATTGATAAAAATTGATAGGTGCCTTTGCTCTGAATATATATTTATTATTCGACTCTTTTTGGTTCATCGCCAATCAATGTCAATCTTAATTCTCGTTCTTTGAAAAATCGCATTATCGCTCTTGGATAAGAGGGTGAAGGAAAACATCTAGCAATGGTTACGAGATATACTGAAATGAATAATTTAAGATTATTGCGCGATTTGTTAAATAATATAGTTAATTCTCAAGTGAAGTAGCCTTAATAATTTAAATATTCATAGAAATAAAACCTAACTTGTCAATCCATACAGTAGAACTGTTTTATGAGTAAGTTTATAATCAATAGAAAATGTATCTACGTGGACTTTGAGAAAGGTGAGAGTGTAATAAAATTGTATCTACTCGTATATAAAATAGTGCCAGAATAATATATTAATATTTTTGTATAATATATTCATATTAATTTTTCTGTATAATATATTAAAACTCGTTAAGATCACGAACAAGTTTCATTACATAAGAGAGAATTATAGCTCACTAACAAGTATTAATAAATGGAAAAGTAATAAACGTTATATGATAATATATCACATAATTAATTATTCATGATTCAGACTTTTAAAATAAGTTAATTCAAAGCTGCAACATTTACTCAATGTTATTAAACAATATGATTATTTTAAGAACAATTTTATTTTTTATTGTTTAATAGAGACTAAAAATTTACAAATTAATTTTTGTTATAAACTGTACAAATTAGGAAACCGAATTAACAGTGGAAGATTGAGGCTGAGATTCTCCACTATTATCTAGTACTGATTGACAATCAGCAATATCCTGCTGCTGCAAGTTGTTCTGGAGTTCCTCTTCCATAATTAATTTGGCAATTTTCAACTTAATAATACTTTGTCTTTCAGGTGAAAGTTTCTGAATAGTTTTTGCATACCCTAAAAAAATAAGTTCTGTGGGGTCATTTATATTAACTGTTAAAGCATTACTTTTGTTTTTCAAGTATGAAATCACTCTTTCAACTGATGATTGTCGAGATTTTTTCTTTCGCTTTCTTGTTTGAGTTGGTTCCAAAGAGGGACTTTCCTGAGTCTTCTCTTGATAATTTTCCTCAAAAAATTGTTGATGAAAGGATAGGCCTGGTTGAGACTCCATATACTGCAAATTTGCTGCCATTTCCGTGTGATACTCTTCGCATGAATCTTCTGGTGAATCTGTTTGTTTTAGGCCATAGGAGTCTGACTGACAATATTTCAGATATGGCTTAAACACTTCCATTTGCTTTGCCCATGGCCATGCCCTGTAGCGTTCTATGCTTTTTATTTTTTCACCTGATTTAACTTTTTTGGTTTTCAAATGTTTTAAGTAGGAGTCCTTTAGATTTTTCCATTTCTTTTTTATTACTTCAACTGAAAGAAAAAGAAAAACAACAGTAACTAATCATATTAATTATATTCTATTAAACAGCTTAAATCAACATTTAGGTTTAGCATAGGAAATAACTGACTTCAAAATAAACACAATATATTGAAGCAAATCAACTAAGCATATGGATTTAGGGCAATTTAAAAATATTTTCTCTTATAATTATTATTATTTAATCATTCAACAAACATTTAACCAAAACAATCTTCTTCGCATTCTTATTTCACTGGTCTCTTGAATAGTAAAGGAATAAAATTGAAAATCCAGAATATGAAATATCTTTCACAGCCATAGTTTTTGCAATAAAACGCTATAAAAATTCTGGGTATTCCATGAATTCTCTAATCATTTGTTAATTTCTGAGGTAACACTATGGTACAATATATACCCTATACAAAAATGATACTATACTAACTGTAAATATTAAAAAACAAAAGTATCCTCCAAATATACATAATAAATTCTAAGGGAAGAATAAGACACCATTTTGAAACATCTTCACTTCTCTTTCTGAGACCTTCAAGTATACTTTTATTTTTAATGAATCTCATTAAAATGTAAATCTAACAATATTTTAAACAAAATAAATATTTCACTATTAGTTTACATACATATTTATGCTAAATTTTCTAAAGAGCACTAAAATCATATTTAATTAACAAAAAATTCATGAAAATTTTAAAGGATTTGCAGTGAATGTATTATTAACGAGCCTAAAACATATATAAAAATGTATTTTGAATACATGCTTTCAAGTTAATAAGTCCATTGCTACTTTCCTTCTGTAGAAGAGGCAGAGAATAATGACAATACTTAGGAAAGAGAAAAGATTTTTCCTTTCACTAAAATAATATTCAGAATCATATGATTTGACCAGTCACCAATCCAATATTATTATATCCAATATATTAATTATATCCAATTTATTATAAATCATCATCATTCAGAGTTAAATCAGTTACTTCCCAATGAGATAATGTTCAATTCTAGTTGAATTTTATATTATAATTAAAGGGTCAGTTAATAAAAATTAATATTAAAAACAATTAAAAGATATGAATCTTTGACCATATGTATGCCTTAAATGTTAACTTCAAATGAGCTCCGATCTATAATATATTTACATGAAGTATCATAGTTATAGATTATATATGGTATGTAAAATTAATGTTTTATGTGAATTATATTCTATTTTTTAAGGAATTATTACAAAATAGAGTCCAACCAGAACATAATGAGAAGTCTCTTATTTAGAAGTTTCGAAGCAATTTCTTAGAGACTTCAGTCAAGCTATGTAACAGAAAAAAGAGATGTAATCTTAATTATACAAAGACAACTTCAACATAATACTAAGTGTAGAAATGATCCTTATCCTAATCATATAACATAAGAAGATGGCTTTTTCCACAGCTCCAAAATTCTTGGACAGAAATAATCAATATTATTTTAATACATTAAAAATTCAAAGATTCATCAATGAACATAAATTTATGTTTCTTATATCATCCTTAGCAAACAGACATGATTTGAAACTTGCTGGGGTGAGAGTTATTTTGAGGAATGTTTTTTTAAAAAATTATATATACTTATATGAATAGTCTCTAGTGATTAAAAATATCCTATTCAAATTAATAAGAAGCAACAATTTAATAAATAAAAAATTTTCATGAGCATAAATTTTTGGCTAGTTCATTAGGTGTGTGAACAATAAAATTGCTTTCATCAGAACAAATATACAAAAATGGGATACAATGCAAACTTATTGAATATACTTTTCCAAGAACAATAAAGTAAAAATTTTAAATATTTATACTTCGTACATATTAGTACATTCCGAGACAGGCGACTTGTATCAAGGAAATGATAAAAGTCATCATATAGTCTGAGAAGACAAAATAGACTAAACAAAAGGCAAGTACATGTAAAATCATTCATCTTATAAAGGTATTTAATATTATTGTTCATTGAATATAATACTGATAATAAAGGGCGGCGAGTTTATTATATTAAATGAAATTCATTCAAATCAGGCGCATATTTTTTAGACGTAATTAAAAATGTGTGAGCGAGCTGGAACACCTGATGAAGATTATAATAAGCTGAAAACTGGAGGTAAATAAGCTACAGACGTCTTATTTGTGAAGACATTAAATACGTCAATAGAGAAGTTAGCGCGTGTGATGGGTAAAATCTCGAAATATTAAGATAAACTCTTCCCAAATATATTACGAGTAATTTTTAATTGGCAATTCAGAGACGCTGACTGATATTTGAAAATGTTGGTGGATATAACCTTATCTATTTTCCTCT
Organism: Pantala flavescens; assembly: GCA_020796165.1. Classification (NCBI taxonomy): domain Eukaryota; kingdom Metazoa; phylum Arthropoda; class Insecta; order Odonata; family Libellulidae; genus Pantala; species Pantala flavescens. Next base: position 51,034,427 of record CM036879.1, on the reverse strand, counting down.
GTCAGTTGAAGTACAGTAGAGAAAAAGCCAAATTTGCAAACTTTCGGGAAATATCGAAAACCGCGAGAGAAAAAATAGTAAATGTAAAATTTTATTATTAAAATCATGAGGAACATTAGGAAAAACGTCAGTACGTAATTATTATCGATGCCCAAAATCCTCCTGCTTCCGTAGGGCTGTACCACAATGAATAAAATAGAAATAATAATAATATTCATGATATTTAGCAATTTCAATATAAACTTACCATCTTCTTGTATTTCCTCACTTAATTCGTCCCAGGCTTTGTCTTTAAATTTAGATTTTTTGAAATGCGGGTGTGATATGTCGAACAGCACAGGATATTTCTTTATGTTTTCTATGATATTTTCTATGAGATTGGACATTATTCGTGGGAAAACATTGGAATAAACCTGAAATGCGACATCGAATAAAATGACAACATTAAAGGCGTTCACCCACCTGAACGCTCCGCGAGCCGCAGGCCGCAACGGTATTTTAAGTTTCACTAGCAAACAAGCGTAGCTCTGATCGACTATGTGACCGCAAAGCGGCCGCTACGCTTTTTCAGTATATAGCAGTATGTAGCTTTCATACTCTGATCAAACTTGGTTGCAAGCATAGTCATCCAATTCTTATTAATTACATTATCAGAATGTTCCATAAATTGAAGCGTATTTCAATTTTATTTATTCCAGCAGATATGCTTTGAATTTAATATCTACAGTGTATAGAGCCAAATTGTTTATTCTAGATACATATTCCTAAGTAAGCACATTATTTTCCACTTCAACATATTTATAAGCATTTTTGAGAAAATAATTCGAATATCAGATCTTTTCATTAATTTTCTTCGCAGGTTAGATTTTCGTAAGTTGGTAGCACTGTTTATTTGACATGTTAAAGGCTAGTTTCAGCTATCAGTGGAAATATTGTTTCATATGCATAATCCTCTGTTTTTAGCTATGACTACCTGGAAACGTCTTTTTATGCTAAGGTTTATGAATTGAATGAGAATTGTACGAGGTCTGACTCAAGTAACGTCTGCCTTGAATTGCGCTTACAAGTAAGTTGGTGATATTGTTTTAAAAATGTAAGTTCATAGGAGAATATTTCCATGCTGTATTTCTCGAAAAGTTCTGTTTATTGTTACCAATGTTGAATATCGTGCTCCAAAAAAATCATTAGATCATTTGTTATACCCTCGTTCGTTTAAAGTACGAGGTGAACTCTTGTATTAATAAATCGGAGTTATATATTTTAAAAGCCGCAAAAATGTAGTTTATACTTGTTATTTTATTGTAGAATGACTGGAAAAATTGTAGCAAGTGCTGCCGAGAGAAATAAGGAACCAATTTTACAGGTTTTAAAGGACTACATTCCTGCTCTGTCTTTAGAACCAAATAAAAAGATAAGATGCCTTGAAATTGCATCAGGTACTGGACAACATATTGCTCATTTTGCCAAAACCTTCACCAATGTTATATGGCAGCCAAGTGAGGTAAAATTTACATATTATTCAAGATTAAATTTATTGCAGTATATATTAATTATGTGTTTTGTTGTACTTTCAATGTGAAGCTTCAACTTAAATACTGAAGTAGAATTTCTATAACTTTGTTTTTTTATATCCTCTATTTAATATTTTTCTTATGTACATGTAATTTTTCCGCGTAATTAGTCTAAGCTTTTTATTATACATTTCAGATTGAGGAGGCCGATTTCACTAGCATTTCTGCTTATATTGCTGAGGGAAGACTTAAAAATGTGCTGCCTCCTGTTAAGATAGATATTCGTAAGCCATTTTCTAGTTGGGGTCCAGATGGAGAAGGATTGGCATTTCAGCCTTCATCCCTTGACATGATATATAATGCTAACATGATGCACATAAGTGAGATAGCATGCACTCAAGGTCTTTTTAAGGCTGCTGCCGAGCTTTTGCGGCCTGGAGGACTTCTTATCACTTATGGTCCTTATGCTATTGACGGTGTACTGCTACCTCGGGATCGAGATTTTGATGCTAGTCTAAGGCAGAGAGATCCAAGTTGGGGTGTAAGGGATATTAAAGATCTGAAGGAATTTGCTGGGAAAAATGGCATTTCACTGCAGAAAATAGTAGATATGCCTGCGAATAACAAGACACTGATTTGGAAGAAGTGATGTCCATTGATAAGTAAGATTAAGTAAAGTATCTTTTTATTTAATATGAATAACTAATAAGATAATGAACAATAAACCTTTTAATGTGATATTTATAAATCATTTAAAGTTGGTTGGTAATTATTGGCCAAAATTAAGATAAGTTCATATTTCTTTTGAAAATTGGATACATATTTTTTCATTCTATAATTATTACATTGAATATTATTTAATGGTAAATAACATATTCTATTGCCTCTAATGTAGACTTAATAAATGAAGCGTCAGAATTTTTTTTTTACTTGTAATAGGTTATTTTATTATAATAATAAATTTAGAAGGAAGACCTTTTAAATGAAAGTTGGGTGTTATTTTTTGGTACCTATCAAGAACATTAAAAGAACTCCATGATGTTAAACTTCTAATGAACCACATGAAATTGCAACTATAAGACCATGATTTAGGCTTTTTAGATGATTCAGCCTCTGAATCTGCAAAACATTCTGTGTAACTGTGATTTTGTAGTAATTTCTTGTAATAATCTAGTTAAAATCTCATATTGAGTTCATTGAAGACTTAATACTTGTTTACAATCTAGCAAGATGTTTTCAAGCTTAATGGTTTTTACAATGTACAACATACCAACTACAAACCTGTGATTTCTGTTATCTTCGTCTTCATATTTTGCTGCAAATTTAATGTTATTTATGATACACATATTGATATATCTATATTTTATTTCTTTGGTAGTATTTTAAATTTCTGAGCATTTGTAATTGGTAGATAGATGAAAATAAAATCAGCAAATGAAAAAATTAAAGAAAATTAATTATAATATTGGTAAAGAAAGATATATGGGATTGGGATGAAAGATACTTGTAAGAATGTGAAATTTTAAATTTTTGCATAGAATATGTTTGTCTTCTACTAAGTAGTGTGTAGTAGTGCACCTATGCACTACTACACTACTATGCAGAAATCTAGTAAATTTTTTTGATCTATTATACATAGCTGCTTCGGGGGCATACATCTATATATGGGAGGATAATGTCAGGCCTAAACCACTGGGCCAACGGGATTGCTGATTTTTTTGCATAATGGCCAACGAAATCTTACCCAGGAAAATATTGGAAACCAATGCTACTTATAATGGGTTTGATTCTAGGAGACCCCAAAATCGGAATTTCCCCCGTAAGAATGCATGGGGTCGTTTTTGACAATTTTTAAAAAATACTTTCAGATGACATAGAGGCTTCAAATTTCACAGGTCTATAGTTATTTTTCATTTCCATATATTTCAGCCATCTGCTGTATGCTGTTGGTGATTCGTTTGATACCAGAATTGATTGAAATTTCCCCATTTAAAATACATGGGAGGCAGATTTGAAAATTTTTTTTTCGCTATTTCCTTTGAAAAGGACAGCTGTATTTTTGCAGGATTATAGGGATTATAATAATCTTAGTTCATAGAGAAGATCATTACACAGGAGGTCATGAGTTGGATTCTATATAGGGGGCGTTATAATATTCTCCATAAGGAATACATGGGAAATTTACTACTTTTTGAGGCACTTCTACTCAAAATTTAATCTTGATACTTAGGAGGTGTTTAAAAAAACATAAAAATGAAGCAAATGATAATTTGTTCTGCTGCAGATTGTCCTTAGTTCAACCCCCGGGCGGTTAAAATGTTACTATAAGAAATGCATGGGGTCAATTTTCAAGTATTTTTAAAGAATACTTCCCATAGAGAAAGGACAATGAAATTTCATGTGGCTATACCTGATATATAATTCTATGAGAAAATAGTTTTTTTGTACCTGGTCATGGGTTCGATACCAGGAGGTGACATATTCTCAAATTCTGAAAATTTGTAACTATTTTAATGTGATACATAGATCATTCAAACCTCCTACACATATAGATACGTATAGAATCTACTTTGAAGAAAATCAGCAGTTGTCTATGTGTCATGGTTTCGATACCAGAGGGACCCTTAATCATGATTTTCCCCATAAGAAATACACGGGATGGATTTCCGGAAACTTCTTAAGGCACTTCCCCATAGAGTAGACGTTAAAATTTCACACAGGCATTTAAGTGCAACATTTTTACATTAAGGTTACATTAGAGTGATGTAACTGGTTGTTGGTTCGCTTCTAGGGGGTGTTAACTATATCTCCATAAGAAATGCATAGGGAAAATAGGAACTCCTTTTGAGGCACTTCATGAATGAATTTCCTTTTGAAATTTTTAGTATTTATACAAACCATATTACTTAAGCAAAATTTGTAAAGATTTCAGAGGCAAGGTCCTTAGTTCGACGCCTGAAGGGGAAAAGTGCAGCTATAAGAATTACATGGGAAATCCAGCTCAATTTAATATATGCTGCAGTAATGTTGTTTAGTTTATTTTCAGCAAAGATTGAGCAGAATATTCTATCAAAAAATTTTAATATTTCATCAAGAAGTACATTAATCTATTGCCTGCTCTAAGCAAGCACACCTTTACTCAGAACACTTTTGTTCAGAAACGATTCTACTGATGCCATGGCATCAGTAGAATTACTAGAAAAATTATATTCTTTTTCTGTTAAATTTAATTTGATTATAGATTTGGCATGACAGCAAAGTAGTGATAAAAAGAGCTAAGACATTTTACATTGATTTGTAGCAGAATATTCCAAATCTTAAGAATCTGGATTAACAGCTATTGTTATTTATAGGCAACATACTTAAATATTAATTCAAAAAGAAGAATTGGTTATGTAGTTTTTAAGGGTAACGCAATAATAATTATAACATGCCTTTATTCATTCAGGGCAAAAAATAGTCTGTAAAGACCCCTCTTACTTTTAAACTGTACATGCACTCAGATACATTCAATCCTAGATCAGATCATTTTCCAATCCTTGAAACTTGAAAACATGTGTTGTTAATCATATGATAGAAACTGCTAGTATAACATGCCAATATTTTAGGAATAAGCATCTGGAAAAATGAGGCTCTATTTATGGCCTTAAAGCTTTTACTTTTGAATACTTTTGAGCTTTTTTGAATATTCATTCAAATTCAAGTGATTAATCAAAGACCCAGTATCAACTTAATTATAAAGAAGCAGTTAACTTCACTATATCAATTTATTCAGTGTGTTGATATTATTTTCCTGGTTCCATTCATCTGAAGATGAATAGAAGTTCAAGCTCAGTCTTAGCAATTATATGACAATGGTAATAAAAACAACTTTGTAAATTTCCAAAAAGTTGTTTTTATTACTATGGCATTCCACAAAGTCATGCGTTCTCATATTGATTTCAATATGACAATGGTTTTAGTATCCACTTCATTTTTCCTTCAAACTTTGGAATTTGTTAACCAGTGGTGCTATTATAATTAAATTCTATCTTTGGTTACTGAATATAGATTCTTATTGATAGAATACCCTGATGTTTATTTTTTAATATTTCATTCAAGCTATGTATACATCAGTATGGTTGTTAATTTTTTTTTATTCCATGCTGTTATAGAATATATGCCCAAATTTTATGAAATCTATCCAAAAGACTATTTTAGTTTTAATAATTCAGTTGAGGCAACAGGAGGAAAGTTGATAGTATTTCAATAATTAAGGAAGGGAACTATTTGATTTACTATAAAATATCAAAATTAGTGCTACTTTTCATAAATTATTATTGTGGATTTCTATACCATAAAACATTTTATAATATGATATTGTAAAACATTTTAAGTTTCATATTGTCCTTGTCACCAAGAGTACAACAATTTAGGTTTAATTCCTCATTTAAGGAGTATTTTTTTATTGATGTAGTATCTACATATTTAAATTATCAAATCCTCATATATGCAATATTATTAAATCTTTTCAATCTTTGCCAGATCACTGAATTACAACACTAAGGTTCGCATTTCCTTGAAATAATCAATAACCGAATGAAAAATCTTATAACTGAAGTAAGAGATCGGTCCTAAGTATTACAATTATTAGCTATAGCTAAAAATTTGATTACATATCCTGGAATGACTTGGCTTATCAGAAGATTTAGAAGAGGCAATTTGAATAAGTCAATGATAACTATGAATAGTTCATTTCAAATTATAAATGTTCCTTTTTCTATAAAGACTCCTACAGCTTGTAATATTAGACAGTAGGATTTAACCTCAACTTTACTGGAAAAATCTCAAAGACTTGAATTCACTATCTTTTAAATAAAATGGAGAAAAATAGAATAATTAATCATATAAACAAAAGATATAATCACAATTTTTAAAAAATTTTTCTTTTGCTCTCCTTTCCTCTTAGAGACTTTACAAAACTGAACCTATTTCAAAGATATATTTAATTAGCCATAATATGTATAGGTTATATGCATGGTGGATATTCTCTTTTTTTAAGATGAGTAAAAACTTTAACAAACAGAAATAATAGTGGAGAAATAGATTTCAAAATTAAAATGATGTCTCAAATTATAATATAAGAATTTTGACAGTAAGCTGCTTTCTATCAAATTTATTCTTCAACAAGACTTTCTCTTCATAACCGTTGATATGCTGATGCCAAAACTATGTACCATTACCAAAAACAGAACTTTTGCTCCTTGTATTCAATTGTATTTGCGTCAGTATCTAAATCTATTTATTCATATGAATGGTCATGAATCATCGGCTTAATAAGCTATGATGAATTAACTTCACCATGTTCTTAAAGAATAGATACGAAATATATATTTCACATAAGAAATGGAAAGGATAATTTTCTACTCAAATATCTTAATTTACCATTTGATTATGTAAATATGAGTGGAGCCCAAGTTCCCTAAAACCATCCTAATACCCAGAGGTTTATAGGATGACAATTTTTTATCCTTGAGGGGTTCAGTCCAAAATATCATTTCCTTATGAGTATTATATCAGAGGAGGATGAATTGAAAGTATCATTTTTATTAAATAAATCTTTATCATTACACACTTGAATCCATAAATAGAAGTAAATCAATACATTCATATTCCAAGAAGTTCCAGGTTGTAATTAAATAAATAACAATTAAGAGGTCACTTAATGTTAGCATTCAGAAGGTTAAGAATAAATTATTTTCTTTAGAACTACTGTAGCCATCTGTCGTTATCCACTAAAGCATTGAGTCAAATTCATTCTTAATCTTTCACATTGATATTAATAAGCATGATATGAAAGTTATATTGAACTGATGCAAAGTCAATTCTGATGTAAGATCTTGACAAAAATTTATTCTTGTAAATTCTAAATATTGTATTGTATTATTTCTAAAAATTAGTAATTTTAGTAGACTTTAATTATAAAATGTCTTGATTACTATTCTATCAAAATTTCCAACTCTAAGTCAATATTCTCTACTTTTGTAGTGGGATTAAGGTAGATTGTGCAAATATTTTGCAATTATGGATTTACCAAGCAATAGCTGATTTGAAAAAGGTTTTACAAAAAGTCCTGGTTTGGACAGAAATTTTTCACGTCAGTCAAATGCTAAGGCTGCTTTACCTCTATTCATAATCAGTCTATTTTAACTTATTTCTTTGCATGTCTAAGCATTTTGGCTTCTATGTGTAAATAAAATATGCTTTTGCTGATTCTTACCGAAAATGATTTCGTTTTATTGTTGTTGGGGTTAATTTCATTTTTAATTCTAGCTCACACAAACTTCTGTTTAAAATATTCAAATTTGAGATTTGGACTAGCTTCAAATGTTTGTCTTTTCCTTGTAGTTCAAGGTGAAATTTATTTCCCTCGAAGATAGTAGGCAATCAGGAATTTCTATATTTTTGTTTACGCTTAGCATTAGTAGGATGAAAAAGGAGCAAAATTATGTCGTTTTAGGAGTCAGGGAAACGGCCGGAGAACCGTCCGATTGGTTTTGTTCTAATAAAAGCACCCCTTCCGCAAAGTCGAGGCACCAGTTTCGTGTATTAGCTCTAAAATTACCAAATGGCGTTTGAGCTTTGCAGCCATACTTCCCCCGGAACCCAAGAGCTTTGGGAACTCTAATTTGTTCAAAGTAAACGTGTCGGCCCACCAAGGCACTCGATGAAGAGAACCAAAGAAGCATAACGGAGCCTTTTACAGAGATTATAACTTTATTTTTGTAGACATTATAAATTATGAAAACCACTATAGACCGTGAGAGAAAATTAATGATGATATCATTAAAGGGATTTTGATCGGACTTAATCTACTATGTAAAAACTGTTAGTAATGATACGCCATTAAGAATCGGAACACGATCATTTACTTGTTTGCTATCTCTTATTCCAAAACAAATAGTCCGCCTTCCTTACTATTGGTTTTGAGGGATGAAAGAGGCGGGCCTTAAAGGTGTTGGTGATTTACGTCACTAGATTTCAGTGACCAATGAAGTGCGTTGGTTCCCGTGAGAGGCGCTGCAGGTGAGAGAGTTTAGGTAGTTCACTCTCCAACCGTAACCAAGGTTGAGGTCGTAACCGTAGTTCTTTCACGCCTCCGCGCTCATCCCTGTTCAGACACGATTCTACTGACGCCATGTTATGTTGATGCTCCGAACTTTTTATACCAGGGAAAGAAGATGATTAACCATGTCTAGGTTTAAAAAAAGAAGAGAATTCGTTATCAAAATCTGTAATAATTATCATCTATACTCTGAATCAACCATATTCAAGCGTAAGAGAATGGTCCAACTAGGTGAAAGTGCGTCTTACATTTTAGTTATATCTTTCTTCATGCTAAAGTTTGATTAACAATTTTCAGCATTTTAGAAGCCATAAAATATAATCTCATTATATTTAATCCAAGTGCATGAGGAAATAAATATATATGTGGAAAAGAGGTTGGAACCAGCAACACGAATTCCTGCGGGTGAGAGGTAAAAATCATAATTTTATTTTCGTTTTCTTAATACTTTGAGTATTGACTCACGAAGAAGCCTCTTTAAATTTCATTTGCATTATTACTCTTATAGTTTATCATATCCATCCTAAAAGTTTTGCGTAATTTATTTAGAAACATTTTTAGAAATATTGAAACTATACTTCAAGAAAGTTTAAGAGGTATGAGAACTACAAATCTTTGAGTTTAACTGTAATAGGGATTTCATCTCTTTACTGTGTAATGTAGATTGTTGTAGTAATAAGTTGGTACATGAAATGAGTAACTAACGCTAAAAAGATTCTCTGAATGGCGATCATCATATATTGTACTCGGAAAGTTAGACTTCAGCTTTTTCAAGAAGCTAATGTACATAAATATTGATAGAAGAGGTGTACCGAATTTTCTGAAAAACATATAAGAAATTTTTATTCATATTTTTTTATTTTATAACATTAGATTTGAATTTTAAATGAGATACAAACATTTTCATTATGAATTAAAACTCGATGTATTTGATCAGGGAAAGCTACTTTTTCTCTTTTCCGTTCACTGTATCACGTTTCGTATGTTTTGTTCGATAGATTCAAGGCTGGTAAAGTTGTTGGAATATTATAAGAAAAGTAATCGTAGACTGTTGTGTTCTTGCTCGCCGTTCGCACAGTAATGTTGAATATTGATTCTGTATGGCAATAATATTTTGGTTTGTATTACAAGATAACTTCGAAGCAGCTGCTTAAGGTTCATTTAAAGGTTTAGGAAGGTCTAACCGAGCATCTGTTAACCTCATTAATGTTGGTTGGTTGTCAGATACACGCAACTCACATTTCCTTTCATCCCTTCGGGTATCAGAGAGAATCAACGACCTCAGGGAGGCCATCTGAAAAAATTTCTTTTGAGTAAAAAATATAAATTATATTTAATTTTGTGTGGTTGGGAATTATTCAAAAACCGGAGAAAATTTTCTCCTTTTGGCATCTTTATTCTAATTCTATTCTCGAGGGATGTTTGAAACTATTCAGTGACTCTTTTTGAAACTAGTGTGAAGAAATAATAACATTCCAGAAGTTAATATGAAATTATAATATGCATATTAACCATCGTAGTGGATTTAAAGTAATAATGTTAATTGCTTGTCAGAGATCGCGTTTATATATATGTGTATTCTATGCTCGGTTTTCATGAACTCTTCAATGCGCTGAAATATTCGCATTCGCCAAGTTCAAGAGTGTGATGAGATTTGATTCTATTTATTCAGCTATTCCAGCTCAATATTCCTTTGATGTTGAAAGAAAGGAACTCGACTTCATTTTTATTCGAAAAGCCTCATGTAAAGCTTGATGTATGCATTCTACTCTCACAGAATACTCTCTTGATGCAACATACGTTGTACAAAAACTTCTTAGAAAGATGATCTAAATTCGCACATTTTTTGGAAATTGAATCTGGTAACTTCTTCTACATAGGTGCTTCTAATATGTTTCCACACTACTGTGTGGTACATGATAAACTTGAGGAAGATCATATCTTATTGAGACTGAGAATTTTTTAATTAAGGGTTTGTGTTTTTGACGAGTTGTATCCTTTTTGGATTCCTAGGAGATCGGAGCATCGATATTCGGTCGGCTTCGGAAGTGATAATAAAAGAGCTCTTGATATACGTGGACGAATCTGTTGGAAGAATCCCTGGAATTTATAGACCGACTGAATAGATACGCAAAATGACGGATGAATCTCCTTCCGATACCAAAACCTTATCAACTCAACGCAACCGAAAATGAATTCCAGTATTTTTTCTCATGTTATTATAGCTGAATCTTCCGTATGAGTGTTTGCTATGTTTTCATGGCTTGTATTTCACCTAGCTAATGTGATACAAATTTGCGAACGGGACCGAATTCCACGATTCTTGTATATCAACGTTGTCTCTCTTTACATTTTGAGCAACTGAATCTCTATTTTTAATGATTAATTCTCATCGGTCATTGCATCATTGTTGGATAACCATTTAATGAACATATATCCAGTTGGATATGGAATCTTTAGATAAGACGTAGTAATTTGAGCATTAAATTTCATTGAGGTGAAGAAGTTTCACGATTAAGATAACTCTTAGAGCGATGAAGCTGTTTGTGGTCACTAGCCCTACCATCAATTCTCTAGCGGTTTAAAAAAACAAAGACATTTTGTGTCTCCAACAATAACTGATTTCCGATTTGAATGCAAGGTTTCCATTCCATCTTTCCATTTGCGACTATCGCATAGGAGAATTTTTCAAGTTAATGAATGCCAACAGCTGGCTGAAGGAGGTTCCCTGGACCCTCGCACAAAGAATTTAGTATACTTAATAAGGGTGAGCGTACGTACTGCGTTACACACTGAGTGTTCGGTACATATCTAAAAAGATAAAAATACTTTTCAACAACAAGATTCGTACAGTATTTCTCAAATTCGACCATCATTGTTATAATTCTCTTGTGATAATTACCGCGAAATAATTATTGCGACAGCTTGCCCCTGAGGCAATGGATTTGTCAGTAGTGAAGGTTATTATAGATTATGGTTTAAAATATTTCCTTATTACATCAGTTTACCGATTTTTATTAAATCTTAGAAATTAGAATTTGCAAATACCTGAGAGTTAGTTTCCTGAATAAATTAATGTTAGCTTTGCTTCATTAAGCAATCAGTATTGCAAGTCAAAGTAAAAATAATACTAATAAGATATGGGAACTGGAACACGAAGAAAATTATTGTTTCTATAGAGAAGAAAGGATAATATCCCTATTCTCTGTTTTGAAAGAAGCTATTGATGAACATTCCTCGGTATATTTTATGATTTCATCTTAATGTCCTTACTGCAAACCACTTGGATCTTCCAGATCTCAGACACAAAAAGAATGATCGTTTTTACTTTCTTCCAGTAATATGAGGTTTTTTCCTTGGTGAGCTCGCAAGGAATCAAAGTTTCAGGGCCAATACCTCGAGTTCGAACATATAATAATCGGAATTTTCGCTAACGGAGTGGACTTTTAAGTTCTCTTCTTATCGTTTCCCTCATTTTTACTGATTTCTTATAGTTGCTCATGTAAAAAATATAAACAAATAACTGTTATTGGTAAAGGAGTGAAATAATAATAAGCTAAATAAAATGAAAGCAATTTAAATTCAGAATATAAGAATTTTTAAGGGTAGTGGCAAGTTTTGACACAATATTTTTGTCCGACTCTGTAACTTCGAATTCATCGAAGATATTATCCTAAATATTTATTCATGTTTAAAAAATATTTAATCATGCATTTGAAATTGTAATAATGAATTTAAATTTATGTAATACTTAATTCCGGACCGGACATATTAATTTAGATCCACGAACAATTAATATCTTATATTGCTATTAATTGCCATGATTATCGGTCATGTAGTTTATGCATATCTTTCTTTAAAGAATAAGCGTGTTCATGGGAAAGGTGAAGACGGAGGAGAGGTCTCCGTGGGTAATAATACGACTGACACGGACGATGGGTACATCGGTAGGTGTTTCATGGGAGGTTATGATGTACGGCACAGTCGCATCCCCTCCGAGCTAAAACCATATTTCTAAAGTGGCTTTTTTCTTCCCTCCGATTGCTTGAAGGATGATAACCATAACGATCAGAGCGATGAAATGCGTTCGTAGTTCGAGCCTCGAGGCGCTGCGGTCGAATCCCGCTCATCTATCAGCGTTCTTTCGCCAAAGGCTGTTCGAAGACGATCGACCCAGTTCGCGCCACTAGACTTTCCCTCGCCGTTTCCATCGACTGCTAATGAACGGCGCGAAAGGGTTCGCCTAACGATCCGTAGGGGGAAAGCATAGAGTTAATCAACGAAGTTTTTGCATCGTCCTCGCGAAGAACGATTAGTTTTTCCGAGATTTATCGATGGGAATGTATAGCTGCTTCATCATGTGCTCGGCATGTGCATTACGAGCGAAGCATAGGTGACGCTGAACTAATTGCACGGTTCTGTGAAGGCTCGAGTCAGGTTGGACGGTAATTTAATGATTGATTCGATAGACGTGCAGGACTTATTCATGGTACATGAGTTTGAGACAGTACTATAGTTTCCGAGCAGTGTAGCGTCCAAGGTCGAAAGTGCAAGGAAAGGAGGCGAAAGTGCTCGTATACGTGAAATAGTAACTATAATATTATTGCGGAGCCTAGATAAGGATATATTATTTAAGATAAAATATGTAGGAAAGTGAATCGAATTACAAAAGAATTTATAATTTTGTGTTTTTATGAGTTGAAAGGTAGGGGATCGGAAATGAATGCTATATCTTTCATATTTAGAGGTGTTCCAATATGTTTTCAAATCCAGTTATTTTATTCCGGAATTTTAAAAGTATCGCAGAGAACTCCTCGAAACCGGGATAAAATATAGCGAACGAGCAAGTTGGGGAACGAGCAAATTTTCTTCAGATAAATTCCAAGCAGTTAAGCGCTACCGCACCTGACCTTACTCTTATCCTGTACACTATTCCTGGAGGTTTCCAGGACGAAACTGTATCCATCTTATTATAAAATTTCGAGACTGCATTCCAACATACAAGCTCCATTGTCACACTGCATGTTGCCGTTGCTACAACAAAAGTTATATTTTACGTAAATTTGGAATTGTTTACTTATTGTTATGATTTTATAGACTTAACGGATGACTTTTTATGGTATTATACCTCAATTTTATTCCGAAAATCAGAAGTCGGTCATCTTGGACGATTTGTTATCAACTATCGGATGCGTTCTTTATACTTATTAAATTTTCACAAATGTTTTACTTTCGTTTTCATTAGAGAAAATTCTGTAGTGGCTGGAAATAACTTGTGGCCTTATTAAATTTTAAACTCATCGTTTCTGAGCTTTCGTTATCATTGATTTGATTCAGGATTTTATTTATCCTCATTCAAACCTTCGATTAAACTATGAGTACTTGATTTTCATCTCCTCTTTCCTCAGATTAATTCAACGAATCAGCGTGTCGCATTCATCAAGCTTTAAAATGTATTTTTCCTCCCTTATAGTGATTGAATTCTTTTATAATTATGGAACGATATCAAAGCAATGAATAACGTGAAAGATTTTTATCCGAGGGTTAGAAACAACATTTCCAGCTGTTATTCATCCTTCCTTACAATTATCCGGACTTCTCATAAATATTATTGCATTTTTAGAATACATTTCTCTCGCGGCATGATTCATGTTCCATTTCCTTCAATTCCCGATTTTTCTTCGTTTTAAATTATTCTTTCATTTCCATCTTGATCTTATTTCACACAGAAGCGCCGTTCATTTTCACGCTTGACTTCTTTATGGAGTGGAGGAAATTTAACGTGTAATCTCATGCGGATGTTGTATTTTGATCGCATATCTTTTTCAGGCCGAATTAAATATGTATGGTAAATGAAATGTGGAACTTTAATCCTCCTCTCTCCTATCTCTTCTAGAAAAACGCCCTCATTTAATTATTCGCTACTAATTTGCAAAATCTGTCCATCTCAATTTAATTTTAATTAAATTGCGAACACAGGCTTCTTAGAGCTTCATTCCCTGTAAGTTTATTATCTAAATCACGACATTATAGAATCTACTAAATTATTTTGACATAATTTCTGATCCACGCATATTTATGGTGAATTTGAACACAATTAACGTAATTCGGATGCGTCATGTGTTAGTAATTTCTTCTTCTTATTAAATAAATAATTTTAATTATACTAAAATCGTTCCAGCTATAAATGGCGTATATGCGATGCGAATGACCCTTAATTCTTATCAAAAGGGGAGATTTATGCCAGGAAGTGTTGCACCTTTTTTTTGATAAATGATCAATTTTTAATGTAAATGAACGATTTTAGATGGTTTAATTTTGATTATTACTTCTCTTGACCTTGATTTTACGTAAATTCAGATTTTTAAACCTCAATTGAAAATGAAATTGATAATTATTGTATGTATTAAGCTTTTATGATTTATAATGCTGTAAACTAAATATTTTAATACACTCTGCAATAAATATGGCAACCTAACGTCCTGAGGAACTTTGAGAGTCTTTCTAAAATATTTTTCTGAAATAACTCTTTCACTTTTAGCTTTGGGTAGGATTGGCTGAAGTTATACCTCACAGATTTACGCTTATAGTTTTATTAGGAATTGAAAATATTTACGGAAAATCCTGAACATTGCGTATGTAATAATTAATTTAATTAATTAATAATTAATTTGGTCTAATAAATAAGGAGTGAAAACAATGGAAGTAATACTATATGATATCTTATTAATCGAGAGTTGAAGATATTTTATAACTATCCCTGAATATTTATTGGATTATTCACGTATTGTTTCTTTCATTTTATTTCTCTATCTCCTATGTTCATTCTTGGTCCATTGAATAAGCACCATTCCACTCATCTCTTCGCATCTTCTTAGCGCAAAGGGTCTCCATATTTCGTTGCCCTTCAACCGATGCCTTTCGACCAATCAACTCCCATCCTTGTACTTGTACAGAAGATGGCTTTTAATCATTTCGTGTCCCTTTCCCCCTTCTCTTTCCCTCCGAACATCTTTTCTGTCCGTTATTCAACACCATCCTCGTATCTCACTTCATGCGACGATATCTCTGGCAACGTTTTTATCTCATTTTTTCCTCCGACGGTATTTAAAACGTCGCATTATTAAGATGGCATCTTCGCCTCTTTTTATACCGTCCGAAGACTGGTTCATCCCTCCGACCGGTGTAGTGATTCATCAGCGACGTGTTTACCTCGTCTCATGATGTAGAAGTTCAAGTACTCCGCATGTACCAGCCTTTATTATTTATCGTTCGAGGTACTTGCTGTCCTGCGCTTCGTCTATCATTTTTCAGTGTCGATAGACTATTATGTTGATCGCTCATAATCTCTTAATGTTATGATATGCGATGTTGTTTTCCGTGATTGCTCTATCCACCCACGAGTTGAAGTTTTACGAACAATATTTTTAATGTTCTATTGTTTTATCTCTTCACTTTCTAATAATTACTCTGCGAAATATTCTGGGTACGAGTTATGGACAGCAGTTAAATAAAATAGATAGTTAGATAAAGAAGGTAATGAAACTTTTAGTCATAATGCGTTGAGGATGATGTTCGAAGAAATACATTTTAGGATATATATATATATACTCTGCTTGTTTATCATAGCATAGGTAAACACTTAGTGTTTTATTTATTCTGTCTTTCTCTTTATAAGCTATTTTCCATCTCATGATTTTCACCAAGAACAGAAACTAAGTACTAAAAATATATATTTGAATAAGATTTCATCAGCTCAAACAGAAATAAATATGACTAATCCCATATCAATATTAAAAGAAATTCCTTTACAAATCAAATACTGAGTTTTTTGCTGCTTTAAAATGAATTAGTAAGCGTATCATCAATCACTATGACGATTCACTTGGATTGCCAAGAGCATTCAATTCAGATTTCATCCACCATAAGGAAAAGCATTCGATTTATGTTAATGGCTCAAATCGTTAATTGTACAACTTCATACAAAACTGTCGCAGAAGTTTTTGTTTCCTGAATTACCGATGCGAATTCGAAAAAGAAAAGAAAAAAGCCACTAACCACGATACCGAGTCTGTTCCAACGCACATGACAACGAAGGAGTATTATATTATGCCCCGATCGCCTCATTATTCTCCCTAGACAAGGGTTTTTTAAGTTCTCATACTCTCTTTCCATTTCTCATTCTACCCAATTCTCCTCAATCCTAGGCGTATCCCTCGGCCATTTTCCTCTCATCTATCATACCTCCCCTTCACAGTCCACCTGCTCCTCCGTATTCACCGCTCCTCCCTTTTTACTCTCCCTTTACTAAACGCGTACCTTTTCATCGCATAAACTTACATCCCTAGAGAATAAGTCTCGCACTAAAAATCACTGCTCCCAGTCATTGTTTTATAGGCGGATTTTAAACGGAAGAATGGTAAGTATCAATTCCGCCCTTCGAATAAAGTCGTTCGTCCTTCATCATACTGTCAGGGGCTCCATTGCTTTTTGCTTCTCGGTTCGTGTTGTCGAGTTTCTCTATTTCCTTCTTATAACTTTACGATTACTGGTGAGAGCAAATTTACATTATTAGTAGCCCTTATATTTCCTCTTTTTTGGTCCGATTTTAACATGGATTGGTACTAATAAATAATTTATTTGCCACTGTATTTCAAATTTTAATACTCCTTTTGTAACGTCTTTTATGTTGGAAATATAAGATCTCAAACAAGGTTTGATTATTGCATTCTCAATTAAAAAGAAATGTTTGTGTTTATGTAAAACATGTCCCATTCAAAGGATAAATAATGGAATGAGTATATATATATATATTACTCATTTTCTTCTAGTTAAATAGATGTATCGTCACGATAAACAAGTAGAATCTGAAAGCTCTCAACGTCATCCCATTTTTAAACGATCGTCTATGAACATAACTATTTCCCTTCGTTACAATGTTAATTACGGGCATTAAATAATACATTAAACCACGGTTCCTCCGTGTGCAGGAAAGTGCAGGAAACAAGTCGATTATCCCCAATTTTCGGTTTTTACTCATTCAAGAGTCAAATTAGCGACTCGTTCGGAATTAAGGAAGTCTTGGTATTCAATGCCGAGCTCCACTTTTGCGGGTTTGTCCATTTTTTTGCTCTCCCGCTATTTACATACGCCTTCCCCCGATTTCATCCCACTCCCCCTACTTACGTCTTATAGTCTCCACCGAAATATCTTACTTACCCCGAACTTATTTCATTATCCAACTCTCTCCGATCTTTTTTCCTCATTTCCCACCCACTCCCCCCTCTTCTCGGTTTTCTCATCACGTGCGACTCCATTCTACCTTTGCCCCTCCCACCGCTCGGCCCCTGGGGCATCCGTACACCTGCTGCCATCGCTGAGATAATGACGTCGTATGGGGTGTATGCGATGGTTAGGTCCGCGGGGGATTCGTGCTGGTGGGGGAAGAGACAGAAATGAAGAGAGAGGAAAAAAAAGGAATGGAAGGTAGTGGGAAAATGTGAGAGGAAATAAGAAATAGGATGAAAGAAATACAAAGAAAGTGGGAGGGGATTCGAGAATTGAAGAAATGATGGCGTGTTGAAATGGAAAGACGTTTCGAATGAATTTGTTCTACCGGAGAGTAAGAATAGATGAATTTTTAAGACGTAGGTAACATTGAAGTGTGATTGTTCAAGTGTGAAGTTGAAGAAGAAATTGTGTTAGATAAACCCTTTAATATTTGGCGAGGTAGTAGAAAAAAATGATGACAATAGGCTTCAAATTAGATATATTTGCAGCAATCGAAAAATACCGAAGTAATGATAGAAACAAGGCCATCTCCAGACAACTGTCCAACTCTATAAAATATGTACATGTATGCATATAAGATAAAATTCTTGATCATTTGTAGGAGACACGAGCTCGAGTCCCAGTCATAATGCTATTTTTAACTACCAATGAACATTCAGACGCATGAAGTTTTCGTACAAGAATATTTTCAGCTTTACTAAATCACAGATACATCGTTTATTTCTCCGATTACCTATTATAGATTTTTTAAACGTAATAACCCTTAACAATTGATTTTATTGCTAAACTCTACTTTATCGGTCTAGCAAACGTAAAAGTACGCGGATGAGATAGGCGTGGGTTCGTGATGGGGGGAACCGACCACAAAGGATGTCTTCCATACATTTCCCCTTCGTTTGCGAGCACAAGTCACTCTATCATCCGCTATCTTCTTCGTCTTTCCTTTCGGTGGGGGTCCTCCTTGAAAAATCCCTTTTCCCCTTCCACTTCCATTCCTATTCGTTCTTCTTTCCTCGAGACTTTAAGACTTTGTCTTTTCGCCATTCTATGTTAAAATCTCCCTCCCTCGCCTCCCTGCTTTTTTTTACGCACCGCCTCACTTCTCCATTGTGGAGGGATTGTAATAGAAACGCTGATCATCTTTTTGCTTTCGACGAACCTCCAATCCCTTCCCTTTTTTATTCCCGATTTATATTTTCGGGAGTGACCCTCCCCTCTCCAGGTTCTCTGAATTACGACTTGGATACAGCGGTGATATCTTCTTACTTTACTTCTACTTATAGGGGTAGAAAGATACGATGGAGCCGCGTCCACTAGAGCTATATCACTTGCTAGCATAATATGAATGTTTCTTGCCAGAGTATGTTATACTCTACTTACTTATAGAGTACAATCTTTCTTACTAGAATAATAAAATTCTGTTTAAAGCCTTTAGTTTAAATCTATTATAGGTAATATTTATTGAGGTATGAGTTACACATTGATTTATTGCAAAGCAATTTTAATGTAAAAATATCTCCAAAGAAAGTCAGTATTATAATTGTCATTACCCTTTCATGTATAAAACTACTTCAGCTATATGATAATTTTTGGATCCATAAAATATTTTGCGATTGCATGTGATAGTAAAGGGTAAATTTCTTTTTAATAACTGTATATTTTGAAATTACTTTATTCTATACTGATAAATTATTTTGTGCTTTGATCTCTCAAGAATAGAAAGTATTACATTTGGTATGTACCGACACACTCATATATATTATATACTCGAAAGATTTGGAAATTTCGAGTAAGGCTTTGGAGTAACTTCATTTTCTTCTTACCTTAACCAGATCTTACATCATCATCAGTTAAATAAAGTTTTATATTTGATAACAACTAGAATGAGATGTATTCGATATATTTGATTATATTTCTATTTCAGATCGCTCATTTTATATATTTATGGAAAAAACATCGCGGTCGATGAAAAGGCAAGGTTTTCCAAGGCGGTCTTTTTGACTGAATTATACTCATAAATCCATCGCACAAGGAAACGGAATTATCATCCTCCAACTTTAACATGCTTCCGTGCCATCTTATTACTTGCATCGGCCATCCTTTTTCGGAGATTCACTGGAAATTTAGAGTTATCGATCTTTGGAAAATCAACAATTTGGGGACCTCTACTTATTACGCCGAAAATCTGTTTTATTCAAACATTCGGTCCAGATGGTACGTTGTTATCGGAAACGTAATGGTCTATTAATGTAATTCGAAACGATTTCGGGAACTAGTCCATCTAAATTTGAAGAAACTTACCATATATGGGAAAGGTCCTCAATGAGCTATGGTCCTGTCAATGTGATTACTGTGTTTGCGATGTCTCATAAAATTTTTTTTTGCGAATGAGGACTTTTTCGTGGTTACGTATTTCTCAAATAAGATGAATGCATCACCGGTCCCATTATGAACGATAATGTTAATTAATAATACCCTGAAACAGCGATCGACTTTAAGTGTTGTGTATTTGAACGTTTAGGTTGAAATAGACGTGAGGATTTTACTTTCAAATGAATTGTCCAGTTTCGTTTGTACTTCGCAACGTTGGGAATTCGATTCCGACCGATCCAAGTCCGAAAGAGCATGGAAAAGAGCATGTCGAATTCTCTTCGAGTTTTTTCCTCAGCTTTTATTTATATTTTCGCGTTCCTCCGATGGAGTCATCTCGATTCAGTACAAGCCACTCGATTTGATGCGCATTATCTGATCTACGGTCTGCGTGAAACGCGGTAGAAATTTACATTTAATCTTAATTTTTTTGCGGGCATCTGATGTTTCAATACTTGTGGTGTTCGTAATCTCTTTGCCCCGTTTACCTTTAAGTAATAGGATGCGGGATGAAGAAGATGGTAGATAAAATTCGTGGAACGCATACGATAATATTTAATGTAAAATTATTATCGGCGTGCGGACGATGCGTTCAGTTGATGAAAGGGTTTGATTTAAATTTTGTAGGAATAAATTTTATCTCGTGCTTTGAATCTGAGTTTTGAAAACGTATCAATCGAAAGGACTTACGGTTTGTGACGGTTTTAAAGCATAAAGCTTCTTTAGGCCAATGATCTTATCGCAAAAATATTCCCGCTACTGAGTCGACGATTAATATGTAACTTATCGTGGTTTTTACCTAATGATTACAGAGAACGAGAGGAAACCTTTGATTTAGAATAAGTGAAGAATTTCTAGGTGCGTATATTTGTCAGATTTTAGAATAATAAATATATAGAAAATATATAGTTACCCAGGAATTATATTGGCAGAGAGCTAATAAAAAACCAGTCAATTGAGTACGAGTATCATGTGGCGATGTGTAAAATAAATATCCATATGATAGTAGAATATTCCATTATATAAGCAACATTATTAGGAGATCATCGAATTACAAAGAATTTCATACTTCAGGCCTAACATATTTGAGGGTATTTTTATGCTGTATTGAAATAATTGACGGATTGTTCAAAATCCTACGAATATATCGATCGAAATATAATGTATATGTCGACCCAAATTCAACATTTCAAAATTTCATATTCAGTGGTCTTAGAAGGAAGAATAAATCATGCAGTGATCATTTCGTAGTTTCAAATTTTAATAAATAAATTATTTCTTTCGTGATAAAGAGCAAGTGCTAAAAGAATCTCTAAAATTTGGGTAAATATTTGTTTTAGAAGTAATAAATAAATATAGCTCTCATCATAAATTCCTATTTCTATCAGTTTTCATCTCTCTCATGCACGTCTTTTTATCTCTCTATACCTCCATCCATCCAACGTCCAACAAAGACAACTCTCTTCTCTCAAAAAGGCAGAAAGAGAGAAAGACACGAAGTAAAAGAGGTAAGAACGTTGCCGACGTGAAGGCCTCGATAAAAAGTCCGGAACAGAGAAAAAAAAGAAAACAAAAGAAAAGCGCCGTATCGGGAAACACAGGGGATGAATAAAGCGGAAAAACAATGGGGAGAAGAAAAAGAAAGCTTGGATGGCAATGCACGTAGGGAATCGTCGAGGCTGGGAAAGAAAGAGTGGTTTTTAAGGAGAATACGAAAAGTGAGCTCCTTCTTCAATCAATCGATCTCCGTTGAGGGAGAATATCTCTCTAGCAACGTCACTTGGAATCGCAATGAAACCAAAGCTTTCTCAATAGAGGACGCTGTCAAGAGCGGATCACGGACAACTCATTATCCGCCCGAAAGACTCCTGAATCTCACTCCGACCACGATTATATATGAACGCATTCCATTTGATGCGCAAGAAGATGAAAAGGGTTATACGAACATCATTAGGACGTCGGCGGTGGTGAGGGGTACGACTCGAAGCCGTGATTAAGGTCTTCCGAGAACACATCCCTTTTAAATCCGTACCATTTGAGACAGTATGCTAGAACTTTACGACGCATTTATCTCGGCGTAATTAGGATTCCCTTTCGTTTTTTCTCCGCCAAGTTTCCCCATCTCACGGAGACCTTGAATGCGTTTGCCGACGTGATTGATTAGATCCCAGGGACATTCCGGGTCTCGAACTATTATTACATCGCGAAATTCCAGCGGAAAAATGTATCGAGAAATCCTCGGATTGGCCCAAGAAGGAGTTCAACGGACTCCATTTTGAGAGAGTGAAATGCAATAGGAATGAAATTCCGTGGGGGAAAATAGAAAGAGGGAAAAATGGAAGAGGAGGTGAAAAGCCATTCAGGGACGACTGGTGAACACAGCCGGTTTCGGATTTTCATACATGCAGAAAAGTAAATCTCGGTGATATTTCTTTTATGGTAGCATTTCCAAGTCTGATGTTTCTATTCGTGAAGTACGATAAATATCGGGTCGAAACGCTATTCAGTTGTGCGTGGAGCACTTGCTGAACATCTGGTTTCTGCGTATTTCTTTTGCCAAACAATAAAGTTAGCTAGGGCTGCTCCTCCTTTCATGCGGTCTAAATGAACCACAATGGAGACATAAATACTATCTGAATCCTCTGCGTGTTCTTTCTAATACCGAATTCAGTTTGATGCAGGCTTTATTATTAAGGCAGAGGCACGATGAATTCGTTTGATACAGTAAAAGAATGATCGATCATTATAAATCGTGGGAAATTATTTAGTAATCGAGCATTGCATGGCATATTTGATGAATCCAGACTATCATGGTCACCACAAATGAGCATTTCACAGAATCAAACTCGTTTAAAATCTGATGGGAATACTTCAGTAATGGGAGCGATATTAAATTCTCAAATTAAAGAAAAAAATTATAACTCAAAAATTAAAACTCAAGCGCTAAATTTAATATAATTTAAGATAAAAAGAATCATTCTGTGAGAACATTTAAATGCAAAAGTGAAAGGGAGAATTTTACAAGTTTAGTCGTTCATTTATGAGGACTTTTCGAACTGTTCATATTTTGAGAGCTATGCATAAAATTCACGCAGAAGAAACAAGAGGAATGAATCCGAGAAAAGAGCGAACACAGTTTAGGCCAGAAGTTTGATTGATAAAGAAGACAAAACTTTAGTCAGAATTTTGACTTTGGATTTGAGTTACACACTTCGTGTCAACTGCCAATAAACAGGACATGCGAATAAATAATAAATATAAATTTGCCAACTCTGTTGGTGTGGCAACCTTGGGATCACCGCCGAACTCCCGCGCGGAAAACAAAAGCGAGAGGAAATGCGGAATGGAGACCTTTCCCGACATCCCGAGAAACTTCTTCGCAAAGGAGCACGAAGGATTGATTTATCCAGCTGTAGATGCATACACGTCCCTCTGGATCACCCCATCGGAGACAGAATCGCGCTCGGACAGAGAAAGAAAGTAGGCGGTGCCAGTTTCCATTCTTTCACGAGGGAAAGATTTAGGCGTGCACCCACGTCGCTGTCCTCGTCCGTGGTCTAAAACAAGCACCTGAATGGAAATGGCAGGATAAAGAGCTCCCGCCGAGAGTACACAGTGGAGGAAAGAAGACGCATAATTCAGAAGACAATGTGGAAATTAGAATTCAGCCATTCCTCATAGTTCTTTTTTTGCGTGAGGTTGAGTTTTAAGCTCCCCCTTTCGTTCGAGGAAACATGGACGAATAAGGCCGCTCAATGGAAGTTCGAGTCTAAAATCTCAATCATTCCAGTATCTGGAAGCATTGTCTCTCCATGTTTCCACTTGATACACTTTTTCGTTGTCCACGGACTTCCTACTTATGTCTCTGTTTTGTTTCTTTTCTCCCACTTTGTTCCCGAAAAAATTCTCGATTGATTCATTACCGTTATTTCGTCGCTTTTTTCAAAATCCAATTGTTAGCGACTTTTCGCTTCGTTACCGAGTGGCAATTACGACATTAATCCGCCCACTCATTATGCTTGAAATTGATATGCTGTACGTGGAGGCTAAGCGTGCGTTTTTAAATGTGCTGGGATAATTGGGTCCTACTGATTTAAAATTTTTATCGGATGTTTTTCCGACTTCTTATTCAATCGATTCAGAAGACTGTTATTAATTCATAAATTCATAACATTCAGCTCGTAATTCTTCAAAAATGTAATTATTATTACAAAATACAATCGCAGGTCCACATTGTGTCAGGTAGCGGCTTTCCGATAGTAAAAAGTAATTTAGAATATAAATACTTCTTATTCTAGGTCTATCAGCTGACTCTTTAAATTACATCACCTGAAATCGTATTGCATTTATCATTATATTTTAATAAAATTAGAACATAATTTTAAGAAAGGCTCGAAAGTCGAATGACGTATCTATCTTAATCACAGGAGGAGCAAAATATTCTCCCCGGGGGGGAATCGAACCCCGGTCTCCCGCGTGACAGGCGGGGATACTGACCACTATACTACCGAGGACGTACGTCACGTGAAAGTATACGACAAAATTTAATTTACTATTGTACAATTTCTTTACTTACATTAATCAGTTCATGATTCGGATATGCGACTGATTACTCTAAAATTTAATATTTTTTTGCTTTTGTATATTTATATATTATTTTAATTTTAGAATATGTTAATCGATTCAGCTGTATATAGACAAGATCAAGTTGTTTTCGAATTCTTGTTTAAAGACTTTAAAATTTTATTCGGAAAAACATCTTTAGAATTGAATTTCCTAGGAATATTTAGATTTACAGGATATTTAAAGAATCCAAAAACCGTTATAATTCGTACAATTTACATAAGAGAACACTAAATAGTAGGAAATTTTCAATCATTTTAAGCCTATTTAGGATGTATGACGTCTTAAACCCGCATTACCGATCTAACGACAAGATAATCGTTTAAATAGCATCATTTATATGGCGGTAATCATCTTGAAGTAAAATGCATGTCCAGTTTCTCTTTAAACGGAACGCCGAACTAATGATTATCCTGCTTTTTTCCCGTACATCCTTTCTTTTTTAAATGAATCGCGGTACGTCAAATCAAATTTAGTGCAACAGTCAATCATCATTTGGTGAAATCCGAGTATTAATAACGCTATTGACTTTTCAAATACTTTTAAAACACAGCATTGGGGTGAGAAAAATTCTTCTTTTTACACCCGATTCATGAATACGATTATAACACACCTCAGTGTACGTATAAGTCATATGGCTATATTAATTTAGGAAGCACATCTGACACCGGTTATTTGATTCTAAATGTTATAAAACATCCTTCATCGACAAGGTAAATACGGTTATATTTATTAGCAACAGCAGCCACTTCACTTCTTCCCTGTGTGGCTTTTATTCAATAATGAGTACTGTTACCAAGGCCGCGTATATAAAGTCATTTATAAACATTCAATTAAGGTGTTGAAAGAATAGATTTTAGATTATGCTAGAGAAAGTATTTACGGAACAGAGCTATATAAATCGACCGAAGTTAAATAATGGGATTGTTTCTCTTCCAGATTCAGCTTATCCCTTGAAAATGTAATTGGACGCAAGTAGGTCTGCATTCCCAAGCAGCTCATACCAGATAACCTTAGCGGTAGTAACACGGTGCTGCAACACAAGGATCGGTAAGTAAAGCCAGTTCCATTTAAGGAAAAGCGATCATTCTCTCGTTGGCCTAATTCAGGCGACAACATAATGAAAATCGCGGGAAATAAAAGAATCGCCTGAGTTAATACTGGACGAAAACAAGCGGCTGATGCTAACGAGATATTTGGGAGTTTTTCATGCATTCTGAAAGGAGAGCGGTAATTAAAGAAAAACGCGTGTATTGCGTTGCATGCAGCGGTTTTTACAGAGATTTATTTTAGGGTGCCCATGATTATTCTATTGGAGCCTTCCGAATTGGATTTTATAATTAATCAGCCGAAAGTTGATATCTTTTTATTATCCTAGCTATAGCACGTACAGCTTTTACTTTAAATGAGGAACTATAGAAATTTTGCAGTAATTTATTTCCGCAAGATGGAAACCGAGATGTTTTTTACGGGCAGATTTTTTATTTAACGTCAAAGGACGGTTATATTTCTTGTCAGTAAAAACCTATCGACATTAGAGATTCAATGAATCTTAATTCACTGATTTTAAATATTTTTTGTCGAATTTATCTTGTGAGTGTGTCTTACTGTGACATTTTAGAACATGTTTTGAATTGCGTTTATTTCAATCCTTTACTGTGATTGGGAATCAATTACGTATCGTTTCAATTTTAAGAACATGTTACCAACTTCTATACTGAACAACTTTAGTTATTTATGTTCACATCAATTACTTGTGAATACCTTTATCTACGTTCTACGAATAAATGATTGCAGCAATGCTATAAATCGTTAATAAATAATGTAAAAGTGAATTTAGAATTAGAATTTAGTTGTCGGTGAAAAAAATTCAAAGCTAGGCTACACAAGGGATTGAACAAGAACAATGTGTACTTTTCTTAAATGGTGCTAAGGGAATGTGTCCTTTTGTTGCAAAGCTGATGTTATTCTTCCCAACCTCCCATTCTTTGCCTCTGGTGGAGAGCTTTGGAAACCATCCAAGAATGCGCATTGTCTCTACAAGTAACCAGTAATTTTGAACCGATATTCCTAAAAAGGATTGGCATTCGGCTTCGTTATTCGGGTCATATTTCAAACTTTATGCGAAATTAATTGCCAAATGACCACTCCGAGCGTATGAGCAATTTTCTTTCGTCCAAAATTTTACGAGAGCACGTTTTTTGTAAACATCGCGTTTCAGAAGCACCCCAGGCATTAGCATGGATGTCAGTCCAGGAAACCGCCTTCCCTATGGTTTCATCTTGAAAATCGGAAGATTTAAGCATCAATTTTGTCATAAATCTTTTTCTATTATGGTTTTCGGACCTGAATTCTACAGACACTGAATATTTTTTCTTGATAGCAAAACCCCATCTTTTAGTTATATACATATATGGTATAGTATCACTTACAGAATTAATGTGGTCTTAGTAGGTTTCCGAGATGAAATAGATCGTAATATCTGGTTATATATTTAAGGCTAGTTTCTGATGTATCGATCTAGGATAACGAATTGACAGATCCTTCAATTTAGATAAAATATTGAATTTCGACTCTACGAAATAAATCAATGCTTCCGCATTATCATGACCAAAACGTATCTTGCAGCTGTGGACAATTCATCTCGCAAAAGTTGAACGTGATTTTTCATCCACAAGACTTATATGCAAAAAGTTCTCCTGCATTGTCGTAAACCAGTGATTGAGTCCGTAATGCTCTAATACATACAGAGATATAAAAGGATGTGAAGAGAGAAATTCATCTCTTCTCTTACGGTGATTCTTAATGTGATGGAGGAAGGCAGTGAAGTGAAATGCACCTGGTGAATGGAGTAAATTGGCTGCAAAAGAAATCAGATCTCGCAGAATGGAGCCTCTTTGAGAGCACGCTCTTTTTCGGTTTAGGACAGTTTCGTGAGTCTGCCAACGTCCCAAGATTTCGATAAAATAGGGTGATTTACGCATCGTTCGATTTTCCATTTCCGAGGAAAGATTACTACCAAATGTGTCCCTTCCATCCAAATACAGCCCCGTGATTGATGAAGGGACCATGCTGTTACATATTGAGAACCATAAGCGCTTATTCATATTTTTTCTTCCCGAAAGTTATTTCTTGCGTATTTTCCTTGATTCGAACTTGGTGACTTCTTGGACGCGTGAGAAAATTTCGGAAATATTTGCTTTTCCTCGGAAGATGTGGTCGTAATGTTTTTCTTTGGGAGATCGAATGATAATTCCGTTGAACTTTACTACTTTCGAACGTTAGAGTGAGAAAACTCTTAAATACTGTTTAAGATAAACGAAATAGAATTCTATCTTTGTTTCGGAGACTATGAACGACGTTTATGGAGTTCATTTGTTTAAATCGTTTTTTAAGAGAAAGAATTAAAAGATGTTCACGAACGTTTGGATTGTGTGGTCGATTTAAATGTATAATGTTTTATATTATCAAGGTGTTTATTAAACTTCATCTTTTATGAAGTTAAATTTCCTAACCTCCCCGTCTCGTAGGTTACATTTCTATTTAAATGTTTAGTTATTTATAAATGTCACTCCTTTGGATTTAGAGGATTACTACTTTGAATAAATTTTAAAAGTATTTTTGATTCACATTAATATCACATTTACAATTTCTCCTTCTCTATCATTGTCATATAAGATATTGTAGTTGGATATTTATCGAAAAAAGCTTTATAGATACTGGTTAAATAGATCTTTCCGTAAGCTAATCACCATCTCTTTAGAAAAAATGAACGAATGTGAGAGAGTTTAGCATGTATCTTTCTATCGAGGAGTGTATTCTTGTAATGTTTAGATGAATGTAACTCCAGATTTCTTTGGTCCGTTCATGGAAAAGAAATCCACCAGAGAAAAAGTTTCGATTATAATATAATTTATTTTATAGGATTTAGGCAGAGGAGGACAATATAGGATTATTTATTTTCTATAGTTATCATTAGTCTAAGATTTATGCACTATAAATTAACATAACATTCGTGCCGATCAAGATAAACAGATTTTGGATGCTAAAATGTATAATATCCAACATTAGTATTTTATTACTCGAGTATCTGATAGACCAACCTCCTCCGCACAAATCCATTTGTGGCAAATCACGATGAATATATCAAAGTTTCCATATCTTTCCGTCTCAATCCATTAGCGCTAGGATAGGGAAACTCAACTGACCGCTTGCTTTTTTCATTTCAGCTTCGGATAGAAGTAAAGAAAATGTTATTCCGTCCAACGCGATGGGACGATACGTCCTTCTGGGAATTGAGTAACTGTAAATTTAGACTCTCGATATCTCAAATCTCGGACGAACAGAATTTTTCCTCGGTCTCGAGCTGTCCTCTCGCGTTTTATGACTCTTTACTCAAGAGGGCGCGCCCTCTATCGATGCCCAGTGGAACCATCGCGAGCTCCCACGATGCTTCATCAACAGCCTCCGATCCACGATATTGACGCTCGTGACGTAATATACGGAGTCCACGAAATGAAAATGTGCTCGTCCGAAAACGTTCGCGCTCGGAAAATATAATCCCTGATGGAAAGGCAAGTTAACACATCACTGGTGGAAAGAAAAAAGAAGCGGGATGTTTAAGGTCGTGGCAAGGAAAACGCCTCGTTAAATGATCGGGGCTTAGGTTCCCAGAGCTCTTATCAAGTGGTGGCCATCCCGCACACTTATTATTCACAGATGACAGTCGCTCCGCCCACTCAGCCTCCTCGAATGAGATGCCATCCTGAGATGAACCCGAGTCGAGGTGTGGTCAAATTTCAAAGGGCGCTGCCTTCCAGGGTTAAAAAATACATGTAAGCAGGAAGTCCACGGATGGAACCTGTTTCCATAATATGTTATCTCCGTGCCACCTTAAAGAATCTTCGACGAGCTTTTCTTATTTACGAACGCCGGGACCTCTTTACTTTCCTTCGTTTTGCGCGTTCTTTACCTTCCAAGCACGTGTTATCCTCTTCGTTGCTGATTAATCGCCTTACCTAGGTCTCGAACCTAGCGAAATTAATTTCGCCCGTCAATTTTAATGCTTCCCTTTACGACGTAGTTCCTTACAGCAGTCAGGGGCATGTTTCCGCGGTGATTCCGCTAGGTAACGAGCCAGTCAAGGTATCTTCCGTTGATTGATCACTGTCTTTGGAAGGCTTATTTTACGCCATTTTTCACGTATTGATAGGCTGGTGCTCGGCTGAAATCTGTGCATGAAAAATGTTGTTTTCGAGAGTTCAATCATGGTTGGCGACGAGTAAGGGTATGAAGTGAACAGGCGATTACTTTTATCCCCAATAATGAATGTTACAAGCCCTGAGTGGTGTAAGGATGGGATTTTTGGCGACGCTAAATCGTAACCGCTTTATGGATGAAGTTTGTTCAAACCGTGTATGCGTGTTTAATATCAAGCTGACGATGTTCTTCATAAAGCGTGATTTATTGAGAAGATTGAATGTTAACAGAAGGTAATTATTTGGTATGAAATAGGTAGGGTCATAGATGAAATATATCGATACTTCATAATGAGGGAAAATAAACAGTATTCCTAGTATAGATCTTATTGTAGTCTTATTGGTTCGAATTAAAGATATGGCTTCTCGAAAAGTTTCTTCGATCAGATATGTTAAAGCATCTATTTAATTATAAATCAATTTAATTATTGTTACCATTCACGTCAGCAAAGTGTGAGTAGGGAACTACATGGAAAAGAAGTGAAGTTTAGATTCTCAGTAAGAAAAATAAATGTCTTAGCTGCAAATGAATATTCATTTGCCTAAATGATGGATATTAATTATTTTATAAATATATTCTATGATCATCTCGTAAAGGACATTTTATACGCGTTCGTTTATTTCGTTATTTTATACTCCTTTACTTGTTGTATATTGTTATCTTTGACTTTTTTATTAATTAAGCTGTTTTAAGTTATCAGCTAATTTTCTAAACATTCCCTATCAAATAAGTAAGTGGAGTAAGAGGAATCGAATTGCTATTACAAAATGTATTTTTGATCAAGATGTTAAATGATAATTAATTTCTGAAACTCATTTCTTTCGCCCAACACTTGGAACGAATCATTTCATCAACTCTGGCGGCTTGTAATGCAAGAATCTTGTAATCCTTTCAGTACAACCTTCCGATATCTTTAGGTAATTACTTTTTAATTTGTAACACTTTCCCTGCCATCCTCGGCAAACAGCGCACCATTAAGACGCTCGACCAGACAAGCCGGGGAAGTTAATGACTGTTTCTCGCATCATAGTCGGCGTGATCTGCATCTATCACGCATTCACTAGAGAGGCGGCTGGCAGGGGGTGAAAAACTTCTGACCCGTCATTCATCATTAATCGCTCTTGTTCCTTCTGCAAGATAAGGAATAATCGGTCCCCACGCTATTTCGCACCATTCTTCCCTACGTATTCTAATCCCATCAGCCGGTTCTAAATTCTCTCCCCTCCTTTCATCCGTCCCTTCGCCCATTAATTACCAACGCCTTTCGGTTGAATCCCCTTAAGAAGGTTGTCGGACTGTGGCTGCTTTTCCGGCGCTTTAACTCAAGTCCAACAACCGTAAGGATATTCGGAGGAATGGTGTGAACGGTTTTTGGGATCTCGACGACAGCTTCTTTTTTATTCTTCGCTGGTTTCTAATCGAATAAGCGGTCGGGATTCATAGGCGAGGATCTCATTACCTATGGAAAGCTTAGGATCATCATTTAACCTTTTAAACCAAAATTACTTTTATAGTAAAAGGAGGTTGATCATTTATATTATACGATAACACATTATATTGGGTACGTACTACACGTTCAAGTTTGAAACGGGAGAAAAATATTGCCTAGATCCATTGATTAAAGTATTTTTATATCATTAAATGAAAGTAATGTTCTACGCTTCTTAATATCATGCTTTGATTAATATTCAATTTTTCAATAATGTAATTGAGAATTATAGGAATAGTTCATATAAGTAAATACAAAAATAGTCATGAAATAAATGATAAAAACTTGTAAGATTCATTTGAAAAGACAATAATAATAGCTTTCTATGGATAAAGAACTAAATTATTTTCATAAGTATATACATTCTTGCTTGCTTACAAAATCGTTAATAAATTAAGGAATAAATATTAGGTGGTGTGACTTCGTGGAAAGCCATAGTATAATGAAAAATATTTTTAATTTCCACAGAAAATTTTCTATTGAAATTACAAAGTTTTTTTCATTATAAATTAAGGAAGTTCAAAGTATGGAAGACATTTAGCTGCATCGTTATGTAACACATACCATCTCATAAAACAATTCTGAGACATTTAGCGGTGTTTTTATTGATTAATTGGATGAAGAGATTATTAGCTTTTTCAGTCGATAATTATATTATTATTATATGAAATATTACAGTAGGTGAAAATTACATAGCTATATAGAGAATTAGAATTATAGAGATTTAGAATATGGAGATTTAGAATATGGAGATTTAGAATATGGAGAGAAAGAATTATGGAGATAAGGAATTTAAGAGTTGGTAATAGATCACACTTCATAATCTCTATATTTCTTAGATGGGTGCGTTTTAGATAAACCATTCTTCCTCGTTCCATTGATTAAATTCACAGCTTGACTGACTCTGCAAAAAATCGTGACGAGCTAAATTCGCACGGATATCAGCCTTTTTTTGTTCATCCCCTTTTTTGTCCAAATGGTAATTTATGCCCGATATACAATAACACCCACCGGAAGATAACTCGGGGTAATTATGTAGAAGCAGATGATTTAAATTTTCGTAACCGCTTCATCGCCATTTCCACGTGGCGTTTTGAATCCTCCAAATAAAAATTTCGGTAATTGAATACTTCCGGATCAAATTAGCCGGATGAAGGGAATTATACGCAACTATCCAGTATTTTGACGCTGTCTGTAATTGTAAAAATCAGGTTCTGAAATGATGTTAAACCTCTCAGCAGGTGCACCGCGGCGCGAAGATATGCAAGGGTCTTGTTGTGACAAGAGATAATCAGCCGATTATATACTCTCTGACTTTCTCCAGCTGAAATTAATTTTGCGAAGGTTTTTATCGTAAATATAATTCTTTCTGTAATTCCTAAAATATTAATATCTTGAACATATGTCCGTGTTTATTTTGATCAAAATCAGAGAATTTTTGAGTACATTAAAAAAATGGGTTGACATAAGGATATTGAAAGGAAAATCCGGGTCGTATATATTCGAGGAAATTATCTAATATTTCCTTTCCTTATAATTTATCTTTCTTCCTGCTTTTAGTTTATGTTCTCCTCTAAAACCTTTTACTGCATTTAGTTAAGATTGGTTCATTTCCCATAATAAAATAAAATCTAATATTTTTATGAATGGTCCTCAAGGAAGCTGTATAAAGTATGGAAATATATACACTAAAAATCTACATTTAAATATCATCTTTGTTTGCATATTGCGTCGCTTAGCAATCGATACGAGCATGAATAAGATCTCATCTTCCGCGTCTAAACTAAAAGGGCTGATAAATGGTAGGCGTCTACTCGATCGCCATGGCGTCGCGATGAAATCGTCTGGCAATCGAACGGAGCTCTCGTTATATCGACCATTACACCATATAATTTCCGCGTATCGATCTTCATTAAAACTATTCCATTCACTCCAACGAAAGAGGGAGAGAGATGATAGACGGTAGAGCCTTTAATCGCCGCAGACGCAAACAACCCCATTTACGTCTCATAGACTCATTACTCAGAGGAGACTATTATACAAAATGGGAATTTCCGTCGGAAAAGAAAACAGGACGTTGAGGGAAAAAGGGGATGGGAAAAGGATTCCAATTTAGCCTCTCTTCAATGCCACTCAGACTCAATCTCGAGTCTTCCTCATTTTCCATCCTTTGATTCGTTTCCTAAACCTTTCCTGCACTACAAGTCTATATAATAACGTTGGGTTTTAAAAAATACGATTTTTAAGGTTCCGGAAAAGAAAAGTGTCGAGAAAATATATATAAAAAAATACGGAATAAGCATTACAAGTAGTAGTACAAAAGAATATTAAGTATGACATAAATGTAATCACATCCGAGTTCAGTGAACGTGAATCACTTTGCGTGATGAAGTACGTGAAGTTACGTAAAATTCAGAAAAAATTTTAAAAACCGAAAACTATCATGCGTAGAGCAGAAGGTACGATATTTATCGTTCTGTTTTCGTCCGTGTGAAATTCGAGGAATACATTTTTTTACAACACCTAATCCGGATTGTGTCGCACTTTAAGATACTTATCTCGCCCACAATGGTATGCTTATGGGACAAACGGTCGGGTTGGAAGTGCTTAGAAAGGACGCGTTGAAACTAATCGAGGACTCATGGCCAATAGAAGTCACCCGCACGTCTATTTTCTACAACATCGCATAGCCTTCCTTTTTCACATTTATCTCCCGTCGCAAGGACACGCAGACCCCTACTAATTGCTATTTTCATTCTCCGATGGGACCTACAGATAGGAGGGAAATAGATGCCGATGGACGTCGGCTCTCTACGAGTAGGATAGCGAGCAAGATGGCGGATAAGGTATTTTAGAATAGAGAAGAGATGGGTTATATTTTTTACCTCTAGGAAGGGATGGATAGAGGCGGGTGCGGAGGGAAAAGTGATTCGGGATTTTTTGTGCCGCGGATGTGGGCCAAGAGGAGCTATTCTAAAAAAGGTAGACGGAGGGGGGTGTAGGATAGCTGAAGGCGAAGGGGATGGACTATTTCATGTCAGACGGCGGAGGCGGAGTCAGGAAAAGGAAGTTTTTTTTGCCCTTCCTAGCAGCGGGGAGGCAAGGAGATGTGGGAGAGGGCCCGGGTTGGGTAAGACCGTGAGGTGGGGGAGTTTTTATTCGATGATGGAGAAGGAAGAGGCAAGGTGGATGGGCAGATGGCGAACGAATTCGTGGTGGAATTTTTTCGGATGCGATACTAATTTACCCGAGGCTTCAAAGCGTGGGATAAATGAATGCGAGGTGGTAATGAAGACGGAATGGATGCGGAGATGATGGAGGCGTATCGGAGGTAGATCGCGCAACCCGTGTGGGCGGCCGAAGCAAAAAGCTTTCGCGCTCTTCGGAAATGCGTGCGGAGTTACGTAATCCGCCGCTCTTTGTTTTTCCACCCGCCATCGTTCGCGGGAGAGGAAATGATGGTCGGGGAAGAGGTTTTTTCGCGGTGGATAAGAACGTAAGAGGGATGCGAATTGGGTGTGGCCACGTCGCTCGCTATTAAAGGATGATGAAAAAGAATCGTGGATGAAGATATTTAACGGGAAGCGGCGCGGACAAAGTGGATGTGGTCGATGGAAAACGCACTGTACGCCTAAGAGTTTGGTTGTGGGAGAACAAATCCCAGCAAGATTTGGTGAAGGTTTTACGGAAGGCTGACTAATGCAACTTTCGCGCAAATAGCTCAAGTCTCTCGGCGTCAATGCGGAATCGATAATACATCTTCGGAGTGATGACG
The DNA here is from genome assembly GCA_020796165.1 of Pantala flavescens. Taxonomy (NCBI): domain Eukaryota; kingdom Metazoa; phylum Arthropoda; class Insecta; order Odonata; family Libellulidae; genus Pantala; species Pantala flavescens. The sequence continues at coordinate 50,999,004 of CM036879.1, read as the reverse complement.
CGAAATCGTGACAAGTCGAATGGTTGCGAAAATCAGCAGTTTGCTACAAATCGACTCCTTCCTTCTTACCACTCCGCTAACGATGCACTTGTGAACAATGGCGTCATAAGTTAGATCTAAGTGCCCGCACGGAGTTGATTGGATAATGATCCGTTGAAATGGAATCATTACTTTTGCACTCGAGGCTGTTGCTTGAGGGATGACTGTTGTTGGAGGAGGCGATCATTGGCGATGAGTAAACGTACTTTACGCAATTTTCGTAGCGCTTCAGATACTTCCTAGAGACAATTCTTAGAAAGGACAGGTATTTTCCCTAATGCGTGTTCAACTAATGACTTTAGTGACCTGTATTTATCCTGAATGAAAGATTTTAAATCGGAAGGCGAGATGATTAAGTTTTATCGATTTTATTAATTGGACGTTTTGTTATTAACTATTAATAAAATATCGCGTATCGTGTTGAAGAATGAATCAAATGATATGATTGAACGATAATGGAATTAAAGTACTTATAATATCCGTATTTAATGGATTTATATTTATATAATTTGAAAAAAATACCTTCGTATGTATGTCTACTCAGATCGTAGCTTGTATAATACCAATTCCAAAGGATTTCATAACATAAAATTTATTTCAAGACTTAAGAAGTAGTAAATTTTCTGGTAGCACGTTTTCTAAGTTACATTTACATTACATTTCTTATTAATATTCATTATTTTTTCCATTATCTTAATGAATTTATTTTTGATTCCTTGCTAAATATATATATCTTGACAATATCATAGACAATCTATCTGTAAATTCAGCATTCCATTATGTATTAATATGTGACTTTACTTAATTATTTAGTACGGCCTTCAAAAATTATATCTATAGGACAATCAGAATGGAGGAACACCAACATACATAGCCTGAGGGTTTAGTTTCTTATTGGCCGGGAATCGAATCCGGGACCAAAGAATGAGCAAGTTCACATGGTCATGAATGAAAATCAATAACGAAAATCACAAGCTAAAATAAAAGGGTTTAAACAGAATCTATTGAAGAATTAGATCGGTATATCCATGATTTAGAGCGTCCAAGAGAGCGAACGGAGTACTCGAGTAGCTCATTACGCGATTATAATTAGCAATTTATTTCAACAAGATACAAATCGCTTCTACTCCACAATGGCGAAGCAATAAGGAAAATAATCGCCTCTAATTCCGCCGCAATTCATTTATCCCTTCAATAGAGGGCCATATAATATGTTCCCCCAACCGCGGCTCGAACCCGGGTGGTCCAGCCCGAGAGAGTGTCGGTGATAACAATTAGGCTACCGGACACGGAAGGCATGGAAAGATAAGGGGACACCCTCGAGAAAAAAAGGGCATAAATATTTAGGGTGAGGAAGGCATTTCTATCCCGACCTTCTGGAGAGTGATGCTGGAGATGGGCGAGGGAGATGAGGCGGCCAGGTAGTTAAAGAAGCCGGAGGATGGACCTGGTGGTAGGAGAGATGTTGATGAGGTACCACAGGCTGGAATGGCTGGGTGTGGGGAGGCATGCTGCCACCACCTGGGTGGTCCCACCGTGTTGCCAGATTTACACCGATTCGGAAAAGCTGCAGAGGCGCCGGAGGGCCCATGGACTACAGCACCCACCACGGAGGGTGGGGCCCCCGGATCGGGTGGGAGTGACAAAGGTAAACGCGAAAATGAAGGCGATGTCGTGGAGGAAGAGAAAGCAAACACGTCGGCTGAAACAAAGGTTGCGGTAATTTGCGTGTAGATCGGAGTGGATAAGGCCATAAATACGGAGATTCGGAGAAAGAAATACTCCCCCCTTTGGTTCTTATCGCGAAGCGAGCCTTACGTATTCGGGGCTATTAAAAATTTACGAATTCTAATTGCGTTTCTAATTTGGGGCGATCTTTATCCTTTATATAACATCCTCGATTGTTTGGTTTGCCGCGAGCGATGAAGAGGGAATGAAAAGTTTATCACTCCCCCTTACCACCCCCCTCAAAAGGGGTCTCGAATTATTTATCTTTTGTGGGAAACGGTTTGAGGAGGAGAGGAAAATTCATTCTCGCCCCGAAAGCAGAAATTCATTTGTTTTTCGGAAGTAATATTCCGATAGAGGCGATAGATACGCGCTCTGCTAAAGTTATGTGCTGCTAAAAGTGCCACCTTGGTTATGTTTTCATAAGAGATACGATCCCTTTGAACCTTTCTTTGATGCTATCTTCTCGTTCAAATATTGCATTTCCTCCGGATGTCCATTTATAATTCTCGACTGGAATATTCATCGAATTTTATGGAAAATTGAATATTTTATTTCAATCTTTGGTCGCGAGCGATTCTCAAATTCATCATCTAAGTTACAGTCAGACATTCATTAATATGGCGTATCAATTACGGAATCATTCATAATAAATCATTCACTTCCATATCTAATATAATGGCATTTATGACTTACTCTTAATTCTATTTTCAAGGTGGAAATAGATTCGTAGAACAAAATTGTATTTTAAATGCTATTTTTACTCGTAATTTTGTTTCTGTCTATAACAAGCGAAAGCTATTGTGTGGATAATTCTTAATTTTAACAAATGTTAAGTGATTATTTAATATACTAAAGAGAGTAACTATTATATATAATATTGTATTGTAGTGTTTTGTATACAATACTTTATAATATTCCATGTAATAATATTGTACATTGAGAATTAGAAACATAAAAACTTGGATAAAATTAAACCCCCAAATCCCCGTTCGTCTGTCTCGAATATTTTTCTTAAGTGCACGAGTTCAAAGAAATTTTAACTCCTTCCTTTTGGATACCTAATTTTATCGTTCGAGTATAATTTCGTTACGATCTTCATCACCGCGGCCCAGAGACATCGTGTTCTTCAACTCCAAATTTGGATCGAGCAGAGAGTGGGAATAATGCTCCGAATCCAGAGGTATCACGGAAATTTTCAAATTTTCCGCATAAAACCTTTTTTTCGTAGACCCAAATTTTATGCCCATATTGGGACTTCGATCGACAGCCGATCCGAGAATAAATCACTGCCTCAAACAAGGAAGCGAAGAGGGGACAAGGTGAAAACTGAAAAATGAAGGCGCTATGGTACCTCAGGTTGGGGATGTGCCCTCTTAAGAAGACCTTTCAGAAAAAAATGAGAGAAACCCGCCTCCTTTCCCTGATTCATGGCTCTACTCTGTTTTGAATGTTAACTGCGACATAATCCGTCTGTTGCGATGGGGGGTCCGTACGCCCCAGGTGGGAGACCGCCCTGATTCGCCACAGAAGGCGGCGTGTTTGGAAATGCGAGAGCCTCTCCAAGGAGCCTTTTCAAAAGGCTAAAAAGTAAATCACCCAGCCTTCACCTTTCTTAAACGGGCTTAAGGGATTTTACCAGGGTCGATTTCAATTAGCGCAGGTAAGTCAAAACAAAGCGGAGGTGGAAAGTGCCTTTCGGACCGAATAGGGGTTGTTGAAGCGAATGGGGGAGGAAATGTTTGCGTGCTGAGAAATGCGAGTCAAAAGATTTAGACCGGTCGACTAAAAATATATATACTAGGTCCCACCGAGAGGGCACTTTTTTCTTCTGCTTATTATCTCAGGGCCGAGGGATTATCATTTACTGTCGTCCCGTGTTCATTCCGTGAATATTTCACCGCTTTGTTTTATTCCACAGTGAGGATTGGATTTGCGGGATTATCTTTTGTAGTTTAGTCGAGAGTTTTTTTGGTGCGGCTTCTTGTTTACAATGTCTTGACCTCGTGTCCCTCACGCGTAATTTACAATTAAGAACACGACTGTGCAAGAGCGGCAGAATTAACTTATTACAATTTATTTACGTAAAAGAATACGCTTTAACACTAGTATCTACTTCTAGTTTTTCGTTTAAAATCTTCTCTTTTCTCATTTATATAGTGCTATTACCCGAAATTAAATGGATGTGATAATATTTATGATCATTTATTGAATAAAAACATGTATAAATTTATTTATAAATAATAGATAAAATATAAAAGTATGGAGAGAAAATATCGTAGATTATAATTTGTATTTTATACAGTTCAGAATCTGTAACTTTTTCATTTCATCTGGTGAACTAATTGCTAAGTTTTCTGGATTCGTAAAATAATTCAGCAAGTTCTTCATCCCCTGGTATTCGCGGTCAGCTTATAAGGCTTTCCGCAGAGATTTGATATAAAATCAACTTTAAATTCCAATATCGTATTGTTTAGGAAATAACTTTACTATTTAAATACTATTTACTGTTTAGGAAATAACTAACAGAAGAGAATGTTATATTTTCCACTTAATATTTACTTAGAAATTCAAGGCCACATTTTTAATAGGGTTTTTTTGACGAGTCTATTTATGAAAAAATTAGATTGAGGAATGGCTTCCCTAATTTCCTCGTATACGTAGTCTTTATTAGTTGAATCTTTATCCTCATATTATCCTTATTTTAAAATCAAGAAATCAAAGTCGAACTATGAAAGTTTGATGGGGAACTATAACCAAATCTTTCTAAACTATGCTGTTTAATAATTAAAATCGAAAAACACATATTTGTGTATTGAATCGTGTATGCTGGGATACTTCCAATCTTCGTTTAAAACCGGGAACAAATATTTCTCGAGGAAAAGTATTTTAAAGAGGACTTCATTGCCTCTCTTCATTCATCAAGATATCCTTGCCATTCTTCTCTTGTGTTCGCCGCTATAAACCTTTCTTGGCCCGTCCACCATTTCCTCGTGGACGAGAAATGGGATGGAAAGCGGCATTTGCGTGTGTTCCTTGTCGAGGGGGGTAAGAGAGAGAAATCGAGGGAAAAAAGTAAATGAGTGCCGCTCGGAATACCAGGAATATTTTTCTAAGCTCATGGCGTTGCAAAACGCGGACAATGAGAAGTGGTCTTTCGCGGCATCGTTTGATCTGAAGCGGTCGTTGCGTTTGTACGCACGTATTGCTGGTTTTCACCCTTTTCTCCATTTTCTAAGAAACCTCGACCGCCTCTCTTAGCCTCGCCCTCTATACAGAGTCCTTCCCCGTTTTATGTGTTTTAGAAGTGCGTTTTGGAGCATTGAAATCTCCGACTCATCCGATGAGGATGTTTGCAAGGATTAACACTAGAACAGCGAAGGGAGTCCTCAGGACACCTCGCCCATGAAAAAAACGCACCATTTTTGTAATTTGTATCATGGAAAAAAATCGTTTCGTGACTTTTAATTATTTAACATTCTGCATATTTCTACCATGTTTCCATATATTCCAATATTTACATATATAAGATACGTTTCCTATTTCTATTTACGCAATAGACTAATTTGTCCTCTATCTTTTCGTGACAGAGACTCATTGAATATTGCCAAGCTTGCTACAAACCCGGTAAAAATTGACGGTGAATGATCAGCTTTTTCCCAAAAAGTGTAGATGTCTATTCACACAATTTTATCTTAATAAACCTGATAAATAGGTGCTAGTTTCGGTTAGTAATGGATTTTAGTCCCAAATATCTTCCCTATAATCTTTCGCGTCGTCGCTACCTGCCGCAATAGGATCGGTTCAGTTGTCCAAATGTGAACCGTTCATTTGGCCAAACGTGAACGGTATAGTTGGCCAAATGGGAACGGTTCAGTTGGACAAACTGGAACGATTCAGTTGGACAAACTGGAACGGTTCAGTTGGACAAATGGGAACGGTTCAGTTGGACAAACTGGAACGGTTCAGTTGGACAAATGGGAACGGTTCAGTTGGACAAACTGGAACGATTCAGTTGGACAAATGGGAACGGTTCAGTTGGACAAACTGGAACGGTTCAGTTGGACAAACTGGAACGGTAAAGTTTGCCAGTTAGCAAGCTCATAAGGTTTTCAAAACGCTTGCGTAGCTACCAGCTGCAATGTTAAACTGTACAGTTAGCCAGCTGGGAAGGCATAAAAATCCCCCTCATTGGTGCTTGTTCACTTTATAAATATAATATAAAATACAGGAATCCAGATTTTTAAGACTGAAACAAATCCCCAAACCGAGAATCATGATAAATACATATTGGTGGTGTCGAATTGCGGAACTAAAAACATCGCGATCGACCTTATCACCATGTTCAGTTGCCAAACTGGCTTAATTACAAAACGCAAGACATGGTGCTACATGGTGCAGAGGAGAACGCTTCATTGGGCCGACAGGAAGGAACACTTGGAACTTGTTTATTAGAATAATGCGTGATTTAATAGTCACATATGTGCCCTCAAAGAACTGTAATCATAATAACGAGCGTATATGGTACAATAAAGAGACCAGAAAAGCACTTTAGAAACAGAGGCGCTTACATTCTAAATTAAAAGCCACTGCGAGGATTCCGAACAAAATCGACTTAAAACAATTGCTGAGCGAGTACAAATTAGCCTAATCGCAAACTAAACGCATCATGCGAGATGCGCTCCGTCAGATTAAGGAGAATTTTAATGCGAATACCAGGACATCGACCCTGAATCCTTTTGGTCCTACGTTATGGAAGTTCAAGGCAAAGTAGAAGCAGTAGGTTCCCTAAAAAATAACAACGGAAATGTAGTTAATGATGCTAAGGCCAAAGCCAATATTTAAATGATTTCTTCCACAGTATATTTACGCCAAATTATTCATCACGTACCATGCGAAATTTCGACGCGCCTGAAAAAATGCCTAAAATCACCTTCAGTGAATACAGCATTTCTAAACTTCTGCGCAACATTAAGTCCGAGAAATCTCCTGGTCCTGAAGACATACCAGCCCGGGTTAAAAGAAGTTCGGTAAGCGTCGCTCCTTTTCTTAAACGAGGTGCTGACTGAATGGTTCGCGGAAATAATCGTATTACAATTCATAGTAGAATTCCTTCGATTTCATTCAGGGTCAAAGTCTTCCGTACTTTGTAAGTCTTTGTACTTTGTTCCGTACCGTTCCGCAGTTCCGTACTAAATTTGGGGAATAAACTCTCTTTCTATTGTAGATTTGCATATTATAAATTTTTTGATGTAGCTCAAGAATATTGACAGGAAAAAGTATTAACTTATTTGTTATCAAGGCGTTTCAATCATTGCTGTCCTTTAATTATTCATATTATCTAAGATATTTGAAGTTCGTTAGACATTTCTGTTCAACATCTTTCTGGTCACCGTTCTAGTGACAGTGCCAAAAATTTTTTGGTATTCTCATCGGATTTATGAACTTTTTATATTTTTTTATGTCTAGAATTTAGATCATACGAGGAGATTCCAACACTATATATAACCCTCTTTGTTAGAATTTTACTCCCTTAGCCTCTTCTTATTTCGTAATTTGTCTTGTCTCAAAATATGACGTTTAATATTCGTCCTAAATTCCGGAATGATTACGAATCCATTACTTGGTTAATCTCACGTGGAAGTCGATGACTTCTAATCGCTGTTTCAGCTGCATTATGACCACGCTGTTTGGAGGAAAAGCTGTCAATTTTAGGGGAAAAAGACATGATGATTGATGTCGTACGTGGCTCAGAATATGTGCACATTTAAATTAAGGTGTCAATTCCAGCGATTAAGGTCATACTGTAATTACTTTGTTCTCATAAATTTTAACCTCGTTATGCTTCAGAAGGTGCAATATAATCGTGGTCTGAGTTATGAAGTCGAAACGATTAAATTGTCTTCTCCTTCGATTGGCGAATCATTCTACTAACATTCTACTTACATTTTTGTTTTATACTATAGATTGCCTTCTGAATAAGGATACCTGAAAATCAATAATGTTTAATATTTTCAAAACTAAATAAAACCGACCAATGATGAAAAAGCATGCTATTTTCGCGTAGTGAATGTTTTATGGTAATGACGACGAATTCCTCATAACTAATGATAAGTACGAGTATCATTAAATCCCTGAAACAGGTGAGGGGTTCTATATGGAAGAAAAAAATGGGAAAGTTGATCGCGAGGGTTCTAACAGAATAAAAATAGCATGATCACGAAAGCTCTATCCGACCCTTTCCGTGTAGAAACCCAGAATTAGAATAAACGAGGCGCAGGACGAAGTCTTTAGTATGTTTTCCATTCCAGTTTAGGATCGGAAGATGGGAAAGAGAAAGGAATGTATTCCTTTTCCCAGAAACATTTCCGAGAGATGCTAAAAAAGGGGTCTTTTAAGGAAACGGATGGAAGTGGAAAAAATGCCCTCATTTCGGTGATGTTTTTCTTTCTGAAAAAAAGTACGAAGAAGGGTATAAATGGAGATTGTGTATAGATGTGGGGAAGAATTCGAGGAGGGAAAGGATCGATTAGGGCGTATTGTTTGACTTCGAAAGGAAGGGGAATCGAAAACCGGAGGATTCTGGATCTTTGATGGTCCCCGAACATTCTTCCGGAGACTTAAAAATTCACCCCTATATATGTTGATTATCGGAGACATTATTCGAATATTTCCACTCCTATATTTTCATCCGATTGGTATCTCTCTAATTCTTAATGGAATTCCCTTACTCGATCTTTATTAAAATCTGTGACCGCTCTATGTAAATATCTGGGATTACAAGTGTTCGCGCATTCGGAATACAACTTCATCGATGATATTTGAGACAATAGAGAGATCTCAAGACTACTTGTATTCACTAAAAGCAGAAGAAAGAGTTAGGATGCGATGTACTTCAGATTAAGCAATTAAAATAACTAAGGCACAAACTAAGTCATGGTTATATGAATAAAAAAATGTTTGTGAGAGAAATTAAGTGAACCAATTATAATTAATTTAGTTACTAATTTATCTTCATTGGTCTTTTATTTTGTAATATAATATAATTGTAATAATTAATTGCTATGTAAATATAAGAAATTAATTAATAGGTGTTCGTAGTATCTTCTATCTAAATACTTATCGATTTATATTCGCGGTTAAGAGATACTTGTACAAGTATAAGTTCCAGTATGATTGTGAAATAATGATCTTAGGTTTCGGTAATTTTGTAGAAACAATTTATTATTATAAACATTATTTTCCTGTATAAGTAGGATAAAATTGTCTCTCTTGAGCAAGTAGTACGCACGATTAAGTTAAATGTGAAATTATTTTTACAAGATGAGTTCCAGCAACTGAAATAAGAATAAACTCTCATATTTTCTTTCATACACTACATTCTGATCATGAAATTTACAGATTGATTCTTGAAAAACACTTTTATTTTAAATTATTTTATATATTATTACATAATATTTCATAACGTTTCATTTAATGAGCCTATAATGGGCAAAGAGAGAAAATTTCGATGGATATCTTTCAATCAGTGGACAGCAAAATAGTTAATAATTCCTCGCCGGGCAAATATTTAAATTATATAATCTCCCTCAATCACGATTAGATCGATAGGCATTCCCAATCCGAGTCGAATCAATCAGACGTGATTGATGGACACAAAACGTGAACCAACCCGTGCTACTAAGTTAGGTAAGCCTTGTTGATTAACCCACCTTACATCCGAGCGAGAGAAATGCGAAACCAGAGATGCCTTTCACCCGTCGAAAAAAACTCGCATGAGCGTAATTGTCCTTTAAAAAAGCACAGTAGTCCACCCTCGAGTTAAGTAATGCGGGAGCTAATGCTCTCCTTAAAATCACCTCCGCCTTAAAAAAGCAGACGCTTCTTGGCACCCGGAGAAAGAACCCTTCCGCAAATCACGTTCCTCACCTCTATAGGAAACCCTCTCACGACTTTCGCGGAGACAAAAAAAACCGTTCGCTTTAAAAGGAGACCCTTCCGAATGCACAAACCAAATGACTGCCATCCGTCAAATCGTCTTTTTTCGAAAATCTCTCCGATAGGTGTTGTCCGTTAACGAGGTTCTTGCGTGGTGACGCCTCTCCCGATTGGCCCACGGATATGCAGCCGCGTGAGACGGCGACCTAACCTATCCACTCCCGCTTCTTGTTTACATTCCCTCCCGTGAATTAATGAGCCTCCGTGGACAAACTGGTGCACGGGAGGGACCCGATATCACGAGTTCGCTTTAAATTTCCCTTTCCATTTTTATCGTTATCGTGAGGATGGTTTTCGTGATGCTCTTCCAATGTGAATCATCCGTTCGATTGGTTCGCTTTACGAGGCTCTTTCGCCACCTCAAGGAATCGTGCTATTTCGCAGCTTCCGTGCATTCGGGGCGCAATTAATTCGCTTTCCCTTAACGTAATTACGTGCCGCTCCTGACGTTTTGAGTAATACGCGGCTCCTGGTGCGGTTTTATTTAAGAACGCAACAAGGGAGAGCGAGTTTCGGAGAAAGTGCGTTTGATCTGTGGATACATACTAACGTTTTAATTTTGACTAATCAGGTGATTTTGTTGTCGGAATGATAAGTTTAAGATTGCGACGACGCGGGTTTCTATTCGTGATGAAAGTTTGCTTCTTTCTCGTTTCTGCTGCGGATTCTGTATCTTTATGGATCGAGGTACTGATTCTGACAAGGTAATTCAATTACGTGTACATAGTGTTATATCTCGTCCGTATTCTTTAATTGGGAGTTATGTTTCCCGTTTTTGTCGTATGTAACTAATGCAGTTTTTATTGGTATCATGATTTCCATTCAGTCAAATTATTAAGGCAATGATAACCAATTGTAATGTTTGCATTAATGGTGATAAAAAGTGACGGTAATGATAGTGTATAATGACTGTGATAGTAACATAAATATCCGATTTTTATTTTCTCGGTTATAAAAAACTTTCCGGTGAATGAAATCATTATTTTCTAAATTACTATGGCATAGGAAAAACGAGAGACCTGCAGATCATAAAGTTTTTATTTTCAGGTCAACAAATGTATTTAAAAAGAAATGAACAGTTTGTTGTCATTCCTAACAAAATTTCATTCCGTCATCGTTTGACGATAACTGTACTTAGAACTGTTGTAGAATCTTCTGTTAAATAACGTATAATTTACTTCACTTGTGATTAGGCGAAAAATTACCGAAAATATTTGACCATCTTTGTTAATCAATTCATTGAGTTTATTAGTTTTCGTAATGCTCAAACAATAATGTGATGAATTTCGTTTTCGGATATAAGAGAGATTAATAAACCAAACATTTACACGGAGATGATAAAAAGTGACGGTCCTTTATTATATGAAAAGGATTGGATCATAATTCGTTTTCCATTCGTATACATCCATAGATTTTGTTGGTTTGGAAATTTATGCTATTCCATTTTTAATAACGATGTATATACCTCTTGCTCGAGATATTTTGTATAGACTTCTACAATTTCGAAACTCATTATTATAACTTGAAGCGCTTTTAAATGCTCTACCCCAAATACAGTTCCTTAGACCCCTTCTTTTTTTAAATCACCCTTTAATCAATATCCTGCCTTGAATATCCTTTTCCGTTCCTGTGCGTGTTTTCTTTTGAATCCCCTTCGGCAATAAGCGCTTCATTTGATCTCCACTCCCTTTTTTTCTCCGCTATTGCTTCTCATCCAAGATTTCGTGAGCGTTTTATTTGTTTCTGGCCCTTTGGGAGGGAGTAGCATACCGAAACTTATTTATAAGAGAGGGGAGGAGTTTGAAATTTAGATGTTGATGAGAGCGGGTTCTTTTCTTAATTGAATCCTTTTCCTTGATTCACGTCCATAACCGGCACGATTTTCTTATTCGCGTTACTACCGAAAGGGGTTTTTGATCCTCTCCGGGAGTTGTCATGTAAATACGCGGTTATAAAGAAATAGATGGAACCGTAAGACTTCGCCGAATGTACTTCAAATGAGGATTCTGTCAAAGAACTTAAAGTTTCGTTGACTTTAATGTACTTATCAATAAGTATGATCTTACTTAATTTTGAAAATAAATTAAAAGGATCCATTTAAGTAAAAAGTGATATTATGAATTATATTTTTATGAAAAATAAGATAGTATCTTTGAAAAACACCGCCTCCTGAAGAGTGACTTTAGTAGTAGATATTATTCCAATTAAAATGAATATGTATATTTGCAGATGAGGTGTTCGAAAACTTATATACGTATAACTACGTATTGATAGAATATACGATATAGACCTCATATGCTTTGTCATCTTTTATCTTCAGCATATCACGCTACAGTAGCATCCAGTTCAAATCATTATCTATATCTTATTGTCATATTCTATGTATTCCTTTATAATTTATACACTATCAATTCCGAAACATTCCGTTGATCCTGTTCAATTGCTCAAGCTCCGTACTAATGGAATAAATGCAGCAGAATACTGGGGTCATTATAAGAGAATTTTTTTTCCATTAAACGGAGAGAGCAAATAGTCGGTGGATGTAACAGAAAAGTTAGCAATCCCTCTTTTGTGTTTAACCTTAGACTCATTATACAGCACAGGTGCTTAGTAGACCTGACCTTGATGGAAACATCTCTTATGGTATTCGCCGATGAGGGTAGTACATGGACAACCTCTTCCCCATCTTCAAAGTCTTCTATTCTTCTCTGATAGGCATTCATAGTTTCATTCTTTGTCTTTTCTTGTGAGATAGATTTTGATTGATGATATGAGATTCGAAATTCAGTATGATTTATTCAGAAACGAATTACGAGATAAAAATGATGGATAGTGGGAGGTGAAAGTTTCCCGATGGATGATTACCCACAGGATTAACAGAAAAAGTCTATATAACATTCTTTATTTGGGTAATTGTGACCAGTTTTGCCTCTACGACATTTCTATAGACACTTTTGGAATGCGGAATCCCTCAATGATTTTTCAGCCTTGTCTCGCATAATTGGATACTGAAAAGATGTAGACCTAGAGAACATACAAAGGGATCGAACTTGCTATTTAAAGGTCTGATTATAAACTTTCTGTGAGGTTTCAAATCTGACTATATCATAGAAAGCAGTTATGATATGATAAATTATAGGACTTAACTCTCTAAATAGATGTTTATGTGATTTTATCTTTTTCGCTTACGAGGAATTCAAACGTTCTTTGCATACGTTCAATTAATCCATCTTTCGAGATGTTTACAAGGTCCAGACTTTATAAATCGTTATATTCGAATGTATGTGTACATCGTAGCGTTTGTACTAATGTTACTTGACCAGAACTATAGTTTTATAGAGTCATCCGTCTTTTTTTGGAACAATAAAACTCCGATTAGATTCGAACCACCTAAAAAATTAATCTCTTCTAACACGGACCGATCGTGGTATGCGACTTTGTACTTAAAGTTGCTCTTAATATATTATCATTACCAACAAACATCGTGCGTATGAACGAGCACAGGTTGTTTACGAACTGATTACGGATGCTGCGTTGGTCTTGATTGCTATGGGGACATTCTTCCTCAGCCAATTCGGAGGGGAGCGTGTTGTGGTTACATCAAAAAACCGGAATCCAGTCCATCCTCCATTTTCCCACCTACCGCCCCCAATGCCCCCAAGAATGCCCGACTAGGAGCGCCCAAAAGAAGCCCGGAGGAACCCCGTTTCACTATTCCCTCTAATCCACGAATGTCGTAGTGTAAATAGAGAACACACGCCCAATCGGAGTTTGTCGTAAAGTAATGATAAAAGAAGTTTGTGTGGCGACCAATAGCGTTCTTGAGTCGAGGTGTAGGGGGTGGGGCGGGTGGAGTGGGAGGAAATACCAGAAGGAAATGCTGAGGACGTAGGAAATGTTTCCTGTTAAAAAACTTCCGTTCCTCGAGTATTTCTTGCGTGCTTGTTTTCAATTTTGCGTACGTTTTTTGCATTCGCCATTATTCGTTTTCTTGCTTCGGAGCGGTCGGAGAGAGAGGGCGTTCAAAGTTGGAATGATTCCCTATAGATGGTGCAGCCTTGACCGTTTCCCTCCGTGCGGGGGAAGGAATGGGAGAGATTATTAGAAGTTCTTTATTTTGGGATGTTCTGCGTGAGACTGGTCTACCGAAACCTGTGAATCCGCGTATTATCATAATCCGGGTTTCAACTGAAGACTGGCTTTCTTCAGAAGGATAACCAATCCGAATCAGGCCCATTGTAGTCGTATGAAAATGATAATTAAGGTCCTACATTCTTATTGGACGGAAAATTACAACCTTTAAAGCCAATTATTCCATAAATGCTTACTGTCTAAATGTGTAGTTTGTAATATAACATCCCCCACTCTAATGGATTATATACTTGTTTCAAGTTGTTTCCGTGAGATGTTGACATATAAAAAAAACTACCGAATCTGTCGATTCAGGAGACTCGAATCAGTATTAGTTTAACCGTATTTCTTTCATCCCGTAATATATATTATAACCCAATAAATTATAGTAAGTTGTGATTACAATTATAAAGATTACAATTAATCTTCATTTGAATTTTCCTAAGTAGGGTTTATGGGCATTGAATCTATTGTTTATTCTTCATAAATAATTCGAGTTAATTTGGTTTTAAATTTGTATTACGTTAATACTAAAATCCTCTTCAATAATGCGAAAGGTTATCATCTTCTAATATATCAATACAATTGCAGTAAATAGTAAATTTAATCAATATTATCAACAGCAAAATGACACGAAATGGTCTTGGTGAAATTGGTGAAATATTTCTTTTAAACTTTCTTCACTCTTTCGGCTGAATTCCTGTCTCGAAAATCAGTTTTATTATCAGTTCAACCCGGAACAACCTATTTGAATAGATACAAGTTTGGGCGTGAAAAATCTGCAGGATTTGATCCCTCTTCGGGAAGGGGAGGCTGACAGGGGAGGTGCCGAAAGAGATGGAGCGAAGGAAGGGCAGACACGTGCGATATTGGATTCGGAATCAATTGGGAGGAACATTGAACGGGTTGTCACTACCCCTTCTCAATTTCACACCCATTCTTTTAATGGCCTCTTGCTCTGTGGGGCGTGAGCATAGAGATTATGTGGATATTGTTGTCGGGGAAAGAGACTCAATGGCTTCGGAAGATCGTCGCTACCCGAAATGGTTTACTGTGCGGTTATCACTCAATCGGATGAGATGATGGCAATTGTTTACCCTTCTCTCATAGAAAAAAGAAGTTATCTGAAGAAAGGAGTTGACGGACTGGATGGATATATTTCTTCGTGGATATGGAAAATTTTACGCAAGAATGATTTTTTCTTCTAGATGTTACGGCACTAGAGGCAGACGCGCTCGGGTATTGTCTAAACGGTTAAATAAATTGGTATTGTAGTAAAAGGGGGATGTATACAGTGATGTATGCGAAGCCATACAGTTGGTAGTTGTAGTAGAAAGAACATTACGATAGCTTTTGTTGGAATAGTTAACTTTCTTAATAACAACGAAAAGGGCTCAAGAAGCGTGTGCTAACATTAATGCGGAAGGGAAACTGAATAGACGATACGTTGTTAATAGAATAAAAATTTCTGCTGGACTTTCCTTCAACTCCAACAATATTAAAACATAAAAAAGTAGAAATTCAAGAAATGTGGAAATATTTAACGTAGTTATTTGTGCACTGAACAAGAATTATATTCGTTTAATTTAATTGATTGATTAATCTTATTAGAACAGAGAGAATGTGAACAATTTCGAGATTTGAGTAAATTTAATTTTATATTCCATTTTATGCTGAATTATAAAAGTAAATGAATCGATTTTAGATTCGCGAAATTCGTCAATGAATTAATTTTTCTCGTATCACTCGATGCACCAGAAAAAGTTCCAATTAATTAAAAGGAAAAAGTAGGATGAATACGGTAAATAATGTGGATTATGAATGATTCAGCATATGACTCTAGAAGAGGGAGTGTGTGTAATGAAATGTAACATTAAATTATGTAAATCGATAATCTCTCTTTCGATCGAATTCCATATTCTAGATGGAAAAAAATCCCTAAATTCCTCCCCCGGTTGTAATTCAGGATCATTCTCAAACGCTTTCTATTTCACGGATCATACCCACCGATGCCGATTTTCAACTCCAAAGAGTTTCTCGATGCCTAAGAATCGATTCCGCACTCAAATGACGAGTAATTACACGCCAAATTTAAATTTCTCGCTCGCCGAAAAAGATTGATCGCGATCGCTCTATACTTCTCGATTGATGGCGAACGCAATGAAAAAATTTTCTGCTCCAACGGATTGAATGCTTTTCTCCCCTCGTCTTGCAGATCGTAAAAAGCCCATGGCAATCGGAGGACCTCTTTTGAGGGAAATTTTGCGTAACCTTTCAAACACCAGAGACGGAAATCGATTCTTAGAATATTCTCGTGAATAAGGCGCAATGGAATTCGACCACTTCCACGAACCTTTTGATTCTGAAAGTCGATAAAATTATTTCGTGTCTTTCTCTTCCTTTGTATCATTCTGTTTGAACTACGTCATGATGAATCAGCCACGAAAGTAATAGAATTTATAAAACCTTGAGAACGTATATGACTCTAATTAATACAAGGAATTGTTCTTTCGATTAAAGTAGTAAATACCAATTTTTGTCGTACATTGATACTAGGCTTTAATTGTAATTCCTTCATAATCGTATAACTAACTCTTTAACCACCTATTTTTAATAAACGAGGAAGAGAATTTTCACCATTAGAGTTAATGAACTAATCATTTCTTTCGATACGATTTCGATAATTATATGCATACATTCAACCTTGATTTAATGTGCGAACTGATTGTCAAAATGATTATAAGTACATCGTCTGTTTTCCTTTATCTATTTCTCGAATAATAAAACAGGATTAAAATTTTAACTTCATTTGTGATTGAAGGACATTATTCATTCTATTTTTTTAGAAATGCGCTGAGTTAATTCAAGAACTAATTTTTTTTCGTCAAATCAACTGGGAAACCAAAAGTTTTAAGTTGTGTAACCCCAGAGATCCTGTTTTTCAGATAATTGGAAAAAAGTTTATTAAATGCAATATAATGTTCAGGAATTAGTAATTCGCTTTATGCGATGTACAAATTTATAGATGTATTGATTTTGCTCGAGGATAATTCAACAGAAGGAGACTGAATACATATTGACTGACCTATCATTGCATTAATAGAGCCGTTCCTAGAAATGCAAATAAGTTGCTATATTTAATTCTATTTAATAACTAAATACCATTATTGAGTATTATTTTATGTAATCTATATGATGAAATTCATTATCATCGAAGAAAATTCTGAAGATGATTCATAAAGTTAAAGCAGAATTTTTATTTGGTATTAACATATCCAGATCTATTAATTATCCATTCTTTAAGATTCAATAGCAATCGTTTGTCAGTTTTTATATGTTGTATAAAGTACTTGAGAGGTATTTGTTCTTATTGTCCAAAAGGTAGCCGACCGCTGCAGTTTGGTTTGTCAAGGCCGAGTGAATTCCGCATCCCTCTGATGACGACAGCGGTCAACAACACTTATGGCTTAAGATACGGGGCTAACAACGGTGAGTTTCAAAATTATGCATAAAAGCTTTTTGCTGTTTGACTTTCCACACGTGAGCGAGATTAACCTGACGGCAACTTGGATATGATATACCGAAGTAGTTTTTCAGATGATAAAGCCCTGTCTACATCATAGTGCTCATCTCTCACTAACTACAAGGTGACTTTTTTTCCCGTGACTTCGATCTAAAAGATGAGAAAATGCCCAATTTGGGGGGGGGGGGGGGGCGAATTTTAGTTTTAGCTAACTCACTCACTGTGATTTATATACTATGCAGCCTTCCTTAAGGTATCTTTGAAATTAATCTTTAGAAATTAATGTTAGTTGCTTTGATATTTAATGTTCGACATTCCCATTTTATTTGTCTGCGGTCAACCATAATCTCGTATCGATATTCTTAATTTGATTATCGTATCATGTCGAATAATGTTTGAATATCTCCATATCTTTTAAAAATAATCTTTTTACGTATAAGTTATGTTGAAAATTACGAGAGGGTAAGTAGTATTTTTTTCTTTTTCACTGTCTACTTTTCAATAGGTTAGAAAGAAAATCTATATAACACGAACTACATTGAGGATAAACTGAATGATGATCGTAAAATAACGGAAGGAAAATTGGGTACGATTCAAGAGGTTTATGTTTAATAGAATGACAACGGGTTATGAAAAAGTAGCCGCAGCCAGAGCGTATCGTGCACACGGGCTGGCGTACGTTGGGCATTTTAAAAGAAGCATTCTTTAAGTGCTTGTGAAAAGTGGTTTTGATGAAAGGTTGAAAAATCGACGAAATGTGCGGGGAGTGTACGTGAAGATAGGGAGCAGATACACGAGGTTTACTTTGCATAACGCATGAGGTGGAAAGCATAACGAACACTGATTTTCTTCACGGTTACTTCGAAGTTGAACGCATGTGACATCCATGATTATGTAAGCAGCTCATGAAATATCGTCCATCGTAACTTTTTCAATGTTTACCACGCGTGTACTTTGCTGTGTATCCAAGAAGATTGTGTTTTCTCCGTGTTCACTGTTACATATATTCATGGAGGTCTGGTTTTCTTGAAATCGACGATATTTCATTGGTTTCGAAATAGAATTCTCTCCCAAAGTTGAAGTATTTTACTACTTTATCGTCTCGTTATATAAGTACAGAAGATGGGATTGGCTTTCTATATTAGTAATCCTTGTGAGAATTTTTGATCAGAAGAATGATGTAGTTTTGAACACGGTGACATACATTGTTATAATGGAACTAGCAGTCAGAAGGAAACGAACATAATTTGAGAATGAATGGTTTGATAGTTACAGATAGAAACCCGATCCTCTTTTCATTAAGCTCTTGATCTCTTATAACCGTAAGCAGTTTCTACATAGGCCTGGATAGTTTATCGGGATATATTTTTAACGATCGATATCTGAGTTGAATTATCTTATAATCCATTC
The DNA here is from genome assembly GCA_020796165.1 of Pantala flavescens. NCBI lineage: Eukaryota > Metazoa > Arthropoda > Insecta > Odonata > Libellulidae > Pantala > Pantala flavescens. The sequence continues at coordinate 50,980,175 of CM036879.1, read as the reverse complement.
GGCTACCAATTAAGAGACAGAGGAGTGCGTCACGAACCAAACCCCATTCACATGAAAGTTCCAATCTCTATAATCCCTTCCTTCGCCTTAATAGCTTTGTTAACGAGTAATTAAACGCGGAATAGTTACGAAAAACGCTCGAGGCATTACTCTTTGGGACCCCACGTGAGAGAAAAATGGATCACTTGTGAATGTAGTCGGATTGTTTATGGCCGTTTTTATATAGAATCGGAGTGCATGATGGGAGAAAGCATCGAGATAAGGGTGAATTCCCGCCGAGAAAAAGGAGAGGGCAAGTCTCTTATCAGTTTTGTTGCATTCGCTCGTAAACATATCGTACTTGCAGATTGAAATCTCTCTCTTCCTCTCCAAGTTATTTAGGGGCGAAGTGCAGGGCGATTTATTAATCCGAGGGAAAACGGAACATCTGATTAGTATGTCGAGAGCAGTACGTGTATAGCATTACGTGTCTCAGGAACCCAATTTAACTCGCGTATGAAAAAACAGGTGAGAAGTGGTTCGCAGCGATTAGCCTCCTGCTGATGGCAAAATTTCTCTCTCTTTAAGGACATTAAATGGAGCCCTTTTAAAGTGGAACAGTGCTATAATTGGAGGTAAAATTTATTGTGGTTTTGAGAGGGGATTTTCTTAGTAATTGTGGTGACCTCCCGCGTTTTTTATCCTCGTTACACGTTTTGTCCAGAATCTGTCTTATAATTAGAGGGTGTTGGATTGTTTCCTACATCGGGGTAATATTTTCCCGCGAATTACGGAATAGATAAGCTTTGAGTTTTCTCCAAAGACGAAAAAGTGGCGGTAATAATCCAACCAAGGAGTGGGATTCGAAAATGATTGCTCTTTTCCATCATGAAGTTTATTTGCTAACGACCAGTTTTCACAAAGGATTCTCATCTAACTGTGGGATAGAAAATGCAGACGTATTTATCTCAAATCGCATTGTCGTATTAAAAGCAATTTATTTATGTTTAACTCGTGCTTTTCTTGAAAAATGCTTGCAAAGAAAAATGTAGAGAAAAGTCTTAAGATCGATGTTTGTGTTTACGAGGAACTTTTCTCATATTGGATTAAACAGTGAAAGTAAAAAGTTAGAGAGTTTTTGTCCACATAAGACTTGATTCCTGATAAAACTGACAAAAATATATCGTTTTGTCAATTACCTTTATATATATGTATCTTCCCTGCACACCAGTTTTTACCTGAGTAGTAATTCCGGTGGACTTCAGTCCGAATTCCTTTTCGGGATGTATCATCTCACCTTATCGTGTTGTGGATTAGAATTTTCTCGTAATCGAAGATTATTTGCATAAAATTCTAGATGATTGAAATAATCTATTTATTAGGAACTAAGAGTATTTCCACGTATTTCGATAAATACGAAATAAACCCAGCTGAATCTATCTTAATTCATTAAATTAACTCGGGTAACTCTGTATCCCTTTTATGCCATGATCGTAAGGCATCCATATTTGTTACCGTTCTAAATTTATTTTGTTTACGTAACTTTCTCAACGTTTCCTTGGTAACAAGTAGTCGTTAATTTTGTTTTGAATTGAACTACGAGATGAATACTTGACGCAACTCTTTCTCGCATAAATTTGTTTGTTAAGCGATGGGCTCTGAATTAGGAATAAGGTCATCAACCAACCCTAACTCAAACCGATTCTCATGACAAAACTCTCTACGTCACCCTTTTCGGGTGGGATTCCTCTGATGGAAGATTTCATTAACTCGGCGGGGGCCTTAAATGCTCTTAACATCCCCTCCGTTCCGAGGGGAGCGGAGTTTGTGCGCGGACGAGTGGGGGTGGAACTCGCATTGTCATTTAGGGTGGAAACAGCATCACATAGGTCTAAAATCAGGCGTGTGGAATTCGATGCCTCTTGATAGGGGGGAATTAGGGTGGATGGAGGAGGAGGGGTCGTGCTCCAGAACTGGTATCTCACCCCTTCCAGCGTTGAAATCACGCACGGGTGGGGATGAAGAGGGGAGAGTTAAGTGGAGAAATGCGTAATTGAATTCCTCCCTCGGCCACCCCTTTTACACCCTCGAGCGAAAAACTGCGCCAATTAAGTGGATAGGCGTGAAGAGGGTTGTTTTAGAACACACCCTCGCTCTCGTTATTAATCTCTCGCCTCGAGGAGGGGATTAGCTGCGGAGAAGCCTTTTTTTATTCTCTCCCACTTTCAGGGTTTTGTACAGGGGCGTGTTTAATCTCCGATGTCGAACGTAACTTCAGCGAGCGGGAAAATTACCCGAGGGTTTTAGTGAGTGCGCGAGATGGCTGTTTGCCTTGTTTATAAATCACGAGCCTATTCGATAATCCGGGTTGTTTTGGGGTAAAAAGATGTGCGGTTTTAGGGTGTGTAAATCAGACCAGCAACTCGACTTCTGCGGAGAGACAGGGTGTTGGCTGTAGCGAAACGGTGTGACTCGGATTTGTGCGTAGGATGAAGGGCATAAACCTACATGAGAACCTTTAATTGCAACGAGTTTGGAGCCTATCTTTTGGCGTACTGATAACATGTGTTTTCTGTCTGGATGTTTCACTGCTAATTACAGGTTATTTACATGCATAGTTCGAGGTTTCTGTATAGACTTTAAAACAATCCCTAGCCCTAGGGGTTGCCTAGATTGTTACTTGTTGTTAGTATCAACCCCACTTCCAATATATCTATTCTATATATATCACATATAGTGTCGAAAATCAAAGTATACCTTTCAATTACAGAATCAGTTCCGCCTTTATTACTCGCTGTCTCTTATGATTCAGGAACTATCATATTTTTGCTTTCAAGAACTCTAATCGGATTATAAATTTTCCATATACTAAAGCAATCCAAAAATAAATTTCCATCAGATAGTTTGTTTAAAGAAATAATAACATATTTCACCAATCAATGGGTAATATACAATTTTAATTAATCCTTTAATATCTAAAAATTTTGACGATTAAGTTTGAAATATAAATAAGAAAAAATGTTTAAAGTACTTTCTGTAGTTATAAATATGGATATAATTTATGTAATAGACAAGCGGACCCTGCATGTTTACAACGAGCAGATACGATTCTATTTTCCCGACTAGCTCCGAAAAGATTTGACTGATATGCTGTCATCAAAACTGCAACAATCATACTGCAATTTAGCAATCATTTGAATGAGGAAGAAAGTATTATTATTGGAGAGTTAATTACACTACCTTTTACGTTATTTGAAAAAAACATACCGAATTCTAACGGAATATAAAATACGTTTTTGTGCATCTCATTGCGTGAATAAACTCGTGGAAGTACTCAATTTTCTTCATTTTCCAAAAGGAAAGTTTCGCAGCGTTCAGAGGAAGTTTTGATTGGCATTTTCAATCTCTCCCTTCTAATTTTGACCGTTGACTCGGCAAATTGTGTGTTTAACTGATTAAACAGACTCCCTTTCACTGAAGCATTCATTCCCATTGAAGTTAACGCTTCACAAGTGTAACTCGTCACAATCCTATTACCGCGTCGAACACCTATATTTAATGTACCTAATCGTTCACTACTCTGGTTTTAGATCCTAGAAAGATGTTCGGTGAAAACATGGCTCCAGTTTGAAACGTAAATTATAGAAGAGTAGGTGAAAATGTACTGCAAAACTGCTACGCACTTTAAAGCACTTATTTTATTTTAAATTCCACAAATATTAATGCTATATTTATAGAATGAATTTAATTACAGTTCATTCATTTATAGTACTTTTTATATTATCCGCAATGTTGAGGAGATTAAATTGGTGATACACTTCCTGAATATTTTCAAAATCGCTATTTATTTCCACCTTTTGATTTTTTATATCATACAGTTTTTGAGCATCAACTTCATACGATGTAATACGTGTATATTTATATCTTATCGAAAGGGAATCTAATAAGGTTGATTATCATTGAAATACATTGTTCCCTTCATTTTAGAGTGAGCTGAATTTAAGAGTTAAATTTAAAATAAAATTTAAGGATTTTAAATTTCAAATATAATTTTTAAACCATAATAAGCGCAGTCAAACAGAAAGGACTCAAAAGGGGTATCGATTTATCTTTTATAAGCTTTTTTCGATTTATAATCCTTCTATTTTTGTATTACTCTACTTTATAGCTAATAGTTATATATCTTAAAAGTACCGTCTTTATCTTAAAGCTCGTCCAGTTTTTACTTCTTATTATTATTGCACTAATATATTACCCTTCAGATATAAAAATTCATGCCTTACTTTCCCTTTTTCACAATTAATCTAGATACTTAATAAGATTAGGATTGATTTTAATCCTTTGCACGTTGAAGTGTGCGCTTTTTCACTTCTGTTTAACATTAATCTAGATACTTTTTCAGATAATCTAAAACTTAAAATAATCTGACTATTTGATGCGTCATAAACTTATAAAAATTCATCGGTCAACGCATCAACGAGTTACTGAAAAATGGAAAAAAATACATTGTGCAGTGTAATGAATTCCTGTGCGATCTCCTCCATCCTGCTCCATGATCTCGAGGCCCATAAGGACAACGCCATTTATAAGGTCTTCTTCAGCTGACAGCGATCGAGCGGTTCACATTCGAAAGAAATGAGAGAGAGATTTGTTCAGTTGCTGCCATATGAGTTGTTAACGACCTGGGAGACATCTTCGGCGGGAATAAAAAACAAATCCCCTCCGGGCGCCATCGAGCGAGACATCGGTTCGTCGACCGAAGGAACATCGTGGGAAATCGATCGATTCCATTGTGTCGATCATTGCGTTGCATCGCGACGTACAAAGCAATCGCTTCTTTCTTGATGAAATGGCGCCCTCTTTGAGATTGTGCGGAGTGAATCGATAAAAAGGCATCTCAATTCCTTTATCACTGGAGGAAAGACGGGGATGATCAAAAGTATAAGTGGATGAAAAAATATATATTGAGATTTGCTTCGTCGGCAATTATTTCTCGTTTGAAAACTCTCTTTAATTAGCGTCGGTTTGCTCAAGCTTGATTCAGCGTCACATCGCAACTTGTACATTATTTATGATTACTCGTCATCGGTAACTTTCAGGATTTTTCTATGAAGTCATTTGTCACCATTATCTCGGTAATACCAGTAATTACACGTTCTATAAAGTCTACTTATAATACTAGATGAGTTGTTCATGAAAGCCGTATATATCCCTCTTCTTAAGGATTTGTAAATCGTAATAATGTGAGAAACTTAGAAATTTTCCTTTGATTTTTATTTTAACGGCCGGTTTCGTTAGGAGTTGTTAGCGGTCGTTACGCCTAATCATATCGATTTTATTTGTAAATGGTTATAATGGTCATTCAGTCTGAAAATTCATTTGTCATTTTCTAGCTTACTCATAGGAATCTTATTTAAAATTTAAATGAAGTTTAATAAATAATATTTAGTGCCAAAAACTGGAAAGATATCGTTCTACTTACATTTAGCTACTAGGATATGTAAATGTAGCTCTCTAATGTCTTGTTGCATCGTAATTGTGAGTCAGAATTCTTTAAAGTTTAATCGCTTTTCATCAACTACCTTTGATATCCAAATGTTTCTTCAATGAAAGAGAATGATGACAATTTTTTTCTTGTGGAATGACGATTAAAGTAATGAATATAAAAAATGATTTTTTAGGATATTTATAACTTCTGGTTAGTTCCGACTCATTCATTACCTATTTCTCTTTTTATCGTATCCCATAACGCAAATATCTTGATAAGTTAATGATAAAAGTTGAATCAATGCGGTATTATCCGTAGTTAAAGAGAGAAATCAATAGAAAATATATCCGCGAACAGGTTTAAAAAAATGCTTAGCAACAAGAGTGTTTATTGGTTACTGTAGACAATACATTATATTTATTCAACTGAAATTTTTAATGAACTTAACACAATCAATATAACTTATAACAATTGTAGATAGAGAGAGGATAATGGGATAAGAGAAATGGAAAAGATATTCCATCAAGTTCTCATGCATCGCTTCATCATGGTCTAGACACGAAGAATATAGACCTTGGGACATCTGCTGAAAGAGAAATTAAATAACCTCGCGATGGAAATATCCGGAATAACAAATAGGGAAAATAAAGTCGGGCAGACAAAATAATAAATCGAAGGAGGATGGAGATAAGTAAAATGCCTATGGGAGGAGTTTCTCCGTAGACGTAGAAGTAATGGCCTCCAACGAGAAGTGGTCGGGGTAAAGGGATAGAATGACGGAGTAGAACGCATCTAGATTTCCCCGATGACATTCTCCGCAAAGCGTAAGAGAAGTAGAAAGAACTTTTTCCGTTGCTCACGATAGGCTAATGGCTCCCGTGTCATCGGATGCTCCAAAAAAAGGACGATCGCGATTCCGGTTGCGATGGAAACTTATTGTCTCGGAGTCCTATGACAGGAGGTATGGATTGAGCTATTCGAATCCCCAATGCACTCGAAGATAGCGGAGGATTTTACGCGATTCCGTGGAGGAGATCTCCTTGCGGGATATTGATTCGTTTTCGACGAAGAATAAATCTAACGGGTGCCTTTAAAAGGAGTGCGGGTGGAAACGATAAAAAAGGTTTATTCGGAATGCATTTATATCAGTTATTCTCTAAACTCTCATATTTCATAATACTCATCGCGAACCATTTCTTGTGTAGCGTGCGGTGGTGATGGAAATGAATTTGTTTTTTTTTTAATGCATGTGTCGTTTCGAAGGCCTAATTCACGTTTGTCATAGATTATATAGGAAATAAATTCCATTCTCGAGATGCGTATATATCCTCAAGTGAGGGAACGGAATAAATTTTAAGTTACAACAGCACTTGGGATATTATTGCGGATCGATTTGATACTCGGAATCTTTATAAATGGAAGTCATGAATAATTTGCAAGGGATGCGTCAAGGTCTTGCGGATGAATGTGTTCCCTTCCGCGATTTAATATCTAGAAGTGAGTTATTGAATTGCTGCATAGTGAATTTTTTTCTTTAGCTTTGCACACGATTTTGTACCTATTACTTCAATGTCAAATTCAGCATACGATTACAAAAGGGCTGATCCGACGCCTTGAAATAAATCGAGCTATGAAAAAAAATTGCAATAAATAATGGAATCCTCTCGGGTTGACTTAGAGGATATGGAATATGGATTTTCTACAGAGATTGTACTTCAATCGAATATGAAGAATCATTAAATATAAATAAAACATTTAAAATTTATTTTGACTGCTGTTCAGTTGTGTATGGATGGAACTGAAAATTAAATCAAGATTATAAATTACCGAGAAATCGAATAATTTAAATTTATATTAAGGATAATCTCAAATAAAATCTCTACTTATACTTTTAAGAACTTTTTAAGAACGAATTATTTGTAAATAGTAACTGAAGAAATGGGAAAATGCATAGGGAATTTGGAAACGCAGGGATTTGGAAAGTTTGATGACCGATTCAAGATTTGTAGAGTTCTATATAAGAATATTTATTTATGGAGGATTTTGCTTAAGTTGCATTACGTTTATAGTTTGCTATTCTAGTAATCACGAGAATACTACGTAAGAACATAATGGACCACTTACATCAAATAAAGGTATGCTAATTCTAGTAGAGAGAAGAGAATACATAACAAACAAAATTACAACCAGTAAAGTATATATTCATATTAATAAACTAGCTCTACATTCATATGCTAGAATACATTCTAGCGAGGGTTAACACATAGTGAATACAACATATGACGATAAAGTATAATGTTAAACTGTTTCAACTGAAACGAAATCTCGACGTTCCGGATAAAAGAGAGTTTGTTGAGAGAATTTTTATAGGCGTATAAAATGAACCACGAATAGGTAGCGTAGAGGAGGGAAAGGGAGGGTAAGTGAGGCTGGGTGCACGGCGCCAGAGCACATGAGGATATCCGAAGGAAAACGTGGGAAGGGGGCGATGGTAGGAAGACATGCAACCTCTACAGGACAAGATATAGTGCATGTCTATCCGAGAAAGGAGAGGGGCAAATAGCGAAGAGGAAAGAAAGAAGGGAGAAGATGAAATCTGTTGGAGATACGTTCAGAAGAACGTGGAAGACCTTCTGCGGTGAATGCACGCGCGCTGATTCTTTGCGCTGAGGGAAGCACGTATTCTCTAAGGGGTGACCGGAGATGTGCCGTGAGGATGTGCGAAATGCACGCGAGCACGCTTCACTCTCTTTTGGCTTTAGACCTCTTCGGAAATGGGATATCAAGTCGGATAATGCTTTCCCTAAACGAATGCTAATTTTGTCCCAGTTAAGAACGCCCCCTTTTAAAAAGTCTTCAGCGTATATGCTTCTGAATATTATTAGCTACGTTTCATTATTTATGGGATATCATGGTGAAAGGTTTATCTGAATTTTCATATGCAATAGATCCATTGAGGTCGTCATATAGCTTGAGCCAAGCTATGTTTATTACTATCGCGAATTCATTTTATGTTTTAAATCTATCGCTATTCTTTATTTTTGCATCTGTATACGTGACATCGAATTTTTTCACCGTAACCTGTTAATTAATTTCTGGAAGTTTACGTTTGTGCATGTAAATTAGTGTAATTATAATAATCAACCCTTACTTTTCGTAAATATCTGTACGTACGAGTATCAAGGTTCAGGGCCATTTTCTTTTCATTTCGATGTATCAAAAGGTTCGAGGAAGATTTATCAGTTGCTGATCTTTAAACAAATTCTAAAATGACTTTATAAATTTCATTATACCTTTTCCTAGCTCATAAATAAAATCATTACTTCCATCATCCATCTTAAATCCAGCGAAGGGCACAAAAACCAAACAACTTCCATTCTACTGGATATACTACCTTTTGACGCCTTATATGGAGTCTTCGATATCCGATACGAAAAGATTTTCAGCATCTTCAAGAACCCAGACGGCCATCATCGTCCTCAACCCAAACACCCGACGCTTAATTTGTGACATCTCTGAAGAGAAGATCCTACGCAGAATGGAATCGCGAGTTCATATTTATGCATATCGAAAGAGAGGCACCCACGAGATAGAGCAGCTCCGTTATTCAACCCTCCCATTTGGCTGTAATTTAGATAGCTCCGAGGACAAAAAGAAGAGTGGCCGTAGTATGAAGATGTGAGAGAGGAAAGATCGAGATGGAATGAGGGGGGAATATGTAGAGGGGGATGTCGTGGGCAGACCGCGGATGAAGTGAAGTGGGTGGATAAGACTTCATCGTCTTTATAAGTACACGCCTCTCTCTCTCCCGCACCTCGGGGCCAACAGCACCGAGAGTGGGGGCGAAATATTACGGTATCGCGGTCCTCTGGGCGATTAATAAACGAGTTTTTTTCTATTCGAATTAAGCTGCGATGGGTTATCGGAGAAACGGATGATAGATGGCGGATCTGGCGAGATACTTCGCTCGTGTTTTGTTTGCGAGTCGTCTCCTCCCACACGAAATATTGCTTTGATATGTGTCGAGGAACGACTTAATAGTCTAGTTGGAAGTCTTAGAATCGTAAGAGATTTCTACCAGCGATTCGATCGAGTATTTTATAGAAAGTTATTGTGGGTATCTAAGAGAGAGTGGTCTAGAGAAGGAAATAGGAAAACTTAATTCCGATCTGCACACACGTAATTTATACCATGCGATTTAAAAGCAAAGATTTAACCTGAAATTCGGGTTAAATTATTATGTAATAATCTTCTCTTTGAATCTTATTAAGGAGATGAGCCATCACTTAATCTATCACACCAAATTGCTTCTTCGTATGATTGAATATCAATTCCCTCATTGGCAGAACAAAATTTAATGTAAAACAGTCTTCATTGGAATTGAAAAGAAAGAGATTCTTTTGTAACTATAGTTGTGCTGATGATTGAAATAAATTTCTGCAACTCTAAAGATATTAAAAAATAGAGCAAACACGAAAGGTAAATATCTTCTTCAGTATTAAAATAAGGTTCATAAATTGAAAAGTTCTATAATTCGCGTCATTGTAATCCTTCCCAATATCAATTTATTTCAAGAATGTATCTGTAAAGTTCTTTGTTTTTTGGTAAATTTTGGTCCGAGAATTAGGAGACTAAAATTCAAGTGAGTCTTTATAGCTGAAATTTTGTAGCAATGTTCTCTTATATTTTTCCGATGTCACTTTTAAAGCATTAATTTTTAGAACGAGTACTGAGGCGCCAACATTATAATTGTATCTGGCAAATTAAGATTGCTAAGTAAGAGTTTTCGTTTCATAGAGTAGATGAATTATCGAATCAGTTCACTTGCATTCAATTTCATTCCTTAAATATTGACAGTTAAAGCCTTTTTAGTGAGTAAAAAATTCCTGCTTAGCACATCTAGCTATAATTTTTTCTAAGTTTTAAAGAAAAAAACCTTCAGAATATTTTGAGAAAATTTTTTCTTGCAATTGATAGAAATTAAGGCATATCAGTTTAATAATTGACTTCCATTCGAAGATGAGGTCAGGGCGATATTCCCATCCAATAATCCAGTTTTAGTGTAATAATTCTCGCGTAAGTTACGAGTTTCTAGCACGGGCGTGACCAAATCATGTTTCGAGTGTTAGCCTGAGTAGACCATTCTCCTCTAGCAAAGCGGTGTACAGATTTGTATTGCCTCATTCTGTATTACCTCCCACCAGAATGGAAAAATTATCCCTTATCGCAGTCTCTCACGAGCTCCCGTTCGAATAAGGCAAAGGCTTCGTTGCGTGACTAAACGCACCCTTAAAAATGAACCATTTCCGACCTTATACGGAAGACGATTCCTTAAATGGAATTGATGATAAACGTATTCAATTACTTGGAAGTACGAGAAGTGGCTGTAACGTTTTTAAAGGTATATCTTAGGCTAATAACTGGTATTGACTAATGATGGAAACGTGTCTGATTTATACCGATTGGTAATGAAAAGTTTCATAATGTAAGGAAGGGAAATGGGTGTAATGGAAATTAAGAGGTGGAATTTTGATATAAATCACGCTTATTCCAATGTGGGATCATATTTGTTTCGTGAGTCAATAATAATAATGCAAAAGGAATTAATACGTATATTTAGATTGGATAAATTGACGAGCGTGCGTGAGCTAAATTTGCAAAATTAATCAGAGCACATTGGATCATTTTCCGTTATTTTGGTACACGATAAATCCCGGTTATTAAGGGATACCTCATATTTATATTCTCTTACGTTTATCGTCATTATAACCCCCTTATACTTTTGTAATCTAGATAAAATGTAACTTGTTAATTATAGCATAGTAATTAGGAATGAAACAAAATTTTTTATATGAATTACAAGACGAAGGGAATTAAGGAATAATAGTCGACGAATACAGATGCAAATGACAATGAAGACTATTTTCTAATACTTAAGACTAAAATTATTTATTATCATATTTATCAATTATAACCGACACTGATGTGATTTAAATGTTGTGCACGAAACCAATTTACGTAAAGTGGTTTTAGGAAAATATTCTAATGGGTAAGACTGGATTTAAAACAATTATTTCTGCTTTGATGGAATTCAGTTATTGGTATTGCAAATTCTGCGATTCGGAGTTGCAAACTGACTTTCTGATTCAAATTAAATGCAGATAAGTGTAGCAGCTTTTGCGGAACGATTTACAATCTTAATCCTTCCGCTTCCTACTAAAATACTAGTATTATATTACATAAATTCAAATTATGTCCCAACGAATCGGCATACTCCCTTTCTTATCTCTAAAAAGAAGAGAGTCCAATATCGCGAAACGCGGCGCGTTCAAAATATCGGGAGGAAAGCGAGGGAATTACAGCCAATTAATTCGCAATTTCAAAGGGGAAAGTGCGCCGAAGAAGATGAAACGGTATGGAGAATAGGCGTCGTGCGGTGCGCCCATTCGGACTGCCACCGAGGACCACCCAACTCACGGACAAATTTACAACAGGCGAACCCGTCGGGAAGCGGGGACGGAGACAAAACACGATCGCCAAAGCCCACGCACACGCCACGTCCCACCCACGCAACCGAGCACACTCTCCTATCTTCGCTTCTATCTAGCACCCTTTTTCCCTCTTCCTCATTTTCCATCTTCGCCATTTCTCTCGTGAACGCTTAATCCCAGAAAGGTACCTTGTGGGACTACCGTAGAGGGAGCGAACACGCGCCCGGGAGAACGAGAAATATAACCTACGCGACTCCCTTTCTCATCTTACTACCTCCTTTTTCTTCCTTCTTTCGCGAGTTTTGCATGCCCCGAGCACACGCGAGGACCTTCGATGGACTTCGTGACCGGACGCTAGAGGACTTGCCGGTCCCCGACCACTTTCCTTAATCGCCGATTCATTTTCCATCCGCTATTTTTAAATTCGCACCACCCGAGGAATTCTTCTTCGCTATCGCTTTGTCTAGGAATCTGAGACTTTATCTAGGAACGGGTGAACCAGTTGGGTCGCGCAACTATTTGCATATATTCACGTATAGGAGAAAAATTATGTTAATACTCATTAACTTTATTTTTAACAGTATATTTCACGTAATTGCGCACGAATTTTATCTCTCCTCTTTTTATTTATGTAATATCTTATGGTTGAAGGATGCATCATCTTGTACGGTTAATGACAGGGCTTCGACCTGGTATGCCTTATACTCGGGTAAACCTTCACCAAATAATTAGAGCTTCTCATTCTTAGACATTTCATGCTCATTAATCGATAAAAATAGTTAGGATACCCATGTAAAATATTTGTAATTATTATTATTGTATTTTACTAGTGGAGGGACTTAAGTATTGGTTCGAATTCGATTGCAATTTTCAGCAGAAGAAGAATTTTATATCGGGTCTTTAGCTTAAGCACGCGATATCGTACAACAAGCGATTATCTTTCCATAGAATAGACAATCGATAAAATTATACCATTTTGTTACAGTAATGAGGGTCCAGTGTCCCGAATCATAGAGATTTAATCTGAGAGTCCGACTGAAAATTGTGAGTTACTAAGGATAAAAGATAATAATTTCTCTCTTCTCTTCAAAGATTCATCGATGGGAACCTACTATTTCCGAGCTTATAAAGTTACTAGATCTAATGAATTGAGTATTTAAGCATTATTTTGTGATGCTTTGAGGTGTTTTCGACGATTTCTTCCGAAAAATTTTCTAAAGCCTGATATAATCGTTCAAATTTTAAATGTTACACAGAGCTATGAAATTTAAGGGACTATTTGTCAAGTACATTCATTTCAAGTTACATCAACTGCAGATAATATTACATCTTTCCTAGAAAAAGATACGTAAACATTTTTGTAATTCACACCTTACTGTATACTGTAACTATAGATTAAATATGAAAATATATTACTTATGTGTACACAATCAAGACTCAACCTGAAAGGTCGGTAGTAAACTAATGAAGTCGACTGACGCAATTTGACGTTAAGTAATTCAACTTCCTGAGAATCGATTCTGTCGAATAGATAGGTTATAATATCAAGTGAATAAAAACAGTTTTCGAAGAGAAGATGGATGGGTATGACTTTTTCAGAACTATTTTCATAAGAAAAGATAACAATCTACAGATTTTAAGTAAAACACGAGAATTAATATAACTATTTAATGAATGGTAAAAAATATAATGAGAACTTGTACCAGTTCCCTCTCAGCAATTTAGTATTTTGAATAATGAAATTTTGCGTTAAGGATGATCGTACGATAAATATACGTTTCACTTGAGATTAATTTGATTTATTTATTTTCCTTACTATTTTTGTTGGTGAAAATGTAGCTAGTACCATTATAATAGCAATTTAGAGAAATAAAATTCAAGTATTCATTGGTAAATGTAATTTTTAAGAATGCTCCATAGGTAAACATAAAATAAGTTTCAATGAGTCGATAAAAAAGAATGGATAAGAATAAGAGGAAGATGTAGACTGATGTATACTTGGTCGCTGTCCAATAGTCTGATCTTCAAGCAGATAAAATTCATGTATAGAATGAACAGGAAGGATTATTTACAACTTTCATCAACTGACAAACTAGTCTGTACGAAAAGTAGCGAATATATTCTCAAATCCAAGTTCGGTAACAACTCATTGATCATCGTGTCTCGAAGGAAACCAATTAATCGGGCAGAGTCCATCACTTTTGAACCCTGCTAATTTATTCATAATAGGAGGATTTGCTTATTAACTCCAAGATGAAAAATGTCATCCGCAAGGAATGCTCGCTGCGCAAATATCCATCACGAGTCAAAAAAGGAAGGGAAGTGATCGCGAATCATTAACCGTCTCTTATCCAAGCTTCCATTTCTTTCGAGCTGATAATCTAAATGAGCTTTCAGGCGGCCATGATGAACACACAGCCATGATAATGTATTCGTATTGCTTTGGCGTGACTAGAGGTTTCCATTTCCAAGCAAACATATCGTTTTTCAGGAGCTGAGAATGCAAGAATTTCAAATGCGTGCTGCTTTTTATCCTTTTGATGTCGTAAAGCTATCAAGGCCGAGAATTTTGGCGGTATGGACGACATGATATACAAATGCATCGCAAAAGCTCCTTAAGAAGCAAATAATAAGGGGCGACCATAACTTTGCCGCACGTAAAAGGAATTCACCACTCATGAGAAATGTACATTCTCTGTCTTTATTTATGACAGGAAGTTTTCTCGATGCAGCGGAACGTTCCGACTGCCATGCATCTTAAATTACAATTTATTATATTTGGTATAATTGCAGCTCAGTCTTCGGAATAATCGTGGGAAAATATCGTTATAAAGTTGGACTTTAATCGATAAGATTTCGTCCGTACAATATTCGTAACTTTTATAGAGAAAAGATCTTATTCGTGCATATATTTACACATTTATACGTTAAAACTATAACGAAAGATAAATTAATAAGAATAAGAGATAATTCATCGTCATACTGCTCATTTATTCAGAGATTTTTTATTCAATCAGTAGTTCAAATTATCACTTAATTTTTACTCGTGATTTATTATTGCAATATTTTATTATTCGAGCGGGTAAACAGTTTAAAGATAATAATAACAACAAGACCAAAGATAAAATCATAATGAATGTCCTTAAATTGAAGGGGAAATTTATTTTTCTCTATAATTTTTTTTCCACTTCATTCATTTTATCTATTACTAAAGTATTTTTAAATTTAAGGTCTATAAAACATATAGAAATTCTGCATAGAGGCTTTCAATTTATTAGAATATAATAACATTTCTCTCGTTCTTATCATTTTTATATTTCAATTTTTTCCGTATATTTTCTTCTTAATCAATTCAAAGTTTTTACGTCAAAGTCTAATTCCGCAGTTCACAACCTCACTCTTTTAGAATGACGTATATCTCCGCAAAGGACTGTTTTAGATTCTCTTAGACGCACTCTGTTATAAATTCATTGGGGGGCGAACCGGAAAGTGTAGCCATTGTGCAGTCCATTTGTACCTGTTTTCTGCATCTTTGTCTAAGAGGATGTCCCTTTCATCTCTGCGTGTCGTTCGTGCATTTAGCGTGACCGGATGTCGAGATATTTGGAGAAAACAGATGACTGAGCGGTGCGGAAGGAAGAAGGCAATGATGGGAAAGGATGCCTTAAGAATGACAAATGAGAGGATAATGCTATGTCAGAAGAGTAGAAAGGAGTGCACAGGACAAACGGGCGACGTGTGCGGAAGTGAAATAAACGGGTATATGCAGTTCGACCGACGCCCGGTTTCCCGACAGCAAACTTGACCGACAGCTCGCTTGAATTAAATTGTTAAGGTGCTGAATTAATTCACTAGCAAGAAAATAAAAGCGTTAATATAAAAAAGCAGATAGCAAGTTTTCCGTAAAAATTTTAATCGGTATTTGAATTTTATGATTTGTTATGAAAAAAATAGAAATGAAAGATATTTTTTTGCGCATTTATGCTTATTTATGAAATTAAATTTGCGTAAAATTTTTTGATTGTTTTGTTGACACAATATTCCATATTTTGCATCTGCGCTTTAATTTCGGGAAAGAATAACGAATCCAACGAGTTTCCCTTAATATTTCTTCGCACGCTTGTTATTGAACTTGAATTTAGAAGAAGAATTTCGCTTTTTTTAAAGAATTTAATTCGCCTCGATTCGTGCATAAATATAATACGTATATTAAAAATATTTCGCTTCTCTGTCATCATAAAGTGAAAGAATGATTCATCGTTGTAAGAGTTGCTTTATTCATTGCATATCCATTGAAAAAAGAAAAGTGTAAAAGAAATCAAAAGAATTCCATGAATTTATTTTTTTTCCATGCGCTATATTTATTTAAATAAATTTTCCATAACTAAGAAGACTCAATCTTCAGATTAACGCTGTCATTGCCATCTTCCAAATGTCACCGTCTCCATCTTAGCTTAGAACTATCTGGAATAAGTAGAATTGAAAACTGAATTTGGATATCACGGAGTTTGCATTTTTAAGTAAACAGCACAATTGTACGACTTACCTCGTTTAAATTAATATTTTAAAATTAGAACTGCGTGGTCTACCCTATTAAAATGGATAGCGAGAACACTGGCTCCCGCTGGATTCTAGGTATCGGTGTTCATATCGGTGCTTTATGGGCATCTATTTATATATTATCCGTGCCAACCATTTGCTTGAAGTTTGCAGGCTAAATTTTACTCATATTCTGTACTGATAGAAATACAAACATTTTTATGCCTGATTCTTTAAAGCATGAATTCACATAATTAACCATGAAACGGAGACTTAAGGGCCATCTGTAAATCTTTTCTTCAAATATCATCTACCAAGTATTGTTATCTGATACATATATTTTGTCTCATTCATTCATACATCTCTCTCTTTAGTATATAACTGCGTAATGTTACGTAATACTGTGACGTAAATACGCGGCAATATTCGATTTCAAAAAGGTTCTAATTGAAAGTCCTACAGAGGTCTCTGTACGTCAATCAGTATACAACGCACATTATTGTAACTAATTATTCAACAAAAAGCAAAAGTGATGTTTATAATTAACTTAGTTTGGCCTCAAGTAATAACTTCCTTAAAAATTATAGGTACAATACTCGTTCTTAATACGGAAACGTCTTCAAACTAAGATCGATATCTTGGCCAGTAAAGAGATACAGTGACCTCCCTAGTATTAACGTTTTGGCCCATAACAGAGTCTACAACAAGACGTACTCGTAATATTTTCGTGTTATTCTTAAGGGGTACGGCCTGAGCTTTGGCCGGATGTTGGTATTGGACTTTCACTCATGAGGCTCACCAACACCTGAACCCAGCAATTGGAAACTGCGTAACTTACCCTGTTAAGAAGGAAAAAACAGGTAAATAATGTTACTGGATTGGATACGGATCACAATTGCCTCCTTGGTCACTCTATCCTAGTATCCTCTCCCTCGGTTTTTTCTCCGCGCAAAAGGATTTTTGCGTCTTCGAGCTTTGTCGAGTTCTTTTCCCGGCCATAGCAGGCAATGTTCTGCAATAGCCGATTTTGACGGTTCTTTGAGGCGTATGGATCGGGAATGTTCCTTTGATCGGGTCTTGACGGTACTGCATGTTTCACCTTGTAGCTAAGGCCTCATTCGCAAGGGACTTGGTACACTCCCGAGAATCTGAGTCCAAGCTCGTCTTTTGGTTTTGGGAGGATAGAGCCCTTGCGTTCGGAATGTGTACTATTCATATGTTGTCTTTTTGCAGGGATGCTGCTGATTTTCCTGGCATACCAGCGACATACAGGAGGCAGGTCCTGGTGGTGGTCTCTCTCCTCTGGTGTCTTTTCCGTTGGTGTTTCTGCTCTTCTAATCGCCTCATTGACATGTTTGAGCTCTTTTCTTACATTTCTCTTGTATGAGAAGGCTCTATATGCTAGAGGGGTTAAAACCCCTAGTAACTGCGGTGGATGGTGGTGAC
Organism: Pantala flavescens; assembly: GCA_020796165.1. Classification (NCBI taxonomy): domain Eukaryota; kingdom Metazoa; phylum Arthropoda; class Insecta; order Odonata; family Libellulidae; genus Pantala; species Pantala flavescens. Next base: position 50,962,232 of record CM036879.1, on the reverse strand, counting down.
TGGTTCCATTTAATCAGTCTATGTGGTTTGATTTTCCGTATACCGAGTTCTTTGCTGACTAATACATCGAGGAATGGGAGAGTGCCTTCTTTCTCCATCTCCATCGTAAACCTGATGGGCGGGTGTTGGTTGTTTATATGTTTCAGTGAACCATCTAGCGTCTCCTCTGCATGGGACCAGGTGATGAAGGTGCCATCCATCCACGTATCGCAGATGACATTGTGGTTGCAGAGGGGCTGACTGAAGAAGTGCTTTTCTCTCAAAATCCTCCAGATACATTTAGCGGTGGAGAGAGGAGATCTCATGCGTACGCCGGAATGCTGTTCATAATATTTACCGCCATATAAGAAATAAGACGAAGTGAGGGTGAGTAAGTTTCGACAAACTTTGGTTAAGAAAGAAGTTTTACTCTTAGACAAGTACGAAGTAAAGAATAACGTAATAAGTTAATTCAAAATTCTCACATACAATGTTTTTATGTTCAGCTGTATGTGAGCAATATATAACTTTCGGAAGAACTTTATTTATAATAATTTTCTATTAGTTTTAATGATAATTGTATTACGTACACATATATATATAAATATCAGTAGGATTTATTAAACAATTATCTGTATAATTCTTTAAAGCACGAATTAAAATAAATAGTGATTAAAATAAGACTTAAGAGCCACCTACAAAACTTTTCTGACATCTGTTTTGAATTTCGAATTTTCCCTCTTCATTATGACTTCGTTGATATTATATAAAAGTGATCGCGAGATGTCTCTCGGCACTTATTAGCCAGAGATTCATGTTTATTACATTTTATTACAATTTCAGGGATACATTCCTTAAAATATCTCCTCCAGTTTGATAAATTTGGTAGGTTCATCAATTTCTTCTTTCCATAATTTCAAATTTTAACTCCAAATTCATAATATCTCAAAATAAAACTCTCGGTACCCTCGTATCGATAGACCTCGCCTTAGCCTCCCATGATTTCTCACATTTACGAGAGGATATGGTTTAGTATATAACGATTTGGATGGAGACCCAAAGTTTGGGGGGTCATGGAGGAAATGCTAGACCAACTCACGTTGGTTTACATTTCCAGAACGGCCTCCATTTCCAGATTCTGGAAAACTCCGGGATCAAATTTTGAACTCAATATAAGACACCCGCCAAAATTCGAAAATAATTTAAGACACCTGAGGAATAAACCATTTCATCATAATTTAAAAACGCAAGATTACGAAGAATTTAAAACAGAAAATGAAACTAAGGAAATTTTTTTTCAAAATAACCGCGAAATTGTATGGAGTCGCCCCACCCTCATCCCCCTAAAGCCTATGGGGGTACCAAATACCTGTACTATTGCTCCATATATGTCACCTACGATGACTAAAACCAAAATTACAGAGGCACCTACACATCATCTTCTCAAAACGCTAAAAATTTCTCTTTGATTCTCGTCCTTGCCGTTGTGGCGCTGACAACCGACAATATTATCTACCATATATCACCTTTGAACTATAGTTCCGTACCTTGCCGTTACCTTTCCTTGCGCTGATACGTAAAATATTATCTACCATACATCACCTTTGAACTATAGTTCCGTACCTTGCCGTTACCTTCCCTTGCGCTGATACGTAACACTAATTTCTACCAAATAGTTATCCGATACATTTAAATCTCATTCATCCCCTTTTTGCTTTTTTACGTCTCACTTTGAGGGAATATATTTTGTGCAATAACACGATTTCAATCGATATAACAACGTGGGGAGTGTTGGAGTAAATCAATGAACAAAACTATATATGCATGCTTCAAAACTCGTTAATATTTCAAATTATTCTACATTCTCACTCTTTCTATCGCACATTATAGTAAAATTTTAAACCTTCACTTCCCTAATTAGTATAAACTTCTTAGTCTTCTTAAAAGTAAGTCTGCTTACAGCAAGCAATTAGTTAATATATCTCTTAATGATTAAGTATTTATCTTGAATGTGGTATAATTCAATGTTTCTATAAAAAATTCTTAATAATTTCTACGGAAATTTTGAGTAAATCGCGAACGGTTTCGTGATTTATATTACATATTCTTTTTTACTAAATTCATATTACATCTTACACCCTGAAGATGAAAGGAAAATTACGAAACCGGTCTATTAGAGGATAATGAAACAGTTTTTTAAAATATTTAATCATTTATTGAAACTGTACTTTAAATTACATAAGAAATATTACATTCAATTCACATCATTACCCATCGAATCCAGAACATTCCCTCACTGAAGGTTGTTCTAGCAGTTGTCATGAATCATCTTTTCATATCTGGAAAACTTACTGGGCTTGAATTCGTTACCAAATCGAGTCCCCGTCCTGAACCGTTATTAGAAGTACCTATAATGAATGAAAGATGATTAACAGGTGAGAGGGACACTCAACTCCCTATGTATACTGGAACATTTTTTTACCACAGCACTTCCCTGAAGATGGCTACGAGGATAGTAGCTGAAACGTCGGAGCTCATCCAACAAACTATACCCGGCTGGAAACCCGCGAAAACTTCCTGCAATAAAAAAAGATATTTGAAAATAACATAGTCAAGTTAATTCTTTTAAAATCATCATCATAGGAGAGGATCTCAATGGAATAAGTAGATTAGACGTGTAAAATAAGAACAATTTTTCAGAATAATTTGAAAGAGGACATTCAATATTTTGACTCACTAAAACGTACGAATTCTAATTTGAACAACACTCTAAAGAGAGAAGAAATAGAGTTATTTATACGTAATATTAACACTGAAGAAATGAATTGTAAGATTTTATAGTTGCAGTACAAGAATAAAGAGCTGCAACGCTGGTATCATGCGGTCTGTTCAGATACTTGAGCTTTTAAAAGGATGGATGAGAAACAACTACTCCAGGATTGAAATAGTTTTATTCTGCACAAGTAACTGAGGAATGAAGCATCATGGGGGTATAGTAATGCTAATCAGAACTGCATTTAAGTATGATTCAATGCACAATGATGAATACACAAAGAAGACAATAAAAAAATAAAATGATATATTCTGGGAGGAAGGATGTAGGGTATTTCACTAAGTTCTACGGTGAAATATAAAGCTTCAAAAGAAAAGAATATGTTATGGCAAGCTAGTGTCAGTGCAACTCCGCGAAAACATTGTAAATTCTCTGAAGACCAATTTATGCTGGGAATGAGAAATTCAAATACACAGACAGGTTTAAGAAGGATCCAGTCTTACATATTTAATGTTCAATATTTCTTTCCAGTGAGCAAGGAAGAACAGACGGTTAATGGGATAGATATCACATTTCATAGCTTTGTAGGCAACAGAAAATAATTGGAACTGAAAATAATATATCCAGAAAAATAGAAAATACAGTATCCAGACATCCCAAGAAGACAGGAAACAAGAAGTTATTAAGATTGTGAAGGAAAATAAATGAAGCATATGAAACTACTCCAGCTAGTACGCTACATCAAGATTTTTTTCCATTCAATTACCTTGGAAGTAACATAACATGAGATGAAAGAAGTACCATGAGTATCAAGATATAGTAAGACAATTAAAGATTACAAATAAAGTAAGAGGTAACTTCTATGTTCCACGAATTTGTGTTTAAGAAATTAATCACTCAACCATTAAATGCATCCTGACATATATTCGCAGGTAGGTGCGATACAGTACATCATTGGAATGGACCACTTAAAAGAATTCCTTGGAAAAGCTCTGATTTTGGTTGTGGGGGAGTGTGACTTTGTTGAGGGAATACAAAGAAAGGGTGAGTGATATTGAGTAACGTTAGATGAAGAAACATTATGGAGCATTGTTCAGAAAAAGATATTGATAAGTTCAAGAACTTTGTAGAAATGTGCTTGAATATAAGGTGAAGGAAAAATTTCCTAAATGAAGAGATTACAAATGAAAAAGTAACCAAAACCAGGAAAGACCAAAATGTAGATTATGAATGAAGACCGATTATACTAATGCTAAATGTTCATCACCGCTTCTTATATTTCATACACTGCAGACAATTGCAAACGACTAAACAAAATTCTTTTCATTTCTCACAAAGATGAACCTGCCTTTGAAATTGAAAAATTGAAAGCTTTCTTTATGAATTTATCATTTGATTCCATATGTATAAATAGAATAATATTATATATAAACTATAGAATAATATTACAAGTTTGTGGTTAACACTAAAAATATTATTCAATTGACACATCACCCAAAGTTTCAAGGGCTTCATGTCTCGAATAGATAATCTTACTTACATATTCAAATTTTCAACTAAAGTCTTCCAGCACTACAGGAAGGTAATAAGGTGCTGCAAATCCATTGGGTGGACACATTAAGACTTCTCACCGATAAATTAGTCCACATTCTGGAAAGGCAACCTAAAATTGTAAAATAATATTTACATTGAAAAAAGTAGGAAATATAAAGCAAAAAAGGCTAATGTCTACTAAAGACCCATTTGCCTGGTGCCTACTTGTAGCTCCAGCACACAATAATAAATATATAAATATTTAAACACTGCCAAAATCACCTTAATGATGTTATGATTTATCGTAGTTAATTTTTAATTAATTAATCCTTCAATTCATAAGTAATTTAAAGAGCGATAGAATATTAAGGAAGAGATGGCGAATTCATAGTATAAAAATGTTTTTAATGGTAACAGTAATAAGAATCGATTTAGAGTGTTTTCAATATAAATTACCTAAGTAACGTTACATATAATAAAGAATAATTACCGTATTTCTCACTATATAAGTCACCCTTTTCTTCAAACTCAAATTTCAAGAGGCTTCAAAACAAGAGGAAGTACTTACATATCCAAATGTTATATCAGTTTCTTCCAATTCCAAAGGGAACGAAGGCGATGCAATCCACTGGACGAAGTCAGTCACTCATCTCATCGATGGGAGGGTGTGCGTCTATAAACACAAGGCGTCCTAAAATTAAATATAATACCTTAATTAAAAAAAGAAGCAATGATCTAGGGAAAGGCTTTCTCCTCCAACTTAACCACTATCAAATCTTTATTTATTTAATAGCGATTTATAGTAATTATTTTATGTGTCGTACTCTTCAAAATTGGTTAAAGGAGCACCTTATATTATAGACAGTAATGGCCTATTCATGTATCGTACAAAAGCTTCCATGGTAAAATACGAAAACAAAATCTATCGGGAGCTATACTGAATATTTATTACCTTTGTGACGTTGATAATCACTAAGCATAATTAAAAGAACTCCTTTTCAAACTCAAAGTTTAGAAATTAAGATTTCTTAAAATTTGATATCCCGCTAAACATTTATCTAGATTCTGATTGGCTAATAAAAACACAACCAATGTCAGTGCAAGTGTTATATTAATAAATTTTAAGCCAAATATTTCTTTATCCAATTCAAGATTGAATATATTTAAAATTTTTCTCTTCTTTTAGATCAACCCCTAATAATGGCAGTTTTCTTGAATTCGGAAGAAATATGTTGACGATACACTATGAAACTAGTAATTTTGCCCATAATGACTCAAGTAGTAGAAAAAAATCATTATAAATATTGTATTAATATAAATATTATCGGTTATGATAGACCTCTTGTTAATTTTCAAAATTCTTTCTCTAATTTAAGATTCCTGCCGGTGACAGTCGCGGGGCGAAATACCGCTATCCATAATGCAATTTCCACAGTGACCTCACCGTGTTCACATCGTTGCTAAAACCAGTCATTTAATTTTCCCTTTGCAAATATAATACGTATATTTGTGTAAATATTCATCTCAAGTTGAATTTTAATGTCGAGACGGAGTACTCTCTTTAGAGAAACGGCTTCGGAATCTTTATTAAGTTCGCATTTTAACGACAACAAGTGCACGATACAGCTGATAGAAGTTACCTATTCCTCAATATTTATACTAAATAATCTTATTAACGATGGGTTACATATCCATCGTGGCGTCAAATCGAAATCTAGGTATTCGAATCTCGTCACTTCGAAACAATCAGCTGGTAATACTCACGAGTCACTTTCTCGTCGACACAGGCAAGGGGCGTACTAAATTTTCCAATGAGACCAATTGTAAGTTTCTTACCTTCTAATTCCCTTAATACCTTGTACTCCTCACGCTAAGTTCTCATGGACCACATACACTCACGCTGTGATAGCCGAAAGCTTTCCACGACTAAACGGCCATCTCTTTTGTATATGTTCTTATTCCACAAACACAAAAATTGATTCACAGTCACTTTATCGAGAAGGAAACACGAATAATCTGCAGGCAAAGGAATCGATAGGAATGGACTAACGTAACTAGAGGTGCTACTCAATTCACCAGCTGCAAGAGCAATCTCTGCTCACAAAATGACCCGCCAACTAATGCGGGAACAACACTCTTGAAGAATCACTGCGCCCTCTGTTGTAAAGCAGTTTAGAATAATTTTCCCATGACAACAGATCATGAATATCGATCTTTTTCCACGTCTCCTCATTTAAGATTCAGGATGCACAAAATTCTGAATGTAACTTACTTTCAAGAAGTCTGTATAGAACTGCTCGAAACTTGCACCTTTCTCGAACGAACGCAGCTGACTGAACGGCATGAGTCAATCCTCTACTCTGACGTAAAGTGGTGCTTAGTGAATGCGTATCTGTTGTCTAAACGGACTGGCCCAGCTCTCTTTAGATTCTTTCCCTAAGAGTAAAAGTGTTTAGGGAAGGTTTGACGAAAAATTTGTAAGCAGATAATTAGTTTCCTTGTATCATTCGACAAGTAAACTTTCATCGAACGTTATTCCGAGAATCGTGTTTTTGAAAATAGGCTGAAATAGATACTTAATTGATGATTAATGTTTCAATAATGAATCAATATATAATGATATTGATAAACGCTTTCATCCTTGGATATTTGTCAATATTTTTGTCGCCATAACCTTCCTTGACTCTCTCTAACGTACGACCAGAAGGCTTTAGGACCATCTTATGAGTTATCACCTCGAATTTTTGGCTTAAATTAACGTATTTTGCACAGCTAGATTCACTGAAAGAATGAATTTTTAACGCTATTTGTTTCAATATTTATTTCCCTAGTCTATCTCGCTACGTCCGGACCCATGTAGTAGGAAGGACACATTGCATCGACTACGTCTTCTAAGAACCTCCCTTTATTACAGAATTAATTAAGCAGCTTAATCCTTTTTTAAAATCTTCTATTTTGTAGGGAATCTTAATCCACATCATTAAGCATCTGAGTAACGCTCACAGATTTTTTGTAACAATTCTTTACACAGCAACTCGCCTTTCGCTAGACCTATTCTTTATCTCGAATGTAACCCTAAACATTGGGTCTAACACGATTTGCATCTATGATTAAGATGAGACCTTACCAGAGCAAAATAGAATATCTCGCGGACCTTTTCCTCACACTTACCGACAAAACCGAGTTTCTTACGTGCTCGTCTACATCTCTTCCTGATGTGGACACTCCATGTTAACTTATTAGTGAGGGTTACACCTATAGGTATAGAATATATTTTTATCTATATCTTTTGGCGGTACTTCGTGGAAGGACATTAAAGAGTATATTGCGGAAAGAACAAACTTTGTTTTGAGTGAAAAGTAAAAAATGTTTGTTCTTTCTACAATATTATCTACACCTAATTATTTCTGAGTTCCTCACTTTCATACGTAATTTTAAACCTTTCAGCATATCACTGTTATACAATTTAGTTATCCAAATCACAATCATACGGCGTAGCAAGCTCATAAAAGATTTACCTACAGGCTTCAACAATTCTTCAAGATTTTAATCCCTAATTTCCCTTTTGCATGTGAATTAAGTGAAATTTTTAGTATTTAATTTCTTGTAATGGATGAAGGCAATGATAATTGTTTAACTTTAACTAATTTTTATTAAATGAATCTCAGCGTAAGTATAGAGGAGGTATTGCCTTTTTTAAACGTAAATATAAATAATTATATAAATAAATAAGTTAAATGTAGTGAATATAATAATAGTGTTTATGAATTTAGGCGCTTAAATCAGCGATTCGTGAGAGCCGCGTGCGAGCGCGAATCCCTCGCGCGTACAAATTGGCGTATATACATACGCAAACACGTTCCCTCTTTATAACCCTTATTTAGACATCATTCTAACTCTTAAGCTCGCTTCTCGATCGGAAAAACAGAACTCCTTTGCATCAAACAAGGGAAGAGCATTAGAAATATCTTCCCCGATCGCTCCCCATCCCTTTGAGAGCTCTTTGAAAGTGGTTTTACCGCGGTGCCGTCGCCGTTTTAGCCACGGGCAGCAGATAAACGCGGGGAGTTTATGTGACGAACCATCAACGGGAGGGTGTTTCGAGGGTAGAAGAAAAAGTCTCGTAAGCCTTCGAAGGCGACTTACGCATCAATCCACCTTCTTACAAGTTGCCCCGAGGGGTTTAGCGTTATGAGAGGGATGGTGCTTAAGCAGCTGTAACATGGGACGCGAACACATGCACTCCTGAGAACGAGCCCTGTGGCTACATTGCACTTCCGCGACTTAAATGAAGATGAATTCGGTGGAGGAGACAAAGGAGACTTATGCGTTATCTTTGATCGCCGATGGAGAATACGTGATTGCATATCATGACTCTTTAATTTTATTTTAAGTATCTCTATAATTTTTTGTGTCCCGTAAGAGTTGTTGTCAGGAAAGAATAGGGTGATATACTATCATTGCGGAAATCTGTGATACGATGTGGTATGTAGAAATCCATACAGTATCTTTTGTGATTCTTTTTTATTTATAGTTTGTTAAGATAAACCCACTCTAATTTTTACGTGATAGACACAGAAATAGATGTAATTCGAAAAATTACAACCAAATTAAAATGACATAAAAATGTCTGTGTTTTTTGCAGATTAAAATAGGTGTATACGATGATGTATATATATAGATACATTTTAGAGTAAGATTTATTTTAGAGTATTTTGATTTGAAGGATAACGTAGATTGAAATTAAATGATACGTTGCGGAATGCACAATAGTTTATTCGAAATTTTTTGTCCTTTTGCATTTTATTTTATACTATTTAAGCTGAGAAATATTAACCTAAATAGTTATTGTTTAAGTCCTGAACTAGTATAGAGGCTTTTCCCTCACAAAAATTGCATCGCAGTTCAAGTTAATGGTATCAATGAAGACTTTCTTGGACAGTGAAAAAATAGGAATAGTAATGGAGGAAATGAGAAAGTAATCTTTTGGAAACTGAGACTTTTCAATGACTTTGGAGGATAGTAAAGAATGCCTTCTGTCGAAAGTTAAATCTACTGGGTAACATGATTAAGAAATGCACTCTCTCAAGCAAGGTTTCGACATTAAAGTCCATAAGGTCACATGGGGTCTTCAGCCGAAAATAACCTCAGAGTAAGTAGCTTGTGCCGATATGGACGGAGTTTACGAACCTCAGCATTCAGGAGGGTAAAAAATTGGCCATATTATAAGACTCCGTTGGGGTTTGGGGGTGGCGGATACGTGTGGGAGGGAAGGGAGGAGACGAGGTTGGGGATGGTGGAATAGATTCATACAAGATTGAGAAGCTCTCAGGGGACATAAGAACCTTAAGGGAGCGTGGAGGCGAATAGGTCCGTGCAACGATGAAGGAAACTTCAACGACCGAGAGGGCCACAACCTACACACCACCCTTCACCATCCCAGGGCCGAAAAATGTGCTCCCGCCGCGAGGAATGGAATGCAGCCACACGGGTCTCTATAGTTACCAATTACCATAACTTCCCTCCTGTCGCACATCCATTTATCGGCATCCACCTATGAGAGAGGGGGTTACAGGAAGGATGCCCTCGGGAATAAAAACAGGCGGGGGAGGGGCGATTTCAAGCCACCTCCCACCTACTCCCCCTCGAGGGGACTTCAACGGTGGAGGGTTATGGAGAAAGCTTTTGATGTTATCATTGTTACACCGCTGACGGCAAGAGAGGGGATTCGTATCCCGGAGGTGAAGGGGGCATTTCCTTTTTTGAATCTCGAGCGAGTCCGCTCTCGGCGTCAAGATAAAAAAAGAGAAAAAAATAACAATAATAAAGTTTCGCGATCTCTCATCCTTCAGCTTCAGAACTAAGAGCTCGAGGAGTCATAATTTTTCCTCTCGAGATTAATACACTCGCTAAGAAATGTAAATTAAGGGAAGGAAGTCTATGAGTCAACGAGGCACGACTTAATGGGGCGTGAGACATTCTTATCCGTGAGGAGAGTGTCGTGTCGTTCTTTAGACACAAAGGGAATTTCTCAGAGCTATGATTCGTAACTTGATCCCTGGGCAGTGATACACTGCCGGTGCGTTACCAACGAGATATTTCCTCAGGCGCGCGTGACAATTTGTGTGGGTGTAGTGATGGATGTTCGGCCTCGTATTCAAGAAAAGAAAGGGACGAATTAGATCACACACTCAATAGAAAAGCTATCTATTTCAGTATTTAAAGAGAATTGTTATTTCGTTTCGATCCAACCAAGTAAATATGTAAGGAGTAATGAAAATAGGTACAGCCCGATGTTTTATGCGTTTAATAATTTATAATTATAATATTTAATATTTAATAATCGTATTATTCAATTACGAATTATAGTAATTTGTAACTTATACGTTTATACAAATGTATTGAAAGCTGTAAAATAAAAATAACTTTTCAAGGTGAAATGAAAAGGAGATAACGTATTGTCTGAAAATTAAAGCTAAACTTTTGAGAAATTATTTTGATCGTGTCTTTAATTCAAACTTAAAATCTTGTCCAGGAATTTTAAAAGTTGATGCTTAAAAATCCTAGGAGTAATCCAACCTGTTCTCAGAAACGGATAGATAGTACTGTTATAGAATAGATAGAAATGTAGTCTTATTCCAAGGCTCCAGAATTTTCTTTGCGCAAAGATTTGTCATAAAATGCCGTTAGAACCAGGCCGGTGACTTGACACATGGATTCATTACGATAATGTCCATGTATGCATATGTGCATATACACAAATTATAAATACTGTAAGGTAGAATGAAATTAAGCATACGGTAATATTAAACCATTTCAGATTTATGTTACTTCAGAACAACGTTTTAAATGCTGAGGATATATTACTAAGCCGCCAGGATTTTCAAGGCTATGTACATTGAGTGAAAATTAAACGACAATAACATAACTTAATCAATCACATCATAAAATATGACTCTTTCCCCCTCATGTAAAAGTATGGTCTAGGTTTGTCTTTAAGGACAAATGGCTTATCTAATAATATAATATAAATATAATCTTTAATTATTATATATACTGTTTATACGCTGATTAAAAGAAAGGCATCTTTTTATTTTCAGGATTGTTGTCGAGCAGTGACTGAGTGCAATCACGATTCCTCTTGAGATTGCATTTGGGTGTCGAAATCGTTCCAACGGCAAATAATTTAAATGTGAATCGAAGGTGAATTCCGAGGACCGGTTGGGAAGGAGAGCTCTTAATTGGAACGACTCCCTAATAGGAGAAACTCCTTCCAGTTGGACCGCTGCCTGCGTAATTCACTGGCAAAAAACACGGGAAAATGCCAAAAAAATGCGGAAGAGAGCCCAGTGCGAGGAATTGAGTGCCCACGGACAGATGCAATCGAATGTCCAAGGAAATATGTGAACAGTAAATTTTCCAAAAATTATATGTTGATTTAACTATACAAACATTGGTATTAAATGATATTTTTCACTCATTTTTGATAAGATTGAAGCTTTTATTATTATTAATTTCTAATTGTTTAACTTTCGAAATCAGATGATTTATAAACATATGTTGTATTGAAATAAATATTTAGTATTGAAATTATAATATTTATAAAATTGGCTTTATTTGGGTATGACTAAATTAATATCTAAAGGTTTTTATTATCTTTAGACTATAATTCACTTGTTGAAAGAAATTATAAAACTTATATAAATACATAGGTATAGAGGATACCTACCCATCAAATAATTCATTGCGAATTATTTATTATGACCAGAGTAATTGATGCTGACATTCACTTTCCAAATACCTCAAAAATCATCTTATTCCTCAATATCTTATCACTATCAATTCTAAATTCAGCATTATAAAAAGAATCTTTCAAAATTCAGATTGATTTTAATAACATTCGACGTTTTTTTATTGAATGAGTCACTCACAATACATGGGAATAAAAATAGAGCAGATAAACCATTATTTCAATCGACCAGACGTACATCTTTCAGTGAGGAAAGGAGAGCATTTTTCTTATCAAATCCTGTGATCTCTGTGAGGGGGTTCGAAAGGAAGACTAAATCCTGATAGTCGAGGGCGAGTACGATTCATAGCTGTTCACGGACCTTTAGGTTTGGCCCTAAACTCCATCTGGACCTCGTAATGGTCAACTAATTCCGTCTCCAATGCAACTGCCCCTTATCCATTATACTCATTTTCTCCGATGGGCCCTAGATCGCTGCGGCCTATTTTGCATAGAGATAAGGAAGGCGATACCGGAAAGAGAGTGGTGTTCGGCCACAAGGAGTTTGATGACAATGGCTGAACCCTTATCGAAGTCGCCGCTGTCTCAGGCCCTCCACTTTCTTTCCTACCCATAGTAACGGTCTGTTAAGAAAATCTCTTTCTTCACCACAAACTGGATGCTCATTCCAAAAGGTGGATAGAGCTCTTTCGTAATCTCATATCTTCATAATCATAGCAATTCTTGATTTAATTTCGTCTCCTTTTAATTCCCTTCAATTAGAAATAAGAAATTTATTTGAGATTAATGACAATTTAGAGTTTATTTCATATGGGTATTTAAGTAAGGGCTCATTACAGTTGGAAATTTCTCAAGTACATTGTTTAATGATGGTTATATACAGCTCAAGTACGTATTTTAATGATAGTTATAATTAATATATTCAATTAAATATATGTATGAATACTCGTATATATTAGTAAAATAATCACGATATAAGATTGTTCAATTAACCTATTTCCATTTTTTATTTTCAAATGAACTTTAGGTTAAGTAATTTAAAATTACAATTTCAATTGATGATATTTTATAAATTTATTAAAAATTCACAAATATATGTAGAATTTGAGATTTTGATGAATCATTTACGGAACTTCAAATCAATTCAACCAATTATATTAGGTATCATCCGTATTTAAGGAAAATGCTCTGTATTAAACGTACATCTTATTGGTATCGTTTATTTTATCACTTGGATACAGTATCCATTAAATATTATTTATGTACCAGCTCGTTTTAAGGTTGTCAATAAACTATTCTCTATCACTCTGAAATGTCTTCAAGAGCCGTTAACGAGAATGGAAATAAAACATTTATTGTGTCGTAAAAGGGGCAGATTGCTCGGCAGCGGGAAGTTTATCTCGAACAGATATTTTACTGCATCCATTATATTTTAATGGCTCTTAACTCTTTTGAAAGTCTATCCACAGAATCAGCGGTAAACAAACTTTTAAATAGATGCGAATTTATTTTATTCAATCGTACTTCAAACCATTGCTCCTTTATAATGTAGAAATCCAATATCAGAGTGACATTTATTTCACAAAGTTGAGATGTTAAAAATAATAGATTCCTTTAACATCCCAATCGGTATGAATTGAATTAAGAACATTTTTTATTTACATCTGTGAGATTGCTCGAGCTGTTGTTGTCGCGCCAAACATTAAATGTCTAATGCATTTTCACAAGCGATAGCGAATGGGTGAATATGAAAGAGCAGAGGAGCAGGTATTGAACGAATGTCATCATAAAAATTTCGGACGATTTCTTTTTTCAATAGCGAAGGGAGAATTATAAGGATGAGACAGATCAATATTATAGGAATATACATATCACAGGTAAAATCTTTTTCGTAAAAAGTTCTCATTTTTTTAAAAAACAACAACACCAATTTTTGATTTATTATTACTCTTCAACTACCCATGCTAATTAATGACAACATTTTTAGTTCTAACAAACTAACGTTTTAGAAACATCATATCTTTCTTTACTTTTTACTTTAAAATTATTTACAATGGATGTTATAAGACACCGTCAAGTTTTTTGAGATATCTGAATATAAAATATAATAAAACTAACTTCTATCGATTGTCTAAATAAAAAATATAATTCCAAAACATTAAACAAGTTTAAATTAAAAATAATTATTTTTTCGGTAAAGCATGGTAGTTAAACATTTAGTTTGAAGTTTGGAATTTCAAAATCAACAACTGATCACTGTGTCTACAATATATACCGCCATCTTTCAATAAAAATGTAACAGAAGGTCGTCAACAATATTATTTACTCAACTACGATTGTTGAGGAATAACAAACTTGTGAACTGAGCAAAACGAATACTGTTCAAGATATTATCCTATCAATCGTATTAATTCTGTTTCGAATTGGACTTTCAGTATTCCGGTCTTTGAAAGTGGATTCTCACAGCTGAAAAAGATTGATCTATGACGCACAATAGTATCAGTTAAACATTGATATTGATATTTATATGGTGATAAAATTAAAGTATGTAGACAAGTTCATTCAAGCAATCGTCTCAAGGAGAAGATAGACTTTTTGGCTGTTCTTTATTAATCGGATTATCTACAAGTTCATACTCACATAAATAAGATATCAACTTCAGAAAATTAAGAATCAAGAGTGTGTTGGTGTTGATACAAAAAGTTGTATAGGAGTTAAGTGTCATGTACCCCTAAAAACCGTGATAGTGAAAAAAGATCATTATGAAAACTTGTTGAATTATTGAGAGATAAAAATCTAGGGCATTTACTGAGGAATAAGTGAATTGCAAATAATAGTTGGAAGTGCACAAGAGAAAGTCTACGTAGAGAATTATAAAAAGTTAACCAAATGTGTTCAAAAAGTTATCTACATATTGAAGAAACCCCTAGTGACGTGACAGAACATTGTGAAGGATAAGAAAGCCTCCAACGAGACGAAAAGTTTATCGAAGAAGCTACTTTATTTTGAAGCAGCTAATATAGGAAGAAACAGGAGCGGAAGCAGTGGTATAATCCTAGTAATTTAAAGTTAATTTTGTAATCGATCCATACAATCTATCTGGATTCATCCCCAAAGTTATAAATATTGACCATGAAAAGAGGATTGGAGAACTTATTAACTCGGATTGTCCGGTATCGTAGAGCCACGACTTGATAGACAAGTTGAAAACTCATAATTCATCCCATTTATCCATCACTGAACATCACTGATATTTTTCTTGGAAAGAGAAATGTTGCTTAACTCGGATTGTCCGGTATCGTAAAGCCACGTCTTCAGGAAATGTTGTGATGTGAATCGATTCATACAAATTATCTTCATCCCATTGTTCACAATATTAATAGTTCTCCTTGTGGTATCGATCCAAAATTTCCATATACAATACTTAAAATGGGATTAATACAACGTTATGAAAGTGGTGCTGTACATTCAATGCTCAGTAAAAATTATTATATTACATTCTTGTACCATAATCAAGTTTACGATACCGGACAATCCGAGTTAAGCAACATTTCTCTTTCCAAGAAATATATCAGTGATGTTCAGTGATGGATAAATGGGATGAATTATGAGTTTTCAACTTGTCTATCAAGTCGTGGCTCTACGATACCGGGCAATCCGAGTTAATAAGTTCTCCAATCCTCTTTTCATGGTCAATATTTATAACTTTGGGGATGAATCCAGATAGATTGTATGAATCGATTACAAAATTAACCATATCGGAACATCGCCTGAAAATTTGAGTTCATTAGTACATCTATTCCAATAGTAAGAACCTCAAGTAGCATATCAGAGATATATTTTGAATAATGTAAAGGAAAATTTGAAATGGAGAATAAATGAAATTGAATGACTTTATAAAATGCCCTTTAATTATAGCAGCATTGCCGTCTTCCATTAGAATTATTTAGAGCGTCAATACACAGGCATTGTTATGTGTAGTCATAAAATATTCACAATTCACGTGTTCATTGAAATTTAGTATTGAATTCCAACGCGGTTTTGAGTGACAATTTTCTTTTTCACAGCTTGCTATCTTACATATCAATTGTAAGATAACAGGAGCATTACTAATATGTTGGTGATTAAAAAATACTCTATAATCGTTAGAATATATTTATAATACTAATTTAAGTAATTCCAGTAGCAAAAACTAAAAAGTTGAACTAAGCTAATTGAATAAAGGTAAGAAGACAGAGCTGCGTAATTTCTTCTCAAGTACTGAGGAGGAAGTCTTAAATTGAGGGATTTTGAGAGACTATAAGTAAAAAGGATAGGCAGAAAAACGCGAAACGGCAGAGAAAGGTCGATTTTTTATGGGACCCGTGAGAAGTGACTTTTATCATATCCCTAAAGATTGGAGGAATCTCAACGGAAAGGAGAGCGGTAAATAACAACTTCTTACGCGAAGTTTCGGAGTGCAGTTGCAGATGATGAAAATGAGTTTCCATCCTCATTTCAATTCCCTCTTTTCCCACAATTAGTGCGGCATTATCAAATGGAATTGAGAAGATTAGTTCTTGTACTCATGTCGTCAGTTGGCAGAAAATTACGGAAGAACTTGAATGTTTCTTTGGAAAATAAACGGGAGCGAACATTTCCGTATTACTGCTTTATGCCCTTTGTAGGGAATGAGGAATGTTACGAGGTCTGACATCGTACAGTGTTCTGAGAATTATTGTTAGACATCACCGCAGTGTATTAGAGACGTATTCCATTAAGTAGGATTAAAATAAACATCAATGCAATATAACAAGTAATACTTTCAAAGTTATGGGATCTCTTCACTGAAAAATTTCGTATTTAATACGATATACATATATTCTACCCATCTATCTATTTTATTTAAATTCAGTGCAATTTACTTATCGAATCGGAAGATTCTGTACAAAAATTTTCATAGTGTTATCAGTCAGCATGCTCGTGCACCCTCAAACTTGTAAATAATCCTTATTGAATTTTCCACATATTGTGAAATAGTTTTGCTCTAAATAATGATATCTTCTGAATAAACTTTTTCCGTATATCTGCAATTAACTCGTCGACTATGAACATTGCCTCCAATAAGGAGTTATTCTTTCAACTAAAATGCTCATATTAAATGATTGTTATTGGTTTGAGTAGAGGGCAAAATAGCCTGTTTCACTCATTAATGCCCCGATTTATATCAAAAGCTCTATTTGAATTCAAGAACGTTCTGTAACTACAAGGATGGATCGTATGTTCTCCGACTCAAAGCAAGCATTATACTCAAAGCTCTTCAAAACATCTGCGAATGAATGAACAGGTGCATTCAATGCGATCGCATTCTTTAAAGAAGTACCCAAATACTTAAACGAAGATTCTCTGTCTGTACATCGGCATCGGTTCCTTTAAACTTAAAAAAATGTACGGTAAAAGCTTTCCAATTTCATCCCGTTACAATTTCCCATCTGATGATTGAATCATAAATAGAGACGTCCGGATTCCTTGGATCGAGGTCCTTCGAAATCTTTCGGAGGAGAAATTTTAATACTCCATTGTCGGATGCGATCGAGCATCACTTTGGAAACGGTCGGGAATTTCCGAAATGCAAACAATAAGGAAAACAGGATGGGAACGGACGTTATTACTTCACTTATGTGTTTCAGTGCACCGGAAATCGTGGACAGCATTTATAAAGTGGTACTTATTGTTAGATGTACTCTCGTCCCAGGAAACGTCAAAAAATCTCCACAGGCGCTATTTGTCTGCGGAGGAAGTTGGTTTGCAGCCACCGCAGAAGAGCAAAAAGCGAACGATAAACGCTCGCCTTAGCCCGTATCTCAGATCTTTCCCGAGGAATTTTCGCGAAGGGCAGAATGAACCCTTTCAGAATGCTTCTTTTCCATTCAAGTCCCGAGCTTTTTTCTTAATCGCGTTTTGGAATTTTCGACGTATTCCACGGGCTCTGGCTAGACGGACGTCATTGTGATTTTTTCCTCTTTCCCTCCGAGAAAGAAAACTGGAGAATGGCTAACGATGATGTTTCCCACGAAGTCCCATCTTCATATTTTATGGATTTATTAAAAGCGACGTGTTGGCGAAGGGCTGAATTTTTCTTTTCCCTTAAAAGATTCCTTTCTACTCTCTCCGTTTCGAGAATAACGCTTTTAAGACTTCTTTTGTTTCAGGTCCTTTCCTCTCGGTTAGTTATATCCCTTGGTTCCTTCATCACTTATCCTAATTGCCATCTTAAGATATCTGAGACGTCACTCGATTCCATGTCACCTATTTACTTCGCTGCAATTTTCTCTTTTCGCCAATTATTACTAAGACTATTCCAATTATTCGAGGTTTCGTAAAATACACCGAAAGATAATTATGTAAGAAGGAAATTGCCGAAAACATCAAGCTTGAATAAATTTCCTGCAATCATGTACAGAAGTTAACGAATCAAAATTAGGGATGGAATGAGGTTGTAAATAAGGGCTAAGATTTAAGGAGTTTAAGTCTCTTAACAGGAGAGTCCTTAATTTTCGCTCAAAGTTAGGAGTCTTCTGTGACATCCATGAAAAAAATTCCAAAAGAACCTTTGTTTATGATAAAAAATTAAATTCGCCGCAAATGGTTGTATTCGAGCCTCTAACGCACAGAAAAAGCTAAATTTACATCGAGAAACGATGTCCTTGCCGTTTTTTGGCGCATATTAAATATTTAGACTACATTACTGATATCCACTGATTGAGTCTATCAGAAGAAATAGCATAATATCATACTTTGTAATTTATTTGAAGTTTTCACTTAAGAGAGGAAAATATGAAAAAACCAAAGAGCCCGAAAACCGGTTCATTGCATACGAACTGCATATCATGTCGCTAACCACCATAGTCAAAGTCTTATAATTTGTGAATAACAAGTAAATCATTCCTAAATTTAAATGATAAAAGTAAAATAACATAAGTATCACTTTTAATATATGACATATTCCAAATGTGATCATCATCATCATCTAATCATGATATATTATATATCTGTCTCTAGATCTTAATTATTATTCCATATTCATTCGAGTGATATTTTCGTTTTGTTGATTCTTGAGTAGAGATTTTTAATTACTTGTAGTAATAATGCAATTAATGACTCCTTTATAAAACGAAAATGTTATATTAAAATATTTATACCATAAGAAATTTGGAGAGAATTAAGCAATATAAAAATATATATAAAAAATATAATTATAATAATATAAAAAAAGAAAAATAGGTTTACATAAGTCTAAAGTATATGAATTACAGGATTTGAATATCTGAAAAAATAATTTCTATATTCCGTGAGTGAAAGCTAAATAAAACGGTTTTCCTTGTGAATTAATTCAAACAAAATGAAAGAAACAAAGTCATATGTAGCAATGGTATTGAAAGAGGTAAAGCAATAAAGCTGTCAGTATAAATTGAATAGTATCACAATGAAACACGAGCGCTCGAGTATGAGAGTATGTATGGATGAGTAAGAAGTGGAAAATCGATGCAATGAATAGGGAAAGTTCGGGAAAATATATTAAAATAACGAGGTAATCATTGATGTACACTGGAATAGAACATCGTGATTGATATGATTTTAAATGTGTACTTGCACCGATAGATTGCGCATCTTATGATTCATCGTCACGATATAATACAGGCATCCTGTCGGTGTGGATGGATGAAACCGGCACACAAATTCAATCAAAGATCTTAGGACTCGTGCTACGCGTTCTGGACAGGATTCCACCGACTTGTATCCATGTCGGATGCTGCTCTTTGATCCTTGTTAAAGACACAACCAAATTCTTCCTTGTTCACCACTGATTCCATCCCTTAATTTATCGAAGGATACTGTGGTCTTTTTTTGTCATCCTCACAATACATGCATTTTGATTGTGACTCATTGAGTTATTTTTCTTCGTGAGCCAATTAAAAAGAAGGGAACGGAGGGTAAAGTATATGATGAAGAGATGACGAGATGAGTAGACTGATTAAATATGAAATGGGACGATGTATTAACTCATCAGGTTTTTTTATATCGTTTTGATGAAATAATTTCTCTGAATCATCCCAAGATATAAGTTAAAAGGACTATACAAATTTAAATAAAATTTATATTAAATGGTACATGATAATCAACGATTTAATTAATGCTTATCAAATTTTTTTTGAAATGAAAAATTTAGTGCGGGCAGGTTACAATGAAATGAACTCTATTGGAATAGAAAGGGCGTTAGGAATCGAATTATCTAATTAACTACTCATCTAAGCATTAGATTGAAGCTGAATATTTATTTAATTGCTTGTATATTGATTTTTGACTGAAATTGAATAATTTTTAATCCATATTGTCTAAAAGGATTAAAATAGATAAATAATTTGTATTTCATCGAATTGCATTGAATTCCTTCATTTTAATTTGAACATGTATGGAAAATATCTTCCTGGCTAGAAATTAAGGTATATAGAAGTAAAAAAGACTCAATGTGATAGTTCGACTTTCTAGATGTAATGATGTAAAATGTAATAGATGATAGTTTTAAGAATATAAGAACTACCGCTAAACAAATTGTAGATAGTGGAACGTACGGAAGATAAAATAGCTGAACGAATTATCAATTGATAGTTTCAGAATATCTCAAAAATTGATTCGATAATCGAGAGATTCTTTAACGGTATTTACTACATGTTATTGGGAAATAAAATCAATAGAAAAAATTCCTGATTCTCGTGCATTTAACCCACTCCTTGGGCCCCAAAACTGTGGATCACGTGACTGGACTCAGCTGCGGTGGGCAGTGGCGGAAGGGAACGAAAAATTGGATTCGCTTTGAGGTGCCTTTTATGGCCGCGAATTTCAGCCAAAGAAAATGATTTTCCGAGAATAATAAAACAAGATCCTTCACGAAACGTCTCGCAACATTATTAGCTACTTTTTGTATGAAATATCACATCTTCCCGATACGACTTGGATGGCTTCGGAGCTCCATATTCTGCGTATTGGAAAAGGGATATTTCGGAGTAAGAGTGATGCTGTCTCTCCACACATGGTGTACAAGGGAAACATATACACTCTGACTTGAATTGTGCCAGAAATACATGTATTTTATTATTACTATCGTAATTATTAATATTAATTTTATTCAAAGTTCTGCTAATCGTATTGAATTAAATACCTCGAAGTTTATTAAACTATAAGATTTGCTTCGTGTTCTGTCGTGCATAAATTTCAAAATCATGAGAAAATGGAGAACTCATGGATTTAATTCGCTGCCAGTATTCATTGAGTTTACTCTTCCACTTTAATTCCTATTAAAGAATCTTTACTTAATATGCAAAACATATATGTATGATGAGCGTAAGATCAATTCCTAAGACCATTATTTTATGAAGCACCTGTAGATAGATTTCCTTTTCGGAAGATAAGGAAGGCAGAATGATTAGCCAGAACTCGATTTGCATTTAAATAAGTTCGATGTGGAATAAACTTCCATTATTATTTTTTTCACTTTATAATTGTAATTTTATAGTTAAAAATCGGCTACATTATACGAACGGGATAAAAAATGTTGCCAAAGAAAGCTAAATGTAATATATATGAATATCTCAGTTGGACATTAGGTGGTAAAGATAATTCTTTTATTCATGAGTATTCAATAAAGTATTTTAAAAGTATTCACTGAAAATTTGTAAGAATTATTAATTGTAGATAAAATTTATTCCTTTCGAAAATAAATGAGCAAATTATACGCCGTTCCAAGTTATTTAGTTCGGTTTTAAAATAATGAGGTCATGGGTTGTAAATTTTTCAAAAATCAAACAGAATTAAGCATTCGATTTCTAGTACTACCAAAAAGTAAACTTCCATCATTTTCTCACGTTTCTTAAAAGAAAAATTTGACTACCTTTAACTCTCTTTAATTTTTTATATTGTTCTATTTTTCTTCCAAAACCCCCGTTTAGCTTATAGGAGCCATTATATTCCATCCATCACTAAAGAGTTTTACAAGGGTTTAGGTACAACAGGGTTAAAACTATACATCCGTGACCAACGTTACAATTCTGTTTCTATATTCCTATATTTTTATTTCGATTTCGATTTATATCTATAAAATTCTGCCGCTATCAGTAGAATATCACGAATTAATAGAAAACTATATTAAAGTTTTGATTGCAGTGGTATTCTGCAAACGTCATAGACTATAAATACCGAATTATGTGGTATTTTCCGGGTAAAGTGAATGAGACGCCGAATCCTGCTGTTAAGAGTTAGGTATAAAGTTATACATTTTTGGATAATTATGAGTTTTATTTGGCCAATAATCGCTGAAGTAGGAAAAATAGTGATGTATTAAGAAATTAATCATTAGAACGTTTCATTTCTAGTGTAGACTATTTAACCATTTCGTTCATCTTCAGTGAAAGGTTGTCTTTACTTTTTATCTCCATAATATATAAAGGTTAACTGAGGGAAGGTGTAGATACTTGATTCTCCTCGTATGGCATTCTAAGAAAGGTCTATCTTACATACTTCCTACTCTATATTTTATGTGTTATAATTACTTTCAATATTAGTAACGTAATTAATAAAAGCACTGCCAACCAAATCAATAATTACTAACTAATTAAAACAAGGGATCCATGCGTTTAAAGGGTTTCACTAATAAGCCGAGATGTGCGCCAATGGGGGAGATCGGTCAAATCAACAAAGGGATCGTCAATCAGAGGGGGGATGGGGAGGGACGGGAATAACCAGATGTGGATGCAAAAAAGGTAGATGGGATTTATAGCCGAGAGGAGATCGATATTTCTCATCACGTTTCTGGGTCGCTTAAAAAAAAGGACGAAATAACGAGGCTTAAGAGAGACTCGTCCCAATGCAGGTGCATGGAGGAGGAGCTCAATTATCGAGTTTGTTGAATTCTCAGCTCATTAAGTGGTAATATGGCGGACCAAAGAGGAAGAAAAACGAGAGCCTTTTCAAGATGGGGATTTTCGTGTTATAGGCGGGGTTTCCGAGATCGTAAATAGGAGAAAAAATTAAATTCGATCGAAAATTAACTTCGGAGATCGAGAGGTATCCGTGTTTTCTCACTTTGGGCTCGGTTTTAGGCGAAGGAAGTTAGTATGTTCCGATGTTTCTGACGCTGAGAAAGCGTGGAAAAAATTGTTTTACTCTCGCTCCGAATGAATTTCAAATTCAAATGGCGATTGGATTTATGGGGTGACAGTTTCGCGTAGGACATCGCGTATTTTTTGTTATTACGAGTCGAGTAATAAGATCGGTATGGTGGAGGGAAGGGGTGGTTAGGGGAAGGAAGAACCCCTCCCCCCTCTCTCTCTTTGGGAACCATCTTGTCATTTTAATCTTCATATCTATACGAGGAATACTTTATTCCTTTTTCATTAAGTACATTTCCGTTTAGAATCGAGTGGTTTTCATATCATTCTCATTCCCTATCTAACATAGTAATCTTCTTTCCTCGATGATTTGGTAACGTATATTATAGTTTAAAACTCATCTATAATCCCTAAATCTCCAATAAACTTGAAAATTGCAAAAATATTTTGTTTGAATTTTGAATCTTAGAAGAAATGTATCGGAATAACTATCAATCATTCTTATTTTCAAAGTCTAAACTCGAATACGGATATGGATGACTGACCATATGTTAATCGCTGGAATTATTGCAGTCTCATTTATTTGATAGAATATTGTGGTTGCTATGGTTCATTTTGTTTGCCACCTTTTGGATTTCTATGTTTCTTGAAACTCGCTATTGCGTCAAAAGTTTGATTAGAGGCAGTCTTCAGTCTCCTTAATAACGTGAAGATGATGGCTGTAAGAAAATTAATTATATTAAATCTATTATAGAATTCGTGCATTGAGTTAAGTTTTTAGAAAGTTTTCTTTATAGAATAGATACACCATTGCTCGGAAGCTATCAACAAAAGGTAAACATTTAGCAATTCTGTAACTTTAGAAGGGAAAAATGTATATTTTTTAAAGAGATTATTACAAGCCGGTTCAGTCAAGATGAATGTCTGTGGGCCATGATATATAAACATCGTTATGGAATAAATTATAGGATACTCTCTCCTTTAATGATCGATCTACGAACTCTTATTGTTTTTTGAGTCCCATTGGTGATTCAATCCGTGTATGAAATGCCTTGGGATATGTCATACGCAAGCCTCATCTGGACGTTTCACTATCCGCAAAAAGTAATCGCGTCATTAAATGTATCCATCTAGTATCAATTGAAACATCATTCACGAGCTGGACGAAAAAATGAATGGTATCGAAATGAGCATACTGTATTCTGCTCTGCATTACAAACCTATTTGTAGAGCGATGGAAACTCTGAAGGCAAAAACCCAGCAACATTGCTCATTCCATGTTTAAAGATTATAGTTACATCAACTGCTAAGTGGATGTGATGAAAGGAAACATTTAGATGTAAAAGGGATATCACGTTATGTCTCTTATTTTGTACTAGAGGGGAACTTTGTATTACTCACAGCTCCGCCCTGAATCAAATTTTAATGATCACGTACTAACTCTTTGGTAGCACTGTAAAAGTTTTATGTAAATTATCACAATGACTAAATTTATTAAATTGAATACATAAGGTGATCATTAAATTTCTGGATTCTATTTTCATTCTTGCTCTTAACAGATTAAGAAGAATTCATCCTCTCTTATTGTATATTTTAAAGAGCACATGAGTATGTAACCAATGTAATAATTTCATGAAGACAATAGAGACAAACTAACGCATTTGACGAGGTATACTTTTTCTACTCATTTTTTGGAAGTCAAGTATTTGTATTTGACTATTTTACGCTAACAGTAACTGTGTTTGTATCTCTTTCATTCTATTATTTTTGAATAAAAATTTCGATATATCTTTCTTTTAAGTACCAGTAAATATTATTATTAAAGTATAGTCCCTAAATGGATCACGCAAAGTTTTCTGTCTTTTATCTTCGAATTACCTTTCTTATCTTCTAAAATTTACCCTTACTTTCCCTTCGAATTCTCTTTCTTCCTTGTAAGCTGTAGATCCAAAGCCCATCTATCACCTGTACATCAAAGAATCCAGTCTGTTGATTCATATCGTGGTCATCGTTTGAAAATAAATTCACTGAAAGATCTTTCTGGAAAAATGGAATCGGTAAAGAGAGCTGGAACAACAAACCAGAGTGGGTTTACGCTTATCATTTCTTGTAAACAACCTGTATTACACGAAATTATTATTTACTCTCTCGATACTTCTTTTACCATGAACTTCGAATGCACTCACAATTCCGAACCATTTGTTTTTCTATGCATTTATGAGCATCATAAGATATCTTTAAATGTCACGGGATGTTCACTTAAGATGTCCGTAGACTTTCCCCGACTGAATATCAATATTGGAATAAATGAGCTCTGCAGACGTGAATCCTTCTCACGTATGCATTTCCCACTCATACATTAGTCTCGTTGAGCATGTATGATCGGAAATGGCGTAGCTGCATGAAGATATGTCTATCTGTAGGCGTACCTTAACTGTCTCCGGGGAGAGTGTGGGTGGCATCCATGCATATACAGCTGGAGATGAATCTTTGAAGATAGGGAGGTGGTGCTGGAGAATCGTTGATGGCGTTGCCTCCGAGATGAAGTTGTCTATCAATAACGAACCCCATCCCATATCTTCTTTGTTTAAACTTCATAAATAACCTTATTAATCTCAGTCCTCACAAACATATTTAAACGAAGAGTGCTATGTGATTGCATTTCTATTTTCTTATATTCGTCAGGCAATTTGAGATATAGATTCTCTGTATATTTAGTTCTCTTAACAGTCGTTGATTTATTATTTGTTCGCGGTATTCTTGAAATTATTATCACATTACGATATTCCGTACATTGTTGTTTGAGATTTTAAGTAGATTCCGAAATCAGGGAATATTTTCTAAGGTATTTATAAATGGCAAATGTCTCCAAAAGCGATTCGATACCAAAATTTCTTCTTTTTTATTCGTATCGGTGGAAATTTATGCGTGGAAATAAATCATTCACGTCTTTCCAGGAGGTCGAATGTTTTAATCGCGAATTCGAATAACACCTGTATTTTTGCCGAAAATGTTCGCTGCTCGTAAATTTCTCCTCTAGTTTAGATAGCGAAAGAGTAGAGAGTAAATAAGTGAGTTCTATCGAAATGCGGTGAAGTCCATATACAGTTTTTGATAAGAGCTAATCTTGTTGAAGTTCGCTGTTACGAGAAGAGTCGTAAATATTTCAGGGAATCACTCCAGTCGTAGGAACTCATTTTCTAGTTAACAATACAATTTTCTTTTTAAGATTAAGCTAATCAGCTATAAATTGATTTCTTTGTTTCCGGAGTTCGTTAAGTACTGCGTAACGATATAAGAAAAAGAAATATTTGTTGAGGTTTATCTTTTTCATGTCTCTCGATAAATCAAACTTGACTTTTTCATTGTTTATGATACAATGAAATACTCTTTAGTATCTTAGTTACCATTCTAGTTAACGTTTTATCCCAAATTTTTTTATTTAAATATTTTGATAATGTTATACCATCCCGCTAACGATGACAATTATTCACAGCAAACATCCTTTTTTAGATATAACAAGGGATTGATCCTTCAAATATTATTTGGAAACATACTATTTGAAAAGAAAATGAATCATCTTTTGCATTAATATCGCCCCTTAGTCGTGTTATTTTACAGTTTAAAAGTGAATCTTAAGGTTACAAAACAATGGAGTGAATTTTATGATGGGGATTTAATTTCATACATAAGTTGAAATGAATTTAATTTTACTTGTGAAAATCATAATAGAAAAAATACATCGAATAGTGTTTGAACTAGTTTGAGAGATATTGTAGACCATGTAATTGAGAGCTTAATTGGGAATTTTATTGTCACAAAATACTTAGATTTTAGTCGTCAAACTTGTAATTACCAAATTTGTCGAGAAAGGAGTTTCAGACATTTCGATAATGTATTATTTATACCGAAAATATGGAGACGAGAGATCATCTCCTTAAAAGGGAAGTAAAGACGTCTGTGTAATTTTCCAGGTAAGGCTCATTCAGTCAGTCCATATGGAGCAGGATATAAAGTATCATCTTCTAAATTACTTAACGATCTCACTAACGAAGTCAACACTCTGAAGCAATTTATTTCTTACGGATCTGCTCAAAGAGTCCTTCCTCTATATGGTACACGCATTTAATTGCTGTCTTCCCCATATACATCCTTGTTTTTACACGAAGGCATCCCCCTTCTACAATTCACCTGTTTCCCATGTCCTTCCATCTGGTGTCCGATTCCCATCCTAAATGTCCCATTCCCTTTCATTCCGAAGTCCCTTCATGTCCTTCACACTCTTTCATCCACCGCGATGCTTAATCTTTATCACTTCTCCTCACATATCAGCTCCCACTCCACCCATTCCTTTCACTCCAACCATTCCTTCGGAGGCTACCTTCAACGTGTGTGGTCCTCCAAAGGATGGAGAGATAGTGGGCGATGGACCAAGAAGGATGAGGGTGTGAGGACCAAACATCGCCCTTGTACTCGCGTGGGACGAGGAATCTTTGGGTCGTTAAGAGAGGGACATAACGCTTTCACCCTTTAGGACCAACTAGCAGCGCATCTCCACCCTTCTCGATTCCACAAGGTTCAGTTCTAGGGCCGCTACTCTTTTTGCCTTTCCGCCTCATCGCCCTCACCCTTTCATCTCGTGCCTCCATCATTTCTGTAGATCCTATGATATTTCTTATTTTTCTCGCGTCAAATCCTTAATATGACGGTTATTCTGGGCGAACAAAGAGGAGGATGTCTTGATGGATGACGCTGAAGCCTAGAATTTGTCATAAGAAGATGACGAATCTTGTTCAGTTTTCTACTGTTAAAAGAGACGGGATATATGAAGGGGTTCAGTGGAGCGCTATTCGACTTGGTTGTAAGCGGCATCCAAAAGCATTAGATACGTAAATTATTGGATGAATGGAAATGTCGATTAGGTTAATGAGTAATTTATCACGAAGAGGCTGCCATAAAATTTTCTCTGATATGCTAATTTTTTATTGTCTTCCAATATAACTCATTCTCAAATGCTTAAAATTGATTCAGGAATTCAAGTTTAAAAATTGGTTTTTCATTTATTAGTTGTTTAAAGCTAAAAAAAATCAAAAAAGTTGTGTATGCTTAGCATAAGGTATGTATGTTCACCTTTCAGTTTATATGTTACATTAAAACATTTTGCTGAGACTTTGCTGAGGCTTGAAGAGGTCAATATTTTTGTATGACCTTATTCTGTTGGAATTCTAAAACAATCCTTTACATTCGATTAAAAAATTCACACAAAGCATTAATATGTTACTCTTGTCATTAAGGATGATTTATAAACTATTTATGGGTTCATTATCAGTATCGATTCATGATTTGAATAAGCGATGACAATTCTCCTAAATAATGCAGTGTAAGTTTTTATATTTACATATTAATTGGACAGCGAAAAAGTTCAATGACTTAACCAATGTATAATGAATATATTTATCAGAATTATAAAAATTAATCCGTGAAATATTTTGAGTTTTAGAATCCAACCAGCTTTCGGTCTTCTTCCTGATGTGACTCGTAAAAGTGTAATGAGAACTGTTTAACTATCAATTCTTAATAGCAAACAAAATATGATATGAATTACTATGATCTATATATATACCCAGATATAAATTAATAGATACATTTAAAGGTTTTAATGTGTTTTATGGAAATATTTTACGTAACATATAAGCGCTTCCAGACAAAGATATAATATCTATAAAAATCTGAGTGCCTCCTTTGCGCAGACATTTCCACTATAAAACCATTCGGTAAGCATTTCCTGTGTAATTAGATGTGGCATGCGATAAGATTCGTTATAAATCACCCACAGTTTTTCTAAGATCGCTTAATAGTTTCCATAAAAAGCACATCAAAAGCCTTCGATTCCAGTCGTCCTGGAATTCTCGGAGGAGACGTCGCGAATTCATAGTGGCGATTTCGGAGGAAGCAATCAATTCTTTCCTGGAATCGAGTGTCATCTTTTTCGTATCAGAAGTTGTCGATTCGATCTCAGAACTCGGAATGTATAGATAGATTCAACGTTATGATTGGGGAGGCCAGCCTCCAAAGAAGCGGTGAAGTATGTCGATGATACGATCACCTGCGATTCCATGCGAATCTGATTTACTTGAAAATTTTTATGGCGTAAATCTTATTTCTTTAAGAGTTATTTTTACCTCGACTTCCCTTCTCAAACGTGCAAACATTCGTGCTATTCAACTGTTTGAACGAACCGTCTATTTGCTCGAGATGATAAATAATGACAAAGATTGCAAAACTTGCTGTTAATTTAGGATGTTCTAATGTGTGGATCGATAAATACGATCTCTTTTGAAGATCATTTAAAAGTGTCTCATTGCGTGTATGTTTTACAATTGGGAACACTAGGGTACATTTTATTCTAAAAGTTTCATGATGTCGATGTTTATACGTATAAATTTCGTTCCATCCCTGTTCAAATCCCAGCTAAGTAATTGGAAAAGTTTGGATGTTTGTGACGTGCGCTGTTATGTTTACGACCACACTGTAATTGTCCAGAAAGTGGACGTTTGTGCGGTCTTTGATTATTAATAAAAAAGTAGTGACAAAGGCATTTGCTTAACAATAATATTCAGCAATGCACATCATTTGTCATTCGTTGGATATGAAATAAGTAAGAATATCTGGATATGAAATAGAACAAGAATGAGAATAAAAGAAAGCATACACAAATTCTGAATAAAAGAGACGAAGTTCAGGAGTCATGAAGGACAGATATGAAAGAAATAATAAATACACTTGTCCTCGGAATATATTAATTTATAAAGAAGGAAATGGAGACATAAAATTTTAAACTGGAATGCGTAATCTATAAATAACGAAATTCCATATATTTAAGATTCCGAGATAAATATTTTTTAATGAAGTATAAAATGATACGCGTAATTTGAGTTCATGCTCTAGTTATCCCATTCCTGGAAACCTGAACAAATAGCCATCTCTGTTATGCGGAAGGTGTATAATAGTGAAAATGTCCACTACATTTTCCATGAATGTCTTAGATAAATCATGAAGTAGGGGTAGAATATTTTCTAATCTCCCTCAAAATGCGTTTCCACCACCGAGAGAATTCCTGAGTTTTTTTTCCTTCGCTGAATCGCCAACTTCCGATCTCCATTCAAGAATAAAGTTTTTTCTTTAAAAATGAGTCGCTTTTTAGTTTTATAGATATTGTAATGCGGCCTCAGCTTTTTTCTGGAATCCACAAAATTGCGCACGCTTGAAAGAGTTCTTGGACACCGAGAATTCTCAGTAACCGATTAAAATCATTAGTTTTGATTTATTTGAAACAAATATGATACCTATTGATGAAGAATAATACAAAATTACTTTATACTCTATTATTATAGAAAAAATTAAGTGAATTGCACAGTAGGAGCATATTACTGCTCCATTTTTTGTGCGAATGTATGTTTCATTTCCCATAGGATTTCGGGAAATTTATATGTTAAAGTTAATAGCCATAAGAGTTCATGCTGTATGTTAGTGTTAAATACAACTTATCGATGATTATACCAGAATGTTGGCTGTTCAGTTTTATAGCATTAGACGAGACGTTTATTTTCCTCTTGAAATAAATTCAAACAATAGACGACGCAAATAATTGCTATCAAGCCGAAAGCTTGTACTTATAACAGATATTCATAGAAAATCAAATAAATGAATTATTGAAAAAAAAATGAAAAATTGAAAAACAAATTTGCGTGAGAATATGAAAAAGAAGAGGAATTGACGTATCAGAGAGTCCAAGAGTATTTAAGCATGAAAAAACTTTGAGAATGAAATGATTTCGTAGAAGAATGTCAGCGTAAATTCAAAGTGAAAAAGGGCTGACATGTGGAAAGGTAAGGCATTAAATGGGTGGAGATTTTTATAATGATGTTGATGGAAGGACCCGAGGCATTGAGAGGACGTAAACGACGGGAAGTGCAAAAACAAGGATTGACTGACTTGTGCGAAAGTTGAAGGACATGATAAGATGCAGGAAAAGATTCGTTCGCTCTTTATTTCTCTACAGATCTCTTTTGATTCTTTTTTCCCACCACTCACTGTATCGCTCCTTCAACTTGTCTCCGCGTTTTTCGCAGAAATCTTTTCCATGTCTTGGTTTCCTCTTTCTCTTGATCGTTTCCGTGGTTTTTCCTTCGATCGCATATCCTCTCTTCTTATGAGTCAGAACCAAATGTTGACGTGAATTATTTCTCGGGAAATTTTTGACTTTAAATACTTAAACCTGTCACCTACAATCCAGTATAATCGTAAATAATACGCTCACTTTTCACGTTGAATAATGTAAAATCTAGATTGGTTAAGATCGATGGAGTTTTCATCATTCGTCCTAAGTGATTGTTTATTGATAAATTTTCGTCTTATCTTCAGCTCAGAGTCATAATTTAGTTTATATAAATAAATCCAAGCATATCAATTACCAAAGGTCATCTAAAAATAATAATATATATGAGAATGGATTAAAGTTGCCATCTCAGATTGAGGATGGTTGAAGTTTTTGTTCGGAATATCAGAGAGGAGTATTTTTACAATACGTTAAAGAAAAATACGATATAATTCAGACCTTACCTTTACCCCGCATCTAATAATTTTATTTATCCTATTTACGTGTATCATATATTTGCAGAATTAATGATATTTTAAGGAAGAACGAATCATATGATAACTTTTCTATGCAACGTATAAGGCAATGACATCAACTAAAAGTTTACTTTAAGGTTCAAAAAATGACACGGTATCTTACGATATCAACTTTTTGTTAAGTTCTTTATGAAAATGTATGTGATTACTTCTTTTCTCCTCTCCGAGTTCGCACCTTTGCTTTATCAATCTTTATCGTTTCCTTTTTCATCAAAAACTCATTTGATTATTAACTCTGCGAACTCTTCTTCGTCGACCTATCCTCAAACTCCTACATTCTAATTCTTAGAATGGGTCATTGAACAACATCCAGATGCCACTTAGAAACAAAGGAGACAAGGCGATAAGGAATAGCTCGGAAGTCTACTAAAATTACCACCCAATCCTTAAGAAGGATAATTTCCCTACACTTCCCGGAAGACTGGATAAAGGACGGCATTTTTGGCTATTAAGTCATTACCTCGTGAACTCGAATCAACGCGAGGGAAGGAAGGAGATAGAAGAATACGAGTTGAGATATCAGTTAGGGAAACAAAATGACCATCAAGCATAAGACTGTGCTTTCATTCAAAATTCAAAAAATATATGTTCTTCTTCTCCTGAATATAAAGTGCACAATCGACGAAGAAGAGGTATTTATTTCAATATGGAATAAATTACTTATAATAAGATTTAGTATAAATTAGGAACTGGTAAATGAATGGATGGAATTTTAAATTAAATAAGTTTTCAGATGCGTATATGATTTTCATCGCTGTTACTCATTCATTTTTGACTTGAAAAGATTGAAAACATTATTTTAATTATTCTATTTTGAACAAGTGAATAAAGCGCTTGGAAAAAAGTGGTGAACCATATTTAGAAGTACGAAAAACGGAACAGAATTCATTTTATATCGTTGTAAACTAACATAGAGATAGTGTCAATATCGAACAATGAATCTGTTGCTTGGAGTTCCAAGACTTCCTCTTTTTATGGACTTCTCTCAAACACTACGCAAATGTTAAGACCAGGAGATGGATTTACGGAGTATTCGAGGAAATTTAAGAATCAAAGATTGAAGATATAATATCTATTCTATCTGATGGATTTGTACATATTTGGCTTGGTCGTATTTATTGCGATATTTCCCGGATTCTGTGAACGTTGTCGTGTTTCTTGGAAATTGAAGTCGAAAGGCTGTGAATAGTTGGAAATTTATGGCCTATATAAAGGTGTGAAGGTGATGTATCAAGTTTTGCAGAGAATGCATGAAATAGAACTAGAAAGATATTGTAAAAGAGAAACCATTCTGTAAAACTAGCATGGATATTTGTTTCTTTGTAGAGGTTAATGACTAATGTATTTCTAAATGCTATTTAAAAATTCACCTTCTTCAGAAGCAACTCTACGGGTTTTTTTGCAGAATTAATTTATGAGACCTTCATAGCATTCGATTATTTGCCTTGATATAGCTGTTAATGGAAGTAGGGAAAGGGACTAGGAATATTTTTAATCGTAAAAGATTAAGTCATCTAACATTAAGTCGAAGTTAAAGCAATTTTACAGTTAAAATTACATATTTTCATAGGCTATAATTTTATGATTTACATTTAAATGAATGAATTATGAGAATGATATAATTAAAAGCTAACTTATTTGAGAAGACATACACTAATATACACTTCTACGTTTCCCTTCTGTATCTTAAGTTTTTTCTCTTTTCTATGTTTGATACGTTTCTGAAATATCTTGGGAAAGAAGTTGAAAATAGTAAAAAAAACTTATGGGACTGGCTGATAGAATACTTGTATCACATTATAAATAGATAAGTATGTAGACCTTTTGCTCTTATGAACTATAAATTTGTTACAGTTTCTTTTTGTTTCTTTCCCTGAGGTGCCGCATTACATTTTGATCTCCTGATTCATCATTACAGGGCAGAATATATAATGATACTAATCTTTCCTTTACATTTAATCATTTTACTAATATTTGTATCAATAAAACGAGCATGAGACTCAATAAGAGATGAAAATATGCACAGACGTAGTGTTTCCATGTTTGGCCAATCGAATCGTGACGACTCCTTAGCGAATGGGAAGAAGGGAGCAAAAAGCGAGGGCAGATACGAAGCCCTCGGTAATTACTCCATGGTTCGTTTAAGAAGGCGAGAGAGGAACCTCTTGTGGAAGACCAAAAGAAACACTCGATTTCATTCGACCTAAAACCAGGTGTTTGAGATGACAATCATCATTCTCGTTTATGGGAAAGGGTTCTTATCCTTCGCCATTATTCAAAACAACGTTTTGCCTTTTGACTCCGGGCTCAAGATGAGCGAGTAATTAAGCAACCCTTATGGAAGCTACTCCATAATTGATGTAATATTGGATCGCTCATTAGGGAAGGCGTACCAGGAAAAAATATAAATTAGCCCGTGTCTTTCTGATGGAGTTCACCCCTTCCGCGTAACCGCTTCTTCTTCGGCCCATCAATTTAACCCTTTCCGAAGCACTTTTCTTAACTCACTCACCGGATCCACCTTAATTGCGACGTCGAATAAAGCCACCGATTCCACGCTCCTTGAGCTTCCATTGTTTTTCGTCTTTGGGAAAAAATTATAAAAATCCAAATGGGCACGGTTGTTTCTCGATCCAAATGAGCACTCTCTCATGCGTGTTCTCAAACAAAAAGCATCGGAAAAGTATTTGATACAGTAAATAGACTGAAGCATTGAAAGCATAGACTGTTTACTTTACTTTAACTTTGTAAGTTTCGAAAAGTTTTTATGATCTTATTTCTTTATGTATCATTATCTTCCTCGGGGCATTAATTTGAATTTTTTTCAAAAAATTAATATATAGCATTTTAGATGAAATTTGCTAATGCCATTTAGGCTTATAAAACACGTTTTTAATTTCTATTAAACATATATTGTATTTTATTTTTCATCTTTACTCATTATTGGGAATTTTATTGGATATATTGCCTTATTTATCGATAGAGAAGTTAAATGATGAAAAATTATAAATACGCAGTTCTCCCGCTTATTTTAAGTTGAGCTGGGTTTCATATTCATATATTTATTTTATCTCTTTCACTTAGTTGCTAAGAGGGGAAAAACCATATTACCAAGAATAATTAAACATGACATCCAAACGAATCATGATTTTCGATGATTTATCTTGAAAAACTTAATAAAATTCAGAAAAATAGAATATTTGTTTAGAATCTGGGTTTTTGAGATGTGATGTCGTCTCTACAATTACTTCTAGAACAATCTGATTTCCGAAGCATAACAGGCTACTAACTAAAATAAATAAGTATAACAAGAATGAATAAGTAATATAATCATAATTATCCACCTTCTTTTTATTTAAATAAGGAATTGAAAGGCAGATATGCACGTCTAAAAGACGAATAATTCTGATCGCTGATCTTAGAAATGGCTAACTCAAAATCAGATCGTACGCCCACGACATTTCGCTCAAGAGTTATCGTAGTGTTCTTTCGGAGAATTCTATCCGAACGAGGTCAATCATTGGTCACTCCCCATCCTTTCGATTGCATGCGATTTCCATTGTCGGTGTGAGGCCATCTGTCACTGAGGTCCAACCATTCATTGCGATTAACGGAATCCAATGAGAAATATCCGCCGATCGGATCCGAAGTTACATTTCCGATTGTTTTGCTCTACATTACGGACTGCTTCTCGCCTTCCAATGGACTTGAGGAATAACTTCCGGTCATTCTATCGATTTAAGGACGGCTCAAATTGCATTACCTGATGATTCGTAGACTTAGAGAGAACTTCTAACTCCCTAATAGATTTCAACGCCGATAAGAAAGTAATAAGGCATTGTGTGCCTTCACTCCCGCTTAATTTTTTTTTCCAACTCCCTACTTTACTCGGTATTCGGACTTTTCTTTGGATTAATTTTACTTGAAGGGTTTTTCATACTACTTTAATGATGTTTTGTAGGTTCGAGCGTGTATAAAGACTGAAAACGAAGGAATGGGGAAGTCAAGGATTATGGTATAAAATAGGATTGCAAATCTCTTATTTCGTTTCCGTGTTTTTAAATTTTAATTTCAATATAAGTGACAATAAGACCATTTTAGTTTCTAAATATCTTAGCTCAGTTTATAAGTTCTATATGGGTGATTCTTGAAGAATAATCAGCGGCTAGATATAAAAATATCTTCTTTTTACGTTCAATCATTTTCAGGGGAGTTTTTAACGTCTTCGTTGCATTAACATATTTTCATATTCTCAATTTATGTCAGTTAATTCTTTCTTTTTCTGTATAAGTGAACCCAAACTTGAAATTTTTAATTCCATATCCTATCTAATTAGTAGACGAAATTTTAAAATAAATATTGTTCGACTGAATTAAATTCAAGGTAGCATTGATAGGCATACTTCATTCCTCTCTTTGCTGAAGCGTATATTTCTACAATCCAGAACAGCTGTAACCAAAGCAACCGTGATGGAGTTTCCGTGAAAATAAAGGATGGATGTGAATGGGTAGAGAGAGACGGTGACCCTAGTTCCCTCTCCATTTACGGAGGATAGCATCTCCTCGTCAAACTCCGCCTCCTAATGTTCAACAGCAACGTCTGGTACCTTCCTCGTCATTGCCGTGATTTAAAGCGTACGTCACCGGAAAATCACGCTCGACGTCACTACCTCTCGAGTGTACGTGGAAAAAAGTTCCCTCCTACTACTAGTAGACGATAGATAAGGGATCCGTTGCCACTGTGTTTTCACGCGCGTGCGTTTGCACGCGTGTGACGTCCGACACTTTTCTTTGCAGACCAAGACGAGCATGCAGAGATAATCTCGCTGTCCTTCGTCTCTCTGTATTCCTAAGGAGGAGAGATAAGTCTATAAAACCTCTTGGGAAGGGATTGCATGTTTATAAGGCTCACGATCTTTCCTCTTAATTTTTTCCGCCCATGATCCTATTTAGCATAGGGGTCTCGACGTCTATGACGACGCCATGGCAACGGTTAAACACTTTATAAAAGACCTTCGGAATTTAATATGGGCATGGGTGGGCAGGATGCACACGAAGATATAAATAGATATGTCATTTCGAACTGAACTGATTTAGAAATTAATAAGAAAATAAACTGATAAAATAATTAATGGTGAATAAGATATCCACGGTATTAACTTTCATATTCATATGTATTATTAAATAATATTCAAATGGTCGATGAAGAACGTTTGACGTTTTGAATACGATTAAGCGATCCGCGTGTCACAAATATAGCTTGTTTTTTAGAAGGGGTAAAGAAAAACAAAATAAAGTATGTAAGTGATCTAGAAATTCGATATATTTTAGGCATAAACAATCCAAAATCCTTTGCATCAGCTACACTATTTTTAAATGAATTCAATAAATTCAAATAACTTGCATTAGTTGGGGAAAATGGTTAAAGAAGCTGTTGAAAAATAAAGGAAGCGGAACAAATCCATCAGGATCAAGTTAATGTTTGACTAATTTAATTGAGATGACAATGAATCTCGAGAATAATAAAAATGTATTTATATATGCTTCTTCAAAATCAATATTGAAAATTACGATGAAGTATGAAAAAATCTAAAACTACATAACGGAAAAGAATTTGAAAACGTAAAATCAATATATGAAGTGTTAATAATTGTAGTAAGAAGAAATATTGGCATTTTCCAATCTAATATAACCGATAAAAGACGTGAAAGGAAATCAAATCATCCCTTAATATTTAGTCTATTTTCATTTGCAGTATCTGCAATATGGACGGAATTAAAGTTTGTTTTTGAAGATATTTTTCAGTGAACTGAATCTCAGTAGTACTCAGAAGTATTACTGCAATATGCAAGTGAAAGCGATCGGCCATTATACGAAAATGTTAAAAAGTCGAGGAATGGAATTCGATGAAGACGTCGATAAAAAATATGGAAATATCTTACATCGTTCGGAACGTATTCATTCCCATCCATCATGATTGAAAGCTTTTCAGGCGGGGAAATTAAAGCCATCTCAATATTGAAATAACAATGATTGGAAATGCTCGCTCGGCCCTATCGATATTTTATGTTAATGGCGGAATATTAAAATTCTCATCGTAACTCTCACGAAATGAGTTTCTCAATCCCGAGCCATCGGCGAGGAGCTCGATCGAAGCGTAATAAACTCTCCTCAAATAAAAGAACAAAAACTCTTAAATCGCTTTAGTGCAGTCTGAATGTTCGCCGAGCAATCGCCAGTTATCTCTTCCCCTAAAATACTACCATCGCATAAGACGGATAAACGCGTAATGAGGAAAAATCTCTGCTTATGCGATGAATTGATACATTATAAAGCGGGAAAATAAAAGAAGATATCACAAAAGTCGAGACACGTTATCTGTCATAATTTCTTCTCTTATATGCAAATAAAGTTACGTAGCATGAAGCTATAAATAATTCCCTTTGATATCGCCTTCAGTTTTCCCCTCAGCCATGTAATTATTGGAAATGCATTTCTAGATACGCTTGTGGGTCATAAATAATAATGATGCCGACTTCTCGGGCGTATAACTCAGAGATAATATCCGAAGACGCGATTCCCCAAATGTATTCTAATTAATGCAGATTCGGCGTTTTTTCATAGGTGACTGACAGAGAACGTCCAAATTAAAGCGAATCGCCATAAATTCTTGGAAATTTGCGTGAAGGACGAGCTCTTAAGATATATGGCCGCTAAATTATGGCATATATTTCCAAGACCCTGATTTCGCATCGGCTGTCTTCTTAAAAGCCCTCCTTTTGCTACTTAAGGGCCTCAGGAGCCCAAAATTATCCTGCGGATCTTGGCGGAGCATGTTTATTATCTTTCCAATCAAGGAAATGAATAGAGGTACTCCTGGCGTGAGATTATCTAACTGGAAAACAATAATTAATTGAGAGATATTTTTAATTTGATCAATTTTTATGTAATTTGGAAGAGAAAGGACTTGATTGTTTTTGTATATTAGGTGTATGAGAATAGCCTAATATACTGCATAATATAATTCTCGAGGTTTTTTATAATTTGATAATAGAAAACATAAAAACATATGAAAGGTCATCCATGGTCGGTAAGGAAGGAATCTGTTACATTTTTAACAACTGCTAGTGGATTACATAATCTTTCTCTGTATGTTTCCCATTATTATTAGAGAATTGTCAGTTTTAGAGATATTCGTTCGTTCTAGGACATAATTTAAGGTTCTAAGATGTAACTTAATTTTGAATTATTCTAATTTATAATTTTTAAATCCTTAAATCCAACAAGAGCTATTTCATACATTCTCAAAGAATCTAGAGAATAACAGAAACCCTATTATTACTGTAGAAATTTCAATTTAAGTTGCACATAAAAATATATCACATTACTAAAATTATTTTGATCGGTGCCATGAAAGGTGCGAGATATTCAGAGGATAACGCATTTTTCCCAACAGTTTTATGAAAGGATTGAATTAATGATAAATCTGTGCTCTTTAAACGGTTACTAAAATCCAAAAAATATCATGAATGACTTAAAAGTAGATGAAACAATAATAGTATTGCGATGGAGCAGTGGAGGAATAAATATACGCCTCATAATCGAACATTTTCGGTATAATAATTAGCCGATTACAGGGTGTTAAAAGTGTACCAAATCACTGTAATTGAATAACTTTTGAATTGAATTATTGAAAACTATTCAAGCCAAATTCATCTACGTTCAATAAATCGATAAATAATAATGAATAAATTTTCTTTTATGGTCTTCGCAGTGATTCAAGGGAAATGTATAACTACGCTGGTCATTAATAGAAGTGTTATCTTCCCTCGGCTCAAACCCTACTGCGTGGGCGTTGGGTCTTCGGCGGCACAATTTCGTCGGCCGGCGGCGCTTCGATCCAACGGTCTTAAAAGCCGTCCTTCGCCCCTTCTGTTGAGTCCAAAACATATCCATTTCCTTCCCATCGATACCACCCTCAATTCATTCCACGCATCCACCGATGGATATTGTTTAATTCAACGAGAAAAAGGTTTCACTCAACTCACGATCGCACTCAACAATCCGCACGAAAACTTATCCTGTTACCATCAAAAGCGGTACAATCGTTTCCATCATCTTCATGGCCTTCCGTAATGCACTTCTTCAGCGATTTAAAATTAACATCAGAGGCGGTTAATTAGGGAGCTTCTTTGAGGAGTTACGACGAGCGAATCAGCGGATAAATGCTATATTCACGACTGAATGCTCCAATTATATGGCGAAGACGATTCAGACATTGCTTAATAGCGAATAACTGACTTCATAAACTCCGAGGGAAGGGAGATTAACATCAATCCCAGACTTCAAAGGGATCCGCCGCGGAGGCTGTCTTCCTTTTTCCGTTTATAGTGCGCCTCGGAGCGTATAAATAATCGCTTACGTTAGCAATCACCCTTCGCAACCAAAAGAGCCGTCAAGAGAATGCGCGGTTACCATGGGATTTACTAATGAAGGTGTCCCTCTCGAATTAATTTCCGAAAAATTCCGTGCCTACTGTGTAATCGCTCATAAGATGATTTGGTCATAAGCGGTGGCCATCATTTCCACCAACTAATCGACAACAATGCTAACAACCGAATCAACTATCCACGACTTTCTCATGTCTTTGTTTGGCGGTAAAACGGCGTGGGAATCATCCTTCTCTAGCTTGTCTACCGGTACAAAGACATTCCTGGTCTGAGTTTAAAGAAATGCAGAATTAATTATAAGTTTGGGATATTTAATTATAAGCTTGGAGGAGATTTGGTCCAAAGAAATATATTTTCTGAAGGAAATTTGAACAATTCAAAAATTAATGGTGCATTCAGGTAAGAGAGAGTACACATTAAGGCGGACAGTTTGAAAACACGAATAAGAACAAATTATCATCCGTAGGTTCCTACAGTTTTTGGAATTTTGTACTCCAAGTATGTTTGTCCCTATGAAACATGCAGGTAAGTTTTTAAATTGTATTTGAGTTCCATTAAAAAAATTTGGAGCGCTTTTGATGGAACAGATTGTCAAAAAATGCGGAAAGGTAGTAATGAGCAAGGCAAACACTAAATATTTATTAATTTTTATGAGTATCCTCTATTAATAGAGACTATAATTGCAAGTTATTTTAAGTTTCCCCAAATTGCTTGCTTTAACGAATGATAAACTAAAATGTGAGAATAAGTTTATAAATAATATTGGAATTAATGGATCTAAGCTTTATAACATTATTAAATAAAAAATTTTCCCTTTTATTAAATTGTATTTCCCATCGTATTTTTGTTTTTTTAAATGATAATCGACTTAAATCATCACTTTATTGGTACTGTGTTAAAGATCTTTAAATTTATAAGTTCTGCGATTTTGAAGAATAAACAACTTAAATTATAGCCAAAGACCTTCGTGAAGTATATGGTTAGGAAACTCGTTGTACTCAAGATTTGAACTCAAACGTAACATATTAATAAAAATCAACACACTCAGTTATCCCATTTCCTTTGAAACTTTTCATTCGTTTCCAAAGCTCGTCATTTATGGAAAAAATTGTATTCTCTATACTTTAATGTTTACTTATGAGTAAACTTCGTTGTATTAAAATATATGACGTATATCATCTATAAGCCTATATCTGGAGAGAATATCCTACCTACGACATTCGTTACTTTAATGGACTATATGTTAAAGGAAATCCTATTGAAACTGTGAGTAGGGTGTTCCGTTTCATAAAGATATTATAATAAAGTCACCTTTATTGGAATAATATTGTGAATGGAATATAAGCTTGGGTATCAACCTAAATCCCTCAATCGGGGGTAACTTTCCAGTTCGACCATCTGCATTATAATAAATGGGTCTAGCTGTGGTAAGATCTCGTGAGTGGAAGGCGAGGGAATGCTTTGATAATAGTTTACCTCGAGGAGAGAGAGAGCCCTCGAGGATAAGCACGGAAA
Organism: Pantala flavescens; assembly: GCA_020796165.1. Taxonomy (NCBI): domain Eukaryota; kingdom Metazoa; phylum Arthropoda; class Insecta; order Odonata; family Libellulidae; genus Pantala; species Pantala flavescens. The sequence continues at coordinate 50,920,395 of CM036879.1, read as the reverse complement.
GGGCTTTTTGTAGGCCCGAGGGCTGTGGTTAACGATAAAGAGAGGGAAACAGAGTCATAAAATTTGAATGCAAGCATAAAAATAAGTGGAGCATTAATGCCTTTACGATTATGGAGTGTGATGGATTCAAGATGGCGATTTTCGGAAGCAGATGTACACCTCCTCTTCTTCAATTTCCTCTGCATATAAGTCGTAAATTTTTATGAGGTAGCGCCTTTTAATTTTCGTATGCAATTACTGCACCTTCTGAATGTATGTGACCGGCAGTTTTCTTCGCGAATATTTTTGATATAGTGTGTCGGAAGTCTATAAAAAGTGGTAGCCCTGTTTCGCAACTGGAAATTAAGAACCATGAGATGCAGATTGTCCGACAACAATTTGCTCATTACTGCTCATTTCACAATTCCCATTTAAAAAAATGCAGAATTTTTAAAGGCCTAACTTTTATGATGCATAGATTAAGGAAATGCCTTGATGTTATGAATTGATAATGGAAAAACAAAGAGTAATAAGAATTTTATATCTTAATCCAAAATGCTGCCGATTTTGAAGAATAAAGTAATAATACGGAATGAATTGCGCGTCGTTTCAAATAAAAATTTAATGAATTTCGCTTCAAAATATCATTCATTTAAAAAACTATTAAAATCATAAATAACAAAATTTTATTTAATTTTATTTAACTAACTAAAACAACTTCGATGGTGGAGGAAAATAAACTATAGAAAATGCCTAACCTATTTTCGATCCAGATTTTAAATATCAACCGATTAGTTTTCATGATTTTGTAGAACAAAATATGTTAAAAGTATTCATTGTGAAAATTTTACAATCAATTCAAAAACAGTTCATTGGAAGAGATTATATAAATCCCTATTTACTAACTGTCTATGTAAACTAACTTTGGATGGTTCATTTTACCTTGGGACGATGCGGTGCATAATACGTCAAACTAACTAAATCTTGAAGAGCGTAGAATACCACACACCGAAAGACGGCTTGCAGGGTATTCATGTAGATGTAGATAGGAACTTAGATTATAAATTATATTATTTTGGATCAAGATGATTTACTATTGAAGAATACGGGAGAGAAAACCTATCTTTGTTTACATAGAGTGCATAGGTATTTACTCACATCTCCTCTGCATAAATAATGTACTCGTAAATCCATTTCTTTTGGTTTTTAAAAGATGAAATAATTAAGACGATAAAAAAATGACTCTTCGAGAAACTAGATATAATATCAACACGAAGGAGAAGGAAACTTCACCTTGGAGAACTTAATAGAAGCAATCTTTAAAAGCGTTTGAATCGCTTTGCGTGGTTTTCGATGCAATCTTCTCCACGAGATAAAGTTACACCGACAGCTGCACTTCCGTTGTCTAACAAGTGAAGTTCCCATTCCGCACCAACGAACTCTTTCATAGGAAAGATGGTGGATGTCCATCTCCTCAAGATGTCGGAGAGCGACTATTAAAGTGCCAAGGAGCGGACGGTAGGAACAATTTTGACCTCTTCGGAAGGCGTTCGCTAATTGCCGAAAATATTTCCGTTATTCTTGGCCGAATTGGATGATGGTCTTGTGAAACAAGCGCATATGTTGATGAATTGGATTAATGGAAGCAGGTGACGCCGCGTTTTCCACCTATTCCATAAGAGGAGGTGATACAGGAGAGAATGAAAATTCTGAAACTAAAAGTCGATTTGACATGTCCGATCGTTCGGAATTGTATTGTTAGATATTATCGTTTAAATTAAGGCATTATTCTCGGAGATGTTTGGAGAAAAACATTGGCTGGTTTATTACTTTTCGATTATTATAATAATGAATAAAGCGATGATAAAGTTATTTCGGTAAAGGTGTTAGAGATTGGTATTATCAACTCTCACCTCCGGTCCCTATAAATATTAAATTACTCAATACAAAAGTTGGTTTTTAGTGATATGTAAACGTAAAGGGATAGTGGGAGTTGATGTTCAAACTAAATTAATTAGAAAAGGTTCTTTTGAAGAACATTTGATTCAATCGAAATTCCGGAAAACTAAATGAGATCATTTTCAAACAATAGCATTGGACTTTTATGTAATTAGGGCGTATTTATATGGAGGCATTCACAAAGATGTGATATAAATATTCTTCTGAAATATCTTAAAGCATATAAGCAAATACTTTTGACGAATTAGGCTATTTAGACAAATGAAAATAAAGTAATTGAATCACTTAGCTGTATACTATTTTCCATCTCATTACATATAATAATAAGTTGAATATAAAATCTCTGTGCGACCTTGTTCCGGGTAAAATATGCTTTATGATAATATCAACAAATTACTCGCAAAACGAAACACGCTAAGTATTTGTCGTTATCTACGCAATACCTTTACGATTAAAGGGCACGTTTAATTCAACAGAAAATGTCTCTAGACAAGTAAAGTAACTGTTATTCACCAACAATTAACGTAAAGTGCAGCGATTAAGTGTTCATTTTCTTACCAACGCGGACTTCACCCACTCCTGTTCGCATTTCATGATTACAGAACATAAAATTCACGATACCTTATTCCAGGCACGCATAATTCTATCCGTTTATGTTCAAGGCTCTTTTTAAAGCAAGTCTACCTCCGCATATCCATTGGATAGCTTATCATTCCCACAAAACGCGCGGCACATCGACTTCACTAACTCTCCCCCGAGCAAAACGTCTCTCCCACGTCCACCCACGAACGATACTAAATTACGAACTCTTTGCGACTCAATGGAACTATAAAGCCACCACGGAATAATCTGCAGACACTTGTCACAGGTGCAGGGGGAAACCACGGTTGGGAGCCGCGAAGTCTTCTGCGGACTCCAACCGCTAGATGTCGGCACTTTCGGCAGCTTTTGGGGTAAACAAAGGAGGATTTTGGTTTAGGAATGTGCGGTTACGGGAGAAGAATACAAGGGACGAGAGCTTTCTTTTTTGCCGTCTGGCAGTAATGGAGGTCCACCGGGAGGGCGGGGTGGAGGGGCAGGTTCGTAGCGAAGGAGGAATGGCTGCCAAAGGAGGGCCCAACCGAAGAATGGAGCATCGGCTATTTTGCTCAAAAAGTTAAACGACTTACAAAGGTGGTGACGTGTGAAAGGTCATCTCGGTCGAGTCCACCTTAAAAATGGTCACAACTTTTTGAACAAGGGGTGCCTCAGAAATGAGCGTAAAGAGCGTGTATGTGGCGGTTGATGGAAACACCTTTTACCTCCGTCTTCACCACATACAATATGGTGGATGTATACAAACCTGAGGAGGGTTATTCTGCGTTTGTGAAAGGAGTTTTGACACAGTTTGTGGTGTATTTAGACTTAGTTGGTCTACGAATTACAAATAGATGTCTTTAGACTCGTTTGAGAAATTTAAGGCTTTCCATTTCTATACTAAAAAGGTTGGATGAGGTTGGTTTTGATAGGGACAATAAATTCTGCTATCTGAGTGTAATATTTCGAACTATCTAAAGAATTCTTCCTATTGATATATATTATTAGCTTTGAATAATATTCTATAAACAACTATTAAGATTGAGCTACCTATTAATGAAAACAAAGCTGGTAGAATTCGTTTGGAAAAGGGAGAATTCGGCATATTTTTTATTATTCAACGCATAATAGTTAATAATTGAGACCTGATAATTATAAATCTATATTCTAGTCTTCTTAATTATATCTGAGAAATATTATTAATTGAGAAGCCATGACTATTATCTTCAGTTAAACGACTTCAAACATCATAAGTCTATGAATATGTGATTTTTTCTGTGCTCACAAATGTCAATATGAAGTACGCCTAAAATAAATGACGACGTATAATTATAGTAAATTAATATAGTGAAGATTTTCACTTATAAGTTTTGGTTTGTTCCTTCAATCGCCAAGTGTTTCAAATATTCAATAATTCTACATATTTTGTGTCTGTCACATGAAATATTTTATAAGAATCGAATTCTTTTTTCGTTTGTTTATCAAAACATAAACGTAAGCAATATATGTATGAAATCCCAATTTATATATATTTTCGTTTAGTGGAAATAAACGGTAAAGATAGTTAATAATGTAACCTTTCGTCATGTAGTAGCTCTTAAAGTTCGTTAGATAAACGGAATAAATGCAGCGTTTACGGTAAATATAGAGAGAGTATCCAACCTTCAAACAAATAATTTACCCTAAAAAGTTGTTTTCGAAAAGAGATAAGGTGGAAGCAGAATAATTCGAGCGAAACAAACACATCAATTCCGTAATAACATGAGGAATGAGACTCCATTAATTCATTCCGCAATTAATTCCCTAATTCGTGCAATTCGCAAAAAAGGCGCAAATCCCCGAGCGTCCGTGCACTCGACGCCTTCGCGGCTGAATAAATAATCGGCTCATTGAATTAAGAGAAAAAACGCGTCCATTAATTGAAACGTTAGTAGCGATTAATCCATCCGACTACTAATTCACACATACTGCACGTCGGCGTCACGGCGATTTTTTTCGTACGCATTGCGGGCGCTAAAAATGAGCCAAAAAATTATAACGGGAGTTTTTCCTTTTTTTCCTTCCGTGGGCTAATCGCGAGATTACGGCCCCACCCACCCTTCCAACGAAAAAGCGAAAAAAAGTGCGGAAATTATAAGCTCTTCCCGCTCTCTCCGGATTTCGCACACACGCGGAATGGAAACCCACCCATGGCGTGCGTTAACACATGTACTTTCGCCTCCTGAATATCGCATTAACGAATCGTCCAAAAACGAAAGCGGAAGGGGAAAAAAATGTCGGGCGCAAATGATGTCCGACGCCCTTCGGAGTATAAAAGGCGGGAGGATCACTCCCCTTTGATCTCTTCTTCCCTGTTATTACTCCGATAAATATGTCTTCATCGATTCGGTTGGAAAGGCGATGCATATTACAGGCCTCCGATGCGCACTTCTCTTTCCATCCACTCCGAGCAGGGCTGCCAATTTGACGGAGTTTTTGTTTAAGCTGAGGATATGCTCGATGGAGGTGTACGAAACTACTCCGTTACGTGTTAATATACGTGTAAAACACGTTCTGGATGAAATCACATGAATGCAGAAGTAAGAGATCTAAACAAAACGCACTACTAGTCTTTGACAGTTTGTAAATATGAATACTTGGGTAGATATAGGTTTATATAAGCACAATAAGGATAGATATATGTGACTTTAATTGTTATAAATTAAAATAAAAGATACTGACGTGGAATTTTAGTATTCACCTTTCAATAATATAAAGAGAAATAACTAAATAAGTTAACTTCTGTCTATATTTTTATATTATTCAGTTCATATTACTTATTCGTTCATGATTCCATCGCTTATAGCTCTTCAGGACAAGACGTAATATTCCACGTGATATATTTACATTTTTACAGTACCTGTAACGATAAAATATACACTTCGACCACTAAACCTTATTCGCTATATATTCTAAATATTATTAATTCCGCCGTTAAGTTATAGTTCGTATTACTCTCTCCGAAAATACACACGCTTCCTTCATTTATCGCAATATGTGTTTATCTTTATGATTATAAATGCTGAATAAATGGTACAATTATTATAAACACTAACTTATTACTATATCGTAACTATATATCGTGATCTCATGACCTTTGTTTATCGCAACAGTTAGTTACCTATTCGAACTTGCTCAAAAATTTGGAACACTAATTCAAACGATATTAAGGCGGCTTCTGATATAAAAAACATTCACTATCGATACATTCAAATCATTCCTATTCCACGAACACCAACTTGCCGGTACGCGACGATAGTATTAAATCTTTACGAACTCTTGGAAATGATTCTATGCTGAAATTACAAATGGAATCGTTGAAACAACACTTACGGTTGGCAGCTCCGGTTCTATCTCTCTATCATGCCGAAAAATCGCCTTCATTTTCTCCTCTAATAATGCCATCTTCACCAAGGCGGATTCGTCCGACCGCATCACAGACGCGCAGCAGTTTATCAGTCTTCTTTTTTTTCTTCTCGAGGGAAATTATTGGATGATATTGGGGTTGGAAATCCGTGGAGGATAAAAAAGGAATGTTTTTGCTCCTCCAAGGTCGACTCATTCCTTCCAACAGAATGCCTAATTGCGGGCGCTCTCCGTTTTTCTGCAACGAGAGAAGATATTTATGGTCATTTCACCCATCTCTAGGAAAAAGTCAATTTACAGCGGCTAGAGTAAGCAAGAAGTAAATGGAGGTAAGGCGAAGCAATTAAAGTGAGAAATTGTGGTAGAAGCGGTAAAAAATTGTTGATAATTCTACGGTAGATAAATCCTTGAGGTCTTTAAGTAAACATATACGGAAGTTATTATATTTTAACCCATTTTGACACTTAAAAGCAATGTTAAAGTTTTTTAATCAATTTATTATATCCGTTTGATGGGTCATTACAATTCGATAGTTCATCCATATACGTAGATATGTATAGGGGTATGTATATATATATACATGTATATCAGGAAATAGTTCACCGTGATATTGTTTCTAGTACAAGTCCTATTAGCATATGGATCGTACACAACATTTTCTAATAACAAATGGAAAGTATTTGTCAAATTTCATATTCTCATCGATGAAGTGTTCTAGGAATGTTTATTTTAACTACAACTGTAAAGCCTTAGGAACTAAATCTTAGTGAAGAAAATAGTCGTTTTACCACTCGCAACCATCAAAATGGTTCTCGGTGCTCATGTCTCAGCTGTATTTGGTAGTATTTGTATAAACTGAGCATTGTTTTCTTCATAATGAAATGCATGGGTATAGATTTGAGAGTTGAGAAAGGAAATTACCAAATACTATTTCACTATTTCGGAGTGAGATTGTTTCGAGAGAGCATTTATTTGGAACCATTTGGAGTACTTAAATGATAGAAACTCAGCTTTATAAAACGGAGAAACTGAGCATAATATAAACGAAAAGTCACAGATCTATTTATATGCTAAAACCCTTTATTTATATGATATTATATATTTTATAACCAACACAACAGTAGCTAGGCTTGCAGTGTTTCCTTAAATTTTATAATGAAAAGATTTACGAAATAACTAAAGCAGCGAGTAGCAAATTATTACCATGAAGCTTTATTGTAAGCTTTAATGCGCCATTTAAAGTAACGGAGAAAGCTTTAAATTTTATAATGAAGAACCGTAGTTGAATCGATCTTTTCTTCATTGCACTTTAGATCGATTTCAAACAAAATAATACAGTTTGATTTTATACATAAGCGTTAGATCTGATTTACGCCCTACATAAAATTTAGAACTACCGTTCCTTTCCAAAGCAAAGAGACACTGAGCTAACCAATCAAAAGCATGGTCATCATGCTAGACTAAAACTAAAAAAGTACGAAATACGAATGAGAATTTTTTCTCTCGTTTTTTATTCGAAAAGCATTCTTCAAGTTCCGCCTTTAAGAGACATTCACCCAGAACATTATTTCAAAGGCTTTCCTTTACGGAAACTTTCAATCCGAGGAAAATTCCACGAATCCCTTTTGTTTACATAATTACCTTCCACAAGAAGGGCCCCGATTCCTAACTTCATTAAAAGCGAAAAGCTGCACGAACACCCTTCGATTCTCAATCATTGGCCGATGGGAGAGATAAAACCTGAAAATACCACATCCTCCATCTTAGGCCCTTCTATTAAAAGATCATTCACCCACCCTTAACAACAGGGCCGGGGAGAGAATAATCGACCTGGGGAACATTTTTCCTTCGGCCCAGACCATTGGAAGAACCGCTCCGCAATCTCTCTCCCTGCAGGGGGCGCGACAGCGCCGCAGCGGTGCGGAGACGAACTAAGAAAGAAAAGAACGCCATGGCGGCTATCTCAGACTACCGAACCTCTTCTGAATCCTCTTCATCCTCACCGGAGGTCTTCGGCCAGAGCATCTACTCGTTCCCCGTCGTACATTCGCATGGCGTGACGACGTTTACGGACGAAAAAGAGAGACACCTTTTGGTGCTTTGCAGAGATTCGAGTTCGGAGGGGTGGATGTCATGACGGAGGGGTTAAAAAGTGTTGAAAGGGGGGTAGCGAAAGGTGATTTCGGGGTTGACGGGTCGTCCGAAATTCTCGACCCTTTTTTCACGGACTTTGCCCCTTTGACACTTCGTGAGGGGGAGTTGATGGCTCGGATCCAATAAAAACCCTTCTCGGATTAGATTCCTGGGTGCGGAACAATCGACTCCCAACGATATACAAACAACATCATTCAGCTTGTTATTCCTCGGGGGTTGACGTTTTATCTGTTTGCGTGGGGAATGCTCCCTCTGGTCGCTGATCCTGCTGTTAATCTCGAGAGAGGCGGATTTCGAGTGCCTTATTTAAACTGGAATTCGAGAGTACGTGGCACGCGTGCCGAACGAGGAATTTAGGGGATGGAAAGTTGATTCGATCCGAAAGCAAGTAAAAGTATCGGATTCAAACAAAAGTGAATCCAGACGCTGGAACGAGAATAGGAAGGAAACAGCTCCAAAACGTGCACAAAAGATCGCTATTGTTTGTTTAACAGGATAAATAAATTCAAAAAAACATTTCCAAGGATTATTTTTCGGCATCGAACAGGCTTCGTTCGTGAAGGGGTGTGTGTAGGGATTATTTTATCGGTCCAGCACCTATCTTGATTTATCATCGTGTCGTGAGGCATTCTCCATTTTCCTTAATTAAGCTCCCTGTAACTGACCATTAACGTTTACTTGTTTGGTATTTCATTGTTCGGAGACTCGGTCTCGATTTGGGATTGGGAAATTATTTTTTCGCAAAAGAGGCCGACTGTCTCATGACTCCCAGTATTATCTCGGCGATCCAGTTGGGAAACGCATTCCGGTGTTTTTTACGTCTGGCGATGTTTTCTGATCGAAGTATTACCAATTACCTCAATCACACTCGTTATTTCTCTCTCGAACGTGTCCATATTAGGGAAACAATGGCAATGATAACTTGATATGAAATAGTCGGAGAGCTTTTTACGCCAATAACGAGCTGATTCATTTCATAATCATGCGATTACCTCAGAAAAACTTGTTGGACATAAAAATGCTCGACTCGGTTCATATTGGGGGACATTTTCATCTTCTTCTGATGAAAGTTGGAGTTATTTTTAGATTGGAGTCGGAGGGTAACTGTTCCTCCTGTTTCCATAACAGTTTTTTTGTGTTACTAAAAAATTAAATAGTAAAAATAACTAGCATTCAGTAATAATCGTAATTCCGATCGTATTTGGTTGTAAGAATCAACATTTTTATATAATTACTGTTATTTTTCGATGAAATACAAATTCAAAGGCTTTCAGTTAATAATTTCTTACAAAAATCTCTCTTTGAATCAATAATCAAGATGCATGGCAATAAATATGTTATTAATTAACATTTTGAGTAAATATTGCTATGAAGATTTGTTATAAGCCCTGATTCATGATATAATTATCATTATATATTCTTACAGTAGTACATCGTTTTTCTTATATTTCTACATACATATTAAGTAAATATTAGGCACAATAATAGTGTTTTTACAAATAAAGGATGAAAATTTTACGGAACTTTTACATTGGAGCAGCAATTCCAAGTGATTCACCACTTCTTGTAAACAGTCCTGGTAACTTTTCGCGTCTCACGTATCATGTTACTTCCTCGAGCAAAATAAAAACGCTTTCGTAAGAAACCACATTCATTCGGAGATGAAATATTCGCCAAAAACTTAAAAAAGCACTTCTCGGCCCATGAAATTTCGCCGCTCGGTCGGTTGAGCGTGGCGCAGGGGGAGTCGATGAGCTCAGCCGCAGAACCACTCTCCACTTCAACGGGAAACTTACTTTCGCCCTCAGAACGCTCCCTTTGCGGATATTGCGGGGAAATGAAGACCGGATTCCCCACTAAATTACATCTTATATCACCCAATTATAATGAGTTTTGTTTATTAATATTTGGACGTAAAAAGTTTACTTGGAATAGCACAATTGTCGAATTAACTGAGAAATGAATACCAGCTCGCAACGGAAAAATTGCCATCACTTTAAGGTAGGTTTTATTCTCTCTCTCTAGTATGAATGCTTATTATTACTTTGGTAAAGGTAATATAAGAGATGACTCAAAAACATAGCCTATTACAAACTCATTCATATTTAAAGGGCTTTAAATTGAAGATTATTAATTTTCAACTATTTAGCATTGTAAAATCTATTTCTAGGTTATTTTAAATTTAGTTTTAATAGTATAATAATAGTTGTAAATTAATTTTTCGATAAAATCTATTGTATATGTTTCTTTTTGAGTATAAATATTTTCAAAATGGAATATCCTTGCACGAGAAGAAAATTATTCATCATCACTATCGAAGACAATGTTCGTATCTTTGAATTTGAAATAATTTCAAATATAATTCTCATTGGAAACAGGATAGTATGTTTTAAAGATGAAAATTTATTCATGATGTTAATGTTGATTTCCATAGATGTTTTCCAATTTTCCCAAAGTTTAAAGGGGAGGTTAAATTAATGCTAATGATATTTATTCATCACTCATATATTAGAGTTTTGCAGGATTCAATGAAAATATATCTGTTTACGAAAATTCAATAGTAATATGGTGTTGATTTAATTTTAAATTCGAGATATTTCCTAAAAACCTCAAAATAGACGTTTAAAAATTTTCTTTATTTCATTTTGGCTATGAAATCGAAAGTTACCTGCATATTAATAACCTTAATGCGTCAAAATTAAAGCGTTTACGGTAACCCACTCATCAAACAAATGAAACCAACATTAAAAGTCACATATAACACAATGTTTCAAATATATGAAGACATTTAAACTAACTGAAGCTAAAAACAAGCGTACTACGAAACATTACTAGACGAAATAAACAGAGATATTATCAATTTCTGTACATTTTTTATTCATATTAGAATTAGTGAATGTTTCATGTAGAAAAGCGAGATCCGTTATTCCGTCTCCACACCTCTAATGTCCTCCCTTCGAAGAGTCCTTAACAATGAATCCAGCAGACATCTCCCCCACCAACAATCTCATTCAAAGGGACCCGTCACCAACTCGTTTTTCCTCTCTTTGCTGACATTCTGCATTTTTTACTCCTTTCGGCTGCCGAAAAATACCCGCGGAGTGAGCCTTCTCAGTCCGATTCGCTTTTCATTCCCCACTTAAAACGTAAAAATAATACTCGAGAAGAACTCACTTTCTTTCCCTTACCTGTTCGCCGAGACCTTGGCCTTGGGAAACGGACGCAGTATATACCTTTCCAATCGGAGAAGATGAAGCGAATTCTCTTTGGTTATCTTCGCTCCGCATCGAACCTAACGCTTCGTATTTCTTTCGATTATTATCCACTAGATTAATGATATTCATGATATTTTCGTCTCATTTCATACATTCAAATTCACGTAACGGAAGAAGGTGTCAATTCGTTACGATGGTAACCAATGAAAAACCTTTGTGGCCATTACGTAGGATCATAAGTTTGTTCCTTCATTCAGACGACGCTAATCTAATAAAGTTACCCTCTACATCTTTTTGGTTGTACTCACTGCTCTAACAGGAAAACCTTTTCTCGGAAACAATCAATGAGTTGTGGAAAATTCGAGCCGATTACGTCACGAAAGAAGATTTCCTAAGATGGACGCCTTCCGCGGCGGCATCTTCGAATAACACGTTACCTTCCGACTCCCTAAACACTTCAAATTGAGTTTAAACCGCGTCCAAGGTCTACCTTGATCGTTCCTTCACTCCAGATGTCCGCCGAGTAATGTTATAATCCCCCCGTCCTACCCACCATTCAACTCGTCTGTTCAGGTACCCCCTTCTCCAGCCGTGGCCACACCCTCCGTTGCCACCGAAACACCGTCGCCAGCCCTTTTCCATTGGTTTCCCACTCCTCTCCACGCCTACGTCCCCTTTTCCCACGCTGGACCACGCCCCCTCCTCTCCCCACACGTTCGCGCATGCGCACGTACAGCATCCCTCCGCATCGTACGCTACCGCCGCCTGGCGGAGAGTCCGGAAGGTGCACTCCGGACCCTCTCCTCCCCCCGTACCTCTCCCACGGAATCTTTAGGGAGGCGGGACTTAAGAGGGAGGCGAAGGGGGCGTGGTCTCCCTCATCCTTCCCTTACGAGCCACCGCACGAGATGGAGGGAGTCCCTCGAGGTGGGGAAGCGAGGGAGACCTCCGGAAGAGACGAGGAAGGCCCGCAGAGCCGGCGAGCTTCTAAGCTGGCAGCACGCGTGTGAGATTGCTTGCGAGAAGGGGTGTCTTTTTCCCCCTTCCCTCGCGACCCCCCCTGTCATCCCCACCCCCTATCGGGTTCACGCGTCCCACGGCGCCCCCCTCCCTCCCCCCCCATAACCACCCCTCGGCAAACACCCCATTTTTTGGGTTTTACGGATTAGAACAAGCGACTCCCGTTAAAGGACGGCGCATCTTATCGCACGCGGACCATCCTAAATAACCCCCATTCCAGAAGGTAAATCAATCAATACACCCCTTCCTCAGTGGGGAAGTGAACGCATCCGTCTTTTTCACGAATTCCCCGCCCACTTGCCCTATTCCTCCCCCTTCTGCTCCCTCCCTGTCCTGCAGCGGAGCAGTGGGTAGGTGGGGGAAGAGTCGCTAGGAAGGCATTCGCCGATACATCTCGCTTATTGCCTACTACCACCAACATCGCCCCTGTTGGTTTTGTAATACGTGCGTCCTGGTGTCGGCCGTTCCGTCGTGGTGGGGGTGGAGTAGCGTCGCGACGGTGGACTACGAGGACGCTGGAAGACGCCCTATCAAAATTTGCCGGAGAGGAAATTCCGGCGGAGGACACCAGAGGAGACGTCAACGACCGCTTTGGGAGCGAGGTTCGTCCCTGGTTTGACTCTTCTCCCCGATATCCAACCACGGAGAACGCCCGGAGCGACCCGCTGTGGACCCAAAAGTGCATGTGATACCGTGAATTACTGTTAGCGGAGAGCGGAGGAGAAATATCGCCGGGAGTTGCGGCCTCGAACGCCGACTGGATAAAGACCCTTTCGGCGGGCGAACGTAAGGACGTTGCCTACCTCTTCCATCGATACGAAACAGCTCGGCCTTGTTGAAGTTGGAAGAACGAGAACTAAAGGAACACTTCTACGGACGAAAATTGTGGAATTAGTCTCCGAGTGCATAGTGACAGATCGTGTTCGGTCGGTATCCCTGCGAGGGGTATATATACATAGTTTGTTTATATTGTGCAAGACCGACAAAGAAATCGGTTGAAGTTCATTAATTATTTTTCTTCATAGACTGCAGAAAAGTGACGAGTGAGCTTTGAAATCCATCTTTTTAAACCAAAAAAATCAACGAATTCGTTCCGGTCAGAATAGCAACGAACAAATTTTTTCGACGTCGTTAAATAGCCACGTCAGTTATCGAGTTAATCTACGAAAAGTTTTCTTATTTAATCGATTTCATACGGTGGTATTTTTGATCGAGATAAAAATCTCGACAGGGTCATTAAATTAATTCCATTCAACTTTTAAATATCATCTGACCGTGATGGAAAACTTCCACTCCGATTGAAATGAAATCGAGGGCGGATAAATCCATTCTTTCCGTGACCAATTGACAAATTGGAGTTGATGACGAAAAGCTGCTTTCGTATGAATTGAACGAGGGCTCATTCCGTTCGTGAACGATTGAGGATGTTCTCTGAAGACGTCAGCCACAGAAGCAGGAGGTGAGTGAGTCCTCTTGCATAGAACACTGTCAAGGTGACGCTGAACTCTTGTTATCGTAAACCAAAAAAGAAAAGAAGACCAAGGATGATGACGACCACTGCACCAAACGCGACTGCTTCTGCAGGAGCGGTACCCCACTCGGTGGCCCCCGGTTCCTTGCCCTCCCATCTGCAGCACCCAGGTCTTCATGGCGGTGCACATCCACAGACCACCCTCCTCCTCCATCCCTCCACCCAACACCCTCTGCTCCTCCATCCCCATCACCCGCACCTCCTCCACACCATCAACCCCGGTCTGCACCCATCCCTCGGTCACCAGCATCTCCTCACGGCATCCAGGAGTGCTCCTCTGCAGCCCTACTACAGCCACCGGAGTTCTGCCCCCGGTATAACCCGCCCCACCGTCCACCATCCTTTCTCCCATCGTCCCCCGACGCCTCCCCAGCAGCCGCCGACGCCTCCGGAAGCAAGGCATTCCCAACACCGAGAAGTGGATAGCCCTCTTAGCAAGCAGTCCCTTCCCCAAACCCCTAGTCCGCCACTGCCGACGCCACCCCCGTCTGCAAATGCACCGTCGGAGAGGCGAAGAAGCGAAGCTGAGAGCCCCTCAGACATCTCCGGAGGCGAAGAAAGCCGCCTCCGGGAGCGGTTGGGGAGCGGTCTAGTCATGAGCGGTAGGGATCTGTCCTCCGCCGCCGAATCGGACGATGAAGAACTGAGTGTGGGCAGTGAATCTCCACCGCCCCCCGCGACGACCCCTTTGTCCCCCGCACCGACGGCCTCCGAAAGTGCTTCCCCGACGCCCCCGCCACAGCCGGCGTCGCCGCCCCCGCAGCCTCCGCCCCATCGCTCCCTCAAGTTCAGCATCGACAACATCTTGAGGCCGGAGTTCGGAAAGAAGGGTTCCGAGTGCGAAGTTAAGGACGCGAAAGACGGGGGCGGAGAGAGGAAGTCCCCACTCGACCTATCGGCGTCCCCAGGGGCCCCCGCACAGCAGCAGAGCGCTGCATCGCCCGCGAACAGCAGCCCCGCGAACGGTGCGCCTTCCTCTTCATCTGGGTCGTCCACGTCTTCGAATTCTTCGTCGCAACCTCTTCTGTGGCCGGCTTGGGTGTACTGCACGCGCTACTCCGACAGACCCTCTTCTGGTGAGTTCATACACGTTTAATACATTAATATTTAGCGACTGCATGTCTAGAAATGCGTTTAGTTCGTTTAAAGTCTATTCAGATTAATTCAATGATCGAACTGCAATGTAAAGTTCAGAGATGTCATGGTTACCCATTGGTAGGTTTCTAGCGAAAAGTATGGAAGGCGGAGGATAAAAATCCTCTTTTATCTTTCTCTGTTCTTATGCATAATAAATGGAAAGATTAGGAAAATATATATTTACTATTAAATGAAATACTCGTTAAATAAAACTCTAGCTTAGAGTTAAAACTAAGCGTAAAAATATAAACTATGTAATAATATGGAGCTCTTAGACGAAAAATTAGTCAACATCGGATAGGGATATAGTATATGAGAACAGTATTTGTAAGTTTTTTGAGAACTGTCTTTAATTTATCAGTGAAACTCTAGCTCTAATTCGGTGATATGAATGCTCATGCAATCATTGTCATCTACTGAATTATTTATTCATACCTTAATACACCAAATCTCTTTCATTAAGGGTCATGTACCCGCTTCAAACGATAGCTACTGCTAATCCTGTTATAAAATACGTATACTCTACGCTGAAGCAACATGAAAGATTATCTAACAGCTTCTCAGCTGGGTATTGGGGAAAACAGAACGTCATGCAGTTGCTCCGCAATTGGCAGCTGGAAATTATAGGGAGAAGGGGACATTTTGCGTGAAATGAGAGCAGAAATGACAGGAGTCCAAATCGAAAGCAGATTCGATTATACTGTGTGTATTTGAAGAGATTAGTTCCGAAAAGGGACGTTATATAGTGTCACATCCATACTCTATATCGTAAAAATCATGAAATAAATCGAATCAATCCTACTTTATTCTGCATAAATGAAACGAAATCTCACTCTTAAACACAAATATTAGAGTTTATGCCGATACTCTGGTACAGCTTGTTAACAACACCTTTCGCAAGCAATTTGTTGGTATAATTCACGAATAGCTCTAGTTTACGACTTCCCAGGGGAATATTTTTCGAGTCCGTTATTCGTCTCCTTCACTCATCGAAATTCACAAATGATACAAATTGTAAGGGTACTTATTTACCCAAACAAGAGGTTATTATAAATCCGTCGAAGATTTGACTCGTGGTGAAGGACTCGTGTTATTATAGTTTAATTGCGGTGATTGAATTTGATATATGATTGCATCAGTGATTATTAAAGGGAATTTTTTAAATTATGAGAAATACGTCTAAGCAATATTATTACTATTGACGTAAGATTACTTGGCATTAAGAAAATAATATTGCGATCGATTTGTACTCCGTATTTACTATCCGGATAATCCGTTATTGCTTTTACTAGATTAATAAATAGTTTATTTTATCAAAGTATTCAACCCAATTCATTCCTATAAGAAGACTAGAAAATTCCCTGAGAACCTATTACATTCATATTTATGTTCTTGTTTAACAACGTAGTCTAAAAGAGTTATCCCCTAACTTTCTAAGTATACTGTGCGTTAATAATGGAAATTGGTAGTATTGAATAGGCGGCAAGATGTGCGATTCACCACGACGAGATGCCTTACTATGCGGCCGTGGAGTAATCAAGTACTTAAACCGTTTGAGATCAGGATTAATGATCGTTAATTCGTCGAGTCAATGGAGAATCCCGCGTGAGAACATTACGCCATCAATATCTCCCCTACCATCCCCTTGTCTTTTGATTTCATTTAATTGTCATTACTTGATTCTTTTATCCATGTTCGGTAAATAGAATTTACGGTAGTGATCCTATAAAAGTATCCAGTTAAAGGAGTTTATTACTTCAGAGATGAGGAACAATTCATCTTCGAGATGAATAAGAATAAAGGGGGAGAGAATAAATAATACGTATTTTATATTAATATTTATATAAATATATCTACCATAATAATAGAATAATCCATATTAAAATTTACGTTTAGATATATACGGAATCCATATGTCTGTGTTTCAGTTAGGGTGCGAGAGCTTTAATATTTTTTCCTTAATTCAAGTTTTATCAATAACAAATACATGAGCCCTTATTTCAGTGTTTACCAACGAATCTTATTCTATATTATGAGATTCACAATCATTCTGCACCCCCTTAGAAGCCAATCTTGAATTTTTATTCACTAGAACTTCATCGACGAAGTTTCAGACTATTTTACATTTGTAAAATGGCAGCGAATCGGTATAGTTTTAGATCTTAGTATTTGAATTTATTTGAACATGATTCAATTCGAATAAAAAATTTCTTTGAATTATTTATTTTAATACTTCTTTCTATAAGAATAAATTATCATCATAGCTTCGGTAAAAACTAAATCTCGGACTGCATTACAAAATAGTAGATCTTTCCAGATCGCTTATAAAACCAACAGGAATGTGTACTAACGTATCTTAATCAATCCTTTGCTTTCTTATGGAGATTTTCGTTTTTCTCTTAATCAAGAAACTACGGATATTTTTCGCTGTTGCATATTTCTAGAGTCAAACATGTAATTCTCTTATGCACTCTAAGGATTATTTTTTATGAAGCAAAAGCTAGGAATTTCTACAAAATCTTCTTATCAGATATCATTAATTCAAAATTTCATTAAATTCTGAGAAATATCGATTTTAATTTGAAGACGACGAAAACCTAACAATAAATACATTCATCTAAATTTTATTAGTATAATTTAAAATATATATTTCTCATAGGTAGGAAACCCTTAGCCGGATACGATTGTTACGAAAAATTTCCTTTGATTTGAAAAAAAATCCTTAAAAACTGAAATTTTAATCAGTTCATTATTGCCAATCAATTCCAAAGGAAAAATATATCTTTTGGAAACACTTCAATAAGTAATATTAAGATAATTCACTGTGAATTAAGTGATTACCCCTTACAAAGGCATTAAATAATAGGCATAATGTATGCGCTATATCAAATGAACTGAATCAATAATTATAGTCATCATCATCGTGATCACACCTCTACCTATTGATGGAATGAAATAGTTATAGCAAATCGAATAATTTAAAGTTGAACATCGATTGCGTAGCGTATAGGAAATAGCTTTGAAATTGAAATCGTTTCTACCTTTAGCTTAGAGTAATGATTATATGGCGGAAAATGATTGCCAGCAGTTTATAATTCTTAAATTCACAAATATGAATATCGACTAGATTTATTGAAAATTATGGGAGTATTTTGAGGTTTGAAAAGAGTTACTTAATTGCGATATAACTCTCAAATATTCGCATTAATACAAAATTTTATAAATGTATTATACATGTTTCATCTTACATTTCTTAAGAGACAACGACAATGCTTCCATTTTTACATTACTTCAGAAAACCCTATATACAAATTCCTTATATTACGTTGTAATAGTTATTACAGCTCCTTTTGTTGAAATCTAATGCTGATTCCATTTCTCTAAATTTCAGAGTATATATTTACCGTTGTATTTCCTATTGTACCTACACAAAATGGAAGATTTGTTTTATTTAGAGTTCTCACCGAAATGTAAGCAAGCATATACAGGTTTTTATGGTTTATGGACGGCAAATTCGATCCTCATAGAACAACCATTTATATCAGGAGATATTAACCCTTGTAAATGGGATGATAGAACTCAATAGTTCGTAATTTCGTCAAATAAAGTTCATTTTTAGTATTATTTTATATTTATAAGAAAGGGAAAGAACTTTTAGACCGATTTCTTTAATATTTACGATTAGGTTTTCGTAACTCAAGAGTATTAAAGGCTATAAATTTCATTGCAAAGTTTCACATTTAAATTTCGTTATAATGTATAAACTTCAAACAAATATTAAAATTTATACTCAGCCGTATAATTTCGAACCAATTCACAAACTATATTTCTTCTGAATAACATTCTTATTAAGATCAAACATGACGATCATCCAAATTGATAATTGCTACGAACGAAAGGTCAAAGCTTATGGGAGATGTGTGTGCACTTAAAAAAGGCACCATCCATAATGGAGAGCACAATCGAATGTTCGCCGTTGCCTTCCTGGCCTCGAGACCGGGCATCGTGCCCGCCGCTTGTCCCGTTCCATCGCGTGGTCAATCACTCCCCAAATAAAAACAAAACGTCCGATCGACGGTTCGTTTTCTGCGAATGGCCGCTGGAGAGGCCATCGGACCACCGGAGGAGCGGCACGCGAATACAAACACACTAACTGGATTATTGCTGCGTGAGTTATTCGGGCGATTTTTGGGTTAACAGTGACTCTGAGCTGACGAAATTGGAGTTAGAATGGTGATATCTTACGTAACTCTAACAATTCCATCCCCTTGAAAAATTATTGGGATTATACGAAAAACTACCCAATCGTAGATAGGAGGTAAACATTATGAAATACCAATAATATGTTATTTATCTGGAATAGATGAATTATTTTTAGAGTAACATTAATTTTCATGGGTGCGCACGTGATCGAATATTTCCTAAATCATTGGCTAGGTGGACACACGTACGATATTCATAGTCTTAAATGTTTAGGAATATTCTACACTCGATATTTTGAATGTTTCTAGAATAGAAATCGTGAATAGGAAATAACAATACTAAATTATTTATTGTTAATTTTTTTCAATTTTATATTTGGAAATGAATTTCATGAACTGTACTTCATGGCTATCAGTCACTTCAAATATGGTATAGTCTTTATAAACACCAACTTGAGGATATCTTTGACTTCTTTCTTGCAAATTTTTTCACTACTATAGTACGATTATTAGTCAAAGAGTAATCATTATTCAGAGAAATTATTTCCTACATTCTTCATTTTTTCTTAGTGGCTTCAACCCATTTTTACTTAACGCGTATTTACGTAATAATCTGTATCTTTTTATTTATATGGATGTTTAAAGTCTGATATTTCTCTGCACGCATGGAGAAAGATTACTTTTAAATCTCATATTTATGAAATTATTGTTATTTATCATTAAAAATACTCATTCGAATTGATACATTTAATATCAATATTAAAATATTGCCGCATGACGTATCATATAGACGTAGCTTTGGTATACAACTATTGACTTCACTTTTATGAGCTCACGCAGAAATATGAAAAATACTCGATTCGATTTTGTTGATTCAATTCGATTTTCGATCCAATTTTATCATTAATAGAAAAACAAACAATTGAATTATCTAACCCGTAATCTCAACGATCATAAGGTAGCCAAAATACGAAATTATAGAGGGAATATTCCCTGAGAATTATCATTGCAGGTGAGCCAGAATTAGGCCGAATTATTTGTTTCGGAAATTGCTCCATTTTCCAGCATTTCTTCGTATAAAGGTGATTCACCAAATCCATTTGCATCACCTCTTCAGTTCCTTTGATCCACCGCCTCTCCCATAAATACTCCGCAATGGACTCTTCCCTTATGCATTGCCCGCGCTATTTCTGCATGATAGTCCTGCGGAGGCGATTTCCAGATATTTCTGGAGCTCCTTCTTAAGCGTCCTTAGCGCATGATAATCCGCTTTTTTCCCACTGCGTGATTCAATCGAGAATTTCGTGAAGGGTATCGGAGGAGTAGTAAAGACGTCATATCCTTTCATTTGAGTTAACCGAGCGAAATCATTGGGTTTCCCTACTGCACGCCATGCTGCACGACTGACCGCTGCCCCCCCTGCCATCGCTTTTTGAAACCGTTTTCTTAAGCGAAAGGTAACAGAAGCGAGATGATGGGGAAAGTGAAACCGTTTTGGTTGAATAATAAAGGGTGTGTGTGTGTTATGGTTGAGATGAAAGAAAGGTTATCGATTGTTGTGTATTTATGTATAAACGTCAGCGAGTCTTTGGCTTCCCGAACAAGTCTGTTTTATCCAGGGGTCGTGCTCTATCTCTGATCGGTTGGGAGAGATTGGGTGTGGGAAATTTTTACGATCAAAAAGTTCTGCGATAAGTAGGTTTTTATTCCCTTAAAGGAAAAATTTTAGAATGAGGTGAGGGTTTTAAGGAGGTTTTTCAATTCAAAATTTTGTAAAGGGAGCTATCGGTGTTGAAGGTTTACTGAGAAGAATTTGTGAGTTCGTAATCACATAAAGACGAATCGTAGGTTACACTAAGTGCTTAAACTTTTCGTCCCCTTGGTCCTTTTCTTTAGCCTCGTTCCCTGTATATTTTGAGATACCAAAAACTTCCTGAGGAACGGGTGTCAATGACGATGACGAAGTATGCGGTGTATTTCCAACATTTTCCTCATAAATAACAAGTTCTATTATTCTACTATCTAAAACCGCTCGAGGATGAATATGTTCATCGGTTAATTTGAGGAATGGCCGCATCGAATGTGATATTCCTTTATTATCTTCACTAGCAACCGTCACTAAACTACGCTTAATGCCGTCACAATTAAAATAGGAATGAATGTAATAGAAAATTATTTTATCTCGCTACGAAAGACGAATAAGGCTGAAGGAATTCTGCTGTAGTTTTAATTAATCTATATTTATTGTTTTGTTTCTTCATCAGTAAGCAATATTACTTGTTAATAAAATCTGACTGTTATATTTAACTTAACAGCCCGTAAATCTCAATACTACTGTTCTTTGAAGCCGTAATTCTCTCAATCATAACTATGACTAACAACTCTGAATTGCAATTATCCATTATTCTAACTGCTCAATGTTTCTCTCATTTGAAATATATTTATGATACTTCGAGAGAAATACTGAAAATATAATTGATCTCGATGTAATCCTTTATTCATTTTAATGGAGTATTGTTATTTACGAATCAGCTTCCAAATGGATAAAAATTGAAACAATCACGATGAAAGAATATCAAGTTGTTAATCATAATACTCTAACTTATATAATGTTCCCTGAACTTACATTGTAATCGTTTAATAAAAATAATAGTAATTTACTTAACCCAAACAGGTTACCCCAATTACATGCGTTACAATAAATGGTTCTAAACTTAATAACGGACGCCACAAACGTGCAGAACCTTAGAATTTCCTCCTCAGCCGGGATTTGAACCCGGGACCTCAGCGTTAAAAGATTAGCATGCTAAAGAGGCCGGCAAAAAATTAGGTCCCACCGAGATTTGAACTCGGATCGCTGGATTCAGAGTCCAGAGTGCTAACCATTACACCATGGAACCGGATGAAATAAGCTGAAATGATTAATTTTATAATGATACTAATCTTAATAACTATATTCTTCAAATGACACCTTAAAACAGACATTGCTAAGCTGATCTGAATTATGAACCAGCTATGAGTTAGAAACTGGCATAGAATATAACCTCCGACCTAAACTGTGTTTTAATCGATTTAGATTATTTCGTAGCACTCATAATCATACATTTTCCTGAGGTCACAAATAGTAGACCGTGGGAAAAAATCTGCAGTGCCGGCGCCGCGATTTAATCTTTCGTCTTAGGAACGTAAGAAATGTGCAGAAAAACATTGCACAATATAGCCTCGTTAACTCGTCAGCATAACGCTCCGTATCTACTCTATTTCTATAATAAATAGGCGCGATTATTCGACCCTTGACTCCTTTATTTGAAGAGAAATCTCATAGAAAGGCTAGAGACGTAATCATACGGAAATCTTGGCAAGCTCAGTTTATAAGCAGTTTATAATCACTTGCATGAGCGAGGTGCGAATTACTGAATATGTTTCCATGATGAAGCGATTTATTATCGATTTACATAATCTACGAATGATCTTTATCGAACATCTCCTATTTGAGTTTGGAATCCTACGTACAGTACAGTGCTATCGGAGCGTAAGCCACACTTTCTTCAAGAGCATTCTCGGATCTCTATTGTTAGAGCGAGGATGAATATTTCTGGAAGCTTTCAGTCAACGAAGATATCTGATTGATCTTCGTAATTGATGCATACCTTTCCTCCTGGTGTTAGTCATTATTTCAGCATTTTCTTTTAGCCTTCAGATCTGATGGAATGTGGTTGCTTCTTTGTATTTTCCAGTGGAGATTTCTTACATATCCTTCGAGTAGTGATAGATATGACCTTTCAAAATAAGACATGATGAAATAGTAAGCATGTACATAAATCGTTTGGAAATGAGGCTCATGGTGACACACGTCAAGATGTCGAAGACGTAATACAACAAACGCCCGGCGGTCGATAGTTAGCTAACGATCTCTTCTTCAGCTTCTCTATAATTTCTACGATGAGATGCGAGAGGGATGGGAATAAAGGCAAATTAAGGCCAAAATCGAAAGTATACTTTTCATTAGTATTATAATTAATTCATCATATTTTATTCAGCATATATATACGCTTTATATACCCTTTTACTCGTATTTACGTTTGTATTCATGCCATTTATTGGAATGCATTATTTTTTCCCTTTATATTGCGAAAGAAAATTGAATTATAAACAAACGAAAAATAAAGATAGATTATTTTCGACCTGTTAATAATTAATTACGATCGTAAAATCGACTTCATATGAGCTACATCAGAAACTATTCGATTCTTAATTTTTTGCCTTAGATTATTATAAAATTAAATAATTTACATCTAAAAACTATTTTGTGCGTTGAAAAATGTTGCGGACTATATCGTGAAAATATTCAGGAACAGTACTCAATACCCATCCAATTCCATCGAGTAAACACTTGAATATTACCGTGCATATATCAGAAATTCCATTCACTAACGTACATATTTATTTTAGACGATACTCGAACGTGCAAACCCCCTAAACATCCCTCGCATTTTCAAAATGGCAAAGATCACTAAAGAAACTAATAATTCGCGACGTTTAAAACAAATCCACCGTCACTCCGAATTATCAATAAATGCATATCTGCATTCTGTGTAAGGCACCGAGATACGGCACGCTTGCTAAATGGCCGAGTGCCGGAAAGGGAACACGTCTGGCGAAACCTCGCATATTAAAACGACATAGAAACGCACCGTTATATAATTGAAATCCTCGCAGGTGAACGCAATCGGCGTTTGAATTACGGCGCATGGCTCGATAGTGCTCCAGAGATAGGATCTGCAAGAGAGGGTTAAACCCATTTGTCGACCTCGAGAAGTGCGTCCGCCCTGAGGGGTCGCCGGTTCGGACCCGGGCGTGGATGTTTGCCTTGGACTATCGTAAATCCTTCCGCAGCTGATAAAATTCCGCGTCCATTATCCCTCCTTATTGGACTTGAAATTTATGCCCGAATGCGCTCGAAAGCTAGATAACTCGGTCGGACTATCTTCGCCGACATTTTTCCCGTCCGCGTTAATTGTACCTAATTTATATCGAGCGAGTGGCTTAGCGTGTTCGGAGCCTCCTTTTTTCCTTTTTATTCTTCTATTTAACCTTTTTATCGCAGGGAAAGGTTCCAAGTTATTCCGTCAAATTAAAATAATACATATTTCTCCCGTGGGAACCGCGACTGGGAACCGAGTAATGGGGATTTTTAACGCGTCCGAACCACGCATTCCAACCAAGAGGATTTCTTTTGGTTGAAATCCTTCTTCTGAGGGTTGAAAGGGATATCGGGTATTAGTATTTCGTCCGAAGAAAGCAATCTGTATCTCCGATGAGAGATGGAGAGCGATCGATTTTCGGAACTCGACGATTACTATACGTTTGAATCGGATTCCGTGACATAGAATCAGATGATGATTTCTCGGTTGACATGCGATTTCGTATCGTTCCGTGTGAGACGCCAGATGAAAATGAAGTTGTTGTGGAAAATTTAGCGGAATATTTTTAAATGATGCCTCAGAAGTCTGTTTTTTATTCGCTGAGAAATGTATTCTTCCCTTTTGGAAACAGCCCCAGATATTACATTTCTATATTTTGTTAACAGCTTTAATCATTGTTAACAGTACGGTATATTACATATTAAGGTTCGATAAATCGTATTATACAATTATATAGGATGGATTTACTCATATGTACTTTTTAAAGAACATGTAAGTATCATTGACATTATGAGCTATTCATGACCTATAACTTCTTTTGTTATTACGCGAATTATTTTGCTAATCTTTGCTGTACAATTCTTGACAGTTAAAATTTTAGAATAGAGTATATCATTAAAACCATATTATATCTTTTTTCATCGTATAGAATGATTGGCTTAATATAACGGTGTTGAGTTAAAATTTATCTGTATGACGAGTGTAGATCGAATATTTTTTGATTCACAACAGTGATTTATAATTGATTTATTCATACAAACCTTCTTTTAATTATTTGAGTTTCGCATATGCACGTTTAGGAAATGGAGAAAGATCTTTGGCTTGATGAATTTTGCGCCACCTTTGTTTAGGTCGACGAATCAATTTCAGAAATCTCCATTCCGAAAGGAAAACGTAATGCTTTATAATTCATATTTAAAATGTGGCGACTGAATAACCTAAATAGTATCTTATAGAAAAAACTCACTGTATGGACCAGAGGGGGAATCTTTCGAGGGATAGGAAGGGGAAAATATGAGAGGGATTTTATATGAAGACCATGGGCTGTGTATAAGCTATTTGCGTCCACCAACTAACTCATCTCAGGGGACGCCGAAGGCGAAAAGAAGGGGACAAATAGAAAAGTGAGGGTCTGAAGAGTGGTGGATTAGCATAGGGAGGAATCACCGGATGGGGTGGTCGCCCCTGCTCAGAAATGAACTCTCTTCATCGAAACTTTAAGTGCAGAAATAAAAGGGTTTATCTGGAATCATGGGCAGTAATAGACGCAATGATAAGCATACATGAGGGTTGTTCTCTCCACATCTTAGTGCTTTTTGCTCACCATTTCTTTCCTTGAAACAGGGATAGCGGGAGACATTCGAGTCATCCACAATTCAATATGGTGGAGCCAAAATTAAAAGTATTTTCTCGCCTAACATTTTTAAAGGTTCAAGATTTTAATTCTAACAGCTCTTCAATAAAGGCGTTTCTCAGGGAAAGATCTCAGTATAATTGTACAAAAATTATGGAATAAAGAGTAAGATATAAAACAAGTGTTTTTCATGCCATGCGATTATTTTCTTTGGCTTGTTCTCTGACTTTTGTTTAGAAATACGTACGCTGGTGAATTCATATGGCTCATGTTCAATGTTGTTTATACTTTTAATAAAGGATAACATGCCGATTAAAAGCTTATAGTCCATTGATGTAATCACAATCTCGATTTCGATTACCTCATATTTAACTTTTTATCGTGGATACTGGCAAACTGACAAAAAAGTTCATGCTTATCAGAAGCGACCGTTGATTATTAATTATTACAGAAAATATCTAAATAGCAGTGAAAAAAAATCTATTCGATACGGCCTGTTTTACCAGCCTCATTAATTCAACGTAACAGTCATAAAGAGGTTATCTTTTTACGGTGACATTAGCTTTTGTTTGATGCCGTAATTAGAATCTTGACATTTATTGGTTACTTTAAAATTCTAATGGTGATTCAATGGATATAGATTCCATATCCTTGGAAAGTAATTCAGCTTTAACTGGCGCATTAACGCAATAATCGGACTATAAATAATCAAAGGTTTTCTTAAAGGAATACTTCCGCTAAACAAAAAGTTAACAGTTAATATTATAAAATACGAAGGAGAATAAAATGCGTATGATAAAGCGAGAAACGCTATGACAAAGTTGCAAATATATTTATTAACTTTTTGTAGTTTATTCCTTCCCTTTCCACACTCAACCTATCATTCACGTCCAAGGAGGCCGATATGAAGGTCGCAAATGCATTTGATGTTTTAAAAATGAAAGTAGACTAAGTTTTAAGAAGAGAGTACTTATTGAGTCACCATAGAAAATGAATTGGTCATTCAATGCTTTCATATGCGATGAGTATCAATCACAGAATTATCTATGATTGTGCTCATTCAGGCAATTTCAACTGCTATAAAATGTAAATGCGTTTAAGTTTTATAGCGGGATAATCAAGGAAATGGACTGGCGTTATTTACATAGAACAATTATTGATAGAGACAAGTCTTATAATATATATCTTTGTGGAGGAAAAGAGAAAACATAACCTGATAGGGAGTAATTATGGATGAAGTTTAGTTTAAATTTAGTGAATGTAATAAGATATGTGATGTGTATGATATATATCGAACTTATTTATAATAATATATTGCAAGAGTAAGGCGTTGGAGTGTGAGAGATATTTAGTCCAAATTAATATTTCTTAAAATTGTTGATTATACGTTATACTATAAATTTTTGATTATCGCCAATAATTCTATTTAAGTTTTTCTTTAATAGTTAATAAACAGACGTAATAAATTCTTCAAAAATTTAATTGGAAAATACAATGCATTATGATTGGTTTCAATTAGCGAAAGTATTTTTTCATTGAGAAAAAACTCAGCGAAGAAAATAAATATAGAAAAACAGATCAAAGGCCATATTCAATCTAAATCGAATATGGAGTTTAAAATTATTAAACAGAGAGACTGTCACACAAAATCATTGTGAAACCCTTCGAATAAGCCACCTCTAAATTGTATGTGGCATTTGGAGAGCTTTTTCACGGCAATTGATCTGCTTAAAGAGATTGATCGTTCAATGGATCGAAGTGGTCGTTATGCAGAAGGAAATAGCCGTTTGACCCGTTCCCTTGGAAATGCTAAGTTACGAGAAACGACGATTTGTTACAGAAAAAAAGGGCCATTTACTACGAGGCCAACTAAATAGGGGTCGGTGTTTACTTCAGGACAAAATAAGTGCTACACTATTAAGGGAACGTCACGGATGAACTGGCGGCATGGACATTAACTGTTGACCCAAAAGTCAGTAATCCGAGTATAAATTACTAAAACATCAATAATCAATATTCAGTTGATAATGATTCCAAATACTCCAAGATCAATAATTCACGTATTTAAAATCTTGACAATTAATTTTCCATTTTTATCAAAAAATTTTCCCGTTTTTATTTCCACAAAATATACAAAATATTACCAATAGTAATTCTCAACTCCCGGAAGCAAATATCACATTCTCAAACCATTTTACGCTGAGTGTCTTTGTCAGGCGTTTAAGCTTAATATCCATCCGAGCACGTGATAAATGGAGGATAGGTTTTTCATAATATCGCTTGTTTTAGCACTGCCTCGGCGGTGAAAAAGACGTAGCAATCAAACTCCTGCTGGGATATGGTAGTTATTGAAGACTCCGGGAGGTAATTGACGATCTGATTGGAGGGTTACGCAACGATTCCATGTTTCCTCAGCAGAGGTCGCCAGCGCTCCGTGTATTGGGAGCCTTTTCCCGTAATAATCGCGGCGATATTACCGATCGATCGTTAGGGGGCTCGTGTTTGTGGCGAAGTGAAATGGGGAACCGATGCGTTGTGTCTCTCGCTAAGCAGCCTCGTGTACTTTTTTGTAAACCGTTCTGCTTAGGATAAGTGGTGGATGATAGAGGCGAGCATATGAGGTGTTGCCTGTTACCGAAGAGCGTGATTGAATCCCTCGACTACGTGGGAATAACTCACTCTGACGATACGAACCGTCGCTGGAAGAGGGTGTTTCTGAAGTTCGGTTCTCTTCCGTAACGAGCATTTCTGTTAGATACCATTCAGCACGCCCTCTGGAATACTAAATGCGATTAAATGGAACTATTAATCGGAAGATTTAATTCAGAATTCAGAAGTTTTTAACGTATTTGATTCGGATGTGGAAGACACGATCGTTACTGGATTCCGCTCATTCTTATGAGGTTTCGATTGACCTTTTGTAATGAAGGTAGTTATTTTTTAACCACTAATGATGTTCAGTGGCACTAAAGGGTGCAAAGGCAGTTTAAGGGTCAAGGTCTAATCGGACGTCATTAAGGGGGCGATGTCTGCGCATCTACTCCCACGCTGCCTATTAATGGCGTAACTAGTCCAGATTTCGTTACCCATTAATCCACGTGGGGTCATTGTGATGATTGATCCATGCCGTCTTCGCTCCTGAATGGATTAAAACCCAGTACCTTAAGATACGATACTGGTTTTGATACTAGTTTTAGCTCTACTGAGAATTAATACTTAAATTTATTTCTTTCTTTACAACTATACTGTTATAAAGACATCTATTCAACTCATGGATAGCCGAATTTCGCTTTCTGTCTAAGCTCCGGAGATTGATTCCTGTAGGAAATACAGGATTGAAAACTGAATTTACGCCATCAAAGCACGTTGCTACCACAACCAGACTATTTTAAAACGATTTAAGACCAATCAGTCTCTATTTAAAGATAAATGTGTTCTTAAAGGGTAGAATTGTGAAATATTCGTCAAAAAGGGGTTGAATTACTTGGAAATATATGGCAATATAGGCAAGAGTAATTAAATTAAAGAGAGATTAAATCGATGGAAAGAGACGCTAATGCACTCCACGCGTTTTAACCAAAATAATGGTAAAAACGAGCCGCTAATATCAGAATTATCGTTTCCAATCGGCAAGGCTTTCGAAAAGCAATTAAGCGCGATGCGGGAGAGCTGTGTTTTAGCAATGAATAATGGCTGGAAATTACGGAAAAAGAAGTATTTGAAAACGGAAAATTTCAGAAGACAAACGCGTCTTTTTGTGCGAAAACGAGAGGTAATGGCGGAAAAATAGAGGAGCAATACTGGGGAAACTATATACGTCCAACTTCACTGTAGAGATCGGTCGCCCAAAGGCTTGATCGAAGGAAGGTACTCGACAGTATGAAGGGATTGATAAATGCCTCGGAAGATTGTTCGCGCCTTAAAATGTAAGTAAATGAGCTCGACTTTGCACTCAGATAGGATCTTAAGTTAGAACTCTCTCTCCAGTTATAATTGGCCATCGCATTAATTGAACGATGAGGAAATGTTTTAAGTTTTTGTGCAATGGTCCGTATGCCTTCGGTGTACTCCCTTCAAATGAGTCCATGCAAGATTTATGAGAGATCAAGAGGCGCAGATAGTTTCCGAGATGTTATCTGCAAAGCTCAACAGCCCTTAGCAGATATTTTTAAGAGCGAGAAACTGGGATTGAATCGTTGGGAGCGAAAGGGTAATCTTGAAGTACGATTGAATGACATTCCCACGTTTCTAATAGTATTCTCTCGCCCCTAGAGGTTGTGTGTTGGCGTAATAATTGGATTCAAGCGGATTGTTGGAGGTTAAGTAGACGGTAAAGAGGATGTACGCGGTAACATTCTTAATTATGTTGGAATATATGTGTCAGTAATTAAATGGAGAGAGAAAGTATCATTTAAAACAATGGTTTAGGATGTGCTATTCTCGTTTTGATCGACTTCCGCGTACTTAATTCCAATATATTTAGCCCACGAAACTAATCAGTACATGTTTTTGATTATGATAATGATAGTTCATTACTTTCCATACGATTTTTGTTAAATGTCCAACTACATTACAAGCTTTTCATACCAAAGCTTAATACAATTAAAGTTGACAAATCACTCGCAAATACAAACACACAAAAACTAAATTTATCGGTAGATTCTCATCTTTGTTGAGACTTAATCTATCGATGGATCAAGCGGAATTATCGTTTTTTACCCCATGGGATTCTTGCGAAATACTAAAAAGAACTTTATCGCTAGACAGTCAATTCAAGACATTGCATTAAGTTGTATTACGTGATTTTAATATCAGTATTCGCCACTAATTTTCTAGCACGAGATTATAAGTCTATGAACTCAAACTCACCGCGTAAAGAACTTTCTTTCATGATTCGACACTGGAACAGTTACGTAAGAAATGTATCAGAATGGACGTGTTTTATTGGAAAACGTGATCTCCCGGCTCTTACAGTATAGATAGGGTAGGCGTGCTGCGGTCTCGGTCACTTACTTTTCCCATACTTTAACCGAGTCAATGAAGAGACAGTTGCGTATGAATCAAACGCATATTTACTGCTCCTAAGCGACAGGGACATAGGTATCTCTAAACTCCACTAACCTTGGCGTGCCACGTATTTCTTTGGTCTTTTCGGACAATGTGATCTTGTACGTGAGTGCGTTTGCAAGGGTTGAAAAAAATGCACACAAATTTTACATCGACTCCAATGAGGAGCGTGGTAGTTTTTGAATGAGGAATGCTAAGGAAGCTCTCGAGTTGTATGTAGAACGCCATTTTCGTTCCGCAGCGGTTTGCGTGCAAAGAGCGGGAATTGGCTGCAACACCTCCATTAACTAAGTTGTTTACCCCATAAGCGACACAACTTATGATCTCAATCTGCTTCGGAGAGAGCTCTCGCAAGTGATAAAATAACGCAGTGACATATAAATTGTGGCTCGTAAATTAATAAATAAAAGCCTTTGTTAAGCGAAAGAGCCGCTTTGAATAACAACGAGATGTTTGTTTTACGCGACGGGCGGATGGAATTATTTCGTCGTGCGAGGAAGTAATGTCTGAAATGGATTACGTTATTCAACTCGAATGAGATATGGAAGAGAATTGTTGGTTTCTAAGCAACGCAGATCATAAAAACATCGAGAATAATAATGCTCTGGAGGATTCTTTCGGAAGGTGTGGTTTTTAATGCATCCACATTCAAAGTCCTTTGATGAAGTACGTAGCTACGATGTATTTTTTAGTCACGGAGAAGTAATTACGCATAGGCTGGAACAGATTTTTCGCCTTAACTTTTACCTAGAGTAATAGCACTATCGTTAATATCATCAAATCCACACCCCCTAAAGTAATCGTTGTAGATTTCGAAATTATTTTAAACCAAGGAGTTTAATCCTTGGATGAAAGGGGAAGACAGATTTTTCTTTTAAGTTAGCCATCATCAATTGCTTTGGTTTTCAATCACAATCATCTTAAAAGTTTAAGACTACTACTTCTACAGTATATTTGGTAACGATAAGATATTACATACCTATGATTTAAAACACATCCATTTATAATCCGTTCGATAAATTGCATCCAAATTAGTCCTGACGCTACGAATACCAACAGCGATTAGCGTTTTTGCCACTATTACTATGTGGAAATAAAGAAATAAATTCTCTGCCACTTAATTTTGGAGAGTTAATTTTTGGTTGCATGAAACCACAAATAATATGATGTACTTAGTTCATGGGTGGGGGTATTTCAATTATTATAAGACAAATAAATAATAAATAGAAATAAGTAAAGTCCATCTATATACTAAATCTATCGCAATTAAAATAAGATTGTATATATTTAAAGTTCATATTCATAGAACTACTTCTTACGTACCCATTTTCAAGATAGAGCTACAGTTTCTAGCGTTGGTTATAAACCTCGAGTTATTTCGCGCTTAAAATCATCTTTTACTTCTCCAAGAAAAGAAATATTGCGGATTAATAATTCCGCAAAACGAAATGATAATCTTCTCGGTGGATGCTTAGGCTTCCGTTCGGAAGACGTGTTCTCTCAGTGTGCACACGTGGCAGTTGAGGGCACATGAAGAAGGCTTTTATGGCGACCAGAAGTCGTCGCGTGTCACGGCTTCTGGAAAGGGACCGCCGGGTCAAATCGTTGGGACCTTTTGGGAAAAAAACGGAGGAAATCGCTCCCCGAAGAAGGAAAAAAAGGGATTTCTGATCTTTCCCTAGTTTCGTGCGGCGGTCGTTGTGGTTTGGAAGCCGAAAAGGGCGTTAGCAGTTGTTTCTAACACGAGCATCGTTTCTATTAGGTGCCCTTCAAATAAATCGTTCCCAAAGTGATAGACAAATCAGCCGGAAACCATTCTGATGGATATTTCTAAAAAGGATACGACTTTCCATCGATTGACTTTGATTCCGTTAGTTAACATCTCTTAATACCCTCGATCGAAACCATCATCTCTGATGAATGATTGTCATTAAGAATCTATTCCTGATGTTCAATAACCTCAATATTTATTTCCTTATCAGTGGAGTGATAATATAGTATCGCATCGGGTTTCAAGTCAACTTATTTCATCCCGATGATTTGTCTTCACTTCTAATGAGCTAAACTCGTACAAAGAGCTAACACATTATCTTAAGAGCTGAAGCTGTAGTTGTATTAAATATATCGTCTTAATTTAACGTATTCATAGAAATTAGTATGAAAATAGGTGAATTTAAAATCTTGTTCCAAAATATTGAACGGAGTATTTAAATAACATCGAATTTTTAAGTGACAAACTTTGAATAACAACGAAAAATTACGAGTATGTATTACTGACTTCTAGTTACTGAGGAGATTTTCACGAATCACCGTAAATTTTTTATTCTAATGTCACTCATTAGGAATAATATAGCAGATCTATTACTATTATATATCAATATTCATTCTCCTTATCATACGATAAGAAATTACCCCTTTCCTTCGCTTAACATCTTCTTGAAAGCTATTTCTAGAAAAGACATTTTCCATCGTAAGCGAACACCTGAAGATATTTGAATTTGAAATTTTACGAAATAGTGGATACTAATTTTTGGTATAATTTATGAAGAAGATCCTTGTATTTTCATCAAATCCTACCTATTCCATCGCTGCCACCTCTGCAGCGTGGATGAGCAGTAGTTGAGGGAAGAGGTGCGACTTAGCCTCCCTCATTCGACCGAAGGCGGAACTACTGGAGCTGAGAGAGTCGATTTTCCGTCCTCTAAGTTCGGGATTAATTAACCCTATCTTAAAATTTTTATTAGGAGGACTCCCTTCAGTATCATAAAAGTATAGGTTAATTGAAGTAAATGTAACAAGATTTTATCGAAATTTTGCGTAATATCATGCTTATATACGTAATAACCCTAATTTAAATTTTTCTTATCGGAAGTAACATTGAATATCCAATTTTTGCCCAAAATTAAATTATTCAGCAAAATGCATGTATTGGATTCCTTTTCAATCCAGCCCTGAACTACGAATAATTTTTTAATGCTCAAAATAGAATTTAATGGATGAAACTCCTAGTTGAAATAATGAACATATACTTGAGGGAGATATAATTAATCACTCGCGGAAAGAATCGTCTTGCATAGCTTCGATGCGAGATAAGGATGCATCATTAGTTCAGAAGCAAATCGATCGAGTAAAACGACGACTTCTCTTCATCAGAATGCCTCGGTTCCATGCAGAAAATAAAAATAAAAGGATTCGATGTCGTCTGAGAGAAATGATTGTCTCGGAGGTTCCGTCTTTAATTCCTCTTATCTCAAGCGAAATTCATGACCAACTCCCATCCTAGCGCGACTCCCTCCCCATGGTAATTAGCCCTGTTTCGCTCTAGAAAAGGAGGCGATGAATAAATTACCTCAGGGTAAAAAAACGTCTCCATTTCGCCCCAAAGATAGCATAATCTCGCGAGCGATCTGTCATAAGAAAGGAAATCGGGCGGCGACTGCAGCGCTGCGCTCCCAAAAGACGGGTTTCGAGCGTACTACGTAGGAGAGCTAATAAGAATGGGAGGAAGTGACATTAGTCAAACACTCGCCTGTGGAGGTGCCATGGCTTCCCAAAGCGCTTACACCCTCCAATGAACGCAGACGGAAGTGAAACCAAGGGGTTGAGTACGTCGCCACCTCCGTGAAATCAATGAAGAACATTGAATCACGAGCAATTTAAGTCGATAATTTTAGTGAACGTATTGAGTCATTTAGTTATTACTACAAAAAAAGCTTATTTCGTTCCAGGTATTTACTTTTGGATGAAATACTCTAAAACACTACTTGGTTAGATTGAATGTAGAAAACTAATACCTAATAGTCACTTATATTTTCTATTATTGGCCTCTGATGAATCAACAGAATTTGAGATTTACGTAAAGCTAGACTTTCATTCATCTTCGAAAGAAAAATTTCAGCGATTTCAAAAAAATAATTCCTTTTCTTACTAATTTGTCCCCAATTTATAGCCAAGTGAAAGTATAATCTTGATACTTGTATTGTTTCTTCTGTGACTAGTCTGCTTAAATTATGCATAAAAAAGGATAATAAAAACGGAATAAAAAAATTACTATAATTAGCTACGTCCATGAATAAATATAGCCTATTTATAAGAAATTAAGGTAACCTAACCTCATAATAACACGTTAAAAATGCGAATCCGTAAGAATTCCCACATAATTTATGCCGAAAAAACTCGTCGACCATCCATCCTTTTGAAAATACCGAGTGAGATAATAATCTAGAAAATATTACTAATGAATTGGAAATGCGCATAAAGACCTCCTACCGAACGAGCTAATTAACTCATTTGTTAATATCTCTGGATTATTTGGACGTACGATGCGAATTCGCCGCGACAAATGGCATCGTTATCTATCGTCATCTTGTGCACTCCCGAGTTGCGTGTGCACAAGACTCCCTCTGGTGGGCAGCGAAGGCGTTGGGAAAAGGGAATATTTACGGAGAGCAGGTGGAAAGAGAGCCTATGAATATGGAACGAATTAATTAGGGAAGGATGTGTATCGGGAGACAGAGAGAGTGAAAAGGGCATGCAACTGCCCGATGCAAGTCCTTTTTCGGCGAGAAACACGAAAGAAAGAAATTCCTCCTTTTTTTCGTTTCGCAACTTTTTCCCCCCTTATGGAGGAGGGAGTATATACTCTTGTTGGTGGAAACAGGAACAGACTTGGCGGGTTGGGAGGACGACACCGCTGCCTTGTTAGTCTGGTGGACCACCTAAGCTCACTGAGGACCACCGCTAAAGGTTATTTCCGGCCACTCCGAGAAACAAGTGGTAATCCATTAAGGCGGGGGAATAACGAGACGAAATCGCGTTCGTAGATAATTCTCGTCTTCTTGGGAAGGAACTCATCTCTACGGAATGACTGTGCCCAATCTATTGGATGGAAATAGATGATGAGATCTTACTCTCTAATTGTAATCAATAGAGATGATTGTAAATTAGTCACAACCAAAGTAATTGTAAAGGAATTCTAAATTATCACGTAATGGTCATTTGAATGATTGAATATTTAAATTAACTTAAAAAATGTTCGTAAGTTTACCAAAGACGCTCCATTTAAAACTTGAAATGATACTCGACTTGTTTATCTTTGAATCGATATACTAAGGAAAGTAAATGCCTGTTAACGATTACTTTTGTTATCAATTGTCCATGCGGATCATTAATAAATAATTGAACTGGATTTACTTGTTTTCCTCGCATTTTTCTTTGACAAAATATCTTAGTATAATTTTATGTATAATATTTAGTGCTATTCATCAATATTTGAGTACAATTAGTTCCGGGTTCGTTAAAGAAAACCGTCTTCAAGTATGAAGTGTGCTTTGCAGCTGTCAGTAGCCCTCTGATAGGATAATGAAATGGCTACCTAATTCCACGAAACGCACGAATCATTGTTGATTTTACGCCTTGAGGAAACTCGCTCGATATAGTTCCAGCGGAATGGCTCTGAGTTTGCTTTTATACACAAACTACCTTGGTGACGGTTAAACAGGTGATTTAATGGACGATGACAACGTCAATTTCAAATTGTTATGAAATTTCTTCCTTTTTGATCTAAGATAATCATCGAAAATATCAATAAACACCACGATAAAAAATTTCACGCTCTGATGCCAATTCCTTAGTATGTTTTGTGTTATTATTACAACATGTTGAAGACGAAAATCATAGACAGAGTGAAGATGACTTACGAAGTTACTTACGAGTTTACGAAGATCTAACTCTATTTGAGTTTCGAGGGTAGACGGACGTAAAAAATACGACGATTTTCCTATATTAGAATATCTTCTCAGTTCATCGAAGTATTTATTAACTTATGCAATCTGTAGTATTTTATTTACCCCTTTAACAAGTAGACTATTCTATCTCAATTCGTGACATTAACGTGTGAAACAAGGAGACTGAAATAACGCCTACGTCATTCTCCTTCTAAATTGGTCCAACCGCTAACTAGACCACTGATACCCTGTCCAAAGGCCAAACTAGAGGAATCCTGTCTCCGTTTAACGACTTAAATAAGTTGTTTATCAATTAATAAGCAATAAATCATCCTACTTCACCGAAGTGAAAGCGGAGGGAATGCCATGGGAAATGATTCTGAATTAGATCGGTGGAGTTGAAAAACAAGTAAGCACTTAATGATGACTATCCTAGAGATCATTGCTGTCATTTGCTCCACCATTTAAAGGTTGAGGAATTATAGGAAACTCCATTTCGTAACTCCATTTGAAAAAAAGCTTTTGAAATGATGAAGCATTTCACAATGAATAGGATGATACTTTAAGGATTAGAACTTTGGAAATCTGATATGTTCAAGGAAAAGAATGTAAACCATTTCTAACTCGTACGAATCACATAATTCTTAAAAAAATTGCATTGCTATCCTTGGTTCATTCATCCATAAATTTTATCGTAAGTTTACGTTTGCGCATGAGAAACTTTTCTACTATCACTACGGGAAAAAATGAGGGAAATTACTGATTATAGTGGGTGGATAAAAGAATAGAAGAAACATATTGGCAAAAGATAACCTCCTTAGAGTACGGTCTACCTCATGATTCCAGCAGATAGGCTTAAAACAATCTCACAATACAGAACTTTGATCTTGAACGCTGCACTTCTATTCCTCGACGTTCTTCCAGAGAACTCACGTTTCTTGAAAAATTCCTTCGGTGATCGCGATTGAAATTCTGCCACGAATTCGTTTCTCTTGGCGGATTAAAAATTTTCACCGTCTCTCCTGCAACTGTCTCGAGAGAGAAAGATGGTCGGCATAGAGACTGACAGGATGAATAACGCGCACGGCTTTGTTAAGGAATCATTCTCCTTAGATAGAAAATCAATCGGTGCTTAGAGAACTGACCCCATCCCATTAGACGTCGGCGGTATTTGCGGATAAAGCAAGGACGGGAGAAAAAAGAACGGGGTTCTAAAGTAAAACGAGGCTGCTTTGGTTGTGAGATAATTTTCCGAATCCAAATAGGGATGCGTGATTGCGTCATTTCGAGATTCACATCGGAGGTAAACCTCCTTGTCCTTGCGGGAAGAAATTTTTCTCGTGTAAGATAATTTCGAGGGATGTTTTCTTTTGTCGGTGAACGAAAAGTCGGGTCCAACGGTTCGATTATCGGAGAGACAGTTGACACCGACTTTCCCTCGTCGTTTCTACGCAGGCATGCGACAAGTAGTCACGCACGTGCAGAATGCTCGCCAACGCGAAAATATGGTATTAATGCGTGCCTTACATGAGTCGAAGGGTGTGGAATCTTCGAGTGCGAGGACGGAAAATTCGGATCGAACACGATTTATTTGGTAGAGGAAGGAGGAAATGAGTTCGCATGCAATTCCTGAAGTGGATTGGAAAGTCTAGAGATCCTTAATGAGCATCGTTTCGAGCGAAAAAAAGCTGTTCGACAAATTAAATGCGGTTGTCGAGAATGATCGTTTCATCATTGCATCCCTCGCTTGAATGATTGGGCATCATTTAGAGCAATAAATATGTGGCCCATAAAACCTTATTTGGCTACGTAATGAACTTTCTTGTTCACTTCCTGTAATTAGTTCCGCGTAAACGAAGTTTTTCAATCTACGCGTTTCTAAAAGAGGTTAAGTGTATTTAAATATTTATAAAATAACCAAATAATGATTTTATTACTATTATAATGGATATAATTGACAAATAGTGTCTTAAATACATCCCATTTCAGCGAATAAGTACCTATCAAGCGTAGCCTGATAGTTTCATACCGAAAGTTTCTTACGCAGGAAAATTATACTCGCGTGCAACTCACTTTCCAATGAAAAAAGTTTCACGATACATCTTAGAAAACACTACTTCCAATAAAAGTCCAAAGGGACACTTTTTACGTAAGAACCTTGAGAGCATTTAGTTCTTTTACTACCTAAGCAAACTAATCGTGTGTCAGTAAAATATTCACGAGGGAAAGCTCTGACGTATATCTTTAAATAATTTCAAACGTGCAAAAAATAGACTGGACACAGAAATTAGTATCTTATTTTAAATTAACGCGTGTTAAATGTTTTTCATTGGTAGTTAACAACGCTGCGGAGATTTTTTTGCGTTCGGATTACGAAAAATACTGCATCATAAAATCAGAAAAAAATTTGCAGCCCTTTGCTTTCTATTCGAGCTTACGGTTTTCTAAATCATTTGCATATGTAATCTATTGGCGAACGCATTTCCGGAATAACTGTGAGCAGCCAAGTTTCAGATAATAATTATAATCCATTTAGAGTATAAGCGAAGCAAAAAAAGCTGATGAATTGAAAACACTCTTTCCACGTCACTGGAATATCTACCTCCAGATCGTAGGAGTTCAACATTTGCATAAATATACAAATGTTTATCGATTACTAACATGTCGATAAATTTCTCCAAAACACCTTCTGAACATGTATTTCTGAATGAACGTATTTTTAATGAAATGTGGTCGAACTCAATCGACTCAATTACTTTAAAGAAAGTAAAATACTTTCGATTTATATGTAAAGATGTTATGCAAATTCTATCACAATTTCTGGGAAATTTTGTAGTAATTTTAACATAAACTTAGTTTATTTTCCGAAGGATGTATTTGTAAAAAATCGACAGAACATTATTGAACTTTTCATTCTCTTCTGATACATTACAACAGTGCATAGTACCGTAGATAGATACTCGAGTATATTGTTTAGAGGTTGCGCTAAATTTGTTTCGAAACCTTAATAATTATAAATGGCCTAAAAAGGATAAATTTTCAATAAAAATTGTTAATCGAAAGTAAAAGCAATATATTTTAAATTTATGCACAGTTATAAAAGAAATATTTTTGAGATCAAAATTGAATCTTAAATGAGAGTATAAAAAGAATCGATTTAAAACTAAGCCTAAATTTAACATTAACGGGAAATATAGACAGCGATTGTTAGGTACTTCACTTTATGATGGGAGTTGCATAAATTATGTCCCGTCTGTTCGATCCATGGCTAATGCGTAATCGTTACGCAAGCATGAACCATAAATCCCGATTTGAAAATCGAGTTTTGATATTCAATATCCACATTCTCATATCTAGATTAATTTAAATGAAAGAAAAATTCCTTATAATATAGACAGACACATATCTTAAAATGATACAAGCTCATAATAATCATACATACCATGAGTACGTATGGCCATGCGATACGCAACCCTCCCACCGCAGTAAAACGCTGGCGCCCTTCGAGATATAAATCGCGCAGAGCGGTAGCGCCATAAACTATCAATCACCGTGGGGACCACCAAAAACGATATCGAGGGAAAAAATGCCGAAATTCCCGTTTGGGAACGGACGCATTATCCTAAAGACATCGTAAAAAAATCCAGATCGCGATCTAAGTGGCGATCGTTGGAAAATCCATAATTTCCTGAGCCCGCATTGGGAGAAATTCATCCGGCACATGTGGGGAGGGCGGAATTCGATGACCTCGTCTTGTCTCAGGTGAATTCGGGCGATGGGAAAAAGCAGGAGGGCGGGTTGTCCATCTCCCCGGCAACCGGTGGGGGGAAAGCCGTTATGATGGCGGCCCGGTAGACCGTACGCTCGCTCTGGGCAAAAAACGATACACCGTGGCCTTTCATTATGTGATTATTGAGGGTTTCGGAACATAACTCCGGAAGGAAACCGTTCGAATAACTCCATTTTCGGAGCATTATCCGCCCATCGGTCGTATGTTTATCCGGATTCCATGGCATCGCTAAGGATCAATATCTTACGTTGCTATGGATACGTCCTTATGTCAAAATAATGCAGTTCCTAAAAATCGTGATTAATATATCTAATTTGGAATCGGAATTGATGAATCGAGGTTGGTTTTGGGAGGTTGTTTCCCGAATACCAGATGAATGGCTGGTACATGTTTTCATCTTGTAAAGACTTAAATGTGTACCTTTTTTAATTAAGGCGAGGATGCTCTCCTTTACGATGTATGAGTTTTTCACTTACGAAAATAATACTTTAAAAACATAATAAAAATCTTTTACTTTGAATTTGCTGCTGTTCAACGATTTCAACTCAACTTTATATAATATATTTATTTTTAATTAAAGCTACTTTTGAAGGCTCTGATTTACTCAGTAATGGATCGGATTAATCATTAATTATAGAATTGGATAACGTACGAGATAGATTTCAATTTAAAATAACTCATTGATATACTAGTCAAATTTTATCACGTAAAACCTTTTCCTTGAGTCACTTCTTTAAACCTTGGACAACGTTAACTAAGACCCCAACCGAACTGGAAGTGAGACATGATTGACATAAGTTTCTATTTACGTATAAAATTTGATTCCGATATATTTATTACAAGCTAACACATATATCGTATCATTCCGAAGATA
This sequence comes from Pantala flavescens, assembly GCA_020796165.1. Lineage (NCBI taxonomy): Eukaryota > Metazoa > Arthropoda > Insecta > Odonata > Libellulidae > Pantala > Pantala flavescens. Next base: position 50,879,202 of record CM036879.1, on the reverse strand, counting down.
AATAAACAGGAATAACAAGTTTTTAGCGATGAAAGCAACCTATATATCACCACCAAAAACTTCGCACGTCCAAAGACAAAATAGCAATCAAAGTAGAAATAGTAATTGCTGCCTTCGATTGTTTTTCACTCTTCTTATATCGCAATAAACATCCTCAAAATGATTCATGGGGAACTCAAGCGCTACGTTAGCGAGGGCCTCTGGTTTTTTTATCGAGCACTATATCAGGTGTTTACATCCATACGAAATGGTTATATACTTTCTCGAAAGCAAAACATTCCTCCGTTAATTAGTTCGAGAGGAAAACGTACCGGTCGTTTAATGAGAAATGACTGGTGATTATGAAAGAAATCTGAAAACGTTCCGTCGGCGAAGTGGTCGCCCGGAGCGGTATCAAGTGCTCGCGAACAGGTCTCTAATGCGAGTTATATGTATCGCCAATAAAAAAATCCCTCCATGGAAGAATATGGCAGTTAAAAGACCAATCCGTTACATTTTAAAAGACCCCGAGAGAGAGAAAAAAATTGAAATCCATCGAACGAGATGCTATTTTCCTTTGCATCGTCATTACCGCAAGTCACGCGGTGAGAGCACAAAGGGATGACCCCTGACGATGGCCCCTCACATACCGATTTGACCACAAAGTTCGCCTTCGCATTACCTTCGTTCGTTGAGGGAGCTTTTAATAATAGCCGCTGATTAGCTCCCGCGACAAATTGCGCATAACCGACTTCAAGGTAAAAATGATCAAAGTGTCGGGGGAAAAAATTAAAAGTGCTCAGTTGCAAATGCACCTTACAATGTGCATTAATTGCCGGCGATAAATTACCAGACGGGTTGAAAAAACAGGAGGTTTCGCTTTATGTTCCCCGTCAATGTTTTTAGCGATTTAACGAGCCGATATTATCGATTGATTGGTATTAGACGTCTGGAGTAAATCGGTTTCGATAATTGTTGGTTTGGAAACTATGGAGACAGTTTTCCCGGTTGGTGGTGGAATTTAGGAGTTTATTGGTACAACACTTTAAATGGAATTCAGTCCAAATGGAAAGGTTAGGAATACTACGAAAAATCACTGAAATATTTACTGAAACTGTGACCATATAGATCTCGCACAATGAAATAAATCGTTGCCAGTAAGAAAGTTCAAGTATGATTTATTTGAAGAAAAATGACACTTCTATAACTCAAGTATTTGTCAACTTTTAAGGATATTTGGAATTATTTATCATGTATCTATATATTAGAATAGCGAAATATTTTCTATCACTTTCCTGTCTAAATTTTAATCATCAAAATCAGCGTATACAGTCGTCCCGACAAATCCTCTCATTTTGACACCTTTGGAAATTGACCAAGGAATTCTCAAGCTCCTGACCTTTGACTTTCTTATCCCCTCTATCAATTTCCCTGCATATTTCACTCTCATTTCATTACCGCTGTTAAATTTATCCTCAAATCGTCCCCTCCACATATTTGTCCTCCCCACCATCTCGAATATTCGCCACCGTTTCTCCATCGTCGTCTTTTTCATCGGAATTCCGGACAATTACTCAACGTCTATTCCTCCCCAAACTCCGCGAAAGAGAAAACAAGCATCGGCCGAGATTCGGGTCCAATCACGCCCACTTTACGTGAAAGTCCCAGAGCCCGGATTTTTTTCACGGATTCAGGAACCTCTTGACTTATTAAGGCTCTGAAATCAATTAAGACGAGAACATGACCTTTTCTGGTTAGCGGACTGGTATGGCTCCAGGCGTCGGCCGAGGAGAAAGAATTCATTTTAATACCCTTAATCGATTTTGACGAATCACTTCGCTAAATGGAATTGATTTATCGCCGTTGATTGCATACCGCGACAGGTAGCGACATGCCCGTATCTCTCGTGGAAACTATAAAACAGCCGGTAGCCGAAGTGAGAACAGATCTATTTTGCACTGTATCGAAACCGGGACTCGAGTGACTTGCACATTATCGGAGGGAGTGAACACATGTTCGCAGATGCGGTAAAAATTCGGTTCGAATTCAATTATCTTCTATTTCGATTGGATGAAGGCGAGTAAAAATGCAACATAAATGCGATCCGATGAATAGTTCCATTTTATTGGATCGTACAATTTAACAAATAGATCATATAGTTTTTTCCTATGTCATGGGGAGTGGCGATAGAGAACTATAAATGTGATTGGTCAGGAAATCCTATTCGGCTACGGACCAATCTTAGGAAGGAAGCTCCATTTGCAATTCGATATGGTGAGGACTGTTAAAGACGACAATAAATTGATTTAAAAAATAATTACGGCAAGATTTTCATTCTAAAATCTCTCGATAAGGTGTGAGGGAAACATGTATGGTTGGATTGTGTAGTTTAATGACTTAACGTAAAGTTATCCTACTATGAGTGTATAAGTGAGCTCAGAAATATCGAGCAAGTGTAGTAAAAAGAAATGAATATCGCAAAACGAAAAATGAAGGAAGAGTAAACTTAATGTTGTGGTAGGAGTTCAATCATCTGGTTTCTTTCCGGTCCTCGACTTAACAATAGGGACAGATGCTGATTTCTGATTCTAAGAGTGTGGTAAGAATGCTTTCAGTTAACATACCATACATAACCATCGTAAATAGTTTAACCAAAAATCGTAGAGGACAGTACTTAATTGTGAGTCTGTATCGCCTCTGAATCAAGAAACATTTTTAATTGCTGTTAATTGAACGTTCGGTTGAATCTGGGAGCCATTACGGAGAGACAAAATGATCCTAATTCTTCACGAATAAAATTCCGATTAAATTTGCTAATAAACCGCTTTAAAATTAACAACTGTGAGAGTGAATTAAATGCGGAATTAAAGATTATTTCTCGCAAGAGCCGAAAAAATTATTGCTCGTTGTCGCGTTTGAAGAATACTGATCAGAAATCGTCTCGAATCGATGTTGTTTCCAAAAAACTGATTCAGGTCGAACTGTAGAAGGGATATAAATTTGGAAACCCGCTTACGCTTGACAAAGACAAATTCAACTCACAAGCAGTTCGACTCTTTGATTCGGGATTTTTTTCAGAATTTGCTCTCATCTCCCCATCCTCGATCCGTCAGCTATGAGTTCTTTCAGCGAAGAAAATTTTTAATTTCATTTTAATTTTATTCGACGCTCAAAAAATTTAATATTTTCCTTTTACCGTAAGATGCCACGGTTATTGATACTAAATGCAATCGTTTCGACAGCTAAGATCATCTTTAAAATGTAGATTCCAATGAAACGAATTTGGGGACTGTTTTCTCAGTAGGCAGTAGCACAACTACTAGTCCATATCTTATAGTCTTATCCATGTTTTTTACAATTATTAACATCCACCTTTTTATTTACTTAAGAATTATGGTACTTCATACATTTAAGTATTTTTTTAACTAACCATCCTCCAAGACCGATGTTTTATTTCAAATCAGAAATGATTGATCATATACATTTTCTCATGTTTACGGAAGCGTAATCCTTGGTGAAGCAGCTTAAATAAACAGTCCGGATAAGCATTTTTATACAAAATTTCACAAGCCAAGTTACACAATTATAAATTAATAAGAAATAAGATCCGTTATGCATACGGTGTTTCACTCCCAGCTTTGTGAATGGAAGATGAATAGTACTATTAATTCCTCATACTTTCATCATTTGTATTATATACGTTGTAACGTTCAAAGTGTATCTCATATCTATGTTCCTTTAGTAATCAAACGTGAAAGCAGATTATAATCTTTGGCGTAAGTGAAAAAGTAGCTGTATTCACGTAGAGCGAAGGCGACGAGAGGAAATATGGAGGCAAAGGATGGATTGCATCTGGATGCAAACAGGCCAATGAGACACGGTTCTCGGGAAGAGAGGTTCCAAAAACTCTGGAAAGATGTCTTCCTTTTGGCACTCTCCGACGTAACACACGCACGGGGGCGTGAGAGACGTATTGCCCGCCGCTACGAAGTGCTTCGAGACGTAATGAGTGAAACAAATGCAAGTCGGGTTTTCGAGTTTTACGTCTTAATAGCGGGACTTGTTTACGATGTCCGCGCAGACATCTTTACGAGCGACTTTACGTCGGAAAAGGAAATCTTACTTGCAAATGTCTCTTCGCCCCACCGCCATGTTTGCAGCCGCCGAAAAAACGAAAAGCGCTCGCCGCGAAAAAAACGCATCGAAGTTTCGATTTGGAAGAGTGCCAAGGGAATTTTTTTGCGAACTTCCCTCGAATCGGATGAATTAAGTTCTCCATCGGCTGCACTCTCGGAAGGGTACCGGTGCTGTGCTGCAATCCCCATGGAGACGCTTCCTCCATTGCCGTTCTCTTCCCTTCTGATTGCATTGCGATAGTAATTTTTTTTCGCGTCGCCATAATACCATTCGCAAGAAAGCTGAAAGCAGTACTGAGTTTAGAATCAGAATGTCTAATTTCGTCCTCCTTGACTCGTATCGATAGTTAGATAGTGATTTATTTGATCCTATTTGTTCTTTATTAAAATATAAATTTATTTAGAATACATCTTCGTATCACGCAAAGCTTGATATAGTATATGGATTAGAGAAGACATGTTTGTTTGGAACTTAGTAACCTAGGCAACGATGTACGACAAAGATGTTGAGATGGGACGTAAATAGAAGAATCAAGTCTGTTAGGCTTATGAGGAAACTCATATTCTCAAATCAAGAATGACCGAAGAATTTAACCTTAAACAATTTATCCTACCTTTACCGACTTCATGGATGTGCAACTTGGGTGTTAAAGGTATAAATGATAAAAAGAAAGTAAACAGTACGAAAATATATGTAACCCTATACGTTTGGTATTAAAAGGAGATACAGAAAATTCAACACAGGAGCTACAGACGTCATCGGAAACGTAAGGACTGAGGAATGGAAGTGGGCAATTTATGTGAAGACCATTTGACGTCATTAGATGAGCATTGGATATCAATAGATGAGAAGAGACCGAGGAGAAGACGGAAGAATAGATGGAGACATAATCAAGTACTTAGGGGTAACTTGGCAAAGAATATTGTTCGTCGACAAAGTAGGACGTTTGCGTGAGTTCTGACGATGCCGCATACCTTTGGTTCAATGGATAAATGTCCTCTATGTCGGCGGCATGTCCCCCTGGACACCGAGGATTTCAAAGGAAATAAAAAAGGGTGTGGCAACCACGCCCTCTTCCGAGGAAAGAGGAACTATGCGGAAACGTGATTCAGTCCCATTTGAGCACTTTCCCCTCCCCATATTCATTCTCATTAGTCCCCACAATCCTCTACTACCCACAATGCATCAACTCCCCCGCACACGACTCCAAACTGAATATCCTCCCCCGCAGTGATGCGGCCGATCGAACCCAGATGGAGCCACGTGCTGCCACGGATCAGGGGTCAATCATGAAATGATTTGGAAAGATCCTTAAGATACACGGGTCTCGAACCCTTTAGGCTTATTGGTCGTTCGGTAACATATCCTTCCACTAAGATTGCGTAAATATGTAACTGTACGGGGTAGTTTCAGTTTAGAATGTGATGCCCATACTAGGTTCACGCATCACTGTTAAATCGATGCTTATATTGGAAATAATTACGCAAATTAATGTTCTTAAATGAAATAATATATTCTTATGAAATATACACTTAAAACGAATGTAGAATTCTCAATAACTACAGCAATTCCAAGTCCTAATTATTACATTTAACTGTAAGTAATTAACTAAATAATAATTTAGTTTTATTTACATGTTGATATTTTTTCTAAATGTTTCCTACGTCAAATGTATCGATCTATAATAAAAACTTATTCTTTACGGTAATCAACTTTGGAGATGATTAGCATTATTGTAAAAGTTTTCCTATTGGTTGATCAGTTATTGATTATCGAAAATAATTTGAAAAAACTCAAATGGGTTTAGCATTTAATTCCTGTGATATGAAAAATTGTAGTTGTGATTCGAATCTCAGTTATATCTGATTCCATATTCCATTCCATATTCCGCACTGATATTCCACTGATCTTCATTTATAGTTACGCGTTAATTACGAAACAATTGGCCATCAACGTATTTATTTCAAATTATTCATCAATCAGAGTAATCGGAATACGTTAATACATTAAATATCCCTCAAATAATAAAATGAGGTAGCTGTAAATATTAGAGTTGTCTCACAGCAAACAGAAAAGAAGTGACACTATTCCGAAAAGATCGTGAGACGAACCTTAGATAAACCTTCAATAGAATAAACAACTTAAAATCAACTCAGCCGTTTTGACTTAGCCAATGGAAACGAGTCGTGTAGATACTTGGAGTTTGTTTGTGGTAACTGTCGCCTCTTTCTCTCCTTTCAACTCTTCAATCGGCAACTCCGTGGGACAAAAGATGGATTGAGGACCTCCCACGACTTGGCTTCGCGGGTCACGACAGCTTCAAGGGTTTCCGAGGGAAAAAAGATAAACCCTTGTCACGGTCCGTTCGCCTAGAGTGACACACGCCTCCGCGCTTCAGAAGAGACATTTGAAAATGGTCGGATAATGAGGTCTTCCCCGCTTCTATTAATAATGCACCGATTTCGAAACTTTTTTTCCGAAGTTATTGACACCGCGTAGAAAAGTGTCCGTTTTCACTTCTGTTGGCAGCGCTTCGAAACTCCTGCACGACACATGTAAATATCATTTCGTATTCCGGTGCTGAAATTTCGCGCAATTTTTGTCCCGACGCTGCCAAATCCGTACAACAATCGTTGGAACATAAAAGAGCGTGATCAATTGGCCCTATGTTTTGCGGAAAGTACACGGACGGTCTTCGTATGAGGTACCTTAGAGTATTAGGGAAAATGTCCGTGTTAAGGAATAGGGAAATTGGAAGTATTATATACTTTATGCCATTAAACAAACTACGTAAAATTAAAATAACTTCTTTGAACAAGAATTCTGCATGATAAACACCATTAATCGTACAAATTTTTACAAATTTGTTTACATTTTATTTGCTGTATTTTTAAAAATTATCGGATATAAAAATCGGTTTTGTCTACCTCTCTAATGATAAACACAATTCGATAAAACAATTCCGTGACACACTGCGCTTATGATTCGTGATATTATTTACAATATGAATGGTGAAACTGGAAATATTTTGCGTTCAAAATTCCTTTGGGGTATTCTATAAAAAATAATGTTCATTTATTATCTGTATATTACTGCTGGTATAAAGATTTACTTAACAAAAATAAAATGCTCAGTGGTAACAATTTATTCAAAACCAGGAATAAATCTCCGGATGATAGAATGAATCAATTTTACGAGATTTATTTCTTCTTTATACCTTTAAAAAGGTCTTCAAAGAAGATTTATATCCTGTTGAGTTACCATGATTTTACGTTAAAATATATTCACAGATACAATGCATTCAATTCTTTTTACTGAAATGCATCTCGTTTCAACAACCCCAATAAATATTTCTTATTTCATTCCATCTCGCATTCATCTGATACACAAATTCGATACAACTCCATCTCCTTATGAAAATGTTATCAGTTAATGAAATGCACCAAATTCCATACATTATCAGCTGTATCTTGTGCGTGCTCAAATGACTGCTTTCTAAGGCACATTAAAACGTCAGATATCAAACGACGAACGAGTGTTCCAAATACCACGAATTCTTTGTCATGCAAACAGATATCCATTTCTAATGAAGGAGAGAGCATTGGCGAGCTGTATCTACCTTTCCAGTCAATTTTTCAGGATTTATTCCTTTGTTTGTTCTCCCAGTCAACGGAATCTTATCCGGATAGAAGGATTCGAATCGGATCTTGGACAGAATCGCAAAGAATTACGATTCATGGCTCAGGATTCATATCGAATAGCTACGATGAATGTGTGTTATAACTTTGGCTCAGTTGTCATTGTGCCACTAGACTCGAGCTGTTTGAATGGCTGCATGCATTCAGGGTAGTAATTTATTTCCTATCACGAATTCGAAAAAAATTCTACAACTCTGAAGGTTGACCCCAATTTTTATTAATCTCTTTATGAAAAATACTACTTCGTCCATTGATATGAATCAGTGGATTGTTTTATGAATAAGATGACAATAAAAATGAAATAACTGAACAATATTGGAACAACTAAATATTGTTTTTTTTTTAATCCTTTTCCGATAAAATTACTTTCGGCAGAAACGAAATATAATTATTATCTAGAACTGAAATTATTCCTCGCATATTTATTAATTACGAGATATTAAATATTATTATTAATAAATAATTATTCTTTTAAAGAACACGTAATACTACGTAAACACGTAAATAATTCACAGAATCGAGAAAGGATGCTATTTAGAAGACATGGCGAACTTGTCGTGGGAAACATTCATCTCATTTATGTAAATCACCTTTCAAGAATTTTAATTTTGACTCCCAGTGAGTGATAATTTTGTGTTCAAGATCGTAACGCATGAAATATATCCGGAAACTAAAGCAAACGTTGAGAAACAGCGTCAGGAAAAACGACTATAGGGCTCGGTAGCAAATTAGACCCCCGTTGCTTTGGAAACTGACCGGCACGCGTGACCCACTCCCATCTAATATACAATCAATCCGCTTCTTCCATACCGCGAATAGCACGTGAAGAAACCTACAAAAAAAGCTTTCGTGTTCTCTTTTCTTTAACCCTTTGGACCCCCCATGCATTCGATCACTCACGATTTCGCACGTCCATTAATGAGTTGGGAGGAGGGTAGCTCTTGAACGCTGCGATCAAAAGATAATTGATACTGGCCCACCAAGTACGAAACGGATACGCCCATTCTGGGATCCTATAGTGCAGGAACCGTCCGCATCTCGACCGAAGCGCTGCGATCCGTTCGGTCTCACAGCGCATGCGCTCCGTATCCTGCGATATCTCGCTTTCCTTCGGAACCCGCGCAAACTCGCAACGTTCATTTTTTCCAGTTATTTCTCCCCTCTTTTCAGTTCCATTACTTCGCAAGAGCTCTTTCCTTCTCTTTTTACTGAGAACCATCTCATTTCCCGCATTTGCGACTTTTTTTGCGCGCTACGAAAAAGGTTCCATAACACGGTTTCGAGCTTCTCAAATCCTTCCGACTTTTTGCTCCTTCGGATAACATAAATACGTCTTCTACTCGCGTCTCATCTCCTCCTTCTGGTAATGTGACGTTTTAAAAAGCGTGATGGAAGGGTATTTCCGTAGCGTTTTGCCTCCGATGGAACTCGATGATAAAGTGGGAAGAGCCGAGACGATATTTATCTCCCTCCACAAAGAAATGATGCGTTCTTTAAAAAAAAAGAGGAGGACAGTGGTGGAGTGAGGAGTATTAAAATCAACGGCTCGAGGGCGAATCTAAATTGATTGATTGGAATTAGCATAAAATGGCAGTAATGACATTAGGCCCCCCACGAAGACTATTCTGTAAACTTACCATATATTAAGGTCCATCAATATTCGCATGTTTACATATGTAAATAAAACTACCACGTATTTAAACACTCCCAAGAATGTACGATGATAACATCGCCATCTTTTAATTCGTAGTAATTTGCGTGTAAATTCTTAGGAGCGTCATAAAAAGTCTTACTTAATTACTGCACGATGCTTTAGGTCGTATTTCATGGAAAATCTTTGGATGGTGGTTTGTAAATGACTCGATTACTTCGCTAACGATTTTCAAAGCTTTCATTAAGTCCTTTGAAACATGAATAACAGGTGTAGATGCCTCGGAAATTCTTCGAGTTTTTTTTGTGAAGAACCATCAATCGTAGCCGCTGGTATGTTTCATTTTGGAAACGTGCGCTATTACTGAGAATGACTTACAATCCCCATGCACGTTCAACACTCCTTTTTTATACTTCTCTGAAAAAGTACAATAGGCAGAGTTATATCTTGAGTGGTCGTATAACATCTCTGAATAATAATGTATTAATAAATCAGGTATCATAGACATCGTTTTTAAATATCAACGCTATATGCGGCTATTGAAAATCGAAATATAACTGTAATATTAACAAAATTTTTGAAATATGATATTTTTTTTCAAATTCATATACTTTTGGAGATTTCTGGGGATTGAAATCAGGAAATGTTTTTTTTTGGAATGAATTGAAAATTTTCTCACAAAACATTACGATCAAGTGCTTCAATTTATCTATACCAAAAAGGAAAACATATTGTATAATTTATTGTAATGCTATAGAATCAAGATAAACTTCAACTCTTGAGAACCCTACACATATATATATATATATTCCGTGTTTTAAATAATTGGACTAATATATCGCAATTTTCATGAATAAAAATTAAGTATCGTAGTTATAATTTTATAAAAATTTCATTGTGCAGGGTGATATTTATTGTTTAAAATTTATCCTTCATTTAACGCCAAAAAATTGGCTATATTCATAGATTGTTAAAAATATTATGTCTATTCAGTAAATCTATAGATTAGATACAGAGTTATTGTCGATATTCCGATAGGTTTTACTGGAAACTTGAAGTGATATTTTATAAATTATGTTATTTCAAATATTTGTCCAGAATATTTTACATATATCATCTCTGGCTCATTGCTATTTAACAATAAAACTCTTTTAAATTTGTTCCATACGAGCTTCTTGAACGATAAATATAGCCTCATATTAAATACATATTGATCGATAGGGAAGAATACGAGGATATCCTATAAATGTACGTGGTTTGACGCATGAAAGGGAACCGTATCAAAGCGAGGGGCACTGGGGGAGAAGTGTATCATGGGAGAAAATGGCGATGTTTAGGGGTCGCAGCAGAGGTTGGCCATATGGAGGAGACGTAATTGGATTTGATGGTAGTTGAGGGGCGGGCCGACCACTTATGGGGGATGCGCAGAGGGGGAGGTCTCCGAAATCGGATGTGGTAAAAGGGTGGGACGCTATTATATGTTGTGGTGTCATCGTGGAATAGGTCCCATGAGGGCTTCTTTTCCCCCAGGAAGTTGGGAAAGATGGAGGCCCGTAATTGGGCTCATATGCGATTTCTGTTCCATGTCAACTCAATTTAACTTTGTCTGGAATAAATGACGTCTGAATTAACTCGGCAGCTCTGTCTGCGCGACAGTTGCTCCGCTCAAGGAATTCGCCCGAGAGGAATTAAAGTTTGAAAGTTCGGTAGCCGACCTTTACGTTACTTCCGCCCAACCAATACAAAGAGTACATGCTAGAACTTTTGAAACTGGTTTATAATAGTGTTAAAGGCAGAAAAACGTCTTATATTTACGTTAAAAGGCCGATATTTTATATTTTCATTGATATAATTATGTAATTATACAATTTAATCAATGAATTTAAATTTACAATTTAATTAATGAATTTAAATAGCTTTCAAGTAACTATGGAACATCTATGAACAATGTAGATGCAAATTATATTTTACACCACAATTTAAAACTATACTTTACTGATTTTCAATCGTTATCGTCACAAGAAATTCTCATGTAGGTAACCGTGGGCAAATCTCAAACCAGATATAAGGAAAAGAATCAGTTACCTTTACTATGGTTACTAAGTTCACTTAGTTTATCGTTTTCAAATACGAAAAGAGTTACTTGTTCATTTTAAAATTATTATAGAACATTTACTGTAGGAAAATAATGTAAAACATATTTCTCTTACGACGTTTGATCTGGTACCAGCAATATTTCCCTTGATCCCATCTCCATTTGGATATATGTCAGCAGATGCAGCAACCAAGATAGTAGTAATAACACTCAATGATTTTTATTTTAAAGTAATGATTGTAATTGGTATTCTTTGGAAAATCTTTGTATATTTTTGAAAAAGAACTACTTGAATAATATCTTATAAATTTGCATATATCTCACAACTAAATTAACTGTTACTCAGAAGAAATTACATTTATGACTAAATCTTCTGGTAAAACATAATTACATATTGGTAAAATAGCGTGTGAATCGAATTGTCATCGAATACAATACATACATCCGGGCATTTAGCACTTCCTATCCCTCGACAAAGTAAAGTTTTTCCGGCATCGTAATTGCCCTTAATTAGCGCAGCATGTACCGAAAGGTCGTACTGAATAATTCACTTTGTGCGTAATCTTTGTCGAAGCCGACATCTCGATTCTGCACAAGAGCGAGAACCGCACACGCAGAATGCTGAAAAACGTCGCCGGCCTTTTTCGCTAATAGTCGGGGAAAAAGTTTCACATCTTCATTCCCGTCCGCTAATTTCTCGTTTAACAGAAGTGGACACACACGCGACGGGAATTCAGAGAAAAATACTCCCCCGAGCGCCTCTTTTCAAAGAAGCCAAAGCAAAAAAAAGTCACCGGAATTTTGCTTTTGAAAAATACTTAAACGACCACCTAAGTGCGCAGCGATGAGTATGCTCCGTCTGCAATGTAGACCATGAAAGGAGTTGAAGGAGATGGTTAGGAATTCAAAAGGATGCGTCGGCAGTGAGGGAGGGAATATTTTTAAAATTTAAAAAAGGAAGAGTGGGTGAAAGGGAGGAAAGTGGATGAGAGATTTCAATGCCAGAAGACGGAAAAGGACTCAAAGTTGAGGTCCCGAAGACTAATGGTTTCATCACGAGCGATGATTTTATTTCGGTGTACTGCCACAAACCACTGACCAAATATATGATGTAATTTTTAAGGAAAACTAATTATTACACTTGAGGAATCTTCCTTAAAATTGGGGTTTACTTTTTATCAGTATCACAAAAATATTATATAATTTATTTCAATCATTCTTTCCAATGTTGTGACGAATTGTTAAACTCTTTTTAGTGATAATTTTCGGAGAGACTTCAAAGTGTATCCAAATTTCGTATTTATAGAATGAAAAGCTTCAAAAAAATTTTTCAATTGGAATTGAAATATCATTTTAAGTTCAAAGGTTTACTTTGGATATAAATACGTGTATAACTGTTATGGGGTTTGGGGTATATAATACAGCCAGTAAGAAAGAGATAAGTGATCTCACGCTTGAAACAATGAAAAGAAAATTAGTATAAAAAGCATGAAAATACATGAATGCATTTAGACCAAGTTTACCCGATTAAAATCTTGCGTGTCATAGCAAACATTCTAAGGACTTGAGTCATACGCATGAAACATTCTTTTCCTCATTTCATAAATCATCAATGAAATTTGATGAATAATATCGTCGAATTTTAGCATTTAATTCGCATTTTAAATATTCAACGTGAAGATCAAAGTTTAGTTCAGTATATGAATAAAGACAATTATGTAGAAAAAATCTTATAAGCCAGCAACGTTTTCATTACTACAATTCACGGAAATGTACAGATTTTCTATTACAGACACCTTTGAGGATATTTAAAAAAATAACCACTCTATAACCACGTCTATAATCCATTTTTTCTGTTTCTTCTCAGGACATCCTTTTGACCATTTTTAAGTAAACCCATAGAGAAGACACGGTCCGTAGATCTTCTTATGACCTCTCACTACGTCCAGCAGAATTCCCATCAACAAGAGAATGAACGCAAATTTCTCTATTTTTATCCACTCTCAACAATGAAACTATTTTAGTCCTGATGGCCATCGTATCCTCGCTTCCTTGACCTCAAGTTCGAAATAATCTCCTTTGTGGGATGGGTTAGATGAAAAGGCATTAGAAGGGGAAGGAGGGGAGGGGAGAGGAGAGAGAGAGAGTAGTGTCTTCCTTTTGGACCACCAACGATGATTTTGCGCTCACTTCGCCCCCTCCTTCGGAAAAAGAATTCCTCCCTCCGTGTCCCCTTGTCGTCTTCGCCAATGAACCTGCATTGCATCGAAGCGTAAGAGATAAGGCATCGGTCTGGGGGAGGACCTCTCCATATCTGGATGGACGTCCTGAGAAAAAGAAACGGAATGACTCGGGAATCTTTCTTTCCTATCTATTTCTGCGAGGAATTCGTCGCTAAAATTGGATGCTCATTGCGAAATTATACGAGGGAATCTTTGATCAGAGTTTCGCGTTTTGAGATGTTCCAGAGATACCCTTGTGATATGCTACGGAAAGCTTGAGTTACGGGGATATAGCCTTAAAATTTTGGCGATCAGATGTTCTCTTATATTCAAAGGAAACGTTCTGATCTTAAGTTGAGCTGCTTTCGTATCACATATTGCCGCATGTGCGGTTCCATCGTCCATGCAGAGTAAGTCTCTCTTTTTCTTTGTTCGTATTTTAGTAACTTGCTAGACATCTGCTCGATAATAGATAATTTGGCTTAGTTGAGAGGATTTTATGAAGACTTAAATCGTTATTGTTGTCTCTCATTACGAATTCAATAAATAACTAAGGAATGGGTATGATCTACTTATTGAATGCGTGTGGTAACAAATACGTATGTGAGTGTAGTTTTTTGCAAATACGTTAAACAATTGTTTGAATCTTAAATTTACAAGTTATCCTTATATCAATAATCTGTTATAAGATTATCGTAGGATCGCATTAGGAAAATTTACTGCTCTCTCTTTACCTTTGATTATTAAATAAATAGACAAATGATACGTATATTTTAAACCTCCTCTTCATTGTAAAGCATATATAATCTATTTTTTATTGTCTTCGGAGTGTAAATAACTATGAATACAAATCCTATTGAATAGAACATCTACTCTCTTAAACGAATTTTGAGCTCATTTGATATTTTCAAATGAGGATGCTTAGTATTCTGGCATATGTAAAAAAGAAATAAGAGTTTATTAGCAAAAGGGACCTCCTTAGATTCAGGCTAACATCTGCGACGTTGTCTGGGAGATGCGTTTCGAGTTTAGCTCAAACAGAATCCAATTCCTCACATTTTATCGCCGTTGATATCTTTCCACAAGCGCGTGATAAATCTCGCGTTGGCCAGGAAACGGAAAGTGATTCGAAGACAGGAAGCTATTTATTTAAGTGCAAATAGAGAGCGATAAAAAGATTAATTCCGAGTCTAATTCTTGTGCGTTCTTTGGCGGCTGTCGTATCAAAGATGAGCATCTCTTCTCAGACCGATCTTGTCTCCGAGAAATATTCCACTCGTAAGCCTTTTTCGAGGCCGACGTCTATTACTTTCGGCGGAAATTATATCTCTCAAAAGAAGTGCACGGATCGCGTACGTATTTTATACACTGTTATGAATGGATTATATAAAATAAATAGAGTTACGATTGTAGTTATATAGTTATCAAGTTATGAATGCAATTATCTTGTTATCGATTTTGGACATAGTCACTTTAACTAATCGGAGAAAGTGATTGTAATTAAGTTAATGAGTGTGATAAACAAAGGATTAAAATTTAGCATATCAATGACAGATTTAAAAACAAATCAATTTAATGAAAAGTGAAACGGAATATAAATTTTAGCTAATTTGGAAACCTGTAATGAAAACCTAAAGAGAAACTACAATTTTTTACGTCTTAATGACTGAGGAACGGGAAAAATATTTTATGCTAAAAGGTTCCAATCCCTATAAAATATAGCCTCAAGAGAAAATTAAACAGTTTAAAAATAAAAGAATTCCTGAGGAAGCATTAAAAGAATACTTTTTTATCTTCTGCAAGGTCGTTTGCATTATGAAGTCACTTAAATATTCCGAAAGATATAGTCCTTGTGGATGGAGAACACTTTTGCAAAAATTCTTCATATTGCGAGAAAAATACGGCCGCGTTCTAAATTTAAAAGTCTCATAAGTGAGCCGAGGGACTCCCATCATCTTCTATTACGAATGGGAATGCTACTCGTGAATGGGCAAAACCGTCTCACGCATTACACATTAGAGAATTCCTCGAGTGGGAGATAAGAACATAATTGTCGGCAAACGAGTTTATATGCATACATTAACTCGGTAATTAAAAGGCAAGAGAACGACTCAGGAAATGCCCTCCGCCGAAGACGCATATATATATATATATTCGCCATTTAACGACATGCTCGTTTCAATCGTCCGAGCGGCTTTATTTCAACTTTTAATGGCCGCAGTTAAATAGTCTCTGGAAAATCTGGCTTTGGAAAGCAGTCGTTTGCGTCATTACTTCAATTAAACGTATCTTTCCAGGAATGGGAAACTGATAGAGTTGTTTTCTGTTTTTCTTTACCTTTTCCTTCATAATTCTGCTTAACGACGCGAATTAATCCGAATGAAGTATTGCACTGCAACGTGCGAATCAAATGAACGTGTATATATCATAGAGTAATTCCCTTCCTTGGACTTATTAAGCAGCTTTTTCCCTTTAATTGTCCTATCGTCTCGTAAATTACTACTCATATACACGATTTTAGATAAATCTCGGTTTATGATTAGAAGAGAGAAGTGATAATACATCATACAGGTATTCATTTCATGTATCTTCAATCACTTAGGTGAGAAAAAATGCCATTTAAAGGTATTTATCTTAAATGTGAAACGTTTTCCTCTATAATAAGTACATCATCCATAACAATTTCTTATTTAAAAGATATCTGATAGAGGTAAATTATTATAAATTCATCTACACTTTAGAATCATTCCTTTCTCGTAATTCATTAATAAAATGATTACAATTGTGCATTTGCATGAGAAATTTTCATGATGTTGTAACAGATATTCCTTTCGTGAAGAACATTCAAAACAACCTATAAGTAGGCATAGCTAGAAAGATATGAAATCGAAAATTATTTTATAACATATAATATCTAGGTTTCAATATGAATATTTTTATAAAAGGCTCGGTTATACATTTAATAAAGTAATCAATTATTGGTTCATTGTGTGAAGTAGATTGAAATATGTGTCTTAAACTCCTACTACACTTCAAAGGGTATCGGGAGTATTTATACGGATAATGATATCAATCGCTATAAGAATTATATCAGACACTTTCACGAGGAAATGTAACTTTAAGCAGTATAACGTACTCCTTGTCACGCAGCGAGTAAAAAAGTGATTCACCCCGACAGACATACAGAATGAATTAGTCTTATTAAGTCTTTTTTAAACCTCTATCGTGCATTATCCTTCACCTACACCCTTTCTGAACACCGTTGCTTCGTAACGAACCCAATCGACCGTATACTTTCGGTTGCATCGAAACGATAAGTACGCGCAAGAGAGATCAGTTTAAACGAGAAGTCGCGCGAGAGTCATAGGGGATAGCTCAACGACCATCGGAAAAAAGGCGAAGACGCGGCGAGAGTACAACGGGGCACTGAATCATTGAGGGAATTGAGTTTTAAGAGGATACAATTGAGAGTCGGCTGTGGTGAAAGGGAGTGCGTCGGGAATAGAGCATCGGTGGGGCATCATTGATACTGCACGATTAATGAGAATCGTTTTGTAAGGGGTAGCGGCAGCTGTCGAGTGGGGGAAACCTCCTTAAATAGGCCACTTATGGGAAGGATACCTTGGACGCACAATAAGGAACGCATAAAAGGTTTCCCCAAAGGCCAAGTGCACTAATTGGCCTCATCTGGAGTCGAACCGACTGTCTTGTTTCGCCGCAACTGACTGGTCCCCAAGGTCGAGACAGATGTATCAGTTGCGCGCTCGAGTTAGTCAGTTGTTTTTTTTTAATCCCTCGTCGAGCCCGATTGATACGCCGACTACGTAAGGGACCCGCGAAAGCTTATGATGGATTCTGCTTCGGAAGGTTCTACTTTATTGAAAAGGGGTGATTATATATGATTTGGCTTCCTTCCAAAAATTTCGTATCTTTTCTTCAATTTAGTCATTGAAAGATTAATTTTCATACCTTAATTTCTGCTGATGACGAAACAATGATCGTAAAAAAGAAACCTTTTAAAATTAAAGGCATTCTTAGATATGGCTCCGCGGAGATATTTCGTGTAAATGAGAATATTTTCTGCAGTTAATGAAGACCCGTTAAAGATAACTTTTGTTGCTTAGGATATATTAATTAAGATTGTGTTTATCTAAAATACACGTAATATCTGCGTCTTACTTCGAAATTCATGGCCATTAAAAAAAAGTTTCTGTGTTCTTTTTTTAACTCCTAATTTCACACACAACTGCAACCAAGGCGACCACAATTTCGCCAACTCAGCCACCCCTGGGTTTTACCACAGAGCCGAACCAGATTTTCCGCTGCGACATTAAGTTCTTTAGAGAGATATTCAGAGGCGAATGTCATTAACCCTCTTGTTCGGACTGCATCCAGGAATCCTGAGTAGGCATTTCGCGTCGGAATAAGGCAGCAGCAAGTGGGAGAAACACGCCCACCCTTCTTCGATGGCTCTCAAAAAGGCATTCCTTTGAAGCGGTGGCAAAAACGGGGAATTGAAATGGATGGAAAAGCTCTCTCTCTCTGTAGAAAGGGACAGTGGGGGAAAATTATAATCTAAAAGTTTCCATTTCTACCTCGGCGCTATCTTCCGCCGCGAAATGAGTCCATTTGAGATGAAAATGAGAGCGAATCCGGGAATGCAACCTGTGGATGCCTTTATGTCCGCACAAAAAAAAGGAAAACCTCCGAACGAGATTGTAAACGGGAATATTAAAAGAGGAATCTACGTAGACGTACTCCGGAACGAAATGCCTTCCTAAGAAAGTGCGGAAAGGGAGGGGATCTTAATAATATCCCTGTTATATATATCTCTCCATCCGACGTAAAGTAGTAAGAAAGCGACGGTAACGCATTTTTAAAGAACGATTCTTTCTCGTCGGATGGAAATGTTTGCGCGTGATGAGCGCAGTTTCGAAGCTCATCTGTTTCTCTTGATCCGGATGGCTACCGAGGGCGTAAAAATATATAGAAACGGAGAGACGGATGCCTTCTCGGAAAAAAAATCTAAAAAAATACCCGAAATGAATAACCATAAAAGAAAACAACTGCCGCGCGTTACCAAGCGAGCATTCAGATTACCGGGTTGAGAGTCGGAGCAGCGGTCACTTAACGTCCGTAGGAACTGCATTCTTTAACTTCATAGCCCCAGTCCCCTCATCACCATGCTTTAAGACCAATTCAGGGGCTAAATGAGTGAGGCCTGGATCGAGACGTCTTCCCAACACAGCCACCCATGTCGCCTTGCTTACGATCTCTTCTAGAACGCTCTTGCGTCATCGGGACATTCATTAAGGGTTAAAAAACCACCTCATCTCCACGCTTATTCCTTATTCATCCTTTATCTAGTCTCTATTCCGTCGATCCCTTTTGTATTCCTTTCTAGATGTTGCCCTTGGCGTGTTCTAGGAGAGCATTAACGAGGTATCAATCTACGTCATAATATTTTATGTCTTAAATGATGGGAGATGTCGAATCGGTTTATGATTGATTTTTTTGGTATTTGTTTTTGGAGTGGCCATCCTTATCCGTACGACTTTCTTTTATCTCTATCAAAAACTGCTGCTATTTAAGTTATATTAGTATTATCATCGTTCCATAAATTTTGCCAGCCTAAATTTTTTTGCTATTTTAAAACTTATGCAATCATAATGAATCAAAATGATTTTCCTCAATAAAGACGTCATTTTTGAGTGGTTATGATTTATATCAACCTCATGTAAAGCCTTCGCCATTATTCAATGCGTCATATGTCTATTTAATTTTTCCAATTTACTCTATTGATTTTTATCTTTCAACTTTCTTTTTCTATATATTAATACTTATACATAAGTATGTCTTAAAAGTACGAATACTTTTATCTATTCTCTATTTCCCTTAATTTCAATACCCATGTCTCTAAATTTCTCCAATTCCTTTTCAATTTCAATTCAGTTTACAATCACAATTAACTACTCCTTTATTATTTTATTTTTCTTTGTCTATTTTTATATTATTTTTTCTAGTCTTCTAATATTTCACCACTGCTTCACTATACTATTATATAAATTACTTATATAAATTGCCTTTATGTATTACCTGTACATGTAATCTGAGTTTCCTTCCCCTACATCATCCTTCTCTCCTTTCGTGACCTATCTTCTCACACTCCTTCATCTTCTTATGAACTGCCTCCTTTCAAAAACCGCTCACTCTTTGCTGTCCTTGATACTTTATTTTCCACGAAAACGACCACTGCACTATTCTATATCCGTTTCAACAAACTTGTCACCTTTCTTTCCCAATATTTTAAAAACAATCTCTCTCCGAAAAGCGTCTTCGATTGCAGTTTAACCTTTTGACCAAAATGCGTCTTTCTAGAGAAACTTCCTTCAAGTATTTTTCGCTCACTACTGTCGAAGAGAATTTACACTTCTGCAAGGGAGAGACGCGTTTCGCGAACGATTGGATTGGTTTCGCATTTATTTTTACGCTTCTTTTGCGGATACTTTCGCCCGAAATGAAGTCATCTCGAAGGTCGAGAACGCCTCCAGTATATTGAATTTGGAGTCGAAGACTCTTATAACGGAAAAGAGTTTTCGTCTTCCACTGGTAGTGAAACAGCGGATTTAAAAAAAAGAATTCAGAAAATAATGGTTAACTTTAAACGTTAAATGTCAACTAATAAGTTAATGATTCTAAGAAAATGACTGTAATAAATCTTGGACAGAAAAATATATGTATGCTCGTAAAAATGATAAGACAGAATGTAACTAAGTCCTCGCTTCATGATCATTCTATATTATTGAAAGCAGCCTACAAAAATCTGCGTAATAGTTTCCTATATTTTCCTATTTCTTCGTCATAACCATCATCATTTATACGCAGAAATATGGTCTTCTATAAATTATTTTAAGCTCGTGATATATCGGTCTTTTCCTTTCGTTTCAGAACGGGATATTTCCCGTAATAAATTCTCACGAGATATTTTTCCAGAATGCTCAATACAGTTTCCGCTCGGGAATCGGCACATTGCGATTCGACGCACGACGGTTCGGAATTATAGAAAAATCGGGCTCAATAAGGTTCCCACAAGAGAGGAAGTACCTGATGAGGGTAGGACGGATCGAAGGAGGGGCGCGAGATGGAATTGATGGACTTTATCGCCGACTTCTTCCGATTCCTCCGGAAGCCGCTGACGGAGATATGAGCGGCGGTATGAGGAAAAACGACAATTGAATAAAGCGATTTTAAGGGCATCCGCCGAAGGCACACACGTGTGTGGTCCAAGATGGAATCCGGTCTAGGAATCGTAAACATTTCCATCTCGGCGGCACTTTCGGAAATAAATGGTCGAACACCTTTTAAATACTCTCAACCCTTGGGTTTTATATCGCATCCTTCTTGCATAAATTGGAATGCATTTGAATCGATACGGATTTTGAGATGCGCTCTTTGATGCTGGAAACGCCTCTGATTCGATACGAATGCATTGATGGAAATGATTCGTTTAAAAGAGCCTGTATCTGACCTAAAAAATCGATAGAAATAACTCTATAAATATTTCTGCAACTCCTCATAGTTCCTGTTAGAACTAGACTGTCTCAAAGATTACGTTAAACATGCTCGGAAACGAAAATTTATTTTACGACTCGTTCTGACTCAACCTTTTATATCTTCGATTAAATATTCAAAAGACTCATCAATATTTAAAGCGACTCATTTGGAACCCAACACATTCCGTTTGTAATGTATTTATAACGAATTAACTTTAAAATTTCCCTATACAAATCCTGTTTGCTGCTATCAATACAACGATATCTATGGTAATGAAATGAGATCCAGGCATTTAATTCCTATTCTATGATACTTATATTTCTTAGAGACATTTAGGTTTCTAAATTTCCTCTTTCTCGAACGAATTCTTTCGTACAGTTATTTTTATCACAACTTCCACTTGTGATTCAATTGAGAAACCAATTTCGTTCACCATCTCAAATCGATTCGAGGAAACTTGCGCCGAAATCTGACCACACACGTCGAAATAATTGCTTTCTGGTCAATTACCAAAATACACCGCGAAGGGCAAACGTAATTAAATCGAGACTTATCTCTCTCGTTTCGGGGGATTTTTAACTACGTAGAAAACGAGTCTGCCTTCAATTTCACGTTATCCGCATCAGTGACAACACAACTCATTCGAAAGCCATCCATTTGCGACGGATACCTTTTCAGTGTTTCTGCAACTGGAACGATCATCGGCCAGCTTTCGACAGAGTCGTAATTTTTAACACTCATGGGATTATTTAGAAACTCAAACATCGGAGGAATTGCGCAAAGAAATGATCTGAAAATCAAAATGCTCACCCGATATTAATGGCCTTATAAGAAAACCACAATTCCGGAGGATGGAGAACCTGTTGGGAGACTGCTAAAGGCGTTCTGTATAAAATCATTTTTATGCCTTAAAATATTTTGTATGCCTATAAAATATTTATGCGTCTGTTTAGTTATTTTTTGAATTTTTCTTTTAATTGCATTGCAATGCTATATATTCAAATATTTCAACTTTCAGTTCATCATACTTTCCCCCCTTTTTATTACCTTTCCATTGGTTCTTTGAATTAAAATACAAGATCACATTTCGTAGAATATGATTTTTATACCCAGAGATATATGCATCAAATAAGAAACCAAATATTTTTCATCATTCACGGAATATTAATCAAGAAAAATTCGTTACATTTAAATTATTGATACATAAAATGATGTTCTGAATTAACGTGTTTGATGATAAGTACAGTAAATAATTCAAATCTAAGTTTAAGCACAGGATCACCTATGGATTATTATATAGCGACTGCATAAAGGAAATTAATTTTTGGTTTTCACATAAACAAATTTTACAAAGGAATCTTGAAGGAATACTAAATTCATACGACTATTGCTCGCTATGATTTAATTTCTTTTTCTTACTTTGGTCGAAATTTTAAATTGACATTTATTTCTGTTCCCTATGAAAATAACCAGAATTAAAACCTTAGTCATTCGATTCAGTCTTAACGATTTTCATCTTGTAGAAGGGAAGCTATATCTTCACCTTTGATCAAAAATGGTATGGTTCGGATATGAACACGATCAGATCCTTAATGATAACGAAAGGAAAATTGAAGGAAAATCTTCGCACGGGATTTCGTGTGGAGTCCGTGAATTATTTACGGTCTGTTGCCCGGGGAACAGTCCGCGAAAATCCGAGCGATTCTAACTTTTTCCGGGAGTGGACTTATAAAATCGAGCCATTAATGGCTGAAATTGGGTGCAGAGGGGAGGTTCAAAGGACCTGTTTTCCGGGCGAAGCCGTCAATCCTGTCATAAGACCGCTATCTCCTCTTTGGCCACACCGAGGCCACTCTCAAGGCGGCTAAGTGAGTCTCAAATGGAAAGGATGCAGTTACAAATATTGGGCGAAATACCGTCCTAGGATAGGATACCATTTATACAGTTTCCTTCTAAGGTTCTATGTGTATTATTTTTACACCCATAAATATAACTATACCGAGCCAAAATAAAATGTAAGTCTTCTAATATTTCTGAACTGTTTTCCTTATAATTATTTTCTAATTCTCCGAAATAATCACGCTTGATTCTTGGACGTATCAGGCAAATATTAATGGAATATAATGGCTTTGAACTTCACAGAAACGGATAGGCCTATATTCATAGTACAGATTCAAGTAATTCTATTAATATGAAATACATATTGAAATAATTCTGGATTCCTCTGTTGAATTATGCAAATTTATCCTCTTAATATTTCCTTTTGCATCATTTTTGAAAGATTTGGACAATAGTATAGTCGCACATCAACAAAGTTAGTACTTCCGTTGATATTATTAATAAAGAGAACATAATCATGAAATTAGATCAAAGTAAGTGAAACCTATACGAAATGGGGTACTAATTAAAAACTCTTGAGTATAGATTGAAAACTTATAAAGCTTCTAATACTTAATAATATTTAGGCCACTGTTTCTTTTTAACCTTGCTGTTACTAAATTCGAGAAAAATTTTTTCGTTTCTTCATTTGGAAAAGTCCGGTTTTTCTTCTTAATCGTCCAAAAGAGATTTTTCTTCCCATAATGTATCTTAATCCTTTTTAGATGCTAATGAGTGGAAAAACCGGAATCCAGAACTCGCAGATTCGCTATCTGTCCTCGTAAAAATGCTTCACATGCTTCGGATATTCTCTCAAATTTCGGGAATTAATATTTGGGATATTCCGCATCTGCAAATGAAATTGCCCGAAAAACGGAGAAGAAACTGAAAAATATGAGTTCGCGGAATGGAAAAAAAACTCAAAACAAATTGTTATCGCCCCAAATTACGCATGAATTAACGCTTCCTGCAATTAGAAGCCATCCGATGCTATTGGCATTCGAATTAACTGTCCATGAATACCTCGATGGACGAATATAAACTGTTTGCGTCAGAACAAAGGAGAAAATGCGGGTCTTTAAGGAGATATTATCGGATCCCCATCCAATTAGCGATCTGGTAGAGGATTTCGACAGAAATGAAGTGTTTGCTCTCTGATTGCATAACCGGTCTTAATGGAAATCAGGGGGATAATCAAGAATAGCCAACGATATTTATGACTCTACGAGCGTCAGAATTCCATCCATATTTATTCCATTCGCAGAATCTTCTACGGTCAAGAGTCTAGTCTTAATCAGTATATACGTCGAATGCTTTTTAGCCCATTCCGATTTCCAAGGTCTCATTTACGTCTCGACTCAGAAAACTGTGTTTTTTAAATTTCCCGCGAAAAGAATCCCGACCCAACATCCTCTTAATTTTCCATTGCATATGCATGTATGCGTGTTTATTCACTGTTGCTAAGTCATGTACATGCGGAGCGATACATACACCTTGGAAACGCTCAAGATGTTTTTAAAAGCCTCTGGAACGGGCGAATTGAGATGCAAAATAATGTCTCTTTCCTTCCCTTATAAGCAGCATACTTTCTATAGATGTATCGAGCTGAGTTTTTTTCATTCACGACCTCTTCTCCCCGTGGCTTAATTTAATCACAGCTTCCTTCATCTTGCACTCATTACCATTCCCAAGGCGGATGCTTTTACGAAAACGCGTGTATGTTTCGGAAAGAAATGTTCCGAACACTCCCAAAACCGTATTAAATTTTGATATTTTATTCGAGGAGATGGTGTAATGAAGAGGAATAATATTATTCGCAAAAGAGAGGTTTTAAATAGAGCTGGAAATAAAGAGAGCTGTTTCGCTTACAGAGCAGGTGGGGAATGTCTTGAATTGATCTACAAATGTGGTTTAAAAGCCCATTTCCCAGCTCCTTGGTGGAAATGGTTCTATTTTTCCGAGAAGATAAAAATAAGATGTACACGAAAGCGAAGGCTTTGGCTGCACCCTGAATTATCCTTTACCTTGGCAATAACTATCAGAGACGAAGTAATATATAAATAGAATATCTCATAATATATATCTATATTCTCTATTTAAAATATATACATGATACATTGAGATTGAAACTTTTAGACTGACGTAACAGAAATAGAAATATAAATAAAAATTTTTGAATGCCTACGTAATTTTATCACCTCCAAAATATGTCCCGTTCTTCTCCAACTCATAAGCGAATCAAACGAAACCACAGTCCATTCATTGTTAACATCTCGTCACCCAACGTTGCAAAACTTGGTTACGAAACAGTTCGCTAGGACAGAAAATGGGCTTTAAATCATCCACTTCGAACTATTGAAGGCCTCTTTTGAGGAAACGTCCCAACAAACGCTCCATGGTCTTTAACGTGTATGCTCACGTAAAAAAATACTGCCTCGGAATAATGGCAGAAAGAGTTACGCCTCACAAAAGGTTTTATGATGCGTCTCCAGTGTTAGTGTAGCTTATTGTCAAAAGGACGTCGAGATTGAGATGGGTTTCAGAAGTGGAGGCCACTCAACGGAAGGGACTTCATTGTTTCCTCCCCCACCACTTTTGAGAAGGACCTTTTTTTTCTACGAACCTCGAGAGTGTCCTCAGTGTAAAAATTAAGGCGTCATCCTCTCAAATACTTTATGCACCTCAGAGGCAATTCCGTCATTCCTCTCTTTATGTGCTAATGGAAGGCCGTTAGTCTCTCAATTACCGAACGCATTGGAGTCGCCGGCCACCGACTGCTTTACGATTTAGGTCGATAAATTTGATTAACAGCGCACGGCCGCAGCAGTATGAAAGGTTGTGCTTCGCCAGTGCCTCTTTGTCCACATGCCTCATTATGCAGTCACTTGCCTAAGTTATCTTGATGCGGAGTTATGGGACTATTTTTGCACCATGCGTGTGGCTGTAGAGGTGGACATTCTCCATCGGGGACTCAAGAATCCGTTTCTATTACTTTTCCTGTCGCACTGTTAAGATTAATGTGAAATCGTAGATTGTACGCACGCTCACCATTCATTTTCAGCGAATTTGATACAATATCTCTCCCCTTTCCCTTATTGATTTACACGGAGAGGTGTTATTTAGCGTCATATCTCGTAGCCATTTAAAAAGAGTATCTGTCGTAAATGTATGCGATGTTCGCAACGGAAAAGGATCGCCATTTTGGATTCCCACAGAAGAGAGGTTCAATAAATCTCACGAGAACTTATAGCTGTCCGATGCACGACACGTACGGGGCTTCGGCCTTTGAAAGAGAAGACGAAGGGGAATTGAGACATGCATAACAGAAGAATTCCACGCCACGGAGGTCCCTGCCAGAAGGCTTCCATAGAATATGGACCCTTCATAACGTACGTTCAAGTCCTAAGAATGCTATATAAATTAACATCTTCGTTATTACGAAAAGTTTCCTATCGGGAACACCCAAGAGATATTTGAAAGCATCTAGCACCCAAATATTGGGAGCATTTCAAAGCTGTAGCGGAATTTTGCAGTATAGTAAACAATTTTTTCTTTAATATATTTTCCCCTTTCTTGATCCTAATAGTATTCATCAAATTCGTACTAAATCTTAGTAATTTTTCTCAAGTTCCTTTGTGATTTTAAGTACTTAATCCTCGTTGGACATATTCCTATCTTACTCCGTAATTTCCATGGTGATTCTTACATTAGAAACGTGAATGTAATACAGTGTCTATTTCAGTACCTAACGAGCACGCCAATAATATGTCAATTAGCATCAGCATATCAATCCGAACATTAGATAATATTCGCGGAACAAGACAAATGTCCGTCCGTATGGGGAATGTTAGGACCAAGGCACCGCACTCAGAATATTTCCTTCTTTTCAAAGCATCATCTCCTTATCTTTCGGCATCAAAAAAGTAACGCTGAAACACAAACAGCCCGGAACGAGACGTGCTCCTGCTTATTTGGCCTCCCGTCAAAACCCGCCAACCGAACTATTTTTCAATGGCCGACCGTAACTCACAACCGTCCCAACGAAGGAACACGTGCGTGTCGCCACTTGCATCCGCGGCGGGGGAAAACTGGACCAGAAAATAACTCGCGTAATGATGGAGGAGGAGGAAGGCAGCTGATTCGCGAGAGGTAGACGGGGAGGTGGAGGCAAGGCCTCCAGATACCTTTATTGGGCAAGGTTATGGTCGCCGATTCCTCCGCCGATCTCGTGCGCATGGATGTCGCGAAGAAAAAAGTTGAGCATCGAAAGGCGAAAAAGTTTCTGCGGAGTAATTTCGCCTTCCCAAGGACGTCGTGGATTCGTTTCGGAGTATCCACTGAGGCTCTCGTTGTGAGCCTTCCTGTCTTCTAGATCCCTGTCAAGTTTGATGGCGGTTCCATAGGTAAACCAGATAAGAATGAAGACGTGCGGATCGCTAAATAATTTGCTTTTCTGCTGTTATTATATCTTTCCCTATGTATCACCTTCTCCACGATAATTTTCTAGCTTCTCTCTCTTCTGTTGACGCATTCAATCTCTTTCCTAGAAGGTCTGCTGGAGAGAGCAAATAGTTTCAACCCTCTCGCTCGAGTAAATATTTGGCCGCGAAAAGGTTTTCTGTGTACGCATCCGAGTTCGAATCGAGGTGCAAAATGTGCCTCAACCTGACACGGGTCTACTGAAGACCTGTGCTAACAATGAGCGGCACATCTGAAGGAAATGGGAGGCGTAGAAATGCAATTAAGAATTATGAAATTCGTCCATAACTACTTACAACGTGTGGTAACGACTTAATCATCCCTGAAGTGTGATGCATTCGAGAAAACGAAAGCCCTAATCGTACTCTTGAGAGTAAACGATGTCTATCACTAAAAGATTACATAATTTTGTAAGTTTTAGATCAATAACTTTTTGCGAATCATAGCTACAGGTATTAAGATTACGAAAAGGTTTAAAGATGTCATTAATTAGGATTAGAATGTAATATCTGATCCAACAGCGTCTGATTCCTTCAAGATATATTTTCATCTGAAAAAACGGAGCATTTGATTTCAATTATCCGACAATGACGTTCGCATGTGCGATAAAAACATTTAATCGAATTATACGAGTTGAATTCCAGCTGAAATTTTCAGCGAACTGATCTCTGGCATTTAGAAAGACTATGGCGAAGAAGTAATTAGCTAGAGGAAGTATCGAGGAACGACCGATTAAAATAATACCACTGCGCACTCAACCCTACGAAGTTTCGGTCCACATCCTCCAAAATCCCTTACACTTTCGTTGAACGTCTGAGAAGGAAACAGCTAATGATTCAATTAAGAAACCCCTCGACCAATACATCCACCGATTCGGTTCTCTTAATACGCCCTTATGTGTATACCTTCGCTATCACAGGCTCTCGTTCGAGGTCGTTAATTTCTCCCATTTGGAAAAAATCCCATCGCAATCGAAGTGACACGAATAACGGGTCCTTTGAGAACCGCGACCACACCGAAGACCATAACAAAAGCACCCAAAAGAAAAAGTCCCCCCGTGAGCGGTATATCTCAATTCCCTTTGTAGTAAAAATGGAAAGAGTGAAAGGTTGAGGTGATTTATCGAATGCGAAGGTAAAAAAAAGGAATATTCCCGCTGGCATTCCGTGAAAGAGATTGATTGAATAATCTGGATAACCTGAGTTGGCGGGAATAATGCTGGCGAGGATCCAAAAACTAGAGCTCTGGGAAACCTCTCCCTCTCTAGGCGGAGAAAAATGATATATGCGGAGTCACGTCGCCTCGCTTGATCAATTGTAGGAAATTATCGAGATTTATCCTGGGTGGCACGCAACTCGGAGGTTTCAATAGAACCATTCCTCACGAAAGAATGCTCCATTACTTCGCTAATTGGTTAATGGCTCGTTGAATTCGAGAATCGGTGGGGAAATTGTTTTTCCGAGACCGCCAAAGTAGCGTACTTTTTTGTATCGCTTTCCGCTCGATACGTGAGAGGTTAGTACTGATTGATTCGGGGAACTTTAGAGGATGCAGCGTGAGAGAAAACGTGAATCTAGGAGTCGTTATATTCTCTAACTGCAGTACTGGAGATGCGACTCCCATTCCGTGGCGGTAAATGCACGTGAGAATAGCATTATACTATATCCGTGATTTCTAAATTTCTACCTCCTTTCGCATAGCTTTTTCATCGCGCGGGAGATATTACGAGAGAATTAATGTGCTGCGATCATGAAAGGGGACGGAAAATCTCTTTCGAAAGATATCTCGAAGCATTAATGAAATACCTCTACGTTCTGTAGTTCTCTTGCTTATGGAGGAATATGCGGGTGAAAGAAAGCTGTCCATTACCGCGTCCAGTTAAGCACATTAACACTTACATCAGTTAACTATGAGACTATGAGTATGGGAAAATGAAGGTGGCTTTCCAGGGAATTACCTCTCGAGTTTCGATTATCTTAATTTAATGAGCAATTAAGCTTTCCAAAGACTAATCATTTGCTTTAAGTTGCCTTTGCGAATTTCAGTGTGAAAACGGATGAAAATGATCGATTTTCAGGCATATTTTCAAGACTATCTATATAACGACGAGCTGCAGTATGAAGCAATTGAAACGGGATGGTAATTTTCTTATTCTTTGGTGCGTCGATAACCATATATTAGCACCCGGATTCCCGCTATATTACTTATGCCAAGTCGACTGCGTGGGCAGTGGAGTTCCTTCGCCTCATTTGCATCGAACCCGAGATCTTTTAAACGGCAAGATGCTATAGACCATCCTTCTCCAACCATTAAGTAGTCAAGGTGTATTTAAACCAACATCTTAGATACATTAAAGAAATCTAATATCATTCATGAATTACGCATTACAGATTTTCTTAAGAACACTGACGTAGAATTGTTTATATTCGTGAAGTATGTTAAAGATAAAGTATATTAATCTAAGCTCTATATTTTACGATTATTACAGTTAAACCCCTCGTTTACCTCTCCACAGGTTCGATGGAAAAACACATTTAAAACTAAAACTCTTTTAAATGAAGACCCAATTAAGGCACCTAATATTTATTGCTAGCAAACTATCTTTATTCGTATATGTGTGTTCAGGAATGCTGGAATTTCTACTTTCCTTATATACATCGACCTAAGGGCTACTTAAGAGACCCTTTAGCTCAGAAGAAAACCATACAATTCACCCAAAATTAATTACACGAAATGTACTAAATCCAAATCTATGGAACGCAGGCACCGACCGAAACTTATTCCACATTCGCAATAAACTACAGTCAATCAACCATCAAAAACAAACACGACTACAACCGATAAAATAAAACCTTCCGGAATCATACGACGGAATCTCGAACACTATGGACGGCAAAGACACCCGGCGGTCAGTAAAGACCACAAAATTAACAGATTAACCCATTCCGATAACGCAGCGGGGAAATATTTTTTCGCGGCAGATTCCTTTGTGACGTTGGTGGCCTCCGAAACAGACGATAAGAGACACCGGAACGCTCCCTTCCCACGCCTACCATTCCTTAAGACAACCTCCCCTCTTCCCCATGACAACTGCCTTCCTAGCAGAAGTGGCTTTTCGACATACCCGTTCCACTCTTTTTTTTAACCCTCCGAAAAAGCCATTCTCAGGCATTCGTTCCTCAGCCCATCCGCCGAAACCGCCAACAAACACACTGCCGAGGGACCACCAAAGCCGAGGCAACACGCGCCCATTGTTGCCCAACGTCATATTGTTACGTTCTTAAAAAGGACGGATCGAAGGATTAATTATGATTACGTAGGAATATGAAGTTCTCCTCTAGACATTACAACGAAAAGCTATTACTGGAAGGTTGTGTGGAAGAGTGCTTTTTTCTTTCGGGGGCAATGCTTCATTTCCATGGAAGAAGGATTTTAACGTGGGCTTCGTTGTTCTACGCTGCGGGAGAGATTAACGTCCGTTTTTTTTATAAGCCGTTTTTATCGACATCCTGGTTTTGATTGTTTTCCCTGTCGAGGATCGTTTAAGGACCCCGAATTTTATCGACCTCTCCACTCTCTGCATGTCAATTGGTGTCCGAGAATGTGAACATCATTTTCCTTTTTAATATGATTTGGTGCCTCGTGATGGACCCGCAGTTTGACACGAATCTCGTGACCGTTGTAAATCTGTTACGTCGCCGAGTTCGGCTTTCATACAAATCTGAGATTTGCTTTGGAGGAAAAACGTTTTCGGGGTTATGTTTTTCACTTTTTTATTCTACAGCGCATGTTATTATGATGATCACGAGAGGGAAAATAGCTTGAAAAACTGAAGGAATTTCACCTATAAGATTTTGAATTTTATTTAATTTTTAAATCGTAGCTTAAAACTGAATAAAAATTTGCTTGAATCGACATTTAAGGATTGGTGAAATATCATTAAGTCATTAATAGGCGTGAACAATGGAAATATAAGTAGCAAAATTGAAGTGTATACAGAAAGTAAACGGAAGTGGAAAGTAGCAATATGACTGGGACTCGAACCCAGGTCCTACATCATCATAATTAATCTCGTAACTCATCCAACGAATTATTATACGCATTATGTTCATCTTTTGTTCTGCAATCATTGTCGAAAAGTCTAGAAATTCTTATTCTGCTGAATATAATGGGGAGACAATTATATTCATATCTAAGGGATCAAATTATTAAAACTGAAAGAGCACTACATTGTAATACGTGTTACAGAAAGCCCTTCAATAATTACCCAAAGTTAGATATATCGCCTTCCAAAATTGGACC
This sequence comes from Pantala flavescens, assembly GCA_020796165.1. NCBI lineage: Eukaryota > Metazoa > Arthropoda > Insecta > Odonata > Libellulidae > Pantala > Pantala flavescens. The sequence continues at coordinate 50,847,207 of CM036879.1, read as the reverse complement.
AAACTGCTTCAGACATTTTGATTCCGAATCCGATATCCATAATGAGGCAACCGTTACTTGCCCACGGGACATAATCGCTTCGTTTCTTCCTCTGAAATGCGCCGTGAACGATCCCATGAATATATGCATTTGTTTGTTTCTGTGGATACACTCGGATACACGGAACTGTCCATAATTGTTTATGATAATGCCTACCGACAATTCCATTCCCCTCGTGATAATCTAATCGGTCACCATAGACAACCGCTTCTTCTTCCATAGAGATTTAAATCCATTACTTTGCGCATCTCTAGGCCCTCTATGTATCACGGAACAAATGGATTATATCGTTTCCTTCTGCGATGATTATCTGAAAATCCTGCTCACACAATCCGCTGTGACGTAGAACACAAGCCTCCGCACGCATAATGCTATCACGGACGGATCTTGAGACGAGAGCGTGTTCTTCACGCCGGTCCTGCTAATTAAAGTCGTTTCCATTATTTTTCAAAACCCTGTCAATTGCGAGGAAAGAGTTAATAGAACCTCTTGATAATCTTTTGGTGTAACATTTCAATGACCTTTTGTCCTCGAGAGAGCTTTTCGTGAACTTCATACTAGAATGAATCCGAAAGGAAATTGTGTTTTCAGAACTTCTTATACAATACATATAATGGTTAGTGTGGTTTTGGCTTCAAGACATGATATAGAATCAAACTGTTCATGCACTTCTTTTATTATAAAAATTGAAATCTCTTTGCGAATGCTATTGTTCAATTCAATAGAATTAGGTATTCATAAGAATATTAGATAGATTAGAAGAGAACGATATTATAAGAAAATAGGAATGATATGTGAAACAAAGTAGGCTTAATTACCAAAATGAATGTCCAACTATCTAGGTTAATCCAATAAAAGTCAATCACATTAAAAAGTACTGTCAGTTGTATAGTAAACGAAAGATAAATTAGTTTAACACGAAGTTTTAATTCAACCCTCTCTATCCCGCTTTAATGATTAGAATAGTTGAATGCCTAGTAACGTTATTGATCACACTCATCATACGTCACTGATTTACGTACGCTATTAATACGAGAATGTGTTAATTTATCTCTGCGTCGATTCCATTTCCGCAGACATTAACTGATTAAATTAAATCACTGTTTTGACATCTCCCATTATTTACCCGTTGTTCGACTCTTTCATCGTTGTGCTTCCCGCGTTGACAGGTTCCGCGATATTCCCAACCCACGCATCGATAAAGCAACATCGGTGTCCCATCTGAGACCGTGAGCACTTCCACTTTTGAGCCACGTCTTCCCATCGTGGAGGGATTCCTAATTAGAGGCATGCAGCCTCCCACGATCTTATTCTGTCGCAACCTTGGACGCACGAATATCTGCTCCCGAGCAGCAAATGAAGGGATAATTTATTCCCGGTACCGCATCCCATGACAGCGGGAATAAGCCAGAACGAAAACACGTCGATCCGAGACGTTTTTATCCAGAGAAGGCGGCGTAGGGGAAAAGAGACGGTGAGCTACCACCCAGTACTCCCTCAGCGGTGGGCCCTGTCAATTGACTCCTCCGAGGACTGCTTTTTGAGATATGGTTGGGAGAGGATAAAGCATTGGGAGGGAAAAAATGAAGAACACAAGGATTAAAAGCCACGGAATTGAGCGGATGGAGTAGGAATGATGACACGAAAAAGGAATGAAAATGGAATGCAAATTTTAGAGGGAGAAGGAAGAGATGAAACAATGAATTTTTAGAATGAGATGAAAATAAGAAAAAAAATACAGGAATTATGTATATCGATAGAAAATTATGTAAAGAAATCAACTACTTACTTCAATTATCATTCTGGGAGCTCAAACGATCCGTTAGCTAATTAATTTCGAGACGAAATGTGACTGTGATATAAAGTATTAGCTATTTTTTATCAATGCCAATTTTAGTTCTCATACCTCAATAGTCTAAAAACAAACAGAAACACTTGATGTAAGTGAAACAGAGTCATTATCAAGAAATGTGTCCTTCCTTAACGCAATAATATTTAAAATATTTATTAGGTAAAATATAACATATAAATCATTCGATAATAAATAATAATTATTTGACAATTAAGCATCTTAAGAATAAGTCTTGTCAACTCTTAAGAATCGGATCCAAATCATTGATCATATAGTGACCACTCTCATCCTTCTCCAAACAAACGAAAAACACGATGACGAAGCAGGAGCAATTTAATAAAAAGAGAAGTGAGATGTAGGAGATATCAATTGGAAGGCGCATATGAAGTCCGGTAGCCGTGAGAGGTGAATGGAGACGTAGGTGGTGTGGGAAGGAACGGAGTGAGTAAATGGGATGTTTTGGCACTTAAGAGGATATTAAGGATTTTGCGAAAGGGTTTATTCAGACGGACGCGACGGAGGGTACAATTTTTTGCGGATTATGAGAAAGGGGGGACTGGAAAAACCTGGAAGGGTCGGCTTGATGCCGGAATTTACGTGGAAATATTATGACTGATCCGTGGGGCTTCTGTTGGCCGAGAGCCATCACTTTTTTTTGCGAATCCAATCGAATGTGTTTTGGATGACAAAGCACGCCATCTCCGGAGGTTTCTGGAGAAGGGAACGTCGTCCGAAGGTGGATGATATAATAATTGAATGGATTTATAGATCTCTCGTTACGTGAATTGAAGGAGAGGTTCTACCGTGAGAATCAATTCGAATGGATTTGCGAAAGAGTTCGCTTTGCATGTCGTGTTCTGCGGACATCGGATCGTCTCCGAGGGAAGGGGTAATCGCAGAAATGATTGGTTCTCGAAGGGATACGTTTTGCATTGTTATTCATGAGTTTCATTGGCGGGGATTTGAGATAGATACGGGGGACTGTTTACAGGATTAAGGGACATGAATCCTAAAGATAGAAAGTGAACTGGGAACCGAGAGAGACAGTGGATTCTCAAGAATAACCTCAAGTTGAAAGTGATTGATACATCGAATAAATATTTCTAAGGTATGTGAATTTTGATCACTGATGGTAAAGCAAATCCAGGGAATAATAATGCTCATCCTGAAGTTTGCAAGGAAGGTAATTTTGTCCACATCTTATTTTAAGCAAGATAGCAAAGGTTTAAGGATAGTTTTTATATACGAAGCTATTATTTGCTATCTTATAAAAACCACTTTTATGTTTGTTTAGTTTTCTCCTTCCATACACATACATGACAAGGCAGAAAAATCTTTTCACCGCTATACCAATCGGTCATTTCATAAATACTCTTGTAGCTATTCACGGGTACAAGCACAATATTCCCCAACAACGCCACAACAACAACCGTAGCCGTTTTCCTTTTGCGATGTCTCAGCGCTGAATCTTAAAAAAATCGCGAAACACGGAGGTCTGTTAAAGGGTTTTTAAAACATCAAAGGATGGCATCAATTTAAGCTTCCACCGCATTCTCACGAGGAGGTATAATGATTGAGACTCTGAAGATGGAAAAAATACAGGGAGCCGAGTCATTTGCATTCCGTAACGACCTCTTTTTGTCACGTCCCGAGTAAAAAGGGAAGTCGTGATAGCGGCAGCTGCATGTTGCCGGTAAAGCATTGCGAAAGGAACACCGCAGCGGTGGGTACATCGAAGAAAAGATGAGGACAGGGAAAAAATTCAGGAGAGCTATGGTAGAGGGATTAAGATGAGTCCTTTCAAAATGAGTTTCCCAATTTGTAGCCCTAAGAGAACTGTTATTATGATGATTATATGGTTATAATATTTGATAAATGTATTTGAAAATTTGGTAAGTCTAACAAAGTATTCCTTATCTAAGTCTCTGGGAATCCAGAGTATGTCATCTTTGAAGCATCACAAAAAGCCTAAAAAAGGAATAGTAGTTCATAAAGGTGTATATATCTCTCTTCTGTATTCTCATAAACGCATATGTTTATTAAATATGTACATTCAGATGTCTTATATTTCATATAGAACAAGAAAGTGCCTTTAGGAACAGAAATAATCGAAGAGCTATTCACGTAAGGAACTTAGCGATAGTGATGCTAAAGAAAGGTTCGGCTCTGTTCGTAATAAACAGATGGCAAAAGAATCCAATTTTAGGATTCGTAGATAGGAATATCATTATTTATAAAATACCAATAAATCATTTCGAAAGAACAGGAGCATCAGCGGAAGTTTAAAATCAGTTGTCGACCAATTACTCTCTGAGGCGGATTCCGTGCCACCCACAGATACATGTTGGATATGATATGATTCCACGGATGACAGCTGCTCTTCTCTCGGGCAGTATATTTACTCACGTCGTATTTCAGAATTACGGAAAGCGTTCGGTTGAAAAGACCCAAACGTAGATGCCGGCATTCAAAGATCGCGCCAAGAAGGATCCCATTGAGCGGAAAGAAAGAGAGAGACCACTTGTAGAGGAGCGATTTGCTTAAATCAATCTCCACTCTCTTTTGAAGTGATGGTGACGTGACATCTCGAGCCTCAGACGAATTATCGCCCACTTACATTAAAGGCACTGGCGAAAATCTCCCGCCTCCGGTTAAAGCGAGTGAATGCACAAGGTAAACACGTTAGATAAATAGTTTTATCTCCGTGGAGACGCGCTCCGTTCGGGATCAAAAGAGTCGGCCCGTATCCAAAAGTGTGGAAATCGTCTTCAATCCTTTCCTAAACAACCAATTTATATACGAAATCCAGATTCCTCGAGTCTTGTTAGCGGCTTCGCTTTGAGGGCAATAGGTGGTAATTGGTGGGGATTGAAGTTTGGACGGAATTACGGGCAACTGGGATCCGAATTGAATGGAATTTAAATGGAGGAGCGGATGGAATGCTATCGCAGGAATGCACAAATAAGGGAATAACATTCCCTCCTTTTCGAAAGGAGAGACCACACGTTTTACTGCCTCCGAATCGATTGTGAAAGTTTGTTCTATTGGTGGAATCATTTTGGGGATCCGATTATGATATCACTCGCTAATGAAACGCTCAATCAGTAGATCTGCTGTGGAAATACAAAGGCTTATTTATATTCGTGGAAAAGAGGGAATTCCGCGCAGTTGTGTTCCCACGGATGGACGGAAGACTGAAGTGCGCACTTCATATGGGGTTGTTCCTTTGGAGGAAGTATCTATATTTATTGAAATGGTACGAGTGAAATGCCTGTCAAAATATCTATTAGATTCGACATTTCAGACTCAGATCTTTAGAATATATTTATTTAATATTTTTTGCGTACAGAATAAATGATGCGTTGTTCAGGTGTCTAATATTTCTTCCAGAAAATCCCCAAAACCTAGTTTGAATAATTACAAAACTTCACCAAAACTGTACTCATATTTTCTAAGAGGAAACATAGCATATTATTCATCTACCTTATAATTGAGATGATTCATTCGTAAGATCTAACCTACCCTTTCAAATAGCACTTGCTTTCGTTATGACTTAATCGCATTTCCTTTAACTCTCCGAATTACGCGTAAGATGATTCTAGCGTGAGTTAGGATAAAGGAATTCCCACACTCTTACAATGATCTCGGCGATATCTTCACATTTTAATCCTTATCGTTTTACACATCTTTCAGGCTCGAGAATACGGTAATTGATCATAAGTTACGGCGAGTAATTTAATTGTCCGAAGGGCTTGAAATATAGCGAATTTTTTAGAGGAAGATTAAACGTACGGTGATAATTAATGCGCAGATCGCATGAGAGCCAAAAATCACCTCAAAAGGAGTTCGTACATAAAGGTGTAATCTCAGGGAAATTTCCTCGCACGGAAATGAGCGACGATTTACGAGGGAAAAATTCATGGCGTTGAAGGTGCACAATTTGATTCGTTGCTTGCCTGAAACTTGAACAAAGTATAGCCGGTTATAACTGAATATCAACTCCCTTTTTATTTCTCATAATACTGATGAAAACGATTAAGATGACATTGGTTGATTCAACATTGAATCAGTCAATGCTTTTATAGTAATAAGTTAAATTTGATTATAAAACTACCGAAGCTTCTGTTCATTTCATCCTATATCATTTATTAATAATTATTCTAATAATACTAAAAGAAAGAAAATATGAGTGTTTGGAAATGATTGGCAGAAGTCCTTTAAATTTAAAATATATTTGTTTTGAACTTTGATTTAACTAACATTTTTTTCTACACGAATTAACCTTTATTAAACGGTTAATCGAGAATGTACTATCATTTCATCAGAGTCAGTACAAAATCAGTATAGAGCTACGCATTCTTCACTCACCGTATGCACATTCCAGAATTCCCATACTCTTGTGCGTCTATAAATAAACAGCGAGAGAGGGAGTCCATGATCGGAATAATATATTCCCATTTGGATAAAAGCTGTCATTACAGATTTAACACTCTGTTTAAAAAACCTAATTCCCACTAATTGCACCGCCTAAAAGAGCCCACCGAGAATTCAGACCCGAGGCCATTGCTCTCCTTACAAAGTCTGGCTGTTGATGGCAGCAATTATCTGCCGGTGGTCCTTCAGGAGGATCGCCATCCGTGGAATCAAACGGAAAATCTCGGAAAGAAACGCGAGATTCCATTAATGCTATCAACGGATGGGTTATCTTTTAAATGGCCCACTGTCTTCTGTTATTAATCCGACATTGTTTACACAACTTTTGCGATGATTCCTAAGCTCTCATGGAACAATTATTTGGGAACGAAACGTACGCGAAAACCTGATGAAATCTCTAATACGTTCTCGATTCTGCTTAGAAGAAACTTCATCAAAATGCTTCCCTTATTAAAACGTCGTTTGGAGATTCCTTTTGTTAGATAGAGGTTTATTTTGTTGAAAACGTAATTTGTCTCTTGTTCTCGAAATTAGACTAGCTAATTCCTTTTACATTCTAAACTTTACCCTTGAAATAGAAGCTAAAATTTCGGAATGAAATACATTTTAATACGTTACTTAATTACGTTAAGTTAATATTACGAGCTTAAATCCTCTATTATAACCGACTTTGTTTGAAAAAGTATCAACTCCTTTGACTAAAGAAACTAAATCTCTATATCAACATATTAGAGCACAGTTTGAAAATAAAAATTCAAATTTGCACGGTCACTCGAATATGATAATTCCCACCCTCTTCACGTTGGACATTTATCGGAACCTAGCAAGTTTATGCGCCCACTACGAGCGCACAAAGTAAATGCAAATTATGAGCATTTAAGTGAGGCCTTTGAGGCATTGCTATCGCTTCGGGCCATGAAGAAGACGAGGATGTTAAGTCATCAAAAGCGTTTTGTTTCCAGAAAAAAATCGCACCTCTCATCTCATACTCTTTGAGCAATAAGTCACAGCGATGAATGTACATCGCAAATAAAACAGGAGTTGTTTAATGAGAGGCTATAGAGACGTATAGGCGGAATTTTGATTTTCCCAACCTCCGAGTAAGCTATCTTTATGCAATTAAGTTTTTCATATCGAAAGAGCGAGGTTAATCTGCAGTATTCCTCCCTCTGATCTTTATCTACTTTTGTGCAAACCGCACACACGCACGCAAATGACCGCCATTGTGAAGGCCTCATAAAGAATTCCTTCTTTGAGAAAAAAGAGTTTCTTGCGTGCATGAAATTCTACGTATTCACTATCTTCTATCTCCTCACTTCAACAATATAGTGAAATGGCGGATTTATGTCCGTTTATGCACACATACGCCTCGGTCGCAGCGAAACGTGTGTTTAAGATCCATTGCCGAGTGAATGCATCTAGATCCTTGTCTACAATTTCATTCAACAATGTCTGTATTACTTAGAGGAAGTGAGGGTTCAATCGGAAACAAACGAGTGGCGATTTTGATCGTCTTTTGTATTCGCATCCCCTCGAGGGTCCAGGAGAAGATCGTGTCAAAAGAACATGTGTTCCTCGTTAATCATTTGCATTGTGACGGAATAGTGTTGTCTTACGAGACGAACGATGGGAACAAATAGACACATTACCTCATGCTTTATCAAACTATCGTTAAAATAGAGATAATGTACATAAAAAATCAAAACTATCTTCTTCAAACTATTATAATAATAAAAGAGGATATATTAGTAAATATAATGTAAATTATTTCGTTAAAAGGGATGATAAGAATTAAATATCCCTACTATCTTAACCTAGCCATAAACGTGATTTATTATTAAAATTTATAGTTATCAAAATACGTATTTTCTGAAACCAAAACTCTATATAAAGTAAAAATAAAAAATATAATATAAGCATTATCATTGATTACGTATTTCCATGATATTATTTTCACTCTTATTTACAGATTTTCGTATACCGATTATTACTTTAGCGGATAGGAGTGTTATGTTTTGTGCGTGATGTCTAATATTAGATATAACTCAACAATTCTTTTCTGAGAATATTATAAAAGTGTCATACTTCATGCTATGCTTCATCTCTTCCCTTCAGTTTACCTGATTCTATTACGTTCCTTCCAAACTGCAGAAAATGTAGACATAATTATTAAGTGGATATTAAAGGCACCTAATAGCTATTTAATTGGTCGATAGAACATATATTTATCAGATATTTTCTCCTCCGAGAAAGATCACTGGAATTATAGGTAGAAGTAGAGATTTCTTCCACATGAAAAAGGCACCATGTTTGTGTCGGTGGACGTCATTTGAGGGAGGCAAAATTTAATTTGAAAGGGGAAAGCGAGGAAAACACGGTGCCCGGCACTATTAACCTTTCCCAAAAATGCCAGAAAAATATCTCCGAATGTTCTTGATTGCTTTGTCGTGATTTTAATGCGCAGATCAAAATTAATTTCTGAACGATTTCGAAATTTCGAGGAGAGACTGCGTGTTTAGAACGATATTAATTATGATTCTTCCGAACGTTTATCGTGAGAAAATCGGTCTTAAAAGGACAATCTGTGGCACGAGGATGTCACTATACAGGAGAGACGGATTTTAATTTTATTCGTCATCTCTTTTAATAGGTTTTGAGATTAAATGCTTTACCATTCAGTAACATTTACGGATGGGTTATGTTTTAATTGGCAATCATTGAAAATTATGGTATAATAATTATTTCCCAGTTTTAGATATATAATTGATCCTACCCTACTTTTTTTCTTTTTTGATTGCCTGCAATTTCATTAAATTGACATCGATTGAACTAAAGTCGTACATCATGGACTTCTTTACTATGAAATATTTCTTATATGTATATTCTTATACATTCTAATATATATCCCTATTGTAGGAATCTTAATTAATAAACCCTTTCCGATTTTACTGAATTTAGATAATTACTCTGAATTAACTTTTCTATATAACTCATATTCTATGTATTTCTCTCACGTTTCTTCAACATAGAGATCCTTTAACGAAGCTTATGTATTAGAATTGGATAATTACACCTCTTTCTAGAAAGAAAACTTAATCTTACCTGTATTGAATCTTAACGTCGATCAACGATGCGTATCAATTCGATAACCAACATTTTGCACGGTTTGAGTAAACCCGAAGATGGCGCGAAGCGAAATTATCTCAACAAAGAGGTGATTATCTTCTTCGGTGCGTCGAAATGTGCGTAATAATTCTCAGTTTGCGTTCCCTTAAAAGCATTTTACGACCCATATCATCCTCACGTCTGCTCGACAATTAAACCGAATCACTCACTTCGGGGCGTGAACGAGTCTATATTAAAACGTCCGTGGATTTGATTCAAAGACCCGTCTTAGGTGAACCTAGAATGAAATCATAATGTAACGCACATATCTCTCCGAAGAGGTCGTTATAATTTAATTTTCCTCGTAAACTATGGTCTAGAGACGCGAGAGAGGGACAAATTTCCTTTGATTCCCTCTTTCCTAGCATCATTCTCATTCATCTTCGCAAACTGCTTCAAAAGGCCCTTTATTTCTCAGTGCGTGAAATGCTGCGTGGGTGGGGATTGTAAGGAAAGCGTTTGGGAGCGTGGGAAGGGCGGAGGCAATTTAGAAAGGGTTATTGGCTGTAATTATGTCGTTCTTTGCACGCAACCTTTCTTCCCCATCCCTGCTTGCATTCCTCTCACTCCGTTCCTACTTCCACAACGAACTGCACTCTCCGTCTCATGTTCCTATTTTATAATCCTCTATCTACACTGTCTTTAATTGTGCATTTTAACTCCCCTGAAAACCGTTATCTTTACAACTTAAAATAATCTAATGTTAATGGAGAAGGGATAACATATTCCATATTATGAACATTAAAATACTGAGTTTATTATAAATTTACATCTTAGGTTTTAAATGTTCCTAACGTAACTTATACAAGTTCGAGGTTATTAATTTTTACTTAACTAGTTTATGGAATCGATACCTCTCTGTTTCGATGACAAATCAAATTAAATTCATTAATTAAATGCTTCATATGTAACTCACAACTATGAATATAGAAGTTGAGTTTAGAGTTAAAACGATCTTAAAGATATATAGTTTTATTTTTACGTATTCATGTCTTAAAACATATAATCATATAAGCCGAAAAAATTTTTCGATAATTGCAACATTCCTCAAAAGGCAATCGCATAATATAAACGCGCACAGCAGTGAATTGGAATAGAAGGGTGTATGTATAGTGAAGCAACTCAGAAGTAGAGTATTTCATGGGTGCATCAAGTGGTGCATCCTTTCAAAAACGATGACGAAACGGAAAATTGCTCTTAACAATAGGAGGATTCATAAGTCTGTACTTACTGTAATTACAGGCAATGACTGTGATTTTTAGAGGCGTATACCATCTGCGAATTGATTGTAAGTGATAGGTCATCCTGTGATTCCTTGCGGAGAATATCGAGGCTAATTGCAATAATGAATTTTTTATACTCCTGAGACATTATTAAAATAAAACAAACTCTATTCAAGCCTATAATTTTCCATGAGAGCTTCATAGATATTTTAAATTTGAAGTCGAAATGTATTAGGTTAATAATCTATTCTATAATTTTAAAAAGAGTCTATTTTGTATATCTATTTTTTATCTATTTTTACGGAAATAGAATGGATTTTAAAACCTCACGATCTTTTACGAAAGAGAGAGATGTAAATCACGGTAATCGCGGTTGCTCAAACGAAAGTGCCAAAATCACTCAAAACGAATTTGCCTTTCACGAATCTCCAACACGTTCTATTCATGATATGCCTAAAATATTCAAAGCGATTCAAAATAGCTCAGAGATCATTTTCCTTTTGGTTGCTGCCAACCGCGAAATGCGAACAAAATCCAAGATACTTAAGTTTCTCGGTATGATTGGACAAATTGTGGAAACGTAAATTCGTCACGTGATACTCCTAAGAAGACACCATCAAATGGCAAATTGTACCTTTATTCACTCATCGCATTCGCCATGGAAATAGAAATGGCTGAAAATAGGACGCCATTCTCTCCGCTTTCGCGAAAAGGTAAATTTAGGCAAACCGAAGAACATCCTGAGCGACAAGCTGCACTAATTCTTGGCAATGCTATTTTCTCCTATCTCGTTTCTATTTCTTTTTATACTTTGCCCTCAATTTACCCACTTTCTGCTATAAAGGTTTTCTTATTGTTTTCGTATTGTTGTAACAGTATACCTTAGACATTTTCCTTTAAGAAATACAAATTTGAGATAAATAGTTTAACAATAGTAATAGTAAGACTGTATAATAATAATATGAAATCTTCAAACTTTGGAAGAATGAATTATAGTTAATAATCTTAGATTTCTTGCTTTAGTTAAGATATTGATCTGGGATTAGTGGTACAGAATATATAAACCATACTTTGAATGAATTGCTATGCGATATTAAAAGATAATTTTTCTTATCTAAATTTTTCTCCGTTCGAAATTCTATCTTCAAAGAAATTCCTATTCATTCTCACTTTTGATTTATAATTATTCAATTGTATTCCTATTTTTAAAAATACGAAAGAATTGGCAGTATGCTCACAAAGAGAAAAATATAATTGATAAATTAGACTTTAAGAGCTGAATCAATCGATTGGATACGTGGGTAATAAAACTATATGACCCTAGTATTATTCAATCCATGGACCATTTGTATCCCTAAGAGGATTCACGATTTGATAGACTATAAAGAAATATGCATTTCTTCAAAGGTTGCGCAGAATAAAGAAAGAATGGACGCATTCAATATCCTCTCGGGGGGATAAGTGGATTTATTAACAGACCGTAGGATATCGAGAGTAAACACGGGACCTAAAAAAAACCACGAGCGAAGTTGATACTTACGAGCTCGGAATATAAGTATAGGTTGCCGAAGAATCGAGGAGAACGTGGCACCGCGCGAAAGTATTCATAAATCCGCTACTCTTTTTTTTATGGCGACGTAAAAAATAATCGGAGGCGTTCCACCGCGGAATTTTCGAGGAAGCGAACGGGAATAAATAAAAACAGCACTCGAGAGGATGAATGGAAACGGCTGAGCGCCCGCGGGAGATCCGTGAATCAATTTATTTTCGGAGATTGGATATGGGGGAATTCGGGAGAAAAAAGTGCTATGCAGAGGAGGGATGACGTCACGGAGCGAGTTTTTTCTCTTAGCTTTTGTTTTCGCTGATTATGGTTATTTTCTCCCGTTTCCCCGGAGACGAACTACAAGAGAGAGAGAGAGAGGGGTGGGGGAATGAAGAATTAAGGACGCGACTTAATTCTCTTATATTTACGAGCGGAAGCACCGGTTGCTTAGATAAGAGAGCAATTTCGTACGTATAAACACATGCATTTAGTAGCACATAAATTTGCGGAGGGAGTGCGCGCGGGAGGGAAGTCAAACATGAGGGATTGAGGGAGAATCTCTCGAAGATTAGAAATTGCTACCTCTTGGGATAGTAATGAAGTAATTAATATTCCGATGTGGGTGGGAACAGCCGTATCCATTCGGTCTTCCTTTTTAACATTACATGTCTTATTTTACGTCTTGATACATCCTAATTCAGGATGATTACACTGCAGATGAATTTACGATTGTTTAAGACAGGTTTAAGTATAGAGATTGGTGAATGCATCTAACTATATAGCAATCAGGAGACAAATATGTTTATTGTTTCTTATTGAGATAGAATAAGAAATTAATATGTGCACTAATATCATGCATTATAAAATGACATTCGCAATTATAAGTTCAAATATCCTTTGAGTATATTTTTATAATCACTGCATTGGTATATATTTTATAAAATTTAAGTTGATAATTGCTAGTTTTAAAAACTGACGATGTTCATCAAATTAATACTACAATTCATGAGTATTATATTCTTCAATTTCTGTATAGCTCGGATTTCAAGTATCTAACTTACAATAAGTGATCTGAAATAAACATAGTATGTAGTAGTTAATCAATGACAGGGATCTTATCATTAAATTTCGTTAGTGATGTACTGAGTGACCCGGAAATCTATATGAGCGAACGATGACCGAAAGATTTGATTGCTTCATTGGATTAAGGAGGAGTGCATTTTGGAGTGGCGAGGTCAACAGATGAAAGAAGAAGAAGGGGAAGAGAAATCGAAGGCCGAACTCGAGAAGAGCCTGTTATTTGTACAGATCATCAGCGAGGGAAAATGCTTTATTTGGGAGAGAAAGGAATGAATTCAATGGATCAGTGATAATTGGCTTAGGAGTAGGCGGCAATTTAGTCCAACGTAATCTTTTCCGCCAGCAGCGCTTTTTCCCTTAGCCCCTGATTTCGTAATAATGAAGAATAATGCACGATAATCTTCCCGAATGAAGACATTATACCGTGAACGGGTGATGCGAATAATGAGTGGTACATAGAGGGAATAGAATGCTGCTGTACTTAGAATGATTGTCGGTTATGAAGTACGTTTTAAAAGTCTGCAGTTTGAGCGAATGTTGGTTGATTTAATGTATGTGTATATCTCTTTTTCTGTGTTAAAGGGAAGATAAAGTTCGAAGAAGTTGATAGAAACATATAGAATAATTTAGTTGCAATAAAATATTTGTGGTATGTTATTTATTTTTTAGAAGAAATAGAAAAAATAAAATATTAAAAAGTAATTGGAGTTCACATATATCTATTTAATCCGATGTATTTGAACAATTGTCCTAAGAAAATATCGGATGATCTGTTATAAAATTTAGCTCCATTTACTCTTTTCATTTGGAACTTTGAATAATTTGAATGAACTGGAAATATGTACAGCTAACGTAAATTCCTGTATAGAAAGTGAATGGATAAAAATCAAAACGAAGCAAAACATTTAAAGCAAACACGGAAAGATTAATAAGTTAAGTTGACTTAGAGTACCGAAATAAATTCCCCGCTTCCTTTGATGGCAAACGTATTTCTGGAATTATTTCCGCGTGTTCTCATGCATAAATCAGTGGGATACGCGGGTAACTAATCCCGACACGAAGTACACGAAGTCGCGACGCAGAGACGAATTCGAAACGGTCAAGTTCATCTCTCATCCGAGACTCGTTTAGCGACACGAACGCCGCGTACACTTCCGGTGAGAAATGCATCTCTCTCTAATCCTCACCGCCGCTTCGCAACGTAAGCAAATCCCCAGTGTCATGCGTCATCACTCGGCGACCTCATCCCTCGATGTCAAACAACTGACGAAAGCAGAAATAGTCCGTACCGCACCTTACGTAACGCACCCTTCGCGATGATGCCCCCCTCTAGGAGGAAAAAAAACGAAACTAATCCCGCGGAAACAAAACCCTCCGCGGACGTAGAAACAGAGACATCCTTTTGCGACCTCACATCACAAAGGCCGCTAAATCCAGCCGATAAAAGGACCAAGAGAGAGAGAACTTCCCCCAGCATCCAGCCCGAGGCGGCGGGGAGATGATTTCCTCCCTCCGGGAGCGCATATATATCGAGAAGAACGGAAGATGCTGTTAGAAAAAGGCTCTCTCTGCTTGTGTGGTCCACGCAGAATTGGCGGGTGATCCCCTGCCCCCACGGCGTATTTTCTCACACTCCCACCGGGAGGGGGCAATGCACAAAGGGTCCAGATATAGAGGGGCACTTGCGGAATGTTTCCGCATCCGTACCGATAGTGCGCATGCGCCGTTTTTAAAAGAGCGAATTGAAAGAGGTCGACGGAGTTCTCCGTTTGACGGACGGGGCCATTAGGCAGTCATTACGCCGATTCGGGATGCCCCCTCCCGGCACATCTTCTCTCTTCAAACAAGCAGAACCCGTCCGTAAACAGGCGTAACTTGCACGATGGGGAATATAAGAGGAGCTGCGCGAAATGTGACGATACGCGAGATGTTCTCTTCTTGGGTGGTCCACCTTTTAGAGTCATCCCTCCCCGTAGAGACGCGAGAGATTAATTTGCGATTTTTCTTACTTTTTCTGTCGGGCTCTTCGTGACATCTGCGCGTCGGAGGGAATTGAAGTAATTTGGAAAGCGTTGCTTTTAATGCCCGAGATGGAGTTGAGTGAAAATTAAGCGCTCCTCTCTTCAAGGGAAGCTGTAATGCGAAGATCATACGAAGTGATTTCTCGGAATCCGTGGAAGATTTTCGGAATGGATTACGTCAGTGTGTATGGGGGTGGTCTCTCTCTTTCTCTGAATGGGAGCGAGACTACTATAGATGCCCTTTCAACCGCGCATTTCTTATTTATGTTAATCGAGACTTATGAATATTCTAATTGATCCATCAATGGACATTTCCTTTCGCTGAATCTATAAATAGAACAAGGAGAGCCGGTGTTTCGTCGAGGAAGTTTGGTCCACGAATTTAATGAATCTCCGATAGAATTTTAAAATCGAGATTGATTTACTCTACGATATCATACGGACATATCTCGGACATACAGCTTTATCTTCTTAAACTTGCTCTATTCCTCCACGAGCATACATCATCATCTCGCAATTCAAGTAAATCCATTTACCATTCCTTGCATCGTCATCGTAAGATGCACCGAAAGGGACAGATGGTCTTGCTTACATTACCGTAGCAACTTGTATGGGTTTCGTAGCAAGTCTTAAAACATTCTAATTTTTTGAATCTTGGAGCTTAATATTGCATTATTAATCATACTTAAATTGGACTTTTTATAGAGAGATTTAGTACCTAAGGAAAATGAATAAATATGCTTAAATTTTTTGAAATTATCTTTAATATTTGGTTATATGGTGTCTATTTATTATTTATAATAAATTTATTGAATGAAGATGAGATTCTCTTTAACATCCAAGGTCGTATTTTGGAGAACGATATTTTACGATTACATCCATAATTTTCGGCCACTCTTATATTAGACACTGCCTTGTATTTACAATCAGAATTAATTAATATTCAAGGAAATCATTTAGGAAAAAATCAGTTACTATCATCCAAAGGGAGGAAACCAACTTAAGTACATAAAATCTCAACGATTTCCTTCCATTAATGAAATCTCATCACCCTTCATTAGCATCTGCTCGTATCTGCGGGAAATCACGTAGTCGACGTTTAATTTCGTGTGTCGTAACTTAAAAGATCATCTCACGAATCAAATCACCGTGACTAATGCCCCCATCACTCCTCACGGTGCCACCCATCATCGACTCGTCACGATTAATTTGCTTAAATGGTCACGGACGGGAAACACGCCAATGCAAATTCTCGGGGAGAGATTACGTTCGATCCCCGAAACGGCGTATGCTAAACTGCGACTCGATAAGTCCGCTCTCGTTTTTAAAAGCGCCGTAAATAATCACCTTAGAAACGGATTACAAATGTAGAAGGGACGAAAAAGCGCGTCCGGTACTACGCCGTCCGGAAATGGTCGGAAGGAATTTGTGCTCGTTTGAATGTAAAATGTTCGGCACGCGCCGGAGTGGATACGATTCTCCTTCGACACACATTTCCGGCGTATGTGCTCGGAAGAGAGCGATTGGTCTTTATTTTGGACGTGCGTGACGGAAGACCGTGACTCACTTCGTGACACGATGGGATCCGCAATGTCTTCCACTGGGCGCCTATAAACCGCCTTAAAATCGTATTAAATTACCCGGGAATTTGTATGCGATATCGTCCGATGGGTTACGGATATGGTAAAGATGAGGGTAATGGGGATCGTAAAGCGAGGGATCCGGATATACGCCACTTTATAAGCTTTATGCATTTCGTACACGGAATGATATCCATAATGGACGACGGTTGAGGTTTGCTGAACTGTCGTTTCCTGCCGCGAGGGCGCGATCGTAGTAGTGTGAGGAATTTCTTATGAACTAATATTCGAGTGCTTTGTGCGTATTAAAGAGGTATTTATGGAGGTTATGAGTTGTGGGGGTTGAAGGTGAAACATCCGCTGAAATAATGCCTGTAATAAACCTGATGTGTTCATGTATGTATGGTAAACTTTTGCTGGATATCTGAACAGAACGGTGCTATATTAAAACAAAAAAGAACTAACTGAGTACTACTATAAGTAATACTATTAAATAATTTTTGTTTAAATACAAAAGTATAAGTCAGCTTTTAGTAAAATTGAGTTTATTTTCCAAAAATTTCATTCGCAAGACTTAATTTTCAACTTCATAACACTAATAAAAATTTAAGTAAGGATTAAATTAACATACATTAAATAAGAAAGGTTCTTGTATTATCCTCTGGAGGTAACTAACCGAATGATTTACCCATCCTTTTTTTACGTAACGAAATTGGCCGTACTCGATGTTCGTACCAAGTCACTTCACAGCGGTAGCACACCCCGTGGATCGACCCTTTGCCAGTAAAGCAGCACCATCATTAGAATCTCTCTTCAGCACCTTCGTGCCACGCCAAAACTTCATTCACCCGTTTAACGGCGCGAACTTTCAACGCCCGCAACGCTCTTCCAGCGTGAAAGTGTCGCCGAAGGGAAATAAAAACCACCCCACCGAGACAAAGTTCATCGGCGGTCGACCATCCGGAAACCAATAGATTACCACGCGTGCGAAGTTTGTTTACCCGAAATAGAAAGGGAAGAGGTGCGGTTTGGGAGAAAAAGAGATACAGCGAGATGCATAAAAGACTCCGTATCTCACCACCTGTCCTCCGAGGCGACGGCATATGGCTCTGCCCATTGTTGGCTCTGCCCAACAATGAGTAGGATGCCGCTGTTGACGTGTTTGGGGTTCCTCCAGTTATTCGAACGAGCGCGTAATATATTTATACGTGGGTCCAGAATGGAATCGTTTGCAAAGAGATGGAATAAGAGAATCCATCACTGGTGGCAGGAGGGTCTCAACCAAAGGTTGTATTTTTGAGGGGGGACCGTTTAAACGAGGTTTCAAAGGCATTGTCGTGGAACGGAATGGGATGGCGAAAAAAGGATAAATGAAACGGACTGACTTATGGCAGTTTTCATCGATCGAGAACCGATTGTGTCCTTCGGCCATTGGGGGTCATTTGGAGAGGCCTCCCGAGTTCTATTTGATGCATTTAAGAGTTGCAATTGGGGTTCCTCGGTGGGTGAATCCAAATGTATCGTAAACAACAGTGATGGACGTTTATTCGTGCGATTTTGAAACTTTTACTGCTGTAATACACACACTACATGAAGTAAGCATAGTAGTTTATCGATCAATATTTTAAATTTTCAAAGGACAAAATAATGATGAAGTATTTATTTATGTAATTAATATTTTAAAAAGCATTAATTAAAAAAAAATACGGATACTCTTTTGCCTTATTCAGTAGATACTTTCAATAACATTCTACATCATTCGGCTTTAAGTATTTTATTAAATGATTTATAGTTAACTGTTAATGTAATAATCATCTATAATTTTCATCACCAACATTTATGGCACGAGACTTACAAGGGAATACGAAGTGCACATACATTAATCATTGAACCGAGATGAAAGGAATGAGATGAATAAGTAAGAAGAAGATGCACGTGAATCGTAACGACTGCATGAATAACACTATTATTATTATAAACCTTAAGGAGGAACCTTAATGAACGCCTTTGTCCAAGGTAACTCGTGTCTCAGTCTTTTTTTTATTTTACCACAGCCATCAACAACAAAGAAAATTAGACTTCGCATCCAAAGAGAGAAATTGTCCATTCTGCTCATTCTTTCACCGCGAATCGCTGCTATACATTTGCAAATTAAAACCTATTCAGATAATATATATGCGTGAATAAGCTATTTTAATCGAAACATTCCTCATAACCACTGTCTCAGCTTTGAATATCATGGAGAATAAACACTCTGTAACGTCCGGCACGAGACTAGGAGTAATTTAGGACCGATTTCTTTCACTTTCCAAAGGTGATTCGCTGACCATCTCTTTAACCTTCAATTTTGCTGGATTAGCACCGTTTTTAGCTGTTAAACATTCTGAGGCACACCTGGTCTTCCAGTTGCCAAGATAGTTGCCTCTAAACACGCATATGTCTAAGTCATCGGTGTTAGGAAATCGCCCGCAATCGAACCGCCTTTTTCCTCCTTAAAACCTCTAATTTTTTTCTTAAAGTGTTGGATTTTATTGTTAAGAAGAGAAAATTTCCTTTAATTCTACACCATCTTGCTGACACACCTAATGCCTAACTCCCTCAATCTCAAATCTCCGACCTTCGACAAGAGGGTGATATTTTCCTTATTATAAAAAATCACGTCTGAAATTCAGTAGAAAAGGTTTAAACACAAGCAAAAATTAATATTTCAGTATTTATTCACTTTCTAACAACTCTCATGTATCTATTCCTATAAATGTATTCCATTTTAACCTTAATCCCGTCCCCAATTAAAATTATATACTATCTTACTTCATATGTAAGATTTCTAACACAATAAGCTTACATTTTACGTTCTAGTAACCGCAACTATTTTTCATTTATAGCTGATAACTTGTTTCGATACCATGGCTTATATTCTTCTATACGTTATTCTGATACCTAAAATCATTCTCAATCAGAATTTCCAAAGGCGTTTCCCTTTTTATTTAATCGAGTTGTCACCGGAATGTAATCGAAACCAGTGACTGTGACGACTTTCCCAAGTTCCAACCAACCTTTTATTTAATAGATACGTCAAAGATCGTACAATTACTTTTCCATTCCCTCAATCGCTCCTTTGAAATCTTCCCACCCCACTCACTTAATTCTCTAACTGGTCTCTCTCCACCATTGGCATCACTCTTTCATTTAGATCCCAAAATGTCCATATTCGACCGATTCACTCATTGTATCCCTTAAAGCACGTCCTCTGCAGAAATAAAAGCGAAAAACTAAGTCTTGCTACAATGCCGTCACATTAGCGCCCATATAAATGTCAAACGGACTCCGTGAGAGCAACAAGAGATGGGAAAGGGAGGTACACGGCGGAGTGCACGGGGAGCCATTTGGAGGCAATGAAGGAGATCGAAAAAGAAACAAATGAGGAAAGAAAAAAGAGAGGCGTATATCTCTTTTCCGAGAGAAATAAAAAGGAAGTATAGAGAGAGACATGACTTTGAGGGACGCGCGCCTGTAAATGGAATGGAATAATCAACGGAAGAGAAAAGAAGTTTATGAGAGGTTGAAACTAGACGGCGTCCGCACAAAAAGGAGTGAAATATAAACTGAAAAGAAGACGTAAGAGAGATGGAATGGAATAAACGTTAAGGTGGGCAGGCAGTAATCAGAGCATGGGAAACCATTTATGTCGTACTAAGAAAGAGATGTCTGGGATGGGCGATATAGCTAATGTATGCATCCACGTTGATATTTCGAAAGCAAAGTCATCTATAGTTAGACAATGAGAAATATCATTATTAGAAAAAGAAATTTTTAGAAATGAATCGAATCATGATAATATTTTTAGCTGGTTTCAAGAGTATCCTTTTCATAATTAATATACTATTAAAATACGTTGATATATTCCGCACTCTGGTGATATTCATTTTTCTTTGGTATTAGAACGATTTGCGAAATATCGCTTTAAATCCTTTTTAAAAATTCAAACGAGAAGGATAAAGTTATAAACATAATTTTACTAAATACAGTCTTAAAAAGTTCCTAAATCACAGTGTTTAGTTGTATCAAAGCTATCGTAAGTGTGAAGATGGAACCGTATTTCCATGGATCCGTTTCTTTCACGGAAGGGTTCCAACTTGTCGGCCATTCTATGAAACCATTGCTACAGAAACTGTAAGTGGCAATTCAAGTTGAAGGACAAACGCTCGTATTTCGTTTCGGGAGGATATATTTGAAGGTAGAAAAGATCAAAAAGTTGAGAGGCTGGTTTCATTATGAAGAGAGTTGTTGGCCGTGGTAATGCTGGTGTCTCCCATTTAGAGTAAGTTACGACAAAATTAGGGAAACGAAAAAGAAAATTATTTCGTTATTCTGGAAATGAGCCGAAGACGAGGGCGATTAATATGCAAATGAGCCCTTAAGAGAGAAGACATTAAGAAGACGTATCCCTGCTTTCGGACTGGAGCCAAGCACTGTGATGAGGAGTAAATATGTCCCAAGAATGCACGTTACCACCCGATAATTATCAGAAAATATCTTCTATCTAACTTAGAATAGAACCGTCTCATCCGAACTCAGAACCTAAAATATGTTACTAAGTTCCCAGTTTGGAATGCGTTAATTTCTTAGTAAATGATATTTACTTTTGAATTTAATGAGAAGAATTTGATAACGAACTGATAGTAATTAGTTTTCAAAAAATGATATTCCATTCACCGATAGAAGCTTTATCTAACAAAAACACTTATTTCTTAAGATAAAACAATCAGAGAGTTAAAAACATAGATTTAAAAGAAATCAATAAAAAAGAAATAAATTACTTTGATAAGCTACAAATATTTTTTCATGGAAAGAAGTATAAATTTCTGATTTAATGATTGAATATTTTAATATATTTTTCCCCATCCTACGTCGTAAGGAATGACAGTGATTTGTTTCAAAATTTTTCAATTAAACCCTTCCGATAAACGAAAAAAATTCTACCACGATAATTAAGGAATTCCATTTAAAATAACGATTTTCACTCAAATCCTCATTCTGTTAACTGCTCATAGTAGTATATCCTCCAACGGAAACCTTTTTTTCCGAAAGAAAGCAAAAATTACGGGACTCATTAAGACGTTTCGACTCAAACTTCCTTTGGCTTATCCTCTCTCTAAAAACCAAACGTCTCCGAAAGAGAAAATGGCACGCAAGAATGACTTCTCAATAAGTAAGCGGACGCAGGAAAACAGGTTTTCATTGCATTAATTAAAACTGGTCAAGCTCGGAAAAATAACCATTCTGCGCGATCTCGTTTCTTCTCGAATAAGATATTATATAAATAAAAAAAGTGCCATCTCTCGAGATACTCCGTGATTCACTCGCGACGTATTCGAACGGCGATTAAAAGATATCGACCCGCATCTCTTGCCATTATCCACACAGCGACGAAATCTCCGCTCCCCAATTTTCCATTATTTACGGTTAGATAACGGACGTTTTTAAAAGGGTTCTCGTGAATTTTTTTTAATGGAAGCTTTAACTGACTGTAATTTTTCCCCCGCGGCCACCACTGCTACCCATAACTTTTTCCGCTCCGCCAAAACGAGCCTTATACGGAGCACATCTACCTCCGTCAACTCCCATCAACGCTCACAAATGGGAGTGCGTTGTCATCGCTCAGTAAATGGTTTGCTCGAATTGAAATTAAGGACCATCTTTTCAACAGTGTCCAATGAGCTTTTGATAGTGGAACTACTATGGCATCGCAGAATGTATGCGCCGAAAGCAAAACTGCTCACTTCGATCTGTTTCCGTTTTACAATCGTAAATAAAGATCGATAATATTTTCCGTGCCTTTATCTCGTATTATTTTCTGAAATATTTGAACTCATCTTGATTTCATTTAATGTAAAATCAGCAAGGTTAAATCATAATCTATCTCGCTCTCTCAGGATTATTCGTTCGAGCCACAAAGTACCTTACTAGAAGTCTAACACACACTGAAATGTCTTCAGTATTTTAAAATGGAGTCACAAAGCAAAGATTGGGGCATAAATCTTTTTCCAAATCAATCATCTTTAAATAAATTCTGTAAAATTTACGATAAACAGTAAACCACATATTCAAATTTATTTCCTTTACTACTGATTCGAGTTCAAATAATAATATTAATTTACGATTAGGAATTAGACTGTGGTTGAGTTATAAATTTAGAAATTAATAGTTTACAGTTGATAAAATACTATAGTAATAAACATCGTATCCATAGAGAATGAAATGTATCATAGTCGGTGACAAATTATCGCGGACGTAAATCAAAGTTATTTTCAAAAGACCATAGAATTTGACGTTAATCGCGTTCTTTCGCAATTATACGATCCTTTTCATGCTCATAATGCCTTTGAGAATGTCGTGATCAATAAAATTATGTGAGAGATGTGACATGCTGGGCAGCATGAAAGAATGTCACTCTGTTCCAAAGAGAATTTATGGCGCCTTTCCTTGAATATCGTGGGCGATACACATTCTTTTTAAAAGATCGCATTTCGTCCTTATATATCTTGTGTATAAGTTTTAGTTCTGATGTCGTTCGTTATTAAAATTATAACAGATCAAAATTCTATTTTAATTTTTTTTTCGAGAAAGACCAAGCTACAGGTAACTATTAATCTACATTTTGGGGAGTAAAATATGCAATGCTACTTATTTTTAGTGTTATTAATTGAATGTAAAGATTATCTTACTTAGTAATTGGCATTAGGCATAATTTTCTTGCAAAAATTACATTTCACACTCGTGCACATGTATATTGGTATTTTTTAATTTCTGGAAATTTTATTATCTAATGTTGGGTTTCAGTCTTATCTTAATCTGTTTATTAAGATATCATCTAAATTCCGTTATATATCACTTGTCAAATGCGATATTATCAAATTACTGCGCAGACATCTTTGTTCATGAGCCTGTCAACCTGCAAAATTCCAAACCGACATCTCATACTTATCTATTGTGCAAATCTTTCGCTAGAAGATCTAGTCCTTCACAATTAAACCTATTGTATGTCCAACTGTGCTATATAAATCAAAAACCCTTCTCCAATCCACTACCCCTTCTGAGCCATTAACGTGCTGAGGACATCGGAAACAAAACGACTCGACGGCGATAAGTCATCTTTCTTCACTTATCCATTCCATTTTTTCCGCACCCACTTCGGATAAAAAAGGGAACGATGAATTCCCGAAAGCAATAAATCTCTCGGGATGACCATTGTTTCATCTGCAGGACTCTCTCCTTATACCTACGGACCTACGCAACCCTCGGAAATCCGTTCCCCACCTCCGGTTCGATGACGAGAGCGGAGCGCGTCTGTCATAAAATCGTTGATAACGCCGGAGCTTTCCCATGATGGTTTTAGTGCGACCATTAAGGAGAGCCGGTGTTTATTTTCCTCCCGGACCACCCCTGCACTCGTAAAGTAAAAACTTGGGACAAAACAGGATCGCGCGGAAGGCAGTATCTCTCGATGTTTCCACTTTTCCATTTCCACATCCTTTGCTCATTGTGCCTTTGATACTTTTTGAGAGGCATTTTATGTGGCCACCCACCAATTTCCTTCGCAGGCGTAACTAGTTCGCATGTCCCTCCTTATTCCTGCGCCGCGTGCACCTCTTTACCCTCTCTATCCCATCCTAATAAAGATGTTTATCTTTCCTACTTTCTTCCACCTCGTTAAATGCCCTTTCAGCGCTTGTACTTCCCCGGAGGAGGTTGTCGCTCATGTGCTTATTACATGGAACGCGCGGCGTGAAAATGTTATGAGAGGAATCTACGTGTGCTGAGGAAAATTAAGACTTATGCGGGGAATTATTAGATTCACCGAGGGTGGTTTTTTAATTGCTCCTTTCGCCTCCAGTGTTATGGAGATCGCATTGTCTTTGTAGCTGCGGTGGTTATTCCCAAGTTTCGGAGTTGGGATCGCAGGGTAAAAATGAGATTTTTTTTGATACTTGATTCAGGACGTGGAGGAAAATCAATCAATATCGACACCAAGTATTAATTAATTGGAATGATATATAGCTTTATATGTTAGTATTTTCTGCATGGTTCATCCATCGGAATTAAAATGCAACGAAGATTTTGCACTGATTTTTTATCTGCTAACTAATACTTCTTCTATTCGAAGACGTCTTCATATTGCAAGAGTTGATATCTACCATCAGAAAATACTGAAAGTATTATATTTACTTTACTTAATTTTAAAATATAGACATCACTTCTCGTCTAAATGTAATCGGGACATGTGAACGAATAATAAGAATATAGAGCAAAACAAGAAGTGAACACGAAACCAAGATATTGCAAATTAAATGCATTCTATTATCTCAACAATATTCATAACCATCCACATGCATCTTTCAATACGAATAATAGCATTTCTATCAATTTTGGATTTTCACTAAATATTTTTGCAGATCCTACTATTGGAATAATATCTTAGGCAAAAGGAAAGCCGGTATCCTCTCCTGGATTTCATGGTGATCTTTCTGCAGACCATCGCTTGGCATTCGTCACTTTATTGCAGCTCCCTCAATGGTACAACCTGCTCAAATGCTTATTTAGATAGTCATCTAAAATCGTTTAAGGGAAAACCGAAATAAAAACAGGCATAAGGAGTCTTTATGTCCGCCGTAAAGCAATTGATTGAGGTATCTTTTAAGGCATTTACATCGTCGTGTGTCATACCGATTCGTTTTATTTTAAAACGAAGATGCTAAAGTCCCTTAATTGGAAAACTCTGTAGTGATTTCGGACCTCAATATCTCCTCGGGCGTAAAAATCGCCTTCCTGTACAAAAAAGAAGGGCATTTCTGAGATAATGTTCCGATGAAATGTTGATGGCTTTACTGCACGATGGTATACCGAAGGTTGGCGAAGGCACGCAAGTCAACGTTGAGGGAATATTCCCGAGAAACCGCTGCGTCTTCCACATTATCTGCCAATACCCTTTTATCTTTATGCCTATTCTGCTCTCTCCTTGAAACTGCAATAACTTTAAACCGCAAGTTTTCCAAAGAACAAGTCATTATTTTTGCTCACTCAAATCGTTATCTTTCAAGCTACTTCACTTAACGTTTCTTTTTCTCCTGGCATTCATCTATCTGGAAAATGGAGTAAATTTTATGCAAATAGTTTAAGGTTATCGTAATGTTTACTATATAATGTTATTTTTATGGGAATTGTGATATTAATTATTTCTTTCTTTCTTTTTTCAGGTGAGTTTTGGTCTCCTTGATGTATGGCTTAGATGTGGCCGTCAATATTCCGATTACTGCTATTATAATTGGTATGTTTTTTATATTTTTAAACACACTGATTCGATGGGAAAAATTTAATGGCTTCAAACCTGGGAATAGATTGAGTAAATATTGTAGTAGTATATTTAATTCCAATCAGTGATACGTATGGCTTTAAATTATTTTGAAAATGTATTAAAATTACTTTCTATTTTAAATCCGACTTTACTCGCAATTCATCTTAAATTTAAAATTTCTTAATGATATTAAATACGCATTACAATAGTTGATTTCCTTCTTGAAGTTAGAGGAATATTTTTATACATAGATATTACATCTTAAGATATATAGATATAGCGTGTATATTAGCATAAATTCATAAGAAAACCTTTTAAATTTGTAGAGTTTTAATATGTGTTTAACTCTCGAAATCAAATCTGATTATTTCATTAATCTTTTCAAACTTTAGAAATGACTCGACATTCTCGAATACTTTTATATTTATTCCTAATACTTATTCCTTAGTTCATTACACAAGGATCCTTAGATGGTCTTCGGTACTGTTATTGCTTTCGAAGTCCTCGTGTCATTTCTAAAAGAAGGTCGTGCTAGGATCGTTGCAGTAATACATAGACGATCATAAGTGGGAAAGAGAGAGCATCCATTCTGCGAAATATACTATGGTTTCTCTCTCTCGTTCCGTATCCAATTCGCCTTCGCGACCTCAACATCCTAATGAATCCCCTTTGTCATTCCAAATGGTCCCTCCTTTTGTACTTCTGAGAGTTACGAGGTGACAGCCATCTCTACAACGCCAAGAAAGCGTCGCTTCACGAAACTAGCGGAATAGCACTCGATTGGTGTTACCCTCCTCTTAACAAGGCTAATGCACTGTACTGCATGACCTCCATTACACCAATTCTTACTCACTTGGTAATTATTAGACGATACCTAAAGATTGGATTTTCTTTGGCAGCTTAATCATAAAACCATTCTCTCATAATGCCCTTAATTACGAAATGATTGTAATCAAAAGATGATAAATTAGCATGAATTTTCAAATATATAAAGGAATCTTAGGATAATTTTGATCTTAACAGTAAGTAGAGAATCTATGTTATTTAGATTTAGGTGTAAGGTGTAAAGTAATGAATAATACTAATTTTCGTTTGTATGATATTAACCATGAATGATATCCGAAATGGAGAAAAAGTTCAGAATGATTTTCTTCCTCTCCAAACTCTTGAGATTCTATTTAAAACGAATCATAGTAAGGAAAGCTTTATCCATTGTCTTCTGAATTTATGAATAGCGAAATTCAACCCAATTATTCTTTCCCGTAGTTGAGAAGGACGATGTATCTACTTTTGACAAACAATCACATTCATCAAAAGTCTTTAGATTTATTATATTATACATTAAATGATTTATATTAATAGATAAAGTTTTCAATTGTTTGATAAGGCTTCTTTGCCCGGGGTATATTTCAACCTTTTTGGGCTTTGATATCATCATCCGGCCGTAAAAGTACTATTAAATTATTCATCAATGTCCACAAAGTCATAAGATCTGTTTATGTCGATATATATTCCAAATTTATCGACATAGAAGACGGAGTACGTTAAACGATAAGACGACCGGTCTTCCTCGTCAGAGATTCGCAATACCTTATTCATTACGACTGTCAAAGACATACGCCTAAGACAAGCGTAAGTCATACTTGGAAGATTGTGCACCTGCACTAAAAACGGTAAAGTTATCTTATAAGGATCTCGGAGAGCATTCTATATATAACCACCTCCTCTTCCAATATGGATATGTGACGGCGTCGAGGAATCCGGGGTTCATCTCGGCTGGAAATTGCGACAGATTTAAGCGAACACCCACCAGGAGACGTGGAAACAATTGAAGACTCTATGGCGTCTCCTTGTTTATTGCCGTTTCATGATAATGCACCTTTTGGTATGAAGGCACTCCCCGAATAAATTAAAGCCTCGCTCGAAATGAGGGTTTGTCGAAACTTGCTGTCTCGAGAGGGAGCCTCTTGCTAATTAACTGTCATTTATCGGCTTCTGTCGTAAAGTTCGGAGACCACAATGCCTTTCGGAGCCATTGCAATTCTACATCAAATAGATTAGAAAGACAAGAGTTAAATCTTTGCACTAAATTGAGAACGGTTGGATTAGGTTTTGGGATCCTAATCAGGGTAATTTTTTAGAATAATATTTGCAGGAATACCTATCTTGGAATAATATATTAAGTGTAACTGGAAGTTAAATCAAAAGATATCCTTCTTATGGTTGATAGAAACTTAAGACTATCTGTATTCTCTGAATGATGGTTGAAACTGCTTATCTGCTGTGCTTTATACAACATGATTTCTAACACTTGAAAATTCAGATTTCATACAGGCGAGGGAAAAGTTGACATGAGGAGAGTAATAGAAAAGGATAGACTTAGAGAGTAAAGAGTACGGAAAAGTTAGAAACGAACCACGGAGGGTCAAAGGAGGGAAGAATTAACTTAATGCGTAGACATCTCCGTAAGTGAAAAGAGCGTAAACGAGACGAAAAAATGCAACGGAGGGAAGAGTTGAGAAGATGGAGGGCTAAGAGGGGTTTAATTACCGCTGAAAGTAATTGCCTCGTACATCCTTTCCACCCACCATCTTTTTTTCACCCCTCCCATGATCCTTTGCGCCTTCCCTTTACGAACGCCACAATTTTGATGGGACATCGCGAGTACGTAAGCAGACTTACAAATGCATAGAGAGTGAACGTAATTGAGAGCTATAATATACCATTTAAAAATGTACTACTTCGAAAGAAACATATCAGGAGAAACATAATAATTATACCGTTATAATATAAATATTTGATAATAACTTTGATAAGTTTAATCCATAAAAAAACTTGATAAAAAGACAATGATGAATATATTATTCGTTGCAAAGTAATTGTTCTATCGATTTTCATAAATGCCTCAATCATTACTTTATAAATCAAAACTTAAGTATCTAAAGTCCTTAAATTCCCTTAAATAGTGGAATTTAAAACGTAATTATCATCCCAATAGAGTTTAGAAAGTGAGAAAATGCAATACCTATGAATGAATACGTAAACTCCCATAAATTCTCAACGTCGCTTTATTGACCGTCGGGTAACGGAACCTTCACCTATCACCTGTCGCAGCTGGAATGGATAACAAACAGAATACGAATGTATCAATCTATAGTTAAACGTTTGATTAATTTCGTATTTCGATCGTTAAGTCGAACGCATGAAAATTCATGAGCGTTTTGCTCTCCCCTAGAATCTATAATGGAATAGACAATAGTCGCTGCTGCCTCAGGATCCCAGCATAACTTTCTCTTAGAACGGGTTAATCTAAAATGCAGATTGAAATCCAGGATTAAACGCTAAGAAAGAACGCCTCCCGAGAATTCTAACTTGAAGATTCCAGAGGGAATACTATAGTGTTCCGAAAAGGGGAATTCTGGTTTCCTCATGACCGGAAAGTATTATTGAGAGAGATGTCCATTGGCTGTCATTCTGTTCGGGGAAAAAAACGTGTTGGCTAGACTTGTAACGAGCAAGTGACTCAGAGTCGAATAGGAAGATATCGGTTGATTTAGATATACTGCTCATCCGAAGACATATTTACACCTTTTTGTATCCTCTGCTTCAGAGAGAATATGATTCTTTGCTTAACCGCTCTAACCCTCTAGATATTTATGATAGTTTTAAAATGCATTTCGTTTCTGCAAATTTTAATAAATTCAACTCAACATTGTGTTGCATTCACAAAGGAATATTAATAAATTTTTATACGAAATTAAAGGTAAAGAGTGCGATATTTTGTCAATAAGAAATGAAAAACTATTCTTTAAAAAATATTCATCGTTAATATTAACTTCCACAAATAATATCCAATATTTATAGCAATAATATATATCCTATTTATTTTATTTTTCTCTGTCCATTTATCTCTCATTTTGAGCCAATTATTACGTACAATCAGATAATAAAGTTTTTACTTCGGTGTGTATTTATAAATGAAAAAAAGCTTCATTACTTCCTCTCGGAAAACCTTGATAAGAGTTTTAATTTCGATCTAATAAAATAAATTCATTTAATATTATCTCGATTCAAAATAATTTATCAATTACATCGATCATAAGTTACGTAAATGCTTAAACTGGTTACGAAATACGATAAATGGTGAAAATTGAATTATACTCTCAACCAATGAGTTTCCCATAAGGCAATGGCTTCATCAATGCAGTGTGTAAATCTATAATCACCGAATCCCATCACAGAATAGAATATTATTAATTCCATAGTCATCCGCGGCAGAGCAGGTCGATGCAAGTTTTCCCCGATTAGCGATTCTTTCCCCAGAACTAGCTCGCTGGCAAACCAAACGCAAATACCGCGAGACAAAAATACCTTATCCGCCGTTGCACGTGCTTTTAATGCTATTACGGCCGTGTTCTCGGAATTCCCTCATTAAACCCGACCGTGCACTTTCCCGTTTAATTCCCTCCGGAGCTTTCGTGATTTTTCTCAGCAATGAAGACTCGAACAATACCATACCCCTACCGATTCTTGCCGTGACTCACGGATGGGATTTGTTTGTATCCTCT
This sequence comes from Pantala flavescens, assembly GCA_020796165.1. Classification (NCBI taxonomy): domain Eukaryota; kingdom Metazoa; phylum Arthropoda; class Insecta; order Odonata; family Libellulidae; genus Pantala; species Pantala flavescens. Next base: position 50,816,344 of record CM036879.1, on the reverse strand, counting down.
ATAACCGGTCTACAAGACGTTTATTTGTACGCGTACCCCTTATACATCATCCATGGCAACGGGCCCATTGTTTTGATTAACCTCTCGCTTACCATTAAGAGGAGAAGATGGGCCTCGTAAATGGTCTAAGGAGTTTCTGGATTGTAATCTCCCCTCCCTCCACTCGATTACGGCGTATGCCATTCTTCTTGCACCGGGAGCCACGCGGAGTTGGAAGCCGTAAATGCTAAATGGAGGATAATTACAGAAAGGATTCGCGGTAATAGCGCGAGTAACGAATGCCCCACGAAAAGTGCTATCGATAAGGAGGTGGATTTACTGCTCTCGGAGGTTGTTCACTGGGAGTCTAAGAGCGAATTGAGCAAATGGATGGTGCTTGAGGTTAGATAGAAATAGACATCCTCTAGAGATATCTTTTATGGGATATCTTTCGTACGTCTATAACGATCCTGGATCCAACTTCTATTTCAACTTGGGGGAAGGAAGATTGTGTGAATTGAAACAGAAGTTTATTTTCTGCTAGTTTTCTTGTGTATTATCTTATCAGTAAATTAGCTGAAGAATATCTGTAAGTGAAGTTGTGTCATAATCAGAGTATTTTGCAATCTTTAGGACTCTTTAAATTTTTCTCTCATTTCTTTCGTTGCGGAATTATGATGGCAATAAAAGCATATAATACAAAGCTACGTAAATACGTAGATCCTACCATTTTTAATTACTTTAGTGTATGATAATGAAAAATTTAATGGTATTAATGACAAGCTGAGTATATGACAGATAATAAGAGAGGTAAATTGAATATTATTCAGTATTAATTTTAAGTAAAAACGCACAATACCGAAGGTGGAGATAAATATCTAGAATTTTTTTGAAATTTATCATAACCTTTTTTTTCAATCACAGTTATAATAATATAATATAATTGTAAAAAAGAGCAAGTACCTTGAAATTTTTTTTAACCTATTCGTCATAGAAACACGCTCTAATATTACAATTTCCCTCCTACTTCTTTATCGTCTGCGTTTCTGCTCTTGGATCCTCCACATCGTCCTTGCCTCTGCCTTTGGGCAACGGAAAGCTTTCAGGAAACATTTTCGCTCCTCATCTTCTTCCGAAGTACCTTCTCGTGTTCAGCACATCGCATTTCCCCGCAATGCACTTTCGTCTTCATAAGTAGCACTTCTCCGAACCCATCCTTACACGAGGGGATAAATCGAACCCTTTCCTTCTGTTGCTACGTCGATACCACTCTACATATTTTTATGTGCAATCAATAGATACTACGGAGGGGAATGATTATATAGGTGATACTTGTCCAGAATCGTTTCCTTTCCGAACCCGCACTGAACAGGAAAATACTCCAAGTCTCTAAAGGGCAATTGTATCTATATTTCTCTCTTTCGATATTTTGATTCATTAAAGCACAACTTATCATTCGTATTGTAATATATTGCCACATAAATAACTTTTAATTTGACACGAGTTTAAAACGGAACGTTCGCGATGGAAAAGAAAATGATGAACGTCTTGAACTGTCGTTGGAAAACGGGAATTCAAGTACGAAGATGGCTTTCGTTCTAGGACAACCAGAATCGCATTTACTTTTATGATTCCGAGCTATTTTTGTTCGAAACTTATTTTTTATTACTACTGTGCTGAGAGTTCAATCGAGTTTCAAATGGCATATACTCGTTGGGTGGTGCACAAATTAGCACACTCGCTCCGTCTTCGCATACCTGTTAGCGATGAATGTTAAAGTCTCGAAGTTTTTGCTCGATTCGTCAAAAAAGCGAAGATCAAATGTTGAATTTTTATGAGAAAGGGGAAAAGATAATAAATCAGATAGACGACTGGAGATAATTGAGAGATATCAGGGCTTCTAAGACACGGCTACCTTAAGCGGTGTTGTAGAGTTCTCCAAGTTGGGCTTCGAGTCCAACTGGAGTTGAGCTCGAAAATGGATGTGAAGCTTTCGTTCGATTTTTTTTCTTTCTTTTGCGTTGCCTTGATCAGCTTCTGGACTCTTGCAGTAGTTCTTCTTGCACAAGTGCTCTAACCATTTGCGGATATGTAACACTACCTTGCGCGTGTTCGTGGTTCAGAATTATCCTACAAGTATTGCCTCACAAAAAGACTTTTTTTTAAAAGATTTTAATAGCAAATTTCTTATCAATGTACTGCAATAGTAAAGCAATTAATTACTTGGCCAGGTACAGTAAGGATTACAGTATATTACTACGGAGGATTCAAATGTATACCTAGGCAATAATGATGATAAAATTATAATACACGAAGTATCCATTACTTGAAAATATTCAGCTTTGCTGCTTTTTAAGGCGAATTATCGAACGTTTAATTGTATTTAACCCTCTATTTTTTGCGTCGAATCAACCCTGTTCTCATGAGAGTTCTCATTTGGAAAGGGCAAATAGGGAAAGAGATCTATTTTGATACCATGATAGTTTCCTCTGAGAGATTTCAACGCTCAAAGGTGCTCATTTTTTGCAGTTTTTCAGAATACCATAATAAGTCACTCTGGCCTTAATACAGAGTGTTCGATTCCCATCACGTTCATTCCCAGCGTACGCCGAATGTGGCTGAGTGAGATGTAGCCGTCCTGGGAGACCGAATCAACTGTTGGGGCAATATCGGTGCATATTGGGACCATCTTAGATGTCATGAGCTGCTAGTTGAGAGGTCGAGGCATAGAAAAACGAAACCCGGTTATTGCAAACGTGCATAGGACGCCCTACATTCTGCTGAGAAAAATGTCAGTGTTTGAGAACAAACATCGCTCATTAGAAGTTTCACAAATACAGACGGATGATTTTTATTTATCTCATCGTACCTGATTAGTTATAAATCTAAACTCTTACCATACTGGATTTAAAAAATTTTTATTCGATGTTGGCTTCGAATGAGTTGGACTCAGAGGAATTTTGGAGGCTACAGAATTAAAATAAATATGTTTAAAGCTGAGTGTCTAAGAAGCCATTAAATGTAATGTATCTTGAATTAATCAGGAAAATATTCTAATCCAAGAATATGCAAATAATAATTCTTCCAAATAATATTCTCCAAAAGCTCCGAATAAATGAAAGGTTTCAGTTTACGTAAAAAGTATTATACGTGTATATCGTATAGAGATGCATTATATTATCATATCAATATCGAAGGTCTTACTCTTTGTTCCCTGATATATTTTGTTAAATCAATAGAAGCCTTGATTCAAATATAAGATAAATATCCTCGGATCAAAATATGACGAAATCTCATCCATAATAAATTTTCTGCATCGTAATTAAATGCGTAGAGTGGATTCGGTGATATATCAAAATGTAGGCATCGAAAGCGTAATGATGTTCAGAGTTCTGATTTACAGCCTCCATTCAATTCCTCATTACATTCCATAAGTGCCGTGTTTGATGTAAATTTAAGGCTAAAGTAACTGCTCTTGTCAACCCGGAGGTCCTAAAAACCCAATTTGTCCGGAATTCAGAAGCAATCAAAGGATGGCCACATGCTGATAAAAGGGACGTGTCCTGCCAAGAGGTCTGTATAAATAATTCCCGCTTGAATCGAGTCGTGGAATGAATCATAAGGACTTAGGAGAGGAATTTTGAAAAGCCTAGGAGACTTCCACTTTTCTTAGAAAATTCTACGTTTCGTATATTTATTACGCGTAATTTCAGAACACCTTTGAATATGAAGTTCCTATATAACAGAACCATGCCCATTAAAATTAATATTTGAATTTCAACATAAATATTGAACGTATTTCTATCTATATAGTGATTGAATGCATTGATATATTCAGGGATCGGAACCTAGCATCTAACGTATCAGTTGAAACAATATTTTCGCGTAATTTAATGTTTATAGAACGTATAACATCATTTAAACTTAAAGTGACATTTTATAAAGTACAAAGGTTTACGGAAACTGAAAAGAAGTTGGCTATTGAATGATAGTTACGCATTATATTCTTTTTATTTCTTTATAACGTTAAGATTTTCAGACTGTATCTTCTAAACACGTCCCTCACTCAATACGAACGGAGTCGGAAAAGCAAAGAAGTCTATGAGCGTCCGAAACCGGAGCGTCTCTCTCTACACATAAATGTTTAATACGCCACCCGTAGAGAGGGCGGATGTAGTAAAAAAAAGCCCCCATCACGAGGAAGGAATTTTCAGTCGAATTAATTTCTCTAACGTAAATACATCAACCCCGAACGAATTTTTTTCTAGGGCATAAAAGAGCATTTCGCAGGTGCAGCTCCGGGCACCTGCTATTTTCATTTGCCCCTTGAAAATCACCCGCGTTGGCGTGCGCATAAGAGATTGCGTGAGTGCATTTCGTGTTTGCGTTTCCTTAAAGGTACTGGAAATTCGGGCGATCGGCGAATGGACTTTTTTTTCTATTTCTTCCGTTGCCATCGTAATCATAGGTTCCGTCGATCGGATGGAAGAATTGGGGTAAACATCTCCGCAACGAGTTTCATTTAATTCCACATGCGATTGCCACTTTGAGAATGCGTTGAGGAAATGGTGTTTCCGAATGCGGTTTTCATTATCTTCGGCACACGAATCCTGTCAATGTGGGTCTCCTTAATTGAATGGACCCATCGTGGAGATGAAATGATCTATTCCGCACGGCGATTACGAAGAGGGATACGTAAAAAGGGCCAATTTCGATCCCAAAAAGGATATGATGATGGTGTCCTTAATTTATTTTGAGCAGAAGCTGTCTCTTTGGGGGATTTTAATATCAACAAATCATGAGATCTGTTGAGTAGAATGAAAGAAAAAAAAGGGACTGATTTATTTGCATGAATGTGAGCCAACGATGGAAAGGTATGTTTAAGGACGGTTTGTCTTGATTAGTTCGATTCTTGTGAAATGAATTTTAATATAAATGAGATATTTATTTTGGGAATATCAATGACATGTTATATCTAGTTTCGATCTATATATAAACTGCATATAATAGAATCGTGAAATGAGCTATTTAAGTGGATTTTTTAACATCTTCTATGGAAAATTAAATTGGAAACCCTCTAAATTTCGTGCCATCTTTTCAGCTTGCTATATTAAGTCCCTCAACTAACAGCAGAAGATTTAATTTAGAACGGAATACTCATAAATGAGATCTGAAGCATTTCATTGCTTTCACGAATGAATTCGTCAAAATTCAACCGAATAATTTCGTACTTTAATAAGATAAACGGGATGAGTGCTTCTAAAACCCACCCTCTACTTATTTTTACATCGCAACGTAAAATACGAACCCTTATTACGAGGGAAAACATCTGCTAACTGCTCTCACACAAAAACATAGTTGAGAGAAGGGAATTCAAATTAGCCCATAATTCATAGGGTACGACTTATTTAGAGTTAAAAAATGTCACACCGAGTCCCTTTCTATAGAAGCCCAGTAACAGAAACTGGCTTAAGCGCGGGTCTTAAATTGAATGGACCCCTTTCATCATATCCGCACAACTGTAAATTAAATACGGGAATAAATTCGGTCATTTGGCTTTTCAACCGAAATAATTCAACGTTCTTCTCTTATGGCGGCTGACATAAGGCCCTATCCTTGACACCACTCTTCTTTGAGTTTCTATCACTGGGTGGGTGTTCTATTTCGGGACCATAATGCACCCTTCGCACAGCACCATTTACCATCGAAACACACCCCTTTAAACGCGGGGGAGTGGTGCTCAACCCTTAACTCGATGGCACCCAATTAGCGCAGCTTCCAGAGACTTATACGTGCCATTGGGTGAGGTCCAAGGAGTATAAATCTCTTTTCCCCCACGACACACATCCCTACGCAAATACACATCCCTTACTTGAGTCGGTAAACTTTCCCCCAGCGGCTGTCGAAGGGGAGCTGCACCGGGAAAAAATAATGTTTTTCGTCATGGGGTGCTTCACTAATTTTGGAATGAATTAGGGTGATTTGCGGCTTATCTAACGAGGGAAAACAAACTGACGCAAGTTATTACCGCTTTTTAGTCATCAATATTCATCGTGCGACAATCTACATTTCGCATATCAGTTAGTGCTGCTAAACGAGTACGTTTTGCATTACATTTTTGATTTAAATATTCATAATTTTTCTTATTATTTCACGCAAGATTTCTAAGAAAGAGGTTATAATCTTTATTTCAATATTCATATTTTAAGTATCTATCTGTCGAAGCTGAAAAATTTTAATGAGTTGTATTCATCTTAACTATGTATATTTTAATACTACGTGTAAGATATGTTGATATGGTACCTGTTCCAACCAAGTACAAGACGAAATTTTGAAAATTAACGCTCTTTTATTTTCAAAAAGATGAAGCAGAGTTATAACTAAAAATTTAGAATTTAGTGATTTTAACACTAAACTACTTAGGCTATGATGGGCACTTAAAATACGAAATAATTCTAAAAATCATTATGCGTTTTTACTACATACTGCAGTTTCAAAAATGTACCAGCTTACTTTCCAAAGTACACAGCGATGTCCTGCGTAAATATATTTACGGGACCAGTTTTGCTCTGTGTTAATAATTTGACATTATCAATCAGCTTGAAAAAAGCGAGGTTAGAATCGGCAACACTGTTAAGGATCGCGTAAAAAAATCGTCCTATATGAGACCGAGTGATGGATGTCTTTATTTTTGGGGACAGCACTTTAAGGATAGACGACCGCACTGGGTGCAGTTTTGAAATGGCGTCGGGGAAAAATAAATGGATTGACGGCGAGAGTTTTGGCGGCTGAGAGGTTTTGTCACGAAGCTTGTTTAAAAGGACACACGGATTTATCTACGAAGTCGGCGGGTTAATTGCTCGGCGTTTGATCTTCGGTCGAAAGATTTACTTCCTTTTTTCTTTCGTGGAAATGGTTGGAGTAATTGAAGGGGATTTGGAGACACGGATCCTACATTAGAACGAAATTAAGTTTGGCACAATGTGTGTCGAGGGTATATCTGTAAAAAAATGAACTAGAGACTGAAGCATATTTGTTGCTTTATTTTTTAGTAATACTTGAACATACACTTACGCAGCATTTCTCGTGCTCAGGAAAATAATTATTGAAACTAAAAATTCAATTTAATTTTTAATTATTTGGCGGTTTACGTAAAATAGATGTTCTTATTACTTGTACTTGATGACCAGAGAATTGGTTGCAGAGGAAAACATGTATCAATCATCATACTTATTTTAATGATAATTAATCATATAGAAAATAAGTGAAGCCATAAGCTAGCTTAAACAAGAAACATAATTCATTTTATACGAGAAATTATACTTATGAATTTCTTTCAGTTAGAAATATATCGAGGCTCCAATAAAACAACATCAGTCAACATATTACTTTACCATGATTATAACAAATGATTGCAATTTTACTTCGTTTCGTAATTCCTCCTTGGGCGGTCTACACCGTAATGCCAACAGCAGCCGATGGTCAACTTCATTACCAGATGTCCTTTGAGTAAAGCCGCCTCAACATACGTACATAAAAACACATAAATGTCTCGATATGCAGTGATTTTATTACATAATTATAAATTATAAAGTCCCTTATAAAGGGGTGCTATCTTCCATTTAACGAACCGCATTGTTATACGCCTAAATTTCTTTCGCCCTAAAAAGGCTCGAAGACGTTAATAAAACCATAAGTCGAAGCCATCAAAGGCACGAGGGCACGCTCTCTGCCTCACGGTGGTCTACATAATGTTCCGCTGTGCGACATCGTCTCAGCAGAAGAAAACAAGCAATTTCGCGTAGGGCACAGCGACGTCGGGAGTGGAAGAACAAAGAAACGGGAGACGACAAAGGGATCTCATTTGTGCTCCCGGGAGGTACGAACGGTGAAAAAATTAAGTGGGAGTAGAGAAATATGAAGAGGCCTTCGAGGGAAAGAGAGTACAAGTCGTTTGTCAACAGGCTCTCGTTGGGGCATCACGGAGTGTCCGTTTCCCTTAGGGAGGTCTACGGATCAAAACCGAGGGGTGTGACCCCATCCTCTCCTTGATGAAGGGTCATTAGGACGATTTCTTCCCGGGTCATTTCCATTTGAGGGAAAAGGTGGCACGAGAGGGGAAGAAAGAGAGATGACGTGGTAGAGGACCTCCCAGTCACAGCAATCTCTCTCACGCTTTCACTGTCTAATGATGTTGCGTAAAAAATTCCAAAAATGCTATCTTGATGGATTCGAGAATGGAGACAAAAAGAGATGTATGCAGTTGTGAGCATTCTTGCTGATTTTCCTTTCTTGCTGAAATTCTTTCCTTGGGAACGCGAAGAATTATGTTAGGGTGGAAATTGATTGTTGTAAAAATTGGGAAGGATTAAAGAAACCCTAGTTATGGCAAAAATTAGATATACGTTCAATACGTAGAAGGAACCCTTAGGTAACTGAATCAAAAGAATCATATAGCAAAAAGGGTTATTGGGAAAACAGTACGATAAAGTTCTAAAAAAAGGAACTATTCATTAAAGAACAGCATATTAAATTAGGTGGATATTATTAGCGATTTAATCATTTAGAATTCGATATGAAGAAAGTACAGTACGTATATGGAAAAGCCTTGTAAGATGTTAAAATTAGAATTGATCATTCTTCCATTAATATTGATCAAAAAGTAACGATGAATGAATAGGAAGTCACGATGATGCAATAGAGCTTGAAATATTATTAATAAGTTGCACAAAGATGCCTCGCATATTCAATTCGACCAAGCTTTAATGATGTGCAATTTATTATAATGTTACGCTCACCATTACGATCATGCGCAAGACCTCAGCCATATACGGTTGTGCTCCATCTCTGCATTGCATGAAGTAATTCAAAAGGAATATTTTTTCTGTTTTTTCCGAGGTTATAGTTCGTCATCCATCCTTTCTGGATGTAACGCGCGGTCATGTTTGGACCACACGCGCGATATGGGCGGACCGAGGGCTTCTTAAGTTTCGCGCCGTAAAGACGGACGGCTCCGTGCAATTTCGATGCGAAGAACGCTTTGGACGTAAACGGTCGTGCTTGCGTCCAAATGGCTCGATTATCTCGCAAGGCTGCAAATCATTCGGACTCTATATGCGAAGGGGATTGCGTAATGAGACTGCGTCTCAACCAAACTGGCGAAAAGATTCGTGCCGATCCACGAACAACGTTTCTCTTTTTTTATTCACGAAATTGGCTTGTGAACGTCTGAAACTGTAATCGTAAAAATATCACTCTGAGATTAATTGGAAATTCGGCTGATTATAAAATGGCATTTCGGAACGTGATGAGATCTTTCGCTGTTGATAGGAGATATGCCAGAGAAGTTTCTTTCCTCCAAAAATTTCAATTATATCCTACATCTAAATATATCATATGCGATCATTATCTGGTTTTGGAGTCTTTCAGTAATTTTAATATATTGTTATGCTCCAACATCCATCAAAATTGAAGAATTAACAAAGTAGTATTAAGTTTAACGTGCCTAACTAATACTGAGTTACTACTAGCGAGATATGTTCATGTTTACGGAGTGTAAACCATAAACAGTAGTGTGTTTCTAAAATGCAAAAGAATTATAGAAACATGTTCTAACCAAAGACATTCATATAACTTAAGAATACATTATAAAAAAACATATTTAAGAATAAACTTTAATTCATAAATTACTGAAACAAAGCAAGTTTCTTCTTCATAATATCTTGCACCATGCCCTAATCATAAGCCACCCACCTGTCCTTACTGAACACTGCTTTGCATCAATGTACGATTGTATTACAGCTACTCGTAATTTCCCCTTGTTAATTCCGACATGGATAACGATCAGAGCTTTTCTTGACGGTTATCGAAGAACAATACCATCGTAAAACAAACGGAAACATAAAGCGCGTCCGAAACGTAAAAGTGCGAACCCACGGCTCCCTGAGAAATGATTACGGTGCAATAACGAACCCGTGCGGGGCACCGACGAGCAACGTCTGACCGAGGGATTAGCAGCCAAGCGCCACCGTCTGTGGGAACCGAGCTCGATAAACTTACGCACGGACTCACTCGACCAAAAAACCGACCGGCTCGCGCGTCTTAACCGGATTTTTCGATAAATAGCTCCCGAACAGTAGGAAAGCTCCTCACGAGGATCCCCAAGGCGAGAGAGATAATCCTCGTCGAGTCATCGCAACCCAAAGAGGATTCCCTAATTCCCCCGAAAACAGGGCCTTCCACCCGCATACCGAGACGCTCACATGCCTCGTCGGAACCGAGGAATTCCTCCCGTAAAAAGGGCAGCAAACCAAGGACAGCCAAAACACTACCAGAAGAAGATGCAGGCAAGATAATGGGATAATCCACCCGGAAGAAGAGGAGACGGACGTGCGGGGAGTGAGGGATGGTGGGTGGAGTTGCAGGAAGGAACTCGCCTCCCACGGTGGCCACTCGATATAGAGGTCGTACCTATTCCAAGCATCCCCACACCTTACCAAAAGCCCATTCCTATAGGATCGAAACGTCACCGGCCTTCCACATTCCACCCGTAGCGACACCCTCCGTTCACAACCACCCCCGGTTTACAACAGTGCAGATCCCCAAATGGTTCCTACAGAAGCTCACGAGTACGCTGCTTTATTTTTCACGAGAAAAAATGAGTCCGCTCCCTCCGCGGTTTGCTGCAGGATTCCCCTACCACTTAGTACCCCTCCTTCTGCAGCACCACCCACTCCGACTATAGTCGAGGACAAGGCTTCGGACCACACACGAGCTGAAGGATGGAGGGGCGGCGGAGGATGGGAAGGTTTGGAAGGAGAGGAAGCCGTTGTGGAGGAGGGTGAGGGATGGATGTAGCACGGATGGGGCAGTGGGGTGGGGACTTCTCGAGAATAAGGGATCTGTGTAGAGAGAAAGATGAAGGAAGAAAATTGAGAGCCGGGACACATGTGAATAGGGACTAGTGTGAGGTATTGGTTTCAGGGGATATAGGAATGAAGTCATTGGTACCGACTGATGAAGTAGGAAATCTTGGGTGCTTTTCGAGTGGGAAGATCGCGACTGTTCCTTTCCGAGTCGTCAACTTTTGACGAGGAAGGTCTTCGGACGTCGACGGAGAGTGGGGCTTGGGAATTTCTGTGGATTGTTTTAATTTGGACATCGTGGTGGGCGATGTCTTCTCGGCAGACACGCTCCCGCCATTACAAGGGGACAAGGGGTCAAGTCAAGGGGAGGGTCTCGAATGTTCCTCGAGGGAGGGGTGGTCCGCCTCAGGGCGCTATGAAAGCGTGGCGATTTTGGAGGTTTTTTATAGGGAAATTAGATAGGGAAACGGGAACACTGAGTCAAGGATGTTCTAATATATCCGGTGGAATCAAGCCCATATATGTTATTAAGGAGAACGGAACTATAAACAAATTAATGGTATCGGATTCTAAGTAAGGACTTCTGAATTAATTTTTGATGGAAAGAGTTACGAAGAATTGGAGGGAGAATCAGGTCAGGAAAAATAAAAACTAATGGAAGAGTAAATGAAGGAAATTACTGAAGAATTATATGAGAAATGTAACGCTTTTGATGTCCGAATCGGATTCACTAATGGGAAAATGAATTGAAATTATAAATATATTTTATCATCCTATTATTGGTACAAGTATTCAGTATACATTTTCAAAAATAAAAGTGCTCTAAGAAAAGAAAGAGTGAGTTATGAGGTTGCATAATACAAGGATCGAACAAATTTTTTCTCCGATTATTCGGAAGATATCATTATAATGAAAGCTGCCTTCATTAAGAAAAAGGACAACTCTCTGGCGTACTTTTCTAAGAACAAAAAGTTTCGAGTGCGTTGCTAAGAGCTTTCTAAATTTTACTCTCTTACCGCTAAACATGTTTTAACTTGGATCCCAATGCAAACAATTTAGGGTATGATGAAAAGTGTAGCAGAAAGATCCGGTGTCTTGACAGAAGAATTATTAAGGGCCCTACTTAAATGGATGTGGGTTTGAACGGGACTTCTTTTTGTGCAAGAGGAGTTCATCGCCCCAAAAGATCTCAATTGTGGTAATGCAAGAAACACTCGTCGGTCATGAATTTTATTAATGACATGGTCAAAAAAATCCACCTCTGTCTCCATTATCTATATTGTTAGAAACCTCCGGGAAAGAAGGTATTAGCAAAGTAATCCATAGGGATCCAAAATGAAAAAAATGCTTCATATAGGTAAATACAAAAGTGATTTTTCACTATCAACAGATTTTTATTTCCAAAGTCAAATTTCTTAATGAATGTTTCCTTTCCTATAGAGGTACATGTTTGGAATTTTTTCTATCTTTATTCACTTTCTGACACATCAAACTATGAGGCTTAAACTTTCCTTCCGCGGTCCCGACGTCAGAGAGTATAGAATCTCAATAAAAAATCGACCTATTCCACGTACGCACCGGATGTTTTTGTCATATCAAAGAACAGGAAATAGTTATGTCCGCGGAGGCCTAATTTGTCAAGGCACACAGAGAGCAACTTTTCCCTTGGATGCTTCATGGTTGGCGGAATGACTGCTTTCCCCTTTGAAGTTACCGTCTGAAAAAAGGCCGCTCCCTCTGTCGTTATTTTTGCATTATCACAGAAGCATACGAATCCACGTATTGCCCTCAAATTAAAGCGATATGACTTTTTCATTCTTAAATTCAGACAATTTCGCATTTGTAGGGAAGTAGTTCACAGAGCTGTCAAAAATGCGCTGCTCTCTCTCTCTAAGAATGATGGATTGTGAAAGGAAACGATTTTCACGCTCGATTTCGGATAATTATGGCATTTGCTTTAAATTGAATCGCATCATAACACAAATTGACCTCATTTATAACCTAAAATTTAATGAAAAAAGATGGTGAACTAAATGCTTCCTTGGTACATGTATCTCTCGGGTAGTCTCTTGTAACTGTACTTTCCTTGAATTAAAAAAACGAAACGATTCTTCAGTTTCTTATTGTTTAAGAACAGTTATGACGATATGTTAACTCTCAAGCCCCATTACATTTTAGTTTTTTAAGCTCAATTTGCGCAAAAAGGAGTATGCTAGTGCGATGATAACTTTGCTTTAATGTAACGACTTCCCTCTATCACTTTCTGTAAACATACCCTCTACAAGAAATTCTAAGAGATGCCTTTTTCATCACGGTTTGGAAGCTACTGAAGTATCAGTACCACCCAAGTATGGTGATCGATGGAAGATACACATATTTCCATCCTACGCTTCTTGAAACAGATCTTTTGTGACTTTTATGTGACATCGAAGCATTGTATCACGGACTGCCTCCGAATCACCTGATTCGACCGACAGAATTAGATATTGAAGGGAAGCGCCGATAAAACTGAATATAATATTTACCGAAGCCTTCGACGAAACCGGTCCGAGGGAAGGCGGTGAAATTCGGGATAAGGAGTCCAATATAAGACTGGAAGGAGGAAAGGTGCTTCCATTAGATTTCTCTGGTATCTCTCGCTTATGGCCTCATCATTTCAACCGAATCACTGGTCAGACCTTAAGTAACCCAATCAGAATCAATTTGGCTGCTACCGGTTGTTCAGCGGATGATAAGATCAGACTTCGGCGATAAAATGGAAAATTTATATCTGAAAGCGGACCACAGCCGATTTTCCCAGAAAAACTATAAATATTCATACTTATAATTTTCGCATTAGCGTATAGGTTGATGTAATTAAGGCCTAGCGAATATATTTCGAAATATCAATGTAGTTTCTGCAGTTCATACAGTTTTGAAATCTAAATTACACTAAACAATTTCGTACTTTGTGGAAATGTCTAATTTTTAATTAAAGCATAATTTTTAGTTTAATCTGCTTTAATATGATTGATATGCTAGAAAATCATAATGAATTAATGTGGTAAATGAATATAGGAATTTGAATTTAACAATTAATATCCTTTTACAGTATGCAAATTAGAATTACTAAAATAATTAATTTCGTAATATTTACAAGAGAAAAAAAATTAGTTTTACATAAATTGAATAATATTATTAGAATAATTATAATTAAAATTTGATATTCAACTAAATATTGCATTAAACTCGAAGAAAATACATTTTAATGAAAATATAAATGTCAAGTAATTCAAATAATTAATGAAAGACTGCCACTATTTATTAGCATAAAAAATCAAAATAAATTGACTCAGATATTGTCCTCTAATTTATACAAAGAGCATTAGTGACAACTCTTAACGTAGAAAATTGATTGCCTTACGTCAACTTAGTGCTGCTAAGAAGAGCCAGACAACAGCTTCTTCTGATAGTCTAGCAGTGGAAGTTCAATCCCAAATGAAGTCCTCATTATTAGAGCCGTGCCCATTTCTGCGAGTGAGGAAATGATGCCGGTTTTAGAATGGGAGGAGGAATGGTATGGGAGAAAGATACCGAGAGGAAGCCCATAACTTTGCAAGGCTTCAGTGCGGGGAATACGACTCCTCCGGTTTTTCCTATGGTTGGATGCGTGGGTGGCGCAAAGAGTGGTGGAAATATATATATATATAAGGGGAGTGAGGAGAGCATCTGAGCCGAATTTAAGTGGAGTCGAGGAGGTGTGGAGAGGGAAGGATGTGTGGTTCCCCCTTTGTTGTCTTTTTACGCTGCGTGCGGTACTGTACACACACTGCGGCCGGTGGTTTATGGTCGTACCCGCTCCGCCGCTCAAGACAGATCGATGCAGTTAAGAAAGAGGAGTCGAAAAAAAGATCTTGATTTCCAGCCTAAATTTCGCAAGTGTCATCCGCTCGATTGGGCAGAGGTTGCGCGTTTTTCATGGAGATAAAAATGTCTCCGGTTTCGAGGTTTGACGGAGAGTTGGGTCACAGTTACTTTCGATTGGGTCGGATAGATTTCGAATCATCGATACTGATAATCGATTATCGAAAATGAGAGTTTTCGATTTTAATCGATTAATTTTGGATTGCCTCGATACAATTTGGCCAGGAGTCTCTAAATAATTTCATTTCAGTCATTACAGGTTTTATATCGATTTCTATTTAAAATCAGAGAAAAGAGTTCCAAAACAGGTGTAAGAAACATACATTCAGCAGAAGAACAAGTAAATCACGTAGATGTAATACACTAAAATTATCCTAGGAGTATAGGAGAATATTTAAAATGAAAACGTGGACCAGGATCTTAAGCTATAACTTATACTGTCTCGGTCAATTCATGTTGATCTTGTTCAAGTTGCTTCAACAGTTTAATATGAAGTTATCTGTAATTTTCTATTCATTTTATATTGTTTTGAATTCAGAGAACGCAACGATTCTATAAAGTTATCTAATTCATGGATTTGTTTTCGAAAAGAAAGAAAAAGAAGCGCGAAGCATCCGATAAATGTCGCGTGTAACGTGAAGACCAGAGAGTTTATCCAAATCCAACCAAAACAAATCTAAAATACGCAGCAAGGGTTTGAAAGGGGAGACTGAGGAGCAAAATATTTTCGGACGCGTATACATCTCACAGAGCCACCCATATCGTGAGTGAACGTCTCCATAATCTTACCACCGAAGCTTTCCCCTCTAAATATTTTCCAGTTCCTCGAAAAGTGAAATACGGGGGCCATGATAGATCACCGTCTACTTAAGAATTTTTAATGGGCTTTTTAAGAGCTCCCCTTTCGGATGAAACGGGACTGTGGTTACCGCGGACTCCTAATAAAAATTTACGATCTCCAAAGTCCCAGACGCACTTGTCGTTTACCGCTTCTTTTTTTGGGATGTGCATGAAAGGTGGGCGTCATTCTATTCGTGGCCCTCATAGGATACGATGATTTTTACGGACTACTTTTTTTCCTTCGCCCGGTTATTTATTCTTCGGCAAACATTTTCCGAGGCTTTAGTGCTCGTGAAAAGAGTTTATTTAGCCCCAGATTTATCGGAGCTTAAGTGAAACTGCGACGGATCCGGACCATATATATTTCAGAGCTAATTGTCAAAGAACGATACGTAAAGACTATTATTTGCGTGGTTATGTGACAAGTTCTCCGAACGCGTAGTTTATCTCGGATTGTTTACACCTCGGCTCAGTCGTTAAGGGGCTCGCATGGGTATTGAGATCAAACATTTTTCATCGTTCGAGGGGTTCTTACTCCGACCACCTGTGGCGCCACTCTAAAAAAGAATGCGGCTTCGCTTTCCGATGCTCGTTCATAATTGTGGCCACCCATGTGCATTAAATGAGGATTTTTATTGTTCCAGTAATAATTCCTGTTTTTATATTTGGTTAATAGAGCTAATAACGGTCCTGGGGTTATCTTTATGTACCCGAATATTGGGTCAATAACCAAGAAAATGAGAGTATTAGTAGAAATAAACTTCTATCTTCTGGTTGATTAAAAAGTTTTCCATGCATCCAAAGGCCCTTAAATGAATGGATTTCATATGTCTATTCTTCAGGTTTGCTTCAATCATTCTCTTAGCTTAGTTTGTAGTTATATTTTAACATTATTTATTATAATTTAATGTACTAATAATACTCCTGGACTTACAATAAAGAGTAGGATGTCAGAAATATACATGATTCCCCAGCCCATAATTAATGGCACTAAAACTGAGCTCTTTTAGAATATCAATTAGGTAAGTTTTATTCAATGTAATGTCATCTTTCAAATTTGATTTCCTTGTAAAATTATCTCCGCATAAATACACGTTAGTTTTTTTTTTTAATCCATGAACACAGCGTTGCGTTTATGCAAAGTGAGATTCGACATTTTTCGACACGAATTCCTTCGGATTAGGATTTAATAAGGAAAATAAAACAAAAGGCGAAAAAGTCAGTGAAAAGTGGTGGAGCACGCGTTCTGCTCTTGTGTCAGTCGGAAGCTAGTGAAATGAGGAAACATGGCAACGCCGGAGTGGGTCTGGCTGCGTGAAATGCTGGACCCCCCTGAATCGAGTAGTAGTAAGGGAGGGGTGGGGGAGAAGGAGAGAAGGAGGAAAAGAATAAGGAGAGAGTGATGAATGAGGAGATGGGGAAGATTCTTGGTTTTGGTCCGTTAATTGCAAGTGTTTTGATCTCTCCAACATATCGACGAAACGAAGGGGAACATCTGTTAGCGGATTAAATAACGTCTGCTCTCATGACTGCTCTGATTATTTATAATTTGAGCTTTCATGCCGAAATCCCTTAATGTGGGAATTCATCCCGCACTTATCTTTAATTACCAAGGACGGGTTTTCTTTGAACCTTTTATTCTGCACCAGACGCTCGTGAACTTGACCTCGAAATTGATACTTCTCTCAATTTGCCATTTTTGGGTCTTTGCTCATCGAATTATGTTTTCCTTTGAATTGTAAGATGTTTATCTGTAGCCCTTCTCCCTTTCGCCAAATTCATTCGCAATAGGGAAGGACAGAAAGTACAGTCCGGATAATATTACTGTTTCCAAATTACAATATAGGAATATACACCAACTAACTAAGATAATTCTCTATCTAAAGGAAAAAGAAAAATTATAGATCGTCTTGCATAGTAGTACGAAGGTAAGAGAATAAAATCCTTTTTCCAAATTTTTAATTCTGTAAAAAGGAATTCATAACTCGTTTGTGTCTAAACTCATGAATGCAAATAATTTCATATATATGAATGTAATAATATAATTCTCAATTTTAGGAGAATAAGTTCAAGACTATTGAAATTATGTCACGGTTTATTAATTTAATAATTATTATAGCTTATAGCATATGGAATCAGGATATGATAACGTAAAACATTTATTAAGTCAATACCGTACCTTATTGAATCGAAATACCTATTTTAAGTAACAGAATGACACCAGAATGAATCTTAAAAAATCATTAAATATATTAAAGATATGAAAATATGATTAGCTGAAACTTAAATGGGACGTTTATTTCATTGTATAAACAAAGAAACTTTATAATGCGTACTAGCGCTCTCTATTCCTTCTCAGAAAACCTTTAGCCAGTAAAATATATTAGCAACACAATCTAGCCACAAGTTTCTCAAACGGAACAGCGGCCATGCATCGCAAAACAGACGGATACAGTGTATCCTCCGTGCATCGGGTGGAAAAAAATCGGTCCATTCGGATGGGTCGCGGTGTATCGAGAGGAAGGAATTGGTCATCGGGCGGGGCGCTGACAGGCAAAAGGGAAGCGTGGGCGAAACAAAGACGCAGCGGTGGCAGAGAAATGGACCTTTTGAGAGACGGTCATTTGTTTGGGCCAAGTACACCGCGTATGGGAAAGAAGGGCCTCGCGGAAACCCACAGCGGGGGCCAAAGTGGCGATTGGGGAGGAGCGGTTTATTTGATGGGAAGAGTAATATATATTGGACCTTTCGAAAGATCTGGTTATTCGCGGAGGAGAATTCGTGTGAAATTGAAAAGTTAGCTCGTGGTCCAAATGCGGACATCTTCTCTTTTATATATTTATATATCTCTCTCTGCGGAACTGATGCGAATAACAGAGGGAAAAATACGGGGCGAAATTTAAAAGTTTCAAGCCTGTCGGAGAGTTTATTTTACGATGCTTTTCCAAAGGGAATCCCCGATGAGAAGTGAGCTTATCTCTTTCCACGCTTGAACGTTTAATGAAATTTTGGTCCGAATAAGATGTTAATGGAAAAGAGGTGCTATTCAAAGGAAAGAATTTCTGCTCCGGGTTGTATCGTTCGTTCCATTTCGCCATTCTTATGGTTTCCTTTTTTGAATTTTTAGAGGGTGAACTCTTTATATTTGAAGTGTACGTATTCGGAACATATCTCAATACAATTTTACAACTAAGAGCAAAATTTTATTTTTGAATAAAGAGCACATTTCTAATAGAATTTTTTTATGTAATTGTGGATTGGTATTGAAAAAAATTCGAAGGCGTTTGTGAACTCAGAGAGATCAAACATTCGTGAAATGTTATGAAATTGTTTTGAAACCGTGTTATACTTATATATTAGGGTATTAAGGCAAATAAATATCTAATTTAAAACGTAATTAATTCAGTTTATTGCTTCACTCTCCCTTAAAATTTTTTGAGCGGTCGGTAATTGGATTAATCAATCGATTTGTAAGCCAAGTTCCTATCTAGCGGTTTTTTTTAATTTCTACAATATATTACTACCTAGCGTGAATTGTATATGTAGTATTTTAAAATGTATTAGCACAGTTAAAGGCTCTAAACTCTGTTACTGGTCATTGTATAGTCTTCAGCTTTTTGATCCCACTCAGCTTAAGGATACTGGATCTCTAGGCCGTACCTTCAGAGCCCTCCGAACTACCAATTCCCGTAGTCATGCAGTACCATATGGCTAAAACGGTATCCTCTTCAACTTTATCAGAGCATATCCTAGCGCATTTGAATCCTTTATCCCATAGAATCAGTTAACGGTGAAGGGGACCGGAAGACGAAAATAGGCGTGAAAACTCCGAAAAATTCTTCGCTCATTAAAACCGCCACCTCTCTCCAATCATGCGTCTCTATGAGAGAAACGTCAATCACTCGGCGGCACAAAACCGCCCTCCATCGGCCAGAACGTTTAACCGCTCTGAGGCGAAAAACCCGAATGATCGACCTCGTGGGCCATCTGCAGACACCATAATACGGCCTTAATGATCGGAGATCTTCATCCAGATACATCGTCGGGTAGAGAAACATATCCGTGACGCTTCGGCCGAATCATGACAAGCGTGAAGAGGAGAGAAGGCCGCGATAGAGGACACGGAGGATCTGTTGGTGTCGAAGACGTGGGTGGACGCCGTGTGTGGGAGGGAAATTGAAATTCGCCATTTATAGGTCGATCATCTGGAATGCATCGCAGTCTCCGGAACAGCTGGTGGGTGTGGGGAGACGGTTGTAATCGGTGCGGGGTGTAGATTGATTAAGTCGACGCAATTAGCCTCGCAACGGTGGAAATCGGAAGGGCAGAGTTGGTAATTGCGGAGTTTTAATGAAAGGTGGAGGGATGGAATGGAACAAGGTACACCGTATCGATTGCAGTACATTTATTGAGGAGAAAACCATGCGGAATGTTATCTGACCAAACGCTGACTTGTTACATGGCGTTTGTAGAGTTATAGTTTAACGTAACATTTACGAATGGTATCGTTTTGTAATGGTGTAGCATCTACCTTCGAAGGTTGTTGCTTTAGCTTAATTATGGATGGTTTTTAAAATATATAAGTATAGGAATGGCTGACAATAAGATATATATAAAATGAGAAAATAATGTAATTTGGTTAACCTAACAAGCAATTCAAAAAGACTACCAAAACGTGTTCGTTACTGAAATTTTAGCTATCAATTGCCTTAGTTTAAGTATAAAATATATACATCGCAAATTAAAGTTCTTCTTCTTTCCCGTGTTTTGGCTAAATATAATCCATTAGATCATCCTATGGATTAACCTTCCTCGAAATTACGGCGCCACTGCAAGCAATGTCATCTCGTCGTTGAAATTATTCCACCACTATCTTGATCTCCCATCCTATGCTGGCATTCCTTTTGAACTACTGGGAATACAAATTAATCTGGTTCACTCAGACGCTGAATCATTTCAATCACTGTCAGAGGGATCGCTTCTCCTGGAAGCTCCTTTAGCCACTCCACTTCCCTCTGCACTCGAAATTAAAAATACCTGTCGCGAACGGGATTAATACATTATCGCCCACCAGAGAGACCAATGAAAATAAACACTCTGTCTTCCCTTTCACCATTACTTTGCGAAATAAAGTTGCACGAAACCCATCGCTTTTTATTTATATACACGCGTGGGTTTAAATATATACAGTTTGAATTGAATGATCTCATTTTCCCATTCCAAATTCGTGCAATGGTATTAGTCTTACGTAAAGTACGTTGTTGTAAATAAACGCCAAACTTTCAAGAAGTTATATTATTCTTTAAAATAGGGCCCTGAAAATTTGAACAAGAAACATACGAATCCAAGAGTTAATTGCTTGTAAAATATTCCAAATTAATTTAGTAATACGAGTCAAATAAATAAAGTAAGAGATGATAACTTCAGGAAAAGGTTTTTACGAACTTAAATAGACCTCTTTTTTCAAATTTCTTTCCTCAAATTATATAATAATTACTCTTTAAGAAGCTGAATATTTAGTAAAAATATATAAAAATTAACAAATATTCTCATAGAAATAACAAAATTCAAAAATCATTAGTTTGTTAAGATAGTCGATATAGCCGAGCCAAAGCAAAAATTCGCACCCGAAGAAATCATAAGATCTTGATGAATTCAGCACCATTTTTCCGAGTTAACATATTAAATATTGAGATAAGATCATGAGATTTAGATTCGATAGATGTAAGGTATTTGGGATCCGAGGAATATCCAATCCTAAAAGTCCACTTTTAATCTCAGAAGCTCAGATAGATCGGAGAAAAATCAACATCGATATTTTCCTTCCGTCGAGGCATAAGCGAATGCATGGCAGTAGATTACGAAGTGAAGACGAGAGATGGATAGGAAATGGCGTAGGGAATCGCCTATGGAGAGATGTATGAGGGAGAGAATAAAACGAAAAGAGATAAAGAGGTGTGGGATGGGATCGATTAATTGCTATTCGTCCCTTCCCACGCAGTAATCCCACCTCGTGTACTGTGACGTCGATGCCTTGATGGATGTATGACCAAGGCGGAATCAGAATGAGGCTGGAGGAATATCAGTGTCGATGAAGAGGATTCCAGGGAATGTCGTTGGAGAAACGCATGAGATCGCGACACGACGATGAGAAGAAAAAAAAGACGTACGAATTCCTGCTCTTTTGGAAGAGATTTCAATCAGATCGTGAGATGGATACCACTGAATTCAACCTCTGACATTATTATTCAATATGCTACGATTCGTAATTTATGGTATGTGTCATTATGAATAGCTGCATTATTGATCAGAATGTTAGAGAATTCATTCGTTAGGTGATTTATGGGTATAGAATATTTATCGTCATAATTTTGAAAGTATAGACAACTTCGAAATCACCCTCCTGTCTCTTGAACAGTCTTCAAAACAACGTACTCGTATATAATAAAGAGGCATTCAAGATTAATTTGTTTTGGATTGTTTAAAAGATAAAAAATGACAATATCTATTTATAACATTCAAATTTATCAGCATTCATTATTTTAATATTCTCTCAGTACGAGTATATAGATTACAAATAGTAGAGAAACGTTTTATATAAAATGGAATTGATTTAAATTCCAGTTTCCACGGGTTGCCCAAGAGAGCTCGCTCAATGATATGCCATAAACCTCAGAATCAAATAACTGACATTAGTGAAATCGCTGTACCTTTCAAATAAACAATAGAATGTATATCGATGAGCGATTTGGGAAATCGAGAGGTCGTGGTCTTGTTCGATACGAAAGCCTACATCTGTGGTTAGGGCGGAATCACGGATTAGGAACATTCCCAAAGAGAACTCCTTTTATTTTTGGTACGGAAAAGTAGAAGCTGGGACCGGATGAAAAAAGGCCGAAAATGAACAGTTGGTAAATGAATGGGATCGATTCGAGCGAAATTCCTTCCATTACTCATCGATTGGGGAAAGTAAAGAAAAATCGACTCGATTGGTGGCCCTATAGGAAAAGTATAGCTCGTGTTACCTCAAGTTACGCAACTTGTTCCTTTCCGGACGAATGATTTGCGTTATTGGGATTTTGGGTTCGGTCCCACGGGATTATTTATCGTCCTTTCGTAAAAACAACTACATTCCCAGATACAGTACACGGAATGCTTTTGGATGGTAATCTTTCTCGAGCCTGGTTCTCCTGAGAGAGATGGAAATCGACGGTAAACTATTATGAAATATATTTGAGTTGCGAAGTTTAAGCGCCTTTTATTGAGTAACCCCTCACCTCAAGAAATAATTGAGGAGGTTTTTCATATTTCGTATTGTATTTTCCTATTGATAAATTAATTACATTTGAATTGCTACTAAATACATATTATATTCTCGTCTAATTCAAAACTAAGTATAAGAGTCAATATCTGGAATTTTTCCGATCGAAAACATTGCGCAAAGATTTTTTTGTTGACGTATATTTTGCTTTTCAAACCTAATCATATGCATTAATATTAGGATGAAACTTCAAATAATTGGACGATAATTAGGAAGTAAAGTTATTCTAACAATATAAAGTATATTACAATTTCCTCCATTCAATTATGTTGCTATGGCAAGGTAAAAGAATGATTACAACGGAAATGAAAACATCAAGTTAAAGGCAGAATGATTCGCTGTTTGCGGAATGAGTAACTAATGCTTTAATTGACAAATACGTATGAAATTATATGAATGGAAACGTTTAACCATTCAGAGAAGAAATTTTTTCACAAGAACGAGGAAAAACTCAACGGAAACTATTCACCTCTAATAACTCACAATCTAAACGTTAAAAAAAACTCATACATGACTAATTTGAGGATAATGACGGAATGAATAAAATATCGAATAATGTTTCGTCAATTTGCCAACTCGGAGTCTTATAGGAAAAAGGTCTTTCGGAGCACATGTCGAGTCGCCGATGCGTAAAATCGCGAGGAGAAAAGCACTTGGACGAGTTAAAAGAGGAAAAACGTGTCTACGGCAGATCCCAAAAGGGAACCCATTTCCTTCCATTCATCTGAATTTCAGAGCGTTACGGAAAAAGCTCTTTACTTTCGGATCTGTTAACGGTTTGCGGTGGAGGAGAATGGGTTGCGAACCGAAGGGAAATCCAAGGATTTAGACGAAAGAGCAGCAAGAAATGGTAATATCGAGATGCTGATGGAATTAACTTTCCTCCTCCTTAAAAGGGTTAAACATTTCTTGGAAAATCATCGGCTGCGAAAGAAGCGATAAGATGCTGCTAATAGGTTTGAAACCTTTCTGCAACCAGTAGGCTTTTCGAGCTCTCTTTCGACGGAATGACGTTTCACTTTTGTTTTCTATTGCATTTAATTATTGCCTAATTATGATCGACTATTGAAAAAACTATGAATACCAACAATATGAACGTTTAACTTCAGTTTTAATTAAACTCCGATTCTATAACGTAGGAAATTATTATCCGTTAATCGTTACTTGATCACAGGAAATAGCGCTACACTTTTATGTTTCCTTCATAAAGAATGAGGTTAGTAAATCGATGAGTTCTCAGGAAAAAACCCACCTACTTAAGTAATTGTTTCTGCAATTTTCGATGAATAATCGTTAACCGCATTTCTTCGGAAAGAAAAAATCGCGTCATGTCTTCTTTATGGGAAGGCCTAGGGTTTAATGAGCAGAAACGGAATTTTAATGTTTCTCGTCATCCGGGTAAGGATGATCATATGTACGTCCATTCAGAAAAAAATATTGCTCAAAAAGAGGTTACTTAGCGTAATAATTATAAATCAATTCTGTAAATGTATATTTCTAATATCGGCAGCGAAAAGATTTAATTGATTTGGAAGATATTAATTATCAGAATCGTGAAGGACAATAGCGTTGAAGGTGCCAATATGTGGTTTGTTATTAGAAGATACGGAACTAATAAGAAGATAGAGTAATAACTCCATCTTATAAAGAAATGCTTCTGTTCAATACCGATTCTGTTTCAGCAATACAATAATTCATCTGAAGAGAGAAAAAGATATACGCATTTACGTTTTGAAATGACAGAATAGAGAAGAAGACATGAAAATCCCGACTGTATTGAATACACATAAACTAAGTCGGATGCAACGTGATATTTTTGCTGTAAAATTAAACCATCACAGTGACATTTTGCTGTTTTTCTTTCGTTCTTCGAATCACGTATCCCACGGACGTATTTACCTCTCATAAACAACATCTCGCTTAATTCTAACCCACTCCGTCTTTTTATACTCCAAAAGGACCTTCTGGTGGCTTGTCTTCTTTTGTGAAGAATCATGGGAATAGAGTGCTTGGAAGGAATACGGAATCGAAACGATGGTCTTTGGAAGCGGTGCGAAGTTCAATCAGTTGAGACGCTTTTTCCCCCATTTCATGGTATGAAAAAAAGTTCTTTTTTATGGAATAAGAATGAATTGAATTGAGTTGTACCGCATTTAATTACGGCTTTAGGTTCTTAATAAAATATGATTCTGATATTATTATAAATTTAATGAGAGTATAGGAATAGATAAATAGAAACATTAGAAACATGATAATTATACAGTGACGTTTTCTCATAACGACAAAAGAAATCAGGAAGATAACTTCCTTATATTTCATCATCGGACTTTTTTAGATCAGACTGAAACAAACTTTCATTCAGAAAGCCTCCTTTTAAATGTTCTAAAATCCGCCATCCTCTTCAAGAACGAATACTAGCTACCAGAAAAAAATTTTAAATATAACTATATCCACATAAGATTAATTCAGAGAGTATAAATTTTTATTTTGTTTGGATTAAAGATTTCAAAATAACTTGACACCAAAGTTTTGAGGTCGAGAATAATATTAAATTGAGATTGATGGAACTATATTATGTAGAGAACTGGGCGAAGAAGATGAAAAAAGGGTTGTGTTGGTAGAAAAGGAAAAAGGTTTAGGGGCAGAATGGAATCGGTCTGTGGGCAGCGATCCGTGAGAACGCGTCGGTGAAAGAAGAAGACTTCAGCATCCGAGATTCAGCGATTGACAGGCGACGTTTCCAATTAATCAGTTTTCAGTGCTCTACACCTGAAAAAAAGGACGCACTAAAATTTTTTGACCGCCGGCACTCGAAGAATGCAAGTCTCCTACATTGTAATGCGAGCTGCTTCGATGGAATGCGATTAATGGCTGTAGAATTACCACCATCATTATGATGCACGACCACTTTCCGTTCCAGGAATCTTCATCTTAAACGGGTCCGTGGTGCACAAACCATTTTTTGATCGCTGAGAAGTACGCGAATATCCGGCGGTGAGAATTTGCAGTTCTGAGAAGGGAGGGCGACGCCTCAGGGCCTGATGAAAATTAGGGCTCCCTTTCAGGTTCGAGCGAAAAATGTAATGGGTTAATTCATCCTGAATAAACACTCATTTATCTTGTAGCTCCAATTCAGATAATGGGCCCTCTTGTATCGTGGGATAATATAAAATTCTGCGACTTCTTACAGTTTCGAATATAAGCTTTAAACTTATAAGTAAGAAATTTCGCAAGAATGAAAAGTATTGACGTAAATTTACGTTACGAATATTAAGCTTTTTGAACGATTTACTTTAACACTAGATGTCACATAAACAAGCATACACAACACTAAAATTTCTAGGAGACAGCTAGGTTGTAGAGAGAAATTGCTTCCAAAATCTTCATCACTAGTAAACTACAAGAATTTATTTATTTTGGCAGTAACAAATTCTGTTACTGTACCAGCAATATTTTAGGGTTATTTAAATTTCGCATAGAACTGGACACACGAAAGTTTTAAACGGAAAACTAATGCAACCGTACTAGCAAAATTTTATGAATATATAAATATCGCATCAAACGAGGAAAACGAATAGCTTAAACGAAAAAAACTAATGCATCGTCTCCTTCTTAGAAACGAAATATACGTAGCACGAGTGGCAGGTGGATTTTGACCCCTTAAATAAACTACCGACAAATGACCACGACAAGAAGCAGAGTCAACATTCGGAATGAGCTAAAAAGAGTAGAAACGCCCCAGGGCGGCCTCATCTCTGTAACCGGCCCTGAGAGTTCCGGTCTACTTAACCGTCAGCCTCTGTCATATTGTCTCTTTTTCTGTTTCGAAAATTTTCCCTCTGACGTCTTAGTATCGCGGCGACCTCGCCCGCACAAAAAAGATATGTATCCGTTGTCTCGGAATGACAGGACGATGAATAAAATCATGCTAAACTTTATTCATGCGTCGAGCGACGTTATTAAGTCGGACGGAATCAAAATATGCGTACGAAGGACTCCCTTTCCTTTACGGAATCGCGGTCTATTAGCTCCGTTGACCACCCAAGATGCCCACACGCACTCACGCACTTGCATCCTCCCCTCTTAATATTCCCGGATCACAAACCACCATCTCCCGAGATTATCTCTCGCCTCGGTTTCTCTCGGAGACACAATAGGGCTTCCCAAACACCGTATCGATGTCTCCTCCTTAACATCCTCTCTTCTTTGCCCTCCTTGTTATCCTCGTACGTAACTGCCATTCCGATCTAAATACATTGTTTTCCGGCCGTTTTAACGCTTGCCGTTGCTTCATTTCCAAGGGCACCACTTCTTTCCCAACTTAGATGTGTCACTCCTACGAAACTGGAATCCTCCTACGTTTTCCTTCATTTTCTACAATGTTCAACTGGCAGTGAAAGCTAAGTGGATATCTTTCGCTCTTCTCCTTAGCTTTAGAGGTTGAAATGTTTCGGTGTCAGCTAGGAACACCTGGGTTCGATTCCCGGCGATTTTTGTTTTTTCCGTTATTTTTCGACGTATCACTTTTGTCTATGTAAACTACTATTACACTACTATACAGGATGCTTTTGCCTTAGCTCTTTGGTTTCTTAAGTTAGAAACCAAATGGAGAGCTCACTTTTTCAAGTTTTTCCCTTCTAACCTGCATTATTTTTACTAAATGATATTGCATTATCAATAAACTTGAGAATAGTTAAAATAAATAATTTTATTTTGAAAATACAAAAATATTTTTTTAATTCATGAAGTAGATCATTTACGTATAAGTTTTAATTTGCTTTTTACTGCTTACATATTTTCCTATAAAGATTCAATTTCATTCCTTTGTATCATTTTAATTAATTAAAAATTATTATTTAAATTCCAATAAAATTTTCTTTACTGTTAAACGCAAACAGATCATTTATCATTTCCCTGGTTCATTCTTCCTTGCCAGGAGATTTCGTAAAAAAATTTCCGCTCACAATATTTGCTCATCGGAAACTCCCCAGAACTAGATTGCGATAACCTGTGTTTCCGCTACATTCTTAATGTCCTGAAGTTTTTCTCGTAAACATAAATTTTACAATATAGTATAACAGCGATAGGTTTCGGTGTTAACTTACGAAAGAACAAGTCTTTGGAGAAACCAGAAGTTTTAAGGCTTCTGAGAGGGCGGAAGGTAACCTATCCTAAAATTGACTGTCGAAAATACTTCGTGAATGGAAGGAACTATCGAATTTCAGTTCAGTCAAAAATGTTATTAATGGTGCTATTGGTGTATTTTAACGAATGTCAAAAGTCACTGCTACGGGAGGAAAAATCCTTGGGTTTTCTTCGGAGAATGCTGTGAGGCCACGATCTTAGGATTCCTCTTTGTGTTATCCAGTAAAGGTGGCCGTGGGAGGCGAATGGACTATCCCCGTGATATCATCGTCATTGACAAAGAGAAGAATAGGGCTCCTCGATTTTCCGCCCATAATCTCGTATGAATGAAGACGTGATTCACAACCTCTTTTCTTCATCTGCCGCTCCAGTTTATCACCGCCAACTTTTCAATTTCCTGTTTCATCTACGGAAGAATTCACTTTTCTATGGCCCATAGAAACTACAATTCCCGCCTCGCTTCCCATCTCTAACTTATGACAACGATAATGATATAAGTCCCACACGCGAGCATAGGTTTTTACGCGTTGGCTGAGATTTCGTTTCTCGGAACTGTGTTACGATATTTTTGGGTTCTACCGCAACAGTAATGGCGTGCTTACAACAGAATAACAAATTGAAGCGGCATTTAACCATAGTTAATACATTTTAATAATTTAAAAATATTTTATAAACTAATTAAAATTCATTTTTCACAATTTCTCTAATCTATGAACGTTTTTAGGGTTGAAGGATAACAAAGTTGGAAAAACATTTGTTTCTGTGGAATCTATTTAAGAAAATTTAAATAGATATGTGAAGAATTATCTTTTTTTACTTTCAATGAACCAATATTATCTCCTGTTTTGAGATAGAATAGAATAATTAATGTAATATTTATTTGTTAGGGCCTACTTTTCTTTATAAAATTATGACACTGTAAAATGAATTCCTAAAAATAGTTCGTAAGATACAAATGTACGATAGAAACAGTAGCTAATCTTTTCTATTGTCACCGAGACTTGAAAAATTACATTTCCTTTTAATAAGTTCGCCACCACTTTCATACCAACCATATAGAACTCGGACTATATCGTGTGTGAGATACACTTCCCATTTTTTTTCTTTTCCCCTCTCCATTCGTTACGGAAATTCCTCGACTAGGTGCTCCTCCCCGATGGGGTAAAAATGCGCTCCGCCCTTTCCAAACCTCTTGTGTTTGATCTAAATTACAGCGCATCAGAAATGAGGGTCGTCCCATTTCCCAAAATCCATTGTTGTGTTGAGGGGAATCGGTGGGAGGTAAATGGTGGAGGAAAATGCAGAACGAGAAGGCGGATGTCGTCTGTATGGGTGGCATGCGAGAGTGTAGTATGTATAGCGTAACGGGCATTATCGGGGATCGAAATTCCTGAAGGCGCGGTTCGTTCGTTGCGCGTATGTGTTCAGACACAATCGGGTCGGTTAAAAGGCTCTTGTTGGGACTCGTTCGATGCCCCGTGGGCGTCACATTTAAATTGGCATTGTCTACTCGAGGCGCTGCACACCTTCTCCCAGCAGATGAAGACGTTTTAGGATTCCTCCACCTCTCACGTGAGGTTACTGGAATAAGAGAGGATGTAGTATCCTCTTTGTACGGCGTCATTCAGTAAGGTCCCACTCGCATTTAATTGTATTTATTTAATAAAGATTTTCTAAAGGGACAGAATCTTATGTCGGTTACTTTATCGTGAGTAGCTTTGCAGAGATTCATTGATACGCATAGATATAGTTGATTATTTTTTCCATTTTGAAAGTCAATGTTTGTGTTCGCAAAATCAATCTCTACTATCACCACATTGTGCTGTATTTTATGTTAATACGGAATTGAAGAATGAGGTCTATTTTACGTATGTATATCATCTTCTATTGATTTCGAAATTATATTTACCGTATTATACATATAATGTTTACTCTATAAAATTACAAAATCAGCCTTTTGAACATAAAAATCGTTTCCTACGAAATATAATAAATCTTATAATTAATCATTCACCTCTTATTTAATCACCAGAACAACCTAATTAATAGTTTCTCGTGTTGGCAAAAAATTAAAAACCAAAATAAAATATAATTTTATAATTATATACATACAACATTGTATAATATTGTAGGTATAATTTTCCTTTAAGATTATCTTGTTTTGTATCTCCTACAGAAAAACCTCAATACATCGTACAAGACAATAGTTTTCGAAAATTAAACATAACAAAGGACCCGCGTCTCCCCGATAGAGGGATGCATGGAAACCGAAATAAACTTCGTTTCCCTCTTTGTGTATGTGTACGTATGCGTGAAACCCTCTCTTTGCGCGGCATATTCTTTCAGTGGAAGTGGCGTGCGATAGCGATCGGATGAGACTCGTCAAATTAAGACGCAACACGCTCTCCTCCCTCAAACTCTTAAAGTCTCCTATTTTTCCGGCTGTCGCCTCGCATCCGAAGCGAACTCTGCGCAGAGTCGCTTTACGACTTCGTGTTGGACCCTCCCCACCTCCCAACGAGATTCCAGGTAACAGTTTCATTCGGATTTTTTTTAAGGATTCGGAAATCTTATCCCCTGAACAGTTCGAGTTTTTAAAAGCGTCGCTCGATTCCCACGACGGTCGTAAAGTGCACGGATCTCGTGTCCCCGAAAATTTTTCGCCCTCAGATTGTGATAGTGTTGATGAGCTAGGGAAATTTCCGACATGAGGTAATACTCGAAAATTTCCTCTCTTGTTCAAATGTGTCATGGTTAACCTTTTGGAGATTAAAGGCATGGATATTCTCTAAAATTCGCTGGGTGTTCATCAAACTGGATGTCTCCATTTTAATTCTTACATTGATCTGTTTCGTTTTAATTTATTTCCTTGCTTATTTATTTTCTATCTATGCTAAATGTTCAGTGATCTTCGGAACGATATCTTTATGAACGATATACATCGTTACCCCATGATAAAACTACTATCTGAGTCAGTTCATAGCCTTTATCGTTAATAAACAACTAGCTTACATTATCAGAAAGATTACACTAACGCTCAAGACGTATTTACAAGGACATTTCCTCATTCAGTAAGGAAAATACTCCCCTCAAAAACTTTGGAAAAGAATCCAGTCCACTATTATAATTTTTTCTACACTTTCAACAAACCAACACTACGTTTCCATGGATTCCAGGAACCATACACTCTCTCTCTCTAAAACTACGCCTCTTCTCACGAACTCCCGCACTTCCTCATACTTACACTATCCATACGAAATTCTTTTCCCCATCACGTACCCACGCGTATGTCTCACATGCTTAAGATTCCCCCGACTGCTGCTACCTCATTTCTGCAACATCCTTTCGGTATTACATCCATTATCATAGCAAAAACGCACCCCTCCTTTTACCCGACGTCCTCCGCACGGAACATGCATCCCCGCTGTGAATAATTCGGGAGACATGTCCTTTTATCGTCGCTTACTATCTCCGCCCTCTTTTCCTTTCCAGCCAACGTCCTTTAAGGGGACTGCATAATTATTTATAAGCGCCCATGCGATCGCTTCCATTAGTCACAAATTTGTCGACGGCGCGCGACTCTTGATTTTATTCACGAACTTTTCCGCAGCGGACGTTTTTTCTCCCCCCGCGATCCATCAAGGATTACGCGGTGAATGCGTAAGGTCGCCATTATGCACGCACACATAGTCGGCTACACGTCCTTGCGACCGCGAATAAAAATGAAAAAGGAGACGGGAACACGATTCTCGTAGTCGCGAATGGAATTCGAATGGAAAGTAATAAACTCCTGAGACGCTGAGGAAATGAATGGGATTTTGGAGGACGGTTCGGGAAATATATATAAGTCCAGATGGACGTGAGTATAGAGGAGATTATCCAGATTTGCGGAGGAGATGGTGGATGTGGGTACTTTGAGGAAGTGTTGGAACATCTTTTGTGCGATGGGTTTCGAATAACTTTTTCATATGTGAATGAAGTTGGGAGAATGAGTGAATAGGATGGAAAGATATCCATTCGGAAACCATGAGAAATTTAGAATAACATCGCGTATGATTTTATGAACATAAAAAACCGTGCTTTTTTATGAGAAGAGAAAGGAAAGTATATATAATAAATCCTTTGTATAAAGTTCCGAAAGGAGCAAGAAAAACCATCGTAACATCCCATCTGTCAAAGTTCCTACAAAACTTATATGATGTTTGTGAATAAATTCCTATAAATGTAATTCCATAAGTGAATTTAGTTTCCCTCATAGAATTCCAACGCATTTCTAGCGAACAGTTTTGTACAAGAATTTCTGCGTAACTTTTTTTCTACTCTTCCGTTAGTGAGAAATACTTAAATTACTTGAGAGTATTTCCTCGTTTTCCTCGGAATCAATAACACAATTGAAATAATTGTAATACTTTGGATTGACTAACGCAAACTATAAGGTAATTTAAATGGACGCGGAAATCCTAAGAAACGATCAGCTTTCATCCTTTCTCAGTACGAGAAATTAATCTCTTTAGAATTATCACCCATAGTAACGAGTAAAATAACGGCGTATTAAATCGCACACGGCTATTCTCCTTCGCAGTGACCTGTAATTCATGTCAAAGGCGCGAATACCCATTCAGCTTATTGAATTAACTCAAGCGAAGAATAAGTGGGTCGTTTTTCCCCTTTGAAAAAAAAGGGCGAGAGTATAGCAGGCGCACACAGACAAACCATCATGTAGCGAATCCCACGTCGCGTACAAGAGTCACGACTCTCTGCCTTCACACACGCACGTTGCGAAGTGCTGCTCTCCTTGGAATCACACACGCACCCTCAGCTTCCTTCCAGAGTGTGTGTGCCTTCTGGGAGAGCAAGACTGATTCGGATTATCACGCCTCGAGATGAGCCCCACAATGAGGTCCTCTGTCGTTTGCGTGACGCCCACGCGTGACATCCGACGGTACATATAACGAACAGTGGTCAACTGAGTTTGCCTTTTTACTTTTCTACTTCTGCTGAATCGATGTATATACTCATGGGAAGGTGGTGATGTAAATCTTCAGGTATTTGGAATGACGACCGCCCGGTCGTTGGAAGACCTCAGATTGTATGCGAAATATTTACGTAGGTAAATATAGCTAAAGATATAGAATTAAATACAATAGTAAAAATAATATTTGTTCGATTGAAATTCTGATTATTTTCGTTTTTGTCTGTATATTGTTTTAGTATGAGAAATAACTTAATAAGTGTCTTATTTAAATCTTTACGTATTCACTAACGCAAGATCATTTAGTATTCGTCACGGAATAGCTTTCATTTGTTTACTGCTCTTTCTTATAAAAGTTTCATGGTAGAATCATAGAAAGTCTCAATTTCAGAATCTCCATCAAATGGACCCTCCCCATAAATGGAAGATAAGTCCAAAGAGGGTCATCGAAACAAATGACTGAAATCACCTCCGATGAAGTCATTTGTTTTTACGTATCTCGGATATAATGGGACCCTTCTGTGAGTCACGGAATGTTTAGAGGGCCTTGGAACTGCGAAAATTCCAGACAATCTACGCCGAAATTAAGTTACCTTGGCCGTTTGTGTCGTGACCGTAAAATTAGAAAGACGGAATTCGAGTCGAATCTCGAGCATTAATTTGGTACGAGTAAACGCATCTTTTCAGCGTATATACACATGGTAAATTACGCGTATTATAGTCTTAATGCAGCCACGATTTATCTTAATCGAAGTCTATCTAATAACTGTAAGTTATGTCAAAATGTTACGTCGTAAGCTCCTCGACAAAAACCATCGTAAAATAATCCTAACAGGAAATGATCATTTGGAAGACTAGTGAACATTATTAATGCTTTTCCCCAATTGCCTATCCCGATGCGCCTATGTCCAACGAGAATTGACAGAAAATCTCTAAAACAGACAAAATCACTTCATCTACGCTTCATAAAACTGCTCCGAGTTCGTGGGAACTCAAGGAAATTTTATGGACCGCGGGTGAGTTAGGAGACGCTCTTGAAATACAAAATAATACTTCGTCTTCACCGCACCTTCTTCAAAGGAAGAGTTGAGGAACGTTTTATTTCTTAGTGTTCCTTTTTCCATCGGTAAGCTTTCCGGAAAGGGAATAAACTGTTTTCCCACGTATGACAGCGGAAAAAGTTGGGAATATCTAAATCCGATGTCTTTCTTTGTTTTCCCACGAGATGGGTTATTTTGGTGACGATACATTTTGGTTTTAAACCTTTCCACACAATGCTTATTATTATAAAAACAAGTATTTTTGATTGGAGTGAGAGAATGACAAGTTTTATAATTCAGTTCCTATGCATAATAAGCCATGCTTTCCTCATTTCTGATTAGATTATGCATATGCATTTAACACTTTCTTAAATCAAATGTAAAATTCAGGAAATAAAGTTATGTACACGATATCGTATATACTTAATACGTACGAATATTTCCAATGCTGATATGCCCATAAATATAGCCTTCGTTGAACAAATTTCTATATAAATACCAAGAAAATCGGTGATGAGTAGTATAAGTAAAATAATTTAAGTAAATCTAACTTAAAAAAAACTTTCTCAATGAATACTCATGCTGTGAAATGTAACACATTTTCGTGAATAATCTCTCTTCGACTAAAATACCTTAAAAATTGTCACTTTAAAACAAAAAATAAGTGATTACATCAATCATGCAATAAAACCGAAACATAATCAACAACCAAATTTGATCGAAATTAAATTAAATTTAATTATGATAGATGAATTCATTTGCGTCGTCCTGACAACCGTCCCGAATCGCCACTCAGTTATACGAACGGCTGAATTTGCTCGTAACGGAGAATTCCATTGGGCGCACATCCTTCAAAACGGACTTTAGTCATACGTCTCGTGGGCTCCGTTACAAACGAGATTGGCTGCACCAGCATGAGAAGGCCCGTTTCTCTGTGTTTTGTATTGCGGAGCCGAGCTCGATCCCAGGGAAGGTGATGGAGGTCGAAGGTTGCATTGTAGACGCCACCCACATCGAATTCCATGCCGTATATCTCTGGGAACGCCGCTCGACTCTTGAAAGCTTACCTGAGTGCACATTCGCCAAACGAACACGTTTCCACGATATTTTCCTTTGCCGGAGACAGCTCTCTTCTACGCGATGATATTGTAAGAAAAAGTACTACTCGAGTACGAACTGAGAAGTGTTCGATCCATAGGATTCAGAGAGCACGTGTGATTTTCTTCGAAACAGTTACGTTCCTTATTAAGTACCCGGCGAATGGATACCTGTAATTTACTATGGACGAAGTGAAGAAATATTACGTTTTTAGCGAGAGGCGATTTCAATGCTTGCGTGCACCTAATGTCTATCTCTGGAATCCTCTTTCACTCTAATAGCTGAAATTTCTGTCTCGCGGATGCCAAAATGGGTGAAACACCCTCGTGATATCTTTCTTGGTCCCCAGATGACCTCTTCGGTGCTTAGAACCCACTTCTTTGTCCTTTTGCCCATCCATCCTCTCCCTTTTAAATCAGCTAACGTAATAATTACCCGATGACTATTCTTATCTCGGAAAACATTTCCAAATTTTTTTACGAATTTTACGAACAGGATCATTGGAGTGGTACATTTGAGAAAGCTCGATTCAACACAATAGCCGCTTGAAAAATTGATGGTGACTGCTCTGTCGTCTCTGATAGCGTGGGATTCACTCATGGCATAATTCCAATTCTTTTTCTCTGTCCAAACAAATGGAAAGGATTTTTTACTGCTGTACGGCCATATCGAATTTTATGATACCCAGAGGAAAGCATTATTCACGTTTTTTGCCGTGTAGATGACAGCGGGAGAAATGTTTCACCTCTACAGTTCCGGTGCGCTTGATGAATTATTTGCGAGAAACAATGGCTACGAGAGAATTGGTGGTAATGTGAGTTTTGTCGCCGATCCTTTTCACGATAAAGAAACTTTCTTTTAAGCGAGTTAATCCTCTAAAATTCTTACTTCTATGATTTCTCTAGAAAACAAGTTATTTTGATTCAGCTTTTCCCTACTTTGCAATAAAATATGTGTTATTTTAAGAACGATTCAGTTAGGGATACTTCTCTTCGAGCAGGTATATCAATAACCTACTTCCAAATAAATATTAGATCAGTTGAAATGGTGTTTACTGGATATTTTTCTGAATATTCTTGCTCGATAGTGAATGTAATCAAGAAGAAAGGCTAAACTATTGAGTACCATTAGGTCATACAATGTCTTATCTCGTGCAAACATGAGCATTAATGCAGAATGAAAACCTTCTTCGGACCAACATCATCGTCACAAGAGAATTTTCAGGAATTTTTCCTCAAAAATCCTCCCAACGAAAATAACCAATACCCCCACAAGGTATTCCCACCCAGAGGAGAAACTTCAGGAAAAACAAAAATCAAAAAAACAACACCGTTTTCCAGTTCGATTAGGCCGGGGAAAACAGGTAGGAGATGGTTTTTAAAAACACAAAGAATATCCGAGAGAGTCACTATCCCACGCACTCCCTGTCACTTCGGTACGCGTGCAGTCTCCGTGTCACTCCTATTCCATTTTTTGGAGGTACTAAAACCGCCCCAAAAGCTACACAAACCTTCCCCTTTTTTTACAGTATCCAAAAAAGCTTTCGGGTGCCCCGAGGGCCCAACGGACGGCCGTAGGAGCTGGAATGGGTGGCCGTAGGAGGAGGAGTTGGGGCCCGCCCAGAGAGCAGAGAGAGATGTCTTAATCAACGTTTTCTGCCTCCCATCCTCTCGTACCCCATCCTCCCCACACTCATCGGCCATTACCATGACTTCTTCCCATACCCTTTTCCCTCCTCCACACTCTGCTTCCTTTCATTCTCGTTCGACTTGTGTTCCTTGCACTGTACTCTCGTGAAATATCTCCTTTTTTCCATATCACTGATACAGGAATCCCACGCTTTTTGCTGACTCGTCAATCAGATAGGGATAGAGGTCCATCGGCGTCGTAAAGGAAAGGAAATGATCGGATATATTTCCACGCCCAGTCCACACTATGTGAGCTTTCTCGTTCTCGACCATATTGGCTCTCCTTTTCTTGCCATACTGTCTCGAATTTATCGCTCTTCCACTCTTAAACGAGAATTTCCATCATGGTCTATAGAGTCCGGGATGTAGAGAGAGACCACGCTGTCCTGTCATTCTGACTTTCTCGAGGAAAATGTATGCCTCTTTACATTGATTCACTGTTCGAAACAGTCTATCTTTATTTTTTACCATTCTTCTGGTGGGAAATTGGTCTATTTCAGTGTCCGGACGAGAAATAATGAATGTGGCTACACGGAACTTAACCGTCTTTCATGTTTATTAATGGGATAGAACTAGCTACCCTAGGTTGTCAAGGTTTGGCACATCTGTAACACGTGAAACTTATAAACAAGGACAGTTAGATATGAAATATCTAGAGTATCGACATAAAATATATCTATTCCGAAAGAAGATTTGTCAACTGCTTTGGATAGTGTCTCCAGTGAATGTAAATCGAGGAAATTGTTTAAGCTGCCGCTACTTTAAAACTACACAATCGAAAAGAGATTCATAAATCATTCTACGTGAAAGTTATTTGATGTTCACCACTAGTATTAGTCAAGTCTTCTGGAATAATTCTGTAAAAAATATGTTCTTGAAGCAACTATATTAATATTTGTCATGAGTATTGATTTCGACAAATTAAAAATTTCGATAAAAAAAATAAATTTTAATATTTTTTAGGCTATAACTTCTCAGTATTGAGTAATATATTTAAGAACTAATTTCACATTAGTTTTGAACTACTTTCCTGTTTCTTCTGCCTTTATTTATGTATTTGTTCCTTTCATGTGAAAAACATCACGATAGAAAATTCTCACAAGCGAATGTTAATGCTGACTCACACTGTTAACTATAATGACAAAACATACATTCA
This sequence comes from Pantala flavescens, assembly GCA_020796165.1. Taxonomy (NCBI): domain Eukaryota; kingdom Metazoa; phylum Arthropoda; class Insecta; order Odonata; family Libellulidae; genus Pantala; species Pantala flavescens. The sequence goes on along the minus strand of CM036879.1, from coordinate 50,778,337 downwards.
ATATTTCTCTGTTAAATGCTTGCTTACATTATATTAAGTGCATCTTATTACTCTCTAGTTAGGAAAATGTTTCACCTATAGCTAGGGAAATTATAAGAAGACGAAATAAAACATCAGCTTCCCTTTTTTCCACTACAATCATTCTCTTCAACATGTGTCGTAAATTTAACCAATATTAGAACGATTGGTTGTCACCTATTGAGACTTTCAAAACCTCCTCTTGGAAACGGTTACGTTGGCACCCCTGTCAACGGATTCGTATGAATCAACCTCCACGCACTACGCACTCCGTATATACCACCTGATATTCCCTCCTTTCTTCCCATTCTTCTCGGCAGCCACAATGGTATATCTTCTGGAAAAGGGCCTCCCACCTCGAATCTTCCGGATCCCTCCCCTACCGCCCCCTCCACTGCCCGAAAACACGGCCCCCGAGGCCTCCCTACCGCCCCCGCCACCGGAGCCCACCCATAGGGTGTCTCGATGCACCTTCACCTGACTCCCTCATTCCACTTTATTTTACACGTCTTTGTTTTTTCCTCCACCGTTTCTAAGACGGTCTTTTCTTCTCCAGAACTCTTTTATTTTCGGGACAGATAACCCTTTATTTAAACTGCTGCGGATTGCCCCTTTTTTTGATGATTTTTTTTATTTTTCTCCTCCGTCGTGATTCCATATCCTTCCATCTCTCTTGATTTCATCACAGATGACTTTTTTCCATTCATTTTAATCTCATCGCATTTCACTATCTGTGTGGTCAATTCTCTCCTTTTTTTGGTGATTCATTATCTGTTTCCCAAACTTCAATTTGATCGAAGCCCATATAGGAACCGCAAGAGTTAACTTAAATGGCGAAACCACATCGTTGATTGGGAGAAATGGTGGTCCATTACATAAACCATTCATCAATGGTGACAGACTCAGAGAAATGATATAGATCTCTGCTGTTTTCAGTCCATTAATTGGACGTGTATTTACTCATCAGTACAACTATACTTTTCATATTATCACCAAAACTTTCCAATAAGGACGAGAACCTTATAGTTTCCACAATAATCCCCTTCTTATTCAATGGCTGTCCTCAAATTTACGTCCTCTCACATTTATTTCATAAACCTTTTATTAACGTATTCTTCCCGCGTACCTTAAAAATAAACGCAGCGTTTTACGGTGGTTGGGTTCCCATCCAAGGTCTCCCCTTAATTACAAAAAAAGAAATACGATGTCAGCTTAAAAGTCCGGAAATTCCGACCCTGACGAATAGGATGAGACGTTGGTGAGCGAATGAAGACTGGGAGATGAAACTGATTTGAAACTGGTGATCAAACATCGCACACTGCTCATTAAAAGTTAAATATGATTCTTTCGCTGAAAATTCGTGCCTTAAGGTAGTTACTCGTGGTTCCAGAGGGATCGAGTATCACAAACATAAATTTAAAAAAATGAAGACGACTTTAAAATTTTAATAGACTCACCTCTTCATTAAATATCCTAATTATAGCAAAATCGTCGCATATTACTACATAGTATGATAGTTTACTCGTAAAATACAACAATTTTAACGGCCAATAAGTTTACACGTGTTATTATTTCTAAATATGCTGAAAACCAAGAATCGCCCAAATAATCATCACGATGTATTTCCAATGGAGTATTTCGTAAATTTAGTTTTTAGTGATACTTTCTAGCATATGCATCTTTGTAAACTGCGTTTCTTCCCTCATTTTTTTTCTTCACTCGCTTAACAGCTTCATTTTCCCTCTGAGCCTTCCAACCTAAATTCCCCTTTTCCTCTGTAATCTTGTTGCATCGTCTGCCTTCAACACATGTGCTTCCGATTCCAGACGTAGTTCCAATTCAAATTAGCAAAGGGAATGGGCAATGGGAAGGAGCAATTCCCGGAGTTTCTTTAATGTGAATCCATCCGAAACGGTTATTAAGACGTTTCGAAACAAATGGAAGGGCGGGCGGAGGACAAGGGCCGGCGCCGAGTGACCGTTTTGGGGACCTCGTTTTCCCTTTTGATCACTTTTTAAGGTCCATTCTCCGTAATGGGATTTGCGATTTATGACGGATAAGAGACTCGTTCACATTTATATGTATTTTGGGGCGTCCTTGCTTAGAAAAAGCTCTTACTTCCATCTTCTGGGGGAATACATAACGATAAATGGGAAAATAAATTACTCGACCCATAGAAATCAATGAGCACAAATACTGAGAGGATTGCGAGATCGAAGGAGGTAAACTGTGTCTCTAAATAAAGATTCTCAAATGACCACATCTTATGGAGAGAGGGAGAGGATTGTATTGAGTTTGTATGGAAAAGAAGAATTAGATTTTCAAAAACATTTAATAGGCAAGAGTTTATTGTATTAATATTAAGACAGAGTACCTCGAAAATACTCTGATTGAAAACTTCTAGGCTGGTGAAAGTTTGTTAATAAAATATATTTGTTTTTTTGCGAAATATGAACAGAAACACCTGATTAAGTATTTTCATAAATAGAAGTCTGTTTGAAAAACATGTATAATATCTGTTATTATCGATGGTTATTGAATTGTATTCGAAAGATAGAGTATAGGATGTTTAGCGAAATATTTTGCGAGTAATCTACTCGTACAACTCGACAATAAGAGTAAATCACGGTGCTATTTGTATCAAAGTTCTTTTTCTCAAAGATGTCGTATTTACATTTCAATATTACGAACCTTATTTTGTGAACACATAGTTAGATAAAGCTATCTATCGATCATCTTACGATATTATATTTCTCGATTCCTTTTGATTAGAAGTATTTCAGCGCCGTATTATATTCGTTCCTCAAATATTTTAAAACCATAGTGACACAAGAGGTACATTCATCTTACATTCCTTCCTCAAACATTCTCTTAATAGAAAATTTATTTAAGATATCAGATTTTATCTTCACCGTAAGTGCTCCTTTTCCCTGTCAAATTATGTCGAAGGTTATAATTAACTGCGACAGAAAAAAACATGGCTCGCTAAAATATAATCATAGCCAACCCTTGGCTCATAAATACTGACCCTTCCGTCAGACATCCTGAGGTCATTTTGAGTCATCGGAAGGGAACGAATACCAGGAAAGAGATTCCATGAGAAAGTCTCTATCCTCTGAGATAATTCCATTCTTGGACTATAGTGAACATCGCATCGGGTTTTTCCTCCTCTTGTACACAAGGACTGCGATACGGGATAGAGAGGATGGTCCTGTAAGAATCAGCAGATGTACGAATTTTCTCACCTTTCCACCCTCTCATTCCACCCTTCAGATTGTCACTTAAACATTTTAATTGTCGCCTCGCTTTAATATTTCCTCTTTTTCTTTTCCTCGAATGTCGTAGAAATACGGTTCGACCGAGTGGGAATTAGCAGGGACGTCTTGTCGATACGGATCTCCCTATCGTATTCGCCACGACATCGACACTTTATTTCGGCATTCACTTGTTTAAAACTCTTCGCCATCTTGTCCACGATCCCAAGGATCCTATACGTTTTTCTTTTTTTTACGACGGTTTGTTTCCACAGCCGAAAGACTATGGGTGTGGAATATCTGTTATATAGCCGTTCTGAAATGGCTTTCGAATTGCCTTCCCGTGAAGCCGGATGGACTATGAAACTGCGAGGAACTCGTTTGTGGTCCTGAAATTTGCAAGGCCCTTTAATCGTCTAATCTGCGTTCTGTTTAATGTAAGAATCTCTAGTATTCTCCGGCTACCGGTTTTACCTTCACGCAGTCGTTTACTTTTCATCATCTTCTTTTTCGCTCGGGAGGTCTACTCCCACTGCACCTTTTATAGAGTAGCGCGGTTGACAATGGCCCGAGGGGAATCCATTTCGCCGCAAACCGTGCTGAAGCAGATGAATTTAGTGCGTTTCTATTCTACTTTTGGCAGCCCAGAGTGCACCTGCCATCGCTTTCCTCGGAAATGAAAAACCTTCACGCTACACTTTTGTCCGAAAACATCGCCTATTTTCCCCCAACGTTGACCGCCATTCAGTCGTAATATACGTGGAAAAGATTATGAGCTGTAAATTCTTCGAGAATTATTGAGGATGAAGTGACTAAGCAACGGAAAAAGAAAGAAATAATATCCTCTTCTTTCGGTGATTGAACGATAACATTGCAGCAAAACTTAAAAGTTGGGACTGTGTGTGGGCTTATGGTCTACAAGCAGTAAAGATATCTTCGATTTTAGTATCCTTTTGTCCAAAAGTCTATCCTCTTCGTAACGTATTGGACCCATCAGCATTATCCCTATGTATATATATCCTTGTATTTTGAAAGTTTTCGTAAAAATTTAAAGATATCATTGGATACTACACACATATTTTATCTTTACACAAAAAATAAATAATATGTAATTGAATAGACTGAAAATCTCTTTAGAGTAGTTTGTTGGATAAACAAATATAACATTTCTAAATATAAAATATCGAAAAATCTTTTACTTCTGGATCCTTCCTTAAAATACACGTAACTCTGCAAACAAGGCTATCAGTAATTCTTTGGCTCAAGTGAAATCGATTGAGGTACGATTACGCAATGGGCCGAAGAACAAACATCAACGAAAGGTTAAAAAAAAGACGGATGAGTTCACTTTTACTCCCATTCCTTTCTCTGCCATATTTCCTTCTTTTTATTATCCGATGGGCCTTCATTAACCGGCTCTCTTCATTACTCTACTCCTCACCTCCTCGTACCTCCAACCGATACTTAGGGATGCCCTTTCGGAGATAACCTGTCCGTCTTTCGGTGGGTAACCATTTCGGACTCCAAACATGACACAACCTATCATTCATTTGCCGTCTTTTATTTACCGCTGAGTTCTTTTTGTTTACGTGAGTATTCGCGTGCCGTGGCTGATAGGCGTTCGATAGCTGTAATCAGAAGGGGTAATAGTATCGAATGATCCGTTTCCATAGAATATTTGGCCTTCTTCATTGGAAATAGCGAGTAACTGAACTACCGATCGTGATGGAATGGAGGGACTTTAACTAAAAGTCGCTACGGAATTTCGTGCCGAACTTAAGGTATTCAATACGGAGCCTATTAATTCTCTTGATCAAAGAGCGGAGACCAAACCGGTGATAGTCTATAATATTTGATCGGAAATGCTTTTGGGTATCGTTGGAAAATTTCCGGCGGTGCAATCTATCACCGATTTTAAGATTTTCCACACTGCGCTTATATGTATCATTCACATTCCTAATTGGTGTATAGTAAAGGGTAAAGTAATAAAGGAACTTACCATAATCACAGATTTTCCGACGCTTAGTTTCTTCCTTTGCCAGTTCACGCTGAAAATAAGCATAAAAATTAATTATAAAATTATAAATATATAAATTTATAATGTATTTTCTAATGTAAAAAGTTTTAGCAAAGAGTTATAATAAACAATATTATTATAATAATATATTTCTACAATTAAATACTGAATTTAAGATTCCCAAATGGACAAAATAAAACAACCTAAAAATAATTTAAAAAGGAAGAATAAAATGAATTTGTATCTGTTTAGAGGATATTAGTATGTGGATCACAAACGAATATTTCGGTTCTAATATGAAATACTTATTAACACGAAATATTAAACTAAATACTAGCCTTGTATTTATGGAATAATTTTATAATTCAATATGAGCAGTTATAAGAAGAGATGGTATACATCCAAAGCAGTTTATTTGGCTCATCTATTCAGTGATTCTAGAGAAAGTTATTATCTTTTAATTTAAACGCTGAAACCAAAAACTAATTTCCCTAATTCACCCTCATAATCAAATGTTCTAGGCTTAATTACAATCAAACGCGATCTTTTTTAGAGACAGCTGAAGTCTAGGACCCTAGAGGCAACCATTCCCTAGCATTCGCGTGATAAAACAAGAGAATACTTCGATAAAATTACAAAAAACACTAATATCCCGCCTAAAGACTTCTGTTCCAATACTTTTGACGTATCAGAGTCACCTGCTGACGACTCGTTTCACCGGAGGGAACGTTCCAGGAATGCCTTCGAGAAGTATTATGGATCCTATAAAAGCATCTAATTTGTGAAACGCGATAGATCTCGCCTAGAATCTGCAGAAGAGCGATGCGAAACTATTCCGATGGCTCGGGGGCGAGGTTATTAAGAGAGGAAACGGAAGAAAATGAGCGGAGCCGGTGGTCCGAGTCTTCAAGAGCGACACGCGAAACTGTCCGAGTGCATTCAATTCAGCGGCCACCAAGAAATCAGGGATGACTGGGAACTTCTCACCCTCTGCTTTATTCGCCAATTCGACGCTGTCCCTGGGCGGTTCCCTCCCCATCCCACCATCCACCTGGGTGTTCCCCTGTCCTTCGAGAAACCAGCTCCCTCAATCAATTCTCAATTAAACGACGTGTGCTGATCTTATTGGGAAATGGCGACGAAAGGTCCGGCGATGGAACACGGCGAATACAAGAGAAGAAACCGTTACTATATGTTCAACCTCTTCGCTACGTATCCTTTTCTCTCTTTTAGAAATACACACTTCCCTTTCGTCCTTGGTTTATCGTTCCATAAGGTCGTTCTCAGAGATGGAATTGGAGATAAAATAATAGGAACAGAACTGACAAAAAAAGACATTCGTTTGAATCATATAGGTGGATTTAAATGATGGAATCAGCAGTAGCATCTCATGGATGTTAGTAATTATTCTTAAAAAGAGATCGATTCACTTTATCTTATGGAAAACTTAAAAAGCACGTCCTTAGTTGCAATTCCAGATTCGAACCGAATAAACTAACTCGTTTCTAAGGCAACCATTTATTAATTAAAAGGTAAATGTAAAATAACCTTTACTCCTCGATAGTTTGGTATTATATAACTACAAAGCTCTATCATCTGCTTTGCATAACTGTATGAATGCTCAATAGAAGCAGATAGTACTTATTGTAAAGATTTTCCTTGTTAATGGCATTAGAATCTAGAATTTAACATCATTAAAATATTTTCTAACAAGATATTACAATGTTAACGCACATATTATAAAAGTAACTTATCCTCCTATATATGTTAAAATGCAGATTAATTTTGGGATACTACTTTACTAATTTAGAAAGAAAATGATTCATCTCCAGAGCAAGATCAATCATATACCGATACATAGTTTCAACCTGATCATTATAAATCTCTTTAATGTTACGGAAAAACATTATTTGCTGCTAAAACTCTGGGAGTCGAACATAAAATTCCGAAATTGAAAGGATGACTCGAGGGGGAGAACAGGATATTCGGAAAAAAAACTCGCCGAGTAACGGGCATTCGGAAAATTCGGTTTTCGGTGATCTCATCCCCCTCCCTTACCTCCCCGCCTTTCACCGCCTCCTATCGGGCCTCCCACGAAACAATAATTACGTTAGTCCCGCTTATTCAGCATGCAAATGGCTCATTATATGCCCGGAGAGCGAGTCTTGAAAAGCACTCGATTTTGCCTCTTCGGAATCGCTTAAATAAATGCGAGCTTGATGGGAGCGGCACGAAAACGCTCTTCTTTTTTTTCTGATAAAAGAGGAGCTTCGCTTCCGATACGTGAATTAGGCTGGAGCCACGGGGTTGCTCGCCGTAGATTAGAGGTTTCCGAAAAGGGCAGAGTCTCTTAAGAGCACTTAAACGCTGCTTTATTCCATAATCATAACTCACGTATTATGCAAATATCAACCGACATTCGCGGGGATGAGGAAACTAAACGAAAATGCGCAGACGGTTCTTTTAACGAACTCTTTAAATTGAGCCATTTGATCATTCATTAGCTTGGATATGTTAATGATCATTGGCTCGTAATTTTGATCTTTGGAGGTCTGATTATGAAGTTTTCGATGTTGAGGATTCCTTCATTTCTGAAGAAGATTAAACAGAAAGGTCGGATGAGTTAATCTTGCTAATTATATACTTAAATGAATTCTCAGCTTTCAATTTTCGATCGAATCTTCAACAGCATTCAGTAGCTCTAGAAACAATTTTTGCTGAATTTCCACGTACATTTTTAAATTCCATTAAGAAAAAAATGATTTGTATTAGATCCCCTTACGATCCTATACGATTTGATTTTTCACTCTTTCAGACGATAAACGTTATCCGTCTTCTTTATAGTTTAAAATAATATAAGTGTATAATTTATCCGTACCGAATATAAAATCCAACTAAACGATTCTACCCCTCTATTTTTTGAACTATACTAAGCCTTCTACATTTATTTCTAATGTTGGTTGCTGTGAATAGAATCTCGCTTTCATATTGTAATATTATTAATCAATGCATAAAATGATCACAGAATTAAAGTGAATAATAATTAATCATTTGATGATATTTTTCTCAAAATTACTTTTACTCTACACATTAGTTCATTAAACCTATGGATATATGACCACGTATATTCTAAATTCCAAAAGATTCCATTTTACGCAATAAATATCGTAAAAAACATTTTCTGTCATAAATATTAGTCTTCAAACTAAGTTATCTCCTATTTTTACTCCAAATAACCGAATCCATCCCTAAATTCATAAAAATTTACAGCATGTGAGGGAATTAGAGCGGAATTGAGACTAAAACTCTAATCGAAAGATTTACGACGCGGAAATTTGTCTTGAATTACGTGAAAATCATCATTTGAATAGTGCGCATCAAAATCCATTTCCTTTCGCGAAGCTGAAGTGACATTAACGACTAGATTTAAAATACGACTTCGAGTTACTGCCCCCGGAGATAGATAGCGTTGGAAACGCGTCATTTATGCGAAAATTCAAATGTGAAATTAAAGGAGACCACACTGAATGTTAACATTCGATAATTCTCCCGACATAAATCATTCTTCGTATAAATAAAGCGATTAATCTCATCGTTCACGCTCGAAGGATAACTCGCGAGGATATAAACAGGGAATAGATAAAATAGTAGAGAGATGTGAGTTGACTGGAGAGAGGGGATAAGGCAGGTTTCCAATCAAACTGTCAGAGCAGCTCGAGTTAGTTCCGCTCAGCTTATCCCCAACACAAACCCGCTCCAACCCTCCCCACTGTGCCCCTTGGAGTACATACTTCCACCTAACCTAATGAATCTCCATCCCTCTTTGGATGAGAACTACTCTTTCTTTGAGAAAGGGTTGGAGAGGCGCGGAATGGGTTTCGGAGATGGGGAGGGTAGAAGTACCGACAAACGAGTTCTCTTACATCCTATGTATTCGTGTCCGTAAATTCCTTCTAATTGTGATTTCCCTTAACTTCTACGTTAGGATTAGAGGTCTTAGAGAATGAATATTCCTTTAGGGGCCCGTTCTTCAGTTTTAGCCAAATCGCTTATTATATTTGAGTTGCAAAAATTAAGTTTAATTTTTTGCAATGTATTGGAATAAATATATTTGTTATGATTGTTTTAAACATGTCTTCTGCTAGAACTTTTGTATTCTCATCATACTCTATACAGTCCAATAAAGCGTAATGATATAATTTTACGTATTAGATTAGGTATCAGAAATCTTTCATTCTCATGCAGTTTCTGAGATTCGTTAAAAAAAAGAACGGAAATTTTGTGGTTATAAGTGTAGACGCGAAAATTTTGCTTTCTATTGATCGATAAAGTGGGAAATGGAATTTGGCGACAGAAGAAGAGATTATAGAGTGAATTACTCTTCGGAATAGAGCTGAAATTTTGGGGTGCGTTGAAGTAGAATCTCATCATCATCTGTATATATATAAGGCACCGGAAGAGGTGAGAATTGATATAACAACCTTCTCTCCACGAAATCCTTTAAGAGCAACTCATAGGCACTTCTCCATACATACCTCAGGGACATGAATCAACCGGAGGAGCAGATGAATGCATCGCACGGCGTGTGCTTGCGTCAAAAGTGAGGATTGGGTGGTGTGGGGAGTATGAAGGACATTGTTATCCGAGCATCTTAATTGCGCTCGAGAGACTATTGTTACCGTCTCGGCTGATTTACGGTCCAGACGCTAGTTGCGGATCGGAAGGATTCTATTTCCTCCGTTGCGAAGATTACGTACCACATCTTCTATGAATTATTCACTCAGAATAGCTGCATGTATGATCCCAGAGGATTCTTTTGCCGAGTCGATGCGTTGAAGGCAAACACAACTTCTCGATGTAAAGGTTTCATCATTTTGTTTATGATTGCCTCCATGTATCGTATTACCGGTGATTGAGTAATATATCATGTCAATTTTTCCCTCGTCTTCCTTTATAAGGATGTTTCTTGCATCGAATACATGCATCTCCGTGTTATTTCCTTCGTATTATTTATCTGAGTTTTATTCCGTTTTATGAGTAATAATGCTGACTTTACGGGTTCCATGACCGCCACAGACTCGCAACTCTATAGTTTGAAACTGCCATGAGAAGATATAGGGCTATCTATAATCCTACGTATCATTGAATATTTTAAAAGCATGTTATATTCTGTTCGGTCATAGATTGCTTTATGATAGAGAAATGAATACAAAAAGCGGCGGTATGATGATGAATTTTTTAATTCTGATGGGAAAGAAACATCGATTTCAGAAAAATCTATTGATTAAGGCGATATCTGTCTGTATACATCTACAATTGAAAAGTAATCTCAAGTCGTTACTGTACAGTATGATATAGTTTCTATATTACAGATACTCTTAGGATGCAAAGGATTCGAAAACGGGGTTGAAATTTACGGTTTAGACAACAGAAATTGAATTCTAAAATGTGTGTAAATTTTATATTTCTTATGGGTGAGCGGAACTGAAAATAATCAACCATCAATCATCATAAACTTCATTATGAAATTAGAAATGACAACTCTTAATTACTGTTCCCTGATAACAAATAAAATGAATTCGAAGAAATTTAATTAAATAGTTTTAATTATACACTTTTCTTACCGTGACATCTTTGGATGAAATTACAATTCTTTTAATTGAAAAGATTCCGAAAGATACGAAATTTCGATTGGACTCTAATTTCACCACGGAAACTAATTTAAAATTCCACTTCCGGCACCGAGATCGTGCCCAAAATCGAGAAAGGAATCTGCGGAGGGAACCAGAATACCATCCCCTCCTTTATTGAGTGCTACATACCGCTTACCTTGCACTCTCTACATCAAGCCGACCAACCTTCCTTTAACTTCGTTACTCTCTAAATTTACACTTCATCGCTGTTTCTATTTTACCCTCGGCGACATCCAAAGGCCTTCTCAATTCAACGATTCTAACACGTCCCACAAACCCTTCGTCGCCGCCATTCTCACTTGGATGCATTCTATCTCTCACCGCATTCAACTGGGGAAGGAATCCGTCCCCACTTGATTTGCTTTTGGGGGGAGCGGAGGGCAAACGGCTATGTGCTACGGACGGATGTGCGAGCTATCCTTTCTTAGGCGTCTCATTGTGAAATATGTCCAAAGCTGTCAATAACCAACACTTTGATTATCCATATCGAATATAAAAAAAAATCTGTGAAATTATCGCAACTAATAACGGAATGATCTTTCGATGCAGAGAGAAAATTCCGTGGAATAGTACGATAGCATTAATAATATTTGAATTCATATATCCTTATTATAATAATTATTATTATAATAACCCATTATATATTGATGTGCGTTAAGTGAGGAATTTTCTAATGGTAAGAGCATATTGGTGGAATGAAAGTAGGTATAAAATGCTTAGCACACGCTATTATCAACGGTCCTCAAATGATATTCTTCCTTTGATTTTATCTTGTTACTTGAGACTTGAAATAACTCATTAATATGTGATTTATACTCCTTCTCTATATATTTCGTCGTAGAGATAATGTCATTGAAAAATAGTAATCTTTTTGTCAATGAATGATAGGTATAATAGACTCCACTTTTGGTAACGAATTTTCAGAAAACTGTGACGCAAAATAACTTTAATACGATGCTAAATTGCAGAGATATTCTTCAGCATTTTCATTCCGATTTAGAAACATTTCCCCTTTAAAAAGCAAAATCGAACTCTGAAAAGGGAGAATGAAATCCCTAAATTCGAGCAAAAATGTTTTTGGAGGTCCTGCGTCGTTTATCCCATTTGAGATAACTAACCATTTCCCCTGTTTCTTCATCACCTCACAATTGCCACCTCGGATTTAATTAAACCAAAAGTGCCGGAGGAATGTGGGATGGCTGTAGTGGAGGGATGATCCAAAGGGGAGGAATCGTTAAGCTCTCTTAAGTACGATCGTGAAAGGATCCAAAATAAGCTCTAACAGATTAGTGTCATAAACAGTTTAGATTTCTCGCATCAAAACAACGAGAGCGTATATAAGGACTCGGGTCATATCTTGGGTATAGTAATTTCATAAAGTAGCCTGATTCAAATCTTGCCACTCTTAAATCAAATTTTTAAAATGAATTGAATGAAAATAAGTTTTAAATCATTACATCTTCAAAATTTTAATGTAGAATTATGGTAATGATATAATCTAGATATTATGGTTGCCAAAGCAATTAAAATTTAGCAATTAGGAAGTTAAAATTTTTAGGTAACGCAAAAAAAATTCTCACAGAAGTGATATTAAACTCTGGAAATGATTTATTGACATCCAAAGACCTCAGTATCATACAAGTTACCTATAAGGTAAATTAAGAATCTTTATATCTAGAGGTATCATACTATATAACCCAATACGTAATTATCTCCGATTCAAAAAGTCTCAATTCTAGGAGGTAGGAAACATTAGAGATTATGGAATATAAAACTCGCTCGTTATACTTTTATATCCCTTTGAATCTTTAATAAGACCTTTCTTACAATTAATTGATTCCCGAGACTGAAAACTCAATAACAATCGTTTCCTGAGAGTAATATTGCTGTCAGCAGCATACAAATGCCACACAGATAGCTTGGCACTGAACTGGATGACCATAATGAATGATCAACAACGCTGAGGTTGCACAACCAATCACCAATTGATCACCATGCATTGCAGGGTGCTTTTGGTGAGTCATTAATCTCTCAACGGTGTGATTTGTGCTATTTATACTACACGACAGTCTTCTTGAAAAGAGAAGAACGATAGCATCATTACAAGCGAATGAAACTGAATTGTTAATCGCATTTATATATTATATTGTAAACATCATGGATATAATACCTTTTAACTATAAAAAAATGATTTTTAAACATTATAAATACCATTGAATGACTAGTATATATATAATGAATAGTCTTTTTAGATATGCTAAGTAAAGTATAAGTCCTTCTTTACATTTGAATGATTTCCAAATGTAGGTAGGTCACAAGGCGTGTATTTCCAAGTACTCCACTCCTACGGGATAGTTCGTACAGCTTATGCAGTCTCTATTTGGGCGTTGGAATGGTAACTGCGCAAATTTAGATGTCTCTAGATTATAAACCCATTACCGTGGGCGACAGAATCACCTCATACAGACATCGCAAGGGCTGGAAAATTACCGCGTTTTTACCCTCTAATAAAAAGGTGCCAAAAATCGCCACTTTCGTTGGGATTGACCAATGCTTCCCATTTGCGAAAGAATTATTCTCCCTTCTGTGTCACGTGATTCCGTCAGAGCTCGAGACGAATTAATTTAATTTGTCCGGGACGCCATTCCATGCAGCAGCAGATAGGGTGATCACTCCACGTACGCTGGTTGCTATGGATCTCGCGGAATGCAGAGGGAGGATAGAAGAACAAAGGAGAAAGAGTGGATTGGTGCACTCCCGGAATCCGGTGGCTAACGATATCGTTAATGTTGGACATTAATCCTTTTGCTTTTGGTATGCGATAACTTTATCACTCTTTCGCGCCATAGGATAACTCGGGAGGAAAAATTTTACGCCGAAACTATTCCACCCTCTCCCGCTTTATTAGGTTCGTTTTATGTGGATGCAGGTCCTTTTTTCCAGAGCGAATGTTTCATTCCTCTCGGAAAGATTACGTTGGGCCATGGAGGAATGTTGTAATTAAGCTTTCTTTCTCCACTCTATTATTTCTCGGTTTGCTAACATTGGGAATTTTTGCTCATTTCAGCTGAATGTGTGCATCCAAATACGCGAGCCTTAAATAAATCGTAGTTGTATCTCAGTTTCGAATTTTTGGAGAAGCATTTCGTATTTTTCACGATTTAGGATAATAATTATTCCGAAAAATATTGGTTTTATGTATTGATAAGGAGGTCCAATTCTTGTAGACTCTTCTTCATAGAAATCAATTTCTGTATTTCATTCGTATATTATTTATTAAATAAGATCCACAATTTAATTTTCATGGAAGTTATGAGTAACAGATTTCTCTCGTAATACTTTACATTCACCGGAAAACACCATGCATCGAATGCATAAAGTATCCGAGTGTTATCGTGATTCAATCACTCTTTCGATCTTCGATAAACATTCCTTCGCGTAAACACTCCAAAACGGGCAATTTATCCTCTTCAATCAGAGCCTAACCTCGCAGTAAAACAACTCCTTTTGGCTGTAATCCATCTAAGAAATTGACAGTAATTTCGCGGGGCTTATTCATCACTCGCAAAACAGGCCGTTTGAGTGGGCGTACCGAAGGGAGTAAATGCCGGAGGATGGGCGGTATTCTCCACGATAGACCACGCCGCGCACCCACGGTAGTCTTTAGCAGAGAGAGAAAAGGGGTAGGAGCGAGGTTAAATGAGTAGTGTGCGGGGTGGAATGGCCAGAGGAAGCAAGACCACCCAGTCCGCACGCAATGCAGACGAAAAATGTTGTGCGCCAACTCCTTCTTCCTCCCCATCCAATCCCTTCTCGAATCAACCCTCCCTCGCCAATCTTTCCCTCAATCCATTATGGACCAACCCCTCCTCCAATGGACTCTCACTGTCGTGCGATCATGCGCTCTGGACACACACATGTGATAGGGGTTGGATCATTCGTGGGTGCGGAGCCATTGGAAGATTAATGGAGCGTTTTCGGTTAAATCGACCAAGTCATGCGGCAAGGAAATATGTATGAGATATGGAGATAGCGATTCAAACGACTAAGAAATGCTAGAGGACAGCGAAATAATGCAGATGTCTTTTATAGTTGCATAATAAGTAATGGGTTTTTGGTATTGACTCTTAATGATGTTACTTTCTGCCCTAGTGAGATACGATAATGAAACTCTGTGGAAAACATATTACCCCCAATACATATCTACAGTATTCTGACAATGACCACCTATGGGGACTATTTCTTCCAATTACGAATTTTTCTTTAAGATTCATGGGCAAAGATATCAGTTGGCTGAAAGAAATTAAAATATTTAGCACACTGGAAAGCGTCAGGCGAATAGTTTGAGGTCCAATGAAATACTACATTTAATTCATAGGAAAATAAAAATCTGAGGATGAATATTGATAATATAACCGATTCATTAATTCCATTTCCCTTATAAAATTAGCACATCAAATGAGGAACAGTATATTGAATCTATCCAACAATATCATCAACAAACGCTAATTTATGAAAGTTAAAAAATCAATGAATCCTCATTCCTTTTTTGCCTGCAAATACCTAAAAAATGTCAGTGTGCTTGACACGTCTTTAAGAAAAACCTGAACTGCCGAAAATTAAGTTTGCTTTCGATCCAACCATCCGTATACATCGTAGCATGGGTATTAGTGAAGGATATCTTCTTTAAATGAGTCCTTTTCATTCCGATCAAGCGGATCTAAATCATCGAAAAAGTTTGGACAGGCATGTCAAACTAAGCGAAAGCAAACTCGAACTAATGACACAGGATATACCCTCAATATCTCTGTCGGACATCGCGGCTGCTTAATCAAATCTTAAGAAAGCTTCGGCGCGGAAAATTTTAGATCGTTTGAGCGGAAGTGGACGGGAAAACAGACCGAAGGAAACCGAGAAGTCGTGGAGTCAAAGCACGATGCCTTGGGGCACACGTCCTTCCCAATAACTAAACATCTGCTTCATCGGGACCTTCCACGACATACTTTTCCTTCAACCCCCAATTTCATTAATATCCTTCCATCCTATTGTTTTCTTTCACTTTTAATTTAATTTTTATAGTTTTAAGACCAAAAAGCACCACATGCTTCGGAGGATGAAGAATCTTTTTCGGAAAGAGCTTCAGGCTCGTAGCTCGCCACCTTACTCTGTCAACCCAATTATTTTCCTTCATCACTCCTAATTCGTGTGACTGGTTAGGAGCGTGACGGATCGAAATTTTCCCCTCTCTCTAAAGTTTCCCCCCTTCAACGAGTAATGGCCTAGGAGACGGGTGCGTTGACGGACACGAGCTGTTCCCGTTCCGACGAATTGTAGGAGAGACCAAAGTGGCAATGGAATAGAGAGAGTGAGCGATGACGGGTGCTTAGATAAGCAATTCCAATTTCTTGCTCGGAAGTTTTGTATTTACATGAAAATAGAAGAGCCGACGTAAAATTAAACTGCTGATGGATTCGTTTTCTGATGAGACGGGAGAAATCGGTTCCACGGAAAGTGCAGGAGAAAAAAAATTGATGGCTATCGCATCTCGTAGTCTTCAGCTGTTTGTTTTGATGCGCGATTGAATAACTAATTTTATATTCCTAGTTCTAATTAGGTCTATGATGGATGCGTTCAACGC
Source organism: Pantala flavescens (assembly GCA_020796165.1). Classification (NCBI taxonomy): domain Eukaryota; kingdom Metazoa; phylum Arthropoda; class Insecta; order Odonata; family Libellulidae; genus Pantala; species Pantala flavescens. The sequence continues at coordinate 50,761,717 of CM036879.1, read as the reverse complement.
CAGTTTGTGTTTTTAATACTAGCCCCATCTTGCCTCGATTTAATTAGTGAAATGAATATTTATTGGATTAAACCAGGAAGCGGTATTATATCAACTTTATTACACGTTAGAACCAATTCAGAATAGAGAAGAGCAGAATTATGACTTTCGCATGCATTTATAAGAGCTCTTGAATTAAACAAATAACGGAAATAAATTGAATAGGATGATTTAGACTGACGAGATATTAAAATACAGCCTTTCATTAGATAGCCAGCTAATTATTATTCATTTGCAATCTGTTTGAATAGACAAAAGATGAATTTTATAAATAGATAGAGGCAGATGGAGGGACGCGTGCCTAGAATAACTTTAATCCAGGTAAGCTTCTATATGAACGATAAAATTGATATAGAATGGTCGCAAATATAGAGGTGAATTAAGGATCTGATAACATCGCAAGTTATTTATGTACTATGTATAACTAATACCCATATACCCATACCCATAACATCAGCAGATATTTAAAAGATATCCTTTTAGCTTCTTAACTAATAAAAGGATTTAACGAAAGGGTAAGTATAAATTGGCAATTCCAGCTGAAAGGAGAAAAAGAAAAGAAGAGATTTCCGGCGAGGGTTATTGGATAAAGGCAAGGAATGCGAATAGTTTCATGGCAAATTGAGGCACTGCACACGTAATGGGAGATCTTTTAAATGACGTCACCTCTGTTTTTTGTCACTTTTTTTCTTCTCGATGTCCCCCTCGACCTCGATTCCCGGGATGAATCGGTGGTATTTTATCCGGACCACCCCACATTCTTTGCCCATAAAATTCACCCTCCCAAGACCGGCTTTCCCGTAATTAAATACCAGATACGCCACGCTTGTCTTTCCTCGACTTTAAGTTTAATTCAGTCTTTTCCCACGTCTTTTTCTGCCGTTGGTCATCCTATCCTGCATCCTTTACCATGCGGACTCTCTTACACACGGAGAAGTACTATTACTACCTACATCTAACATTAAATTTTCGTTTTTCCTTTTTTTAATTTTATTTGATACTGGACCTAACAGTGACTGATACCGAATTGGTCAAACATTGGAAATTTTTTCTTGATAAATCATGAGATACTCACAGTTTGCTTTAACTCAAAAAATAAATACTCTGGTCTTTACTGAAAAAATAAATTTTATAATGTAATGTATTAATTTATCTCAAAAATATGGAATTTTTTTTAGATTCCTTTATCGAAATTAATCAAAAGATGCGCCGAAAGAAATTCGATACAAAGTCTTACAAAGTTGATAGTATTACATTAAAAAATATTTATTTACCTTTCATTCACGGAAATTCAGATTTAGTGACTTATGAATAAAATCAATAGCTGTCAATATAGTAATGAAGTATAGAGGTGAATTATTGCTTTCGAAATGGTGTAGGTTTTTTGTTCAACCAGACGAATAGAAAAAGGTAATCGTTTTCACAGAACCCATATCTATAAATAGGAGTGGAAGATGTAAGGAAGAAAATAACTAATCCTTAAACTGGAAAGTTTAAACGATATCTTCCAATCCGAAAGCAACATTTAGCGCGCTATATTCCCGATCGTTAACCCCTGAGTAAGAAGGTTCTCTTTAAAGCGTTTCGTCGATGGCGGGGATGAAAAATCGGCAGATAGTTGCCGACACGCATGCTATACACGAGTACTTTCACGCGATCTGAGTAGGGAACGTGTCAACCCCTTGTTGCGTGATTGAAATCTTGCTACATTTGAACTTTCTCTCGGTTACAAAATGCAACTGGTTAGACACAAATAAGACAGCTAAGGATATCTAACAAGCGGTAAAATAGCTCCAGATAGTCGAACGTCAATCCATAGAATGGTTCAGCGCTGACAGCAAAAGGGCCGAGTTACCACCGTATATCAATGCCAATGCGAGGTTTCTTCCATTCGGAATCCGAACCTATTAATCCCTTATTAGTTCTCCATGGATGATGAAAAAGCATTCCACGAAAGCCACGAACCTTATTCCGTTCGATATTCCAGACGTATTCGCCTTACAAGACGTATCGGGATTATTTTTTGGCTTTATACACTATCGGTTGTTTCACACGAATTACATCGTGCTGGTTTATGGAAATTGAACCGATATATCAAACAACAGACATCTTTGAGGAGTTAGATCATGTTAAAGATTAAGAGAATTAATACTGATGTTGATATTATTAAGACGCTAGAATTTAAACGTAACGTGTCAATGATTTTGACGTTATTTTGACCAATATAAATGTCGATCCGTCTTGAGTGCTTATATAGCTTTAGTCCCTTCAGATACGTATATACCTGAAAATAGTTAATGGCTTATGTTATCATAGTTATTAATCATTGGAAATCGAAATGATATCTGAAAATAAGTATTCCAAGTTAGTTTTAATTTTTAAACAACCAATATCAATATAATAAATAACCAATTAATATCGAGACTCTAAAAAATTATTCAGATGTTTGTTCCATTCCAGTATAGATCCTTCTGTTAGTTTTTGATTCACTATTACGACAGCTAAAGAGTACGGAATGACTAGTTTAAGCGTCTTAAAAGTGAAAGAGTTGATTGTGGAACAAATAAGGTCGGAAACCCCCGCTGAGCGCTAAAAGTCAACCCACCGTGCATCAGTAGCGCACCAGTTGGCAATCTCAACCGTAGAGAGCCATCTATCACTCTGAGTTGCGAGGAAAGCCATCTAATCCCATAGCAACCGATCGGTCAAAGGTAAAACAAGAAAGAGACTGTGGAAGGAAGACGTGCACTGATCGCCTTAAGGGGAGATGGGAAAAAAGAGAGGGATGTCGATAGCCTGTGAAGTAAGCCGCCGAGGGAAGTGCAGAATGGCACTCGACGATGCGAACGTGGGAAAGAGGAGAAGCGGGGCGTGTCAAAGGGTTGCTAAGGGACACAATAGGGGGAGCAGTAAAACAATTAAAATTAAATTAACCGCCATTAAGGAGAGTGGGTCCAAAGTGAAACCGGGTGTGGGTGGAAGAGAGAACAAAGGCTTCTATGGGAAAGCTAGAGAAGAAACTAGGCTGTAAGAGGGATTGAAATAAATGGAGTCGGCCTATTATCTGAGTGTGGATAGGAGACAAAAACATCCTCTAGGCTACAATTGCCGCTATGTTTCAACGGCTTTAACATATATACGGATTAGGCGTTTGGTTATAAAAAAGGAGAACATATATATCATACTATAATCTAGCTATTCTTTTTAAGGATGATCATATAAATTTTACATTTCCTCTCTTTTAAATGATTAGATATTAAACTAATAATCTTTTTGTGTATCATAAATTTTGGAATTTCGATACTGTAATTAATCTAGTAGAATAGAGGTTATGATACATAATACATGTCTGTCACAAGTTTCGAAGTTATTACTAAAAACCACCGATTTAAATTAATTTTTGAGATTTATCATAAAAATTACAAACTAATTTGGAATAATACATAACAAAGATGCTTATATTTATATGATATCTTTAGCAGATGTAGTAGATTGAATTACGTCGCATACGTCTTTATCTATTTCTTTTGCGAAGTAGTGAAGAAAAGTTTGAAACACCTGCTACGTGGTGAGCAATTAAAATACTTTTTAATATGCACGTCAATAATTAATAAAGGTACCAATAATAAATAAAAAATTAAACATCTAGTTATTTTTCAGAGAATTTGACAAACAATAGTAAGATTAACAAAATGCTGATCAACGAAGAAATTTATTGCCGACTATCGCTGACATTTTTATGGAGTAATTAATGATACGAGCCATTTTTTATGAATCCAAACGCCAGGTAATTCGAAACTAAATCAAATTCGTTAGGAGTTTATAATTGCCCCCATTTAGTCCGTATTATCTCTTAAGTGGCCGAAAAAAAAAGAAAATAATTATTCGGTTGTTTGTGTGGCCCTAAAGGCACGGCATCAATCAAATTCGCTACGATGTGTAATTCCTCTTAAGTATCGGCTATTCCTCGCGAAGCTCCTTCACGAGCAAAACTGTGCAATTGCTGAGGGCGATTCTCAAATGGGGAGAAGAGCGGAAAAGTATTTCGCTTTAATTAAAGACCGGGATCACATTCATGCGAATTTAATTGCCCCATGCTATATTTATCCACGGAGCAAACAGGGGAAAAGCGATTTCATTAAAGAAAAAATTTGAAGAGCGAATTCCGCAAAAGTTGAGATCGCAGAGGGCGCGAAGTTATGTTCGATCGTTTTTTTCCATTCGAAGGGCCACCCAATGGACAATGCGATCGTATGTTATTTCGACCGTCCGAAGGAATGTGGGACGGAAACGGAGGAATTCGGACGAATGGGATATGAGAAAGGAATATTTATAAAATGGAGAATGAGCCGAGAAAGGTTGGGATCGTGAGGGGGAGGGGATTTTGTGGGAGAAGATGATTGGTCGAAAGGCGTCGGAATGCGGAAAGAGAAATAAATTTGAAGGAACGGAGTGATGCATCGCAATGCAAACCCTTGAGGGGATGGCGAATGATATTCAAGGATTCGTTGAGGCAAATAATATACACCGATGGAAGAGAGATACGTAAGTCATCTTCTGTTAAAAATGAAAGAGTTTTGAAAATGTTAAGCAGTCGTCAATACTACCTTTGCAGATTATAAGGACATAATATCTTGATAAAAATTACAAATGAAGGTATTTTTAAGTGATACCTTGTAATTTTAAATTATAATATTTAAATTAAAAGTTAAAAACAATTCAATATACATGTAATGATAAATCCCAAAGTGACTATTTTATAGCCAGATTGATTATAATATTTTTCACATAACCCTTAGTTGTTGTTGAGCAAATAATTAGGCGTAGAGAATCTCTAAATGTAATATTCTCTTTAGAAACAAATAGGAAAAATTATCACAGGACACATGATTAAAAGAGCAATTTGTACCGTAAAATTTATACAATTGGACAGTATTTTTGGCTAGTTAAATAGCATGATTATGATTAGATATTTCCGGTTACACTAATATTATTCATACATTTATCCACCGTAATATGCTGGTCATGATATTCTAATATTCATTTTTTTTAATGAGGTAACCAACTGGAAAATTTTTATCTCCTCTTCGCACAGTACCAACATCATTCAAAGAATGATACGCATAAATCCCAATCTCTCAGAATGCAAAAAAGTTCAATTTTATATGCATACTTATAGCAGGGATTGATGTAACACAAGGAATTCATTAAGGTAGAAGCGCTGTTCATCTGCATCATAAACGTCGCATGATCGCTTCAAGGCTATCAACTGAACTTAACCGTGAGCTAAGGCGAAGTGAAACGAAAAAAATTATTCCAGAGTCATCAAGATCGAGTTTCCGAGGGAAAAGAGGGAAATAGTTGGAGAGAAAGTGGGCGTCTCCACGAAATGAAAGGTTTAGAAGGAATACTCGACGTTGAAAGCGGTTAATATATAGTTTGGTCGGAAGATGAAGACATCTAATGATGAACGGGACGGCGCGGGGACAGGAAGATCCGTAAGCGACCAAAGAGGAATAATGAAGACGAAAGCAGGAAACGAAAGGTGGAGAATTGAAGAGTTGGCGAAAAGGGCGTGGGTAAAGAAGAGCCAAAATGCACGGGCACGTCACACGAGTAGCCACGCCTTCCGTGGTGGGATACAATTTTGAGACGTGCGGAGGAAGGGTTGAGGGCACCTCTCGAAGCGGACTAAGGGAAATAAACGGGAAAATAAACATAAAAATGATCGCTCTTTGTTTTTCTCCTCTCCTCGTCTTGTGTGGTCCCTCACTGACTGACGCACCGCTTAAGAGCCCATTGACTCACCTTCATTTTTTATCCTTCTTCATGCTCAATGGGCCTACGGTTACTCTTCTTTTTTTTTTCCCTTGTACCCATTCATTTTTTTATCCCGTTCTCTATCCCCACTCCATCCGCTTTCCATTCGATACAATTTGTAGCCGCTCTTTCGCCATTTTTTCTGCAAATATGCGAGATTCGTAATCGCCGTGGGATTTGCATGTGTTAATTGAAGTCGGTGATCTTCGTGTTACCATGGGAAGACCTTGTGGTAATGAGGATTGGGAAATACTGATTCGCTGTTGTGTTCGGTGGGAGTAAAAGGAGACTTTGTAGTATGCAAAAGTGTAGCTAAGGTAGCAAACGGTTAGGCGTTAGGGAGATTCACTCTTCTGGAATGCGTGTCTTTTACTAGTTTTTTACTAAAAGAGCTTTTCACGTCAACCTTACTTTTCAGTATCCCTTGGTAATTATTTTCATAATTTATAAGTAAGATATTTTAATTTTTCCTCACTCGTATTGTTCCGCTTCTTTTTCGCATTTAAAGTTCCCTTGGTCGGCTTTCGAAACTTTTGACGTATAATATATTTGTTATTCATTACGAATAAGTGTCTAATTCAATCAAAATATCATGATAAGTTTTTTTTAAATTGGGAACAAAACTCGGAGAAGATTTTTTTCTTTTTCATCCGAAAACTATGATTAAAATTATCACTTATCAATGGTGAGTAGACCATAGATATATTCAGAATTATAGAGATAGTGAAATTATTCATGATGAGCACTGAACATTGATTATATTACCTACTACTATCTATGAGTAAACTTTAACTCATTGAGAAAAAGCACAATTTTAGTCGTAACAATAAAGTAGAGCCTTCTAATTTAAATGAAAATTATTAATTAACATTTAAATGAAAAGTACCTATTCTCTGATTCCTTCAGGGATCCCTCAAACCACAAATCATGGCCAATAATATTTCCTTTCCTCCAGACGATAATGAAAAACCCACGCGTGTTCATGATATTCCCGTCACGGCGCAAAGAAATCAAAAGCCTGGATCGACGTCACCTTCCACTCGGAGACACTCCGAAGGAATAACTTAACCTTAATATAGAAACATACGGAGACCACACTCCGCGTCGCGCGCCCGAAATGAAGCGCTCTGATTGAAACTCTAAGGAGATATTTTGGCGCCACTTTTAAAAAGATCCTTTTCTTTCATCTTCCGACACGTATCCGGTTGCATCGCTCTCCTCCGCCGCCCCTTCTCACCTTACACTTTAATGACCGTATGCTCGAGAGATTAAAATGCTCCGCAATAAACGAATAAAACTAACAAGGGAAAGGGCATTGTTAGAGTGGCCCTGAGGGGGCGCAGGAGAGGCAAATGAAAACTGCTCCCTTTATGTTTCAACCGTTGCGAATCTAGATGCGTTGATGAATTAGAATGGTGAGTGTGGGGTGAAGGGTGGAGATCACAGTACGACTTTTTTAATTTATCCGAGAATTTCCATGGTGACGCCGATTAATAACGGTGACAGTTATTATTGTGGTAATGAAGTTATAGGAAGGGATATTCCATCTAAATATCTTCCATTTCCTTTATTTGCTTTACAAATTTATTGGGGGATTCTGCGTCAATTATAGTTGGGACGCATGAGGATAGGCCTAATGGATAAATGTTAATTCTACATTCAACGATAGAAAGTGTGTCCTTCATTCATGGAACTTTATTACTTTGTATTACATTGCGTTACATATATTATATTGAGCTTACAATCAGTACAATGCATCGGAATATAAAGCCTAATTATATAAGTAATTTTGTGGATGTACGCTCAAAATCAAAACTTTCTTTCTCTATCCATCGTATTTGTAAAACATTAAATAATACATCTGTATATGATTCTATATATGTGTAATGATTCCTCTATTTGATTTACTTCTGACCCTACTGTAAATTTAAATTAATAATCATGGGACACTCTGCAGTAATAGGGAAATACTGACATCCATTTCTTGACTGTAAATTCCTATTTCCAGGGACTCGAACCCCGTATCTCTGTATTGAAGTATAATTCTTATTCAACTAAACCAAACCTCAAATCAAGCATCAAACCCAATGGTATTCAGCGTAATATTCTTTCAGTAAAAGACTATATTCTTCGCAAAAACTAACTCAAGACATTCGCATGGCTCATTTCCCCCTCGGTCATCGTCCCTCGCGCTTCTGCATCTCATTGGCGAATTTCTCCTCACCACCCACTACCATTCTTACGCGACGTCGAGGTTCATTTTGGTCAGGTAAAGCGGGAGAAGGGAAGTCGCCGTCTTGGCGGGATACGCTTTTACATCCGTCACGCCTTGAACGCTTTTGAGAAGATGTTCAACACGTGTCTCTTGCCCATTCACTCCGAGGAGATGGGGGGAGGATATGGGAATGAATATGGCGAGGAATTACGCGACTATTGTCAACTTGCAAGTGGAGAAAAACCAAGGGGAGCGTTACACTCAAACTGAAAAACCATTCTCTAACTCTTTACAATCGGGACGTCGGATTTCTTGCACTGTTCCTTCCATTGTCTTCGATTAATCGTTCTTTTTCTCTAACTTTTACGCTCGAAAACTTTCAAGTTTCATCTTCTTCCAACCTCTTAAAACAATTATTTTATTTTCCCTGCATCTGCTTGAATTTTAAATATCTAAAAACGTTAGTCAAAGAAAATAACGCTAACAATATATATTTCAATGAGAAGTAGAAACATAGATCTTCTCGTTTATTGCTTAAGTATATAATTTGAGACATAAAGTACAAATAATTGATAAAAGAAAAATAAAGATAATTCTAATGATGTGATATCAGCATAAATATTATAAAAAGCTGCTTGTGAATGACATATATTTTCATTTTAATATAGTTTATTTCTTACTGATTTTTTCTTCTATTAAATCCACTTTTTTATGTGGATATATATAATTGTAAAATCAATAACCACTCATTTAGTGAAATATTAATTGCGTTTGAGTATAAGGAAGTCTACTAACATTATTCGGGATTAAATGTTGTAAAAAACGAGGAGAAATTTAGTACTATGTAAAGCGTATGTAAGCCATGGCAATTCAATTTAAAATTATAGTACCTGAAATACGTATCGAAAGAAAACATATCAATGGATGAATCTAAAATGATTCATTCAGAACATTCGCACGGCGTGATATCTGAATCACAGGTGCAAGAGAAGAACCAACAAGAGTGAAAGGAAAGGAACCTATCCTGAGCATTGTTGCATGTGGCATGGAAAGGAAGTAGCCGAAAGAACTAATGCAAGCTGTAAACTTCTAAGACGTTTCAATGGAGCTTATTCTCTCTGTTTTTCTGTATCTATACATCTCGCGATACACGCGATAGAATGCGTCCGCTGGAGCAGAAAAACAGCGCCGAATGAATTATCATGAGAATGCAACTATTCCCACTTCCGCTTCTTACGAGAAGAAAATTCGAACTTGGCCTCGACAAACTGAATTCAAATCAGCTCCGTTATGTGTATTTAATTCCTTCACCAATGTAAAACGCATTAGTTTTTTTTTATGAATATCCGATAATGATTCGCATTTGATAAAGAACGAGCTTTATTAAGATCGACACTAATTTATTCCTTTGAGAGATTTTCGTAACGTGAGAGTTGAAACGATATTTCAGCATGGCTTACGAAGCGTATGATAGAAATGTTCTCGACCTTTCCAACAAATGTTACGGAGAAAAAAAAAGAATGAATAATACATGCGAAAAGATACTAATACGACACGACGATGACGCGAAAAATCCATTTATTTCTACGAAACAATTCCGTTTTAATGCAAATGAACGTAAAAATGATAATTTCGCGTCCAGAGCACGACAAATGTCACGAACGACTATTCGCGTCTTAATTTTTTCTTCTAATGCTTTCGAGGATAAGAAAGTTCCATTTGGGGACGGAATAATCATCCAATTCTCTTTAAATGTAAAAACTCGGTCTAATGCGTTAATCGTGGTTGTACGTTTTACGGGCCTTTGTCTCCGAAGAGAAAAGACGTTCTTTTGTCGTTTTTATGTGTGGCAATTTATAAACGCCCGACTCATTTACTTCCACTCTGTCACGGTATTCTAGTCTAGTTTCATTTTTTTCGGGAATATCATTACCTCGGCTATGCATTCTATTCACACTTCATTCTGGAATAACTTGGAGCTCAAACCCATGCACATGCAAGTAGGACAAGTGAGATGTATAAAAGAATAGTGAGAAGAACAGTGAGACAAAATCATGCAGAAAGGAATGTAAAGGACTATTATTTCGGAGAATATAATGTCACGCACGTGTAGAATGATTTGCATAAATATCCTAGAACATGATACCTGGGAAAATAAAGTGATTATTGTTACGATAACTAAATATAGTAATGCGACTTTCTAATACTAAATATTTATATTATTAAAAATTATTAGTTATCATATCCAGCCAGTATCGATCGAGGATTTAGTCATCCTTTGTATCTTATATTTTAATTATTATTAGTATAATTTACTATAAAATCAGCTAGATCTTTTCATTAAGTTTAAAGCACGATTAATACAACCAATGTTTTACTAAAAATAATTCAAGGCGGTTTGGTAATGCAATTATCCCGTATTTTTCATAATTTGTATACACTATAAGTTCTCTATAATTTTGTCACCCTCGAACACAAATTTAAACCCAATTTCCATTTCAAACCACAATTCATTTGGTCAACAAACACCGAGCCAATTAACATCTCGTGTGGTACCAGATCATGAGATCTGGACACGAGATTAAATATGTTAGGATTAGGTGAGAAAGGGGAAGATAGGGCAGAAAAAAGCGTAGACGGGAAAGAAGGAAGGAAACACAGACCCACCCACAACGCCTCCCACGCGTATCCCTATTCAATTTTTTCCGAAGAAACTCCCTTAAATAACGGCCGAAAAAGGTGTGGTTCTTGTAATGTCTCCTAGAGGCTCGACAACCTCATATCTCGTCAGCCACACAAGAAAGGGTCTCATTAAGCGCGTGGAGAGTATTGTGCCGAAGCCAAAAAATTATTCACGAGAGAAGAGATAAGTGAGGCGGTCTTTTGCCGTGCATTCGCGCCATTTGATCTCTCTAGCGGCCCTCCTAAGACCTTTCTTTCGGAGAACAATCCTAGGAGATCGCCGCCATAGGATGTAACACGCAATTGTGATCTTCAAAGGCATGTTCCCGTATCAGTTACCGCGTTCCGGCAAAGGAGGTGTCATAGACTTTTAATCCGATTTGCATCGTAGAACAGTTATCCGTCTTTGTCGCCTCTTTTAAGGAGACCGGCCGAAAAAATGTTCTTGCGCAACGTGTCGGTGCTTTAAAGAGTCGTGAAAGTAATACGGTTACCGGAAATGGAAAGCGGTAGCAATCGGTTTTGCGGACTGGATGTAACGTTTGTTCCGCAGTTTTAGGAATGGATGAGAGTAAAATTTGTTTGAATATTTTTACCTAGTACTATATTAACTACGTGAACATCTAAGGATTGCGTTAGCCGAAACCGGTTATAAGATTAAATAAATATTGGCAGGCATAACTTCGAGGAAAGCCATTACAGAATAATAACTAGCAAACTTTTTAAGATTGTTGTTCCATTAGATTAAAAACCCATGCAGCCCAGGCAGGCACGTTCGGTTCTCTAAAGAATACAAATTATAAACACGTTTAAATCGTTGCAGAATTTCCAAACTTGGTAACAAACGAAAGACACAAACTTTGAAATATCATGACACGATTATTTGTTGCAAGTTTGTATTAAATTAGAAAGCAAAAGTTCTTCACCTTTGGATGGTTGAAAGTTATCCACATGCGCAAGACCTTTCCAACCCTCTTATATAAATGTAAAGGAAGAAGAAGAGCTGTCTGCAGGGCGCTCACTGCAACTCAATGGCAGATCATTAATAAGAGGAAAAACGTCCATTGCCACCGCCCAATATTGTGCGGAGACGCCCTTGTTTATTCAATCGCATAGAGTCCTTCTCTCTTTGCTCACGCGATTTTTATTCCTCCCAAAGAAGTCCTTTTAAATCTTCATTTCAACGGGAGAATTGAATTCATCCGCAACAGCTATGGAAGAGAGTGATTACCCACGTCAAAACAATTTTCGGTGAGAAAAGCAGCTCATAAAACAGAGTTAAGACATCTCGTTTAATAAGAATAACAACTCAAATGACTTTGTTTCGGATATAAATATTCCTTTGTTAATTTTTAAACATATAAAAATTTTGCCTCAATAATATAATTAAATTCAATTTCGTAAAACGAGTGGAGCAAAATGAAGTCTGAAGAAATCAAAATCTATCGGGATTCGAACCCAAACCCTCTTCAACAAACAAGGACATTTCAAAGAGCGAAAATCACTTTAGGACCACTTACTTTACCCCTCTAGCTCTTAGGGCATGTAATCTACCCACACGGACCGGAGGAAATAACGAATTTACCCCGCATCGTTGACCCTTTCAAAATTTCATATCACCCTTCCACTGGTCCCCTTGGTCATTTGCGCGAATTCGATAACACCACTCAATGTCTGTGATGATTCGGAATCCTAATAAAGAGGGGAGAGGGCGTATGAAAGTAGACGACAAGGGGTGAATGAGCAGGGGTCTTAAGGGGGGGAGGCGTGGTTATGAGGGTGGAATCAAGGGGTGAACAAACCGTTCCAAGGGTGGAAGGGGGAGTGCGGTTGGAAAAAAAAACGAAAAAGGTGTGTCCAAAAGGGGGTAAGGTGATGATGGGGATAACGTTCATGGTTCGGAAGGGGGTGAGAATGGGGTGGTGTGGCGAATCGCTACAAGATGGGGCAGCATTCATATCGAAGGGCACGTGTGCTGATTATGCACCCCCGCGCGTACCGAATAAAGGGTGCTAAAAGAAACAAACGGTCGTCGAAATATAAACGCACGTGTCCAAGCGTACGTTCCCTCGTGTAACTCGAATGTAATAGCGGAAAGCGTATGTACACAATGGTTTAGAATCGTTCTTAAAAAATGCGGAAATACGAGGATTATTCAATTCTCGGGGATTTCGCATTTTTGAAGCTCATATTTTTTCGTCTTCCCATGAATAAAAGGAATGAATGCGTCAGACCGCGGAATGGGTTTGAAAAATAAGATCGGTACGGTCGGCGTACGTTCGCTCCGAAAATTGGAACGAGTATTTGGAATTGCGCGGCTCAGATCTTCAGCAGATTGGGATAAAACGATTTTTTTTATCGGTATTCATCCGCCGGAGCGTGCCCGCTCATGGGATATCTCGTCATGGAAACGATTTTGTTTTTTTTTCTCCTCTCCCGTTTGATTTCTATCCCCTAGAAATAACTCGTATCGTGGCTTCGCATAAGTTGGTTTTTCTAAATCGTCTGCCTTCTGATGACAAATGGTTCGATTGAACGTCCGGTAATGGGGCTGTCTCTCCGCAGATAAGCTCCATACCCATCGAGGATAACTTTTCCAATTGGGTGTCCTATTTATTTTGGACTCCTAAAGGGACTTTAAATGTCCAATTTTTGGAAAATGGGCCGATTGTGCTCTAAAATCGATGAGGATATGAAATGGGACTGTTCGTTTGCTCCTTTTACGAGGTTTTATTTGGACCCTTCGGACATATATACTGGATTTCCAATTGCATATCTCTTCCTAAAACGATAAAGGGAATGATCTCCATGAAATGATTGAAATTCAGCTACAAATGGATTTCTTGTTGTTATCTAGGATACATTTACTGATTTAGAGCGAACTTTACGCCCTCAGGAAGTAGATCTGTGAATTTGAAAATTATTGTCTGTCAGCATTTATTGATGGTGATTGATAAAAAACGTCGATTTCTTGTTTTGTCTCAAAAATTAACCGTATCAAAAGCCATAAATTGAGGATATTAAATCCATACCATTTCTATCTATCATTTCTCAGTAAGTAAACACTAATTTACATTACACATACTCAATAATTATAATTATATTTGTTTCGGTAACCCGATATTTTCGTTTCTAAAATGTAAAAGAGTTAAATATCAATTGACTCAACGATGATGGGATAAAATGGAATAGGATATTCACAAAAAGTACCAATATTAGCGTTGTTAACTATTTCAGCGTGCATGGTTATTTACCAAAAGCAATTGTACTCATGCAAACTAGAGTTAAAACCATGCTGAACGTAGGATTTTCTTAAAAATTCATGCATAAGATAAGACCCCAAGGAAACTAGTATATGATCGTAATTTCACGGCAATCGATGGTCGATATGCAGATATTTCTCAATGACGCAGTTCTTGTTGAGGCCACACATTCTGAGTAGAGAGAGTAAATGAGCGATAACGATGCAGTTTAAGGAAATGAGGAGAAGTGGTAGATGGATGACCGTGTGATAGGGTCGATGAGAGACGGGGGCAGAATAGATGTAGAAGGAGAGTGGACTCTCTGCGTGGGTTTTTTTCTCGTTGCTGTCCGGTCACAACAAGTTGCCTAATTGGGTTCGATACATCAACCCTTTCGGTGGGAAATCAAAGGAGCCCACCGGAGTGGAGGCTGAGATAAGGGACACTGTTTGGGTGGACGAACGGTAAACAAAATGCAAAGTCAGAGCAGCTGGGAAGTGTACCTCAAGTGGTCACGATGCACTGCCAAGGAACCTCTCATACATCCGGTCACATTTTCACCCAATTATAATTGGATTAGCGGTTTCAGAGAGTAGTCTATGCTGTGCCGTCATTGTTATGGGAATACGTAACCATGAGGATGAGTAATAATAAACATAGAAGAAAAGTTTGAAGTTGTTTTTTTTTTAACTTTTTAAGAGGAGACAACTTGAAAGATATTTATGGAATCGAGACATCAATAGCTCCTACAAATAAGAGGCACGTTTTTCGTAGTGTTGTGTTTTGAATAGAAACGAATGAATCATCTTTTGTAGCAGTCGTAGATTAATTCCGACAGGTTATGAATAGCCATATAAAATGACTATTTCTGTCACTATTAGCATTAACTGAATCGTTTCTAAAATACGTTTGAGTGGGATTTTCAGATCCGAAAATTCTATTTTTCAAATTATTTAGTTTGAATTGTGAATACTTTCTTAGAAAATATTAAGAAGTTAGTCCGAAATGAAAATGTTTCATGCAATCTTGCTTTCTTGTTTGTATTTACTAATAATGGTAAACGGGATTTTTAGGCCAATTCTTCGATACAAAATGAATTATTTTGATAACACTATTTGCTTTTATACCCATATCATTAACATAAAACATTTTTAGTACAGTTTTACAGCTTTGAGAGATGATTTATGGCAATATTCAGAGGCATTTGTAAATCCTCTTTGTTTTGTTGGACTCTTTTTTAAACACGATCTTTGAGATAAGATTTATGTTACTCACTTGTAGTATGAGTCACTTTTATGGACTATCATCTATTTTATTTGTTTGGATATTATAAATCGTATGATCTAACAAATGTCATCATTAGCAACATATGTATCCTTTGCAATACTTGATATACTCACTCTTTCCTCAATGCGTTTCAATGCACATCAATACAAAATTAGTATTTTTCTAATGTGTTAAATATCATAAGCTTGATTTATACGATTAAAAAGTGGCGTCATAGAAAGGTACGTAAATCTTTAACGCATTCATCCCGAAAAAATCGTGGAAATATGCCTACGCATTGTGAAATGAATCATCGATATAAACACACCACTTTACAGGTCGTTTTCATGAAAGCCATTTTCCTTCTGATGGAAAAGATAAATTTCGCATTTGAAGATATCTATAGTAAGTAAACCTCCGGAAGTATGTATTTTAATTGCTGGTAAACGGCCAATCTCTATGCCAATCGGTGGAGAAGGGCTATTCGGTGAATGAGTTCGTGAATATTTCTTATCTCAATTGCCCCAAATCGTTCCATCCAAAAGCGCTTCTGAGTGCAAACAAAAGTTTCAAGTTTCGGGAGGAAATTAATCGTCCTCATCAATCTTAAATGGCCCTCGAAGAGCTTTTTATAGATTATTTTCGGCCTTCACGAATAACATTGAAGATTAGGAAAATAATGGCGGATATTCCATTCGAAGAAGAAGTTCAACCATCTGAAATTTGTCTTTAATTTTCTTGAATATATTTTTAATGCCGGAATCAAAATTTCTTAATTTTGTAAAACACAAATTAATTTTATACGGAATGATTTTTGTCCTAACCCTGATATTGTTATCTATTACGATATAGAGAAGAAGAATTAAGGAATGTTAAAGTTTACCATTTGCGACCAGTGCATTTATTTTTCTTGGCTATACGAGTTTATGTAACCTTAAGTACTTATGAATAATATATTAATCTTAATGAATTTTTGAAAATTCAAGGCTTACTAAAGAGTATGCAATTACAAAAATAATAATCAAGAACTCTTGTTAATTAACTTGTTAATTCTCAAAATAAAATAAAAGGAACACAATTTAACCGTCAATGTCTAACAATCGATCCAAAATTTTTAAAATTAATGGGATTAAATTTAATGAATGCATTCCGAACTCTTCAGGTAAATCAAATAATTATTCATGTTCATAAAATAGAAGTTTTTCACACTGATAAATTGAATTCTGTGTTCGAAGTTTCTTAAGATCGTTCAACTTCTCTTGATTAACAATAAGTGATGATAAATATCGATAGCAACGTGGTTCATTAGCAAAGAAATGCATACGAAATCAATCTCCGAGATGGAGTGTTTGAATGCGAGGGTTAGTGACGTAAGAGCGGAGGTAGGATGCGAATCGCGGACCGAAGAGCTTCGAGCGAATCCCGCGAGGGGCGCTCGGCGATGGGGAGGAAACGAACGAGGGAAAAAGGGGAGAAATGGATCGGAGGGGCGGTCGATACGGGAATGGTGGCCAAAGAGGGGGTATTCGAGATCAATGAACACATCCGTCAATCAAGATGGAGTCCCCATTTCTCCTTTCTCTCAAATTTAACGCCCTTCCTATAAATGATTCATGATCAAATGAGAGATTTATACGCGTGTTTTACTCTCTCTGATCCACGAATTGCTTTTACTCCTCTTTTAATGTATAATACGCCAAAGATGCTATAATTTTATGATTCTCACTTAAATCAGTATTTATGGCGGTGTATTTTCCTTATCTCTGAGATTTTTGAAAAGTAAACTTAGTTTACGAATTGTAACTGATGAGATTTGTATGAACCGAAAATGTCGAAAATTTGAACAAAAAGATGAGAAGCGGCCATTTTTTACAGTACATTTCGTTCAGTTAAATTAATATAATTCTTATTAACCAATAGCACATCAAGAACGGAGCCTGAAATTATCCAGAAAATACAAGAGGTTTTAATGCTTAGCTAATAACCATTTCAAGCAAATTCCAGTTAGCGAAATATATTAAAATAAATTGAAGTTCTCAACAAAAATTATTTCCAAATTTAACGCTATCAGGCGTTAGTTTCAAAAATATGATTAATTTTCCATTTCATGAAGGAATCAATTCAATACGGAATTTTTCATAAGGAATGCTGAGAATTTATTTACTTACATGTGAAAAACTCAAAGGACAGCAAGAAATGATATTTTAGTCTTATATAACTTACTATTTTCAGAAATTAGTAGATATAATATTCTCGTAATATCCTAAACATATTTGTTATTGAGCAGAAAATACGTAGACCCGTAGCATAGATAACTGAAGGTACGTGAAGCCCTCCTGATCAATTTATATTGTCTCAGCTGCGCACATAAATTTCAGCGTATGATTTACTTAACTATTCATTCAAGAAGGTATAATGGGGATCCAAGATCGCTAACTGTAATATAACTGCAATAAAGGCGATTATCTATTCATCTGTCAGCCTACGCTTTCCTCCCAATAAACGCCTTATTTCATATCTAAATTCTCCCTAACTCGACAGCCATCATCAACTCTCATCTACTCAATCTGCCATCCTATATTATTCTATTCCTTCCATAATGTAGATACTTATACCTTTCCTAATTTCCTATTATTATGATTCACTATATGTTTATTACTGATTTCGTCCTTCCTTTTGCTATCTTACCGAGTACTTTATAGATGTAAAATGCATAACATTGTTTCCATCTTCAGAGTTAACTCTATCATAAATTCAACCTCTCAATATAATATATCTGGGAGACCGAAATGTTTTAGTAAATTGTTTATATACCTCTAATATCCGTACGAGCTTAAATTGCTTTTTTCTAGCCGTCTTAAAAAATACTTAATTTCAGTTGGAATAATATCGTCGTTAATAAATTTATAAGGTTTTTATCAAATAATAATTTTGTTTTATCGCTCCAAATTTCGATTACTCATTAATATAAATGTATTTCTCATTGAAAGTTGTTAGCTCACTCTCAAGAGGATTAAGTTCTAGTGATCAGCAATATTCAAAGAGTAATAATTGTAGTTTTTTTCAGCTCGTATCTTTTATAAAATAAATATCAGAATCATCGCCATTTTTTGTTTTTGTTTTCAGGTATTGAATTGTTTTATTTTATGATCTATGTAGTAAACCGTGTTAAATGACAATATATTTTACTAGGTTTCGAATTACATGTAAACCACCATTTATTTTGTTTTTTCTCTCCCATTTTCCATCGTAGGAAGAAGTAAGTAGAGCCACCTGCCATCCGACCGCGGCCATTGCAGTAAAAATTATGCCGCTTGTCTGTGAGAATGATGTATATAAACCAAAATTTAAAATGACTTCAAATATCATAGTAATTCTCTAACATCTTGAGAAGTCTATGTTCATTCTAAAGTAGTGTTAAACGATGAAAATTGTTCTCGAACAAAAGGTATGAATTAAAATAGTTGCACGCATATTTTGGGGGTGTGGAGTAGAAAACCAGGAAATAATTACAATGGATCAATAAATGCAGTTAAATTTGACGTAGAATTGACCATGCATGATATTAAAATATTTATATGACATTAACTAAGTTTTGCGTCATATTTTTCACCATTTACTATGGAAAATCTGGCAGAACTCTATTGCATGATATGTTTTACTTCATAAATCGTGTTTCTAATGATACACGGAAAACCTAAAATACTGCAAGAAATTGAAATATTAAATTTGCAATTTTTATCAAAAAGTTATCATAATTTTTAAGATTTCACGATATTTTTAGAATATATAAAACTTTTAGAATATAATATAAAAATTATTAGAATATATAAATATAAATTGACTTCTTCTTTAAACGTTACAATATCTGACTTTTCATATGAATAAGCTATTTGTCTGTAACAAGTAACGTTTTCAAACGCATGATATAAATTTCGTTTCTATAAAACGCAAATCATTCATTGCATTAACGAATAACTTATTATCCTTGATCACACGATCTTTCAAAATCCTTCAAAATTCACAATCTACAAAGGCAAACTGACGTAAGTAACAATCCCATAACCACGATTGGTACGGGAAAGGATACGAGCGAAGAATAGACGGAAAGTGAATGCACAGGTATGCGCATATGCTCGGAAGACTAATTGGGGTTAATAACGATCTATTACCCAAGCGTCACGTGACAGTCTGCGCATCTCTGCGCCGTAAGATGTCTATAGTGACACGGCCTCTAAAAAGGGAGGGTTGGGTGAGCCGCATGAGTGATTGGATTGCGGGAAGAATGGCGTTCTTAAGATGGCATCGCACATGTGAATTAACGAGATCCCATTGGGAGGGGAAATTAAGGGAGGAATATAAAAAAGAAGAGGGAAAAAGGAACAGTGCGCCAAAGAGATTTAATTTGGAGGAGAGTGACATTAATTAGTACAGCGAAGAGGTATAAGGGGGAGCAAGATTGTAATAGATGGAGCCCCCGTCGGGGGGATGGGGAGGAGTGGGAAGAGAAGGAGGGGTTGGATAAAGAAGAAGAAAAGATGAAGAGGATAAAAGGGAAGAAGGAAATCAGAACAATGCTTTGGTTTGATGTCTGTAATAGGGCATCCGTGGCCACCGTCTTGATTAACACGAGAAATTTGTAGTATTGACGGTAAAAGAAATGTTGAACAAATGCCAATTATCGAAAGGATTATGTAGGTAAAGATAAAACTCATTAAATAGTACGCTTTTGTCTTCAATTTAATAATCATTGATCGTAAATTCTCAATCAAGCCGTTCGTTTTCGTCATCTCGTTAACCCAACCTTCAAAATAACTCGTTTTGTCCATAAGGAATCTCGAAGAGAATAATGATACGTAGCAATACCTTACCGGTAAAAATTATTCGTAATTCATCACTTCGTTCCTTTCGAGAAAGACTTCATTTATAGAAAACTTAATTAATCGAGATTTTTTAAAATTCTTCTCGTCTTTCTTCGATGAAATAATAATTGAACGTTTTCATCATTCGATATCATCTGATTGTCCATAAATTAATTAAGAAAATTAAAATTGCAAACGTTATTGGGCTTTATTAGAGGTACTTATTTTTTCAATCGATGCGTATAATCAGCTATATATAGAGGTAAAGAGTAGTGGTTCTAAAGGTAAGGATGAATAATGAATGATTTAAAATTACGGAGGGGAATGTATGTGACAACGAGGAAGATATATAATTAGAGAACAAGCATTCAGAGAAATTACTTTAACTTTCTAGAAGATAAAAATTTTTATTTTCTTTCATTTCGGGCAGCTGCGTATGAATAGGTACGATCTTCATGGACCGTTAATAGATCTACGAAGATAGATATATTGGTTATTAAAACCTCTATGATCGTTAATTCCCAACTTCAATCTAAGTAGAACTAAGGAAGATGAGAAAAAAGAAATCAAATGAAATAAGTAAACATTTTGCCAATGGAAAAAGAGGATAGATATCAGAGGAAAGAGATTAAAGAAGATGAAGGAGAGGGAAATAGGAGAGGGGAGGGAAGATTTTTGGACCGCATTACCCTAAATGGTCATGTGACTTGTCTTCCTCAAGGATCTATCCCATTCATCGTTCCATCCACATTACCATCTCCTTAACGCCCCCTCCCCATCTTCTCCCATTTATCCTGCCCCTCCCACGGATGCGTTCGAGAGATTTCACAGAATTAGAGAAGAGATAAACAGAAATACTGCATGTGCTAAAAATAGACCCGAATTTTTACTTTCAAAGAATTAATTATATTTAAAAAGTTTTCTACCTCCCGAAGTTCGTAATTTACACTCCAATTTCATTCATCATTTTCAAACTGTGATTGTACGACAAGGATCTAATTCAATTCTACGAAAACTTTAAAAATTTAATATTTACCATTTTTCAAAAAGAATCTATTCAAATTTGACTATTATATTGAAGTTTATCTCGATTCTACTTCATAATTAAAATTGAAATTATGATAATTGTTAGAAGATTATTCAAATAAATCCAAAGTGGTCGATGTTACCTAAATGGGAAGAGATTATTCAAACGATTTTGATGTAGATCAACGCATAATAAATAGATAATGTAAATATATATGAGTTAATTGGATCTGAAACTAAAAGTTATTAATATCTTCGTACACTAAAATAAGAATTTCCATCTTTACTTTCGAATCAATATATCGTGTAAATGTTCTGTCTGAGCCTGTATTTTATTTCTATTATTTTTATTTCTCACTCATTTATGAATAAAGTAGCTCTCGTCAAGTATATTCTCCACACACGTAGACTGAGTATTTTCTAGACTTTCCCATCAGAAAGGGTTTCGACCTCAAGTCCAACCCTTTTCTTAACTGATCCATTCTTGGTCGAAACGGACATTCATTTCTCACTCACTTACGTCACATCGGACTCTCTGTTATGTACCATTCATCACTCTTTCGAAAAGGACCTAATTATTTCCTTCGACGGAATTCCCTTTTTCCCAAGAAACTGAGCTTTCCATTGCCTCATCACAGAGAATATGATGATTATGTCCTTCGATGTTTCCAATCATTTTCTTTTCATCTACATCGAATGAACAACAGACTTTGTATACGTTCAAATGAATGTCGTGGCTAAATATTTTCTGAAATAAATAAACGTAACATAAATGAACCTAAAAGGATACCTGCAAAACAAACTAAAATGAAAAGCAAAGAAGATCTTAAAAAATTTCATTATATATAAACGATAGATACTTATTTTGTGGATAATTCACGATTACTGGTAAAACTTCGGATAAATAAACATGTGGGAGCTCTGCAATAAAATAATACAAACATTTTCAATTATGCGTAACTTCAGAAAGTATAAGCGCCTATTAATTTAAATTGCGTATATTTATTATAATTACGTATATTTCCTGTTCCTTTGTAGTATAATTCGAAATCGTTCCAACCTTATGTCCAATTAAAATTTGCTCCAATAAAACGCTCTCAGAATGCGTGATATATCGAAAGAATCTCTGGGGACTCGTGGAAATGCAACATTCTACGTAAGAATAATGAATCAATGTTGGTTGCCTTAATTTGCTCTACTTCGAAGCCCAACTCAAAAACCCATCTCAAAGTCATGCTTTTACATACGTCCATCACGAATTCCGAGTCAATTATAAATGGCTTAAATGAAGAAACGTGCTTCGGTCGAAAAATTTCCAAACTTAATCCCTCGTACGCGGAAAACTTCATTAATTATTTATTCCCAACTCCTAAAAGAGCACTCTTGTGCTTCCGGGATGCGATTAACGTGTCTGTGGATGAAACCTAGTCCATAACTTACTATACACATGTCGGAAACATGGCAGGGGAATAAAACATTAGCATTATGAAAATATTAACGCTTCGGTCGGCCATCGTTTCTTTCGTCCCTCCATTGTTTTTGGAAAGCTACGAGTTGATTCGTAGTGAATTACCACCCGTGGTCAAACTCGAGAGTCGCTCGAGTCAAAACCGTATCTCTCATCTAGGGCTCGTATAATTGCCCCAAAAATCATTTTCTCAGCCGGATATATGCCTCAACTCTGAAAAAAACTCTGCCACAAAACGTTAATCATATGTTTTAAGGCGATCGTTAATATAATTACGAAATCATTAGCTGGTAGAAAATGGAATCGTGTTTGCTCAGCGTATTCAATAGAATTCTCTCGTGTCACGTCAAGGCGTTATCTTCAACAGAATACAAATATAAAGAATTCTTTCTGTTTCTTATCAAGGAAGAATTTTTCGGTAAATTATCTCCAAACATGGAATTTCCAGCTCAATTAACTACCTTATAGAAGTGTTTATGGTTACATTAAAGTACGATGCATGGAAATCACAGGAAAAATTCATTTTAGAAATCTATTTTATTATCAGTATTATTGTAATTAAAATTAAGCGTAATTCAAGGATCACTGACAGTAAAGCATGTTCACTGGTACATTCATTCGTTAAATATATTTTCAGAATATATTTGTGAAGATATTATATCAGGAGATTTCTACATGGAAGTGATGAACTTAATTATAAATAAGATACGAAAGATAAAAGCTATTTATAAAGAGAATTTACAAAAGCTAAAAATATGTGATGCGATACACTGAAACGTTAACTTGAGATTTATCCTGAATCATACGGATTCATATCTTTATCTACATTTTCTCCACTAATACTTTTTCTATTGAAATTCATTTTTGATTTTCGGGTAACTAGAAATCTTTTGAGGTTCATTAAAGATCGCTTTAAATCTGGTTAACAATTAAATGGACTAATATATAGGTTTCAATGGGAATATCAAAATATTTAACTTAATTTCCATTGGTTGGCAGAATTTTTCCTTCGGATATTAAAAAGACAGCAATATAATAGGGTGGAGCGAATTCAACCAGATAATTGAGTTCAGTGCTTCAAAAAAAGGCCTATCCTGTCATTCATACCCATTACTTCCACTCAATTGAACTTCACGATACCCAAACAAACCGCTCGATGTCACCTAAGTTTACTCAGCGCTAAGTCGCCGTTTCCAAACTAAGGAATTCGGTCTCCAAAATTCACATACCTCTTGTGATAGTGAGGGTCTGCTGAGGAGGGTGCAGTTAAGGGGAAGGAGAGCACGGCTGACGGCCGAAACGAATTGCTAAGGAGTTGCTCGCCATAGGAGACGAAATCGTGGAGAACGGCATTTTCTTGTCTTCGACTTTCACTCCGGTCCTTCGAAGTTCCCAAACGGTCTTCGTGTCCAATACCGTGAAAGCGGACAAAGAAAGACGAGCGAGTGAGGGTCAAGGAAACCCCAAACAGTGAACGTAACCGCATCTCAACGTAGGCTATTTGTTCTCTGCGTGTTACAAACAGTGGGGCACTAAATTCGGTAACCAAGGAGAAGATGCTGTCTTCTCAAATTGGAAAACAATCTGATTTTTATTGAGTGTTCGACGTATTCGAAGAAATTCTCTAAACTAAGAAATTTTAATTTATTCAATGAATTATTAGTATAATCTTTAAAAAAATTCGAAGAGAAATTGATATTTTTCTTTATCCAATTAATGATTTGCCATCAATCCTGTATAGCATATATAGTTTTAATATAGGATCTTAGCCTATAAATGGTTTCAGCTGTCTCTATTTCGTTCACAAAAATAATCTAAATTATATCATTTGACAATTTACGTATCTTTAACTATATATGAATTATAGCAATCTTTATCAAAACTGTATAAAAATATATACCTACAAATAAAAAAAAAACAAATCAGAAAATGTGGGGTTGTCAGATACTAAAGGAACACGGAAGTTATAGAGTGATTTGAAGCCATTAGAATTTCGCAAGTAATCAGAAGCCTTAAGTTTTAAAATAGAATTATTCTGATCAGTAGCTGTAGTAGCTATGGCCTATGATTTATAGCCCTAGTAAATAAATTACGTCAGATAACTTTCAAATGATATAAATTTTATTCCCGTCGTGCTTCTGGGCGATCTTTCGTCAAATGGAAATAATTGAGTCGTAAAATGACAACCACCTGGCCTACAACAGCTCTCTTTTATATTATAAATGCATATCTAAAGGACGAAACAAAATACGATCATTTATATGCAGCGGATAGGGAAGCAGTGGTGCCTGAACAAAAAAATTCGTGGGGGTCAAAATGTATGGGACAGCGTAGTGAAAAGAAGTGAAAGGATGCGTCGCCATGTTCAATGAAACGGCCATAACCCTCCGCGAGTTTGGACCATTTTTTCCTGCGACACTGAGGAGCATGAACGATATGATGAAGGGAGTGAAACATTTACTGCGTCGGAAAGAAAGAGATGGTTACGAAGGGGAAAAAATGGTGGAGTTTGAAAGAGAATAAGTGGGGAGGCGTTAGATGGAGCGGAACGAAGCAGAAAGGAAAAAGGAGAAGAGGCATCTGTGACACATGGAAGGAGGGAATGAGAAGGAAAAGGATTAAAGGAAAGAAAAAAAGGAATAGAAAAAGTAAAGGGAAAAGCGTTTTCGGTAGCCATAAAACAGGGAAAGAGTGGGTTCTATTGCTGTCAAGTTATGTTTTAATAGTTAATGATTTACGATCCACATATAAAGTGAATTTAATCGCAGATAACAGGGCATATTTACCTTAAGTCTTTCTGAAAATTCCTCGTCTTATTATTCTCATATAATTTATAATTAACGTTTCCATTACTACATAAACTTGTACCAAATATTTTAAATCGTATCTAATTGAACGTATCGATTGATTGGGCAAATGACGCTAACAATTTAAATAGTTATTATTATAAATATCAGCTTATTTTAAAAAATAACCTTATGAGATACAGGATAAATGCTCTCATAAGAAGAACTTAGATCATTCAGTAGAATTTTCTTGATATATTATATTGAAACAATCAATATTACGCGCGAATTTGATTTCGCATTTCGCAGCCATTTCTGTTATCGAAATGCTCCCCGCATCATGTTCATTTTCCCCGTCCCTAGCTTCTAAAAATAGCCCTTATCTATCCTCACCGAGATAAAGTACGCTCGTACTGAATTAACACATTCGCTTGATCACTTTTCGAAGACGGGCTGACCGTGGAGGATATTATTATTGGGGATTCTAAGCACGAATAGCGTGTTATTATGCGGCCCTTGTGCCGTTGACAGTTTGATACCACGGCGATAGAAGGGCGTAGATGCCCAGGTACGCAGGAAGACAGGTGCGTTGCTAACCATGAGGGCCTAGGGCTATGCAAACAGACAACGCAAAATTTATGTTTATTCCCCGGTTTTTTAAATTTCCAAAAAAACTTCCGGACGAAAATTATATAGTGTCCCCGAGTGAATTTGAGGAATTTTGCGTAAAATGTCAGAAAAGGTTTGTTTATGGGAGTTTGATTGCTCAACCAAACCCATTTTCGTTTTTCGTTTAACAGTTTTGACATGCTTTTTCATTTAAATACTGACGATAAAGTTGATTTTAATCCGTTTAATCATAGGTCTTTCGTTGACGTTTGTCGGTCAAGTGTGCATCGTAAAAATTATATCTAAAACTACTAATTATTACGTCTTTATGTTTATCAATTACTAGATTTGATTAGGCAAGAGAATGTAAGCCAAAACGTCAAAATAAATAATACATCAATATAATTTATTAATGTGTGTTCAATAAAATCTAATGAATCTTAGCCTAATAAATTCTAAAGTACATTAAGAAGCTTAGTTTAAGAAAATGTATCTTTGCCTACGTAAACATTATCGATAGCTGATTCATGATTCTCTTAAATAATTTCTTCTTGTAATTTGTACCATTACTCTATATTAGTTCGATGTTTGATATTAACCAGTTATAGGCTACCTATGAAAGAGATTTTTTCCAAGTAAAAGTTAGGTCTACGAATCGGTCGTTGATATCACTCAATAGATAAATCCGAAACTTAAACTAAAAACGTCAATACTACCTATTGTTGCTATCCCATCCAAATGCTCTCTTTATGATCCCAATCCTTACATAGGGGTGGAAGGGAACAGATAATTGAAAACGGGTCAAAGGAAAAAAGAGGACTTTTTAAAAGAAGTCAGTGGGCAATGAGAGAGTCCCTGTGCATTCCAATGGCCTCTCCCCAATCTTTCATTCGATCCCAATGTTTCACCAAACCTGCTCCGGGATAGGGTATTTCGCTAACACACCCACGCGGGAGAAAGCAGGTCCCCCAAAAAATCTCATCCTGTTCTCGTACCCTTTCCGAAATTCCTGGAATAGCGTCCCTCCCCCTATTTGGAAGTTTTTTTCCGACTCACTCCGCCCATCACAAGAAACGTACCTCTTTAGTTTCCGCATATACACCATCGTCACCTCTCCCTCTTTCACCCGTAACACCCTCTTTCGGTAATGCATCGAACACGCCCACCGTTTCAAAGATCACGAATTGGGAATTACAGCCGATCCCCGGGCGTCTAATTGGTAAAATAATCTGGCCATTTCGAAATGGGACGTGGAAAATGTCAGTGCTCGCGTCCGTGAAGAGAGTTTGTTCTGTTCTGGATATTTATCGTGAGTTCGTGAGGTGATCGCCGTGTATTTATTCGCGGCGATCCATTTTTTCCGGGTTCGGCGTGCGATGAGTTAATGCTCACGTTTATCGAACTTGATTCCGACTTCTAATCGACCCCGTATTTCTCAAACACGTCAAAAGTGAATCGGAACGGTGTATTATGGCTGTCAATCATTCCTTCGATATTTTGAGTTTCTTTGGGTTGCATAATACGTTGGAAGAAGTATCCATCCGTTGGAGGTAATCTTAATATATGATATTTATAAACTGAGGATGAATTTAGAATAAGAATTTAAGTTAAGAAATATTTCAAACGCTGAAATAGAGGTAAAAGGAAATTTTGCTAAGAAAAAACAAATATCTATTCTACAGCTTTGGTATCTAGTGGCTTTTATTAAATCATAAACTTTTATCTTGATCTTACATATAGATAATGAACGATAATGTGACAATTGAAGTTATTTGAACCATATAAAAAGGTTTCAATGATTTTATCTATCAATCTTGATAATAATTCGATCGTTAAAATGCTTAATAAAATACTCCGTAAACTGAGCTATTATGCCCTATTATTATGTTGTTTCACGCTACTTTGAGCACAGATTCCGCTTGGCCATGAACTTACAAAGAAAATAATGAAGAAGAATTTTAAATTTATATTTAAGGGGATAAAAGATGAAATTTTGACGAATTAATTCACCGTTGAATATAAAGTATTCAATATGAAAGGGTTGTAAATTAATAAATTAGGATATTTTAAAAACTGTGAACATAAGGAAAACAATTCTGGACATAAATATGAGAATTTTCAAAAACCGTAAATTATCAATCAGTTAATATAATTATTGAATAATTTTCCTTATTTTATGAAGTCAAGTAAATTTTAGAACATAAAATAATATTCAATAGATTAGCTAGAATTTAATACAGTCGCTCCTCAGGAAATATATAATACATATTATACAAAAACTAAGGAAGCTATTTTGATAAGTAATTGTTTATAAATAGTTACGTACGATAAAGAAAATTTCAGTCGATAAACTTCTAAATGGCATTGGAATTTTTTAATGTTATTTTATATTTGATTTTTTAACTTAAACCCGTTAACGTTGGATGGCATATATCACTATTGATTTGCACGAAAAAGTAGGCAAAAATGCAACTTCAATAATGGATAACTCGTTCAATGTAATTGTTTCTACATTACCCAAGAAGTCAGCTATCAATGATTAAAAATGCATAAATTCTATTCAAATAAGTAGCTTCAGATGTTATAGAATTTTATTTAATATTTAATAAATTTATATCTAATAAAAATTATATAATTGGCGGTAGAATTAATAAGGAATTAAATCTAGAAGAAGCATGGAGGATGTAATTATAACGACCGTAGAAGATTGGATAAGCAAAGAGAAAAGCAAAGTCTAAAGCTCGCTGAAGCAACAGGGAATGAGCAGACGGAAAATAGAGAAAATTAAGACTAAAAAAGAAAAAAAATAGAAGACGAAAAAACTCAAAGGAAGGAAAAAAGGAACGAGGGTAGATGGATATGGAAGCGCTCGGGGGAAATTAAGTGGAATAAAAGAAATAAAGAGGAATAAAAACATAAAACAAACGTAAACAAATATGAAAGACGGGGCGAAGAAGGGAGAGATGAGGGGAAGAAGGAGAAATGGAGGAAGAGAAAGGAGAGGTTTTTTGAGGCCTGGCGAGACCACCCACGTCGAGTCGAAGGGGAAGGGGGCTGTAGGGGAAGATTAGGGAATGCCACGGGGGAGCGATGGCAGGGGGTGGGGGGCACGAGGGCGGAGGACGGGGCGGTGGAAGGGGGATGCAGACGGAGGCGTGACAAAGACTTCTTGTTACTCCCACACCGCGTTCCGTGGCCGCCGGGCCTCATTTTTTACGCATCCTAGATGTCCTCCGCCGAAGTTTGCTTTACGACAGCCCTCGATCTATTTCGTACGGATTCCGGTACGTCGTCCGCGTAATTGCAGAAGCATAAACTTTGGTATCGGGACGAGTCGTATCCTTTAAGAAACTGTTCGGAGACCTAATAAAGGTTTCCAAAGTGCATTCTTCGGGTCGAGAGTCCGGATTCCTCGGAGAAGTCGATCGAAAATGAAGAATGCGTGCCATGAAATCGCGTTACAGCATCTAAGGGCAGCTAATGGGAATACTCTCGATGGATGGAAGGCAAATCGAATCCGTTTATGTTTCCGCATATTTCTCAGCGTTCGTTAAAGTTAAACGTCTCTCCGATGTGTTTGGACGGAGCCATTCCTGTTGGTTCCGCATTTTTACTCCGAAATGAGATCCATTACGGTCATTATTTAGTATGGCCAACGACGATTTATGCTCCCCGCTCGACTTTTTATCATCAATAAATCCATAATAAGGATAGAACTTTCTTTTCCACGTGACCGTAGGATGCTTCTACAGCTTTCTTTTTTGTAATAATACTCGTTAGAATTTTCGTTAAACTTATTCCATAATTGAAATTTTAAGGGAAGGGAAGGAAAATTTAAAATGGAAAAATTCACAATAATTTTTTCAAGTTTCTTCGATGTTTATCATTGCATTTTTCATCGACGATCATTTTCATTTTAAGTGGATCGAGAATATTCAACAGTATGCTAAGTTAATGAAACCGTATTTTTTGAGCTCAAAGAATGTGTCATCGTTCTTAAACAGAACCATAAGTTTGTCTGTTATTGCAAGCAATATCGCGGTGAATATCACTCTTCATTTATGATATTTTTTAACAACCAGACATTAATTTATTCTAATGCATGGGACAGGTGTGAATTCCAGCCGAAACGTTGTAACATTATGAATAAACTAATTTTGTGATGAATCGCCAATTTTTCAAAATATCATGTTAATTCATAAGTTATTTGGCATTTCATTTAGCATTTGACCGCAAATCACTCATAAGATAGAAAAGCAGCTGCTTCTAAAAATTAGTGTATCCCGTTTGTTGTAACTCAGTGACATATACTGTTACTCATAATATTTCGAGAGATTCTGTCCCTACTTCTCTTAGTATAGTTTTCCGCTCAACTTTCAAAGCATTTCATAAGTAAACCCATTAGAATAATTGGCAGTACAGACTGTTGAGAAATAACTATATTCATTAACAGCATATTATATGCTGTTAATGAATATTTCAATGAATAATAAGAATTTTCTGTTCTTAAATAATCTAATAAAAATCCTGGAATGGTAAAGTGAAACCTTATGTTTTAATAGTAAGTTAAGATGATGGGAGGCACTGAAGTCTTTCAGTATTCTCCTGAATATATATTTTTAAAATCCTGAACACATCAATACATATTCTTTTGCATTCAAGAGTGACTAGACTAACTGAAAACTGTCATCTGATCGTTTTCTTATCTTAAGAAATGCTATTATTTCCCCTCGAAAACTTCTACCACAGAATAATCATCAATATTTTGACTCTATCGAATCGATAATAACTTAATCTGCGGGCAATACAGCGTACGTTGCATCAATCGCAATATTATTATGTGGAGAGCTAACCCCTCCTCTGTCTCGCAACACGTGTATCCCTCTCCATAAGCCCCCCACCGATCAAATCGATCCCCGGCGACGGATCAATCCTCAGTTGACATCCATCAGCCAAATACAACTTCGTCATCCGCACAGAGATTTCAATTACGTGTCTCATACGGACGTGACCTCAAGAGTGGTGCCTTCGCAGAGGACGCATCTGCTGTCAAAACGACACGGTTCACGTCACTCCTGCCATCTTGTCGTTTCACACCACATCCTCTGACCACTTAACCTCTCTCACCTTCTCTCGATGGGACCCTGTCGAAAAAACATCTCTGGAAAACCCCTACGGCTGCCTACAGGCACAACCCTTCGGCGACACCTCTACAGGAAGCAGGGATGGGTGATATCTATTGCCGAACCGTTCGTCTCTTTTCAAGCGATAGTTGAGAGGATCCGTGAGAATCAGTCTCTCCTTAAACTTTTTTGCCATGATTTCGAATATACTGATTTTAAAGGTGGTGGATTGAAGACGGGTCCAAATAAACTCTAAACTAACATGCAGAAACTAAGATTTTAGTGTTTAGTGTTTAGTATTTATATCAAATCATATACCTCTTCTTCATCTGTAGGACAGCTATTAAGTGAATATTTCTCAACTTAAATAGCAATATGTTTTACTAAACCAGGTATATTTACTTTTTGCTTAATCATATCCCTGAATTTTATACTCCAGAGAATTTTTAGTTGGAATTTTGTTTGAAAATACGGAAATATATCTTTATAGAATATCTATTGCTTTAAAATTAAATTTAGAAAGAATATAATGCAAGTTTATTATCTCACTCAACGAAGAGGAAAATGGAAATACTTACAACTCTTGGTTAATGTTCCTGTTCAAACTTTGCTTTCTATGCACGGATATAAATGAATTTCCTATATTGTAAATGAATTTTATAATTCATTAATTCTTATTCAATCAATTTGATTTTTCATATATAGATTTTGACTGCGATATTTAGAATTGAAAGAGTAATATACTACATCGATACATGTAGGGGAAATGTGCTAATGATAGTAAGGTGAAATGATTATTAAGATGCGTGTAATGTTCTCTAATTCGACGGAATGCCCACGCCAATGATGGAATTAACGCAGGACGATTATCTGACGTGGTATCGCTGCAGAGATAAATCGCTGAACTAATTTTCGTAGATTTCCCAAAGGATTATGATTCCATCTGTAAGCGACGCCCTTGGATCACATTAGTACACGATTTGTGAGCTATAGCTGAACTGCTGATTCATTGGTATATAGATCACAAATTCTTTGGTGACACGAGTATTTTTTCCTTCATTAATACCCGTCAAAGGTATCCAAAAAATCTCGCGTTATTGATGAACTACAACTATAACTTAAATCTGAGAGTCAGTTGTCTTGAAATCGACCGTTTGATTTACCGATAAATCTATCATTTACGATGTATCAATATGATCGGGGAGGATATTGTTTCTTAGGTATTTCTGCTTTTTAAAATAAAATACTTATATTTTTGTGGTCTAGGCAAAGATACATCATTAAATTATCTTTATTATATAAATTTTAAACCGTCTTACCAAAAACTCTCTGTTTTTTCTACTATTCCAAACTTCATATCCTCAATTTCATTGAAAAATCTCTTTTTAAGGCCAAGAGAACCCTCTTGAAGCTTTTAATGGATTATAATTTCATATTTGTAAGATCGAGATTGTCTTTTTATGGACAGGATATGTTTTTTGCGAGAAATTTGAATTTCGATATTTCCAATAAAGATGTACCCCTAATCTAATAGCATCTTAATCGAAATAATATTGAAATTGATGTATCCAGAACTTCCAAAACCTCGTTTCCTCGCTCAAAAGCACTTCTTTTTTCGCGTAACATTTAATGTATTTGCACGACATAATTTGGCGGAGCGATTAACACGTTTTGGAGTGTGTCAAGATGTTGAAGGAAAACGCGATAATTTCCTCCTTAGGAATCGAGTGAATGTCGTCAATTACAACAGGTAACGAGGTGAAATTTCGGATTCGTACGATGCACGCAAACGATACGAGCGTTAATGTTCGCAGCGGATGGGAAATTGTGAGCCCACGAATCGATCGACGACATCGAGACGGACGGTTTCCGTATTGGCGCTCTGCAAACTGGTTTCCGTGATGTGAAGCCATCACTGCACTCGACGAATAAAAAAGAAAGCGAATTTCGAGTGAATTTGGCAGCAAAAAGGTGTATGAGCGCCAATCGGAATAGCGCAATCTAAGTCCGATTTTTCTTACTGTTGGCGCATTTCATCAAAACGTGGAGGAGAGAATTTTTTTGGCTGATGAAAGCTGGATGGCGGTTCTGAGAGAGGAAACACGCTTCACGAACGAACGAGTTTATTCCTTCGACACCGAAGAGTTCGTAGATCACTAATAAAAGCGGACGATTTCATCGCAGATGTTTCTCGATTGAAAAATTACGTATTCATATGAGGATAAAATGAAAATTATCACGTAATTTGCGTATTAATTTATAGCTATACAACGAGATTAACAATCTAAGCTTCCGTCCCGAAGATGAATTCAATTAGTGTTCGAGTTTGGCGCGTTCCTTTGAGAGATACTTTGGCAGGAACCTCGATCGATGGAATTCTAAACCTATTTAGCATAATTTTGTCATAATAGCTCATAACAGATTGAAATTATATCCATTTTTGATAAACAGGTCGCATATGAAAGCGGAATTTATTATGACGAGAGATTCGGCGAATTTTTTAATGTTAAAGAAGAGGAGACACCTTTAGAATGTTCCTGGAGACACGAGAATTTAGATTATCATCGTGAATCAGCAAGTATGAAGCGTAATTGAATATGTATAAGAAGTTTTTATTATGTGCTAATATACAGAAAGAATAAAAGAATATTTTTATCTGAAATTTATAATGTGCTTAAATATGCGACTCAAATTCAGCTGAAATAATTTGAAAAATGATTCAAAATTCAGAAAGAAACATTAATATTTATTTACATGAACATTTAGAATGATATCATTAAAAGGAAGATTATAATGATGAATCAAAATGGACTTACTCCGTTTCTCTCTTTAATTAAAGGAAAAGTTCAGCAGGTTAGAAATAAACGCTACGAATTCCAAATACTCGCTATACATTTCCGTATATCCTATGAAAAAATTTATGTATATTAACTTTTAAAATTTTTTAAAAAATTCCGCAAATTCATAGTGAATTCTGTTTTGAAAGCTGAAAAGAGCTCTCATAGAGGAAGAAAGTAAACATAAATCATACTCTTATGTCTCAGTATATACTAGTCATTATTACATTATTATTCTAATTCCTTTTGAAGGATAGCTTTCGCCAATAAACTATGTATATTAGCCTAACGCAGCTTGATTTACAAGTGTTAAACAAAGATGAAAATTCCAACTATCGAAGAAGCTCAGCAAGTGAGAAAGGTGACGGTGTAGGTTTTAGAAAAATACACACAGATTAATTTTTGATCCCGTGATAAGAAATGGAAGACCTCCCAGAGAAGTGTAGAGCCCCGGACTTCCTTTCCTTGTTTTCTCGATTCCATTCCTCCGTAAAAAATTTCCCCTCCCACCCTAGGATCCATCTCGTATGTTTCTTTCCACCTGAAAGTATCCCATTACTCGTCCCTTTATAACCTTTGACACCTCTCCATTCCGTCATTTCCTCCTATTCACCATTTCCCCTCTGTGACAAGGATGTAGCGTCGCTTCTTACGATGTTGAGTGATGGAACCAAATCAATCAGCCGGATCGCTCAATCTTGTTCACCATTGCACTCATCTTTCTCCTCCCACACCCCTTTCTCACATCCTGCTGAACTGATCAAATTCATGAGCCGTCATAAAATCTCGTCAACTTTTCTTCCATCGATTGTATGGTGATATTTATCCAGCAGAAGTTGCTGCGAATAATTTCGTCAAGTTGGATGTTCTGGATCTCAAGAAATATAATTACAACAGTAAGGGGATTATAATTTCGAATATCGTCTTAAATTGATTTATAAATACGTATGAGAAAGGTGAATAAGGACGTCAAATGTATAAATTGACGTATTAAAGTGATCTGTCTCTCTAAGAAGATAACCAATCATCATTTTTCGATCATATAGTACAGAGTCAATCAAACGATAACGAAAAAGTAGAAAGGTAACATTCTACACTAAAAGAAACGTTCTTTTTCAGATGGACTTTAACTTTCATTGAACAGCATTATTAGCCCTAACTCCTCCATTGCATATAACGCTCTATGGGCCATTCCCGCCGAAGCGGCCCAACTGTATTGATCGGGAATTCTCGAAAACGGATGCATAGGCGAAGTGAGGCCACAATTGCTGGGACACAGCGCAGGTGTTTCAATTAAGTGGGGGAGCGACGATCGCAAATGGACGACGTGTGACGGATGGATGGAGAAACAATTTCCCATCGAAAACAACGCGTCAAAAGGGGATTCACGAGAAACCAATGATAACGCAGATTTCCCTCAAATCGGGTGAAAAACGGTGAAGGATGAGACGTGGGATAGACGTTCGATTTCGTGAGAGTGTATATTTAGGGAATTGGATAATTCTATCACCTCGAGACGCTGGATTCCGAAAGGTCTTTATCTCGATTTTACCTTATGTTCCCGGCCTTTCTTCTTACGGCTCTCCCACGCCCTGTTTCTTTGACTAAGCTTTATGAAACATGAATGGAAGTCTGATTGTAATTTCATTTCAATTAATTTATAAAGACTTAATTAAATTTAATTTTTTTTTCAAATTTTAATTCAATATACTTTCGTTATAAGGGTATTTAGAGGGAGATAGAGAGATTTATAATGATTACAAAAGGTTTTTAGACTCATTGGTTCGTTCACTTCTCTGTTTATGAAGTTTTCTCTTATAAGAAAAATCAAACTTCTAATGAAAACTTTAATAATTATATTTTATTATTGTGATTCTTTGATAATAAAAAAAGCTTTCAATCATATAATATTTACCGAAAATCATGCAGCATCAGATTTTTATTTTCATAGAATGACGAATTTTCTTATGCACTATCAAAATTTTAATCTTCTTTATATCGTTTGAATATTCCATATTCTTCACATTTTAAGCTCGATAAGAAATTATAAGATGTTTGAAATTCACGCAGATTATTTGAAATCAACAGTATATTCAATGATGTTCTAGGTTTAATTCCAAACCATTCTTCCAACAAAATTTTTCTCGATAACCATAGGAACAACTTAATTTATACGACATCAATTAAATATTATACACGATTTATGTCTTCAACCTCCGCTAAAATGGAGTTAAGAAGTAAAACATAAAAAAGGAACTGATGATGTATCTCTGTCAGAGCAATGAGATGGACATCCTTTACTTCTTTACGGATAATACGCCTTCACTAGTTCCTCAGGCATGACAGTTTCCAAGAAACGAATTAATGAGTAACTTACTTTTCTTCATTACTCCTTTCGCATATCCCGGAGGGTAGCTGTATGCTCGACGATTCGCAGCTTTACCATGAAGTCATCCGCCTTCGCAAAAAAAACATTTCCCATTATAATTTACCAATCCTCCGAACTGAACTCATTCCCTCGAATCAACAGCACTGAGAAAGTGATTTAAAACAATCGGCGCTTCGCAAAAAAACCGCTCTTTCCTCCTCTTCCTTCCCTCGTCACGCCCGTGTGGGCCGCAGAAAAAAATTGAGCACTCCTTTTCGCCAATCACTTTTCCTTCCCTCGTAGACCGTCACGCGCGTATCCGTGCATTCTAGTCACGGATGGCAAACGCGCACGCAGAATGGAAAGAGATTCGAGCGTAGGAATAGCGAGGGAAGTTGTGACATTATGGGCTGTGGGTGGTACCGAGAGGGGGAGGGCGGTGGCGTGGGCGACGTGAGGTAGGTGGTCGGAAGGAAACGTTCAAAGGCGGTCGGCCAGGTGGCCAGCCTCCGCCGGGAATTCTCATTCTCGGGTCGACCCCCGCGAACATCGTCGCAAAACCGAGCGGCGGAGACTTCAACGCCCGCATGGGTAATCACCGAGTGCCCACGCCGCTCGGACACCGGTGGCTCTCTTGAGCAATCAACGGGTGTCTTTGCCCGCTTTTTTACCATTAGACTTCTATATATAAGGGTTTTTTATATCGCGGGGTGTTAATGGGAGAGGAGTCGCCGCATTTCCGTTCCGAGGCGGCGGCTGTGCAGACTTATGGTCGATTTATTACTTCTAGTTTGTTAGATGAGGAAAAGGAGGATTTTTTAATCGTATTTTTGGCGCGAACGCTGCTAATTGGAGGGCGAGGTTTCTCGTTCGTATTCTAGGCGAAAGATAAGAGCATCGGTGTGCGAATTAATCGTCCAGAGGGCGATTGATGGACTGCCCGCACGTGGGGCGTTGTTAACTTTCTAACCGAGAGGTGATGACCAACGCGAATTTTAGATAAATTTTCCGTTAATCGAATTTTCTATCTAGTTGTAATTAATACTTAAGAGTGTTTTCAAGTTTTATAGAAGTCGCTCTATAAATCAATTTGATTAATAATTCGATTTATAACTTGGCCTGTTGATTCCGGTTTGAGTTCTTCATTAACCCCTAAAAGGCGAAGAATGAAGAACGGAAGGAGGAGATTGATAGTAGACTTCCAGTTGTTGGATTATTATTTGAATTTAGACTGTGCACCTGTTGTTGGACTCTTTGAGTAGAATTTTATTTATTTTTTATTTGCAAGAGTTTTTCTTCAAATTTTCGTCCTGCCTTTTCATTGAAAGCTAAAGTCTCTTTCGGCAAATACAGATACTTTTGCAGCATAAATGCTTTAATTTTAAAAACTTAATCCATTAGTTTATACTATAGTATACCATTGGTAGATGTATCTATAATAGGTTAAAATTTATCCAAAATTATTCTTAGGGGTACTTAAAAAAAGAATTCTATTTCAAAATTTTACGAAATTTTTGTTGCAAATCATTCTTGAAACTACGATTGTGAGTTAGAGAAATTTCTTCGGATCATTTGGATGCTAAATACGTACATACTTGTAAACAGCAGAATATAATAGCAAATTACAACCAGAATTAATTAAATAAAATATTTTCAGTTTGAGCTATGACCTTCTAATGCATATATATTCCAATTTTTCTGCTTGAATCGGTGCTGTTATTTCCATCACGAAACGTATAGTTTCTACGCAAAACTCGACTCACTTAGAGTATTACGTTCAATTATCTTAGCGGCACAGAAAATGATGTCATTTAACATCTCTTCCCCTTAAAATGCCCGTTCCAATTCCTCCATTTCTCGGAACTATCTCGATAAATCCTCTCTTTTGAAACGAACACATTCCCCAACATTCTCCAGCTGCGGCCGCTTAAAGACTTTCCGACCGTAGATAAGGAAAATGGCGTCCGTGGACTCATTACTCAACCTTAATTATCGCCATCTCGTCGCCCCGATTAAACCTGAAATGAAGTGGAAGAAATGGCGTAGAAAACAAGGACTTTGATTGGTCCTAAGAGAAGAGGGGACTTCATTCGTGACTAGCTTTCACTCAGTTTCACCAAGATGTTCATCTATTTAAGGAAGCTGTTAACCTGATTGCCCGATCAAGCTGTAAACTGCCAGGTAATTGGAGTGTAAAACTCGCGTCAGATCATTTATAGACTGCTAGGTTATGCCATATTAGATCAGGGTGTAAAAAATTTGAACCGGGAACATTGGAAAAAAGCGCGCTCTGCCGCTTTCGTAGATCTATGTCGAGAAGTCTTTTTTTACGAATCCTAGTTGTGGCAAATATATGAGTCTCTATTAAGGATACGCGATCATAGCATTTTGGATGATGGTTTATTTTACTGGCACGTAACGAAAATAATCCATTCGAAAGGATTATAAAATACAAACGGAAATGGTTTACACAGTTCCATAATAAATCACTTCAGTACCATTTTGTACTCTTTGGCTTTGTATTTGGATTCTTGAAGAGTCATCAAATATTCAAATATTCTAATTAAATTGTATAGTTATGAATGCCTGAGAAGAGATAAGATTTGGCTATTCCAGGAATGGAATATTTATTTATGGTATTTTTCTCCAAAAAATAATTTTCTAAACACTTAAATGAAAGCTTATTCTAGCAAATAAATATTTTAAAAGGAGTGATACATCTCGAAACTTTATTAATTTTCATTTCCAAATATTTAATGAAGTTTTATTATTATTTATCAAAACGAACCGTTAAAAATGTCTCACCGTGAACCGTTATCTCTCGTTTATGATATAAGAAGCACTGAATCTAGAAGATATTATATCTTACAGTATAATCTCCATTTCGGCTAATTTGGATACAGTTATTTAAGTAATCGTATGTGAAAATAGATGTCTCAAGCATTTTCCATCTCCAAAATTTCTTTCCTTCGAAAGTGATTCACTCCTATTGAATCTCCAAAGGAACGATTCCTCATTTAAAGATGCCATCCAATCCACGTCTATTGGGAGACAATCAGCTACAATATTCGTCGATCACTGTACAGGGTTCACATATTGAATCGACGACCAGTTCCCATTTAGGGTCTCCTCTCACGAGGACCCCTTCTAACTACTCAATCAATCGTCTCATCGCGTATCTCCTATTCGTATATAAAATGATCCGCCAATGGAAGCTGAAGGGGGATCTTTACCAGTCC
Organism: Pantala flavescens; assembly: GCA_020796165.1. Classification (NCBI taxonomy): domain Eukaryota; kingdom Metazoa; phylum Arthropoda; class Insecta; order Odonata; family Libellulidae; genus Pantala; species Pantala flavescens. The sequence goes on along the minus strand of CM036879.1, from coordinate 50,722,135 downwards.
AAGACTGTAGGAGACGCTATAAACTTACGTGTCCGATCTTTTGGATGAACAAAGAGCAGTTAAAGGGGGGATATAAGGAGGGAGTGGTTTTTGGAGACATCCTCCCTCCTCAATATGGCCTCCTCCTCTTATGGACCACCCACCTGGCCCTCGACGCATCCATCATGGCCAAAAGACCCTTCTTCTATCTCACTTCCGAGCAACCGATATCGTTGCAGAAGCTCCGTCCGATACGATCTGCCTCTTAAATCCTCGGGATATTCCGAGTGGGGATGAGAATTGATTCCCAATGGGTCCTATCGAAAGTCCTTGGTCCCAAGTCTTGTGGAATGGAATGTTTTACCGATTGGGGTACGGTTTTAGTAGCGATCGTTGTGGAAACATACACCTGAATCGTGGAATCGATCTAGTACCTGTAGTTAGTTTATTCGTTGTAAATGAGAGTGATTATACGTTACGGGCTAGCTTTACGGAACTAATACAAGAGTAGAAATTGAAGGAATCTTAAATGTTTTTTCTCTCACCTCTCCTATTTGATCTAAATCAATTATTTTTCTTTCTATTCAATTTCATTTTTGTGTGGTATTTTTGCGGCATTGTAATCCCATTTTTATAATCACTGTAAAAAAGAATGATCATCGGTTGTTTCGTAAAAGCATTTCATATTCGACAAAAGTCGGTTAAAAGAAATGGGAATGAAAATTCCATAAAAATCATTTCAATTAGCTGAAGAATATACTGGAGGTTTACACTAATTTATGGTATCGTAGAACAATACATGCTATACACTGAGAGATACGCGTAAACCCACGAATATCTCCTAATCGTTATTGTTAAAATTCACAGATAACTATTACCATAATTGGTACATAAAACGTGTTCTAGGAGAAACAATGATGAAATTAGTTATGTCTTAAAGGATAATTAAGAGTTAATTAACTTTGGAATTAAGGAGAATGGGGACTTCCTTCCATTACCAATCGAACAATGTATAGTTTTACTCCAAATCGAAATTGGCTCAATAGGAGCTTCCTTTAGCCTCCAAATCCCGTTTATTCATCTTCACGGAGTAAAACGGATGCACGGGTCCAATTAGATTTCACGTGGGGAGCTCTGCTGGGAATTCCTCACAAAGGATGGAGAAAAGGTTGGATCAATGGGTTGGTGTCCCAAACTGTTGGGGGAAACCAGGCGATGAGGTTTGATGAATGGAGAACAGATTATACTGGTGGTTGGGGAGGAAAAGGTGACGTTTCCATGGTATCAGAAAAGGGAGATTTTATTTTTGAGGGAATATGTTACGAATAATAATAATGGGAGACGATGAGAGAGCTTTTGGTTACAGAATAATTCTTGGCGAAACTCAGTGGATTGAATTGAAAAGTATATTTCTGATTCTTACAAATTAAATTCGATAAATAATACGAATAGTACTATCAAATTCCTCATTTTTATTTTATGTATCTCAGCACAACTATCGTATAGTTTGAAAATTTAGAAGTTTTTTAATATCTATAATTAGAATTTAAGTATTCTATCCTCTACCCGAAAATAAAAAAGACTATTAAAAAATTTGTGGATTGCCAAAAGAATATACTTCAATTAAATGTGCGGATCTACATATGATTCTATTTATTTCAGAAAAAAATGGCACTGGTTAAGGATTGAAATGATGAATCTTAAATAACCTCAAAGCGATTTCAAATATATATAAAATTATGTTAAGCAAAGGTTATTATCATTTTTCCAAGCTTAAAATTAGAGTATGTAAGAATTAAGTAATATTTTCTTGGCTTTAATCACAAAGTAATTATAGTATAGTATAAATCCTTTTCAATTTAATTAATTTTCTATTATATATATCTAATATAAATCAATGAGAAAATCGTAAGGTGTTTATGTCGTATCCTATGATATGCGCAGTTTCAATCTTCACACGGGACATATAGGCAAAATAAAGTTCTCCGAGGAGTACATTCCCACCGAAATACAAGTAGCAACCCCCTTAGAATACATAAAAGTCCTTATCTATCGCATATCTGAGACTATATAATAGAGAGAGGAAAAACCTTATCATGGCACATCTCCCACAACCTTTCGACCCTTTTCAGATTCTTTTCCACACCCTTTTTGGACCCTTCTGGATGAATTACCCCATAAGCCATATCAATGCACTGTAACCTCACACCGGGCTTATTGGCAGATAGATATCTCACGACTAAAAGGATTAGGACGCCGATAGAAAATAGAGTGGATTTCGTCCATCGACCGCAACTGTGGGACTACGAGAGGGAAAAAATACAGTGACGGAAACCCCTCAAAACCCTTGACAAAAAACAACACCCTCTTATATTTTCACGGCACCTTTTTTTAGGTGCAGAAATAGATGAGAGATTATGAGATGGGGACGGGAGATGAAGAGACTCGAGAGGTTCCATCTTCAGTAGGAAATCGAACTCCGATGAAACGAATACACACATAGGAGAAGATCATGACAGCTACCGAAGTGGATGTCTCTTCGGGAAAAAAGGAAAACAAATTTCGGAGATGGATTTGGGGAGGAAGTGATCCTCAAAGTAAAAGGGGTAGTTCTCTTGTTGTTGTTCGGAATGCATTCCCAAGGGGTGTGAAGAGGAGGGTGGATGGAGTGGGTTGTGGTGCGGCGTGGGTGAACTAGTCTTATGAGTGATGATTTCATTCGAGCGTGATGGGTGGGAAAAGAGATTGAAAGGCCGCTTATAATAATGGTGCTTCATATTCTATTCCTCCGCTTCTTATTCCGTATCATTCTGCTAGACCGTGTTTAATGTCATTTGCCGTGGAATGAAATAAGCACGTACTTGAGAGAAGGGAAGGATGGAAACTGTTGAGTGAAGTAGGAGTTTTAAATACTACACATTCAATGATTCATCACCCAAATAAATAATGCCATAAACGAATGAGAACTGAAAACACAGATAAAACGAGTGTATCTAGCCTAAACTTTTCCCTTTTTTAAGCGGAAGGAACGAGGTTTGACTAACAGTTTAATATTTACAATTCCGTTAATTTTTATGTTATCTGTTAATTATTTATGCACTTGTACAGTCAGCCTCAAAGAGCTTTCTATATCTTTGAGCATAAGAAGATCTGCAATTTTTTATAGAACCTTGTTCAAAATATTCAGAAATCGACATTATAATTTTAGTACCGAATATCTTCCGTCTAAATAATGTGATACACAAACTATTAAAATATTACTCGTCGAACGAATATTAAGCTCCCGAAACATTTACTTCTATAAATTACCTCTATTTAAAATATATAAAATAAAGCTGTAAATTATATAACATTGATTCCAATCACTTATTTTCTTAAATAGTTAGACAAATATTTAAAATTCATAAAAAATCAAAATATTTATAATAAATTTGCCTCAATTCTGTGGTAGGTATAACATCCTGAATCATTCGAGGGAAAGTATCTCTTTCACTCATTTGAAGACGTGTCAAACTTTTTTGGCAATAAGATATCGCATGACAGGATGAGTACGCGGTTTGAGAGGAAATGTGGCAGAAAAAATCAACGTTGATAGGAGTTAAGAGCGGAGGAGATATTTAAGGAAGAATAGAGAGGTTTGTTGAAAGTTTCTTCGCGACGGACAGATGGATGAAGAGGGTGAGGAGACTTCTGAATAACCTCTGAATGGAGCCGCACATTATAAGGGAAACGGGGATGAAAAGTGTGGACAGTGGACTCCTTTGTTGTTCCAGTGGACACCCAGAAGGGTGACGAGGAATAAATGTAGGGGAGGACTCTCATCTGCACACCATCGCCCTATTTTGTGTCATTGAGCGTGGAATGTGCCGCAAAGTGTCGGCTGCTAGTCCGGGAGCACGGAACACTCACAAAGGGGCAATTTCACGTTCCTTAGCGCGTTTGTACGAATGCGTCGTGCGGTGGAGACTTCAATCGGCACACGGAATGTGTACGAAGCGTCCTATTTAGTAATAATTGCGTGCAATTATACATCCTTTCGTAGTTAATACGAAGACAGATAGTCTGGAATATTACGTGCACTGAAAAATTCTGTCCAAGAACGGAAATTAATGTTAACAGATTTACTTAATGGTGGAGAAAAGGGTATTTTATTGTAGATAAGTTAACGACAAATGAAGTGTCATCAATTGGATATTTGTTTTTGTTAGGTATAATCAAATATTTTATATGAAGTTAAATTTGAAATTACAAAAACACTGAACATAAGTGTACAATTTTGAATTTTTCTTTGTTTACATTTAATACGTACGAGATTTCGTATCGTTACCTACATTTGTATTTATTGGTTTAATAAAATAGCGATAACAATAACTAACGCGGAGAAAAAATTTATAAAATTTAAGGAGTTAAGGGAATCAGACTTAAAGTTAAAATTCAATGAAAATTTATAAGTAATTCTAAGAATATTATAAGAATAAATAAAGTAAAAATCATACAATATTAAGAAGCAAAAAGAAATATCAAAAAATTTATTCTTATACTATATTATATTATTATATATTCTTATACTTATTATTATTATATTATACGATACTTAGAGAAATTAACTGAGCCTTCTAACAAGATTTAAGAAATCAAATGATCATTAAACGATAAAAAATATGGAACAATAATGTGAGAATATTCAGAAAGTATTTCCTTTGCAATTTGCTAGAGCGCAAGCTATGAATCCGCATGAAAAAGATGTGTTTTTTCCCTTGAAATTGATAGCTCAAAAAAGCACGGAAAATATCCTTATGATTGGTGACTATCATCAAATTAGGAAGGGGAAAATCAAGTCAGAAGATATAAGGCGATATTCTTCTAATCGAAAATATCTATGAAAGAATTAGTAGCATCTTCAAGAATTAGGGATTTAGGGGCTTAACATAGCCTACAGCAAAGGAGTTGTACTGTCAGAGTAGCATACAATCACAACAACTAATGGAGAAATAATTCTCCTTGCGTAGCCATACTAATATTTTGCGGCATAAAGATTTCTTGGGGGTTATTTCTGAAATTGGAAGAGTGGTAGTAATTACTTCATCCGCCCGTGGGCATAGCGTGACGCGGATGCATCCGGTTCTAAACATTTTAAATCCTTCAACCGTATCCTTTCTCTGAAAAAGATAACTGCAGTCATCATCTCCATTTCTCTCCGAAAAAGAATCTTACAGCACCGATTGCTTCGCGGTCGTTAACTTCATTCCATCACGCTGTCGGTGGCACTCCGTACCTATTAGTATTTGCTTCTTTGAATGGCGGGGACATCAACGATGGTTCACTAACAATTTCTCTCTTTTTTCCTCATCAGGCCCCAGATCAAGACGCGTAAAACGCAAAGATCGAGCCAAGGAGGGAGCCGGGGAGGAGAAGAGGCCCAGGACGGCGTTCTCTGCAGAACAGCTCTCCCGACTGAAGCAGGAATTCGCGGAGAGTCGCTACCTCACGGAGAAGAGGAGGCAGGCCCTCGCCAGGGACCTGCGACTCAACGAATCCCAAATCAAGATATGGTTCCAGAACAAGAGGGCCAAGATCAAGAAGGCCAGCGGTCAGAGGAATCCCTTGGCCCTACAGCTGATGGCTCAAGGGCTGTACAACCACAGCACAGTGGCGCCCTCGCCGCCGCAAGCGGGAAGCACGGCGACGGTGACGCCACCGGTGGGCGGTCCCAGAAGCATCGAGTCCGAAGGAGAAGATCGCTGCAGAACGGACGATGAGGGTTCAAGGACGCCGGGAAAGAGGGCGGGTCACCCCGTGTCCACTCCGTCTCCGGGGATCGCGACCGTGGTGGAGGGGATGTAGCGCGATGGACAATGGTCTGCACGGGATGCTCTCCCGTCGGCGCATGCGCGTTATCAAGACTGATAAGTTTGCGGAAGTTTCGCTCCGGTCCATAGCCGCTCTTATATATCGAGGACTTTAAGATGTCGAAGACGTTTCGCTTCGAGAATGGTTTCTATCCCATTGTGTTAATTTGAAGAGGAAGTGGGGAAAACAAATCGGTTGGTATAGGATGTAAAATGATTGAAATTATAGAAAAAGATTGTTGAGGATTCGAAAAATTAGAATCTTTCTCGCAAGAATTGTTCAACAATGAATTATTTCGCTGGAATTTCATTAAGTTCGTATTATTCACCTCCTCCTTTGTGGATGATAAATCAATACTTATATATGTATTCACTAAACAATATAAGACCGTTTTTTATATCAAATTCTGCGATAACTCAAATTTTTATTTGTTACTGTTTACCTCTTTAAAACCTTTAGAAGAAAGAAAAACACACTTTTTTAAACTATCAATTTAGAGTTCTGTTAAATTGAAATATTGTTCTTTCCCGAATCCAGTTCATTCAATTGCAGATAACAGACTAATCTTAGTTTTCTCTATTTATTTAATAATGGTTAATTGAAATTGGAAGACCTGAATACGCCAATCTTGATGTATTGAGTGATAGTGAGGCGTCAAAGAATTCATGCCACCGATTCCGTGTACTTGATGGACCGTTTTCCCGTTTGAGACATTTCCGAGGTTCATAAACACTACTTGAGGGTGACCTCTAAAATCACAGTTCTTGTTATTCTAAAAGACAACCACATTTCTCTGAATATAAGAGACAAAGATGATGATCAGACCAAAGTGTTCGGACAACTTGCGAAGGAGTGTGTGCATTCGTGTGATTGTGTTTCTGTGAAAGTGTATAAATATTGTTCGTTAGAAAAATAATTTATTGATGAAAATAAAACGATGTTGTTATGTTTTTGAAAGTTAATAAGTATCCGACTTCATCCGAAGGTAATAATCCTAAAGGAAAGTGATGGAGTCCATTGGAATGTAAGAAAGAGTAGTTTGTATCTTATTAATGCAATTATAAGTACGTTCTTTACTTGTTCAGAAATCAGTAATAACAACAAAGATCGATGTGTAATATATAATTTCAAAGATGTATATACAACAAATATGTAGTAATATAAATAAATATTGTCATGTGTCATATCTTAAATGGTTTTTTCCTTTGATAACCGTTCCAAAACTTCAACCTATTTCGTTAAATTAATGGTGCGTTCATTAATTATGTGAATTGGGAATAATATAGGAAATGGTGGATTCTTAGTAAATGTTTTAAACAAAGCTTGTATATTGATCCACCCAAAGAAATTACAATACTATTATAGAGCTACCACCTGGCCCAGTGCCTATTAGTAGCTCCAGCACACTATAAATATAAATATACAAATACACAGTAAGATTATATACTAAGGTAAGAATAAAGAATAAGATGTCATGGGACATGAGATGTGTATTTTCGCCTCAAAAGCTATATTTTGTTATAACAATAAAAGATAAAGTAACGAAAAAGCGAATATTCATATTCCACAAGAAACAATAGCTTATCACATTCTGATTTTCATCGCCACCAAATAAAGGTGCTCAATTTTATGCTAAACAAAGTATGAAAGAAATGTGAACATCTGGCTACGAGTAAAACCAAAATTCTTGAAAACACTCAAGATAGAATCTCAGCCTTTTAAGAAACACAATGCAACATTTATCGCCATAGGAATTTTAATTACAGTTAATCACCCAAAAATTAACCGCGTGCCATCATTTCAGAAGAAACTTAACAATGAAAATGGATTCTTTCATTCTTATTCCTTCTTTTATTTATTCTAATTAATATCGGGAATATTTTAAAATTCGCAGACCATCGAAACATATCTATAGTGACCGATAAAATCTTTCCCAGAAATCTAATGGAAGAGATGCCTATTCAAAATGCGCGGCGGATGATCAAAATATAATCGCCTGAATTACAGAGATCGTCTCCGATGGACCAAAAGAATCCAAATGGAGGAAGAAATGGAATTTCGATGGAAAGAGAACTCCTTTTGCGGATTATACGGTTAACGCTTCGGCTACATATGGATCTGGCCTTTTATCTCTTGATGATCTAATTCGCAGATAATTGGAGGGATGTAACCCATTCTCGGAGGAAATGCAAAGAATGCAGAATAAGAAAAAGATTATCTTTTGTTTCACCGAGCGGCTTTTTCGCTGAATCGTAATGGTTTTTTCGGTTCCGTATAATCGATCAAAAGATTAAATTTGAGATCGTATAGCAGTATTAGGAACCCAATAGGAAAAATGTATTTAAAAGAAGACGTGAAGGTTGAAATGCATATTCACTGGTTAATCTAAAATTATTATGAGGAATACAATTATTCTCCCAATAGAGATGAAATAGTAAGAACACCATTCAATATTTCTTACGAGAACTATACTTTTATATAGCTATGAATTTTCATGTCACAAAATAGATGGAATCCGAACAGAATAAATAGAAAGTATCTAGCTTTCTCGAGGAATTCGAATTATCTAAAAGAACTATTCCTTTATTCAGATATCTATGGAATTAAAAATATTGGTACAAGAAGCTTTGGAACATGTAAAACTCTGATTTAAACTGGCTTATTAAGTTACATTAATGGAATAGAAATTAATGAATAATTATGGTAAAAGAGGTTGGGAAACAATGTTCATAATTCTCATTGGATTGAACGACTGGTGCAAGAGAAAAGTTTAAACTAGGCATTAGAAGTATATTTGTGATTAAAGCAATGCTACATACAGTTACTCATAAAATAAATGATAATGAAAAAATCAGGGTCATACTCACATTAAAGAATCGTAAGCTATATGAGACGAGGTTAAAATTGGCAATTGATTATTTTGCACAATCTAAGCCTTAATATATACATTATATTATATGAAATGAATATAGATTTAAGAACTCTCTTTTCATTCAAACATGATTATTCTCCCTATAAAGTAATATAAGATTATGCCCTTAAATGACTCTTCAGTAATTAGAGCTTAGCAAACTATGAACACATCAGAAAGGACGGCAGCTGAGAAAGGCATCATTGGAAAGTAGAGTAGAGACAAAAAAAGGGAAAATGAACGTCTAGATTCCGAACGTGAAAATGAGGCGAGTGGAGACAGACCGTCTTTTATTTCGACCGCGGAAAGTGTACGTACTAGAGAAACAAAAGAGGGTAAAAAAGGCCGTCACGGGAAAGCCACTTGTCTATATATGACAAGGCGAAAATGGGACGAGTTCCTCAGTAGCCATCTTTAACTGGAGGCGGGGGTTGGAATTAAATGAACGGATATGGGGTATAGAGGGGTCGCTCGGACTGGTTGCCATACAAAGGGGCGATAGCGTAGATGTTGAGGGAGTAAGATGCTATTTAGCGCAAAACAATCTTACGTCGTCTCCAGGATGTTGGTAATAGTCGGATGTTACGAAATAATATATGTAGATCTTTAAATATTCTTTAATTATATATTTACGAACGAATGTGTCCGTGTAATAACGAATTGCACCGATGAAGATTTATAAGCCAAACTGAAATTTTTAGATGTATGAATGATAATTTAAAATACAATGCTATATAATTTATAATTACACTAAATAGATTTCTTCTGAATGACAAAAGAATACAACATGGATTTCAAATGTTGTATATAAACTAAAATATATCAAATTGTAATTCATCAAGTTTTAAATAAAATCATTAATTTAGCAATGATCTTGTATATTTTAACATTCACAACTATTCGTAAATTATAACTTTTCTCGTAAAAAATTTAAAATGCTAGAATGTATATGGCCAATTCATCTATTTGTAGAAGTAGTCAAGTGAATAATGAATCTAAGTATGTCATTAGAACACTGTTAGAAATGAAGGATTTGTTTTTGTGCAAAATTTTATATTTCAATATCTCTGAGTACACTATTGTTACTGCCTTAATGCCACTTTCATAAATTGGTTATCGGACTCTTATTCGCATTTTCTTGTTAATATTTAATTTCAAGATATCTTAAAAAATTATCATGAGGAATATTCAAAATTAGAATCATCTGCCTCCTAAAGGGTTTCATTAGCTTGACATGGCGTCAAAATTTCAGCTTGAATAATAATTTAGGGAAAAAAGGCGTGTTAGAAAAGAGCACGCAAAAGATCTGTTTATCTGATTATCATGAGATAATCTCCATCTGCTTGCCCTTATATATGAATTAAAGAACTACAAAAATTATCAATTTATCAAAAAATACAAAAATATATAGAGTGGAAGGGCGCCTTGGATGAGCTGGCATTGCTCCCCTTTTAATGAAGAAATCGGCGGTCCTTGCACAGCATTTGTCAGTAAGAATAACGGTATAATAAAGAGATAGCTTTTCTTCAGTTGCATTTATAACAATTTTTCACTTTTAATACTAGTAATACATAAATTAAATTCGAGCAACATGGAATATATGGATGTAGTATTGTAAGGAAGACTTTTGTGAGGACTTAGCAAGAGGTTTTTTTCTGAAAATAATGATTGAGGTAATCATTTTTATCTTAATCCTCAGAAAAAATATTTCCTGTTATTCATATCAATCAAGAATTCCTCCATGATCTGCAATAACCTCTATAGAGAAGTTCTTCGGGGAAAATGATATGGATGCCATAAAAGTTGCTGTTTTAGTACTTTTCAAAATAACGGAGCAATATATTTAGAGAAAATGTGCCCTTGCTCAGCACCTGCTCTTTAAACTCTCAACATTCTTTAAATCTTGGGAAAATTTTGAACGAAATGTTTCATGAATTTACTTTATGATATGAGAGTAATTAAACTTAAGTACCAATAATATACCTTCCTATAAGCTTAAAGATTCATACCTATTTCCAAAGCTATATTAAATACCGTATATTCACGTTGGGTTTTATGTATTATGATAAAATAACTTACTCATTCTAGAATAAAAGAAGCTAATGAATATCTTCAAACTTCTATCTTACTTATTCTGAGTGCAGCTGGGAATTTCTTACCAGCAAGAAATAACCATTTGTCATGAAAGTAAAATGGATTATATAATAGGCTCAATACTAAATGGATGTATAAAAAAATCATTGGTCCGAAAAACATCAGTCATTCGAAATTATTTTTTGCAATATTCTTCACTTGTAAATTAGAAAGATTATCATCCATATATTACTATCTTGAATTTAAAGAAAATTTTCCTGTATAAGATAGAGATCTGATTGAAAAACTTACATTTTTAGGAAATAAATATTACTGCTCCACTATCACTCACCTTGATCAGATTAAAATATTCTAGCCTGCCTCTATATACTGCTTCAGCGTAGGTTCATGAACCATGAGATGACTCACCCTCCGATTAAAATTTCGTATATCTGGAACAAGGACGGTCAACAGAAGGGAAACCGTTCATTAAAAAATAAGCCCTCCTGGGAATCTTTCTGGATCATTAGACACGAAAAAAGGTGAGTCCTCCAACACCAATCATTTAATTTAATTTGCGCTGCCCTTCCTTCGGTAGCACCGATCCAGAAGCTGGAGGCGAACCCATGGGAAAAACCAGCGATCGGAATCCGAAATATATCGACCGGGATTCATGTAAATTGGATCTTCGATATCGAAACAGATCGAGGCGATCTTTTGGGTAAAATCGGAAGGATAAAAGGCTATTCTAATGGGAGAGAAGATGTTAAGGCTCCCGCCCAGTTAGCGGCTGAGTAATGGCGATGGGATGGAAGTATCAGGAGGGCAGATAGGAAGGGAAAAAAAACAGTTGTAATGGGATAAGCGCGTGGGTGGGCACATCCCTGCCTCCGCGGAGGGGTCGTGTCTTTGGGTTAAAGGCGTCGTAATGAGTGTCCAAGTGGTCCTGCCTCCAGATGTCACCGACGGAGGTCGGTTTCCCCCTTTTCCGGCGGTGTGAGGGAACGGAGTCAACATTTACCACCTTTATTCCGGCAACCGGGTGGCTCTAATGAGCCTCCACAGGGACATTCCCGACCGATACCCTTCCATTTCCCGGTTTTTTTTATATATACGCTCCCCGTTTCCTTCCGAGGAAACGGTTCCTTCGAAATTGTGAGGGGCACGCGGTGTCAAAACTGAAATCCACACCCGACGAACTCTTGACATTCCTTCCTGCGGGTCTCCGAGTGCTAAACGCTCGAGAGAGGGAAGGTTCAAAGGGTGTCCCAGAGGCAAATTGGTGACGCAACGGGACTTCTGGAAGTGAAAAGGGATGCGGAATCGAAGGCACAAGTTTCTCATTTTTTTCGGCGTTCCTTCGCAGGGTTATGGGACGCCCTTCTGCAGACGGTGGTGTGTAAGCCGCAGAACGCCCACAGCGTTCATTACGACAATTTGCGGCAGAAGGCGACACATTTCGTGGGTTTCTGTAGGTGTTGTGTTGCGTCCTTCCTGTTTGCATTCCTCGAGTTTTGTTTTCCGAGTCAACCCGAAGGGATTTCTAGGGACGGCCACACGCAAGAGTGTGCCCGCTAATTGACATTTTTCTCTCGCCTCAATTACCACGACCTTCTTACATTTACCCAACGATTTGAAAATTTTGGGAAAAAGGGCTGCCGATAATTGTCCCAAAGAATATCCCTGCTTCCTTGAATTCGGTCGTATCAATATTTAGAGTTGGAATCACGATCCCTTAATATACAGGGATCTTAAGAGTGACTCGTTCAATCCTCACTGTTCGATTAAATATCTACCGATTATAATCTTAGAGCTCAATGCTACTGCTATAAAATGGAGGTTTGTATGATTCATTATAATTCACATACATTTGAGAAGCACAAACTATACGATATATGCAATGCACACTAGTTTGTGCCCATTAAGTGGAGTGTCCATTGTGTTCCAGTGGAAGTTCCCAAGTTTAAATATTTCCTTTTTAAATACTAGAGCCAATTTAAGATCTTTGTTATTAATTATTGAATAATGAAATTTTAGATTGATAATAAAAATTTAAGCATATATATGTTGAACAGATTTACATATTTACACTTCTAAAATAATGTCTTCTATATCTATTCACCTTTGAATTTTATATCGGTCAAAATTATTATTATTCTAGTACGAATTCCTGAATACTTAGCATTGGCATAAAACTCAAAAATATGTATGTAAGGAAACAGAGAAAAATCCGAAATTTTATAAAATCTTTACACTTTTGGTTGACGATGACGGCTGCAATAGTGGTATATAGAAGTGAATTATCCTGACGAAATAATTCACCAAGGAATTAATCCAAATTAACCAGTCTAATTTTACGAAAAAAACCTCACATAACTTTCTCTTTAATACTCTTATTCCCATTCAATATGAAAAGACAACTAATTAATTTTGGATAAAGAATAATAAATATTAAGTCTTAGTGAAAGCCTAACTGCGCAAAATTCATGGGAAATAGCACTTCTCAGAGATGAGTCAAGAAAAATTCAACCGATTAATTGATTGCAGCCGTTATATACTCCACCCAGCCTATGCATCGATCCAAACCAAGAGAGCAGCCAACTAGGGGCATATTTCACTGCAAAGTATGCAGATTATAGTGGTGAGATGACGTACTCCACGCTCTTTGTCTCCGCGTACCTCTGTTGGAGCTTCGTCGGCGAAGTACAAAGGCAATCATCGTGCGATGCATCTTGATCTCCTCCAGGAATTCCGAAAGGAGATGCCAAACCGTTCGCTTGAGCTGCGGCATTTGTTTAATTAATCTCACCTGCGAATTAAAAGGGGTTTCTGGAGGCACGATAAAAGGGAGGCACCCTTCACAGAGTGGTGAAACTCGTTTGTGCTGCCGCCTTCGAGGATTCTTTTATTTGGGCGTTTGTGTCGGAAACGGACGGCCCAAAGTCTGCGGAAAAGTCGGGAATTATTTTTTTTTTAATGAAGGCATCCTCTGTGTTGTTTCCTTTTCGGCGTGAGTCGTTAATTTATCTGCTTAATGGTCCGCACCGATGAATGCGATTGGATGGTTCGGAAGGCTAAGGTTGGATGGCGAATACCTCATTGGAATGATACGGGAATAATGCGAATTTGGATTGAGAGGAGGTTGGTTCTCTTGAATACTTCGCTTGAAGTCGTTTATCATGAAAACGAACGACCGACATTTTATTCTCGGTACAACGCTCGAGGATGTGGAAAGTTCTAAAAATATTGCGGAAGTTTAGTCCCCTTGAATTCATACATTGGTACAAGCTTTCTTTATGAAAGAAAAGCGAGTGAATTTCATTTATAATTAGCTTTTAATTGCGTTAATTCGCTGTTTGTCTCTCTATTTTCATACCTCTGTCTTATGCAGTGCGCGGACTTTGTGGAATTGGCGGCTTTGATGTACGAATATGTGTACCTCGTATGTACCCAAATGTTTCTATTCATGCTACAACTGCTGTGTTTTTCCTCTAGAATTTAATACAACTCTCACGAGGAAAAGTCCTTTAAATATTATGAAAAAATACCTATATTTTAGCCACTGCGTTCAATTATTTTCGAAAGTTAGTCACTAAATATTAAGTAAGTAAGTATTTAAGTAAGTTAGTAAGTAGCTAGTAACAATCTCAAGTCTTCTAATTTTATCCCAGCCATTTTCTTCAGCATTCTATTACTCTATCTATATGTCATACAATTCACTGGTATTGAGAACTGAATATTCATTAATACGCATTAATAAGTTTGATTATTTTGTGGGTTTTGATTAGTAAATCCATTCTTCGATCGAAAAGAAAATTATTCCTTAAAATTGCAAGAAGAATTTCAAAGTATTAATCCGAATTTCAATTAATTAATTATGCTGTACTAATCTTATAATTATTAATTGCCCTGTGAAATTAATTCTGTAATTATATGATTGATTACCCCAACCTAAATTTTAGTATATTGTTAGAAATTTAATTTAAATCTGTTTCTTTAATCTTCAATTACATCGTATCACGGTCCCAAACTTACAAATGATAAAACCAAATAGATATCCCAATGAGAACTTCGACGCAAGAGACGTATGAAAATGAACAGCATTTTGAGTCCTTGAGAAAAATGAAGGCTCTTATTTCACATGATGATAATAATTTTTTGTTTCGTTTATTTTTCCCTCTGGAAATTCAAGATGAATGCGATAATCATGCATGGTCTTAAAAGTCCGAGTCGACTTTATTGCGGCCATAAAAGATGATATGTGTTTACATACGTCCATGTTTGACTTCAAGACACCAGGGTACGAGAAATAAAATTATTCTAATATTTCCCATTTAAGCGCTTATGCTTTAGAAAATTTTCAGTTACTACGCATTTTGTTATGCGTTTAATTGTGGGGAAGTCTTGTATTGCGAGCTACTTTACAGATATGACATCATGTTCATGATTCATTAAAGAGCCCTTTTTCAAGTTAACTTTAATCTTTGACGTTGATTTGTTAGTTTTTTAAATCGCAGCGTGAATTTAAAAATGTGATATAAGTTTGTGAGAAAGTAAAAATACTAATTTTGTGATTTTAAGTGCCTATCTCGCTCAACATTACGCAGCAAACAAAAAACATCGGTTAACTTCCACGGTAATGCTTTGCTCACGCGTTTTTCTTTGTTCACACGTTGTTCTCCGTTAATTTAGTATTTCCCTTTTCACAGAGTCAAGCTGAGTCGTACCAGACTTAATATATACCGATAAAAAATTGTGAATGAATTTTTACTATAGATACACATTTATTTTCAATTATAATTGTATTATTTATCATTAATAATGCTTAGTTTTTACCGTTACCATACTTATTTCTCTTTATTTTAGTAATTAGAGTCATAATTATTAAGCGATTTATTTTTAGGAGCATGATATATGCCCTAATGTTAATACATGGGAAAATTTAACGGATTTTAAAATACAATTTCTACTTTGAGTTGTAAGTCAATGTAGAGGCGATAGTACATTGCTTATTCGAGGCAATAAAACTTAATATTATCATCAGTTAATGTATCCGTGTAACAGTTTCATAATGATATAATATTATATTTGAATTTAAGCAAAAGATACACACAAAATTATTTGAAGAAAAAATTGAGTATTGTAAGAACATTGCTCAGAAAGGAGATAATTAAGGTGCGTTTATATAGTACTTGCTATTGAAAAACAAATAATGCATGTAAATCATAAGAGGCAGTATAATAGATAACGATGTGAACGCAATTCTTTTTCTAGCTTTGGAACAGAGAATAAGTAAAAATTAAGTTTTAATTCAATTTCAGTTTTAATTTAATCTGAGAATTCTTATTGTTTTTAACACAGTTGAAGATAGAGCTTAACTCGGTATTATCCATTTACTAGGTTTTTCATATATAATTCTCGTTAACTCATATGAAATATTAAAGGTGATATTTACGTGTCCCACGAATTATTTATCGGATTCACATTCTACATTCACTTCCATCCAAAGCTATTCCCCGATCTAATGAATCCAAAGAGACCTCCGATCGCTAATTTCACCGAGAGATCTCCTTTAAAAACCGAAACCCATTCATTTCCCAGAAGTAACTTTCCGGAGAAAACCTCTCCTCAACCCTTCGGTTCAACGTCCCCACCTTCTCCGGAACTCTCCAGTCGAGACTACATCGAAAATCAACGACGAAATAGTTCTCTACGACATCAAGATGCAGATAGGCCATGCAGAAGGAGAAGGCCGCAGTCTTCGAATGCCGCTCTAAGTGCCTCCCATTTGAGTCATTGTCTGAGTTCCATGAAAGCCCGGTCACCGACACCCGAAGATCCAGGTTCGATGTGTGAGACCACCGCAGAGTGGAGGGCAAAGAGGTACTCAGTGCGAGAGGTTTTCCGATGGATCCACTCAAAGGATTCCCTTTAATCCTTCAGAGCTGACCCTCCTAAGCCATTTGTCTTTAGGCGTTGCTTTCTTTGTATTTCCTTCACCTGCGTCTTTGTCTTCGGCGCGGAATCCGAGCTTAGTGGATGCGGCATCTTCATGAAAGTTCTTTTTTCTATTTTCGACACGCTTGTAACCCTTTTTGCTGCTGATTTTTATCCCCAATCCGCTCAAAATTCCTGGAATTTTTTCGCTGAACGCATTGCCTTTTACATATGTAACCCACGTTCGGCGTCTTTCATTGGCTGTCTTCTTCCTTAGTCCATTATCATCGGAAATCGATGTTGGAGAAGCCTTTGTTTGGAGATTGTATCCAATAATTCGGATTTATTTCATAATTTCACTGGTTAAGATATAGGAATATTATATCAAACCTTATATAAAACATAATCTAGTATAAAAAATTAATTTTTTGGTTCTCCTATGTATTTATCACGACAAGACCATAGATTTTGCCCTTAATAAAGACATTTTATATTATTATTTTTTCAATTCCACCAATGATAGTAATTTAAAATTTAATAATTATTTATATTTATGGAAAATATACTCTATTTTCGAAGAAATTAGATTTAAAAATATATGAATTTTAGCTCCTTGAAAATTCCTAAGTATTTATCACAGCTATCCTTAGTCACACATCCGAATGAAGGTTATTCTATTATAGCGTTGAATCATATTTCTTCTACTCGTTCTCATTTAAGCGTTAGAAGGTATGAATTTCGTAAAAGACACTGATGATCACTATTATCAGTTAACAAGGAATGAATCCAACAGCTAAATCTAACTAAATTTATAGACGATTATAGAATAAGCCTTCTTCTCTGTTAGCAAAAGGATGAGCAGTTAATACTTAAAATCGTGCAAAAAAATTACTGATACAAAATGTATACGTAAGTTTAAAAAGGACGCCTAGTCAGCGACGTACGAACTTATCCAGTAAAGCAGATAAGATCATATTATGAGAGCCATTTTCACTAATATCCCTTCAAAACAACCCGTTGATTCCAATGGAAGCAAGAAAAAAATCCAATCAAAGAGAGGGAATAAAAGAGCCTCGACACTTCGATTATTTTCACTCCTTTTAAATGGCGAAGTTTCTAATTGAATTCCCCTTTTGACGCTCTTCCTCATTACACCCACTCCAATCGGATATTAGCTTTAATTGGCAATCTTCCTCTAAAGTGAGACTTTATCGATCCAACGAGTTCATTTTAATTAAGTTTATTTTCCACCTCTCATTGCTCATTATTAGTTCCGAGGGCGTGGCATTCCGGAGTCGGAAAAACGTCAAAGATGTGCAGAAAATGGGAAGCGCGTTATCATTAACGCACCATCAGTCAACGGCGTTCTTAAGGGAAAAAAGTGGTGCAGAGAACTCATTCCAGACTTATATATGCTGGTCTTTCAGCGTTTCCTTATTAAAAAGGAAAGTGCGTTTCAATTCTCAACCGGTGCTTTTTTGTGGTGGAAATAAATGTCTCTGCCAACGAGGAAAATTCATTTATCAAAGCCATTCGCGAATTTGCAATTTTATGAGCGGTCTGGCTCCATCGTTGCAATTTCCCTTAGTCTCAACACAGATACGTTGGCATGTTTACCATAATCCCTTACTTGCGCTAAGTATATACTTTGAATTCAAATGTCACCGATGAATATGAATGGCGGACTGAATAAATCTATCGCTTCTCGTTGCACTTCACACACTTTAACACGGTGATTAAGTTAAATCGTAGATGTTCATTATCCTGGCGTGAAGTTTTCATTTACTTTTATATTGGTTTCTTAGGTTTCCTGCCATGAGCCAGATGTTTATGAATGTACTGCGGATTTATTTTCGTTTTATTTCAGTTCCTCTGAGCTTTTCCAGCTATTACTAGAACCTGCTGCTAATGCTCTAGTTTATAGAAGGATAACTATTACTGAAAATCATGTGAATGTAGTTTTGAATGAATCGTACGTATTTCAGTTGTGCATGTATGAATGGACTAGATTCAAAAAGACTGGAAGAATTAAATTCACTTAATTCATGGTTCTGTAAAACAGTTTTCTACTCAAGGCCTGGAGAAATTGATGTTCCTCATGTACAAAAGTTAGTAACTAGAAAAATAAGATTAACTTAAACATAAGATTATAGATAAATAATCAAGTTCCCATAAAAGCCTCTGAATACAGAAAATCGTGTGTTCATTAATTTTCTAGACCACGTTGATTTAAGTAAGCTTAAAATTAACAGATGTATTTATGTAATAACTCCGTTTCACTATACCATTCACTTCTAGTTCGAACATTTCCATACATAACTAGCAGATTAATTTTTTATAATAAGTAATGATTTTATTTCTGTAGATATACTTTTCAGAAAGGTTCTGATTCAAGGTTTACAGGATTAGTATTGCTCCAAATTAAGTAAACCTCACTTATCGAGGATTAAAAGTATTCACATTAATTGCAATTATCGGAAAGCCATAAAAGCTAAGGTATATATAATATATTCCGTACGCATTTCTTGCTGTAAAATGTTTTATATTATTCAAAAAACATCATTGATAGCGTTACACCGAAATACATGTTGTTACTTAATGTTGAAATTATGGATACCGTGAAGAAATGAGCTTATCTCGCTGAAAAAATACAAAATACCCTTAAATTTTTATGGAAAATTATCCATTATCATTAATCATATTCATCACAATTATGTATTAAGATGCTTGAGAACCATACTTGAAAATCCTGAAGGGAACAGAGGAATGTAAACATTATCCTTAACTCCTTCAAATATGCATCTTCTCCCTCGGATCCACTCGAATAAAACAACTTCAAATTAACCCTCTCTATAACAGAGCGCAACACAGACTCCAAAATATCATTCCCATTCAATTTGCTCTCCCCTTCTGCCTGTCTCTCCAAATGCCCTTCCCCCAATTACCTCCCTTAGCTCCCTGTCATTCCCAAACTGAGGCATTCTGGAGGGAAGAGGATGATGGGTAAGTTTGGACAGTTTCCCAAGAGAAGAGGGTCTGGAGGCCCAAGTAGTTAATATCTGCAGTGACAATTAGTCTTCATTTGACGTAACGAGGTTGGCATCCCTGACATCTCCCACACCGCCGCTCTAGCTCAACCCGTCTTCTAGACTTACTGCAGACGTACAATTCCGTCAGAACCGAGAATGCGGAAGAAGAATGAGTCGTTGCCAACGATGTTTGTTTCCACATCGCGAGATAATAAACTAGAATGGCTCGAGGATGAATCTCAAGATTGCCTCATTCCAGGGAATTGTATCTCTCATTCGTGTGGATAGATATTTTGGACGATTAAAACAGTTTCGAAAGAATTCAGGGATGTATTATTTCAAGAATGTATTTGTTCGTTCTTTTTGCTTATGGTTGTGGAATCTAAACTCTGCTCTTTGGTATGAAGGTTTTCTTATGATAAGCAATATTATTGTGCTAAAGGCGTAATGAATCAAAGTTTGAATGGCAGGAAAAATATTTATCACTTCTACCGAAATATTTTTGTTCTTTAAGTTGATATTCTTCTATATAAAATTTCTCGAGCAATAAATCTAATTGTTTCAGTTTTTCTCAGATTTATTATTTGGAAATATATCCTCGTTCACCTCATACTCCAAGGATTAAATAGAGAATGAATCAAGTATTTTATGCTATAATATTGGAAAGGGATAACAAATATCATATATGGAAATATCTGTTGGTGAATCAATGATAAGTTAGGTACCTTTTAATTACCTTTCTTAATGAAAGGCATATGTTTCATTCCCATTCAAACTACAGTAGACTCGGCTGAAAATAATGATCATTAATACCAAAAGAAATTCTGACACCAACACGGTATGAAAGCTTAAAAGAATCTTTTTTATTGAACGGAAACGTAAATCGTAAATTTTACGTTCTTTCAAATAAAATTGTGCTTGATCTACTTTCCTAACCTCGATATAGCAAAGCTAAAATGGAATTTCTTCAAATATCCTCTACTTCTCATTATACGCCCACTTTTTTCCTCTAAAGATGGCCACAGAATATTTGAATGGAAACAGCGATGCACTGAATAGGAATCCTCATACTTGGGACTACACTATTATCCGTATAATGGATCCTAAAAGCTAGCCTTTAAAACTTTTATGATAGGCTTTAAGAACCTCGCTTAAGATAGCCTACACTCTTAAAATATTATGTGGGCATCTATTGACTTACTAGTGAGTAAAAACTTTTAACAATGGCATCTGGTATACACTTGGAGTCCTACTCATTCAAAAAATTACTCAGGATTTTTCATTCATTCATTCTACGCAGACTTTAACAGAGACGTAGGAATATTACAATTAGCCAACATTTCTTTTCAGTTCTCAAGTCCTTGGCATCATACAAATTTTCGAAGATTATAAAGGTTCTTATGTGGCTATTGCATTGCAAAGGAAGTGTCTAGATATCCTGTGCTGTTGGAATAAATTACTGAGAAACGTAGTAATTCTCTCACTTATACTGTGTTTACTGCACAGGTGTGGGTACACAAACCTCTATAAACTTTCCCCAAAATGCAGCTGTGAATACGAGCAAGTGAAACATCATCATGATCTTTAAGGTAAATGAATTTGAGAGGAAATAGATCTGCCCCCTAAAATAACCAAGAAATTTATCTATACTGTTTATTTATTCTGAGCAATTATATTCGGAAAAAGGATCAATTTCCATTGAATTTATTTTCGAGCACAGTTAAATTGTCGAATTTGAATTAAATTATTACAACCTTTCTAATAATTATTAAAACCTAAAAAAATACAAAGCAAACGGAACAGGAAGATAAGAGCATGTAAGTACCAATCCTGATAAACTTTTTACATAAAATTGCAATGAATTGGTTTTAATAATAGGTTGATTGAAAGGGTAACACAACACTGAAGGCTGATAAATTTACGATAAAATTGATTAGTTGATCACCTATTTGAAAAGAGCTAAATTCTCCCATCAAAGTCCTTAATTTTTTGATTAGGTATAGAATTTAGCCAGCAAATAAATACTTCGTGAATTAATTTATTAATTAAAATGTAAATAAAATTCCAGTGCAATGATTAATAGTTTCTTGTTGTTTAAAGCTATTAGAACTTAAGAAATCATTAAATTTTAATTGAATTCCAATATATTTAATCGCGTATTTTATAAATAATGAGTAGTTTTAAAATTAACTATAGTTAATTCAATATTTCTTATGCCTTCTGTATTGAATATCCAAACATAGATGATTTGTAAATTTTTGCAAAAAAAATCTTTCCCGCTCCAATTCACTTCTAAACCCCTTATTTTCTACCACGTCGTCGATAAATTTCCCGCAGATTATCCCACTAAAAGTAGTAAAAAAAAGGATAAAACTGATTTCGGAAGACGAACGATCGTATGCAACCACGGACACGAGCATTTACATCAGAAAAACGTTTGGCGACCACGCAAATTCTCCGAGTCCAAGCTTAAATGGTAGTTCTTCGTAGGCACGGCTTAGGCATTTACATACCATTTTATCAGGGAAATTATCCGGATTTGAAGAGAACACGGTCTTTGAAACGTTTTGGAGGAAAAAGAACGGCAATTCTCGAGTGACTTATGCCCCTACGGCGAAGACCAGAAGGTAACGCAGAACAAGCCGCTACACCACTGCCAAGAGTCGTTCGCGGCGAAGTGGGGAAACCGCGTCGATACGATGATCCAAAGCGGAGTCAATTGTCATATTTGCATCTTTTGCTATGAGATACTCCTGGAAATATCTTCGAGAAGCAGTTATGGAGATAAAAGGGTACGTGCCGATGACTGGGAAGGGCGGAATTCCGGGGTGGGGCCCGTCTTGTTAGCGGACCTTTGTCCGCCGGGCAGGTGGGATGGCCCTCATTCACGGCCCACACACGGTGTGTCTCCTGTGGGCCACGCGTGCTGCGTTCCACTCGAAAAGCATTAGAGATGTAGCAAACCCCGAAGCCACTTAAAGAGAGTACCCGATGTAACAACAGGTATTGGAAAGAGAGAAGTTGCGAAATTATTCGCGGAGAACCTACCTCTTACATCTCACACTGAGTTGGAGGAGATATCCAAGAAGTAATTTTGAAAAATAGATACTTTTCTTACAGAGTACAGAACAAAGAAAATGGCGCTAAAATCTTGAGCCATTTACGAAAAAATAAATCCCGGGAATGCTAAAGGTTAGTAATATATAAATAAGTAAATAAATTGACTTTTAAATAGCCTTCCGGATATATGATTTTTTAATATTTTTTTCTAAGCCTTCAAAATATTTAAAATGATATTCCAGATCATATATCCTGTTAAAGATACTTCATATTCTTATATTTCCTATATTCCTATGCGTCCTATCAAAGATTTAATAAATTATAACCATTATAACGAAGGATTTTAAAATATCATATATTAAATACACTTTGTATATTTGCAGTGGTTAAGGATAATCTTGAATTTTTTCATACTAAATAGAATACGAAGAAAATACTAAAGTGAAAATTTAAAAAAATGTATGACACGTGCTAAAAATCGAAAGATATTTAAATAAATTAGAAAAGAGATATTAAAAGAGAATAAAATTAAAAATTAAAAATTTTGTGACATCGATGAATGTAAATTAAAATAAAACTCGCAACAATAATTTAGGGAAAAGTTATAGGCAATGCAATAAAATAAATACTCAATAAAAAGAATTTTTTCAAGAGCGTTTAGGAAACTAATATAGTACTAACAGAAATATTTTTTCGATATTGAGTATTTTAAAATATTATTGATTGAGATATTGGGTATTAATCACTAACAATAGTTAGTATATAAGCTTTGACAAAACGATTTTTGTGGTATGAATGATAAATATCTTTATAAATTTTGGAAGAATATCATTCACTTCTTTGTATGCTTAAAACATTTCAATTTTCTCAATAATTTTATTAAATATCATATTTAATTGTATGATTAATAAAAAAATACAATCAAAACCTGTATATAAATTAATTGAGTCCAAAAAGTACAATCAGACCTTAAAAGCATTAAAAGAAATTTAAAATAATAACACTATTGCCACCAATACTTCTTTTGCAAACTTAAACAGCCAGGAAGTGTTCTGCGGTATGTCTACATTCTTTCCTCAATTCATTCCTCGTTCCATTTTATTGAATCCTTTGAGATACTCCCCTACATAAACCAATAATTGCCCTTGCGAGTAACCACAAAGAGCCCTAGAATCATGTACACAATTCAAAAACCAGACGAATGACTATTACATTCGATAGAATACAAGTTTGAGAATCGATTAAACATATCCCCTCGTAGAAAAGCACTTAAGGAAGACCACCCGTTTCGCTATCGTTGTATCAAATAGCTATATGAACTCTTCTACAAAGGCCCTTCTGCCATTTCTGCGCGTGCGGTCGTAAAGGAATCAAAATCCGACGCCCGTAATAAACGCTTTCAACACCATTGTCCATTTCCGCCATTATAGCTCACGTGCCCATAAAAAAGCGCGCGTATAAACTCAGGCATCGAGATCTCCGAAGGGAACGATAAGGACGGTGCAATTCCAAAAGACATGATAACTCTCTGCGAAGAGGAACATTCTCTCAAATGCACTGTTATCGGAACAAGAGCAATTCTCGCCTCTTACAAAAGCGACATATCCACAATCGAACCGATAAATACCATCCTATTCTTCGTACGCATCGCTCTCTTTCTCTCTCGACACGCGGACAACCTCCGACCATTGTTTTCCCATTTACATTTACTTCCATTGGCGCGCGCCTTTCCCATCAATGCCATCCTTTCTTCCGAGATCGCATTGCTCTCCGAGAACACACGGAGACGAATCCCGATGAAACAGTTTGAATTGCGACATCCGTTTCCATGGAAAAGTTATCATTACCAAATACAGGTGAGCTCTTATATGTTTGGAGATAAAAGAGAAAAAAACGAGACACGACCGTTAATAAATTGCTAAATTAAATTTTTTAAAACTCCCAAGCCGTAAATTTATGACTTAAAATTTAATTTAATTATGTACGAGATATCAGAGTGGCTTTTCTTACTTATAAAAATATGGCCTAGAATTAATTTTAATATACTAATTGAGCTATTCAGAGCTATTGAGCTCATTGCTTAGCGAGTTTGTAAAAGGTCTATAGGTATACATCTACGTCGATATAGTCTGATAGTTGTATTAGAATGTATGCAATCACCATATGGGATTTCAAAGTAACTATGCTGACAATCGATAAAACAAAAATATACTGGAGGAGTAATTCCCTTACAACTAGTTTAAAATATATACTATCCACATGAATATCTTCATGCTCTAAAATGGGATAAGTATAATATATGAAACACACAAATATGTAAAAATCATCTCTCCAGAGCACAAGTATAATAATTTTCAAGAAAAAACTTCCCTATGAATTTCATATCAATTTCATATCAAAGTAAACCTGTTTATTATCCAATGAATATCCTTAAATTTGAAGTCCATTTTAATCTACGACAATTGTCTCAAGAACTGATACAAAAATTTCCGGTCGAATATTTCCTTGAATTTGGAACATATATTAAAAATCAAAACTTGAATCGGAGAAGTAATTACTTTCAAATTAGCTTATCCATTCAGAAAGGAGCAATCTTTTCTTGTTTTAATGTTCTTAAATCTTTTTCAAAAATCAAATTTCATTTAATTTTTAAAAATTGATTCCCCTCTTTTACCTTTTTACATCACCATTTTACTTACTTCTGAGCAGAAAATTCCAAAAATATTTAAGAAATAATTATAATATAGAACTGACTTTCTTTAGATTCCCTTAGAAAATTCTATTCAGTACTGCTTTAGAATTAATCGACATCAGAATTTTAATGAAAGTCCAGTTGTACGGTATAGAATAATTTAGGAATTGGGCGTTTTTGAGTTATCTTCTCATCTACTTAAATATTGAAGGATCAGTAAATACATCCGTTTTCTTGGCACTTTGTTCCAACACTACGTATGAAATAAGAGTCCAAAGAAACCAAGACCATTTAGAAAATGAAATTAATATTCACAGAATGTAAACTATAATTATTTCGAGAGAAATTCACTTTCTGAATAATATTTTAAATAAGCATCATTATTAAAATTTTTAATATATTCAATGATTTTGTAAAAAATCTCCCAGAGCTTAAGGGAAAAACGGTATACTTTTATAAATGTCAAGGCTTGATATAAAAATTTAACATTTTGATATATTTCATGGGGCATTTTTAAACCTACACAGTATCCCATAAATGGAATTATTTTCCATAATCCTGCATAAATTTATTAATAAAATATGATTAACTTAAATATTCATTGAAAATGATTAATAAAATAATATGCTATATTAGAACATTAAAAAGTGATTTGCTCCTCCCTTTCGTCGGAGAAACCACTAATTATCTATTACAAATATACATAAATTCCTTGCGAACGATTCTCTTAGCTAATAATATATTTGAATAAAGAACACACTTTCACTTACTTTTTAATGATTCCAGCCTTTCCAATCGAATTGCATTCTCAACTCATCACGAGCATAACATTTAGACTCGAAGATGCAGGTACGGAAAAAAATCGCAATTGCGAAACATTTCGCATCACGAAAACTCCTTTCGGAGCACATCGGGCCAATCTTCGAATCAGCCCTCGAGAGGATCGTCAAAACGGTATCGTTTATACACCTCGCAATCATTTCCCAGGAATTTTCCCGCCATTATCATCAACAATACCTCCATCTTTTATCTCGTTCCGAAAAGCGCAACTGCAGCACCTCCATCCACCGTTCCGTTACCTTTGGCTTACGCACCCCCACCACGGATCCCGCCTTGGCTTGACAAATCACGCTTCGAACATTACAGGCAAGAATGAAAAGGGGTTAAAAAAATAAGCGAAGGGTGGCTGGAATTAAACATGGGAGAAGGGACCACCCAAGTCGTGGGGCGTCTGGGAGGTAGATTGGAAGGAGGTGAATAGAGAAGGAGAGGAAGTTGCGAAGATAAAAGTGGAGGAGGGGGAATCGCTGACGAATGCGATGAGGTAAGGGGAGGAGAAGGGGAAGGAATCCGCGATGTGCTTGGGGTTGAAGAAGAGCGGAGTAATATACTGCTTGAAAAATGAGCGGTCCAAATACCGAACGCTGAGGGACTCTCAGGTGGTCAAGAGGGGTCCTCGGATCGATTCCTTCTAAGACCTTTAAAAGGACGACCTATTGAAACTTTATCCTTCGATGAAGGTACGTATGCAACACTGCTATCATTTTGAGGGAGAAGAAACAATATCCGCGGAAATTCTTGCTGTTAGAAGTTTAGATATATAAGCAATGAATCTTTATCAGTCAATATTCTTAGAAAAATATTTCTAATGAATTTAATTTGACAAATATTCAACACTGTTTTGATACTTTAGCTATACTGAAATAAAATTTTTACATGAAAATATTTATCTATATATATATATTAATTGTTAATGGGAGAGATGAAGAATTTTTGGATAGACCAATATATGATGAATATTCTTTTACCCTGAAAAAATAATTATACATTAAAAAAATTCGATTTAGTATACATTTAAAATAAATACAATCAATTTTAGCGTAGCGCTTATACCTTCTGGTCATAGATAAAGTGGTCGTAATTTATCGCTTAATCATTCCTTATCATTTGAATCATCTACAGATTCTTCGAAGGTAATAAATCAGTAATACGACAGCGTACGCGGGGGATCTTCATTTATATATATAAGAAATCAACCATTCCAGAAATAAATCTCATCTTTGGCATAAAAGAACACGAAATACCTCAAATAACGCGAGGAAACACGCCATTACCGCCAGGCCGAGTCAACAGGTAGTAAATTCTACTCGATTGTAGTTGAATTATACGAAACTTGAATTCCAATCGAAAATTTTAAAGCCGTCCCCTTAACACGAGAAGGAAACATGCGAAGCACGAAAACTTCGAAGCGAAATGAGAGATTTTAAGCGGATTTGAGACGGAACTAGAATCGGAAAATGAAAAGTGATGAGAATTCAGTGACTCATATCGGTAAAGATGAGATGATAATTAAGTGCATACAGGTGAGCGCTCGATGGAATAAAAGGGAAAAAGAGGAGTAGGCTGAGGAACGAAAAGGGATGGAAAAAGATTAATAAAACGGTGATATATGGAGATTCGAATCCTGTGGTCGGATGGAGGAATAGAGAAAAGCACTCATCGCTGAGAATCACATCGCGTCGGAGTGATGAAAAAGGAAAGAAATGTAAAGCGATTGAGAGGAAGGGTGGATATCGACGAGTGCATAATGGAGGATGGAGAATGCCTTGGATATCAGTTAGTTGCAGCATCTTTGGATGAGAGCGATTCGATGATGGAATAGAATCCAAGGAAAGCGTTTAATATGTATTATTAAGGTATTGAAGGTATTTTACAAGGAGTTATTCTGGAAATAAAGAAATTAACATTGATGAGATTTATTCCTAATAAAGTAATTTTTACAAATATAAGCTGTAGAAGTTTGATATTTAAACAATTAACTTATCAGAAAGTTTTGGTCCAAAGTTTCACGAATACATGGATATAAAATGAAGTATAAGATAAGGAATAAATACGTCGATTTTTAAAATAATATTATTTTTATCTAGTGAAGATTAAACCCAAATTGATGTATTTTTCATTTAAAAAATATGTTTATTAGAACAGTATATATAAGTTATCAGCATCATTCATGAGAAATAAGAGTTTACAGTTATTGCCTGAGAAAATTGTAAAATAATCTCTATGCTTCAGAAATCATCCATTTTAATTCAATTATCATATTGAGCTTTTAATATTATAATAAGTAATATATAAAATAATTTCCCATAATTTTTGATCAATATCTTTCAAATATATTTCATTGGAAATAGGATCTTTTGGCTAATAGCTGATTCTCTGATTGCCTCAGGGTTTCTTAATCAGCGTCTGCTTTATTGGGAATGCAGTGGAGCATAAAATAGGTTGTCTCAAACTGCGATGATGTAATGCTTTAATTGGATCGCGCAGATGTTGCGTCCGACGGAGATTTGTGATTCATGGAGGTTACCGTTTTATCGACTCAGCCCAGCCTCGGAATGCACGAGGAACGCACCTGGCAAAAATCATCCATTGCGACTCCGCTAGTCTAGATACTTTGGGCCACCTGCATTTGTCATTTAGTAGAAGTTATAATATTTTTATTACAGTATTTTTAGTTGAATATAAAATCATCATATTAAAGGATAATTAAAAGAGTTCGTTAAAGTAAAACTTCACAAAAGTAAAGTATTTCATTCAAAGAAAACCATTGGTTTTCAACAGGAAAATATCCAGACTCCTCTATGGCTACCTAAATTACTACCTTGATGAATACCATAATATAGTTTGCAATATTACAGAAGTTCCATTATTAAAATGAATCAAAAAGGTTTAGGATAAAACTAAAAGTCGCAAAAAGTTCAAAATCAGCTTTCAAATTTTACGTCTTCGTCCTTTTAAACTCCCTATTACTTTATCCGGAAATTATCAGTTATTCCTCATTTTCCTAAACTTTCATTGATTTTGAAGCGATTCTTCAGAAAAGAATTATCTGTAATCACGGCAATGGTAAAATAACGTTTTGGTGGTGCATTGAGGTGCCCATGTCCATATAAGAATGTCTAATCTTGAAAAAAATACTTGATATCTGATAAAAAATCTTCAGTTTAGTGGTTTGTCTTTTAAAGTAACATTTAAAGTCAACTCTAATGATTTATAAATAAATTCTCAACAAACAATTGCATTCAAAAAGAAATTAATGGAAAATAAATCTCATAATGAAATAAAGCTTTATCATTATGGAATCTTTATTTTAACATAATGCCAAAATTTGAAAACAGGAATAAAATACTTCATTTTTATTAGAAGACACTTCATAACACTCTCCTTAATATAAATTATTCAAAATTGTCGGATTTATCAAACCTTTCCTCTCTACTCAAAAGAAGGTTTGGAACATATTCGTTTCCCCCTATTCCTATAAGAATGACAACTTTCTTCGACAAGCCTTTGATTTAAATCATATCCGTATTAATCAAAAAGTAAATGAAATAAGATCATCTGAAATAAATAACTTCCATACATTCATTTATAACTTCACCTTATTTTCCGCATAAAGACCTTAATAAACAGATATAGTTCACCAACATAGCCACCGTGGAAAGCTCGAGCGGCGTTGCTACGGAATTCCGAGGTAAGATAGAGAATTTGGACAGATAAGGGAACATAACCGCGTGCGAACTCCATAGGGCATAAGATTACCTCTCGGCGGCTCTTTGGGAGAAAGGGCTTCAGAAAGGAAGCCTCAGCTGTGTCCTTTTATCTCAGTCTCCCAATCCCTTATGTGCTACTCCATCATCCATCTCTTTAATCAGATTCTGCCACCACTCTATGCTGCAACAGACGAAACCCGGTAGCCACCATCGGATTCCAACCCAAGTATTTTTCCTCGGCAAAGCGACATAATGATTGACCATTCGGGGCCCCTCTAGTCACGCCTATATGTTAAGGCCCCCGATATAAGGCGGTTGGTGGCCGCGGGGGCTGTCGTTGGTCCTGTCCGTTGGCGAGGATTCCATCATTTTTTTCCCTACCGGGGTTCCCTCCGATTTGACGGAAGGAATACAAGGCGATCGGCGTTCTCTTTCGTTCGTCAGATGTCACGGGAAGAGGATGTTGTGGACTGTGACTCGAACGGAGAACAGTAACTGCATCATCAAGTATTACCGAAGAGACTTCCATAATTGGGCCCCTTAGCGGATGGAGCATTTATTTTAGGAAGGAATTTTCATTGAAAAAGGAGCTACCGTCCAAGGTCGATTTTTCTACACGGATTGGAAAATTAATGGCCGAGGAGGAGTTATTTGATCGCTAATTTGAAAGGAATGCCTCCAAGAAAATGTTCACGATAAGTAAAGAAAAGAGTTTCTTGTATAGAATGCAGTTTTATGGGACGTTAGATGTATGTTGGCAGTTTCTATTTTGGATTATACTCTTTGTACTGAAGTATAGTGAGTGAAATGTGTAGTGGTAGTGGGAAATGATTTAAGATCAAAGGAAATTGGGGGCTGACGATTTTTGGGTTGGTGAAAGAAATGAACGAGAGATTAATTATGAAATGAATACTACCCAGAGGTAACTCCGCCCTTTATCTTTAAAATCTATCTATAATTAGTTGACACTGCCTTAAAAAAGGATGAAAATTTACGGATTTGATACTCTTGCTATGGGAATCATATTCACAAATTAAGCGTTTTATTATTAAATAGAATGCAATTTTCTTATGATCGGAGCTTGTTCAAATTATATCCGAAGTATTTCAAACTCGTCTAAGGAAGGGAATTACGATAATCGTACTTGAACAGTAAATACTCTTTCAGTTTAGGTTTTTGAACTATATTATAGGCTTATAGGTGACTGAACATTTTCTTTTGAATACTTATAACATTAGAAAAAAATATAACAAGAGCGGAGAGAAACTATTTGTAGCCCTAATGATTATTAGGTTCTAATAAATCTTTCCAGCTACTCTTGGAGTAAAAATTAAGCTTTAAAATAATGAAAACCATCAATTTCTCTTGAATGTATCAACATTGAATATGTATGTATATAGTAAAAATTACTATAAAGTTGCAAATATTATGCATCGGAAAGGTTACAATTTTAAATTTCGCGATGTGACTGATTTTTAAATTTGTGAGTTTCCACTGGATGGATGAAACATTTCATATCTAATTAATTTCTTCTCAAATAAATTATCTAAGCCACATAACATTTATAAGATATAGCATCAATCGATATGAACAGATATCTTAATCTTTATTGAGCAATGTCTCTTAAAATCGGACTTGGTTACTGATAAGCTGCTGACATTTTATTATAAAGCTTAAAAATAATCATAAACAGAAATGATTTTCCAGAATCGATTATTTTTAATTGACGAGTAATTGAAGGGAAGTACCTAAAGGGAAGTTTAAAGTACAGGGTGTAGATTGGAAATGTTAAAGGTTGCTGAAGGACGGTGTTGAAGGCAAAAACCTGCAAGTCGTGCGATTAAGAGGAAAGAAGAAGGTTCTTCATCCCTACTCTAGTTCTGCGACGTATAATTTTCCTATTGGCGACCATAATTAATCAACATCCTTTTCCCGTTTTATTAAGAATTATTTCTCTCCACTTAATGCTCGTACCCCACTGTGAATGCGGGGGAGGTAAGCCACTGAAGAAGGAGCCTCTGAGATGTTACGAATATGAAATACTGCCGTACCTGCAGTGAGTAGCACTTGGGATAATTTGTTGTTGTACGAGATGCCTTTTAAAACTCTAAAAATTATTATGGCGTCGTTCCTTCTTCCCCATTCCGCATTCGTGATTAAACTGAATAATATAGTATATAAATGCACGTTGCAAATAATTATCATCCTTTAGTTAGGAGCAATAAATTATTACGTATGAAGTATCCATTAGTCATATCCGGTTAATTAGATTAATCGAGGTTTGACGTTCTGAATTCAAACCTTTAAAATTCATAAAGACCAAACAAGCTCTTAATATAGCTCTATATCAAATTGAGGAAGATAATGTTCGATTTACTTGTTTCACTTTGAGATACACTCAGGGTAAAATGAATAAAGATTAAAAAGAATTTATGAAATTCATGATCCTTGTTTAAGCTATGATGTGAGGTTTACGCTTTTCATGTGAAAACTACAATGAGTTCTTTATTGAAAATGAAATTAAAGATATGTTCACTTAGATTCCATAATCACACATTAGTTTCTTAGTTAGCTATCCGGAAAGTTTATGAGTACCACTCAGGAATCGACGTAATATATAATTTAAGATTTCGGAAGTAAATAATCATGCTCTTATTTGCATAGGGTGAAATGTAAGAGATTTGAAGACATTGTATACAGTTACTACATTAATCCCTGATGTACGATAAATTTATTCACCGATTGAAGATTCTTATCTAGAGAATAAACAGCGATATTTAGAAAAGGTGTTATCATATTTCAGTCAACCAAGGATTCCATGACTGTCTGTATGAGATTTAGGGATTTTTAAACTTTGAATGTAAATTTTTAAAAGGACCGATTAGAATCATTTAGAATCAAGATTCCATGTCTCACGTTCATCTAATAGCAGTGAGTCAGCATCCTCATCATTGAAGCATGGTCGTATCTCTCTGTACGTACCGTCTCTCTCTAATCTGAACATGTACCTTCGTCCTCGTATAATCAGATGCTTCGCGCCAAAAGATGCATTTCAATAACACGCGATCAATCATCTTAATCCCCAGCTTTGGCGATAATGAAGCATTTGGCTTCCATCAAAACAGGGATTAACTCCCATAAACAACGGCTGTGAGGAAGAGGTATTCGGAAAAGTAGCTGGGATTAAAACAGGTGGCGCTCGTTCTTAATGATATGTAAAGGATGTGGAACTCTTTCCAGAGGACGTAAGTTAAAGGCGATTTAATGCGAGTGGAAATAAAAATGAGTAGAAATGCAGCCCCATTAATGGCATAGGCTTTATAGCTATTAAGCAACGGCACGAATAGAAAATTTTAGCTAACATTAGCGGTTAGAATGCTTAACTATTCTGATAATACAATATGGATCTTTAATTCTGTTGATAACAATTACAAGTAGATGAATTTGATACACTAAAACCTAGTTTCGTATTCAGGAGAAAGTCGAGTTCAGAATTAAGTATCATTAAGAAGATCAAGAAGTATGCAAAATTGAATATTGCAATTATGTTTATAAATTCAAGGATATGAGGGAGATAAGGAAAGTAAGGAGTTAAGGACATTGAGTAATAAGTGTTAAAAACAACTATAACTCCTCTTCTGAGCATAAATTGGTTGGAAAACAAATTATTGAATCATATATTAATTGAAGTGATTCTGCTAAGAATTTCCAAGTTGACAATTGCGTTACAAAAGATTTACATGCAAATGTAATTGAAAAGAACGAGATTTTACGAAACCAAAAGGCTTCCCATGAACTTCTTACGAAGAAGCCCTAATACACAGGCATTTTCTCTCCAGGAAATGCTCTAGGGCTTCGCTTGAATCTGGTACTGACAAACAACGGAGTTGGATGATCTTTTAAGATCATCTTACTTTTTGTAAGATTTAGTTCTGCAGATTATTTACTCCATTAAATTTTTATACAACAATAAAAAAACAATTCACACGCATTTAAGAACATATAATTTATATAAAATCAAAATTACTATTTTTTAAAATTTGAAGAAGTTGTATTTCGATTTCTATTGGAAGTTAAAATTAGTATAGCACTTAAATGATTTATTTACACGATTCTTCAGTTTTTTTACAAAGAAGTAACTAAAGACTATAACGATTATTGCTTCCTAGTTATCGAACGATAATGTGTATTCGCAAAAGGAATCATTAATTGAACAATATGGGAACAAGCGTACAAAATTCAATCTAAAGGTAGCTTTACTCTTTCCCCGCTTCCTTTTAACTAATTCTGCATAACCAATTTCCTTTAGATTTACGTTAATTGAATACGTATGTTTCCGTTGGAACACAAAAGATATATAACAGGAGTTCTTGTTTAATTATTCTTCAGTATGTAATTCAGTAATTATTCTTCACCTTTCATAAGAACTGAAAAATTTTCAATTTCTGAGACAAACATATTATGTTTTGGTTAAATAATCCAATTTGAAATCCTTATTCTTTTATTCCTTCTATCTCTGATGAATATAAATAAATATAAATTTTATGAATTAAGAATACTGTTCAATCATAATTCGTAAAGATAAAAAGGCATCCCTTTAAAGTGTATGAAAACAGAAACCTATGAAATTTGGCACTCGTAACAGGAAAACGACTTTCGTTGGGCCACACAGGCCGATCTCTTAAGGTATCGCCTAAAAAGGCACCATCGCTTTCCTCTAAAATCCTTCGACGACACAAATACCACTATAAGAGGCCCCGAAGGCTACAAGACATATACACAAGCTCTGTTAGTGTTAGTCGCCAAGTATTGCAATTATCCCATCACAGAGTAGAAAGTGCGCAATCGGTGCGCGATCTTCGCGGAGTCCACCCACTTGGCGCCTAGGAGGAGTCCTGGAAACGTACGTACGACTGTAGGGAGAATTAAGTAGGATATGAGACGTGTGTAAGGGGAGTAGAGGTGGATGGTCGAACGGCGGGGGTGGGCCAAGGCGTACGGCGCGTTTGAAAGCTGACAACTCACACACAGTAGAGGCACATGCTAGGCCATAAATATACACGTTAAGGACTGAGTTAAGGATTGGGATGCTGGAGAAGGAGTGGGTAGCAGAGTAGGAGGAAGGAACATGAGAGAGTGCTACGAAGAGGAGGAATTAAAGATGTAGAAATATAAGTGGACGGGAAGAGATGGAAGTGTTTTGTCGGTGACTTTCCAAGTGTCACTCCAAATCAGATTTGGCTTCGGAGGTTGATGAAAACGTAAGAGGAGTCGGGAAGGTTTAAAACTCATTAGCGAGAATTAGAAGTTACGTTTCCATCCTTTAAATAATACGAAACTGCGCACGTCTTCGAACATTTCCGTTTTGTATGCAAACAGTGTGGGGGAACATTTCGATGGTTTAAAGTATGACTGAAACAGTGACAGGAAAACATTTCATGAGAAAAGAAAAATTTCCATTGCTTGTTCCACTTTAATTTTAAGAGTTTTACTTCTTGCAAGATTTGTTGAAAATTCGCCAAAATAACAGTTCATATCATCATTTTATGAAAAGAGTAAAATTTTAAATCATGAATAATACAGATAAAATTGAACAAATAAAAATGATATGATGAGTAAATTATATATGTCTTTGCAGCAAATCCAATTTCAAATATATTCAAAACAATCAATCAGCGAACTTTTAACCAAGACCAGAAATATAACTTAATTGGGTATAGTGCAATAGTACATTAACTGATATCACATATAAGTAGGCAGTGTTTATTTATCATATCAAGACTAGAGACATTTTATTTATAAATGGTTTTAAACGACATAAAAACATAGTAATGACTATTTGTAGCTATTTATACTAATCAACCCTACTTTACAATCTTATACATAAATAGATCGAAAATCTCACTTCAAGATGTTCTGATTTATCTCATAGACTCAATCTCGGGCGTCCCGTCCTCATCTCGTTCGTTCCTGACTAATGGTATTTTGATATTTCACAGACATTTCCCACAATTGTATTTAATATTTATAAATTTTAAGGTGATGTTCGGAAATCAGAATTATAAAGTAAATTCTAAGGAATAAGAAACCATAAAATTGGGAAACTCTTTAAGAACTTAATGTAATCGAATAAAATAAGGTAGTAACATATGAAAAAAATTATAAAATGTTTCATATAGCTTTTCTTTCGCTTATTTTAGTTACCTTTCATCTATTTATTAGGAAATGATAAGATATGGTAATATAATAGTTGGAAAATGTTAATTGACAAAAATAGTTCCTCAAATTTGAATTTCGAGTCAAATCCCTTATAATTCAATGCATTTACGAAATTTCAGCCGAGAAAACTAATTATCCATGATCATACTTTCAGCACCATTAATTTACTTCATAGCCAAGAAAATAATTTATTTTTGTGGAATATAATTAGCAACTTTATCAATTTAATTATTACGAATAAACCTCCAGCAAACCTTTTCCTCTCTTAATAATTTTTAAAAACCTGTCAATGAATAATCTCAATTGTTTTCAGCATTTTCAGCTCACTCTTATATTCTTAAGAGCCTGAATGTAGATTTTTCTATTCATATAATAAATAAGAAATAGGTAGATTGTGTTCTGCTCCTTTACAGTAACATTCCTCACTCTCTCGAGCGAATTCCTTATAATTCAAATCCGATGGCTCCAAATCCCAAAAGCCATGGACCAACTCAAGTACCTAATTAAGGTAGAGTTTGGACAAGAATTACGATGCGATAGATTTTTATGGAAGACATCTCACGGGTGCTTTCCATTCAGCTCAATACAGCATCAAGCTGTGCTTTCGTAAAGTCATTCGCATTCTAGAGGATAAAGATAGAAAGAAATCAATTTCTGAAATAGTTTTTAAAAAAGCCGCACAGCCATATATATTATGGGTGTACCACCTGTACATCCAAAGGAATCGTAATCCACTAACGCCACTGACATTTGCTTAAATCCCCATTATTTAAAACGATCAAGGCTACCAGATATCTAAATGGATAGCACGCGTATGTGTAGTAGAAGCGGTCCTCAGCACATTAATAATACTATAAGTATCTTAATGATGGAGCATGAAAAAGAAGTCTACGGAGTTTTTTACGGTATTCTCCGTACATTTTGATTCAAACTGCTGTTACAAGTGATACATATATGGAGATATTTATAGGTAAACTAAAGGAGAAGAAGAGATATTCAATAATACAATCGGAAATGTGTAAGGATATATTGAAAATTAATTAGGAAAGATCGAAAAAGAAAAAAACTAAGGGTAAATACGGTTTAACACACATAATAGCATGAAAGCTTAGGCGCTAACATCTATCCATAGTAGTACACGTGGATAGGTTGAAAACAATATCCACTGCTGAAGGAAACTAAAGCATAAATAATTTTTATCACTACCTTAGGAGAAAGCGTTCAACCAACTTATGAAAAATAAATACACGAAAATATCAATGTATAAAACTACTTTCGAAAGAATACGATACAGGAAACGTATTTCGAAAATCCCATTCAACAAATTTCGAAATATTTGCAATAGCTATCGGAGAAGTCCAATAAGCATTGCTATCTCGGCGCACAATCTAAATACATCCTGAGAATACCCACGCGAGCCTTTGCAAGCTGTTTAACAAGGCAACGGCAGATACAATTTGAGCAAACTGAGAGAGAAATAAAAAGAGACAATAAAGATCGAGTCAGACTCTTGAGGTGAACACGACACTGTAGCCTTAAATGCCTCTAAACAAATCCCACGCTCTTTTTCAAAAGGGTATCTCTTTTTAAAATGACGAACGAATTGTTCTTGTTTCAGTTCTAAGTTTCTCCGAAAGCAATTGATCCAAATTTTCATCGACAATTTGAAAAATAATCACGTAAAATTTAAACTTTTTCAGACGTTTTTAAATACGTAAAACTAAATGTGGTTTTAAACTTTTATTTTACTACATAAGGCGGAAAGAAAAAAGAGTTTTTCCACACTATACTTATCAGATAATTAGTAAAAATTAAACAGTCAATCATAGGAAATTTAAGCTACTAGGTACACAATTCTTACGTAAAAATTTTGAACTAAAGTACCCGAAATAAGGACAGAAAGATTGTACAAAATAGAGTAGCGATAGAGAGAAATAGAGCATAAGGAAACAGAATACGCTATTAATGTCAATGTTAGTTTTTATGATGAGCATTAATTTCAGTTTGAGCGTAGAAAGCAAATGAGTATATTAAGTGAATAGAAAAAGCGGTTTGGCTCATTTCGCGAAAACAAACGGAAGGGAAAAGAATAAACGGGAACGTGGGAGAAAGGAAGGAGGAGAAGGGGTGGGAACGGGAAACTTGCAGGAGAGTGGAATGGGGATTTGGAGGGGTTGCGAAACCGTCTCCCACTCCTCTCAGTGAGTCTGATGGATGCGACCCGCGGTGTCTCCACTTGGGTGGTCCACTGGTATCAACTCCACACCAGTGCCGCGTTACTAAACCGCCTACTCCCCACCCTCCCTCCACAGCAGGTTTTTCCCTACCACTCCCTCTTCCCCTCGTTCATTTCAACCTCTTAGCTTTCCCTCTTTCTCTATTTGTGTTCTTCACCCCACACCCCTTTCTCCCTACCATGTCCCGTGTTTACCTAGACGTCTACCAGACTCTAATTTTTCCTTTTCGCTTTGTTTAGAAGGCCTTTAGAAGGGATGCTAATGACACCCGAACTGTTTTCAATCGCGTGCTATCGCGGATTCTCGGAACCCAATGAAAAGGAATTCGGTTATTTTATATCCCACGCTAACGTACGTTCCGCGAGACACTTTGGAATCAATTTATAGGAAAGCTTTGCTGAAATATCGTTGAGAGAGTCACCCTTTGCGAGGGAAATTATAAGAAGATTAAGAAGTTTCTTCTCAGTCGATGAGAGAATGATGGCATAAATTTCATTGAGTACGGCCGAAATAAAACAAAAGAGTTTCGCTCTTTTGAAACAACTTCATCAATTTTCAATAATATTTTCAGACCTCCGTAAATGACCGCTTGCGAACATCTTTCGCGAATATATAAATTTCGCATTACACGAGTCTATAAGAAAGGATATAATGAACGAATGTGGATCGAAGATTCATGGATGTCTTTCAACTAGACGTCATGGTGATGGATGATGGGAAAAAAGAAAATAAATTTATCACTGTCAAACAAGTTTATTCTTCGCGGTGACATTTTGGCATCTTCTGGGGACATTAAAAACTACAAAAAATGTGGTATTACATATTCCGCTAATAGGAAACAAATAATGAGAATACATTATAGAGGATGCTAACGGTGGGAAAATATTTTCATAGGCTCTTTTAGGATCTCAATTTATTTTTGCAAATTCAGATATGAATAGTTGTCTTAAAGAGGTTTATTATAAATGATTCGATTCCATTAAATGTGCATTCAATAAGGCACATAATTAATTTTAATTTAAATTCTAATATCTTAAATTTTATTATAATTAGTTGTATCCCTCTCTATCATAATGTAAATGTAAATGATAGATAGCTTTTATTAAAGAAGCGAATTTATCAAATCCATTGTAAGGTTAATCTTCGTTCCAGCCAATTACGAAAAGCAATTTTTAAAGTGTTCCGTCTGTTTTGACGCCATTATGCTAAACTGTTACCTCCTCCTCCTTCTTGACGCGATCACCTAATTTATTATCTGTAATGGATTCTCGAAACAATATTTGTTATTCCTTCTTAATCGTTCGATTTCACACTTAACGAAATTGGTTTCCAGAAGGGGTTGATGTATTAAGGGAATGACGAAATTGGACTGCAGAAGAAATAAATGTAAGTACAGAATCCGCGTATCCATAATATCTTTATTTAATGGAATGATGGAAAAAAGGTAAGTTAATAGCAGCGTCTTTGGATTTTGATCAGATGGGAAAAAAGTTCCGAGCGTTGCCGGTGTACTCTCAATCACTTTTTGAAATTCACGTCAGGAGAAGAGATCCTTGGACGAAAAAAATAGTCAATTAAAAGTTTTTTAATGGGCCGGAAACGAGTCATTATTTTTGAATAAATTATTGCGTGACCATCATTCCATTAATTTAACTCCAGACTCCTCCTGCAGCATTTCCTTGTTCATCACCTCCCGCCAAAAAATCATATTCCAAAATCGGTGTTTCGTTTGGCGTATGCTAAACTAGTATCGCCCACAGTCATCCCCTAAGTGAATGCGCATTAGATTCCGGTTTTGCTCTTTTTTAAGTTTCTCTGCCATCTCTTAATACAGTGTCTTGAGTGAACATACTGTCTGCTTATAACAGCTCTAATGACGTAAGACACGAGACCTCTGGTACACAGCGAGTTTTCCAAATAACGTTAATGTTTCCAAAATTTCCAAATAACGATAAAGTTTTTAATTAATATACTATAATAATCATTAAAAATTATTCTGCTGGAACTTCTATGAGAATATACATTTATACCTTATATTAAACAGATTCTGATTCCCGAATCACTCCCAACAAAATATTTCTATTTGATCTTCGATATTAAAGTGAAATGAATAATGTGATTAGAGAGACAGTTATAAGAAATTCTTATCAACCAAATTTTTTCTATAAAATCAAGTGAAAATATTCATGGTAGAAAGATCAATTAGTACCTTTTCTTTCGTAGAATTGTAAGATCATGGATTTTTTTCAACAGATAATCTTCAATAACACAATTACCTTGGCTGTTTACTATTAAATTTACCATTCGTGTAGAATACTGATTAATGGTCTGCATAATCTATTACAGTCTATTTTCGTCTAATTTACTGAAGCATGTTGAAGATTATAAAATGCCCATTTAGGTATTTAATGAGTGTTATGTTGAGCAAGAACTTCTCAGGTCATAGGATGACCTTTTGGGATCTTCCTAGGGTTCCAACGTTTGCCCTCTTACGGTAAGAGGAAGACATTTTCATGGCTTCATAAAATTCCCCAATATCTTGAGCATAGGACGAGTAAAAAAAATCTACTATACCAGCTCAAGCTTTCATCTCTAAATGTAAAATGAGGATGTTGAAACCTAAAGATAGGATATCGAATACAAATTCTGATGCCTGTCAAAATATCTTATAACATATAAGGGAAGGAGATTGTATGGAAGAGAATTTTTAAAACTGCTTTCTATTTTTATGTCTCAAGCAATCAAATTATATCTGAGTAATACAATACAAGAATTCACTTTATAGTTATTTTTAACGAATGTATATACAATTCTTCCCTGAAGTCACACGTCTAAGTAAATCTATGAGTTGGCATGTCATAGATGGATATTATTCTTCGTTGAACATTTGAAAGTGTTCATTTTCAATTATCAGCGCTCTCAGTGTTCATCATCATGGTTTATTATGCGATTCTGTAGTTGAAGTTTTGAAAAAAGAATCAAGTTAAGAGCTTAACCAATTCATCTGAAATCGATATTCACTGAAATCCTCCAAGTTCATGTCCGTTTCAGGTAAAAAATAATTTCTGTAATTATATTTGATGTATTTAAGGGGGGACTAATCTCATGATCATTAACGGTGAGCTAAAAGTTAGAAATTATATTTTGTAGAAATAGAAATTGATATTAAATAGGTAAGTATTAATAGGTAATTTTTCTAAAGCCAGTCAGAGATGCAGGTAAGGGAATACTTGTGGGGATACAAAGTGGTAACTCTTAAGACATCATGGTTCTGATTTAAAAAAGGAATGAAGCTGAAATTCTGATCATCGAATATGAATTGAAAATTTTAAGATATAATATAAATTTTTTGTTATTTAATCTTTCAGCAGTGAATTTAAAAATGCAGTTGTAATAATTATGAGGAGGAATACAAAAAATAGATATTTTTTTCTATTATCAAGGGAAATACCTTCAATTCAAGATTTAAAAGTAATTTTCAGAACTTGAATCAAATAATATATTAACAAAATTAAATTTTAATAATTTATACTTTATAGAAAAAT
This sequence comes from Pantala flavescens, assembly GCA_020796165.1. NCBI lineage: Eukaryota > Metazoa > Arthropoda > Insecta > Odonata > Libellulidae > Pantala > Pantala flavescens. The sequence continues at coordinate 50,680,053 of CM036879.1, read as the reverse complement.
TTTGAAGACAGAAATTAATTTCATGATATTTTAGTTTTCAATTGATAAAAGATGATGTATCTCACAAAAATATATTTGTTCACCAAATTAAAACCCGTGTAATCTTATTGGTTAAAACGCATGTCTTAAATCCACTCTGAACGTAATAGAATAATTTACTAACGGAGTCTGATCTTCTCATCCATTTAATTTATATTTAGAATTCTAGAAATATTATGATAGATTCAATCATATCCGTCAAATAAGTCATTGGCAATGGCATACTGAGAAAAAATGGTTATTTATATTTATTTTAAATAATAGATATTATTGAAAAGAATAGGCACTTATTTCTTCCTTGTTTATGGCTCTTTTTAACCGACTCCGCTTATTAAACCAATGCCTGAGAAGTTCGTTCCTTCTGTGAAATCAAATAAGGAGACCTGAAAGCCTATGGCGTTGGAGACGGAAGAATTGCTCACGAATGAAAAGCCAATCTTTGCACGCGCTTGTATTGCGTCGCAGACAAAAAATCTCGCTCAATATTCCACCCACATCTTCGGGAAGATTCTAATTAGAAACTCTCGCCAATCGTAGACGTAACTCTGTTCGTGTGGACACCTTCCTAATGCAAAGGTAGCAATGGCGAGGGCGAGGCGAGTATTCCATAAGTAGGAATCGATGGAGTGGGAGGCGTGGCTAAGTAGGATAGGAAAGATGGAGAAATCTCCAAGGATAGAGATACGCTTAAGGAGTTCGAGACAAGTGCGGGAAATTCCACATTGTTTGGAAGACATCACTTTTTTAACCATTCCTTCCACCATTTTCACTGAATACCATTCGATAACCTTCACATAGAGGACAAAAGTATGCGACGCGTTCGTCCAAGCGTCGCATGCTTGTGGGGGTGTGGTAATAAAGTACTTGATCAAATTGGCTAATCATTGTTGTACACACCTTAATTAATGCAATTAATTTTTTTCGTGTAATGATTGAGTTGTTCTTACATGAGAAGCTCGATTTATTTTATTCCTCGATTGTTCGGATGAAATAAATTACGTCCTAAATGTGAAAGAGTACTTGAGACTATAAAAAACAAAGTATCCTATGTATTTATTTATTCAATCGATACATTATTTTATGGTTATGTAAATTAATACGTAAAATAATTCATTGAAATTAAAATTTCAATGAATTATTTTCGTATATATAAGCTACGTTAGAAATTGAAATAAAAGATAACTATAGTTTTTGTTATTTCTGATTTTTTATCCAACCGTCTATCGATTCTTCAGTCTTAGGAGAAATATCACGAATAGTTTAGTATTTCGAAACCCCATTGATGCATCATAGTAAGAGGGGCAGACAAGTGGAAGAAGAGAGACGATAGACAATGGCAACGCAATTTAATTTGAAGGATGAAGTGACCTTAGGCATCGTGAACATCCTGAACGTCAGCAAAAGCGAGTGATAAGCAAGGAAATTGAATCAAAACTGACCTCAAAACGCGTAGGAGAGGCGGGGATGGGGAAAAGGGGTGGCAACCCCTCGCAAACAATTGCGAAACGCGGGCGGTGGAGGGGGTTGAAGAAGACGAGCGCGATTCAGCCCTCGGTCCAGACGAACTAAATGAAAAAGGATGCTGGACGACGGATCAAGAATAGTCTCCATTCCTGGAAACAATTACGTATCCGCTCAAATAGGAGATGTTTGGTGTAAGGGGATGGAAGGAGGTCTGAGCGTTCGTTTGAGTGGACCAAATGCGGAGTTGAGGAGTGACGTCTGATGAGATTGGGAACTGAGGCTGAATCGGACCAAACGATTTATTACTTTGGCCGTCAAAAGGAATTCTTTCTCTCGGTCCATTTGACCCGTCTTTCATACGCGTCGCCTTTCATTTGCACCACGAACCATCGATGCGAACTGAGGAATCAATTAGTTAACGCATTTTAATGAGACTCATTCTCCGTTTGCGATATCTATAACTTGACGTGAGATTTTTGTAATGATTGTTAAATTGTCGACGAGTTCATCTTTGAAAATTACTCGGAAATTTTATGTTCTTAAAAGCCTGTTTTCAAATCATTATAAATTGTTTAAGCGTGATATGATGACCGAAAAAAGGCAAATCGGTAAGGATTTAATGATAGAATTGAAGGCAACACTGAGTAATTAAAATAATGTTCACTGGTACTCTAATTCCAAAGAAATAAAAATTTGGTAAAGTGGCAATTTTAAAATTTTACCTGAACTTGGTTTAAAGAATTTTTCTATCAAATTCCTTTGTTACATCGAACAAAAAATTTAAATCTGTGATACCACTACATTATATAGGTGAATAAATGCCATAATAGTTACGCAAAAATTTTGTAAATAAGTATCCTAGCTGTACAAAAAATGCCCATTTCATTAAAATGAAATATTTAATCAATCTGAAATTCATATACTATTATAATATACTATATTATGCACATTCGAATAGAGAACTGACATGTTGCTTTAAACAGCAGTGAGTGAAATAGAGTTATCATATAATTAATTTAACTGATTAATGACGATCTTAACTGAAAGAAGAGACATGGCTTATATATAAAATATTAAAGACATTTTTACGAATATGATTGTTTGCAAGAAGTTATATGAAAATAATAATTTTATTTTGATTTCGCACATAAGAAAATATTTTGCTAATTTTCCCATATCATTTCACTTTGACTTGAGAAATGAATATTTTCTTAATTAGTCTATTTTTTTTGATCATTAAAAACTAAAATATTATATATTATATTTATTATATTTTACAGTCAGGTGGGAAATATGAATTATTACAATAATAATTACAATTAAAAAATCTTATGACTTATACGGTCAGAAAGATTTATTTTTCAGGAGTTGTACCGAAATAACCACCTGAATCATTAGTTTGAACGTCATTTCCTACGTAATTAATTATGCTCCTTTAATCATCTCCACGCCATCGAAATAAATACATTCTGAGCCTCGGACGTTTCTTACACTCCACACATACCCAATTTGGCCTTCTAAGCCACACCCTGCGCACTTCCTCTAAATTTGGTATCGGATAACCGCGCGTTCATTTCCATAGCTACGTGGTTTCAATCATTTATCGATCTTTTGGGAGGTAACATACCAAGAATTTCGTTCGTATGAAAAGTAAAAAGGTACACTTCTCTTCGGCGTACATGTTATTTTCGGACCACCTACAAAACGCGTGCACATCTGGTCTCCTTCGAAAGCAACGCACGCGCTTCGGTGGAGAGAGCCTGAGAAGTCGGCGCGATCGGGCATTGAAGTCTCCGGCGGCAGAAGGAGAGGGCGGCCGAAGAATGCACTGATCTGTTTCGCCTTCGCATCGCGGATGTTCGCATTAAAGCTCTTAAAGACGTAGGAAATTAGAATTGAGTGGAATGCGATCTCCGTCCGATGGACCGCTTTCAATAGAGGATTGCATTCCCTTTAGCGGCCGTGGAAATCTCTCCGGACAACGGGAATGGAAAGTCGGGGTGAAATCGGAAGAAAGCTCCGATAAGGCGAGAGATAATTGGAAGTAAAGGATTCCGCCATTTCAGAGATGTTGAGGTGTTCGGCACCGCGAAGTAAAGGAAGACATTGCCATGTTGAAAGTCGCGCCGTTGGAAAATAAAATGGAAAGAAATCGGTGTCACATCGCGGTACAAGGTTTGCGTGTCGGCCGATGGAAATTTCCCCGCGGAGGACTTAATTGATTGGGAGGAAGGGAAATTTTAGCTTGATGCGCCGTGGAAATGGCCGTCGAAGATTGCGATCCAGATAAGGAGAAGTTGGAGTATGGCGATAATATATTTGATTTTTTGAATTGCGGCGTTGGTTGACATTTCCGTATATAGCTACGAGCAAATGTATCGAGTGTTCCATCTGAAGTAACTCATCATTCTTGTGTATTCTCTCCTTCATACATAATCAGGAATTCGTTCAAATTTTATCGAATGTTTTCATCTCCGGTTGTCATTTAATATTTTGATATTCAATGTCTCTTGGTTTCTTCCGTGATACAAACCATGCAATACAAACGTAGTATTAATTGATATCCTTACCTCACATTCTCTTCTCCAAACTTCTGCGCCTCTTGCGATTAACTAAGACAGAACTAATGTTTCAATAAATTAAAGTATAACTCATATCCTAGTATCATTGGCAAGTAATTTTTCTTCAAGAATAAATTCGTAACATAACGGAACTTCTTACTTTTCTATCAATTCAATGAAAGTAAAAAATTAAAGATACAATTATATTATAAACATCTTCTATCCTGATATTTAACTTTAACTTAACTGGGCATGGGAGGCTGAATAATAATTAGAAAAATCTACAAACTGCACTATTTCAGATCAAGATTATATTTTCTTATAGAAAGAGAATTGATGAGAGCAACCATCGCATTCATTGGTGCTGAATAAAGCGCACTTAATGATATACCTTTTTAATTCAACTATCTTGTTTCTTAACATCGTTCCATTAAAATTAATTCATAAAATATACGTTAGTTAATAAAATATTCATTTCAATGTTTCATTTCAGATTCATGAAAGATCTGTAAGGATATCGTTAAAAAATAAGGTTCGTAGTAGTATCGTATTCCTTATAAATTCGCCATTATTTGGAATAAACTGGTATTTCCCGCATTTCCACAAACTTTTTCAAGTGAACTTAATCGGAATCCAAAATTGCTTGTAATCGCGCCGCTTAAGTGTTCCACCCCGAAGTCCGTAAAAACTAGCCCCTCAAATTTTCAGATAACTCAATAAACAAACCCTTATAAGCTCCGCTTGTTCCTTTTATTAAGCAAATCCGAACGTTTAAGGATTCAAGAAAGCAAGAAAGAAATCGAGTTCTCTGAACTTCGTCGCCCGTATTTCTTGAATAGATTTACAACTCACTTCATCTTCCCCATGTCCACGTCAAATTCATACCGAGGAAGAGATAAATGTACCAGTACCGACGTACATTTCAATTTGAGACATGGAAGTTATAATTAGACTTCTATTTTTATGCGAGTGTACTTCGCGGATATCTTAGGAAAAATCCGGGCAAAAGGACGGGATTGATTATCAGTTGTCAAGTGCTCTGTCAGTATGTCGATTGCAATGCGGATAAGCAACTGATATATTTCCGACGTGTTTTTGCGAATGTTTCTCGCACTCCGGTCACGGCCAATGCCGAAGGGAATCTGATGGATCTCAGCATGGGTAAAAATTTTTTAACGTTTTTGCACTCAGTTTCGTATTGGGTCTCTTCTGCAGAACTGCGTTATGATGCGATTTGGATGCTTTCAGTACCGTTCGGTTATTCTAGGAATCGAGCCGATAAAGATCTCAAACGAGAGAAGGAGCAATCGAGATTGTATCGAAGTTTTCCTTCTTTAGATCGTTTCAATTCATTGGAAGTAAATGCATGTTCTCGTTCTATAACGTAAACCGAACCTCGTGAATGCTAACTAGGCTATGCTAATTAAGATATGTCAATATTGTGGCAACACTAGTCTGGAAGGTACTGCGATTAATTTCTATATCGTTGATATGTTTGTGTAAGATATCGATTCAGTTTACATTTATTGATTACCTTAATGTTTTTTACAGCTCTGTTTAATTATGACTGACTGACAGAAAGACTGAATCGTAAAACGTGATCGCTGTTTTTTCTTGTAACTACATAATTGATGATATTAAATTCTTCTACCGTCTCATCATGATAATAACAATTTATTTCGCAGACTTTTTGCTTCTCAGTCTTGTATTTTTAATTCTATTCAGTAAGAAGGCACAAAACTCGTCTATTTACACAATATCACCGATTTACTTATATCTGCGGCTATTTTTAAATGACAGAAGAATAAAGATTTTTGGAATCAAGTACTATTTATTTTTAATAAAATCTAATGGGTAGACAAAATATAATTATAATCCAGAATATGTATGTATAAGAAAGTTGAAATATATGAATATTTCACAAAATGTGTGCAAAAGATTATCCCATTAACTGTTGTAAATAATAATGTCTGTGAGTCCTCATCTTAGATCAGTCATCCAATGTTTGAGTTGAATCATATGATTACGATCGTGTGATTAAATATTATGATTGTTGTTGTATTGAAGCCGGAAATATGAATCTTATAAACGTCAAAATATTTAATCCACGGAATTAACTCCGAAACAGGAAACATTCACGTTTCTTTCTCAGGCGATTTTAAGAAGCAATCCTTCGGATTTTTATTACGCCTTAGCTCCTTTGAAACCGTTAATGACAATCTCAACGACACCGGTTCCTTTTGGATTGAGAGGGTCTACCGCTGACACCAGTGAGTAATACCGTCCGGCTTAAGCACAGAAGCTGCTCGTTTCCTCCACTAAATTCCCCTTCCTGCCAAACTGCGGCGCTGTTGACCCAACGGGAGCACGCACTGAAATATCGGATATAAATCCAAAGGGAATCCATGTTAATTCTCGTCCGAAAACCAACTCTTCGGAAGCATTCATGCGTTCACAAGGCCGCTTTCACAGAGTTGGCGATAAAACTCCATTTTTATTCGTTGGAGCGATTTCATAAAGTAAAAAAGGCCTCTCGTAAAAATTGTGGATTCTGCAGTTTCCAAGGTAAACATCATTGACACTTTTCAAATTTGCGATGTAACGATTTGGAAAAAATCATCTCGGATTATACTGAGCGGATGAAGGGAGGATATGCTAATCTTACAAACAGATATACATATGTCGTATTTGTTTTTCGAAATATAATTGATCCTAAACCTTACGTAAAAATTAGGATATTTAAGAAATTTAGTGAAAATAGATAAGCTTTATAATTTAAATAAGAAATTTTGGATGATTAAGACAAAATATTAATTGTTATAGTTATAAAAATATAATTAATAATAAAGAAATTATGTAAAATCCTGCTAAAAACAAAATTAAATGGGTTTTACTATACTTTTAAGTTGTTGCATTAATATTATATCCACTGGAGAATATCTTGTCCACCTCCATTTCATTCGATAATTAAGTTATATGAAGTGATCTACGAAGAATCCTCATTTACGAATTTCTACGCATTTATCTCACTATTTCTACACAATTATCTTGTATAAGAACGGATAGTGAAAGAGGGTGATAACGAATAAACTACTCTGAAACTCAATGTTCTGAAAGTATTTCAGCGTTCTCAAAAATAACTCGTGGAATTCTTTCGAAGGAAATTACCCTCTGATATCGCATACGTAAAACCACCTCATTTCGGATTGAATGTATTTGAATCCGTACTTCTCCATTCCATCCGTCTGGTGGTGGATCCTTAGCGCGCTCAGGTAACGAATAGATCCAGCCTCTACTCGTCTTCATTATCGCGCGGATTTGGAGGTGAGATCAAAGGAAATGTTTGGGAATTTGAACGGAAATCGTGTTTGGAAAGCATTCGGATAAAAGAGGGAATTTTAATGGACGAAGGAGTAAATGGAGATAAAGTGACGAGGGTGTCCGGCGCTGCTAAAGAAATTAAGGCGGTGAAAGGAAAGATTCCACCGTGTTCTCTGATCCAATTAGACAACCTTTATGCGCGAGAATCAAAAACGCCGAAGTTCTGTTTTCCGAAGATTCCGTTTTCTACGATGGTGGATTTTCAACCGATTTGAATAGTATTCATTAAAACGAGTTCGATTGGGGATGTTGGAATTTTTATGCGAAATGTGGAGCTACAAAGTTCCCATGGATGCATATTCATTTACGATAAATATTTGAATTCTAAGTAGTGGTGAATCTGACTTCATACTTTATTCTTGGAAACATTTTTTTTCATCAATTCATTCGCTATTTCTATTTTAGTATCGACCCATGAAACGTACCAATCATCCAAACGTACCATGGCTCTCACAGAGCTCATACAATATTCAAGATATACATACATCATTCAAGATAATCTTTATTACATTAAAAAGGAAAGCCTGACAATAGTTATTTAAATTTTAAATGATTAAAATCAACTAAGAATCAACAAAAAATCCACTAAGATGATTTATAAAGGCCTTATTCACACTTTTAATATAATATTTAGACTCAGATGTTATAGACATATGGCACATCGGATATGTTTCAGATCAGCACTTCCCTAATTCAGGTTATATCTATAACTATTCTGTTTTTAGGAATAATTATTAGTAAATGGGTACTTAAAAATCGGTACTTAGCTTGTCTTTAAGCAGCAATTCTTTTTGTGCTAATGGTTTTTCTAGTTATAAAATGTTTTTCATAAAAAATATTTACTAACAAGAAAACACGGAATATTCAACAGCTAATTCTATTTCACGCACTAATACCGACTTTTTAATCTTAAATTTTATATAAATAATTTTAGTCCATTAAAATAAAAATTAAAGAAATTTAAGATAACACACGCCAGAAGTTCATTAAAAAGCTCCTCAAAACTCGGTGGTAATTAGGAACAATTAATTAAATAACCCATATTTCGGGCAAAGTCCATTAAAATTACTCTCATGAACTGCTAAAAATAAACCTTTTCCAATTAAAGACAAACGTATGTGTATTCATGGAAGAAAAACAAAATTAGGAGATTCGTTAATGAATTACCGGAATAAGAAACAATTCTGATACCAAAGTAGTCTTTCGCTGAAGGTTTTTTTTCAATATAACCTGAGATATAAATTTCAAACAATCAATACTTCTTCTTGCTCACTCGAATAATCAATTAATTTAATATCGATAAATCTCATACGTTCAATCTTCATGCTCACGCATGCCGTCCCTCGGAACAATAAATACATCAAAATCCGAACCGGACAACCGATTCGAATCTCTCCAATGCTTTTCTTTCATCACCGTAACATCCATCGAAAGAATCCCCCGAGAAAATATTAATACTTCATCTCCAGATTAAATTATTCATCGGAAAAGAAAGTCAACGGGGGAATACATTATAGGCCGTGCCTTTTTCGCTAATATCGCAACCCGGCATCGGTGACCATATCGCCATATTACCATGCTAATTTGATAACGGCGATAAACATCGGGTATTTAAGGGCAAAAATCCGTAGCGATGCACGTGTTCCATCCAATGAAAAGCCCGTCACATTGTTCGGACGCGCCCGCAAATTTTTTTTTATGCGATCGGAAGGAATGCGAATCTTAATCCAAAATAATTATTTAAAATTCCTCTCCGCCGTCTTTCCCACCGTCTCCCGGTCCCTAATACTCCCACACGCCCACTTGCAAAAATGCCCCCCCCCCTCTGGGAACATCCCCCCCCCCCCTAGCGCACCTCACTGGATCCGTCTTTGTAGCATCACACCACTTCAACGTGTGTGGTCCATCTCAAGACGGCCTCCCCTCCGCAACCCTTCCGCTCTTCCCCTTTTACAACTCTTTCGCCTTTAAAAAAATACCCATAAACGAAGGGGCATTTTCTATTTCTCCTCACAGGTGCTTTGCCTATCTCCGAACTGATTAAGTGTCGTCAAGGAGATGTAATTTTCAACTTACATAGGTCGAATTTGTAGTAAGCCATTAAAGAATAAATATTCTATTTAAATCGAAAGCGGTAAATGATTATCGTTGAAAAAAATCACTGCAATGCGGTATACATTTCATTGAATCTTAGAGCATTGTTCTAAGAGAGGTTTAATGCCTGTGACAGATATTATACTTTAAATTAAACGCATCGATGACCAATGGATTTAAAAGAATACCACAAACAGACGTGTCTTAGTTATTCTTGATATTATTTAATTACCTATAAATATCTATTAGATAATTTTCTATATTTACTCAATTAACACTTGCAAGCAGGAATGTGATAAATTTCTTAGCAAATATTTTTATAATTATAATATATGAATGTTTTAATTTTAAATTTTATCATTAATAAGTATTCATAACTTATTCTCTCAATAGTTAAATCTTAAATATTAACGACTTAGTAAAGTTTTAACAAATATTACACGTTAAGATCTTTAAAATTGGTCAGGATTTTTCCTTCTAATAATATTTAACATATATTTCCCACCAATCTAACCAGATTTCCCATTTCTTTCATTTCAATACTTCCCCTACTTCTTTTTGATCTCCAGATGCGTAACTGATCATTTTACCACCGTTTCAATTCCCTCCGCTTATCTCGCCCCTTCCATCTCAAAGCATACGTCATCCCCTTCCCTCTATCATTTCAATGCGAATAATTTTCATATAATCTCGCCTTTTGATTCCACATCATTTGCTTGAGAAGAGCACATGAAGTGGGAGTGTACAACGTTTTGTATCAATGATTCCTGGAAACTTATTGTTAGATACAGTCGACTGAGAATCGTATTTTTGTGTTTATTTTCGAATATAAGTGAAGAAGCGAGGGTTTTTCAAGAGAAATAGGGAATTAACAGATTTGCCTGAAAATGGAGGTTATATATTGCTTTTTAGTAAAGTCCAAATGAAAGCTAAAAATATCGCGCAAATTGATCATGCGAGATTTACAAAACATACATGTCCTTTCATTTTATATGCTTGTGCAAGTGTTTTATTTTCCGATGTGCGATATGTTTAGTATAGAGCATATCTAATAATTTATTTACTGCATCACTTGTATAATTAAATACTTAAGTTATACCAAATATTTCATTTATTGTAAAATAGATGAGCTGTATTTATTGAAATCTGAAAATGATCTATTGTTAAGATAATAAATTTAATGATTTCTATGTAGAAAGGGTGATTTACATGACTTCATTCCTTGTTTCAGATTAAATTTCAAAGACATTAATTTCTTAAACAGACTCATGTGGTCGTCCATCCAGAATCCGCTATTTCAGAGATACTCTGAGCAGGAATGACTGATGAGGCTCGTATTTTCCTCTTTTGGAGGAAATGTGAGGAAAATACAGTCAGGACGTAATATAAAGAGATTCAACGGTAAGAGAATAAAAAGCTTTCGATGAAGGTGACTGGAGAAATTGACAAAAATAAGTACCAAATGAATAAAGAAAGCCTGATATCTGATTTCTGTAACTGTACCCATGAAGAAACGGTTGGTTGCATAGTTTATCTGCTTCACGTTGATACGTAAACCAATTTTACTTTCGTCTTCAAATAAGCAAAAATTCGGCTGGATGTGTTTTCCTTTCGTATTGTTGTTCATAGAGGTTAAAGAGAAGTGAAAATAGCGTCATAACTGAGATTCCAACCCAGATCCTCCACTTGCCGAGTAGATGGGATATATTGGTCTATGCTGACATCCACCCTTCTTTATCCTACGATACTAGCTCTGAATATCACACCAACAAAAGTACCTCTTGATTGTAGCTTTAGCATAACTACTCTCGTATTTCACTGACAACGATCCATACATTGGAACAGAGCTATACGCAATACAATAGAGTATAGAGATAGAAACATATATTATACTCGATCTTGTTCAATTATGGAACTGTATGGATGAAATATTAAAGATTAGCTCAAGGCTATCTAAGGTCTTCAAGTAATCCATAATCGAAGTTGGAAGAAAAGCTTAAAAAATTCGATTCCACATCCGTATATCTATTAATTCAATTCAATTTCCTTTCCGCACTATTCTGAAGTTAAGACCGGAAATGAAAACGAAACAAATCGAGGAGTTAAGCGAGGGGCCATCATTAATGGCGGTGGAACACGCATGACTATAGGCGAGAGAGTGCGTGTGTCGAGAAGAGGATAATAATAACTAATTTATTGCGCTCGAGGGACGATGGAGGCTGAGAGATTAAAACGCTAAGTATTATGAAAGAGTTTCGTATTTCCTTTTATTGCTCCATCCTTAAGGACGAATAGAAAAAGGGAGAGAAATAAATGGGAAACTATGGGCCCAAAAGGAGATGATTTCATTTCCTGGAGGATGAGCCAATCAGGATACCGTTTTTCTTTTATGATCCCTGCTGTCCGATTCTCGTCCCTTGAGAAAGCTCTTTCCATCCGTTTATATTTCCTACCTCTCTCATATGCTGGAGAGGAAAATTCCAGAAATTCCGAGTTCACGGATGTGATATTTGTCGCTCTCCTTCCTTCTCTTCGCCACTTTATTACGATTATTCGCGATCTCTGCTAAAGATCCTCCTTGAATTTATGGTTTCCGAATCTGCGATACCGTTCCAATCCCTGTTCCAATTAAACGTATTCGGAATTGAAATGTTTCGAATTCTCCGTCATCGTTGGAGGTTTGAAGGTGGGAAATATCCAAGATGCTCACTCGGCAGGTGCATACATTCTATCCGATCTAATGGTTCTGTTTCTATCTCTCTCTTTGTGGTCCATGACTTCTTCTAGAATAGCATCGCTTCGTTGACTCGAGATGCTCCACATGTAGAATTTATCGACCGGAAAATTAAATTTCAAAAATCATACTGCTGATAGAGATAATTATGTTTGTTGAGATTTAACATATGATATTTTCTATTGAGCTATAAGAAGAAAAAATAACCAGCCTTAGTAACATTGATTTGAGCAAAGAAGATTGGATCTTTTCAATAACTTTTGAATAGAAACTCATTGCATATTTTGTTACGAATATTATCACAAATTCATGAGTAAATAGAAAATTGGTGTGATACTACATAATAATGTGATAATACATGTGATAGTGATAGTATGGAAAGGTAGTGTAAGACAAGGAACCTTCCTTCATTTTAATTTTATAAGTGTCTAAAATTAAAAGGTTTGATTTTACTGCTAATATATTTTGATATTATTGCTTAGAAAATTATTACGAGTGACTTGAAAGAAAGTGCATAAAATCAGGATAAATTGGTAATTATATGTGATAATATTGGCAAAAATATTCAAAATAAAGTAATCGATTTAATTTCAAGAATATTTATTCCATGGAAAAGGAAACTTTAGACTTTTATTATTACTCTTAATCCTTGGTTTATGTTAACATTAATTAAAAAAAAATTGTGATTTAAAAAAAAAAAAATTATTCGCAGATGGATGTAAGACCTATGAGAAAATCAAACGGAAAAATCCCACTGTTCTTAATGTGGCCTGTTCAGATGTTTCGAGTAACTGAAACTGTCATTGTATAATCATACACGTGCATTAGCAGATAAACAAACTACTGTTCCACTTTCCACTATCGAAAGGGACCTGTACATTCGTAATCAAGTCTTATTTCTTCATCCTCCTTAACATATCTGCAGACCCACCACATCCGTAGCGAAGGGGCTGTCACTGACCATAAGCGAAATTAAAGGGAATTTCAGTCTCCCAAAGAGGCCATAACGTCAAGCGAAAAAGTCGGTCCTCGAAGTTTACGACCGAAGCCACCGGGCACTCAGCTCGATAGGTTATCTAGTGATGGAACCGAAAAAAGCGTTGGGTGCGGTCCGTAGTTATTTGGAAACAGAGGACAGTGCGTAGGACACTCTTCTAATCAATTTCGGGAGAAGGGACGACGACATCCTACTGTAGGGAAAATATTTTAATGGATTTGGGAGATAGAGGCACTTCATTTTAATTGGCTATCCAGCGGCTTGTTATTCTTTGAGCTACCACTAGTTAAGGATAAGGTTGATTCTCGAGAAGTATGATACCAATAAATCATTCGCTAATCGAATGTATTTCTGGTACGTTATTGCTGAAAAAGAAGATTCTATTACTAAGGTTTTTGCTCATTTTCGTAGTCTAGGGACGTATAAGGAACCAGGTACAGCAAATTTTACCTTTCTAAAATATACGGATCGAAAAACAGTATTTGCTAATTGTTCATTGTTTTATAAATTAAAAAATGTTTCTTACTTTCCTTCTTAAATTTAATTAATCGATATATTTTTATTTTTTTAAATTCTTACCGATAATTATAAAATTCCATAGTTTTTATTAATACACTGATTTCATACTGTACCTGGGATATTTATACTGTACCTGGGATTAATTCCCTTACAAAATATCTTAAAACTCTTGGTTTTAAATCGAAATATATATAAGAAATAATGATTAAGTAGTTACATATACTATAAATTAGATTAAATTTTAGATAAACATATTTATTTTATCCTTTCAGTGGAAAACAATCTTCAAACAAATATTTGCAACGGAAGTTTTCTCAAAATGAATGAACGAAAATGATTTCCATACTTTACTAAATATAAAATATTATATTAAATGATGAGAATCTCAAAAATTATTTCCATTTCTTAGTATTGTCTCAGCTTTTTTCTTACGCGATTTTATTTCCCTTGGTGGATGCACAGAATTAATATTTTCTAGTTCTATAGCGTGGTATTAAAAACGACTGCATGAATTATAATTGCTCAATATTGAAATAAATAATGTATGAACCGATAACATAGTAAATATAGTTTAGTGGTTGAATTGATCTTCGATTATTACTTTTGAAATAGGATGTATCATTAACAGAACTTTACAAACAGCTATTTACACTATTTACCGTTGAATTATTTGACTTCAAAATTTTAGATTCGGTCAGTATATCAATTATAAACCACCCCGACTTTCAACCGTAAACAGATGTTTGTGGAAGTGAATATTACGAAGAGAAATTCTCGACATTTCCACTCAAAAGCGATTCGCTTTACTCCCATGTTTACATCTCGGCAGTTGGCAGTAAAGAGAGATAGGTACTCACGGAAATTTCACCCTTTTGCACGTGTAAGACCAAAGTTTAACCACGGAATTGAGAGCGTTGAATGCGGCGAACGGAAACATGGAAGTATTAAAATTTTTCACCGCAAAAGGAAAGGCAATTTTGTTTCGGCGCAACCATTAACGACTCGAGACATTAAAAGATCTCGGGATAAAATATCTGGCGCCGAATCTTTGGAGGAAATCGGCGAAGGGGAGCAAAATCTTTCTCAACGCCGCGAACATAATTTTGCAACGCTTCGTTCGAAAAAAAAAAAACTTTTTATGCGTGCAATAAACTTATCAATCGTCCTTCGTGGTGAAGAGGCCCATGTCAAAAAATTCGAGTCCTGGAATTCGTCGGCTCGTGAAAAGAATCGCCTTCTCCTCGTCTTGAGCGGTATTAATTTCCCAATTGCGTATCGGAATGTGGCTACCACTTGAATCATCTTAAATTGAATACATATACGGATATTTCACTCTCTAATTAACTCTTTCGTGATAGATTTACTCTTAATATAATTCTTAGAAGTCATTTTCGCTGATTTGCGAAGATTATAGAGAACTTAGTAGATAGATTTAACATATACGAATCTCTAATGGAATTGGTTGTATTTGTAAAACATTATCTCTTACTATTCTATAGACTCGTAACTACAGTACAGCAATCCTCTCAAGGGCTTCCACTGCTTTGGATAATAGATGGAATAGATTTACCAATAGTTGAAATAAAATTATGTTCCCGAGATGTGTACTAAAGCCCTAAGTGAATCGTAAGAGAACAAGATATCTAATTGATTGAATATGCTATCATAATAATTTTGGAAAAGTACATTACTTAGTATATACAGTATCGTAGGTGTCGTACAACAAATGTTCATCATGCTATTTTAATTGAACAATCTGTAGCCATGTGTATATATATATATATATATATTTAGTATATGCATGCTCCTTTGAATACTGTTAGTAAAGCTGTTATGACATCTTATCCAACTTCCTTTTTGTTAAAATGCGATAGGTTGAAATGGTGAGAACAGTCCCAATTAAAGCTTTGGTATGGCTGATGTCTTTAGGATACGTGAGAATTCGAGATCGTATTCAGATCAGAAAGGTCGCCTCAGAGCATCATTTCCGTTGCCGTATTGGATGACAATTTTGAGGCTTTGGCGACTGCGTTAGGACGGCTTCTTTCGTTAATGAAGCCCTCCATTAAGACCTCCCATTTTGAAGATCAAGAAGTTCAACCCACAAAGAAAAAGCAATTACGCTTATGAGGCTGACATCGAGACAAAAGGACACTTAATGACTTTATTATCCAAATGTTCTCTCACTTCCGTCGGTGAACTGAAAGAGCAGAAGAATGGGAGAAAAAGTCTTCGGAAAGTATAACCTCCAATTTGGGATTTCCGAGAAGAATCCTGAGGGCATTGTAGTTTCAAAGAGGTTGGATGGTTGTATGTGGTTATGGATGTTTAAGAATTGTTATTAAGGTATGCGAGGAAAGGGAAAAATATAGTGGGAGTTAAAACAGGAAAATATGAAACTGTCCGAAAATTCTACGAAAATTGCTGCACCACTATATATGTTCGAGAGTTTCTGAAAACTAATTTATTTTTATCGTTAATAAAATATACAGAAAATTTAACTTCTTTCTGAAACGAAATGATATTTAACAAATTTCAGAAAAATTAAGAAACATTTTGATCCTTATTGAATTTCTTCAATAACATTACTTATTTACTTATATATGTTACCCATAATAATTATTCTATATACATTAATTCTATCTGAAAACAATTTTAGTTAAAAAATATACATATAAAAGGAGCTAAAATGTTCATTGAATCATTCTTTTAATTGTTTAGTTTTATTAACCTCCTTGATTACTTACTTATTCTTATACTTATATTATATATATTATACTTAAAATATTAATTTACAAATTGGATTGATACTACTATGAAAAATTACATTTCCAAAAAGATCCGAGCACAAACATTTCTTTCACACGCAATTACTTAATAGTCAAAATATTCAAATAGTACAGTTCTTAATTTAATCTCTTGAGCTCAACTTGTCGAGATCCTATCTAATCTTCTGCAATATGATACATGTATGTGATAGAATTAAAGACCATTATAACCTACTTATCATTTCGTTGAGCATATCTTTAATATAGAAGTTTACGAACTGAACGCGGAGAAGTATAAATGCGATGTACTGTAGTGAAAATATACGGTATGGATAAGCGAGAAGAATAAAAAGCACTTGATTGTGTGGATCCAACAAAATGATAGCTGTGATTCGATGCAGAACGATGGACCGCACAGAAGTAACCGATCTGCTCACAGTTGGAGATGAAAGACAAAAGAGGGACCACACAGGTACACTTCACGCCACTTCCGAGGCTCCTTTGTTTTTGGCCCATGCGTCACCTCTCGCGTGGGTGGCAGAGGATGGGTGTGGCGGTAGAGTTCTCGCCCAATTGTGATCACAATGCACAACGAGTTCATCTCAGAGAAAATGCGATACTCCCTTAATTAAAAGTTGATTGCAGTAATCAGATCTTCCCATTGAATCTAAACATCCTGCTCGTGTGGAGTTTTTAATGAAAGGGTAGTGGATTTTCGTTAACATGAGGAAACCCCACGGGATTTTAATTTTTAATGGTTTATTAATTCCTTAAATGGAGATGGAATGGAATAATATGAATTTAAATGTTGCTACGCAGTCAACCCGTAAATTTTATGACAAAAGTGTTTACGTTCTGAATATTTAAATGAGTTATTTCTATATTATATTTTTAACCTTTTCATATATATTTTCAAAGCAGATAATTTTTATTTTCCCTTCTTTAAATATCTTAATTTGGGATTATTGATATTTATAAATAGATGAATAATTTCTTTTTTATGTTGCAGAAATTGTTGTTGCTAAGTTGCTAATCTTCTAACGCTGAGGTCCCGGGTTCAAATCCCGGCTGAGGAGGAAATTTTCCTCTCAGGGTCTGGATGTTTGTGACGCCCGTTGTTGAGTTTACGACCACACTGTAATTGTCCCGAAAGAGGATGTTTGTGTGGTCTTTGTTAGTAAATAAATAAATAATAAATAAAAAGATTTCCTGAACTCTGATGTATTTAGCCCATCCTACTTCTGTAGGATGGGCTAGAAATTATATGATAAAGTCAGGACTCAGAGCAGTTATATAAAAAAGTTAGAATTTATTAAATTTGGAAGAAAAAACTTAAATGATCGAAATTACTTCGACGTTCATTTCCATTCTAAATTATAAGACTATTTAACCCAAAATACTAATAAGAGTGTTTACCATGACACGATGAATAGACATTGCTGAGGGAGAGATGACTTCAACACTTTTTATTAAAAATGAGTATTTATAATACACCTGATTGTGTTATTCTGCTAACGGAACCGGTTGTACCATTAAATATTCGTGGATAAATATTGTGCTATTTATTCATTATTTATTAAAAGACGTAGCAATAGGAAGTTACGATTTTGATAATTAATTCTATTCAAGAATGTTTTGCTTGTATTTCATATTTATGCTATAAACACATACAATACCATAGTATTTGATTAATTGATATTTATCCAACCTTAAAGCAAACCCGAAGTCCTCTTATTGTTGAAAATTCTGTAAATTTTTAAGCAAATTGACTCATGAATAAGTTTCTCAAGAAGATGTCAGAAAAGAAATCAGATTAAGATAGTCATTCATCGAAAAATGTTGGGAGTTTTTTAAAAAAATTGTACCGGTGTATCAATCTGAAATTTGCGATTTAAATGCGGATATTTCAAATTCTTCCAGTTTTACAGTCTGATCAAAACGGAGAAAAGAACGTTGTGAGTCAAAGAGAAGAGAAGAGGAATGAAGTGCGTGTAAGGACAGAGAAGAGAAATCTCGAATGTAAAAGAGAAGGAAAAACCAGAAGCCTGGAAATATTTTGACAGATAAGCTTGTCCAGATCACCGCCTCTAACGTGTATCCCCACAGTGCTAACGGGAAAGAAATATTCCTTGACGATTTTCCACTCCGAGGGACTCAAAGGGTACGAGGGTTTTTTAAGAGGGTATCGGTATAATGGGATGGCTTAGAAAGGCACTGAAGGGTCTTGAAGAAGTCCATCGAGGCGAGCGCTAAAGGGATGCAGGGTTTATCCCTGGATGCTGAACCCCGGACAGGTAGACGGACTGTGACTGTCAAAGGGACCACCCCCGATTCTAATTTTTCACTTCTGCTTTAAAAGAATGGAAACCTTATATTTGAGGGTTCTCATCTCTTTGTGGCGGGTTTTTTAGCTCCTCTAAGGGGATAATTCGTGTCTCTCATTTATATGGTCCTAAGGTGCTCATACCAACGCTTCTTATGGAATGTCTAGCGACGTCGAGGCGGCTGTAACGCCGTCCGGATGAACAGTTTGGGCGCCGGAATGGACTATTATTGATAACTGTTCGCTTGGAGACAAATAGGGTCAATTATTGATGTCTCGGGGGTTGTGGATTCCTTAAGTTTGAGAGACCAAAATGTTTTTAAGAAATCATGATCTATAGTGCACCGACTCAGACTGTAGGCGAGGAAATCTGCCTTGGGTTTGACTGATGACGTGTGAATTAATCATTCCATTAAAATTGATTTTTCAGAGATATAAGCTAAAATATTTGATGTGGTTAAAATATTTGTATTAAGAATCCTTAGCTTTGATAGAAAATAAAATACATAAAATGTTGCGAAAATTTATGACTTGTTAATTTAATCTTATACGATATCGTATTACAATTTTTAATGGCCTTTTGGGTCAGTATAGATGGAACTTAAAGATTAACATTCAAATTGTTCCATTATGTATTGCTACAGTTGAAGGATCGAAAGGAAAAATTAGGTATCTTTTTTTCAGATTGTTGTTTCGTAATATTTCCAGAATATAGAGAATTTTTTAGAATTCCAGTATCAAAGAAGCCGAACATACTTCAGTATTTATTAGTCTTGGAGCAAATAAATATTATATTGCTTTTGTAAGCTTAATAAAATATAAAGAAAAAAGAAAACTTATTTAAAAAATTTAATTGACCTGTTAGAAGATGAATGTCATAAAATTCTAATGGAAGGTATTTAAAATCAGTTTTAGAATGAAGAAGTTGAATTTGAACTTTCCTACTACAAGAAATAAATCGAAAAGTAACTAGTCACTAGGCTAGAATTCTTCCAAGCGAAATTCAGCCACTCATGCAAACGGAAGTAATCAATCTACCGTTCGAAGTCTATGTATCCCTTTCTTTGGAGATGAAGCCGACTCCAAATAGAATAAGTCATCTGAATGTGGAAGGGGTTGCTACTTGGTGCGTGACAAGTGAGTTCTCTAACCGTTTCCGCCAATTTCTTCGGCCTCTCAAACACCACTCATCGTTCGTCGAAAGCATTCCTCGCAGCAGTTAGATGGCAAACGTCCTCCAAGGAACCCTTCTCGGCCTCCCCCACTTTTAGCCACCAGAGCTCACTTTACAGCGTAGGTAAGGGAGACGAATAGGGCAATGTTTACGCTATGAGACACAAACACAAACTGCTGCATTCCATCCAAGGAACACAATTGGGCTTTAGCCCCTTCGCAAATGGTTCTGCAGGAGTGTAACTTTCCGGAAGATCCTTTTCCAATAAGGGACGGTGTTCTACAAACCACCTTAGAGGGATGGTGAGCGTTGGTGAGCCGAAGACCTCCCATGAGCTCCAGAAGGATTCGCTGCTTTGTTTGTCCCTCACTTTCAAAGGGTCACTCATTCGCTTTTCAGTATTAAGCTATCTTCTTTCAAATCCTTCCTTTGACAGCTAGATTGGGATCTCGAGGATCGAGAATTTCGCGCTTGATTTCTTGGGATCATAGCAACAATCAAAAGGACAACTAACAACAAAGAGGAGTGATTCGGTGATTATAAGACGTATCGTTTCTAAATCCAGCTTATCACGTGTGTGCAGACATATGATATGTTAGTTCAGCGCTTCAAATAACTCGTGGTATTGCAGAGTTTATGAAAATATAAAATGGTCAGTATTTATGTCAAATAAAGTCGTTTTCAGGCGTCTTCGTTTTCTACACTGCCTGTATACCAATATTATAGTACTCTTAAGTTTGGGTAAACGATAAAGTTTCGTCAAAGATAATTGGATTTTTAATGGAAAAAAGATATACTTGTAAGTACTGCACAGTTATTTTGAGCGATTTAATTGCTGTTAAAAAATTGATGAATTTCTAATTACATTACTTCATACATTCATTGCATGGGAGTAAACTGGAATGTAAATTCCATTCTACGAATAGTAGCAAATAAGGAACTTTAATACTGAATGGGTGGATAATCACCAGCACCCATCCCAATTGGTTATTATAGAAATGGTTCTGCGCATATCAACGTGATTCCTTAAAGAGAGAGGAATTTTAAGACCGTTGGAAGAGTTTATATATAAGATATATTCTCTATTTTAATTAAAGAACCTACCAGAACAATATTTTGATTTATTTGAGCTTTAAAATCTTAAATATTCCACTGTCTCTTTTATTTTCGTTCGCCTTTAACCATCCTCTTCTGAGAGTCCCTCAAAAGATGAAGTCTCTCCACTTCTTTCGACAACTGCGCCCACTTGCGGACAATACTTCGTCCCCTCGAAAACAGTTCTACCGAACGCCCATCTCCATTATCTACAGCGCTCTTCCCCAAAAGTCAATATCTCACCTGAGCAAAGAAGTACACAGACCTCACCCAAAGACAAAAAGTCCTGACCGTGTTTCACCTGGCGGACAACGAAGAACTAAATGCAACTCTTGGGTCATGCTCTCGTCCAACGGAGCGGGTTTTACAAACCTCTCGATTTCCATTCTTTAAGTACCCCCTTTAGATGCAAAACATACCAGAGGAAAGGTTGGAATACATTACTGCTTATCCTTCTGTAGACGGTTACACTTCGTTGGTTACAATATTGATGGTTCCGTGAGTTTACTCCCGGTTTGGTATACGAATGTTACGATACCAGATAGCAGAGCTTCAAAAACTTTTATTGGTTTTTATAATTGCTTATTAAGTTTACGTACAAAATTGTATAATTTCGTTATATTTAAATATCGATTTTGATTCTAAATTGCTAAATGAAAGTAGAAGTTATTAATCTCAAAGTTAAACCTAACTGCCCCTTATCCTAAGTAATATCTTCCTCTTTCGTCAAAATTAGAAGAAAATAGTTTCATCTCATACGCACCATCAAGTCACGGAAAAAGAATAAAGAAGAATATATTTACGTAAATTAAAGTAAAATATAAGACGAATACTTTTAAGTTAATAATAAAAATAGATTAAGATATATTTGTACTTGAATAGCTTACACAAAGTAAAATTTCAATTATATGAAAAAATAATCAAACAAGCAGAGAATTCACGTAAAGAAACCCATGAGAATTTATGAAATGATTTTATGAGATATTTAAAATATTTACACTCTTAACATATGGGATTGGAATTCCATAGATACGAAAATACTTATTTTGAAAATTTCAGCCTCTACTTCATCTGTCTCTTAGCTGATTAAAAAAATAGAAATTTGACTAACCTGTTTAGATGAGTGGTGTTCAATCCCGAATCCAATGGAGTCCAAATATTTAGCTTTGAAGGAGTATGCAGTTGATTTTCCTCTGTTGAACGAAGCTTACATCTCAGTCATCCATCACTACGAAGAGCACTTTTCAACGAATAATTCCTATGGTTAACGTTTCTAAATCGTATAATGGATGATCACAATATAAACTGATGTTATTAATCCGGTGACGAATATATCACATTCCAAATATTTAGCCATGTAGTTACAAATGGCTTTGTAATCAACTCTTTTCATTAAGTAAGTTCGAATATCCCAATCCGGTCGCTAGGCAGACACTTCCTAAAGTGGCAAGATTCTAAATATGACTAACGTGCAGCTGAATATCTATGAAAGAACCTCGAAAAGTTAGAGGTTTACCTCACCACGCTAAGGCAAAGTATTTTCTTTGGAATGATAATAGAACTGTTCTGCTAAGTGCTTCCTTGAACACGGATTTACAAGAATAAATCAAATCGCACTCTACAGCAAAGCCCATACATTTTCTTCTGCATCGTTCTAAGGGGAAAACGCTGCTCAATTGAATGCATAAATGGATATTTGGAAATGGGTTCCTAAAGGAATTCGAGGTACCTGCAAACTTCGACGGGATAGTGGCCTATAGAGAATGTTCCCTCGCAAAAGAATTAATCCACTCATTCGAAAGCTACGGAATTTTAGGACATTTCCTCAGATAAGGTATTATCTACGAATTCTATTTAATTCCAACATTCTCTTAAAGAGACTTACAAACATTGCCCTTATTTGCGGTTCTTGCTCTGTCTAGGCTCTGCTGGAAATAAATTTTCTCTTTTCAATATACGAGAAATATAAACATATCTATATGCATTTCAGAGCTAATCATTCAAAAACCTGTTTGTGCACAACCTTTTGTGTTCAGTGATAGCAAACATACAATATACGTTAAAGAACAACTAAAATTACAATAATTACATAATTAAGAAAGTTAATATAGAAAAATGAATAAAAATATATTCGTTTGAAACCCTGTTAATTAATTTTAAAGTGAAGACAGCTTATCCAGATGTAGAATTATATTTCCAAATGAATAATAACCATGTTCTTTGCCAAATTAAAAACTATTCTCACACTGAGGGCAAAAGATTAATGTTCTTAAATTGCTCAACTGTAGCCGGTGAGTTGTACCTCATATATACTTGTACTCATTCAGCATAATTATGATCATGAGTTTGACAAAAAATTCATAAATAATTATCATACAGAAGATTCGAATTGAGTTTCAGCAATTGAGAGATGAATTAGATTGTTGCCGAGTTTGTATTTATTGCAAATACTTCATTTAATACAAGGGCCTTGAACGTTAGGTTCTATGTTATAAGATAATAGCAATTTCGAGATAGATGACGCATCACCCTATAACACAACGCATGTCAATATGGATGTTGTAAATGGCTTCTCTATTGACTATAGCCGTTGCTGGGTATTCGGTTAAAAACCAAAACATTCGATCAAATAATCGTGTTGTCCTTTCTGCCATCTTGTGCCAATCAACCGCATTATTAATCGACTAAAAATGTTCTCATTTGATTATGAATTTTTAGGATGACGTTCTTCTACGTCATTAGGAGCATTATTGTACGTATTAAACAATTACACATTTAACAATGTATTGAAAAGCTACCGATAAGTGGAGAGTTTACGTTCTTGTATTCATTACTGTTTCATATTATTAAAGATTCATAAATATTAGTTTCTTATTTGATGCTTGGGATACTTTGTCACGGTTTCCAATAACGCAACGCAATTTCAACGCAATGCACCATCTTCATTTAATCTTTCATTGAAGTACAGAAAGGTAAGCATTACTAGCCATACTAACAACGCCATTTTGTATCAACAATAAACTGAAAGGATTTTACAATTCGCATTTATATTTTGTATCAATACTCATCTAATAATTCTAAGCTTTGCGAAGTATTTATAGTGTAACAAATGTTATGAAACCAGCGAAATACTTATTTCCTTTATTTAGGGAAAATTAATTGGTGTCCGATGAATGTAAAAAACAAAGATTCAATTTGATAAGATCGAGTTGCACTATGCTAATGTATACATCTAAACTATCATTTTTAAAATATATAGGGGTATTTCAAACTGAAAAATAAAAATTTTCAAAGATGATGAAAATTATAAATATATATTATTATATAAATTGTATAAATTATTTAAAAGAATTAAAAACTAAGATATATTATAATCACCATTGCATGAGAATGGTGATTATAATTTTTACTGAGTTGATACCACGCTAAAAACTATTCATTGTAAATTTGGTTGCTATCCATGAAGGGATATGGGTCAAAGAGGAATATCTTATTTAACTTAATCATTAGATAACTTGTATATTATCATCTTCACTTACTTTTTTTGGATCAGACCCACAGTTTGTAAAGTTAGTTTTGTACTTTTACCAATTCATACGAATTCGTCCATTTTTACGAAAGATTTCAAACTATCGAAACGTGTATTAACTTCATAATAACTTAAAGTTAGAATGCGCTTAGATAATGTTAAAAAAAGTGTCAAATGATCAAATACAATTCTGTTTACAGTAAATATCCACATAATATGGAGAGAAACATCCCTCCATAGTTCATTGATTGCGGGCAACTCTTTAAAGAAATGGAAGCAGCGTACGAATTGACATCTACCGGCCGGATGTGGAAACTTCAGGACCGGTTCGGCCGAAGGGAAACTAAAGGGAAGGGGTAAGACTTGAACTCGTCGGCCCAATAATGCTATGGTTTCCGCTAAAATATGTTTATATCCATACAAATGAGGAGTTAAGCAATCAAAATTTTATAATTTTAATATTCAATTGACTTGACACATAAAAACGCTAAAATATTTACCATGTTCTATTATGTTTTAGACCATTTTTCTTCTTAATCAGTTTTAGATATTTTGATTAAAGTTAACAAACAAATATCAAAATATAATAATCTTTTCACCGGAACGATTTTACTTTAAATTGACTGTTCTGAAACTATATATAGATATGGAATATAGACTGAATCGCTAAGTATCTTTTTACGTAGATTTACTATAGTTGAATATTACATTTTATCCATCTATTTTATATCTAGATTCTCTAATAGATTATTATAATATTTCCTCAATACTTATAGGGAAGTATTTTAGGAAGTGCTTTTAATTCTTCATAACGTAATGAATATAGAAAGTACATCATTTAGCCGTATCAACACCTTTTATATTCAAGGAAATGTATCAATAGATACTCCCACCCTATCATTCATAATTATAATCCTAAGATTATTAATCTACATTGAGATAAAGGGATATAACTTCTAATAAAACGCAATTATTATTACTAACTTTAGGATAAACTTATGAAGCCATGAGAAGTTATGGATTTTCTGATCGTAATATTTATAAGTTATGTAATATTTGTAATTTTTAAAGTAAGTAATCTTACGTAAATGAAATCAATTACTTTGATAATTGATTTGTCGCACAACAAGGGGGTATAGCTCAGTGGTAGAGCATTCGACTGCAGATCGAGAGGTCACCGGTTCAAATCCGGTTGCCCCCTGACATTTTTAGAGGCATTTCTACATTTTAAAACTGGATTTAATTTATTTAACTCCGAAACATTTATATATTTTGAATACATATGAATTAGTATTTCAAATAAAAAATAATTATAGCTTTAATTTTATAGATAAAAACTGGTTAAATATTTACCGAATATCACAATTCACAGGAGGCATGAACTCATTTTTTCTTATGATGAGTTCACTTTTATATGAATTATTCGATTAATTCAATAATTAAGAAAAAATATTTCGTCATCATCTTTTATCACATAGCTGAAATATTTGGAGAATTTGTTCCAATTAAAAAGCAGCAAACTTAATAAGAAGTGACTTAATAATGTATTGAGTTAGATTATCTACTAAAAGTGACTCAAATAAAATGAAAAAGTGTTTGGTTATGTACATGTGAAAGTTATTTTTGTTCGGAGCTTTCCATATGATATCAAGTCCTAGCGTATCGAGGTAACGGAATAAGT
The DNA here is from genome assembly GCA_020796165.1 of Pantala flavescens. NCBI lineage: Eukaryota > Metazoa > Arthropoda > Insecta > Odonata > Libellulidae > Pantala > Pantala flavescens. The sequence continues at coordinate 50,653,694 of CM036879.1, read as the reverse complement.
AAACAGTCATCAAAGGTAAGGAAAAACATTCCTACTATATCTCTGTAATGACGTAAGCAGAGTTTATATGTTAACCACTTGTTCCCGAACGATGTACCTGTATAATGTATGTATTAGAATATGAATGACATTAAATTCGATGAAATCGGTAATATTGGAAATAAACGTTGCATTCGATGATATAAGAAGAAGATACTGATGTAAATAGATTGGTTGAAGTATCTTTTGATTGACAAAGAAGTGTTATCACGTTTTAAACATAGGCCCAAGCTTTCAGCGAATAGCACTTATGGGGAACTAAAAACAAAATCATCCAGAAGTAGTGAAAGACGGTGGTTTGAAGGGTTAGTCTAGAGGAGAGTGAAGTATTTTTAAATAGGAATTAGAAAAGTGGAAAAAAGCGTGCTTTTTTAGAAAATTATGGGTAAAACTGAGTTCCAAATTTCCCACATTTTCTATATTTACTTGTCTAAAAGGAGATAGATATTCAATGGAAAGCAAAGAAAGGACAAGATACCTCATATAGATGATGGTATAGATGTTTTAACGAAGTTGGTAAGTACAACCTACTAATATAGAATACATTTTAACGGTAAGAAACTACATAATATTTTAAAGCAATTTTATTCGTTTTATATTAATTTCTCTAGGAATTTATTATGAGCTTTTGTAATTAATATAATTATGTTATATATTATAATACAATCATATATTAAAACAGTGAATTATGTTTTTGTACTAAAACGATCAACCACATTAATCCAATAAGAGTGAATCCACGTTTAAATACGAGAATTATTATTTGCAAAGAAACTTCTAGCGGAATATTATGGCAAATCAGATCAAAATATCAATTTCAATTGTACAGCATAATCAATTTTATAACCACGCTTATATTTGTACACATTTCATTTTTGATAATCTGTCAAATCAGTTATATTCTAATTCTACTATATTTATATATTTTAGTTATTTATTCTTCCATGTCGACAAATCTAGGAAGGCTGATAATACCAACAAAAAAAACAACAGCAAAGAATATTGTCAAAACAATAAATCGAATAATAGATAGATCACATATTTATAGTATTTTCCTTTTTTAACGATAAATTAATAGTTCGGACTAAAATAAATAATAAATATTAATTGGATATAATAATATAAACTTATTTTAAGTCGCTAATTTTGTGAAACTCGATCCCTGAATTCATTTAACATTTCCTACTTATTAAGTTGAATAATTTGTATATATTTCTCAAATTCTAAACTCTTTACTCTAATTCTTATAAAGATATTAACAATGAACCGTATGGCGTTTCATTTGTTTTCAAAATAGTCGGCTTTAGTATGTTTGAAAATGAGCTTTGCAAAAGAAATTTGATTAGAATATATTATCATTAATTCCATAATTGATTAGAATAAATTATCATCTCATTTCTTACATAACAGCACTTATGGAATGTCATATGGGAATGACGGTAATAAAAATATATTCAATATTGATAAAGTTATCGATTTCCGAATGAGAGGCGAATAAGAATTTTTAAAGACTTCTTAATTACTGAAGTTAGATTTCTGGCTTTCCCGGTATATTTTCTACAGAAAGAAATTTTCTCGGGCTTCTAACCGGGTCGACTCATAGTTGAAACACCTTCATAATTACCCTTTCAATATCATTTTGCCTCCTTTCATGCAATCTCTGCCTAACAACCAAAGCAATCATATTTCCTCAATTCATCCTAAAAACACGCCCAAGCGGTTACCCACCAGCACCCACTTCCATCCACACAGATACGTCTGCGTCTTTAGAATTAGGGCTGCGACGGGGAAAACGTGGCCAGCACATTTCATTACAGACTCCGGCCCATTAGAAAGCGTGTGGACGTGGTTTGCAATGAGGGTGGAGTCCCCTTAAGGTATTTATAGTCGAGAGTCTGAAAAACCACGGCACACTCTCCAAACCTATCTTCCATCTTCTCTAATCCATTACTATGCCTCAAAAACACCCACCGCCGCACCCGTTAAAATGATACGGCGCGTTGGCTTCTCCCGATGCTTAAAACAACACCGCCTCTTTCCACGATCGGGTTTCATTTAGTATTTTTACTTCGTGGAATCCCCCAAAAACGAAGCATCAAAAATTACGACTCCCCGAAGAAGTATATACGACTTTTGCACGCGTAGTATTTGTCATCGAATCGCTGATCATTCACAGATGTTCCTTTCATCTTTTGAGAAGGGAGAATTTCTTTCCAAAGGACATCTTTCCTTCATCAGATCACTAAAAATTTTATTTATTGGTATCCGAGTACGAGAAATATTTTTGTGGGTTTCAGTTTAGAGAAGATTATTGGAACAATAAGTGTAATAGTATCTAACATTGCTCACTGTCGTAATATTTGAGGAACTAATTTGGTTGTTCGATTTTTATTTGTCTAACCATTATCTTTTAAAATGTGAGATACCATTCTTTCTGGCAGAAAATGAGAGAATAGAATGTGCCACATCATGTATATTTTGCTCAATGACTACTGACAAACAATGGATAATAAAGAGGCATATAAAATAGTATGATCAACAAATCCACAGATTACTTACTATAAAAGCTAATTTCATCCCTTTTTGTTTTAATTATTTAGTTTTCTTAGTTCCGGTAAAATTGATTCGTGAGATTGAATGAATAAAAATAAACACGTGTTACTTAAGAAGGACAAAAATCAATAGTGTTCCTGGTAATTTAATCTCATGATAAATTGTAGTAATATAATTCAAAAAACAAAGAATAAGCAGAATTAAATAAAAATCAAACAAGAGAAATTAAGGTAAACTTTTTCTGTGCGGTTCATAAAATAACGAAACAAACATTTTACAACAACTTTTTAGACCATATCGTTACATTAGGTTACAATATCAGAATTTATCATTATATGGTCTAAAATATATATATTAGCTGTTTTTAAGAATCGTTTAATTATTCTTTATTTAAGTTAATCAGCAGCCATCTTTCGTTGAAGGTTTAGATATTCTTCTCTAATTAGTTTGAGAGTTTACGTTTCTTGCATCTAATTCACACTATTTCGTACAACCTGGAAAGTTCTTTTTACTAAATATTTCATGAGTTTCCAGAAAAATTCCTTCCAGTAAAGTTACTATTTAGTCCCAACTGCTTGTTAAATTTTCCGTTATGGGCTCTCACTAATTCCAATAAAACATTACATAAAAATCGAATCATAAAATATCATGTACCCTGAATACACTTATGGAATATAAAAATTCCGGAAAGACAACATCCACCAAATATGAACACTCATAGCTGTAATAAACGAAAAGGAAATGAAAATATTAATAAATTAAGTAAATGGATTCATGAAGAGTGTACCCAACAGTTTAGCATATGAACCATGAAAAGAAAGTTAGCTTACGACATAAAACACCCTACTTAAGGCGCCCATAATTTCAAACTTGAAAGAACATAGTTGACTTTTCATAAATCCAACGTTTAATTTCTCTAAATACGCATAAAGGAATCATAAAAGTGGCAGCTGCGTTGAGTCCAAACGTCGCATTGGTGACAGCAGAACATATAACACGGATCGCGATGAGGACAGGTGGTGCGATGGATTCGCAAAAGGGAGGCAGAAATAGAGCTCATTGGACCGCAATCTTACGCCTAGAGAGGGAAGATTAATTGGGAGCACTCCTTGGGAGGCTGCAGGGGACCCATTTGGACCACGATTTACGATGCCTGACTGATTAGTCGATCCCCTTACCCTTCAGGTCGAGATCTCATTAGAAAGATATGCGTGACTAAAAGATGTTTTTTTAAGGAAGAACGAGGACGACACGAATAAGTCGTGCTTTTGGGTAAATACATCGATAGGATGGATGAATAGGATAGAAGCCTAGACAAACATCCATTCTCTGTGGATTCTATAAAGGGAACAAATGCAAAGTACAATTTTAAATGGCTGGTTATCTTAATTTACGTAATTTAAATATTGAAATTCAGAAGATAAGATATAGATTCTCAAGCTATATTTGCACGATTACGAAGACAGTTTATTTTCGAATGCATGAATGATATAAATTTGTTATTCAATACAATCTATTTACTAAATAAAATCTATTTTTGATGTTTATCCATTTATGTGTCCTGTTTTCCAACTATTTTTTATATTCCATGAACAATCTAAAATTCATTTATATACCTATCGATATTGCTTTAAAATTAAAAACGCATTCATTCTTCTTGATGAAAATTATCCATATTTGTACCAAACAATGTATTAACTAAGCTACAGTTATTAACAGAGATATAAACATAAAAGCAGCATATAAAATCGAATGACTATGAATGTATACCCAAAGACCTTTAATGGATATGTTCTAAGTTATATATTATTTTTTAAAATTAATCCCATTAACTTAAACAATTGTTATAAAACATCGGAAGAGGTGATATAAATTTTATGTAATGAATGTAATTTAAGAATATAGAGAATAAAGGATATTTAAATCTGAGAATGTTGATAGATAATACATTTGGATAGAGACTTGAGAACACTAAGGTTTAATGTTACGCAAAATTTTAGTCAATTTATTTATTATTAACTCTTAACTTTATCTGCTACATATGTTATGAAAAATAACTCTCTCCTTCAATAAAATATGCGGATAAGAAGTGATCTCCAAATCTCATGAATAAACAGTGAAATTATTAAATACACTACAAATGAAATATTTAAAATTTTCGCGCTAAATAACTCTAGGAACTCAGTGTCTCACGTATGGACAGTTGAAGAGGATAGCATCCGTCTGTGGGATGTCACATTGACACTCATGCATTATGGATCCACGATCATTTGTATGTGTCAATGCGCGAGATGGGTTGCACTTCTCTTCGTCACGGAAATTAAAAAGGAGGATTTGAGGATAGGGCTGCACATCCCAACTCTTCCCAGACTCTCATGGGACTTCAGTTACAGCGAACTCATTCCCATTTGAATTATTTTTAAGGAGTGAAAAATTCCGTTGGAAAAATAAGCTGTGTTGCTATGGGATTTGGTTTGAGTTATCTCCTGAGAAACGCTCACAATTTACAACCGACTAACGTAATTCTCGTATTTCAAAATTCAAACGGCTCCTTTATTATTGAATCAAAAGTAATTCTTATAGGAAGTCTTGAAATTTAGCACTTTAAAATAGTTTGTGAATATCCATATTTTTAAACGATAAGGAATCGATTATATCAAAAGTGTTTCTTTTGAGAATAATTCGTTAACTTTTTACAAATTTTAGAAGAACCTCTACCTCTCGAAAATATTGAAATTATTTACAGTCAGCAGTCAATAGTTAGAAGAATATAACAAGTAATTAGGGTGAAGTTTATATTACGAGTAGTGATAAAAATATATGTTACATCTAATAATTCTTATTATTAGTATTCAATTTCCTAATCTCATTTATATTATTTATAACCTATTTTTATAAAATATCCCTGCAATATACATCTTTGTTTATCATTCATAATATAAATATATTCTACAGTAATTAATGAGCACGGTCATTCACCATGCTTCCATAGATAAAATAGTACTCACCGTTCAGTTGGCTGCTGATTCTCTCTTCCTTATAGTCACACGTCCAACACAAACTGGGATTGCCTACGTTATCTCACTTTGGAGGTCTTTGCTAACCATACACACTCGCTTTCACTGGTCTTTGCAATAGAATGCAAAATATAATAGCGTCAAATCCGTCAAACACCCTCATGTCAATATTACCAACGCATGGACGAAGAAGACATTGTTCAAGGCCTTGTTCAAGTTGAATTGGGTGAATATGGAGGATATTTTTCGATTGGGAAATAATTTTTCCGAAGTTGACAACACAACTCAATTGTATTTCACATAATGTTCAAAACTATTAAGTAATACGTTTTGTAGAATATTCTACAATTAAATAGGTGGTTTAGATAAGTATCATTCTCTTGAATAGACTAAACTTCGTATTTACCTAGATAGGTAATCATTACTTACATAATGTCTCTGCAGCTACTGCCTACGGGGAATATCTTATCATTGTTTTTCAACGCAAAATATAGTCAAAATTTCCCTTTCTAGTGAGGAAAATACTACAAGTTGTGGTATGTTTAAAAATTCGGGTGATAAAATGAACCTTAGCTGTTTAAGATTACATTTTTCAGATGACCATGATCTAAGAAATTAAAATGTTTCTTGATCTCATTAGCCATGAGTTTGGGTTAGCCTACAAATTAGATTGAATTTCATCTTCTTTAATTTATTTCAGATCTAAATCAATAGTTTCATTTCAATTTAAAAGATTTACAAATCATGCTTTCTATTACTTTTTAGAAATTATAAATGCATTAAATTTTATTTAAATGTATTTTTGATTAATTTTGATATCATTGAAGTATAATAAAGAGGTTCTATAAATATGATTAATTATGATCTTTCCGTGCAATTCAATGGCACTCGGTTTGCGAAAAATGAGTCGGATGATAATTATTTCGCACGCGAGACGAAATAAATCGTAAATGTTTGTTTTTGCTTCTCAAAAACTCAGACTGACGTACAAAAATTACGGCTCTTAGTTGTTCTTTTACGCTCCATAAAGTTTTATAACATCCTTTATCTCACACAGGAGAAGCAATCATTTCATCGCCATATGGTGCGAGGAAACGTACTCAGAAGTCATTAAGGAGCCCGGACTCTAATTAAGCGTACCTCTATCTAATATCTAATTACAAGAGTAATAATTCTCATTATGGACTTCGGGTTAAAAACTTTGGGACGAGGGATATATTCAACGCGAAGAAATAAATAATAAAATATTCAGCTTGGTAATTAGGGCGGGAGAAGAGGAGCTTTTCTGACCGTCTATCCGGAAATCTTCCTCTTCATTCGGACTCTTTTTTGGGCAAAAAAGCCCAAATTTCCTCTTGGAAATGTATTCAAGCCCCTTCCTCCGCTGACGAATTAACCAGCGAATGAATTAGCGAAAATCAACAAGATCGTGAGAAACTAGAAACCTCACACCCAATTCCAGAAGGTGCGAATGCCTATTAAAATAACCCGACACTGGATTTGATAATGGGATGAATTAAAAAGGAAAGAATGGAAGTGATCTTTCATAAGAGATCCGTGCATTACTATGCTCTGAAAAAGGGGATTTTAATCTTTGAGAAGGTTAAATTAAGAGGAAATTTAGTTTGTTTAATAATTATCAAAGTGCTATTAAAGAGATTAATCTCCTAATTGGAAATAATTATTACGATTAAGTTACACTTATCTCAACTCTTGTGTACAATGGGTGTGTATTCGAGATGAGGTAAAGGAAAAGAAATATCAAATATCCTTTCATATTTAGCTTCAGTGGGATTTGATTAGGTTAGGATATAATCACATAGCGTATAGTTCAAAAATATCCAATTACTATCTCAAATTCCATGCTACTTAAATACCACCATTAATTATGAGAAATTAATTTTAAGTTCGAGACACTGCTTCCGTTGGTTCAAGTCCAAGACTTTCCTTATTAGAGCAAAAATCGTATTTTATATTACATTACAAAATAATAGAACGTTATTATCTCATGAGAATATAAAACGTATCGTTAAAATGTTCCAAGGAATTAAAATTGTTGTTTTCCTTATAATTATATGTTTTCTTCCCGCTATCGGTTGATAATGTCTACATGAACACCCTAAATGCTATATATCTATTTAAAATATTATTATCGTATTAAAGGAATACTGTAGTTCTTTTACACAACTTCATTATACATTCAAACAACCATATTACCATTTATAAAGCAATCATCTATGTCTTACATCCCAAAATTAAGGACCAATTGCTATAGACTTCAACCATCCACTTGTAAACTATTGCATCTTAATTCACTATGAAACAACATACGCTATTTTTAAAAGAACCACAGTCTATAGAACTTCATTGCACGAAAATCTTCGCATCTAAAATAAAGGGATGGAGTGAGAAATGAAACCCTTCGCACACGACGAAAAATAAGAGACAAAGAAAAGGGGTTCTGAGTTATCGGCCAATCTCTTCTTCGGTTGGACCTTATAAGGAGGTCCCTTAGGGAAGAGCCACTGAGCAATTAACTTGAGCCACTGTATTCCTTTCTTTTCGCCTATGGTGACCTCAGTGCCCCTTCCTTACGCCTCTTGGGGTTAATTGGACTTTTTGTTTAAAGGCATAAAAAACGTGAGAAATGGAATGTGTGCATAGGATAATAAAGGGGAAAATTTTAATATCTACCTCTAATCTTGGAGGGAATATATGACTGAATAACTTAGGGATTAAGAAAATACATCGATCTTCTCGGTAAACTCTCCCGTATAATTTGTCTTTGTTATTCTTAAATATATTTCTACATTTACTCTTACCGATATCTTAGCTATCATCAACCATATTACATAATTCTTTAATTTCAATTAATCAAGAAATTTTCGTGCAATGGTATATAATCGAAGAGCTAATATATATTTTAATCTGTTCGTGATACAAGTAAACTTGCGAGCCCGTAAAAAGCACAAACCACAGCATAAACGCGAACAGAGACAATATACGAGTATATGATACTAGCAGTCAATCATTGCATTAAAAAATATACTTCGTTAAGAATCATTCCAAATTAATTTAATCTAAGATTCCCGCTGGGATCCAAAAGGCACAGAATATAACCTAGCACAGAATTCTAAATACAACCATTTGAATGTGGATCATACTGCGAGGGAATATAAATTTTATAAGAATAGCCATCAGACGATCGAATTATAAGCCAATCTTCAAGAGCAAGATATTGGGGCCTCCTTTACAGAGCCTAAATCACTTACGAGGATTAGGGAACAAATTTTCTTCTGCACAAAGATAAGCCGCACAGGAGTCAAATGTGGATCCAATCATGGCCAACACAGAGTCTGGAAAACAAGCCATTAAAGAGGCGTTTTGACTCTGATTTTAATTGGGGGCGCATTATGTAGGCTGAATCCACGGCCTCCCTTTTACAAGCCGTGAGATATTTCATCCCGTAGGAAGGCGGTGTGTGAATGAGGTGTCAAAGAGGTTTTATTGGTTTGGGAGTGGCTGGTGTAAAGAAAGATGGAAGAGGGTCCTTCCTAAAATACTGCGCCAGTTAGAGCAGTAATGGGTCGCGAAGAATTTTTGACTACATGCGGAGTGGGCGGTGGTGGCATCAGTCCCACCGACTTAAAAACGACTTCGCTCTCTATCCATCACTTGTTTAATCAGCCTTTGCCCATTAACTCTGCTTTCCATCCTCCCCTATCAATTTGGCCTGTTTTTGCCCCCTCCTCGGCTATTAACTAATGATATCCTGGAACACGCGGTCCTCGAGACACGTGCGTTGTGAAGAGGCTGATGTATGGAAAAACCAACTCGAGCAGAATAGTAGCCGAGACTACTGGAGAAAGTAACAGTTTCTCCAGATGCGCTCTTCAATTTTTTCACAAATAATGAATTTGAGGGATCATACGCTTTTGCCAGCACACAACTGCGGTATTCTTTCCCTTTAGAATTTTTTTTCATAAAACTTTGTGATAAAATGAGGTAGAATCGCTTTAATTAATACGCATATTTATATTCATGTAATTCCATTAGATATCTCTAAATCGGATAAGAATACTGATGGTCATTTGAATTGTGATTCAAATGTATAAGTGAGTTTCACTGTCTTATCGTTGTCTAATTTTAAGCCAACATAGAAACAATTAATCCTAACATTTTTCGTAGTATTAGAACGCGAAAAAAATTATTTGAAATTCCATCGATTAAATAAGTAACAGGAATTCTAAAAACGGATATCATATCTATTAATTAGATATTGTGATGATATCATGATGATTCAATACTCTCAAGGGAAAATATTGATTAGTGACTTAACATCACTTGACCTTTCGTTAATAAAGAAAAATTCTCAATGAGATAATACATAATTTTTCATGATTAATTATATTAATACATACGCATAACAATGATGCCTTGTGTAAAAAATGCCCAAGAGTCATTTTCAAAGCATTCTTAAATTCTTTAATTATGTGTCCTAAATCTTTTCCGACATGATTAATGAAAGTTAAAACTGATATTTAATCATGGTTATTTACAGCAGTCTCACTGAGATGTCTTTGAAAATGAAATGCTATTTTTATTTCACTATTTTGTCGCTTTACTCATGTACATGGTTCGCTTGAAATGTTTAAATTTAAAAGAAGAATATAAAATTGAAAGTAGGGCAATGATAACTGAAAATTCATAATACTGACTAATATTTATAAGAAAGAACATCATCAAGCGCAATAGCCTAGTCGAAAGCTCAATTCCATTTTCAGTTATTTACCTGTGTGTAAATACTCGGACAAGATCGCTAAACCTTCAGTCGATTATCACATCTGGTTGAACCAGGAACGAGGAAATTCAGTTTCTCATGAACATGAACCATATCTTTATGGGCAATCGAGAATCTCCCTATTGAGTGTACCGGAGAGATAAATAAGGATACAGCTGCAAATTAATTGTAAACCAAAGATACGGCGTAGAGGATGTTTCCTGTAAATATCCCTTCCTTCCTGTTTTCTTAAAACAAAGAGAGTTAATTTTAGAAAGAATTCTAGCAACTAACTAGTAAAAATTGGTTATTCGTGGAATGTATAAAAACTAGTTATCAAAGGAAGTGTTAATATGAAAGAAAATCTAAAGAAAGCAAAGAAGGTATCGATAAACAAAGAAGATTAGAATTAATACTATTGTACTAAGTAAAAAATTACAGATTACACAATGCAGGGTAAAATATAGTTATCAGATTTTATAATATACTTTATTTATATTATCGACTTGATGATATTAGGGTTAAGGTTCCAATAAAGTACTTACACTAGATTAATGATTAATGGTAATAATTTATTTTGCATTGACTATAGCAATATGTACAATATTTTCAATCTCCACCATCTCTACATGTTAACATGGATTTCTTCCAGCACAACACACATAGATACATTTATGTAAATTCAGGAATATAAATATTTCGGCCCACTCCTCATCGAGAGAGCGTTTTTGTAAAGCTTTAAACAAACATTTCAAAACACACTTCAGCACAGAAGTCCAAATGCTACTTCCACAACCAATCTAACTCACAACCACTAAACACAGAAGCTAGAAACATGTAGCACATAGGTTAGAGACACAAGAATCGAGGTCTATCTAAGTATCAGTCTATCCAGGGCATCAAAAAGTTTGACCTGGCCATCTCATTCAGAGTTTTTTACGTAACGAAGAGATATATACACAATTCCTTACATGCGACGTTTAGCTGGCGACAGTTTAATTCTGCACATTGTTCCATCAACATCCACAGCTGCCTGCAGAATTACAAACGGCGCCGCGAAGGCATTCTAGACACACTTATGAGTTCTGCGCAAAAATGCCAAACACTGGAATTCAAATAAACTTATTGCGGTTAAACCGAATCACAGAGCACTTTATAAAATTTTATTGCTTTCTTCTATTTTTAATGGGTTCTCAACCATCATTGTCTTTGCTGACGTTAATTCGCAGCCTTCAAGAACATCGTACTTTGGAGAGCGGCGGCTGAATGGCTACACCATCTGTAAAGATAGAGAGTGGAGATTTAGTAAACATGTTACTTGCAGTTAATAAATGTAAATTAAAAATATACTATTCACTAAAATAAATAAGAAATTAATGCTTCTAAGTATTTATATTTCTGGAATACGAGAGTTGATCTGATCCAAATTTTAACTCTATATTAAAGAATCATAAATTTTGAGGATTCATCAAGAAAGATGGAAATGGGAATAGTTTGCCTTTACGAATTCAGACCCTACTAAAATTCCCAATACAAATTAGGAGGAAATGTTATCCTTTATGAACGTTCGATATCCCTAGGCTCCATTTTACAACTAATTACAGCTTGTCCACCAAATCCCGGTCGGATTAACTCTTAAAACGGCTTAAAATATAAGATTCGAACATTTCTTCCTCCCTTGTAACTCGGATGGTACAAGCATCGAGTCAAACGGTACGAGGGCATTATTAAGATTCACAGCGAAGCCAATGCGTTCAGATGGAGTGTAAAGATTGAATCTGGGAGTTGGCGAAGACCCACAAGATGGGAAAGAGTTAAAAGGGATAGTGGACGTCACAGGTGGACTGATGTCTAAGTACAGTGTTTGGAAAAAAGTGTGTGCACAAGGAGGAGAGATTGCAGCCAAAAGATAGGATTTTCGCGAAAGGGACGCCCGGTGAAGTGAGACAGCGAACAGCTGTGAGCGGAGAGCCGTATAAAGACGGAGAATAGAATAAAGACTGCAGAAGAGAACACGAGATGAACCCGACGAAGCGATATAATAGGAATAAACGTATGGCGAAGATGTGTATTTTGCTGGCAGTTTCAATGCTTGTTTTCGAATAGCCCCATCATTTTTGGAATGCCCTTCAAGTGGATTTGCTCTTCAGAACTATTGATGCTCTCCAAATAAGATATAAGTATTTGTAGAGGTCTTTGAGATAGTATTCCCTGTAGATTAAGGATGCAACGCCGGTAAAATCATGCTTCCTTTCCCTCATAAGATACATAGATGTCTCATTTCACGCTAGATCCACCTTATTTGTATCATATTACATTGCTATTGCAGCGAGTAACATATCTTTTACGTTACACTCTAATTAAACCTCACGCATCTCAAATTCTCTTATATTCTTACATCCTTTCAGTGATTATGTCCTATCTGTTTTAATATAATACTTGTGAAGGATGGACTTGACATGAATAATGGTGGCGATCAACTGAACCCTTTCATCCATATCTCTTCCTCTACAAAAGCAACATTACCCCATTCATGGTAAGTAGAATGATTAAGCTTAAGAATTATAAAGGAGTAATATTTTTGAACCATACATTTTTATCCTAAAACCCAAAAATTCAGCTTCAGCATTAATCATACATTTTGGAAATCAAACGCGCAATCCTTTCATGACTATTTCTAGAGCTAAGGTCACCTTGAAATGGGAAAACTTCGGCCCTGTCTGTGTCTAAGTTCAATACCATTAGAGACAATACTTTTCCTATGTTTCGCAAAAGGTATATTCAGGGAATCCATACTATAAGATGGCCTCAAAGGGTAACAACATTTACTGATCCCATGTAGACAGAGGAGGGCTATTTCTGTACATCCACAGCGTGCAAGACTTCTTACTTTTGAGAATGGGAATGGAAACATCGAGATGTCGGGGGAATGGAAGAGTAAAAGGAAAGTGGAAGAAGAGTCCACAGCAATAAAGTGAGCAAGCAACCTTGTCTCGAGCTCACTTGGCCTAATCTCTTCGCCATCCCTGGCAGTACGTCTTCTCCTATCATTTAATTCTCTTTCCACTCCTCCCTCAAGGTCTCCTTTGTATCTCTTTACTCTTCTTTTGTAACGTCCGAGTAACTATCCTTTCCCCCGACCGCAGCCTAACGAACGCCTCACAGAGATTAAGATATTATAAAATAAACACTTGGATTCGCAGAATGGCTGGAGATTCAAGATAATAACCGAGCTATAGAATTCTGTAAGTGAATGAAACACACAGTCTATGGAAAAGGAAGCTTAAATGCGTTGAATTAATGGTTTGTAATATTCTTTTTGGTCACTGAGTTTGGTTCGAATTGCATAGTATGAATTAAGACGATTAAAAATGAACATTTATAAATTCATTCGAAATAAAATTTTCTTAATCAAACCAGAAAATGATTCTTATCATGAATTCTGTGTCTCCTCGAAATTTTATAACGAAGAGCATATACTATTTTCTCAACGTTTTCCTGAGATTAGTAGGTCACTCCAACATCGATTTCTACCTTGCGATCTAATTCGATGAGCAGAAGAAATGTTGATCTATTCCATAATGCAATTCATCAGCAGTTCAATATCCTAAAAGTTCCTAGTAGAATTCGATTTTTCCATCCCATCCAAAAATCCGTGGAATGTCACTCATCCATGATCTTAAGAATGGAATGCCATCCGTGGTTTTTATCGCCGAGCTTTTATGAATACGCCACCTGCATTCTTACGAGAAAAACAGATGCTCTCAGATAGTCCGGAACCGAAATCCACCACGGCTCTATATTTCGATGTAAAAATCGCGAATTGAATCGTGTCATTTACATTGATGGAAGGAAGGGGTTTGAAAATAAAACCTTCGAAAGTGCGCACTTGAGGCTGTCGTTGCATCACAAGCGATCCTGGCGGCTGATCTGTAAAGAAGTGCGTCCACTTTTATGCTGAATGCGGCTCCGATCTGTGGAAGTTGGTTGATTGAGAAATCGGAAAAAGGTCGGTTTCTTTCTTTGCAATTCCTAATATGGTGGAGCTAGAGATGTGGCGGACATGACCTGCTGCTGTAGCGGGCGCTCTCGGGTTTAACAAAGGCCTTAGGAGATTGTTTCGCAAAATTCAACCGGCGAAGTAGATAAACGTCAATTTATGTCTCTATACGGCGAGAGAGCGAGACTTACGAGTGAATTTTCTAAGCTCAAAAACTCGGAGAATAAATCGCAAAAACATTACAGTTTAAGGATGAAATAAATCGCTTCAAAGTGCTCGTGCTATATAGTTGAAATGATTCCTCTGGGAAAGATCTTCCAAAAGTCCTTTACTAACTGATAAATCATTTCGAATCCGCTAAGCTATTATTCAATTCGCATTTATCAATTTATTGTACTAAAATATAATGATATCGTGGAACATTCTTGATAATTTTAAATCGTAATATTTGAAATACTGAGATTACATGCAGTATTTCAAAATTATTCCCTTGAAACTTCCAAATGAAGACTGAAGCTTATGTTCCTAACGGAACAACGAGTTCTTAAACCACTGTTATAACAAAATGATTCCCACCGTAACTCGCGAGCCATTGTATTCAGATAATGTCTTCATACACGTGAAGTAATGAATATCTTGTAATAGCTTTATTCTTATTATTCTTCCTCGATTAGAAAAGCGAACCTTCTCACGAAAATTATCTCTTGGGCATCGGAATTCTCTCTATAAATATTAACTCCGGAGTTTATTACTCAACCAATCATAACCGCGGCTGATATATCTTCGAAAATATTTCCCTTGCGAAATTTTTACCTTTCTGCAACGCGAGAAGACAATGCATTCTTCCCAAAGAACTGTTCTCGCTCTTGAACCGTACAAGGAAACAAACCATTCTCAGCACAGCTTCTCTCCCCTCTCACCGAGTCGTAGATCCCAATTACACTTTTATAAATCTAAAAATCGAGCTGTGCACGTGTATCCCTCGCTCAAAGAAGCCCCAACAGGAAGCTATATTTAAAGGCCGTGACTTGTGGAAACGAGGATGCTTTACCAGCATGCAAAAGACCTCTCCGACGGGAAATATACGGACATTTTTTTCCTTCTCAATCGTTCATTGTATGGGATCGAACCGAGACCATCGACGGATCCCAGCTGCGGAATTAAGTAGAGACTTCTCTTTAAAAACCCACCGTCGATCCCTCGCATTTTTTTTTTCGCGGACGAAAATTATGGTCTATCAGCGCTATTCCGTGCAGACGACAGCCGAGGAAAGCAAAGCGTTCCCCTCGGGAGCAATTAGTTGTGTTTCCGCGGAAAAAGAGGTCCGCGGAGGGATGCTAATCCCATGGGAATCGCAATCCGATGGGAAAGTTCGGATCGTATCGATAGCGCACTATTTAAAGGCCCCTTCTTTCGGAGGAGACATTGGCCGAACAAAAGGCACGAAAAGTAAAAATTGAACTGGAGATTGGATGGGAAGATATGGTGGAAATAACGATGCTCAAAGGAGGAATGGGCTCTTAAAAAGGCTGTCGCCGAGGTAGGGTTCGTTTTGGACAGATGATTCGGTGATCGATAGATGATTTCCTGGTAAGTGTACGGATAGGAAAGCAATAGAAATGGAAGGAGGTATGGAAGACGTAGATCGATTCTTTAAAGTTACATCTGGTGGTATCTCGCTATCAAATTTATCCAAAAAGGTAGACTTTACAATTCACGTTAATTCCTGAAGCGTGGGACGTGGATTTACGTATAAAAAGGGTTAAACATTCAAGCAGACTCTAAAAAAATCGAAGAATTATGGTATACATTCTTATAAAGAATCGTATCAAAAAAATTTACCTTCCACAAAAGAATATCTTGAAAAAAGTTTCACTAAAGATGCTTCTATTTTCCTTTCTTGAAGTAGTTACACAATTCTTAACGCAGTATCGATGTCCTTTCCCAGGAAAGAGTGTACTTACAAGACAGCTGACGGAATACGTTGACAACAAAGTAAGCATTTATTCATGAGAAACCTTTTAACCAGCATAAGATTAACAAGTAAATTTCGTTCTTCTGAAAGAAATGGCTTTTAAGAAAAATCGTGGCTTCTAGTAATCGAATATTAAAATTCTTAGCTCGACTACGGGTCGGTGAAGCGTAGACTTAAGTGATTAGAGAATGAAAAACCGAGGAATAGCAAATAGAGAATGGCGATTCGAACCTAAATTCCGATGAGGCAACTGAACATTGTATGTTAAAAAGTGGAAAAAGGCCGCCAGTTAAACTTTGAGATTACTTAATCAAAATCTAATTGAAAATGTTCCAGATAAATCGTTGAGTAGCATTGAATTGTCCACTCTATGAGAATAAAGTGAGTGGACGGTTTAGCGAAGAAACCCTCTTAGTGATTAAATACACAGATCACGAGTTGGAATACTGTGGTTATGTTAACGTGCGAAAGAAAAAACTCAAGATATGTTAACGTTTCGAATCACTTGTGATTCTATGTTGTATTCCAATTGAAAGTAAAACGTAACGAGTAATACGATTCTGTTTCTCATTTACAATTGTCTAAAAAAATAGAAGGAATCCGATGGTTTGAAACATTCAAAAGTTCACTGGATATGGAATAGGTTTCATTGAATAGTTTTTATGGAAATTATCCGTAATACACGATGACTACCAGACTAACAAATATAAAGGAGACCAGCTTTATATCATGAGATTCAAAGGACATAACACTTCAACTTTTTTAATCCTAAATTTACGAAATCTTTGATAATATTAAAGACCTCTCAGTGATTTTCTGATAGAGAATATAGCGCGAATATTAGCTCTGCCTCCATCTTACCAAGACTCGTGAAAAAGTAAGAACAACTGAGCTGAAAGTATCCACGGCGCGTTGCAATTGCGCCCTTGGTAAAACCCGACTTCGTAGCGAGAAAGAGTAATCGAGTTAAAGCTCAGGAATAATCTCGACAAAGAAAAGAACGAAAGACGATTTAGTGCCTCGGAGAGCGTAACTCGGATAGAACGTAAAGGAATTCGATCGGAAATCTATCTCCCCGTCCTCTGTTTGGTGAGTGTGGGAAAACAGATAGGACACGATGTAAATCAAACGTCTCGACAATCGTCGAAACATCTCTTTGCGAATGCACAGTTTCTCCGGAAAAGGAGAGAGTTCTTACTCTTGCGAGTATTTCCCCGGACGACGGAAATCCCGAGCGAATTTTATGGGAGTGCTCTCTATTCGAGGGAAGAGAGAAGATATGATCTTGGACCAATCGTATCTAACGCCGTCGAATGGGAAAAGGGGAACGCCTGAAGGTGGGGTGGGAGTGTACTTCATTGTGACACGGCGTAATTGCAACACATGGCTGGGATCTTGCCTTCGGCTTCTCCTAATTGGCGGAACGCCGCCGTCCTTTGTTTCGAAGTGGAATTTTTCCCGCGGTCCCAGGACAAGATGGCGACCGGCGGCGAAAACGATGGACAGTGGAATTCAATAATCTGACCCAAGCCGACCGTTCGTAATTTGGACCTTCCCTGATTTTTTATCTGGCGATGAAGACCGATTCGGAATATGAATTAAGTCAATTTCGCCGGAGAACGATGGTTGCAAAATATTTCGCATGGAATGAATATTTCGCATCCCCAAAGGAATAGATTAAAATTCGAAGATATAAAGTTTTGAAAAAAATTCAAAAAAAAGGAGCATTAAAATAAATCTGATGAATCTCAGGAAAGGAAAGGTTTTCGGTTTATCTTTCATGTCTATATCGGTTTGAAATTCAAATTCAAATTGACTTGGAATCGATTTATCGTTACGTATCGTTAGCTGGAACAAATTGGTCTTAATAACTCGACATTCCAACAAATCGTATGCGATTCATTCATATTCTTCATCACCTTCTACAGAAATGATACAAATGAATACAAATGAAGAAAAAACTGTGGAAATGAAGGAGATGTTAAATTTATTTCGATTGCCTTCATATTCGCTTTGGATATCATCGCGATCAACAACATGCAAGAGCATTTCAATGAACGAAGGAGGCAAATAATTCTATAAAACTTTCTCCAGTAACCATACATATCCACGCATTGTTGACTGCTCTCAACTTTTTACGACGGCGCGCTATTTACCATACAATGAACCTGTTAAATGATGCTTGGATGGCTCTCGAATCCGAGGTACATGAAGCTACTCATTAAGAAAGGGAAGTATTTTGTCCTGATGACCATGATACGTATGCGAAGCGGATCATAAATTTGTTCGACGAATATATATGAGATCGTGTCGTAGATTTATTGTGTCATTAATAGAAAACGCGAGGGTGATATTCCCATCTCTTTCGAATCCTTCGTTTATAACCTTTGGGACTTTGTGTATGAAATAGCATACAATTGCACGACAACATTAGTAATATTCATCTAGAAATCTTAATGAATGTGCGATTCGTCATAGTCGGATCTTGACAAAGAAGCTGAAACTTTTGACTTGGTTGAGTCATAGAAAGAGAATATCTCAAGCTGGCGATACGTGGTATATTTTTGTAGATACTTCCTTAATACACTGAATCTTCCAGAATTAATAAACAAAAAAAGCTCTGTTTCTCATGAGCTATTACGCCAAATATAGACTTTTTACCCTTATTATACAAACGAACTTAATTCAATTCATGTCATGATAAAGCAATAACATATAATTGAAACCAAAATAACATAACTAAAATGTGTAAATAAACGATAAAATATACCCAAACATGTTGATTTAACGTGAAACAATGAATTGTTCTTTTAATTTATTAGAATTAAAAAATGCAAAACTCCCTCCAAATGAGGGTGTGCAAAGATGATCAAGAATCGATATTATAAGCTCACCTTAAAAATATCTCCAATGGTCGTCCCTCCGAAGCCATCACGAAGGCATCCGATTCGGGAGCGAGATGTTCGTTACTAAGGAATGAGAATCAATCCTGGAACGGGTTCCTCAGGGTTTCTCTTTCCTCTTTCATCCCTCCTCCATTTATTAAGTTCCGATTTTAATTCGTGGATGACGCGTCAAAGAAAGCCGAAATCCTTCCGTCCAATCATTCCGAAATTTCGAAATCTATCGAAGAATTTGGGGCTGGATCTTCGACGGCATTTTCCAAAGCCGATGAAAGTTCCTCCGCCGATATTTCTGGCCTAATCACTCTGAAAAACTGCGATGTGTCTTCTTTTTCTCCAACAATCTTTGTTGTGAATATGGATGAAGCATTGGAATCTGTCGAAGTTTCTTGAAGACAAAATCTCACCACTTGATAGCCTAGTTCGAGTTGGAGCACGTCCAACATTTTTAAATACTGAGCTTTGCTCTAATATAGTTCGAATTCGACTATATAAAAATTGTATGGATTCCAAAGTATCTGAACGTAATAAGGTAAAGTATTTACATTTTCACTGGATTCAAAATTGAATGTCCATCAGATTATCTGCATAACTCCTTCGAGTCCCAAGACGTTTGCTTCATTAGAGTAAGCGGTAATGTTTCTTCAAAAGTTTGTCAACATATACACACAGACTAAGGTAAATAAAGTTTCGAACACATCGCAAAATGTACATAGAATAATATCACACATTGCACAAGATCGCCAGTCTACTACAGCGTATCTCCATCGGGTAAAGCTGCGTCTGCCTTTGAACACCAAAGAGGAATCGATCTGAAAAGAAAATTGCAACACATATAGAAATTTCTATCTCATTTGAACGATACTCTAAATAAATTAATCCATATTAAAAATATAAGATATCCCATGATGCTTTGCAAGAGTAAATAGTGGAAGTATTAAAGATAAGGAGAAGGAAAGGAATTTATTTTGCTTCACATTTAATAGCCATTATTGAGATTAAAGGAAGCAGAAATTAAAGGTCTTTATTAATTATGGATTTTCTTCTTTCTTCGATAATTAACTTGTTAGCAAACCCATCGTACGAGTTGAAAAGTCGTTAGAGGTAAGAGGCGAGAAAGAGATTGTATGTCATAGTGGTTTCATTAATCATTGAATACGATGAATAATTCATCGGGAAACAATTGAACATCGCGAGAGAAAAAATTAAACTCGTGGATGAGTATGCCTTCACGCACATGCGACAAAATAAAAACGAAATATTTTCTTGCGGATGTGATCAGAATTACGTCAATTAAAAAAATTGCTAATTAGTTTCATTATCTTCCAGAAGGATAAAGGGGCTGCTAACAGCATTCCATTCTACGAAGGACAAAAGCCATTGAATTAATTATAACCGCCGTTTCACTCTTCCTGCAACACTTGCGATGGCTGCATTAGTAGCTTTCACTCATTAATAAGATGGAGACGAATTGAGATTTTCTCAACTCTTACGATTGATTACATTAATAGCAGAGAAACGATTTCCTACAGTGTAATAATATCCTACCCTCAGATGCATTGACGTCTATACATTGTTAAGTGCTTAAAGATTAAAGTTTTTTAATCGTGTTCCATAGGTATGCACTGCTGTCAATATATTCGCAGTTTTAATTGCATTATTATGAAACTGCAGTCAATGTTGTAAATATTTATGATAGTTTTAAAAATACTAGAGTAAATGTTACATCGTCCAAACCTCAATCCGCAAATTGTATAAATGATTTATACGTAAGCTGTGGTTGAAAGATAACCTAAATTTATGTGATTTAAAAATAAAAATGAGAAGTCGTTTCTGATACGTTTTCAACGGGTTTATGAATGATACTAAGGTTTGTATCTTAAAGCCTAACACCTCTACCTTTTTGTTTATATTAATTCTTTCCAATTATACTCAAATTGCTTTGATGAGACGAATTCAACTATAATTATGCTTATGAATTATTAAATTGTATTGAATATCCATAGGAATGGTTATCAAAAGCCTACCTTTTATCGCGGATTTGATTCTCGAGTATTAGCGCTCCACGAGTAATGCTTGTGGTCTGGTGTCAAGGGGCATGGGACCTCCGCCGACGACCACCGATGGTATGACCATCGATGCCGCCTGCCTTCTTTTCTCTTCTTCGGCCGCAGCTGCTGCTGCCGCCGCCGCTTCCTCCTCCTCGTCCTCCTCCACGGGTATCGTGCTGTGGTTGTACAGACCCTGGGCCATCAGTTGAAGGGCAAGTCCTCCCTTCTGGCCGCTGGCCTTCTTGATCTTGGCCCTCTTGTTCTGGAACCATATCTTGATTTGGGATTCGTTGAGTCGCAGGTCCCTGGCGAGGGCCTGCCTCCTCTTCTCCGTGAGGTAGCGGCTCTCCGCGAATTCCTGCTTCAGTCGGGAGAGCTGTTCTGCAGAGAACGCCGTCCTGGGCCTCTTCTCCTCTCCTCCGGATCCCTCCTTAACGCGATCTTTGCGCTTTACGCGACGCGATCTGGGGCCTATAGATAAAGAAAGAATATTATTGAATAACAAATATAAAAAATCCCTCTAAAAATAATATAGCTATAGGATGAATAGTGTTACGAGTGATTCCTAAAGGAAAAATCATAAAATGAAACCAGATTGTTAAATTAGAATATCGTTATGCTAGGATAAGAAAACATTGATCGCATTTTAATATCATAAATATAAGCGATCGTGGATATTCCAACAGCATATAATAGGAAAATGTTTACGGTAATCCTCTCCTAAAAATATGGAATCGAGACCTATGTTTTCTCTTACGAAGGAATGATGTTGGCATCTTGTCCCTCAAGTACATTGAATGTGCGGATAAGTGATCGCGGTGGAGGATGCCAAGAGACGAATTCCATTTTCGTTCAGCATCGACTTTGATTTACGTTTATTTTCAATCCACGCCTGGAACATTCTTACATGGCTATCTCCGATCGTTTATCCCCGCGACATAGACAAACGCATTGCACGCCATCCATGGGAATACCCCGGTCTAACTTAAGCGGGACGTGTTATTTCATAATTTTTAGGAATTCAGACGTTTAAGCGTGGCTTCTTCGAAACGGACAATCGAAAGCAGCTTCTGTAACTAGGAAGAGAATTTCTGGTATTTGGAACACGCAATGACCCTCTAATACATCGGCTATTTGTTTAACTCTTCTTGCTCCTATTCTTTGAACTAGATGCGAAATTTATTATGATAATGTTACCGGCATTAATTCTATTTCACAGGAATGATAAACAGAATAAACGATGCAGTTTCTTTTTCTATTTGATCAATTTCTTCATCGTAATCTCAATCGAATTTTCATTTAATTAGATTTGAAAATAGATAGCTGTTTTCCAGCTAAAACTCGGTATTGAGACATTTCTAATTTTCAGAACAACTCTCCCTCATTCTTAACTCCAACTGCGGGATACACGTCTAACTTCTGTTACCCTTCGGGAAAAATGAAAAATGACCCTATTCCCAAAAACACAACTCTCCAAAGTCCGCAAGAAACAGAGACGTGTGAAATAGAATGACCGATAGCCTTACCCTTTCAAAGTGTAAAGAATGAAAGGAAAAGGAAGTCAGGAAGGAGACTAATACGAGATTAAGCATATACAACCCCGTTTACCTTTCCATTAATTTTCGGCCGAAATACTTGGAGGCGACCGCTGGAGACTTCAACGGCCGAATGAGACAGTCACCGTACCTGTCTAGTGGCAGACACTTTGAGAGGTAGTGTCATTTTTTCCCTTTAATTCGTGACACCTAAAATTCTCGGTAATTCGATGGATTTGAATGAGTAAAGGAGTTGGAAAGTCTTACGCACGAGGAGTAAACAAAGGTTTCCTTTTCTTACAGCCCCTGAGAAAATTTCCTCTTTTTTCTTCGATGTTTCCAAGCAGTCCGCCCATTCGAGGGGAAGATGGCGAAAAGAATGGGCTATCGATCAATCGACGGAAAACGATTAATCAAGGCGCGCTGAAGTTGAGTGTATCGTCCGAAGGGGAAAATGTGAGGATGAGGGAGGAATAAGTAGTTGGCTGAATATCTGCCTTCACTCTTAATATCGTCGATCCGCTCTGTTCTTGCCACAAAGGCATTCAATTCCATGCGGATTTATGTGGTTCCCACGCTTTTCCAGAAACTGACAGGTTCCATCAGTACCACGGAATATATCGATATGCATAGCTCCGCTACTTACAGATAAGAACAAAAACTCACTGGAGCATAAATGATTTAATTATTGTGGATCTCAATCACTTTTCCTGACTTACACAGTGAGCAAGATAAATCTTATCGAACAGGATATAGGAAACGAATATTTCTTTGAAGGTGTATAGATTACAACGACTAAAAAAGAAATTATTAGACTTGATATCGTATTTCTGTTTATCAATAGCACAAAGTGAATGGCAACGCAGTGAATGAACGTTTGAAACGATGAGAAAAATTTGTGGGTGTTTCTTGATTGATGTTCTCGAAGAAATAGCTATAAACAAAATATTTTATGAAGTTCTCTCAGAATCGTCAAGGGGATAAAGGAATGACGTTCTAGCGGTCATTTCTCAGCCGCTCGTTTCCTTCACAAAGAGGATCATCAATGACAGCCATAGTCTCACTTTCCCTCTCTCAAACACTTTTACTTCTCCTTAAGAGCTGTTGTCAACGGGAACCGATGAAAAATGAGAGCTCCACCTGAGTCGTCGTCTCCCAAGGGTGCTATTGCGGCGGAATGTCAGCCCTTTTGCTGACCAAGAAGGAATACGGCCCTAGACAGAGATGTATACGAGTGAAGGTTGCCATTCAACAAAGTGGTCGCTTCCGAAAACAGGAAAAATTTTCAAGACAGATATTGAAAGGGAATCCACTTTTCGACCATTTTGAACTTAGTGACAACATCCATTCATTCTCATCTTAGTTTTATTTTCTAAATCATCCCAACTTTGAGTTCAGCGAAAAGAATGAAAAGTGAATTCTAAGATTTGAATGTAACTTTTGAATATTCAAGAATATTTTATCTTAATTGTACCAACAGCATACACAATCTAAATCATACTAAACATGCATCAACTGGAGCTTGTTGAGCTGTTTGAAATTAAACTTTTAGGATCTCAAATGAATAACGATTCCTGTATTTATTTCTTATCTAAAAACTATTCTTAAATTAAAAATATATATTCCGATTTTATTTAAACGTTTTATTATCTTCATTTTACTGTTTTGAAAAGGCTGGTTAAATTATGAACCTACATCACACTCTTCAAGTATCCTCTGAAAGAAATTCATACAAATATAACTCAAGTGGAAATGAAGGGAAGGGAACGTTCGTCAGGACAAACGAAAATTCAACGGACGCGGCGAAGAACGAATGGCCGGTGAGCGGCTTTTTCATCCCATCCACAGAGACCGCACTGGGGAAAGGCCACGCAAAAATACCGTCCCCATTCCGTGCGGGAGAAAAAAAAACCGGCAATTAATCCACTCCGCACTAAGTCACGGCTTTGTATACACATTCGTTGCAAATTAAGGTAACCCTTAACCCGCAGCAGATAGATGAGGTCGGTGTAAAAGACACGCAGTATGTGAGAATCGAGAACGAATTTTTCCCCACCGAAAGGGTCCGCGGGAGAGCACCTTGTTTGGAATCGTAATGGAATAATGCACGAGAAATGGGGTGTGGAAGAGTTGGACAAAGTGGGGGTTAGGGAGAGGGAGATATGGGGGCGGGAAACTATCATAGGGAAGGGGTGAGACGGAGGAGAAGACACGTACAAATGGGGTCCGTTTAGCGCTGGCCCCAGACCACAACAAATGGGACCATTCGGCCCCTCCTTACCTCCCCCACCATCTCGCACCACAGCCGAAACGTACCGAAAATAAAAAATCCAGCCCTCAAAAATACTACGTCTTTGACGTGCGAGATGGATGCCAACGGGAACGTCCCCTTTCAATCACGGATTCCCCGACATCAACGGGTCCCCGGAGAAGTCGCACGAAATAAAGGTCGATGAGTAAAGAAGTAGATTTTTCGGTTGCGATTAGCCACGCCGTGAAGTGTTTTCCATCCACCTCATTTTTCTCCCTTTCATCCCCTTTGTGTCCGTTTTTGGGGGCAATTGTTTGATCGATGCCCGGAGTCAACACCACTCCAGAGCTTATACACACCGCATTCTTCACGCCCCACCTTCGGCGTGTACCGCGTTCCCGAAGTGTTCCTCATTGTGCCGTGCAAATAAGAGGATCTTCCTCTGGTAGGGGATTAATCCCGTCCCGGGGTCATCTGCGGAAGGGTCGATTGATGCGCCGTTGATGAAAAGGAATGACGAGGGAATGTCGGTTTTTGCGACCGACGCTCCTCTAAAACCCCTTTGAATAATTCGCGTCGCAATTTTTCTCCGCATTATTTCCCACTCCGAGCGATTCGACTTGCGTCTTTCGCCCGCGGTTTCCTTCGCGAAAAGGGGTTGGACTTCCCGCGTTGATGTTGACGGATCGCAGGGGATTAAGGGAATTTTTCCCTCCGCCAAGTTCCGCCATAAGTCGACGTCCGCTTAGTCAAAATTCCGATTGTGAGCGATTGCGGGGCGTTATCGTCATGGGTACGTCACAAGGGTTCGGTGCCCACGAAATAGTCTATCCAGTGACCGCAGAAAAACGGTCTCCTTTCAGACGCTCTAATGAGAAACCGCACGTGTGTTTGCGTTTCTCTAACGTGCGAATTCGAATCGAACGATGTTCGGTTAGATTGGAGGTGCTTTAGGATCCGTTGGATTCGATTCGAAGCCAAATGCCTCGCCGTGTTATTAAACGAGATATTACTCTAGGTAAGTTTGTACCATTTTTGTTGTTGGTATCCTTGTTCGCCTGCCATGTTATAGAATGTCTAATTTAACAGTAGAATAAGTTTAGTGCTTGATTAGAGTAAATTAGGATATTATTTAAGCGCTATGTGATTCAGAAAAGCTTAAAATATAAATTGCTGGCGGAGTTATATTCTTAAATTAACATGAAGCTACAGATACTTTTTCTCTGTAACCTTTGTAAATATTCTCTTGTGAATAGTTAAGGTTATCGATAGCTAATATTCCTCGCTTCCATGTTCAGCTATAAAATATAGAAACAGTAGAAACGAGTACATACATAAAAGCATCTCATCATTGCAACCAATACTTTCACAAGATTATCCATTCCATTCTTACGGCAGTGCATATATTAGAAAACCGAATCCTCGTGAATGCAAATCATTAGAATTCCTCCGTAACGAGCATCTCAATCGGTCTGCGCCTCAATCAAGCTAACGAACGACGCGGAAACTCGAACCATAAAGTGAGTACTCTGCAGGGGAAAACAGAAGCCTTTACGCCGTTTATTTTCCTCGAAACAAATGACCGACTAAATTGCGTCCGCGAACTTCCCCTTAAAACCCTCTCTTTCCCAAACGACATGAGGTCATTCTCACGCTTCCATTTCAACGGCAATAACTCACTCGGTACGGCATTCGCTTTGGCTTTTTAACGGAGCAATACGGGGGAGTGTTGCCCAAAGATATGGTGCGTTTTAAAGACTGTCGAGGCTTTTTAAGCGGCAGACATCGCTCGTTAGCGCAGCGATTGTTTGGGCAATTCCCGGGAGGCGACGTGCTGCAGATGGGTGAGGAAAGCACGACAGATACGTTCTACGAATAGTTCCTCGTGATGTGTACAGTGAAGAAGAATAGGTTAAAACGGATAGACTTAATAGCAGTAAAAGGTGATATTGTAGGAATAAAAAGTGCCTCTGAGCGATGGGCAACTTTGTCCAATGTATTGGACAAATTTTACGAAGCTAAAGCTAAATTTATTTGAGTTGAGAACAGAAATGTTCTACTGGAAATAAGATTCCTAAAAGGATAATTTCCAAAGTTTATAAAATTCTACAAAATATAAATTTCATTTGAAATAATCAACCGTCAAATAATTTGGAAGTTTTGGAAATTTTACTACTTTTTTAATACCTTTCCTTTGATTGAAGAACCTGATTATGTAAACTAACATTTAATTTTTTGTCATTTGGTCAATTATATTGTTAACCATTGAAAATATCAATATCATTTAACTATAAAGTGATAGATTTTAAAAATATATCTCTTATTAAAAGCAAACAGAAGTAAGGAATATAAGTATGTTTTGTGGGCTCCTTTAGTTTGGATGGGAGACAATTTTAGCTCGTGTATTTCAAATCATTAAGTGCGTGGAGAAGGGGACGCCCTGCGGCTAGGAGCTGACGGCACCCCGCTTTGAACGAGGGTTGTAAATTCCCCCAATTAAATATGTCTCAGTTTTTATCACTTGTAGTAGGACACTCCATGAAGACCCTTGGCAGCTAATCCTCCTCCCTCGCCGGCTTACCCTGGCAAATAAATAAATCACTGGTCCCTTGTGCAGATCCCCTCGCATCTCAGAGATCATTGATTACACAGAGACCAGTTCCCTTCGTGCCAGGGAATTTCCAAGTACCGTAACAATAGTAGCAATATATATGGAGGGCTTCAGATAATGGACCGGGGAATTTGCATAAAGGGAGCTGACGATCTCGTTTTCAAGCGCCGAGGATTCCATTCGGAAATTAAATTCGGCGTTTTTAGATTATTGGACGAGATATTGCGAATATACTCAGAAGAATCGGAGTTTTCATTCACAAAACTATAAGAACTCACTTTGATGATGTTGTTCATTAAATAACAAAATGTCAAAGTGAATGTAAAGTAAGTAAAACCCTGAATAGTTTTGATTCGGGATAATTTTGTACTTATAAATTCAAAACGTTGGTAGTATCTGTTGATCGAGAGACAAATGAAGTGAAGAAAATGCTATGAGCTACGTTTATATAAAATTTGAAACGATACTAAAATTGTCTTTAAACAGTGATAGGAAATAATACCGGAAAATGAGAGAGATGGATGCGGGCAAGGAAGAAATATCAGTGGAGAGTCGATGAGGATGGAAGATATATTGGGTTGACTTTAGGGCTATGGATGCTCTTAATGGAGTGGGTGGACACTGTATGGAGATTGAGAGACTGAAAATGGTTCCTCGGAGAGAAGTGGAGGGGATATCCCAATAAATCTCTTCCATCGATGACCAGAAGAAGCAGGAACTACTCCGGGTCACAATGGACTTATTTTCATGCGTTCATCCGATAGATTACCATTGGGTGAATAAAACATTAGCGTCGTTTTGCCTGAGAAGTGATAGTGTTTTGGTATTGTGTGGGAAAAACAGTCTTTGACGGATGTTCCGGAGGAAGCAAAAAAACTCATTGGATTTATTTCTCCGCTTAATATACATAAGAATTAATTATTAATCGCGGTAGGTTTTTCTTTTAAGATTCTCTTCACATAACAATGAAACCTATGCTAATACGATGAAGGATTCATATGCATTGAATGATTAAAAATGTATATGCGGTATATATTATTTTTTACTAGTTTTTTTTTAACCTAAAAACAAGTGATGAATTACAGTCTGATTGGAATTGAAATGCATTACGATAAGATGAAAGATCGTTTATTTATTTTAAATTCTTCAGATAGTTTGTAGACTTTAAGATGGTGTTTATTATGTAAAGGTCATGATATTATTCCGCGATAGAACCTATTTAGATTCCTAAATTATAACCAATACCCTTGTCGTAAGAATATTTCCTGTCATCATTCAAATTGGTGAATTAAACTCTCGTCCCGACCATAAACCATCTTCTTCGATACAAACAGAGTGACACGGAGAAGACAAGAAGGAACCAGATAAAGCTCTAGCAGCCGAAAAGACCTTTTCCCTTCCATCCGAAAAAGGAAAAAATACTCTTATCACAGCGATGGAAGCCTTCCGGCGCGGTGGGTCTTCCTCCAAGACGTATCCCTCGTGGCCATTATTCAAACTCTTATCAGCTTCTCCTTTTCAAGAAGCTGTTTATGCGCACCCTTGCTTTTCTCCTTCACCTCATTGCCGAGTGGAGTTAAAAATGGTCGAAGGAGAAGAGATATTGTAAGAAAGGGAATTATGATAGGTTTGAAATGGAAGGAAAGTACGTGACTTCGTAAAAGCAAGAGTGGAAAACTATCAAGATATATTTTTACCTTAATGTGTGTGTGTATATAGTAAGTGCGGGGAATTAAGGTATATTAAGACAAATAATTGCCTTTACAGAAAATATCTAGTATAGGAATATTTAGTACAAATCATTCGATTCCATAGGAACATCAGAGAAAAGATAAAAGTACTACCTATTGATTCTTCATTAATTAACAAGAAAGAAAAAAACTCATTTAAACGCCTAAATAAATTCCTCAAGTCCAATAAAACACTTCACAAACCAAAAAAACAAACGCGGTGGAAAGAGATAAATGAGCTAAAGGAGTAAAGTACGGGTGTTAGGTACACATGGGGACATCTTGAAGAGGCCTAAATATGTGGGTGCTTAAGGGAAGCGTAATGGGGTAAGAAAACCGAGGCGAAGAATCACAGTAGCTGACGACAAGCAGTGGCGTGGGTGTTGAACCCTGGGGTCATTAGGAGCGGATGTCGCCTCCCTCGAGTGCGTGGGCGTTTCTTTAAGACAGGTGGAAGTGTGAGAAAGGTGCTCAACGAAGTCGAATGTTTCGATCGGGTTGCAAAGCGTGGGATTCGAAGGGATGGATTTCCACACGGGAAAATAGATAAGTGAGCGAATGTCACGTTGGAAATTTGTCCCTCCGTGAGGATATTTAACGGTCCCACCCTTTTTCGTTTGGAAATTCCTGAAATTTACTGCGACTCCCGGGATAATGTACGCCTAAAAAAGTTTCTCTTTTTTACGTAAACGCGGGACGAAAACATGTCGCGGCGATAAATACCGTTTACGTGCTCGTGTAGCGGGATGCGTATGGAAGAGTAGAATTCGTGACGTTGGATTTTAATCCACTGTTAGCGGGTGAATCACTGGCCGTATTGAGCTGAGTTATCGTTATAACCTAGGAGAACCGAAATAACAGCATTTCGTTGCGTCGTGTGTATTTGCCATTAGGACAGGATATATGGTATGCACACACAGTTTTTTTTGCTTCGTCCTATGATATCCGAGATTTCAAGGGATTATTTGGGACTGATCCAGTTTTGTTTTCGGTGGAAAGGAACGATCGATACATGCGTTGAAAATTCCTTTTCGCCAACATCTCGTGAAAGCTGATTCACGTTAATATTACGCTCGTCAGATTTCATTTTTATTCTGCTTTAACGAGATAAATCTCAAAGCTATGGAGATGTAATACCAGCGGAACTTGAGTAATAGTAGAGCAATGAATTCTGATCGTATGCACTCATAAAAATCGTTTCATAAATATTCAGAGTCATTGAGTATGAATTAAGTGGAACTGTGTTAGAGTCGTATGATAAAAAGATAACAAACGGTTTAGTTTCGGCATTTTTGAATACATACATTGAAATTTTTGTGACAAGAACTTTAGCAGCTGATTATTATACACTAATATTACTGTCAACTTCAGCTAAACACCTTAGTCATTATCTGAATCGCTCCCAATTCAGAGTTTACACAACCACCCATCGGTAGGAGTCTGGTTATACCACGTCGCCAACTGACACAAAAAACTAATCTCTCTTGATGAATAATATTCTAAGTCTCGACGAATATACTTATGTAAATCGATTCTGGGGCTCCTTAAAGGAAAGGCAGAATAGGGCATCCAACAAGTTGTCAAAGGGGAATAAAACTGAAGGGAAATTTAAACACGGACAAGACACAAATGTTCTAGGCAGAGTGGGAAGGTGTGAAGCAGAATGAATGAGTTGAGGAGAGAACAAAGGACTGGTGTAGGAAACGCCACAAGACGGAAGTAGGTTTTCAAGGAAAGGTGTGTTCTCCCAGAGGGCGTATTCGCGGTCGATTTTGAGAAGGGTCAGGGTGACACGAGGTGTGCAGCAAAAGGCGTTGATGAAAACGGTAGGCGCCGGTGGGCAGGCCGATGAAAGGGGAAAAGTTTATTGCCTCTTTTATCGTTGTTTTATTCCCTCGAGTGGGCGAAGCACGCCCTCTGCTTGTACGCCTACCGTTTAGCCACGGACGACTCCTATTTATTCTCCCTCTGAATTTCCAAACAATGAGGGACTTTGTTTAAACGCTCGTCCATGGCAACTTGCGTTTTCCCAACTACGCTTTCCGAGTAACGGAAAAGTGGATTGTGTTTGATGTAAAATGACGCTGTACCGGATGTCGAATAGTTTCAAAAGATTGAATAACTCCAGTTTTAAATTTAAGATTTGATGAATGAATTGTAGTATTTTACGACCTAAGATGATGGCATAATCAAAAGGTAGTGAATAAAGAGGAGAAATACTGTATATTCCAAAAGCTATTTGAATTGTTTGAATTGAATGAACAGAGAGCTCGGAGAAATGAAACAGAAATGATTCAAGATGCAATACTGACTTCGTTTAACATCTATTCAAGACATGATAATTTTACAATCATCTTTTAAATCCTTGCGGGGAAAAAAGCAGTTGAGTTAATTCTAAAAACGTATATAAACTCAAGAACAGAAGCCTTATCTAGCAGTCTCTAGAAAGAGTTCAAGAACGTACCAAATTCAAGGGAAGCAAACTTTAGGATGGGGTAAATTTATTTCTGGACGGAAGATCAATATCAGCAACACCTTTCATAGGTATCGGGAGCGAACCTTTCCCGAAGAAGTGGGAGAATTAGATTGGAGCTCCTAAGACTTGGCTTGATAACCTCCCTAATTTATATGAGGTTGTAAGAGGATGAGCACAGATTGATGTGACGGCGAAGAGGGTGTGTAGAAGGAATGGGAGCGAAGGGGTAGGGGGCGTGGTCTCAGGTGTGCTGAGTGGGCGGAGTCAGGCGAGAAAGAAGATGGGTCCATATAAGGGGGGGCGGGAGGAGGAGGGGGAAGAAGATGCGGGACTTTTATTTGAAGAATATGAGCTACTCCATACTGATCTAGAGCCATGAATACGACTCTACCTCCGGAGCGGAGTTGTGATGAGTGGATTTATTAAACGAGCCTGTCACTCGACGGAGATGAAATGTGATCTGCCAACTCGGAAAATTAAAAGCGTTATGTTTGAATTAAAAGAAGAATGAAAGATCGCACTCAAAGTCTCCTGTTTTTCATACTCCAGCTAATGCTCCGTAATTAAGTCCAACGTCTTGGTTCTCATAAGTTTCTCGTTTTCGACTTAATTAAAAAATAATATTTAGGAAAAGGAGTTCATATTATAAGATTTTAAGGGCTCATTCCTTATCAAATATTGAACAACATCGTAAAATTAGATATCTAATGCGTAAAAATAGAAACGATTTCGGATTACTAACAATATAAAAACATTGAATTTGGATGTTTTTTTTTATAGAGATTCCTTTAATGCAATAACTACAAAATATTTCCTTCGTGAAATTATCTTACGAAAATTTCGGACAAAATTTAAGATATATTCTATATATATTTGGTAGGTATGTTTTTCCTAAATTTCCATGAATGATTTTATATCTTAGTATAATTACTAAATTGTACAGTGATAGGGTAGTAGTTCTTTTTGTTTAAAATACCAGCAAAATTACTCGGAAACATTTCCTGCATCGACACAGGCTCAACGTTTTTCCGCAACAGTTAAAAAATGATCAAGCTATAATCCCCTTTAAGCTTACCGCTTCTTAGAATCATTCCTCCAACTGCTCGAAAGAATAATCGTTCTCTCCCTATTCTGATAGCTCCCTTACGACGCCTCCCTTCAAATCTCATCGACAGCCGATTTATCTCTCCCTAAGCAGCTTTGATATAACAGCCCTTTCTTTATTTTCATTGAGGGAAACGGATCCTAACATCCATCAAAAGTACCCCAGAGACACGCCTTCCCGTGGCGAAGGGAGCGCCTCTATCGGACACCGAGGGAACACAGGGCATGGGAAAAAAGGGAGCGAGTAGGGGAGGCTATAGATTGGAAGGCGTGGTCGATCGCGGACACTGCGAAAATCGACTTATATTCATGTTTTGCCGACAGGCCCATTGATCTCTCGCTCTTAAGGGTGAGACCTCTATCGCTTACGGTATAGATACCCGACGGATTATCACAATGCGCCATAACTCGAGCCGATGTAGATCCAATTTGAAAGAAGCGACCATTTTGTGTGAAAGATTCCCATTTTTCATCCCCGTTGTATTTATATCGTGACGTGGATGTCTTCTCCATAACTCACTCCTTTCAATGTACGTAAGCTTCCATAAAAAATTCATGGAATCTCGCTTCCAAAGCAATTGATCTATTTTCTGATAATATCAATCTTATATTTTATAGAACCCTTCCGTATTTTGTTGCGAGGGGTTGTACTTCGTTCAAAAGTAAACAGAATTATTCTTCGAGATACGTATCCGGATATGCGTTCGGAGAAACAAATTCTGACCGCCATATTTTTCCGCGTGTTCTATACACTGTTGCTACAATCTTTAAGCCCCTAAATACTGATAATATCTTTTACAACTTGTAAAGCTTTCAGTTTTTCAGACTATCCTACTCATAACATGCAGTTATTCCATAAAATAAAATGGATTCAACACTTGAAGTGAGACAAACTTTACATGGTAGGATTTGCATTTGGTTACTTAAACAAATTAGATCCTTGATTGAAATTCTAAGGAAAGCTATTACGTACTTTCAGGAAAATTTGAAAAAAAAAAATACTAAACGGTACGGAATTTTTAATGTAGACTCAATTAAATCACGGCTAGATTCCAATATAGGTATCCTACTCTTCGATAAAAAATCACGACAGCTGTTCCGTGCTTCTTTAAACACACAGTCTTTCCGATAAAGGGGATAAATTGAATTAAATCCACCCGGAGACAGGGCCGATCAGGAGCTTTCGGCACCCCGTCCAATACCGTCACTCCCCGATTCGAACATCGATTGGATTCCGCGCACGCGCACAAATCCCCTATTTCGACCACATCCCCAATCATTTCTGCGGTCTACGTAATTGAACCGTACTTCTAAGACGACCTCAATCCATCTTTCGCCTATTTATAACCCGAATCCTAAACGAACGGCGGAATCTTTGAATATACAATTCCTCGGCACGAACGTGCTAAACTGATCTGTTAACTCGACTCCTTCGAAACAGTTTTATAATTGCGAGGGAAGTAAATTTCCATCGCGCACCGGGTTTATATTGAGGCTGTAAAAGCTGCCGCGATGATTTGCATAACATCGCCTGAACATGAACTTTGCACGATTTTATGATCTATTATTTCCCTGCGAAGAAAACTTTACGACTCCATTTTTCTCGGAATTATCACGAAATGAATGCGGGAGGAGAGTGGTGAGTCATAAACGTGCTCGAGTACACGATGAAAGCCTAATAATGAGTCTAGAGTCACTTTATAATACATGGCAACGCGATTAGGGGCAATTCTTGGATTTATGAAGACGATTCCATACGGGTAATGGAAGCAGTAGGCAGAGTATGGAGCTTTTATAGTGAAGGTAATTCCGCATTTTTTATTATTGGCTTAAAACTTATACTCTTAGTTAATTTCCAAGCTTTGTACGTTGATTCACGCTGAATAACTATACAAACAGTATTTACGACTCGCAATGATAAACCAAGGTGTGTTGGTGAACCAGTAATTTCACAGAGGCATAATTGTATAATAATTTATGAGATCGCTTAAAGCTGATAGTTATACATCGATTTTTAAACTACTTAAGAGCTCTTTAATGTGCGAATTTTTATAGAAAATATGTGTAAAAATATCCTCCGAAATGATTAAATTTAAGAGGGAACGAGAGCACATGCTCAGAATAACAAGATTTGAAGAGAGCGTATCTGGAAGTAGCAGGCGAACAAAATTACACCCGCTACATTCTGGATCGGTTAAGTTCAGTAATGAGCTACGCTTGAGAAATGTTCTCGAGTCAGATATCGCTGAGGAATAAAACAGTCGCCTCTGACCGCATATAAATTCGTCCGCAAAAAAATAATTAAAGCAGGGACTCATTTAGAGGAAAGCAAAACCGCTTTTAAAAAAAAGAGCCACCTCGCATTTCAGTCCGCCTTGGTCGGAAGCAATGCTGCGGAAAGAACCGCTGCTGAAAATGCAGAAACGTGACGCGGAATGGACAAAAAGCGGTCTTTGGATTCATTTCCCGAAAAACAAAATTAAATTCGCGAGGAAAGATTAAGGTAGAGCTCAAGGGGTGTGTGTGTGCAATAACTCGGAGCAAATTAACGACTCTGGCTTTTTTTAGGTTAATTATGATTGTGCACGGAATAAGATGCTCTATATTAAAATTTCCTGTTTTTCACACAGTGTATATGTAAGTGGATGCGTAGCATACATAACAATATTCAACTCCTAAATGTAATTTTCCTATGAAATACTAGACAAAATACAAGAAAGCCATTAAACGATTTAATTTAAAACTAAATTATGGTCAACATGTAATTGTTAATATCTATATATTATGTCATATATGTAGTAAAAGGGTGTTTTAGTAGGACAGTGATCCATACTTTATTTTACGAATATGAATTGTCAAGAGGAAAGACTAAGCTTAGAGCTAAAAATGCTGATATCCTCACTCAGTTCAATTCGTTCATTGTCTTCCGCATTTTAAATCAGCGAAAAAACTTGACAACTCCAGTCTGACAACAGCACCAGAGACTTCTGCAGCGACACAAGAAACAAACGGAAAAGACGACCTGTTCCAGAAGCATTTAAAATCCGAAGTGAGATACAGCACCTTCCTCCCCTACCCACAGGAAGCCAAAGACAAGAAAACAAAAGGATGGAAAAGGTAACGCAGGGCGACAAAAAAGAATACGGACCATTTTTCCTTGCTCCATATACTACGACGCCACCCTTTGAGATACGGGGCTCTCACGCGAAGAGGTGGCCGCAGAAGACAATGGAGGCGTGAGAGATGAGTGGGCCGCCGTGATGGAGAGGAAGTGTTCGAATGGAAAGGGGAAAATTACAACCCCTGCCCGCCACTATTTACCCTGATAAGGCACCCTCTAGGACTCTTCTTTTTTCACCATCAACGTTTATATTTTCCATGGTGACGAAGAGTGTCTGTGGCGTCTAGACGAAGGGAAGAGCCGTCTCGAATCGAACAACTCCTAGACTCGAATACGTGCACTGCAAGCGTGCAATACTCCTTTTATTGCCGTTTAGTACACATTCCCCGGAGATTGGACTCGGTGGTACAAAGGGAATTTCAATCAACATTTATTGCGTTTTTCATCGCGGCATGCTAAGTCATTCCTTATCTGGTTGGCCGCTTAAGAGAGCCGGTACCTATTATTTATTCTTTGTTAGCATTGAAAAAGCTGATTTTTTATGAATAATTGCGGGACTTCGAATAAATACTCTTCTCGATCTCATAATAGTACGTTTCAAATGGGTAGTTGATTGTTTACCATTCTGTAAACAAACTCTTTCAAAATATATAATGCTCTGAAATGTCATTGCGATTTCAAGTACGACAATCCACTCTTAATCAATTCCCTCGTAATGAATCAAATTGAAGTGAGATAAAAAGGCAGTTTTGTGTAATTTACGTCTAAAAAAGTGATATCCTTGGAAAGTATACCCATGAGTAAAAGCACAAATAAAAGGAATGAATTGATCTTAGGAACGTGGATATTGTATATCACAACTGAAGTTCAAGGAGAAAATTTTTTTAAGGAAAGTTTACGAAAGAAATTTATCAAAGCTCTGCATAAACGTGCCGGTTGTCATTGGCACTATAAATGGGCCGTTTCTGTCACCATTTTCATTCAACCAAAATGTTTTCCTTCGAATCATCAACGCCCTTTCCATCAAACTGTAAACACTTCTTGGCTCTTCTCAGTTTATTCCCGAAACGATTTGGGATCTTTCCAAAACTCTCGCTCCGTCAAAAAAATCCTTCGTCAACTTCCATTCCGCGATAATTATCCTTCAATTACTCAGCTCTCCACGTGAGAGTCCAAATTAAACCTTTCGTCTCCTTCCATTTGAGAAAAAGGGACATAAATCGACGCGTTGACACTTTATTCTCATCTCCTTACGAACCGCATGCCGAATTCCTCTTACGTCAATTCCACGCGTTTACAATGCTCCCAAAATTGTACCCCTTATTCACCACTTTTTTATATGTTTATACCATCCTTAATTCATGTGAAATCTATCAGTATAATTTCCATTGACTATCCATATAAAATAGGCATAAATAATTCAAGTTCTAATTTACCTTGCTAGATCAACTATTTCTTCACAACCCCGCGGTCCATAAGCACCACATTGAGAGCCGCATTGAGTTAATTACTTTTTTGTATTTCGTGTTATACAGTGCATACTCAAGCAGACACTCGAGCCATTACCTTTTGAGTTATGTATCGAAACATCACTCGTAAGAGCAATACCAAATTATACTCTTGTGTAACGTAAACAAGTCCCCGCTTTGAAAAAAAGTAGCTGGAATGTTCTCTTGCATCAGAAACATTAATTCGCTTTCCTAACCATACTCTTCTGTATTCTTATCCTTTATCGAAAGATAAGTTCAAGGATGGTATTAATATTATTCAAACTTTGAGTCATACATTTGTATCTATTTTACTGCAATTTCAATCCTATCCTTATCATTAGTTAAAAAAGAATATGGAAGACTTCTGACATAAAATAATCCTTTCTTTGATCAC
The DNA here is from genome assembly GCA_020796165.1 of Pantala flavescens. Taxonomy (NCBI): domain Eukaryota; kingdom Metazoa; phylum Arthropoda; class Insecta; order Odonata; family Libellulidae; genus Pantala; species Pantala flavescens. The sequence goes on along the minus strand of CM036879.1, from coordinate 50,615,664 downwards.
CAAGACTATTCTTCGATAACCTTTTAAAATAAATCAAAACCAAAAAATTTAAATGAGACTGAAGGTGCCTCGTATCTCTGAATCTTAGAATATAAACTCGCCCGGAGGCTGAGTTGTAAAAAAATTCCCAACCGCTATTCAAAATGAGTAGCTGTTTCAGGAATGAAATTAACACCTCGTTAAACAGATGCGTAATTTGTGGGCGAGAAAGTAAGGAATGGAATCACAGGTTGAAAACGAATCGGCCCGAATTGGAGCGATAATCCTTCTCTACTATAACAGCGATCGTTAAAGAAGCAATGATTCTTGGGCAGGAAGTGATTCATTTTTGGGAAACTCGATCGTGAATCCACGACGGTTCGAATCGCTCTTTCGGATCGCAGGAGAAAAAATTCACGCCCCGAACTTAGAGATGGAGAAGGGGTTTTTAACGGAGCGCCTCTGGGGTCTAAAACGCCAAAGGAAACCAAATCTACAGAAGCGATGGATGTGTGGAATATCTGGCATTTCCTCTCCTACATCTCGTTAGGAAATCGACGATTGAAAGGCGGAAAATGAAAGAGAAGATTTGGATTTGACTTCTTTCTTTTTTCCCTCGAGCGATTTAAGAGTGCCACGGGTGATGAAAAAACACGAGAGGGAGAGATATAAATGGAACGCTAAGTGGTCCATTCGAGAGATTCGTAATGATGCGGAGGAGAGGGAGAGCGAGAAAAATGGACGGAAATTTCGAGAGTTTACGCCGCGCGCGCTTTAAAATTCGTAATTGCGTTTCCGTGAGAATGATATCCTGCTCGCGAAAGTTTATTTTTGCGGCTCTTCCAAAAGATGTTAAGCTGACGAGAGGGATAACGGACTGTTGACGGAAATTTCCTGAAATTTAGAACCTCCATGATTTATAGTTACTTTATTATCCACGCAAATAGAAGCATTGAATCTAAAAGTAATCTACTAGGGGCGTAATCTATTCCATAGAACAAATTATACACAAATAATTAAGCCTATAATATGTTTTACACCTTAAAATTTCAAGGGATACTAAAAAGGATAAAAGATGATTAGGATATTCAACAGCCGTTGAGAGAGTACAGATGAGAACATGCGCTACTACATCCAATTTCCACGCCGCATCGAGAGTAAAAATCAATCCTCCTTAAAGAATATACGCAAAAAACTTAAGAACTGGTCCCGTTAAAGAAGCAAATCGTTATTTAATCGCTGCGGAGTAAAACCACAACGAGGAGGTTACCGAAAATCATATCCGGCTGCCGACCGCCCTCAAAAAGGTAAACATCGTGGAAAAAACATTTGAAGATCGGTCGATTCGTGACCAGATCATCGCTAAGGTGATCATCCGAACGTAAAAAGAAACTAAATCTACGATCTACTGATCCGTTCATTCGAAAGAGATTAAAAAAACAAAACGTGGAAGGGGAAAAAAACCGGTCGCTTTCATCGGCGCGAATTTCCCCGTAAAAATTCTCGTAATAAATGGATAATTTATGGCGGCCATAAATTTCCCCGGAACCGAAATCAAACATGGCCCCCGAGCGCAGGCATTTAGAAAGGAATAGCGGAGACAGATTCTTTAGGGAGATTTCACGAAACCTTTAAATCAAAACATCTAGGAAAAGGAAAAAAAATATTTTAAAGAGCTTAAGAGTTAAACGACCACTCGGTTAGTGGCGAAGGAAGGATCGCGTTGCGAGATAAAGGAATGGTATGATATGGAAAAAGGGATGTTTGGAATGATTAGCGGCGAGAAGAAAAGAAGGATGTGGGTACGGGTGGGCGACGGAGTGGACAAATGGCTCAGGTGAAGATGAGTGATACGCTGGAGACCTCGCTGACGAAAGGAAAATGGTTGCCAAGGGAAGAGGATGGCAGATGAAGAAGAGAGGTGCTCAGTAAAGAAAATGCGAAAGAAGAAGGAAGGAAAAACTAAATCCCAGCGTAAGAGACAAGATAAAATTGTGAAACTATAAAACGTTAAAAATATCAGAAATAACCACTATACGGAACGGAACAGTTGTTCAAATGGATACACGATAATTGAGATCTGTTTTTACAATATAATTCCAAACATTTAGAATAAGAAAGCGATCATAATTGATTATGATTAAATTTTACCGTTGTAATGAACGCCATAAACAAAATCGTGTATTTAACACCGGATGGAACCTTTCATATCATTACTATGGGTACGTAAATAAGTCCATACATATAAGATGAAAGAGGAAGTCAATAAAAGCTCATTTATAAAATTTCTTTGAAGTCGTTACTCTCGTTTACGTAAATAAATCGATATAAATGAAATGGTGAAGAGAATCGGCATAATTTCGTTGGCGTTCCAAAAATAAATGAAAAGCAGGAGGGAAAAGATGACATCCTCGAATCCTAATTGATTGCTCAGTCGAGTTATGATAGCTGAGCGACCATTACCCTCAGGGCTTTGCACCGATTAACCCAGAATTCCATGCGATGATATTAATGCCGATTCCCTTCCTGATCTACTAGGCGTCCAAATGGGTTCAGGAAATGCTAAATAGCGCATTTATCCTCGAGTATATTTGCGATTAGAGCCTTGGGATGCAAATCAGTTTATTTCAAAACACGTTATCTTTCTCTAGCGAGGATGGATATAACAGTAGAATAGATATTAATCATTTTTTACCTTTAAATCCTATTTTTAATCGATGACACGCCCAATTTTACGAAATAAAATCTTCTGTAGCTACGAGATAAAGGGAGGAATAATTGCTTTTCAAACATTATTATTTAACAAATATTTTCTTCGATTAGCTAGTTAATAACGCCTTCTTTTCATATGAGAGTTGAGATATCAATCACTCTTTATAAAAGACTTCATTGGCGGTATCAATAAAGCTTCATTGCCAACATTAAATCCACCATAAAGATATTCCATCGGAGCTTAAAGCACTCATTTGAAAAACATTAAGCGATAAGTCGATGGTATTCATCGAATCGATTTATCACCACCGACGCGAACTACATTTTATATCCGACCAGATGCTATTACCATCCGCGGTGTAAAATACACACAGCCCCCACTTTGATTCGTATCGTATAAAGTATGCACATACATCGGGCCGTTGAAGTTTTAATTTCCACGAGCCGCTGCTGAATGATAGGCTCTTATCCAAAACGTGTCGAATCGCTTCGATACGAGAACAATGGGCACGTTCCACCGCGAGCTGAAAAATCACCGCAGACGCGGGGGGGTGTGGGGGAGTTCACTTCCGTTCCCTCCGGCAGAAGGCGCCACCCGTGAAAAATGCGAAGCTAAAAGGAGAAAATGGCGACATAGGAGACGAACGCGTGAAAAATCACTTCATCCACCCGAATCATCCTCGCCTCCAGAGACACGGCGTTGTAAATCGGAGAGCAGATTGCCATCTGTGGAGTCTGCGAATGAGTGCGATGAAGAGGACGTTTCTCATTCCTTCAACATCCATTTTGTGCGAGTACCTGAGGTTTAACGCCCTCTGTAGACCATGGTAGAACCCTGTCAATCGACCTGCCCACTGATAAACAGGAGGTTTTTAGGTCGCGATGGTATTATTGCCCTCAGGGATAGGGAAGGATACTACAGAGGGTTTACCACTCTTTCGTATTAGGATTCTTCGGAGAACCTACATTTACACCTTCTTAAACGTTTGGAGGCCTATCCATTTAAAACGAATGATCAACCCTCTCCACCCGAAATTTTAGCTTACGAATGACATCTCGACCCAATGTATATAAATCGCTATAATATTTCTCGATTGACAAAAGGCATTATTTTTCCAGTTCCACTCCTTACACAATTTCTCTCGGTTATTTTTTTAAAAAAAGCTTCATGAGCTGCAAGAACAACTTAAGAGATTTTAAATGACTGTAAGATTTGTTTGACTGACTATGAAAAGTGTAACCCTAAAGGTTTGAAAATTACTAGTCATCAGGGATATTCAGCAATAGTTCCAATTGTAACATCCACTAATGAGCTAAAAATTCAATCGTACGAGAGAAAAAGGTACATTTTTGTATGACCCCCGAGGGTTTCTATGTCTTTTAGAAAAACAAGGCTTTTGGTTCCAATAACGAGGAAACTCATTTTTACTTCAGAACGACTTATTGTTCGAGACTTCGGTAACAGAACAGCCTGAAGGAAAGAGGTATAGAGATAGTCACTAGAAGGAAAAAGGGACGGTCATCTTGCGGGAGGTGATAGAATACCCTCAAGAATGAGAAAATTGCTTCCTATACCTCATTCCTAAAAAAAATAGACGAGATAAAATCAAAAAATGTCGTTGCTAAAGTTCAGAATTAAGTTTTGAACCTTAAGCCATCTTAAAATAAATCAGCAAACTTAAGAGCGAACGACAGCTGAATCATTTTCCCTGATTTTTAAGGGATCGCTTCAAATCTTAAAACCCTGACTCGGATCCTTTCCCTTTCCCACTCTATGAGAGGGTTAATATCCTAAGGATGTTCCCGTGGCAACGTCATTCATCTCTTATCCTTGCGTCCACGTATCCATCAGTCTCAAACCCTCGGTGAATTTTCCGCTACCTGGACGGTAGCTTATCTCCCCATTCCTCCAGCATAGCCTCATATAGTCCTCCTTATCTCGCATCGGACGAACTGCGGTTAATAATAGACGCGTCTCGTCGTCATATTCTGCTGCCGATTAATATTTGTCGTCTCCCCTTTGTCTATGGCGGCGGCGGAAGCGATGCCACTACCGCATCCTTTGAAGATGACGCACGTCCCTTATAAGGCGGAGGCATTTGAGGCCTCGGATTCCACGGAAAGAAGAGGTTCGAGCGCCTATTGGCTCATCGAACCAGACTCCGATTGGAATTCTAAATTGATCCCATTAATTAAATCTAAAAAAAAGAAAGATCGGTGGAGCTTTGATTGATCAAAACCGGCAATTAAAGGAAGTAATGATTTAAAAGACTGCTGAGGATAATTGTTTCCGTTTTTATGGCTTCTGGATGTTGATGGAACTTAGAAAAAGTTTCTACGTAAGTGGTTCAATTTGTTTTTCCAATCGATTTTATTTATAGAGTTGTAAGCTCTTTTATGCTGAGTATTAAACTTAACTTTGTTTCCTTGGATACGTATTAAAAGCATTGTAATGTTGCTTGACTTGGTTAAACACATTGAAAATAAATCTTTATTTTCCTATTGAACCAACATTTATTTTAGGGATTACTTCGAACACAAATATTTAGACACATCCATATTAAAGAGATGGATGCTGATATGATTTATTGTAGTGTAAAGTCCTTTAAACTAAGAAGTAAAAAAGACAGCACAGCTAAGATTTGGTTCATCTAACATTTGGTCCATTTCTACAGAATCTACTTCTATTAGATTCCCAAAAAAACTCGCCCTTATTAAAAGCACATTAATGACAAAAGGAGGCCGAAAGCTTAGGGAAACATAAAAAGAAGAAGAGGGTCATCCGTGACGCGAATTCCTTCCGGGAACGTTTGGCGGAACGATGAAGAAAGATTGACTTAATTCCTTTGCTAGGACACCGTTTCCAGTGCTGAATAATAGGGCATCTCCCCTGTTTATCCATTCCAACCCCAGTTCGATGGACCGCCTTCTCAATATTCCTTTCCCCATTTAACCCCATTGTCCCTCTGGGCACCCCATTGTCTCCAATGGGAACCCCCTTCGCATAAAACACCCACACGAGTTACATCCTCACCTCCGAAAGAACCCTACGGAGAGATAGCGCTCTCCAAAACGGCACAGTGCCAAGTACCTGCTCCTTGTTTCGCTTCCACGATAAAAAAGTCCGGTAAATAAAGTCTCTCGTTATTGGAGTTCCATTGAATTTAAATTCGGCAGAGAGGGTGTTTGCGAGGCGACGTTTCAGACAATGATGAATACGTGCAAAGGTCGCCTGGTTACGCATTCCGAAAAAAATAAATACGAAGGTCACATTGTTTCAGTGGAGATGCAGAGGAGGATCGGAATGAATCGCGTTAATTGGAGTTCTCCTTTAAGAGGCGTCACTCGCTGAGAAAGCTTTTTTATGTAATAAAGAACGGAGGAAATGTTTCTTTTTATCCTTATGTAACTGAAATAGTACATAATGTATATTGCATAAATGAACTTTGTTGGTTACGTATGATTTTTTTTTCAAAATCGATAAAATAGAAAATTAACGTTAGAATAGAAAGGTGAGTTATGAAGAAAGACTTGCGTATTTGTAGTAACTTTACATTGAAGTTAGAATATCAATAAATTTTTTAACTGATAATTTTAATTAAAAGTGTTTCCTTTAGCTAATACACTTAAAACGGTTAAATAAAAATTAAGGGCATTTACTCATTCAACCTATTAATATTCATGAAAATACGAATAGAAGAAAACGAGTATTAGAAATCATGAATCTCATCTCCAATCATTCTCACCGAAACAACCCCTTGATTGCTCTACCACTCACTCCTTAATTGCAATCGCTGTATAATTAGATTTGATAAAAATTCTACCCTTTGCTATCTTCCGAACACATTCTCACGGTTGGATTGACCTCTTTGAGAACAGCATCGGATGTAAATCATTAACATCAACAACCCGAACTGACATATGCGATGCTAAGAGCTAATAATTGAGGAAAAATAACCAATCAACCTTTTAAAAGGCTACCGACAAATAGCTATAATAACACGCAGATTATTTCAAGGAGAAGAAGACTGCGATTAAGAATTAACTGTTCACCTATGTTGCCATACAGGCTCTCATCATTTTCAAAACTACGAGGAAAAAAGCTAAAGCTATGTTAGTTCTTAGAAACGGTATGATGATACAGTCAGGTTACCAATTACATTTTTTAGACTTTAATCAAATTTCATTAAAACTAGATAGGATCGTTCCTTCCTTCTGAAAACCTAGTCTCTTTGAGTATGGCAAAGGCTATCTAAGGATAGTTTCTCACAGCACTCCTATTTTCCATCCAAAAAACAGGTGATGAGTTGTGGATTGGAGGGGTACAAAGTAGCAAGGTGATGAGACAAGAGCTGGATGGCCTTATATAGGACGAGGAATAGGTCAATGCAGGACAGTAAGATCGTTAAAAGAAGCATGGCTACCGTGGGGACAGCTCTCCGGAGGTTACATGCAGACGGGAATCGAAGTGGAGGCAGCTGGGTTGTTGGGAGATCAGATTAAAAGGCATCTCTGGTTGTGTGGGGGCGCTTGAGTGCTAAAAAGAGAGATGTATCCCATACTACGCATCTACTTTGCTCACTGAGCAAACGAGCTTGTAGAGAAAGGGTCGTGTTTTCTAAGAAGAAGAGATCCTGTGTAGAATCTCCTCCTGGAAATGAAACAACATCCGCTTCACTCCAACTCTCGGGATATTCATGTTCTAAACTCCATCCTCATTTAGCGGAAATATCTAATTCTAACCACATGTAATCCTCACGTGGCTCAGAGACTGGTATATGAGAATTATTTTATCTTTTGCCAGCAAAAAGTACGTGGATATAATACCATTTAAACCTTACAATTTCACAAAAGTTTAATTTGGCTAACGAAAACAAAAGTTTGACATTCAAAAATCTAAAAGTAAGAAGAAAATTTTGTGAATGGTATCTGGAAATACTAACGGCATTCATTACTTTAAACACACTGCGACAACATAACTCTTCAGAGGTAGGGAAAGCGGTAATTCTGACTGAATCTGAATGTGTTTGCGGTTTCATGCGGTTGTTTGCATCTCGAACCTCTTTCTACCCCTAGGGAGCATAATTTTATGCTTCCAGATACGCTGGAGCGAGTCCTTCTGCAGAAAGCATTTAATCGTGCAGACTAGAAGTCACCCCATGGGGAGACGAATCTTAACAGCAGGAATGGTTGCTGATGCCACTGGTTCTCTCCCCGTGGGGAGCCTTTGGCTTGGCGCCATCCGCAGATTCCTGCTTCGTAATTGAGAGAAGCATCGCCAATTGCCCATTGGTACTGCGGAGGACCGCGGGCGGAGCTCGAGCACCCAATCCAAAGGGGTAAAAATGAAACGTTGTCAATATGAATACTCTGCTAAATATTGGTAGGGGACGTGTTTGACCAATAAAACATGACAATCATCGGTTTACGACTCTCGGAAATCGAGGATAATTCGTGTCCTCGCCGGAGATTTCAACGGTAAAGAAGTTGTCTTTTTACAAAAGTGCTACTGCTGGACTGTCTTTATTAGTTATTTAACCTTACACTGATAATGATTAACGTTCGTCATGTAAAATTTAATGTCAGATTCAAATGAAGTTTAAATTATAAAATTATTACATTTATACTGACCATCGAGTATATACCTTTAATGAGCTTCGTTGAAAAGTAACGTAGAGTATTTAGTAAAAAGTTATGTAATCAATCTATACTTATACCCAAACTTGGTTATACTCTATTTTATTAAAAGTTAGTACTGCTGAGGATGATATTCTTGAATTGCATAAACAGGGCTCTAAGTTACTCTTAAAGATTAAAATCAACATCTTCCTCCGAACTAAACCTCTACGTCACATTCAAAAAACATTAAAATCCGATCTTATTCGATAAGCAAGGATGTGCAAACAAGGGGACACACCCTAATGGAGAAAAAACTGCCAAAGATTGCGGGAGGAGGAGCTCCGATGACGGGGCATAGGTGTCTTTTTTAAACCTCGGAAACAACGACCTCTGAAGAGAAATGTTTATGCGGGATGGAGGGGCACCCTGCCGGCTGTGCAGATCTGCAGCTCCCCCGCGGGGCGGATGTGTCGCTGCGGGGAATAATCCTCGAGAAGTGCGGATGAGAGGGAGGTACTGGACCACACGCCTCCCGGGGCAAGAAAAAGACGACGACAAGGCGTAATGGATACCGAGTTCTCCCCGCATCCACCCCTTTACATCTTCAAGTAGCTGCCGAGGCGCCGTCCCGGTATTTCGAAGCGAACAACAAAACACGGAACGCTTCCGGGACTTTCTCACGCCCCACGTGAGAAATACTCGTTCGCTTAATTTACGACTCGATAAAACCCCAACGTCTTCCACCATCGGCACTTGATCGATACTTGCAGATTTATTCCGTCCCTCCGAGTTTCGTGGACCAAAATATATGGATGTCTGGACGTTATAAACAAGGATAAAAAACCGGCGGTGATGTGCCGAAGAGCCGTCTATAGCATATTGATGCGCTCGTCTCGAAGATGTAAAAATGCTGTAACTTTGTGCTCGTGAAATAAGCTTGTGTTTTTTTTTGCTCATCACGAGCCGTTTCTCACGCTTTCGGCACCGCCAATGGGATCGTGTAATCGCAATGATTCGGAGGTTTGGTGGGTCAGCAGATGGTATCGATGAAACAAAGCATTTTATAGCAACGCACTCGTAATTAAAGTCCCTAAATTTAAGAGCCGATAAGGTTTGAAGTTATTTCCACGTAGGACCAACCGGTTTATCTAAAAAACGATCTTAAAATATAAAGAATAGGTTAAATGTTTTAAGGAGACTCCTATTCATTCATTTACATTACAAATTAGGGTATTTAAACTTCCATAAAATCTAGTAATGATTCTTCTAGCTTCTTTCTACTAATATTGAACATCAATGATTAATTTATATTATAAACACTTATTTCTACGTGAATCTCCAATCTATCTAAATGTCTAAGTCGTTTAAATGTTTGAATGTTAATAAAAATGTACACTCCGAGAGTTCAAATGGATACTTGTGAAATCATTATAAATAATTATCAATGTCTCATTCGACTTGGAGTGATTGCTTCGTTGTTTCAAATTTATACACAAAGGAAACAAGCTACTGTGAACGGAAACTTCCCTTACGCGAAGCAAGCGCAGAAATGAGAAAACTCTCTCAGTAAAACGGTAAACGTCCGTTATCTGTTTTCTTCCGCACATGTACTTTAAAAAGCCTCCCCGCTTCTGCCAAACAGTCCTTAAGCGTTTTCCAATGGAAAGATTGAGAGATCTCGAAACGAACGCAAACCAGCGGAGAAAACGTATGGAAGTGCGTGCGAAGGTGCAAATGAAGACGAGGAGGATGGAGTGGAAAGGTTGAAGAGAATGACCCCTCAGCGAGAGACAAGCCACCCATGGGAATAGAACAAGTCCTCGGGGGCAGAGGTCGACTAAGGACCGTTCAGGAATTGAGGAGATAATTTCTCCAATAGCGGAGTGGAATTTTCAGAGAGGACTTAAAGCACGTTTAAAACCATAGATATCCGTAAGTACCAGCCAAGAGTTCAAACATCTGCATCTTTAACAGTAGCCATAGCGAACCTCTGAAGCAGACACGAGGCGTATATGACCAAATAGGGAATACTGAAGTCTGCAATTTATTTTAACTTCGTAAGTAGGCGTTGTAATGGAAATTGTAATAAATATATATATAGAAAACAAATTTTCAATTTATTAATATGATAGAGCAGTATATACATATTGATTTTAAATGGTGAATATTAATAGCGCACTGATGATTCCCCTTTTTCCAGAGAGTTAAAAAAATTAATCCAATGGAGTTTATTCTTTTTAAATTTAAGTATGAGAATGGAACAAAATCGCCTTTAAGAATCACTCTCAAGCTTTCTGTTTAAGCTCTTAATCCTTTACACGTGTTAATCACTTACGTTGTTATGTGATGAATTCAAAATCTCAAGGATGAGAGCTATTATGAAGGAATGATTAAAAACAAATTTTGATGAAAATCGCTCATAAAATATAAAAGCATTGCCTTTGTCATAAAGGATTACCTGAGAAGAGGATGGAAATTATCGCATTTAAAATTAAAAACTAATTACCTAGATGATGCTCTGATATTGCTTAAATTGCTCCATGAAATGCGAGAGGGAATATCCTCATTTGAGCTAAGCTACTGTAAAATCGTTAAATCTTTGCCATACGGACATTAAATCTACATTTCAAATTTTTTAAATCCATCGTTTATAATGTTATGATGGCCCTCAATTAATATATAATAATTCGCAATCAAGGTTAATTAATTATTTGAATTGCATTCTACAGCCGTATCTAATGTCTTCCTTCCTCAAAAGGATATTCGTCATAAAATCCCTTTGATATCTTTAACAATACTATCCAATGAAATACCTCTTCTGCCTTTTTCACCGAATAGAAGTTTCGTAAAAAGGTCTACAGAAATATCATGAGATATTGTATTCAACGACACTGGAATCGGCTTGACCAAAAGACTAACTATACTGTTATTTTTATTGGAAACGGAAACGTTTCATCTGATTTACTGCCATAGATTATTAATCCTTTCTCTGATAGGAAACAAGTACCTTTTTTAGATTTTCTTTGAGTTAAGTTTATATTATCTCGCTACTTTACGATACGAAATTACGGGGCTCGGACTTGCTGTATCAATATATTGTCAGCGGTTGCGTGATTTCACGCATCTTTGTCAAAAAGGATTGAGTAGATATAGCTTTCGACATCAAAGAAGAATTTTACAGCTTGGGGACTTGGCGATAACAGTTGCAAATGAATGAGAACGCAACCCGCACGTCTCACATTCATACTTTCCCTAAGGTCGTAATAAATATATCTAATCGCCATAAAAATATACATAGTATAAAAGAACTTTATATACAACATAAAACTCATTTATCAACTTCAAAGCCTGACGATTCTCAGTAATTAATGGATAACCATTGATTGGCTAATTGATTTCCAAACACCTTTCATATTCCGAATAAATAAAATAAAATTTCCCCATATCTATATATATATATATATAATGACAACCCCATAAATTTATTTATAGCTGGGTCAGTTCCATAAAATCCCATCTACTATCGAACCAATTCGAATCGGGGTGGATAGATTTCCCACCCGTCTATCCAGGTGTCCGAGCCCATAAGCGTGAAGCTATAAATCCACCATTTTCATTTCATCCATCGAAGAAGATGATGACTCAAATCAAAACTTCCGACCGCAAACATTTCGGAAACAAGCACCGAATGTGTCCAGATGAGAATCGTTGGGCTGAGGGAAAAACTTTTCCTGGACATTCAAGCGTGAATCAGCCTCTTTCCCAGGAAAGACAGGAAACCACTAAAAGGTAAGAGGGTTTACTCATCCATTCGCCTATTCCCTTCTGAGGGAGCCCGTAAAACTCCCATCCCTCAATGGGATCAGATATGAGTGCGTGAGCGTATTCGGGTGGAGGGAACTTTGCATGCGTGCACGGTGCGTGCCCTCGAGTGCGCATGCGTGACAAAGGGAAAAAAGCGCGTCTTATAACGCTCCCTTCACCCCCACTTGTGCTCTCGGATCTGCCGGCAGGTGGAGTCAGCTCCTTCGGATGCTGCAGGTGGGAGGAGACGAGGGATTTTGGTGAAATCTTTTGGCGGAGTCGGCCACCCGTACGTCTTACGCCGATTAAACTGTTATAAAGGGGGGCTATAATTTGTTGTCCCGAGTTATTTGAGGTATCGTAGTGCGCCTATCTATATTCATATGCCCTTTGGGAGCGGCTGATTGAAATTTCCATGGGGACTTCTCTTTTACGGCGATTCTGTTTGATTGCCTCCGTTTAAGGACTTAGGATATAATTGTAGGAGGCGCGTTCGTTGGAGGCTCTCTTTTTATACGCTCGTTGGCGTTTTAATCTGAGGAAATCCACACTTTCGATGTGCTTCGGAAGCGTGTGTTTTCACCACGCGTACGAGTAAACTCTCGCTTTCTTGATTGAGTGCCTTCGCCGTGAAATAATAAAAGAACTATTACACAAATTATTTCCTTAATTCTTCATTAACTTTTCCATAATAAGCACTCGATTACCTTATTTAATATCTCATTTCTTAATATATATGATTGTAGTCTCTTAGAAGAATATTTTATTAATAATATATACTTCTTTTTTCCTATACTCGTTAAATTCACCAAGTTAAAATGTTCTGAAACTAATTTTAATTTCAAAAGAGAATAAGAAACCATGCGTCTATATAAGAAAGGAAGGTAATCCATAAATTAGCAGATACATATACGGATTGACCATGCTGAGAAAAAATCAAAGAAAAATTAGAAGAATGAATTCTGAAAACTAATCCCTCGAAAAACCACGAGCACTAATTAAAAATCGCTAATTTAGCCATTAAACTCGGCACAAATGCAAGTCGAGGCGAAAGATACACATCTCGAACATCATTAAAGCTTTAATTATTGCAATTAATATCAATTTACCGCGCGATTATATTCCCTTCCTCATATCGGCACAAAAGTAATGAAGGTGATGCTTCCGAGACATGCATCCCGCATCCAACTCCCGACCCTCGGCGGGATGCCATTAAAGGAGTCAGCGGCAGCCGAATACGTCGCTAATGAGTGGGGAAAAACGACAATGATCGCACCTTAAGGGGAAACAATGGGGTGTAGATAGCCGAGAACCTTGGCTGATACCGCTGTTCCCATCGAAATTCTACCGATGTCCGACGCGTTGGAAGTCTCGGCAGACTCGGCCGCACCTGCCGGGAAGAACGACCCGCCGAGAAGGGATCTCGAAACCTTCCTCGGGTGGACGTGAGGACACCGGTGGCGTAGGAGTGGACAAGTCGCGGTTGTCGTAAGGGCGAGTGGGAGGAATCGAATGCGAGAAAGGTCTGGAGACAAAAGACCCGTGTAGCACACATTACAGCCGCCAAATTTTTCGGGGCCTAGACAGCTGCCTTGTGGCACTCGTGGGATCGAACGCCGCTGTCGTGCTTTTCTGCCGTGTAAAGCAAAATGAGAGGTATGAGATACCAATCGGTGAGCGGACACGTTATCGCGTTGTAATTTGAGCCACGGGAGGTAAATGGCTCCCTCAGTGGGCGAGTCCTCTTTAACCTGCGTGCGAGATTCTTCCGAAGCGGGGGCGGACGCGGATATGACGATGTTTTATTGCGGCGCAAGGGCTTAATGCATATGCGAGTTTGCATCCAGTGCCGAAGTGTTGGGAATAATAATTGCGATATCGATTGCAAACATAATGCAATGAGACTGCTAAAGGATACTTCTGGTCTCAGGACCGATGAGGAATATTTCTAAATTTAAACTCTTCGAAAGAAAGTCGCGGTGAATCATGAATTTCAACGTTGCAAATTATTTTGGTTTTAATCTTGATGCTCTTTTAAATATTTCTAAACTGCTTCATGAATTTATTTGTTTGAACAAGGTGAAATGTAATTGGAGAATATCCTTGGTAATTCTTGAAACAAATAAAGAATTGACATTTTTGATTTTTGGAATGTGAACTTAAAATACTTTGCACCTTCTTATTCCAATTCAAACATTAGTTAAATTTGAATTTGATGATTAAGTTCATCAAAATATTTTGTAGTGTAGAAGTAATGTAAAATTATTCCTTCAACTACTTCATTATAGCCTATAAACGGCTAAACTTTTATGCATGTTCAAACATTCATCGATACATATCCATCACAGGCAGATATAAATAGTTATCTGTTCCATCCAAACGTGATAAAAACACTAAAGCAAATAATTTTGCAAATCACCCTTTGTTCGTCATTATGGTAGAGGGAGTTTCCTCCTCTCATTTGACAAATTCGCGATAAAATTAGGCTGGAAAATTAAACGGGGCGTGTGTATTCAGCACTAGAAAATTGAATCAATTGTTCCTCATTCAAAATACTTCTCCCATCACATTTCCGTGAAATACGTCCGCAGACGCGAGCATAATGGTGAGGAAAAATCACTCTCCGAACCCGCACGTCCCGAGCGCCACCCACCTCGTCAAATTCATAAACTTAAAGCCGCCATCAAGTTCGCGAGTTAAAAACCTCAGGAACATATTTCACACCCACAGTCCATCCTCCGCGATGCATTGCCATCCCAAGAGAGAGCTAAACAAACAGAAAAATAAAAGGGGACAATGGGTGTGAAAGGAAGGCACAAATGCGTTTCCGGAATCGTCCAATTTCGTCGGGGGCAAACCGCCATGATTTAAAAGTGTTTCTGAAACCCCTTTTCCCGCAAAGACCACTAACGAGATCGCCTAAAACGCGCGGTTTTAAGAGTGTCGCTCCTAAAAGTATACGCGGTTTTGGAAGGGGAAGAAAGGTCCAAATATCCGGCGACACCCCCAAATATTTTTCTAACGTAATTGCTGCGATGCGTAGGAAGTAGAATGAACAAAAAAATACCAAAAAATAGTGCGACAATTTCGTCCCGAATGAAAGAATAAAAAGGGCAAGAGATGCGATAACTAAGAACGGATGCAAAATAGGGGAATAAAAAATACGAGATTGCGGAGGACGTGGTGTTGTGCTGCGGGGGAAGGACATGGACGTGGGCGAGGGGAGGGTGCACGGAATCGTTGGATAAAATACAAGGCAACACGAGGGCTGCCAACGGAAATCTGTAATGAAAACTCGGGTTCCCGAGGGGAGCAGCACCCCACCCAACACAAGAGGGCGGACGAACCCCGGCTACCCTATATATATATATATATATATATATATATATATATATATATATATATATATATATATATATATATATATCGAAAAAGAAGGGTTGTTCTACGTGGAGAAACTGCTTCTGTGGGAAGCACAAGGGCGATAAAAACAAACTGAAGGTAGGGAAGTGTAGCATCAAACAGAGTATTTCTCATTCCTTCGTAAACGGTTGCTATTTAAAGTGATAGATCGTGATCATGTTTGAAGATCCAATGCGCCCGATGCTTAGTAATTGATTAAGTACATATAGAACGCGCTGACTTCTTGATTTAAGAATAATAAACAAATTCACCTGTATTTATGCAGAAAATTTTAATTTGAATTTCATAAGAAATTAACATTCCTTATCCAAATTTTATTCAGAAGCACATACGCTTCTCATCTTATAATTCTTTATACTGTAAATGAACGACTTAATGTATATTCATATTCTCATTGAAATGCTCTGTTTTGCATACTTTTAACTCCCGAAATTATGATTAAAATTTTTATTCTTTCCTAAAATATGTTAATATTTCATTCTCATAAGTTTCTCTAACATATTCAGCATCTTAATTGCCTTTATATGCTAATATTACTTTTAAATAATCCATACAATTCAAAGAAAGATCCAATAGCCCCGAATCTACCATTCAAATTGATAAACATATAAATAATCAAGCTAAACTATACAGATCGCGTACTGAAATTTCATATCGAAGCTGTTTCTATGGAAATGTCTATAAAGACTCCCCATAAAAGATTCTATTCAGTAAAAACGTGCGAGAGAATCCAAAGATTCTAGTACTTTAACTTTTGCCTCCTTGTATTTCGTAATATATTCCGATTAAAATAATTTGTGTAAGACTTTGGAAGGAAAGACAATGTTTTTCTTAGCTATAATGGTTATTTTCTTCTCCTTGTTCCATTGCTAAAATATGTTGAAGAACCTGAAACGCAAGCGGTGGCATTCACCGGAGACTTGGCTCTTTCCGTAAGGGCTGACCCCTTCGACATCCCCCACAAACACGATCCGCCGCAAACCTACCTCGGCCAACTCGGGCGAAAATCAAGATTGCGTCTGTCTATGGGTGAAGGATTGAATCGTTCGTTGGGCGCCTCCATAATGTGATTTGCATATTGCTGTTTGTTATTTCCACCTGTCGCCATTCTTTAAAAAATTCTGCGCATTCGATGTGGGCACGGAATAAGTCCTTCGTTCAAGATATTGAGATGAATTCGTGACTATCCTGACAGAGGAAGATGGATACATCTTCATTATGATGGCGTATCAATAATGAGTTACTTAATTCTTGTATACATATTGCATTAGGTGTTTTACTCTGTCGATTCTCTTAGAAATTACTTATGCAATTTGAATTATCAGAATTGAGGCTTTGAGAATTGCTGGATTGAATGTTAACATTTTACAAATTCATAATGTGTTAAATAACATCAAGAAACATTACAGGCAACTCTTCTATAAAAAAAGAACAGTCAAGGATTGAAAAACGATCATAAAATCATTATCTGAAGCTGAGGATAATGGTTTCAATCTAGCAATTAACCAACTAACAAACCTTTAAGTTCAACATACGCCTCAGCAATTTCCCTTAACTAACATCGGTAATTTCAATCTAAACAAAGGAGAATGAGTGAATGGTACAACACTTAAACGAAGCATTACAAACATGCCTTCGGAGACATCACTTAAAGAAGTAGGGTACCCTCATACAATACCAAATTGTAAAACAAATAGCTCTTTGACGTCCTTATGAGACCTATTCATTGGCCTCTACTAAGCGATGGAATTTTTATGACCGTAGAAACCTATCTCAAACACAATGGGGGATGTATAATCGACCTCGAACAAATAAAGACTGACGTCCGAATCCTGTGAATATCCCCACACTCCGATGCCAATGCGCGCGCCCTCTCATGTTATGCTAAGTCCGCTGCAAGCAGTGACACGCTATTAATCAACCGGCCCTCAGAATTAAGAAGGCACGTCATAAAGCCCGATGAACCGAACATCAAACAGCCAATTTCTTACACGACCTTTCCTCGATTTTTCACGAAGCTTTTCTCTCCGCCATAAGTGCCTCGAGAAGAAAAAAAGGCGAATTTGCCACCCCTTTCTCTCTTATCCTGCGTGGACGTCAAATCTAAGAATACCACCTTAGCAACATTAATCCTTTGTGGCCTAAGTCGCCTCGTCTCACACCCTCCGACTAACATCATCCATCTCCCTTGTCTTCCTCTTTCATTCTTGCTTTCTCCCTCGGCATCATTACTGCCGTAATCATTCTTCCCCTCCCACGGAAAATATTTAGATCTGCTCCCACAAGAGAGAGAGTTGTATTATTTTTCCGATGTAATAAATGCCGTTTGGTCCACGATCTTCCGAAGGCACCGAACTGATCGAGAGAGATTTTAATTCGCTCGAGGTTGCTTTAATCTGTGTAGCGATCGGCGCTGAAAAGGGGCGGGTTTGCGGAGGTGTTTTTATCAGCTCAATCGTGCTTATGGTTGAGTGGTGGAAGGCTCTTGCGGGTATATTTTGCGTGGATTCTGTGATAAAGCATGAAATCGATAAATGGAGAAATTCCTAGCTCTTTTCCGAGCAGAAATCAGATCTTGTAAGTTTGAACGGAAGATAGAAAACCAGGAATCAAAGGATTATGAAAGGCACTATTTCATCCCGAGCCGAGTGAGAAAAAAGATGAAAGATACTGCTACTTGTAAACTTTGCTTCGATTTTAAGTTCAGAATTAAAAACATCACTTAAATCACGGTGAAAATATTCTAATATTACAGCTTATACAATCATATCCTTTACTATAATTCAATTCACTAAAAATCAATTGTTATTCGTCTGCTTGAACTCTGGGTTTTTAAAAGGAATTTTGCAATGAATACTTTAGTTCGAATATCATTTTCTTCCCCTAGAGAAGTTCATTTTCTAGTAAATATCTTAATACTATTGAATTATTTTTAAATTTAATTTAAACCTTCCACCTTCCTAACTAATATTTCAGTAATATTATAGCTGAAGAGGGAATAAATTATTCAAATATTCTTGAGCAAGATAACTGTAAGAAAAACATAAAATAATATTTCATGGAAGACTGTTTCATCTATATTAATCCTCCACTAATATTGGTAGTGCTGAATTCTACAGCAAAGTAGTTATTTATCCGCAAGGTATATTTCCCAGTGATTCTAACCGAGCAAGAGGAATTACCTCATCATTTTTCCTCTCCGAAGCAGACGATAAATCCCGCATTAACTGCTCAAGACGAAGGGACGTTTTTTGATGTAGGTGTCATTTGAAGACTAGTTGGTCGACTCTTATGGGGATTTTGACAGCTTGGAAACTAGCCAGGACGTTTGGGCAGCTTTAGTGACCGTAAATTCCACCATCGCGAGGAATTCTAATGTAACCTTACGCTTCGTCTTGGTAAAATATTTTCCCCTCCAGATATTGTCATAAGACGACTGCATTCAGAAACGGCATAAGTAAATATCCTAAATTTCAGCTAAATAATTTTCCATAATAACAACTTGAAGTATATGAGAGAAATGGACACGAAGAGCTTCACAAAATTATATAGATATAGCAAAGAGCTGCTGGTTCAATTATGAAAAACATTCTTTACGCTAGCATTGGACATGAATGAATATCTCTTACAGAATAAAAACTAACTTATGTAAATTTAAATAGAAATCCGCAAATTCAGTTTGGGTGTTTAGTAAAACCGAGGAAAATATTAGTGAATCTGTTATGAACTTAGCGTTTTACCATATTTCGCACATGGGAATGTGTGTTCTCCTTGCGCTCAAATGGAAAATTTAAGGAATCACGAACTATTTGCATTTAAAGTTAATATTGTATGGGCAATTCATACTCCTATGAGTAAAAATAATCGATATTTGTGAAGACAATATAATTAATGCTGAAGTCTACAGTGATTACATGAGGAATTTATGAAATTCTTACAATACATGAAAAACAAATGATCAATTGAGATAATTTACCATGCATTATGCCCAAAACGTAAAATGTATTGGGTGCAGAAGAATTCTTTTACAGAATTAGTCTAAATTAATATAGTAAAGAAACTAGACTTTGATACTCACCAGAGGAAGGCCTGTCCGAATACCGAGTGCAGTACACCCACGCTGGCCACAGCATCTGGTCGTTGGATGCAGAATTTCCTCCGGGATTCGGCAACTTCGCGTCTGCAGCTTTGGTCTCCCCATTTTCGCTCGACACCGCATCTGTTGCATCCTTCTTCGTCGGAGGAGTCGGCGTCTCCAACTGCTTCGCCGTGTCTTCCTTCACCGTCGACAGCACCTCGGGCTTCTTCTTCTTGTGAACGGGCTTTTGGGATGGAAGCTGCGGCAGCGGTGGGAGCGAAGTCCCGTGAGAGTTCGCCGACGATCCTCTGCTTCCATCCTTGCCAAGAAGCCTCCTTCGCCCTCTCTCTTCTTCCTCCAGCAAAGCGCGCAGACCGAAGGCTGGCCGGAGGATGTTGTCCACGGAGAAGGGAAGGGTTGGTGGCGGTGGAGGAGGCGGCAACTGCTGAGGCTGAGGCGCGGGTGGATGCCTTGGCCGCGACAGGATATCTTCAGGACGGAGCCTCATCAGCGGGTGCGGGTGGGTCAGCAGGTGTGGCTGCGGGAGCGGCCTCGAAGGCGAGAGATCCGCCCAGCCGCACGTCGGGGACGTCTCCGCGCCGAGGGCGAGTCCTCCGAGGGCAACGCCGGCGGCGAGGATGGCCTGTGGGGCGACGATTGGGGTAGACGGGGTAGCGAACGGGGAGATGGGCAAGTGGTGTACGCCGGGATGGTGGTAAGACACCGGAGGTAAGGTAGGTTGAGGGTGGTGAACGTGGTAAAGGGACAAAGGTGGAGAGCCGGCGTAATAAGATGAAGAGGATGACGCGGATGGGGAACAGGGAGATACGGAAGAGGAGGGTGAAGGGTGCGGATGAAGGCGAGGTATGTACAAGGGGGCGTGGGAAAAGGAGATGGTATCGCAGGGAGATATCAAAGAAGATGGTGGAGGAGGCGTGGGTGGTTCGCCGCCCTCGGTGTCCCCGTGCGCCGTCTCGGGTTCGAACCTCGAGAGAGGCGGTGAGGAGGTGGGCATCCCCAGGGAGGCTGTGATGGCCGGCGACGGGGATGACATGTCGTTGGCACCGCTGGAAGTGACGGAGGATGCCGGTGCGGCCATCGACGACGATGAGGATGGTGACCGAGGTGAGGAGGGACGGTGGTGGTGGATGTCTCTGTTGGGACCAGGGCTCGACGCCCCGTTGGGACTCGACCTTTCCGTCTCGAGGGCCATCTTCTGGGCTGTCCCTACTTCTCCGATGAGGCGCCCTTCGTCCGTCGATTCCTCGACTACGTAAAACGTTTCTTCCGGATCCGTCTTCTGTCTCAGTTCCTTCCTCGAAGCGATCTTCCGTTCATGTCCGAGGAATATAGATTTCGCCCTAGAGCTGTCTTCGAGCGTACGGTCATACGTCGCTCTTAATCATCAAACGCTCATTGCAATAAGAAGTCAATGAAAAAGCCTCGAGGACTTAATAACGAGAGGATTATAAATCATCCGTCGTTGTCATGAAAGAGTCGCGGAGATGAAGCCGTTTTTCATAGCTTCCCTCCCGGTAATAATCGTAGCTCTTGGTGCCGCTGTAAAAAACGCACGCCGATTAGCGATTTCCTCCGTGTTTGCAGAGCGCACTCTTCTGCTATCGATTCTCTTATTGAGATGTGCGATTCAAAAAGCGGCTACCTCATAAAAATTTCGAGGAGCGCTCGGGTCCACTTTTTACTTCGAGTACGCTCATGGACATAGAGGAGCATACATCAATCTGCCCTTGTGTTCATCTCCGTTGACATGTCCGTCTGGAAAGGAATTAAAACCCTTCCCGGTGACTGCCAGTCTTCTTTCCAAGACTACCGAACGGGCGACCCCTTCCACTTCTTCCCCCTCCGTGGGCTAGGCGACCTTCATTCACTCTTTCGCCGCTAGGGACGCCACCGTCTGGACAGGCGAAACCTCTCTCTCTATCTCGCTCTTCGGGTGGGTTTTTACTCGGGGGCCGACCCGAGTAATTTAGCCGTCACACTACTCGGCCACACTCATTGATCCCGCCTACAAAACGTCTGTCTGCTTTTCTGCTCCCATTTCAGACATCGGATCTCTCCTTTTCGGGAAGTGGGTGGCAAGCCGCGACGTCCACGTTCCTCGGCGCGATCGACGGTTTCTGCACTCCGACACTACCGCTAAGACGAATGCTTACTCCGGCTAACTCAACACACGAGAAATAAGCACAGCGACCCAACGGAGAAGTTAGGTTTGACGGACTTAACTAAAATTTTCAGCAACCCCACGATACGAAAGGCACCGGAAGGTACGTCCGATAGTTCCACTTCAAATATCGTACTGACAACAACACAGTAAAATAAGCACAACTCGCTCTGTCACGGTCAACGTTTCTGCACGGCACGGTCTTCTTCTGGCGACGCGTTGGACACCGACAAACTCCCGGCGACTCCTGCCTTCTCGGCCGGGATACCCTCGGCGACCGCACCAGACCCTTGTTGACGCCCGAAGCAAAAACCTTCCGTCCTCACGGCGTCCGAACAGCTGACTGTCAACCACGGGAACGTGGGCGACCGCAAGCGGGGCTTTAGGCACGCACTCTCTGCCGGGCACGCAACACGCCCTCTCCCGAGAAATCCCGCCCACGCCTCGTGACAAGTGACGAGCCGGTCGAGTCTGCACCAGCAACTCGCTCGGAGGAAGCAAAAGTGGCAGTGGAGGACGGGATCGCTTACTTGAGTGACGGGTTCGTCTCTTGAAGAGATGGAACGAGAGGAGTGGGGGAGAAGAGGGTTCCAGGGTGGGGGGGAAGGAGATAGACCTGTGCGTGTGTACGTATCTGTCCGCTTTGAGCCGGGATAAGTCCTTTCGGTAGAATGTGCACGCGCTAGTGCTATGGGGGTGGCCTTCTTCCCTCGCCCACCCAAGACGAAAAAAGACTCCCCACCCCACAAGACCGCTCGTCTTCTCGTGAACCCCACCTCCTGCACTTCAAAAGCACGTCACAGCTCACTCAAAGTGGAGAGAGAGGTGGAAGGAGGGGTCGTGTGTGTTTACGAATGTACCCGGAAAGGATGTGGGGAAGGGTAGGGATAGGGGATGGGATGCTGGAGGAAAGGGGCGGAGGTTGGACTTCCATTGGCCCCGAACTCGGCTTATGCCGCCGCCCCCTTTTCTCGCACATGCGCACCGTCCTTCATCGGTCCGGTCGCGGGTGGGAAGAGGTCGCGTCGATCAGTCTATATCTCTTCCTCCCACCAGTGCATCTTCCCCATCCCCGAGGCCCTTCCATATTCTCTTATTTTCGATCCTCCCCCACCCCACCGCCCCTTGATTTATGCCGCCTCCCCCACCTCCTCCGTTCCGCTCCGTCTGAATTGATGGGCAGGTCGGGGAGTCCGGAATGAAATCCCGAAGGGGGCGGGACTTGTATATCAAGACGCTCTCGTCCGGGAAAAATGAGAGAAGGATCTTTCTCATTGGCTCTCTCTTGAAGATGTGGATAGACCGGTTTGTGTCAAAGGAAATCGGATAAGGTTTTTCGAAGTTTAAAGGTATGGGAGATATTTAGGGAGCGATGAAGAAGTTGTGTGCGGGGGTGGCAGGGAGAGGTGTGGGGAATTACGAAGGAAAAGCGGTGGGTAAACACGATAGTCTATGGTTGAGGTGGTTTCTTTGCGGTTTTGGTATGATAGAGAGAGCAGGATGGAAGGTTGGCAGGTTTGAAAGGGCTAAAGGTCAGCTTCGAGGATATGGTCGTTTGAGGAGATTTTGGAAAAAGGATCTCTCACCTGAATGCCCTTAATTAAAACATCTCACGAGACGATTTCTTTACTTTTTCTTATACGTGTAATTTATCCTAAGCGATTTTCAAATATACACAACGTGAATGAACATATTTAAGTAAATACCTAAATTAGAAAAGTTCTTTTGAAATACAAAATGTGATATTGAATACGAATAAACAACACAAAAATTCTATCTATTAAGAGTCTACGTATTTTTATGACGGAACTATTGGTTTAGTCGTTCATTATTAATTTAATTTAATATATCTTTTACGTGCGAATACAAATTGTTGTTATTTTAATAATCAAAATATTTTTAGTTTAATAGAGGGTTACCATGTTAGTATAGCAATAAGCCTAGTTAGTCCAATTGAATTTTCTCACTCAAAACAAAATACTAAAATAATATACAACTGAAAAACTGGATCTATGAAGCTATATATAGTACAATAAATTTTAGAGTTGAATAACTTATATTCAATTTTTGAGTCATATTATTATTTTCTATCGAAAAAGAAATTTTCGAGATAAAAATCACGAGAAATTCAAAAAATATTATGCTATGGGTCGAATAGACATTTTTCTGAAATAAAATAAAAAGGTCAATACAATTTCCCCTTATATCTGAGTGATACAAGTTATGAGGTATTTTTGATAAAGAAAGAAGTTATTTAAATTCGAATAGTTCGCTTATTAGGAGATGTCACTATTTGAGAACTAAGAATATTATTTGATTGCTAAGAAATCGCCAGCACCTGGATTTGGAATAAAATTTGAAAATACAAAGATATCTGAGTTTATAGCTCGTAAAAAATACGATCCAGTAATAAACTCAAATAAAAGAAAACATTTAATGAATGCACAATGCATCACAGGGAGATAAAAATATCCTCAATAGATTCAAAATATTTATATTGATATAATGAAATAATAAAAAAGAAAATTATATGGATAAT
Source organism: Pantala flavescens (assembly GCA_020796165.1). Taxonomy (NCBI): domain Eukaryota; kingdom Metazoa; phylum Arthropoda; class Insecta; order Odonata; family Libellulidae; genus Pantala; species Pantala flavescens. The sequence continues at coordinate 50,591,328 of CM036879.1, read as the reverse complement.
ATTTATATAAATATTATGCATGAAACTCATGTATTATCTGGTATCCTTACTATAATTTCTCCTTCAGCTTATGTAGCAATAGAAAGTTGACGCATCTCTTATGGTTGAAAGGATGAATTTAACTGTGGACACCAGCAGAATAAAAATTTCTTAAGAGAGGACTAATCTTCATGCAAACAATTAACAATCAGTTGCTCTGCGTTTAAAAAACATAATGGGTAAGCATCTACGATAGCAGGGCCTGGATTGATATTCAGATGGAGTTCAAACGTTGAAGCTAACTGTTGGAGAAGTTTCAGAAGGATCCCAATATTATCGTAAATTCGAAAAATGAGTAAGTTGTGACATATTTATGTACAACTTTATCCATTCCATTCTATATATCTGATATGATTAAGATCAACATTCCGGAAGGGAGCTATACTACATGAAGAAAGAACACTTGATAACCTTGGAGCCAATTTCGGAGCGGCTTCGTTTTCAGTTACTAGTAGTTTCGGCGATTAATTGAATTCCTCAGGTAGGAGCATTCCCTTGACGCAATTGTTTAAACCTTAGATTGGAGTGAGAAAAATGAACGACGATGAACTGTAACTAATCAACGATCAGTTTATTGGTGCGTAAAAGTACGCATATCTAAACGTTTGTAGTTACTCATTTACCTCGTCTTTGAAATATATACATATACATAGGACAATAAGAAACATCTATCTTAATCTGGCTACTGTGTAAGACCTGCAAAATGTTCTTTTATACTTTTGAACATGAAATAAATCTTCAAAATCTAAACACATCGTCATTTATTTTTCGATTCATCCTCAACGATCTTCTATATTTATTCTTAACAACTACCGTAAGAGTTAGGAGGGCTTATTAATAAATCATAAGAAATTCACATCAAAATCAGTTCCTCGCACAATTCATCAAGCGAAGGAGGCAACCCTGGATTCCGCAATTAAGCAATGATCGAGGCCAATAATTGAAGGAGTCCTCGAGCCCTATTACGTCCTTAAGTGAAAAAAAAGACTATCGACTTTAATAGTTCTGAGTACTCAACTGATCAAAGAGAACAGTAATTTATCGCGATATTTTTTGCGACAAGCGTCGAACCCTGAACAGACTGAAACGCAAGACAACATCCCTGAACGCACACATGCAACAAAAAGCGTAACGACGCCCGTTTGGACAGGGAGGAAATTACGGTATGTTGAAAGGTAAAAATGTTTGTTTTTGAGGGGAGTTTTTGTCCGTGCATAAGTGAAGGTATGCTGTTCAGTCTGATTGAGATTGATGGATGTAATGATCAAAAGTCAGCTCCGCCGACGGACGAGGAATCTTCGACGTCTGACGTGCCTATGGGAAACCGACTTCAAACCGCTCTCAATTAAGAGTGCCAAAGGTGAGAGAAGAATAAGAAATGTTAATTTTGCCTTTGGAACAAAATCACGTCCAAATCCCAAGACGGTTAATCGTCGTTTTGAAAATCCCTTGACGACGGTAATCATCCAGTTTTTATTGACCTATTGTTCATTTGAGCATTGTCGAAAAAACCTCGATTGTCGATCCCTAGGATGAGGAAAGGATGTAATTAAAATCATTACGTACCGATGGGAAATGAATCTTCGGCAAGGGAAAATCATGAAACGGTTCCTGAACTCAAAATTGGTATTCTAATAATACGCTCCCAATCGTGGAGGTAAAACGAGGATAGGAATTTGCTTGACGTAGATGGATCTTTCTGAAAGAAATCACAATGGGTTACGACAGTCTTTCGTAAAAAAGTCTCAATTAATCTTGAACCAGGAAAGAAACAAGACCCGTTTCCTCGAATCCGTGTCAAGAAGTTCTCGAATGGATTAGGTCATACAATTACTCATTTATTCGAGAGCGTTCAAATAACTCAAAATTACGTGAGCACGAATCCATTGTTTTTAAAGGTATGGTACGTATTATTTGATTTATCCTCACTAATGAGATTTTGTGAACATTATTCTTCGTTAAAGTTGATGACATGTGAGACAAGAAATGACACTCGAGGCAATCGCTGAATATGTAGCAATCACATGATATGAGAAATAGTTATAGAATGACGAGGCGAATTTGGAAGGAAAGAAGAGTGATTATCTGTATATCTTAAAAAAGGTCTCCAATCGTGCTCTTACTCCAGCAAGGTTCTTCAGCAAACATCTTAAAAAGCTTCCTATAATGGTTGCCGAGGAACATAAGATGCAATTCCAACCGATATATATTACATTGATGAAGGAAAATAAGGATTAGCCTAACTATTGATCACTAAAAAGATACGTTTAGCTAAAATCATAAATTAAGCAGTTTAAAATTAGGAATAATTTTCATAGAATTATAAATGAAAGACTGATTAAACTCTCTGATCTGAATCTTACTGATAAGACTCTTTAAAAATGTATTCATAACTGGCGAAAGAGATAAATAAAATGATAACATATTTAGCTCCAATCTTAAAGGGATTTTACCGAATAATTTTCACTAGAAGTCCTAATCTGTTCCCAAATATTTTAAAATAATTCATCATGAACAAATAAAGAAAGTCAATGTGGAAAGTTTTATAATATCATATTCTTGAGAAACTATTTTCTAAGACCCAAAATATTTGACAAAAGATGCTTGATCGTTTTTATTGAGAACTTAAATGTTAATCCTTCCCAATTTGTAATAAAAAAACCCATTAGGATCTTAGCCTGAGAGGATTCAGAAAAAATGCTAGCAAACGATAGGCATAAGCATATACAAGCATTACATATTCATACAAATATATATAGGCTTTGTGGATTATCAATAAAAATTGAGTGAGCTGTAAACATGAATATCCTCATTCACAATAATTTCCATAGGATATAAAATTTTTACCCCTTACTTGCTGGAAAGACTTAAACATTAAAATCAGAACATCCGTTTTCTGTTTATATACATGTATATCCATCGTAGATGTGCATTTTTACGATGTTAAAAACAAATATACCGGTATTATATTTTCCTGGGTTCTATCATATTCTTCTAAAGCTAATTTGTAACTAAATACTAACAATATGACAAAATATATAGAAGAAACATTTCTAGCAATAATAGATTAAGAGAAAACATCAATGTTTTAAATACAATCGATGTATTTGCTGTATTTATTATGATATTGAATATAAATCCTGCAACGTTTTGATCATGTTACGCTCGGCGTGTTAACGTTTGATCTTCTATTCACTTTAGACTAAATTTAATAGTAATCTAAGAGTTTACTTCAATTCTATCCAATGCACTCAATTCACCTCTATCTTTCATCCTTCCATACCCACCGATGAGACGCACTTAAGCCTTCAATCCATGTCTTTTAAACCTTTCTCAGGGTTATAAATTTCATCTCCTTTTGGCCATAGACCAGTTTGCATGACCATAGCATAGACTCGCAACCTCATCGCCGGTTAATCTGTACGTACTCTTTCGGTGCTCTTCTACCATCTTCGTAAGCGATCCCATTCAGATACACGGCAAGATCCACTCCCCCCCCCATCTACAAATGTTTCCGACCACTTAAACGATAGGGAAAAAACGGAGTCAAGGAAAGCTTCGCCGACCCGAATGCAGTATTCCGAACAAAAAGGTACCAAACGAAATCAAAACGCTAACGGGGAAAGAAAGGAAGGCAATCATCGAGTTTCCTTTGAAAAACTCCCGATGGGGAATACAAATGATTCGGAAATACGAGATCGATAAGCGGTCCGCCTCACAAAAGACAAACGCGGTGTCGGCTGTCGGCACGATACCGCGGCTTTCATTATCGCTTGATGGATCGGTGGTAATTGTTAACGGCATACACAGAGGAAATCGGCACGGAGGCAATCATTCGTACGATTCCGTCGGACGTGATTTTCTCGCAGCAAATTTTTCAATCGGAGAATGATTCCAAAGGTTCCATCGATTATAACCGCGAAACTCATCGCCGCCTTTCCCTTAGTCACGAGGACATTTTTCACGAGAGCTTGAGGTGATAATTAAGCAACGCAAACATTTCGTCGATAATGATTGGCGGTGGATCACGTCGATTTCTCTCAACGGGATGAAAAGAGCTGCGTAAAACGGACGGAATAACACGCACGACCAACCACCGCCATTACATCCTCTTCGAAATAGTTCTTCTTCCCTATATGAGCATCCCTCCACCTGCGACGATAAAAATAACGCGAGGGTAAAAAAAAGGTCCGCGACATCCTCTATTATTTTCGCTTTGCGGGCAATGCTTGGATTCGCCTCCGCGCATTTAATACGCGTCCACTCGACTGAATTTTCATCGCTTCATTAGCGGAGGGAGGATGAGATGGACAAAGGGCGAGGTGGTTAAAGGGTCCATGCGAAGAAAACATAAGGAAAAAGATGTGATGAACAAGTCTCAATGGCGTCTCCCGAGGAACAAAGGCTTCGAAAAACAAAAGAGAGGCTCGGCAAGTTTCCTCCTCGACCATTTTCAAGAGATACTATCTGTATTGGAGCGATATAAAACACGATTATGTAGTTTTCTTGCCGGATGGATCGGATTGAACAAGAAATCGAAAACAATGTATCTCCTAATTTCAGTTGGTACGATATCAACTCGCCAATAATCCTTTTTCAACGTTATTGAGATTTCTCCTTTTTCCAAGAACTGTTTCGGTCAATTATTTCCCACTGAGACCGGTTCAAACTTAATGACCTCAGCAATTGGCAAAGAAGAAATGAGAATGAAAATGACATTTATTGGACTAAAATATCCGCAAGATATTTTACCTTTCCTTATCTTCAAAGTAAAAATTATATAGACGGAGCAAGAGAAAAGTACACAGAATTAACGAAAACTCCATACAGAATATTTTGTAAAAATGTACATATATAGATACTCTAACAGTACTCTAAACCTACGGTACCTTAGAAGTCTTCATTTAATCACTTTTATGAATAAGACGTATAGACGTTTAAATATTACAGGAGATTTTTCAACGCATAAAAGTGAAGAAGATGGATAATATCATAATGATCTAGACAAGAAAGCATATCCTTCCATGAAATCAATCTTTCGTTTCCTTTTAAATTTCTTGAGCTATCTTCTTTATAATTCTTTAAGTTGCGATGAATATTTCATGTATGAATAATGCGCATAATATAGCATAAATTGATAAATTAAATAATCACTAAAAGAGAATGCGATGTCATAAGCTTTAAAAACACTATGTTGTATGATTTTCGCATGTTAGGAGTTATTAATATTATTGTACATGTTTTCTATGTAGTATGTCATATGCACTACATTAATAATTAATTAATTAAAAATAGATGGGTAAAAACTCAAGATGTTCGGGCGTTTCATAATTCAAATCATGTGATGTGATGTGAATTTTTTGAAATATATGCATAATCTTCGTCTTTTAAAAAATAAGAGTTATAAATGTTGTATAAATGAATCTAATATCTACGGACAGGTACGGATAATAATAGAATGACTGTTATAAGAAATAGTGAATGTAATAGTATTTTGTATAATTCCTCTTTCTACGTTGTTTAGCTCATTATTAGGAGTAGATTTCTTTTACTTATTTTTCACGAATTTTTAAAATACAAGTATTGCCAAGCATAGATAGAAGGTGAAGTTACGTATTTATGTATCTTAGAGATAAATAAATAATATGATTCACGCTTGAATATGTCGCATCACATTAACTTAACAATATAATTTCATTTGAGATAAATTAGGAGTGTTTTCAATTTAAATTCACCGACTCAATAGCTGACATTAGATGAGATATTACTGTTCCATAAAATAACTTTTCAGCTCAATATTGAGTGAGATGTACGCATTCACTCACCCGGAGACAGGACGAGAAACTCATCAAAGCTGTGTTTTGCTTCAAGTAGAAAATTAACTCCTACTCTAACGAATCCACTTTCTTTTCACCGACTGCACCGACTTAATTTCGTATTCCAGAGAGAAAATGCGCAGCTGGCCCAAGCTATAGTAGACACACGGGATATGCAGCGAAGCTTTTACCGCATTCTAGATTAAATATATCCTATCAGTATATCCGATGCACGTTTTTCTCTGGCTTCATTTGTTAACGGAGTTGAGCTGCACTGAAATAAGTCTACCAAGGGCGATTACGAGTAAGTCTCTTTCCATGGATAGAAGAAGAACTTACAAAATAAGCGGAGTTCATTCTACGAAACTTTACAAAGATTTTGTTCACACATGTTGAAGTACACGAAGCAATTGACAGTTAATATATTATTTCATTCATTTAGCAGAAATAATTTTCATCCGATTGAAGCTACAGTTAATTAAGAAACGAAATAAACAAAGAATATTGATTTAGGCATTGTCACGACATAACAACATTCGTAAGAATGCTATAAGTGATGATAGCTCACCATAATTAAACAAAGGAAGTGATTTTTTGGAAGCTAACACTGCTCGGATTCTTATAAGAAATCACGGAATTTATTTCAAAATATGTTATCCAGAATTTGGTTTCATTTTCACCCTTTTTTGATGTAAAAAATAATTGCTAAAAATCTATTAAAAACAGATTATGATAAATCACTTATCGCTTTGAAGCTTTGAAAGGTTTGTCTCAAGGGTTGACAGCCTTCTTAGGAATCTAAGGATTCTTTTTTTGAACTAATATTTTTAGTGTATTGCGATAAAATTTGTCTTCGATAAATATGGTAAAAGATTTTCTAGTGCCGCATTTCCTGTAAGTTGGCGACGGTTCTGATTCACCGATTCCCTGAGCTGATAGAATAATTGTAAAAAAATCTGAACAAGAAAGGTATTTGATATAATGTCCGGTAAAGGAAAAAAGTAAAACAGATACTTCCTTCGATGCAAACATCCTTAATGGGAGTCCTGAGAACGATGTCTTGCAATATGAGCGGTGTAATAGAATAGTTATTTCCGTGTTTGTCTGACCATGTTACAAGTTCCAACGATTCACACTTTCTTGGAAAGAGACGGTTTTAAATATAGAAAAATATGCTGAAATTAATATTAAATGGATAACTTATAATAAAAAATTAAAGGATATATATGTGAGATATTAGGTAATAATGGACAAAATATATTAAAAATATTGCATATAAAATTTAAGGAATGGGATTCGGAATGTAAGGAGATGTTTAATACAGTATAATTAATCAATAAATGATAGATATGATGAGAAAGCCAGAAGAAATTTCCCATTCTCAATTTGTAAAGTACAGTACCGACAAAATAATAATTAGTTCAGACGTGCTGAATAATATTCAACTTCTTAAAAAAAGTCTTTATAGTAACTACCAACCGAATTCCATTTCCTTTAACGAGAACCTACTAATACACTCCAGTTAATTCCATTACTTCCCAGATAATTGAAATCTTTTCTCGATACCTCAAAACACTTATTTTCAAAAGAATGTACCAGAAAGGAAATAGATTAATCATCCATCACGCATCCTCTTAAAAACTTTCCCACCATAAGTGCCAATTTGGACCATTTATATGTGCATCATCCACAACTTTCATCCGCGAGAAATTCCCTTTAATCTATGGACCAAATCTTTTTGATCCACCGTTCGCCATTCCATCGTAGGAAACACCAAATGGGAGATCACGTAACTTTCCGTTCATCGGATCACTCCGGAGAGGAAAGGGACGGATAAATTAATAACGAACTCCGTTAAGATCGGCTTCGGTTTAATTAAAATACGTTTCCAGTCATCTATTCCCAAGAAGATACATATATTCCTAAAAAAACCGACTCTAACATCGGCTTTCCTTGTCGCACCTTGTGCTAAACAAAGCGTCTTAATCACCCTTTGCTAATGACTCCATGACAACGTGGCGATATAAACAAAAAGAGAAGGTAGAGGTCGATAAACCGGTGTTTACGGTCCCTTATGAAGTGGGTATCGGAGAAGATTTCGATCGATTGAGCCGTTGATAAGGACGGACTTAATCACGGAGGAGCGGGAAGATGTGGAGGATGATGATATTTGAGGGTCGATGCGATATCGGAAGTGGGCGTGGAGACCATCGTCTGCTGCCCACGTGTGGCGAAACAGAATCGGAGGTTAAAGGGTGTAGCCGATACGAGAGAGTATAATTGGAAGTCGATTTTACGCCGCCGTGAACCCGTATTATGAAGTTGGGGCGAGTCTTGGAAAGTTAAGGGAGTCTCCCGGGAATGCATTGGAGAGTTGGCGTCGTTGGCATGTTTAATGTCGTGGAAAACCCGTGCGGGTCACCGTTCCTGCTCGTAATTTCTCGCCTAACGAAACACGCCCCGCGAAAGTGCGATTTTTACGAATTCTTTTCGTTTTTTTCCGCGATTTTTATAGTCTAAATTATTTGATCGGTTGTAGGTACAAATTGATTAATTCAGGGATATAATAAATATTAACTTGTCATAAAAAATATAGCACATTAATCTCGTCGATATTTGGCTCGAGCAATTCTTAGCCATAACATTAATTAAACAAAAATAATAAATCTGTTTTATTAATGCTTATTATAAATAAAATTTAATAATTTAAAAAAATTGAACAGAAAGTTACATATTCCAGAATATGGTTCTTCAAGGAATATAATATTTACATATCAGAAGTTCGATAATCAACTTGTTTCCTTAGGTAATCGGAAAATATATCGAAATAAGAAAATTGCACTGAGTAATAAGTTGTAAGTAGTAGGACATCGGATATCGGATTAAATTTTTTGTAATATATATAAAAAACATAAATGTAAGAATGTAATGTAAGGATGAATATCCGACATTTCAAATCTGTTGCTATTGTAATTTCATTTACTGCTTAGAAAAATCGCACGATAGGTAAATAAATACTTCAACAAATATTTTAATTTCTGTATATCATACATCAAAGTGCTTCTAAGCTCTTTATTACTTAAATTTATGTTTTACTGAATAATTCAAGATAAATTTGATAAAATCATGTTAAAGTATAAGTGGATAAAAGTATAAGGTGTATCGATACAACAGTTGATAGTGGATAGTATTATAGAGTTATAAAACTAAACATAGACACTCACAACTGAAACACAAGGATTCAATTACTAATAATTTTAAAAACTAATGTCAAATATTGAATTAATTTCTGTAAAAATGTATATATATTACTAAATATAAATGAATTCAAAAACGTTTTCAAGGAAACCAAACCGATTACTTGAGTTTCCATACAAAAGAATACTAGGAAGCAGAAGAATAACGTTATACTTAATTAAAAAATAGCACGCTCAACTTGATCAAAGAACTACTTTTATTAATGAAAGCGATTAAGATGTAGCAAGGTGAAAATCATCCAATCAAATTACTTTCTGAGTATTTCGCTGTTCAGTAATTAAAGGGAAATTAATGGACCGAGACCCATTGTGTGTTAAGAAGCTGGGACTCGAACAACCGCTGAGCTCCTACTCATGAGGCGGTTAGATAAATTTCTTTGAATTTTTAAATTTCATCGACGAACATTCCTGCGTAGGGTGGACGGTCTGAGTTGAAAATAATATTACCTGCGGTACACAAACAGAAGTAAGAGGCTTGTGTACTTCATTATATAAATAAACGTCTTTTTTATATATAATTGTTATTTGAAAAGAGTAAAAAGAAATCACCTGTATTCTTCGTCATAAAAGAAGTCCAGAGGAAACAATTTTGAAAGCTCGTGGCCCATGTGCGATCATCATTAAAACTTTTAGCTACTATATTTTATATTGTACGAGTCGATCAACCGGAGGGTAATTAAAGAATTAAAGTAATTAAGATGGAATGCCATCAGTAGCTACATTGTGTCCGTAGAATAATTTAATAACCCATCTACTGAGACTGAACGATCTTCGTGGAATTCTACTATTAACAAATAATCACGATTCTATAAGTGGAGAACAGGTTCACAAAATTCCTTCCGGCTCAGAAGGGGGATGAGAAAGAGAAACCTCTGAAACCTGTGACCTTACAATCATACATACTTTCTCGGTAGTCAGTTGAGTTTATAGCTTTCAGAAGAATCTTGGGAATTATCATTGATGCCATCTTCCCTCGGAGAACGTCTTCGAACAGAACTGGCATTTTTGAGACATAAATCAATTTAACTGCCTCGAAAAGATACGAATGGAAATGCTCGAACCTTATAATGAGCTTCATTTTGAGCTAAAATCTACCGTAAAATATTCGGATATGGAATGACCGAGATCTATTAGTGCATTATTCACATTCTTCGAAACGGTTTCGAGCCAATTTAAAAGAGAATAATGAAGAATTCGATCTGATTGGTTTCGAACTGCACCCGATGTTGCATTAAAAGTAGATTCTCTTGAAGGAGGGAATGATTGGAGAGAGCTAACGAGGAAAATTCATCTTTAACAGATGATATTTATCACTCATGTTAATAATATTTTATAATTTGAAAGTTTTCTATGTACGCAACACTAAAACTTTTCCTTTAAAATTATACAAAATAAATCAATATGAGAAGGCGTGACTTCGTGGAATGCCATAGTAACAGAAAACTTTGTGATTTTCAACAGCAAATTGATTTTTTGTTATTTGTTAATGCTTGGTTTGTTAAGATAAAGTAGTATCTTAACTTTAAAACAAAGAAGATACTAATGTATTACTAGGGGACCGATTTTTTTAAGTTTTTTCTAATTGGCTTTTTAACCGAACTAAACTTAGATTATTCAGGCTCAAGCGTTCACTTATTGTTAGTTGAATTACATCCTACAAGAATGTTGAACGCATCAGATTTTTCAACATGCAGAATTATTAACTGTAATCAAAATCGATTTTTACGATAAATTGATTTTTTGTATTAAGATTAAAATGATAACGTACATTTACATCCTTCTTTAAATCCATATCTAGGCAAAAAAACTTGCAAACAATTCTGAAAGCTCACAGATTGAACTTCCCTGATTCAAGTTGTGCACTGTACTTGTATTTTCATGGTTAAAACTTAGAGATTTTTTTTTCCAACGGTCATTATAGGTACAATGGATTTTATAAAATTAGGGGATAAGTATAAACTTAAGAATATCTTAAAATAATGCTCATACTGACTAGAATAGAGTAAGCTATTTGGTACCAGTTCTTATCTTATACTTAGAGATTGCATCAAATATAAACTCGATACCTCGGTCACCTACGCCTTATTCCTTCTCTTTCGGAAAATTATTCATAATAAAGTTCTTTTCCTCAATAACTCAAACCCCTACCAAAATAATTCTTTCAACAGTTAACAAGGGAATTAAACCCAAGTACAAAGAGCTTTGTAATATAACTTCCCACACTCTCGTTACTTTCATGATCTGAAATTTAGACGCCCATCCTTGCATTTCATAACATCGCCTACCTTTCGTTTCCACCAACAAAGATACCCTACCTGCCCTTTTCGTTCGTTTCACCAGCCGATGTCTAAAGGGCATTAACGGAATACAACACACACCTCTCCTTTAAGTTAAGGGTAGTCGTTTTTGAGGCGCACGTAACGGTATGGGGACGCCTTGTTTACCTTCCTAATTAGATATTCTCGACCAGCGAAAATGGGAAGCCGCATAATTATGAATGAATAATTCGCAGGTGATAATTTTCCCTATCTTACGTAATTAAAGCGCGTCGTTAGAGACTGAAACAACTCTTAGCACATATTCCAAACCATATTTTGCACTACATTAACATCAGGTTCGTCTGCCAAATCTTTTTGATAGTCAGATAAAGCTCTTATCTAACTCGTAAGGTGTTAATAATAGCTGGATATTTCTTCGCAACCCTAACTCCCTTATGATTATCTCCGATTTTAAAATTCAGAAACTTGCTACTTTTCTAGTTCCACAGGAAGATTCATATCTTTTTAGATTCTCTATTTCTGATGACTACGCTTTCCGGTAGCATTAATTTAGCATTAAAGGATTAGATTATTATCTTTTATATAATATTCTAGAAATATCCTCTAAGAACGTCTTTTAATCTCTTTACTTAACAATGGAACAGAAGAAAGATTATGATAATAATATTTCGCTCGATAAATAATTGATTACTGCCAATCATATATATGTCTTCCTTTACTAACGAATTAATGGTCTCCAGGTGATGTAAGGATAACCCTTTAAATAAATATCCATGGACATTAATAAGTATACATTAATATATAATTACAATAGTAATTCACGAGATTTCAATGAACGTAAGGAAGTTACATAACCTAAGGAATAAAATCAAAGGTTATTCTTAGACATTGTAAATAAAATTGACATGAATTAAAGATTTTGTTATGCGACGCCATTTTTAAAGCAGAAATTTATCTAAGGAAGAAAATTGGGTATAGCGTGCGTCATCACGGCTCGTTAATGTAACTTTCCACTCACTATCTCAATCGAGTAGATAAATCCTGACACGCAAAGAGGAACCTCTGGATTAATCGTGCATTATGGATAGCATTCCTGCCGAGAAAAGGATTACATCATCATGATATAGCATCAGGTGCAAGAGAGTTACATATTTATAGGCAGGGAATTCTTCGGTGGTATTTCGCGTCCATCTTTCAACGAGGGAAATTTCCAATTATCGAGAAGAAACGCTTCTTGCAGATCGTATTCATATGCTTAAAAATACTGCCGAAGAGCTCAACATATTTGAGCACGTCGTTAATTGGCAAATGTTTCGCAAAAAGAAAGGTTTCCGAAAGGTTTTTCGAAAGTTTCCGCGAACACTATTTCGCCCACGATCGATCACAAGTTAAACATTCTCTCAAAATGGAGTCTTAAAAGAACGTGTTGTGTAAGAAAAGTTACCGAAGTTAATTGGAAAAAAATTCCTTTCGTTTAGATTCTAAAGATTGGAATCATCAAAATAATTTTCATAGTAGAATACTCAAGTCTTTACCTATAGTTGGATTCATTTAAGATACGGATATGCATTCTTTTTCATAAACCGAGTGAGTTTTCTTAAACTGAGTAAAAGCTACATTTTCATGCAAACGTATGGAGCAAAATTTCAGATTCACCTAAGAGAAAAATACTGTCTTATAGGAAAGTTTAACTTTTTCTAATTTAATATTTTCCCTTTCCTTAACAAAAATAGTTCAGATAAAGCCCTGGTCTATTTATCTGAAATTTAAGTGATTCGAAATAAAATAATTAGGATTTTTAGCAAGTTAACTTACCAAATTCCTTATCACCGTCATAACATGTAGTATACATAGGGACCTGCGATGGTGGATCCTTTTCCTCCACACAAGCGTTCCGCACCTAAAATGAAATGTCATATACTTCATGAAAAAGTATTTCTTGGATATAATTCCAAGAATAGGAAGCTTAGAGAAAAAAAGAAAAGATATGTATAAGAATGAAGTGAGAGAGAGTGAACTTAAAAATATTGAGTCCAATAAATCTAAATTAAATTTTATCAATTATTGCTTAAATAACTTATTTAGATCAGCAGAATATAGATAAGTAAAAATTAATTTCTAATACACTTTGTAAAAGCCGATATCCTAAAGGATATCCCACGAGGATTTGACAAATGGAGATTTTATTTGTTTGTATTTGTCATGGTACAATCCTGCTATGGAAGGATGACACCTTTACAGATAGTTGTAAAAGGAAAAGAAAGGGTACTATTTTTAATATTATTATTGATTTCGTTTAATCGTGGAATCATAAAAAATCGAGGTGTACCTCCTGGTGTATGAAGTTTTCAGGATATCAATTGACAACAGTTACCTAGTGATTACAACGATGTTTATTAATGATTCACTAGCCGCAATGTAGTTATGACAACTGGAAAAAGTACTAAGTAATAAATAATAACGGTGCGGAATGAAGAGGGAAAATGGGTTACGAGGAGAGGAAATGAAAACCTCTTTATCACCCACTTTCCTCCTGGCTCAATAACGTGCGAGATATAAACCCCACGAAACGAATGCATCTCCTGCGGAACCCCAATGGCCCCAGAGCGGTAGCGTGAGGGACACCGTCTTACGAAACGCTCCCGTTCCGTGCCTTCGATTCATTAATCGCGAAGTGGGAATCGAATTGGTAAGAAGGGAATAAGGAAGAGAAGCAGTCGTGGATAAAAGAGATGGTTTTTGTGTACGTTTCCTTTTACCCACTCCCTCCTCTGCGATGGGAACCGCCTCCTCTCCGTGCAAGGATCACGAATGCGTAATTTATCCTATTTTGACGAATAGGCGGCCATGTTTCTCCCCTCCTACCCTCCCACCTCACTCTGGCTTGATTAATTCAAACCCCGTGTGCCTTATGGGGCGTGTGCGGATACTGATGTACTCATCATGTACATATACGTATCGCATGGGAGGGTCTTTGCTGTGATGGGAGGGACGTACTCGGCTTATTTCGACTCGGAGGGAGTGGTTGAAGTCACCGCATTTGTACTTCGCTCTTTTTTAAGAGTACGTATTTGATGTCGTAAGACGCTTTTAGTATATTATATAATTCTGAATCTTCCTTTGCTAAAGCTGGAGAGTTGATGTCAAACTGGTAATTGCCAGCTAATTTAAAATTGAAAATCATATGGGAAAATATTCGTGTATATATACATACGTAGACACACTTTTTATATTATATTTTTGCCTATATTTATTTAAATTTAAATTGATGATGCTGTTAAATACATCTCTATTATTAATATCCTATTATATAGAGTACTTTTCATTATTTACTATTTGTTAAGGAATATTTCCTTAGCCTATTCTTCCTTAAAACGGAATCTCTAAACTCTTTTATTTTAAAATCTAATTTTACGGTTACTCAACCGCAAAGTTTCAGCATAAATGCTATTTGTGACCGACGCCAATCTCTAATTCAATTGCAGAGGCGTGACTCGTAGAAGAGATTATAAAAGGAATGTGAAATAATACTGTTTTTACAGTTACATAATAATGCTTTCATTCTAGAACCGCGTGATTTAATTCGATTTAAAAATACGGAGGGAAGCATTTTTATTTTTCGTTCACCATTCGATGTTATTTCATCTCCCTATGATACAATGTAAGACACAAAGTAGGCGGAATTTCGATATTTCGTACATTACAGGTCGTGCAGGGTCTTGTTTCCTTTCCCTTTTTTAATCCCACTAATTTCAGCTTTCACTCGCGATTGTGGAAGGGTTTTCCAGAGATAATTAATAATGATTAATTCTGCCACCGGCTGACCTCGGAGTGTGAAGGCGGGACCTCAGGAAATCATCTGTCTTTCACTTCCCTTATCGATGAGTACCCTCGGAACGTGAAATATCGCACCCTAATTTGCAGACTGGATGAATTATGCCCCACTCTCCGATTCCACACGTTTCGAAACGCGATATCCCTTAAATTTCTTCCGCAATTGCCCCTCCACTATTTTTTCGAGGATTATATTCTTAAGGTGTTTGAAGCCGTCATAAAGTTTCCTCAGAATTATATTGAAAAGCACGATTGAATTTGATAGAACCTGAGGAATAGAAAATTAAATGCACTGAAGTATTATTCGATAGTTTAATTGCAACATATAACTGATGGAAATAATGTCATTAAAATTCTATTGTACTGGATAAGAGATTATTGGTAAAATGATTCTTATAAGAGGACTACAGTTTCATTAAAATAATTCAAAGGTAATTCCTATTCAATCAATTATAGTTGGTATATAGATTTAAAGACGGCATTTTATGAATGATATTCCTGCGAAAGAAGAGAACGAGATTATCTTGAACTTATGATTCAACAATTTGAATTCCATAAATTTTACAATTAAACGTTAATTGCTTAAGATTTCAAATAAATAATGAAGTGATCGTTCTTTGACACAATCTTCTTATCCGTTTTATGGTTAAAACTCCCAATGCCATTATATGCAAATCTTGTAATATAATTTTCTACAGAGGAACATGGAGAGCTTACTTGTTATCTATCACTTCAAAACATTCACTAAGCTATTGTCCCTAGTATTTGTATGGAAGCGTTAATATCTTTTATCTTTAATTATACCACAGTTTAAAGTTGGATGGTAGAAGAGACTTTAAAGTCTCAATCTCGCCTCAATAAATAAAGACCGAAGGACCTAAATTTTATATCGTAGTCATTAGTTTGTATGAAATACAAGTTCGTTTGGCTTTCTATGACTGATTTAAGATCTCCTCGGCTAGAGTTTAAGAACTCCTAATAACTAATATTTGGGGCTATTCTGAGTTGTTTATGGATAGCTTAGTTCATTAGAATCTAATCAATTATACTTACAAATGTCTTATCAAATCAGAAAAACTTTTTCTATAATTATATGCAAATTTGTAATTGTTAAATTGAGATCATAAACACTCTCAGCCTATTAAGTAATTGAGAAAGATTTTCTAATCTAGCTAACGACTTTCACCCCCATGTTAGTTAATTTCAAGCCATTTAATATGGAAGGGCGTTTTCTAAAAAGCCTCTAATGAGTAGACGTAACTCGAATAAACCGATTCCTAGAGACCTCTTCCATCGACACAAAAGGGCATTGCAGAAAAAGAACGTCCCGAAGATTTCTTTTCAGCCTTTTTGAAAGAGTCGGAAGGACAACCAGTTCAGACCAAAGATCTCTCGCATACTCTGAATATTTTGAGGGAAATATTTCCTCCCCATTGACCATATAGTGAATCGAACACTAAGTGGCGAAAATTACATGAGATTCTTGAAGTAAAAATCACCGACGAAAAAGGTAATAAGATCGCCTCTCTGACATAATTGAATGAGTTACTTCCTTCGAAAATTAAATTATGACTTTGAATGGCCCATTCTTTGCCCACGTATAAGCGATTTAATAAATAAAAATTCGTCTTCTTCTTTCGGTTGAATCGTGCCGGAAAATCCTTTACGTCGGTGCTTCCGAGTCGACATCTTTTGACGAAATAACCTTACGAGAAATAGATAAACGCCGCCTCCATTATGGCCCAAACACGATGAAATATCAACGATAACATTCAACGGAAGAGATGAGACATAAAGAAGAAAATTATGTGATATTATATAATAACGATCAATTCTTCAAAATTTGCCCTTTTAACCTCCGGCCATCAAAGTCTGAGGAACGCAGCAATTCCGAAAATGGCGTCCCTCGTATATTCCATCGCGGCGAAACAATTTCCCTACCCTCATTACCATGAACGCTACCATTTGATTCAATTTCCGAGGAATACGAAATGACGAAAAATTCCGTCTTCATCGGGATGATGACTGCGGAAGGGGACGCATTGAAATGCCCTCGGACGGATTTGGATCTAATCTAGCGGCAAGAAAAACAAACCCGGAGACCGAGACAAATCGCACGAAACCTCCGGTGACTGATACGTCTCCATAAGGCCCCTCCCTCTCTCAATCAATCGATTGCCCTTTCACTACCTGTCTCGGGCCTCCCTTTGCTCCCCTATTAACTGCATTTCCCTATTTCCTACAACGCTCTTTTGTTTCGGCCCGTTTTAAACGCCCCTCTATCGGTCATGCGATATTGCCTGAGCGGCCATCCCATTGCCCACCGGCCGCACACTCCTTTAAGACTTCGCGGTACGGGCTTCTCTGCATTCATCGCATATCTGCCCACCCACTTGTCACGCAATCCACCGGGGACTCCCTTGTGCTTCTGTATTCTTATGGGAGTCGTGGCATTATGGCTGTCCATAGCCGGCGACTCTTATAAAAAGCTCCCCCAGTGTATGACCGACGATGGAGTTATAAAATTATTTTGCCGAGAAAATAAGGGGCTGCTCACGAAAGGCAAAAGAGGATGTAATGCCGGGAATTTACGTTCAGATTTGCGGGAGTGTTTCTAAGGAAAAGACGGGCTTTGAGCTCTCCATAAATAGTCACGGCATAAACATGAGCTCTGAAATTTCCCATTGGAATAATATACGCTTTCCTACAGAAGACTATAAAGGATAACTCTAGAATTATTGGAGGATCGGGATATGAATCGCAATAGGAGTACCGGTATTATTTATCATATGTGACACTACATATTGACGCGGACATTTACTACTTCAGATATCCATGGAAATAACAATAATGAGAGTTTGATAAGCAATTTCATCGGCTAAATAACTTAATTATACCGTAGGCATATGTGACGTGCTGAAAAATTGGGAGTATTTCATTTACAGCACTATAAGCCACTTTTGAGCACTGATAGATGTACAATTTGTCGAGTTATATATGACTACGATAGAAATTAAACAACTCCAGACAAAATATACGTAGATACAATAATCTAATACTATGTTTTTACAATGAACGCATGGCTCCTTAAATACAACTACAACAACAAAGGAGTAGATAAATAATATTCTCTTCAAATTTAAATCAGTAATTACCTAAATGTTTTAGTTCAGACGTTCTTCAACCGAGAGGATCATCTTAAAATCCGCTTCCGGTTCGAAATAGACAACCCAGTAAGGACTCATCAATATGTGAATGGCAAAATATTTCCACAGACACATGAATGTGGGCGTAGCAAAATATTTTCCTCTCCGGAAGGAGTTAAAAATGCCAGCTGAACAGAATAGACGACATGCCGTAGGATATTCGTTCCTCGAAAAATTCGCTCCACTCTTCATAGCTCTGGCAGACACGACAAAACAAATCGAGAAATTCCTCTCCGCTAGGAAATCGCTAGATTTCTTCGTAAACCCCTTCGCTTCTAGGTAATATTGTCATTCATGCCCACGATGTGAAACGCAGCGACGGAAGTCGGAAATTTGTTTTCTTCTCAATCTTCGTAGACAAAGAAGGGCACGTTTTGGAAACCATGCAACTCGTTAAACTCGATAGGTAAGAGTCTTTTTTAAATGGGTAATTGACAAGCAGTTTCAATTGAAGCGAGGAATCTCATGAGCAGACATTCGTCACGGATCGGGAAGAAGAATTCAGTGGAGGAAGAACGGAATGCAACTCGTGCTCGCCAACCTGCCAAATGCACGCCTGTTTAAGAATGCCCACAAAAGAGCTGCTTTCTGCCGCTGATTTTCGTTTGTGTCTGCACGGTCGCACGGCTGATTGTTTCCAAGGGACTCACGAAGAACAAGCACCTGTATGTCTCTCGTGCAAAAGTGTATCTAGTTGGGAAGAGACGTTCTTTCATCGGTTGAGGGATTTTCCAGAAAAGTGGCCGTGACGTTGGATTGCTGTAAGTGTTCAAATCTGCATTAATGTGTTGTCTATCCATGGGAGACACTTTGCCATTCGGCTGTAGGAGTTTAATTATTCTGATCCGTCAAGTTTGCAAACAAGCTAACATTCATAGAGGTTTTGAAATACTGATTGGATACTAACAGCTTTCATTTTTATGATCTTTTGAGTTTGTTGTTATCAATTGTAATATTCTAAATATTATAGAGACAATAGATTAAGTCTTTTACATTTCCAACCCTTAAGTTAAATGGTATATTCTTTTCAAAGGAAACATGTTACGCTGAAATATATTGTGAATACTTGTTCTTATTGCCAACAACTTTTTATATGCAGATAGTATTTTGATTTCTCAATTGTTGTTCTCACAGAATTAGGGATAAGTAATAACTATCTATCTTCTAAAATCATATACTACAAATTCTACAACAATTGATTAAACTATTCTACCAAGAGTTTCAACATAATCTAATAGTCTTCACATTTAGAAATGAACTCGATGCACTGTTAAATATTAATTGTTAAATACGTGTTGGATTTGGAAAATGGCCTCATACGTACATATATTTCTATTGAATTCAACGACACAATAGTATATTTCATAAAAAGTTCTGAATAATAAATTGAAATAATGGAAATTTCTTAAGATATAAACGAAACAACAAAAAGATGTCGGAGACTAGTCATAAGTCCAAAGTAAGCATTTCAAGAAAAGTACAAAGAAAGACCAACACAATTCTACGATTAAATATTCCATTATATTGCCATAGTAGGAGTACAGTTCGTGTTCAGTGCTCATTGTTCAATGTGACGATTAACAGTTTTATACAGACTTTTAGAGCTGCCACCATTTAAAATACACCTCTTATTGTTTCTTTAATCGTTCGGGTTTTTCCGAATGCTGTATTTAAGTGAGGATTTCCTGTTTCATAATACAACAGAATCCATTGAATTGTAAAGTTTTAGAAAGGAATTGTAAGAGAGACAAAAACTTCATCCCTTCGCTTTCGTAAGATGCTTAATTGTCTAACAATACGTGACTTATTTGCAATTGTCATCAGCTCTTACTGACATCGGAACGAACTCAAACGTTATTTAACATCATCGAAAGACTGGAAAATACATTTCATAATTAGCATAAGACGAACATTTTAAATATATTATTTTTAAGATGGGATGGCTGTTGGTAGAAGGTTTATGTTTTTTCGATCAGTTATCTCATCTTTTGTCTAATCATCAATTAAATGTATTTATTTTGTAGAAATTCGATTTTAAGGAAATTAAAAAATTAAGGAACAAAAATAAAGTGAATCGTTTTCCATATTTTAAGCGAAAACCTCTACAAGATCAGAGGAAGAAATACATCACTTAGTATCTTCCACAAAATTAAATTTTGTGGAAGAAAACGTATAAAGAAGCCTTTATATTGAAGCTTCAGAAAGTACTGGTATCAATAATTAATTCTTATAGAAAATGAGTACACCTACTTACGTTAAAATGTAATGAACCCTATTAATATCTGCAAAATATTATTTAAATCTCTATGTCAATTTACAGGTGTAAAAAACTTCAGACAATTAGCTATTCCTTCAGAAATCCAGATGTTCTCGCGCTTGGTCAGGGTTTAGGTCGAGTTAGAAAAATAAGAGAGAAGTCAGAAGATCATAACTTATAAGCGGGGAGTCGACTTCTGAACATTCCAATAGGGATGAACTCTTTGGGGATCCACAATGCGAACAGATCTCCCCAAGGAATTCCCGCCCCACATCCCATGGTCGAGACGCCCCGCGATCACCCATTGTTGCTACGAATGAGCAGTCATTCGAAAAATTTGTGGGATATATACGCCTCTTGAAATAACCTCCTTAGCGTTTTACGGATGTCGCTCCCTCTCTGCAGATAAATATCGCGCCGTCATTCAAGCGGTGGCGGTGCTCTTGAACGGGAGGCATATCCGATGTTTATCTCCCGAAGGCGGCTTGACAACCGCACACCGATCGGTCAAACCGTGCGGCGTAACCCAGTCAACGTCGCACAAATGGAAATCGTCAAAGAGCATTGGAACCTCAGCCGTTATTGGTAACCCAAATTCTGAGCTATGTGTTGGACCTTTGAGAGGCCGAAGTAGTAGTGGGAACTTGCGCGAAAGGGTATATTGCACGGATTGGATCGGGAAGTACTATTTTTAAGGATATCACGAGGCCTATTTATAGTAAAGAAGTTCAAGTAGTAGATATCTACGCTGTAGCATTTAAGAAGAAGTTAAAATCTGAAGAGTAATTTACTCAAGATATACTTCAAAGAAAGATTTTCATCTATTTAACAGCATAATCCAAGGATAGATTTGTAATCAAAATTTTGAAAAATAGACACGAAATTATTTCTCTCGTATTATAAAACAATAAATTTTCTATAAAATAGGACATAACACTCAATTATACCCTGTTGTCTTAAGAATTCTTATCAAAAGGTTTTAAATACGTGTATAGAAACAAAAAATTTAGAGTTATTAAATTTCCTTGAAATGTGTTTGATAAGAATTAAGTACATTAACAGTTAGGAAGAAATCTTTCCCGTTTTTGAATTGACCACTCAAATTAATGATATGCTCATAATTTTTGTCAGAAGAAAGAGGCGTTGAGTGACTGTAAACACAATGAAAAAAACACAGGAAAACATAAAATATTTCGTAAATGCCCATTATCAAGTAATTAGATCCCAAGAATTACCTTTGTGATTTATGAGCGTCAAGGATCAACATTTAGATAGATAAAAAGCCATATCTTCAGTACGAAACACTTTTAAAACATCTTGTGATCTCACAAGAAATGGTCGGAGGTGAATGGTCACGTTCTGCCTCAAATTAAATTCATTATAGTTTCTTTTCATTACGAATTTGAAAAAATATCGAATAACATGGTGAAAGTTCCACACTATAACTCCCTTTACATGAGTATAATATTTTATCTTAAAGCACTAACGAGTGGGACTTAACTGTTTGGTATTTATGAGTACATTTTAAGTGCTCTTTTTTACGGCACCACAGACTTAAAAGAAATTTTTGTAGCACGAGCTTTCTGATCACAGGTTGTTTTGGCAAAGATATTTATTTAGCCTGCTATCATTTACTAAAATGAAAAATGGCTTATAATCCAAGCTTATATTGATAGCTAATTATTACTATGCCTAAGTAGCAATAAAACGAAAATTTCAATTAAAACAAGGAAGTATTTACCTGCAAAGCGTTAAAAAAATACGATTAATACGTAAAAACATGCATCAAGGACTTGGGAATACATTGTTTTGAACTTTTTATATTCAGCCAGTTTTTGAGAGTATTTGGGCATAAAACAAATAATGTAGCAAGGTGCATGTCACTCAATAAGTAAAAATATTTATTATGATATTATATTGTGTATTGTTATTTGAGATATAATATATATAAGTTTATAATCATTGTCTTTAATATTTGGCTTTTCAGAAAACATTTTTCACGGAAATTCATTTTCGGAGTTATTTGATATTTGATAAGTGCTTTGATGAATCTTATGTACATTAATGAATCTCATATAAATCTCACATAAAATGGTGGAGCACAATTATAAATCTTAACTTAAGATATTTTAGATTATCTCATACGTTGCAATTACTTTGGCCATTGTAAATTCTTTTCGCTTGTACTGCAGGAAACTTGGACAATAGTTTTCGCAACTTCGTAGAGTTAAGCATTAAATATCATAATAAACATAATTGAACAACTGTGCTAAACTATAGGGAAGAGGTGAAGAACTTTTTTAATAAATAACACAACAATTTATAGGAAGAACCTTACTGTAAAACCCATACTCGACTGAATCTAAATAGCAAATTGACTAACTAATAAATTGATGTAAATAAACTATGTAATATAATCGAGTAATTTAGCTGTTTTACTATTGTATAAAATTTGTGATTATTATACTTTATGCAAATATTTTTTCTTAATTTCTCATGTTTCATGAATATAAACGTCAGCGTTTCGACGTAAATAAACAAAAAATCGACTTATAAATTACTTAAATGGATCTATCTACTTGTTAGTAATTACTCGCGGGGTTCTATGAGCTCCAATCCTTTTCGGAGACACTTTGAAAGGGGAGACGGTGGTGGTGGGAGGGAAAGGGTCATCCCGTCCCTCATGTCTTTCAATTTCCATGGCGTTGCCTACCCTTCGTGAGTTAGGGGACTGTTCGACAGCATTCCGTCCCAGGCAGGGTGACATTCCTCGCAGACAATGGCTCCTGTCTGCCCCCAAAAAGTCTCCCCCTTTCGCGATCTATTCCATTCTACCGAACGAAGACATTAGATGGCTCTGATATGAGAATAGATCGAATCGGTCCATCTCATTATTCGAATGACGCGGAAATGATGTCGGAAATTTCGCGAACGTATTGCTTCGTGAGGCCACAATTCATAAGCGATCGACCGTCCGATACGGAAGACTATTTAGGAGATGTTAAACTCGATTCGAGATTCATCATCGTTCCCAAATCCCTTTGTTCGATGCACTCAAAGTGTCACGAAGAACAAAAGCCCGAGTGAAATATAGATGTGAATGAAAACGATCTTTTTCCTCCTAATAAATAAGCATCGAGAAAATGAATCAGACGCTACTCCGGTTCGCAATGAATATTTACATTTTTCCTTGCATAATTGGTGCAATCATATATACATAAAGAGACATCTAATTATCGTTTCAGTTGCTTAGATTGAAATGTTTCAATTAAATTAATTAGTTATTTTTTATTAATTCTTACGGAATCGTTGACTTTTAATTTGGAAATGTTTTTGTTCCATTATTTTGATAGCGATCACTCTCACGATATTAGAACATTAGAGGATAGTACACCTTTTCTAAATCTATCTATATATTTGTATAAACGTTTTCCAAATCTATCTATTGTAGTATTCACTCTCATAAGGAGATTCAGTATCATTAATTGCATCAACGTTAGTTATGACTATGTTTCATTTTACCGTCTTAATGTATCTCTCTAATGTAAGATAACACTTTCCGATTTCATTAATTTCTATAAATGGTTAAATTTACGTATTGAAGATTTTCATTTCATTTGAAGGACTTGTCTTGGATTGAGTTTGTACTAGGAAATTGACAAAATAATAACCCAGAATAAAATTTTAATAGATTTTCATAAATTATTCATACATATTATGAATTCTTTTCATATGGCTGTTTAAATGAATAGAAAAATCTACATAACGTAAAAATTTTATTATTTATTAACTCTGTGCTGCCTGACTTTCAACGCAGAAGTTATTCTTCCCTCTTACCACCTCAGATATTCGAAATTTGCATTCTTGAGTGAAAATCAATTAATTGAAATGATTAATATTTTATCAATAACATACGTACACGCATGACTCCGACTAAGGCGAATGCAAGGCTGGGTAATGTATTTTCTTTTCATCTTCGAAAAAAATGACTAACACATGGTTTGGAGCCTATTTCGAGCCAACACATATGAATAATTAAATGGATTAAATACACATTCTCTTATTCAATTTTATAAATTATAGACCCTAGCAATCAAGAAGAAGTCATAATTGATTGATGTTGTATAGTGATTGACTGCTTCCGTATAATTATTGAGGAGTTGTCCCATCCAAATATCTTCCTACCCACTCATTTACATACATCAATTTTTCACCAAGATTCTCTAATTATTCCTCAAAAATGACTCCAACCCTGGTAAAGGGGATATTTCAATTTTATTTTACTCTTCTTACTTCTCTCAAATTTCTCTCTTCCATTTCCATTAACTTCAATATCAAAAGAACTTCAAATTTCAATAAATGCCCATATTATTTATAATCTGTCATTTTATTATTTAATTTCTGTCTACGTATGCTCATGAACCTTCAAAATTTAACTGTAAATTATAATTCGATTAGACTACCGTACATATCCATACATAATCCATTAATATCATTACCTCGATAACAATTAACGTCTCTTTATCCTAAAACAACCAGTTAGCCCATTATTTTAAAAAAGGATTTACTTCCTACGGTTCCTTTTACTCGTTAACCACACCGTTGTTTCGCTAAGCATATTTTGACTGCTCATCTGACTTTTCTCTTTAAACTCATTATAATTTTGGCTAAGCGGGTTATCTGAGACCTCCGTGTGGTTTTTCTTCGGAAGTATATTCTGAGAAGAAAACCCTTTTAGCCGTTTCCTCGAGATGAAACATAATTGTTAAGACGCATGGAGACACCAAGACAACCTGAGCACGTGACACTAATGAGACATAATGACACTGACCTGAGCGACCGCTTCGCAAAGACACCAAAACTAAGGTCATCGACCCATCCGTAAGCTAAGAGGTGGTCCTCAAATTGTGACCAGTTGAGGTAGGACACTGACCTCATGTAAATACACTGTCAATGCACCCTGAACCGCTATTTTTTCTTCATTCTGTACAATTAACCGGAACGAAACGGTGTACGGGACACAACGGTCCCCAGTGACTTTAAAATTACGTCATGAGTGGGGAATCATTTATTAAAGAATAGCATTATCATTTGATGTATGACAATGCTATATTCTGCAATAACAACAGGAGTCGGTCGATTAAATTAGCAAAATATAAGTACTTTTCAAATGACGGTAAGAAAAACATTCAAATGGATATGAATTTGATTTATATTACAAAATAATATTTGTAATACATGCTTAACATCAAATTTTTATGATAAGACGAATAGATATATAATTTATAAAGACGTCGTTTTAATTTATTAGTTTCTAAGTTTAAATAAAGAACAGTCGCTATAAGTTTTTCTTATCTTAAGATTATATGTAACCATCATAAAATAAACTTGCCTGGAAATATTTCCGATTTTTTTTAACATTTTAACTTTAAGGAAAATACATTTACCAAAACTAGAAATTATAAGTAAAGAAAGAGATATCGCTTTCAATTTAAATTGTCTACACTAAATTAAATTGTATTCTAAGGTGAATAAATGCAAAGCTTTATAACGATTGAGGGAATCACTAAAAGCTTCTCTTAGATAATAAATCTATGTTTGAGTCAATAAAATCAGCAACGACATTAACGAAATTAAAACCTATGCGACAGTATAATGTATAGGATAGGGCATAGGGTGACATATGAAGGAAAACTGAATTTCCATAAAGAAATAAACGTAAACATATCTCCTTTTTAGGGACGCGTTGCTTAGGAACATCTGCCCACGCAATACAGCTTACACTTCATTATCGTAAGAGAGTAAGTAAGCAGAGGATGGGGAGAGAGAATTTTCGTTGATGACGGTACATCACTGCGACTTTTCATGAATAAAGGAAGACCACAAAAAGCCATGTGTTTGAGTTGTCGCATAGGGTCATGGGGTCAGTGACAAAGAATGGGAAGAAGACGGAGGTGTATGAGGGAAAACATACGAGGGATGTCAGTGTGAAGTCAGACACCCTAAGGGGAGAATTGGTGAGTGAAACAGCCAGTCATTCAGGGGACTTGATTAAACATGTCGCATCCCTAAATCCCTTCTCCTTTTTGCTTTGCTTTTTTTCGGAGGAAACATCTCAAACGATTGGACGTTGTTTGATTTGGATGGTACTTAACCAGGCATCATGTATAATGCATAGCTAATTTCTTATATTGACTCACCAATCCTGACAAAATGATAAACATCGGATTACGATTCTTTCACTTTCTTATGACATACATATTTCCCTCTTCTGAAATGGATAGATATTTCAATTTATTAAATCCCTTGAAATACTTCAACAATAGGGCGTTAAAAAAATAAATACAATTTAAAACATTTAAGCAAATTCTAAGGATCTTTTTTTGCTTCAATATTCAGTTAATTTTTTCGTGCAAAATCACCGACCCACTGAATTTACAAATCTTGTCTCGTAAATCAAAGTAACTTTAGTAAATTATTCTGCTGCCTTAGGATGTTTAAGTTCAAAGAGTAAAGAAAAATAATTACACAGAATATATTTTGAATTAATATAAAAAGTTAATAAATCTTAACATAAAGCTGTTCATAAAATGGAAAGAAATCTCACAGCACATAATGGGAAGCAAGAATCGATTTTATAGATCAAAGAAAACCTTTAATTTATATAAATTTGAAGAAGAAGAAAGGATGTAACAATAAACAAATTAATATTGTTTAAATATTCTCATGGAGTTTTTGTGAATAAATTTCTTATATATATTATATTAACCATTTTCGAAATAAAGGAAGAAATAAAACCTTTCACCGCTGCTAAGGGAAACAACACACTAGGTATAGTCTCAGACTTTTATCTTTTTCTGTTAGTGCATTAAGCAAGCCATATTTATGAAATGAAGGAAAGTTTGAAAATAATAATACTACTATAATTATATGCTCATTTTTGTGAATTCAGAACCAAAATGGTATCGATCTTGTCACTTTAAATACTGTACACTAATGATCACTTTTCACTAGGAATAAGGAAATAAAAGATTGAATATCTTTGCAGGGTACTTAAAAGAAGTCCATTTACTAAACCTATCCTAAACAGCACTCGTTCTAGTTAATTATTTGGAAAGTTATACCTCCAATGAAAGTCCAAGCAGCCCTAATGAATATAAAAATACCACAAGGAATCAAAAGGAATTGGAAAATACGACTATTTCTAAATTTAATTGGCAGTGTGTGTATCTTCTGAATCCGTATTTATTAAAGCAGGAAATGTTTGGCAGAATTAAGCATAGAAAAGATAATACGTAGCGTACAAGAGAGCACGAAACAGATGTGTAAAACGCATCATGAATGAAACAAACATTGAAAAATTTTAGAAAATGAGAAGCAATTATTTCCTCATGTTATTCTCGAATTTACTTTCTGAACTCTCTTCTGATGAATAAAACACATATTTCAGAAAGTCGCGATCCACGCGTGCGAAGGGGAGAGCCCCACTGATAAAGGATTGGCCGGAACGAGACAAACTCGTCGGCGGAAACGAAAACTCTGGGGTTAAAACAAGGGACTTAAAAATGTATAAGAAAGCAGAAATGAATTACGATGTGCGTGCGGCGTTAAGACAAAGAAATTTCCACTCCTTAATTATTCCCATTCGCTGCAGAAAAAACAGCCGAATGTAGGAATTCTTTGATGCGAAAACGTTCTTTTCTTGTCCCTTAATAAGCGAAGCAAAAAGTGGGGATAGGGCGAGGGTCCGACGGCGGCGAAAGAAACTTTCGGATCCGTATCGCACGCGTTCAAATAAAAATGGAATCATGGGAGATTTATGCCCTTCCCGATTCTTAGATAGAGATTAGAGCGTTAACGCAAGAAGGAAAATATGCCGATGAATAAGAATGACCTGAGATGCCGCGAGACAGAGGGAGGCGGAACCAAGGAATGAAATGGAATGAACTCGAGTAATAAGCTTGCTATTAATTGCACGCTATAGTTCGATATGCTGAATATTTCATATCAATTAAATTGATGAAAGGAGGGACAAAAACCTGTATTAACAACCATAAATTCTTAGGCTTTAAATTGGCCTGTATTTTATTAATTTTATTTCCAATTATGTAGAAAGGAAAGCTGAATGCAAATAAATTCCGAGAGTTCAGATGAATGTTTTACCTTATATTGAAATGAATATTTAGTGATTTATGTGAACTTTCATACTTATTATTTCTGTTTGGCAGTATCCTGTATGAAATATAAATCCAAACAGAAAACGGAATCTGTTTATCACGAATTTTCAATGACGCTTCTTTATTCCTTGACTTTAAAATGGTAAAAAATTAGCCTATCGTCACGAAAGGAAATGAAATATTTGGCAATGTTCCTAAATGAAATAATATTATTGTGATAAAGTCTTAGCGTGAGTAAAATTTATAATACTATACTTTCAACGCTTACATACAGAACCTTTTCTCCGATATTTGATATATTAATAACCCCCTCATTAAATAATGAAAAGATTTGTAATTCCCACAGATAATTTACTTTAATTACGACCGGTTTCGTTATTTTTCATTTCATCTTCAGCCTGAAATTATCTGTGGAAATTACAAAGTTTTCATTAAACTATGGCTTTCCACGAAGTCACGCCTTTTAATATTGAATTCAGTACGACATAAAGTCACTACAAAGCATTATTGCCATGAAGGATTAATCAAGGAAAGAGTAGTTTGCACCGAGTATTAATTACTGTAATTTCGACTTGGTAACTCCTGTAATTTGTACTGTAACATCCAGCTGTTAAAATTTTCTAAATGAAAAGTTTCTTTTCTAATTCACCTGCTCTCTTTAGAAATGAGGTACATTTAGGTATATGCGGAAGTTCATTTTCAGGCAATACATTTAATGTTGCTTTCATCAATTGGCAATGAAAATGATCATATCTCTCTTCAGAGTGGTCTAGATGAACCAAAGGGCTTACAATTATAATCTAAAATCCATTAGAGAGATTACCAGTTGGACTCCTTACAACGATCCTTTAAGTTGTTTGCTCAATAAAAGCATCAATTACCTTAGAAAGAGGAGAAGATAATTCGCATCTTGGAGGTAAGACGGAATTTTCAGATCCTACCCAACTATCTTCCCTAAAAACAGCAATTAGAAAGCGCAATTAAAAGATACACCGATGAAATATTAATGCCCCGAAACGATCTATTAGTATAAAGAAGTTCAATATTCAGTGGTCTTTAAAACATCACCTCCGCAACAGCCAATGGGGTCGCCCCGATCGAGAAGCGAGCGAAAGACGGCGGAGTCTCGAGCGAACATTAATTTGACGAAAAAGGAATCAATAAAACGGTCTCGTTCATAAGTCTGCGAGGAACATTATAGACGGCAGGTGAGCGAATTGATGGAAGAAAAAGCGTGGAAAGGGATTGCGACGGCAGATGGTTAATTTCTGATCCAACGGGAGAATTTCCGTAAAGGTTTTCCCTTCATCGACTGAAAAAAGGGCGGTGAAGGGTTGAGCGGTGGTATGGGAAGGAAAAATTGGGAATTTCGCTAGGCGACCTGGATGAGGAAGTTTGCCGTAACTGACGGAAGGGCTCCGTCATGCGGAGAGAGATCTACGATGGTATCGACGAATAAAAAATCCACATAATGAAGTGAAATAGCTATCCAACATGTTTATTTATTTTTAGATGGCACGTGCTTCTTATGAAATCCGTTGGGGGGAGTATTTGGCATGCTAATGACGTGCTGAAGATGGAGGCCAGGAAGTGGCTGCTACAGAACGCTTTCCTTCCGTATTTTCTCGGGGCGAAAATTATTTCCATCCCCCATTAAGAGCCTTCTATTCGAGCCTCGGGGTTTTTGAATTTCGACCCTTTAAGCGGAAGGCTTGAATAACTCGACGGGAAATTTCTTCTTTGCGAGAAAACTCTTGTAAAAATAACATTTGTGAACATAATGGCCCTATTAACCACCTCAAAGCTGTCAAATAAGTAGATGAGCGAATTTGAATTGCAAAATTGAGCTTCTGTACGAATCGTTAAACTGGAGTGCACTTTTTATAAAGGTCCCCAGGGGGTCAATAAAGAGATATCAACGGCTGCAATGAAGAGGTGCTTATCAGACAATCAAACACGGGAAGCAATGAGAAATTATGATCTTCAGATGCTACAGAGTACTTTTCGTCGAACGTGTTTTGATGAAAAGCTTAAACATAATCTTTTTTTTTTCGGAAACGGTGTGCAAATTGAGCATGAATTACAGAAGTCGATAAGAAGGGTGTCAGTTAAAATTCCGATACCATTTAATATTGCGTGGTGTTCCGATGTGAATTCACATCTGGCGCAAATATGATTCTTCTTTAACATTCCCTAATGAAACTTTTGCAGAAGATATTCATTAACAGAATAGTATTTATACATAATTGTCAATTGAAACTGATAAGAATTTTTAAATAAAACATCGTTTTCTAAATGTAAACTATAATAATAGAAAATTTCAATGATATCTAAAAATACGAAGCATTTAATTCCCAATTTATGATAAGTAATGCGCAATAGATTAAAAAAGGCTTAAAAATGTTATTGAAATATGGCCAATTTTATTTTTAAAGTCTCTATACTCTTCGGATACCATAATATTAAATTTTTCCTTGATCCCAACTCATTATAATTTTGGCTCCAAACAGTTGCTTTCATTTTGATTCCGAAGTAGGTCTGTATGGATTTATATTTAAATTTGTGAATCTCGAATTTATTTAATACAACATACTTCTGCACCTCTGCACTATTATATTCGTGTCTATTTAAAACGATGTAAGAAGGTCTATCAGTCTTTAAATTATATTAATGTTTATAATTTTCAATTTCCTTACGTATTATAAATTACGTAATATACGTAAATTACAATTAGAGCCGTTTTGCATGGGAGGAAACAATCCCTCTCATACGAACCCTGCATTAACGATGACACCACGACGTTACCCATGCAAATTGGAGAGAGAGAAATAGGGTTCGGAATAAGGGAAAAATCCTTGAAACAGATTAACCATGACCAGGGCTAACAATGCAAACAGAATGCGCGGCGAACTTCCTGTCTCTATGGAAAAAGGAAATTGCTATGAATATCAATAAGGAGTGATTTCGTTATGGCAGATGTGTGCATTGGGAAATGAAGGGTTGAGGACTCATTTTAAGGGTCGGGTTTCGCTCCGAGTCTTTTAGAGAAACGGCAATAATTCAAAAACCGAATTTGTGCCCAAAGTAATGCGTTTGGGGGAAAAAATTTTACATAAATGCGATATCGATTTGGGTGCGTGGCAGGTGTGGCGAAAAGCGCAACAGAAGGGGTTAAGGGTTCAGGATGAATAGTGACCCAGTTCCTTCTGTTCTATGCAGACTAGTTCCATCCCATAACACATTTTGGGCTATCTGAGTTGAATAGCTGATCGCGTAGTTTACGGTATAATATAGTTAAATAGAAGTCCATTCTACTCCAATGATACCTAATTGAGATGGCAGAAAAACCTTTCATGTAAGTAGCTTACGTACATTTTTATCACTCCTAATTTAAATATATTAAGCTAAAGTTCTTCATAATGTGAAGAATATCTAAAAATGTAGCCTTAATACATGTTATTAAGCCAAGGTGTAGGATTTCACCTCCTCCACTTTTCTAATAAAGAAATTCTGCTAGAAATTTATTTGCAGGACATTCAAACAATTCATAATTCAAACATTATATTGGGATATTATATCAATTTTTAAATATGATTTTTACTAAGGAAATTTCCATTTTTACTCCTTATGCTCATCTAACATGCCCGATAACATGTAATCAATTTACTTATTATCATTTTTTTATAAACGCTAGGACTTGTCATTTATCAAAACTAGTAAGCGATTAAACACAAACAGTAGAAGGAGACGAATTAACATTTAAATTTATCAATATTTTATTTTTGGATGGTTAATACGTGCAATAAGTTAATTATCCATCTTTTGAATTAAAGGGAGAGTAAGATGTATACCCTAAATGAGGCCACTCGATTACTAAGTTTCAAGTCAGCGTCGGTCGATCCAGAGTCGATCCACTCCATTAAAAGAGAATTATCGTTCATAACTTTTGGAATGTCGCGTAAAGGCTGAAAACCTCTAGTGAGTGGTATAGTACGAAAACATTTCAAGTGGTCTCAAGTTATGTTTCGTAACTAGTCACAATTCTGGATATAAAATCTGTCGAGATATTTCCAAATAAGCTTGAGACTTAAAAAAAGATAGCTAATGGCAGTTGTGAAAAGTGGATCAAGTTGGTGAACAAGATATGAAATCTACCAAAGCACTTTATATCGAGAGGTGAGGGTGTCCATCAACCGACCACGCTGATTTCTCTCCAAAGCAAAGATGGCGATTTTTATTGCGTGCGCACAGAAACAGAAACTCCTCAGGATATTATTATTGATTATTTTCGCAATAATGTACGTTAAATTTGAGAGCGAATTAGATTCTATGATCAGCCAAATCATACCTAAATCAAGAAGGCATTAAAATCAGTCCAAAGTAGATTTCACCCTGAGGCAATTGTGAATGGATTTCAAAAAAAAAGGAATCGTACTCTAAGAAAACATATCGTACCTACCGATTTCAAATGATTGAAATTAACTAATTATATTTATTTTCAATAAAACAACAAATTTTGGTCACTTTTAAAGAGCAGTGTTAAAATTTATATTATGCTACGATATGATATGTTTTTGAACTTTCTGTTAGATGATGAAGACGGAAATGATATTTATAAACTAATCATCCCTATATATAGATAAAAGTTTGGTAAGTTAAATCAGTTCACAACCAATCCTTTGAAATATAAAGAGTGAACACGGTGGTAGAGATCATGGATTATTGAACACTTTAAGAATATTCAGTTTATATTGAGAAAAAATCAGGTTATTACTTTCTTAATCAAGAACATATGCAACTTATTTTTATCGCAGTAATTTGAGAATTGACTATTCGATAAAATTTATAGAAGAAAATAGCAAATAATTCGGATGTGACCCAAATTTTTCTCGGACCTAATGATCATTCTTAGTACAGAGAGGAGTAGTATCCGCTTTAGGAAAAATATATAATTTAAATCGAGACACTGAACTATTAATTGAACACTCTGACAGGTAGATTTATAGGTATTATTTATGTTGATCTAACATCCTTGTTTTTTTGATTGACAGTAATTAGGTGGCTAAAATTAGAACATTTTCGAAGTAAACTATTCGCAAATCATTCCTTTTTAGGATCGAACGTCATTTACTCAAACATACTAGGAAATTCTAAGGTTTTTCATCAGCGTTCATACGTTCAGTAATGAGACTAATCAGTATCACGCTATGTTGAGAACGGGAGGATAATATATCGTCCTTAAATCCTTGGACAATTGGAGTAAAATGGAACATTCTCCTATTCAATGATTTACTGTCCTCTATTTCCCTCACCGTAACTTTCCACAAGTAGAAATTACTACAAAAGGAATCTGAGTTTTTCACCATCTCCCTGATTCTTTGGACAACATATTTGCTTCAATTCTATGTCACAAGGGTTATTTCTGAATCGTTCCTATGAAATTGCTCGCATGAAAAAACAGCCGCATGTCACCAGGAAGGCCGTCTTTCATTCTGTTGAGCCTCCTTTATAATTTTACGTCAACGACTTTTTATGTCAGGAACGGAATTTCATATCCTTGATAAAAACTTGGCACATAAAAAGTATTGATATATAGTGCAATTCCCGGAGCAAAATTCTTGATAATCAAGTACGATTCTTTTTGTCGAGAAATGACGGAAGTGGCCATTTAGCATTCATTCATATTTAAATGCTTCAGATGCCTTGAAACTGTTAGGATGTCACTCAAATACAGTTTTTGAGAGTAACTGTTACTAATGTCTACCGTCTATTATCGTGGTTTAAAATACCAAAAGTACCTCTTATGTGGATATCAATTTAGATCTAGTCGTATATATAAGAAAGTTTTCCGTATATCGACTCTAATACATAGAGTATATCAGTTCTAAAAATAGCTCTTCCATTTAATGCATATTTAGTCTATAGCTCTCTCATTTTCATTTATCATTATATCAAAAAGTAAAAGACAAATAATTAACGAAATAAATATGTGTCATAGCTTTAATTTGGCGATTTAAAGGATAAGGTTAAATTCTTTACCATCATCGGTTGAAATATTGAGATAATTGTAAAATAAATATTAAATATGATAATTTCAACAAATAAATTTGGATGTCAGAATATTACTTTGTACTATAAATATTATAAATAATTCATATAATTTAATTCGAAGCGTATTTGAAATAGACACAATGATAAATGTGGATCAATATAAAATAAACACGACGGATCAGTTATGAAGGAATAATACTTTGATGTTTAAATTATTTCATTATTTTGTTTTAATTTTCATATTATTTATTTTTACTTTCATAGTTGAAGCATATTACTTCAACTACAATGAAAATTTTTATCTGCACATTTCTATTATTTTCCTTAAATCGCTACAATAAAATTTTTAAAACACATTTTTCTATCCACCAACTAAATCAGAGAAAAGAATTTCATTAAGTTTCGTAATTTCCTTCATAAATATATTGAAATACCTCATCGTAATATTTTTACGTAAAAAATCTCGTCCAATCATCTTTCCACATAAATCACGAATCCAAACCTATCTCCACCGTATCTTCTCACCACTGATCCGCGGAAGCCAGTTTCCTAACCGATCTGGATTTAGACTTACGAAAGTGCCTCTCGCGAAACCTGCCCTCTTAAAACGTCTAGAAACACGAGTTAGCTATCTCGACACCAAATTGGATTCGAGAGAAACCTGTGAGACCGTGAGAACGGCAAGGAGGCTCAGGAAATTCAGCGCGACGGGGGTGGATAGGTGTTTGGGCAACACAGACTCACAGACACATAAACGTTTTGAAGGAAATCTTTGGTTGGAATAAGCCCGCGTCGGAAGGGACCTTCAATGAATTGTTGTACTTCAAACTTGCGTTAGTCACGCACCGCTCTGAGCGTATTCATTGACAAGCGTGACCCCTCAGGTGAGCGAGTGGGTTTTCTAGGTGTCCCTCAAGGGATGCGTCACGGACCGACCGAATTACTTACTCGGCGTGGAAAAGGAAGATGCGGTTTTAACCCCCAAAAAGTCTCGAATGGTGTGTGCGTGGGAGGTATCGGAATGTTCTCACGATGGACGGAAGGAAGGGTCCCAGAGCGGCAATGAGGAAGGATCCGAGACATTGTTTCCTAGGAGATTTTTTTTCATTTCCTAGGAAACAATCTCTCGGATCGGAATTTACCTGTATACACGGAAAATGGATTCGAGAAATATGTAAACATCAACGCATGGAAATACCTCTTCTGATTTCCTAGGAAAGACTGCGATCGCGTTCAAACCTATTTTACGCTAATATTTCCTGGAAAAGAAATCCAAGAAGTTTTTGTTTCTCGAGACAATATTATGAAAATTTATGGACATGTTACGAAATAAAGTAACGGTGAGTATAATTTGTAATTAATTTCTTCTTAGAAATGAATGTTCATTGACTGAGTTAGATGATTATAAAATCGGAACAGAGAATTGTAAAATAAACCAAGGAAACTATATTCACGTTTACTCTTAGAAAATTGTGGAATAAAAAGAAGAGGAAACTTTTTAAATATCATAAGGAAAATTTATAAATTTCTAAGCACCTTTGAGAATTTATGGAGTCTTCAAATATTTGCATGCAGACGAATCAGAAATCTGTGAAATTTGGAATTTATATCGATACGAGGGAAGGAATGGATTATTAAAATACCTTGATAGTAATTTTTTCACTAAAGCGGTTCAATATGAATTAAATTGGAGGTAATGCATCCGTTCATTGATAAATTCAGATTTCAAAGAATGATTAACGAGATATGTAGTTTATGCCTCTAAATATTTACAACTTTTAAGTATTCATTTATGCAAAAGTTAAAATTATACGGGTTCGGGAATCCTTAGACTATCTTATTAAAAATTTTCTTGACAAAACTTGCTCGCTGAATATGCAACGTTGCTAGTATTAGATGTGGATGGATAGAAACGAAATCTTATTCCCAAGAATTCCTATTTTAGTAATACAAAATTGATTCGGCATTATTCAAAAGAGAACATTTATAAAACAATTGTTAAGAATTCATTTGCATTAAGCCCTTTGAGAAAACCCAACTGAGAGAAACAGAAAATAATATTAGCCAGAAATCGTTTTTTCATTAAAATGGATTTGAGAAAAAAGAGTAATTTAATTTTGAGTTTTAATTTTTAATCAACTTCCATTCCCTTCCCATTCATTTGAGTCTAGTCTAAGATAAATTACAATAAATGAAATATGACACGATACTACACTACGTTCTCGCTGAACGTTAAGCTGAGTATTCAGATATATTTAGCAGTCGCAAGATAAAATTTGTCCACTTTTGAAATCACGTTCATTATGAGTAAAAAAAGCATTTTCAAAGCATCTTGATATATTTGAGCAACTTTGAACAAAAAATATCTCTTATCTTCGACTTTCTTTCTAGTCTGCAAATGCAAGCTCATGAGAGAAATCCTACATTTATCGTAAATAAAATGAACGGTTCAGGACATATTCATATCATTGAGGTTACAAAATAGTGGAGTACTTACATCGCTATTATAGTAATTAAATCTTTGATGGTAAATAAAAAATCAAACACTTAAGTGGTACGTTACGTTTATCGATGTATAATATTCTCATCATATATCCATTTTAATCCCTAATCCTCCAATCTGCGGATTTTTTCTATATTATCGTTACGTTAAGGATATGGATAATATTAGGCTTGCAATGCGAATTATTCTTATATTAATAGGTCATTAAATCGTTGCTTAAAAATTGGTTTGTCGCATTAATATTTTTATATTCAAAATATTAAGTATTTTTACTGATTCGCTCTCATCTTTACAAAATTCACAATCAAATATTATTCTTTATTCGATATTAAGAATATATTTTCTATGTTTATATTAAGAAAAAAATTTCTTATCAGTTTATATATATACGCATATATTTTTTTCAGTTTTCCATACAAGGATGATATTGTTTAGTTCTCATACCGAAAAAGAATCTTGAGTCACAGTGTTCTCGATTAATTGGGATATTAGATATATTAGAAATAATTCAAAAGATATTTTAGTAGTTGCCTGAATCTTGGAGAATAATTTTTATTTAAAGACTATAAGAATTAAATTCGAAACCTTTGTATCAATTAGGGATATGAATGTCTCTTATATTGACGAAAAAGAGCTTTATGTTATAAAAACGTTCGAGTAATCTCGTTTAAGTAATTATTCGAGTAATTAATAAAAATCAAAACTCCATCATTAATAACGAAAGATTATCTTCCTTTAAATGATGTAAATTATTGAAATTTAAGAGGAACTCATAGATTAAATTGATGAAAAGATATCAGTAATATGAAAAGTAATAATCCACAATAAAGCATTGAGATACAACAATTAAAGGATCTGAAACGTATTTACAATTGCATCAAAAGTAATTTAAATGAATGATTAAACTAAAAATACCGCGCAAGTATAAAGAAAGAGTATAAGTATAAATTATGGTAGAAAATATAATAAAACTTATTCGTATTTATATTTCCAAATATGTACATTATCTTTTTCGGGTACGCTGAATTCTAAAAGTTCGGAGGCATTCGAAAACTCGAGAAAACGTTATAAACATATTTCAATGTAAACGCTTTAAGTTGCTATCATAGCAAATTCAGTCCCTTAAGAGCTCATCAGTTGAGGAACGAGATGAAAAAGATGACGTAGTATAATCGGTGTCAAAGGGCGACGAACACGGAGTTCTTCACGTGCATAAAATTACCATTAAGTTTGGATGCAACATTACCGCTTTATATATATCCTCTTGAAAAAAAATCTTTTGTCTCGTGCTGAACAACTGAGAACAGCCAACGAATCGGAAAACGAACACCTTCGCCATAACGACACGGAACTACACGTTCTGTTTCCGGAGCCCATAGAAGACCCGTCGGAAGACAAATGAACACGGATCATTACGGGACAAAATATACGCACAAACCAAAGGGTCATGCAGACGTCGTCGTGGGAATGGACCCGTGTATCAGTCGAGAGAGGAACATCGGCGTAATGAATAGTTTGTTTATACTTTCGAAAGGTGTGAGTTCGGAAACACTTGGTCGCAGAGAGCTTTCGCCATTCACCCCGAGTATTGTCCTTTGAGGAAGTCGCCGACAGGTAAGGCGGGGCCCACCCACTCGGGGAAAATGCTAAAGGAAGTGTTTCCATACGCACTCACCTACATTCTCCTCCGCGGACGCCCACCACTAAAGCACTGACCACACGCACCGACTCGCACGTACCACACGCAACGACCCGCACAATAGACTCATGCACTCTAACTAAACGCACCTCACCCTTCCGACGGCATTTTCCCAGGCTTCGACTCTTCTCTCCGCCAAAAAGGTCGCACTCAAAACAAACAAACAGAGGAACAAAGAACGGGCCAAAAAACAAGAGTCTTGGGAAAGGGATGCGTCGAGAAAGGACGTGAATCATCCTCGGATGTCTCTTGTCATGGAGAATGGATTCGCCCCGACTGTGGTTGATTAGTGGGGTCAAAGAGTGACATCGCGAACTGCGCACGGGGTCAGCCCCGCCTACATAACAAAGGCCTGCTTCTAATGAGTTTGCATACAATACGTGGAATTTCCCACTTTCTAAGCACATCTTTCAAAAAGGTCCTCCTCAGCATCGTTATGGCATCTCTCGTTATCCTGCGACATACGTTGGCATGGTCTCCAGCAACGAGGGCATATATACGTGTATATCAAATACACATAAAATAAGGCTCTCAATCCTGATTATCAGATAATTTACTATAATTTTAAAGATGTATCATTCCAAATGTTGGCGTCAACATTGTTTCGCAACATCGATGGCTCCGCACCCGTTCCGGTAATAATCCTCAGGTGCAGATTGCATCGCCGATCTTGTTCGTACGCCTGTATAAATATGTAAACGAAGCCGATAACATCAAAGCGTCGATTTTAAAGAAAGAACAACCGGATTCGAAGAGATACTCGCGTTTTTTGCTGCGTCACCTGAAACGCAATTCTTCCGCCATATTAATTTAGCGGGAGAATCGATTCTTTCATATAAAAACGATATTGGATACCTTTGTAAATGGAATTCAGGTGAGCTCTGGGATTTTTAGGATTCGAGATACATTCGATGCGGTACGCACTGTCTACCAGATAACATGATCTCTACCAAGCCACGGATGGAATATTGATTGGAATTTTTATTAATTAGGGAAACATTTACATAGCTGAGAGTTGATTGGATTTGTTTCTTGTGGATGAGAATGTGAGGGGAATCGGTTCAATATCCACCGATAAAAAAATCTTTTACACATATCTCCTGATGAGAATGGTAATGAGCGTAATTATAGCATAAATATATATCATAGAATCAC
Organism: Pantala flavescens; assembly: GCA_020796165.1. Classification (NCBI taxonomy): domain Eukaryota; kingdom Metazoa; phylum Arthropoda; class Insecta; order Odonata; family Libellulidae; genus Pantala; species Pantala flavescens. The sequence goes on along the minus strand of CM036879.1, from coordinate 50,551,055 downwards.
TTATGTTATACATGTTACAATGTCACTTTCAAATATTGGATTCTCTCAATGCTTTAATACCTTATCTATGCGTATATATACTATATTTCTACTCGTTAACTGCTATTTTGAAATTTATGAAGAAGAAGTAGGTTGAACATTTTCTACAATAAATCAAATGATAGTTTAAGTGAAAAATAACGTAGAAAACTTGAAGCTCTCCTCTTTTTTATCGTGTTATATTTTTTGTTATAAAAATATCTCGCAACCGTAAGTTGTATTACTTTTCTCAACTTTATAATGACGATGACAGAAATGAAAGCGTGATACATAAATAATTCAGATTTGCATTAAATACTCACTATTATTTTATGCTATTTTTAACTTTCCACTAAGATTTTTTTATCAAAATATAATACTCGTAACCATTCTATAAAATTTTTCAAATACATGAATCCATTTCATATATAACTGATTTTTTTACGGGAAATTATGTTAAAATATTTCCGATTCAAAATCGAATATGTTCATGCAACGAGATCATATAAATATAGACAAGAGACGCAGAAGAAATTTTATTAATTCATATTTTGTTTGAAATGTTTCCGGATTTGTAACTATAATCTATAATATTATATTATATTAGAAACGTGGTTTATTAAGGTTATTTACTATTTATCTGCTATGGGAACCTAAATTTAGTTCTGTAACTGTCCCCTTACCGCCGCAATAAAGAATTATCTTCAATACGATATAAAACTTTGTTTCCCGACAGTCATTATTTAATTTTAACAGATTCTTAGTTCTCCATCATACAGTATGCTGTAGAGTCGTTTAAAGTTAAATGATTGTTAGATTGTTTTGAGTAAGTAATAGAATAAAGATTTATTAGAGTAAGTTATACTTTAATTAGCGATATGTCACATCATAATTTCGAGAAATTTCTCCCTATATATTACGTTACTTATTCAAATCATTTTTACTATAATTTCATTAAATTATTATCTTTAACATCCTTATATTAATGTTATATAAGTGTATGACTTTATGTATATTAATTACTGTTTTTTTATTTAAAAAGTAATGTAGGTGAGGGGCTGTTTCGGCTTAACCTGGCCTGAAGGGTAATATAATAGTAATGAAATATAATATTAATGAAAATGAGCTGATTATATAGATTTTTCTTATAGTCATGTTTATGTGGTAAATTTTATCGAAGAAAATTTAAGTATTAAAATTCGATGATACGGTCGATCTTAAATTTGGTTTAAATAAAATTTAATTTAATTTTCCCATACTCTTATCTCAAGATATTGTAAAATAATCAATACAATACAATATTTTTTAATTGCAGTCATACCTCGAATCCTCGGTTCGTTATCTCGTAAAGTAAAGACTGAAAAAGGATATTATTATAAACTATAAGATACTAACATTCTCAGAGCTTGCCAGTTTTAAATTGAAGCAAATATAAAAATATGATTATTGATTGTTTCATATGATTTAACTAAGTTAAATTATAAGAAAATTGCTTAAAATTGACAACTTTTGTTCCGTGACTATTTCTTAATAATATTCCATGGAATAGGTCTTTAAATGACTTGTCCACCCTCAAGAACGACCTGTATTTCCTCAATATTAAAACACAGGTACTGTTATGACAAGTGTAAAACAAACATGCGATGCTGTTTTACCAACACGTACTTGTCTGTTGAAAAACCACCATCCTTTCAAACTCCCAGGTGATGTCTCAGTTACCGTCACCAAAGCCGGAAGATTTAGGGCGCCGTGGGAGTAAATTCTTCCACGGTCAATAAAATAATAAAACTGCCGGTCTTTCCGTAGCTCTCAATTTTCCGCATTAATAGGCAAAGACAAAGAGAGGCTGTCGGAGGGAATCGGTGGGCAAGGAACAGTGAGTGACGTATTATGAGATTCTTAGAAAACTGGGGGAGCGGCTTTGTTGGAGAAAAGTGGCTCACCCAAGCCTTCCGTCAGGTAAATGGGAATGAGAAGGTGCAATAAAACCCGATGGTTCGACCTTGCAGCATATCCCACCGTAACTTCGCTGCATCGAGCATGTCTTCTTTTGCCATGTCCAAACACGTTTTGCATTGAAATAGGCCTTTGTTCCACGAAACAAAAGTTGGCACACACGAGAATAGCTGAAAGGCAACGAAAACCTTTCGAGAATAGATGTTCGTACATCCGTCTTCCACTCGGAGAGGCAATGAAAATCCGATTACACCATAGCAGTCGGGGCTTTAAAAATAATGTGATTTTTCGCAGTTTTTTTACTCCCTCGTGAGTGTTCCTGGAATCCGAATGCTTTCTCGTTTGAAATAAATACGAGTTTTCCTCAAAATGTGTGCTCGTTTTCATTTGGTTGATTATACACACTTCACAAACCATTTGAGAATATTTCAAACTTTGTTTCGCTTTTTTCACCAAACCAAAACATTTTTAAGCTTTGCCCTAACTTAGCCCTCTAAGTCAAATCAGATTTCTATGCATTATCCTGACGAGCATATCTCCGACGTCCATTAAAAATCGATCTCTATTTGTTCTGTTCACAGGTACGACAACAGTAAATCGTGCTTCAATTGTCCAATACCCTTCAGTACTCATAAACAAAGGTGCAATGGAAAGGAATAAAATGCGCGTGTAAATAACGAGCAACGATTTATTCAATGAATAATTCTTGAGTTGTAATTAGGCATGTATGATAATATGTTTCGATAAGAAAATTTAAAATAGTTTAGGTTCCATATTTAAGTAAATTACATGTTAGTAAGCAAATGAGTGCAAATATATGACTGTTATTTCCCTAAGTATCAACACATGCAATAGAAAGAGGCAGTATATTTACTTTTTGCTGTTAAATTGAACGCTGTAATAACATTATGTATGTATGCATGTATTATGTACATGTATTGTCATAAAAAGGCAAAAGTACATCCTTGTTTAAGATTATTAAATATCGACTGCAATATATACATAATATCGTTTCCATTTTGTTTTACTGGTTTATTTGCGCAAGTGGAATTCACTATTTTAATAGATTGGGCGCACCATGAGATTTATGATTATATGTGGATAATTAATTCTGGATTCGATCTATTGTTTACTGCATTCATTTCTATCCAGGTCTATTTTAAACTTTTATATCGTTCTTCTTAATTATAATAAGAAAGAGTAAGAAAAATTTGTTCTCTTCGTGATAATACAATCTAATAGCGGAATAATTTATATGCATCATGAATTTTTATCATATCCAGGGAATAGAAATATTTATATATACTTTCATATTCAGAATAAAGTCAAATATACATTTACAATATCTATCAACAAAAACATTAATTACACTCCATAAATGAAGGAGACGATTATGGCTACATAAAACATACCTATTACGTATAATACGATATTCTCTATAGTAAATTGGATAGAGGTTCAGTTCAGCTATAATTAAAGGTCTTTGAGATGCATTTAACTTACCCGATAAATACCGAAAGTTCAAACGTTTCCTAAGCGAACGCATGAGCATTTGAAGAAGCGGTAAAGAGTATTTCTCTAGAAGAGTCTCTATAAGTCACAGCGAAATTACACCCATACAAGGCACAGTACGTCTTCCATCGGAGATCAATCGAACCCGAATCGAATTAACTTATCTCTTTGATCGAAGCGAAACGGTGTTGAAGAGAGCCCTCGGTGCGCGGCGTCCACTCTTAGGAGAGTTTTCCAATCCCAAAAGCAGCGCGCATTCATAAGCGAACCAATCCATGAGCATCGTCTGCGACCGATACTCGACGCATCATATTTTCAGCGAAAGCTGTGACAGCGAGCACAAGTCTCCCTTTTGCCATTTTTTCCTCGGAAATCCTCAGAGATGGCCGAAACGAATTCCATCTTCGGCATTCGAGGCTCGCTCTCATTTAATTCCGCCGTGATTCCTTTAACGGCTTTGATGAAACCGTTTGAGTTAAAAACTGCCGCCAATTATACGCATTTTTCAATCCCTTTTCCGATAAAAGTTTCTTCCGCGTCGGAGAAAGAGAAAAAAATGCTCCTTTACTGCAAAATAACCGATGCAGGCGATTCTTTCTTTCGATGGCGCACAGTTGGCATCCTAAGCATATCTTCGCCTTTATTCTCGTGGATGAGGCGGGGGATTTAATATTCTTTGATGGCCGAAACACCAAGAAAGGATTATAAGTGCGAATTAGGTAACGTACGAGAGGCAGACGTTCCGTTGTTTTTTCGTCTTATTTCCCGTAGCCAATTATCCCGTAAACAGCTAGCGGACCCATATGGAGGAGATAATAGAATAAATAAAAATAAATTAACGCTCTCTCTATATATCCAGGAGTCCTCCTAAGACTCATTCTAAGAAAGATGAAGTGACGGCACGGTGGTGTCTTTCTTCGGAATATAGTACTAGCATTTTGTATTCCATACCGCTTTTCTCCTAATGCGTATTACTCAATCATCCGTTTCACTTGAAGAATTGATAAAGATGGTGAATTGTGAGGACACTCATCCAATGTCAATTTCACGAGGTATTTACAGCAGTTTCAGAATTGAACTTATAACAGAAATAAAGTGTATTGAAATTATTGTAAGTAAAGATATTAAAATTAAAATCCCTTACATATAGGTGACATGAAGAAGACCATGGATGGTTTTCATTCGAATAGCAAGGAATGGTTGGCCTACGAACTGTTCCGTATCTTCGACGAAGGATGTTTTGAGTGAGTCAAATTTTATGTAAAATAAGAACTTTTCTAAAAGAAGGAGAATTTCCAAAAACTAAAAAAAAAACATAATACTATTAAAGCTATAATGCAAAAAATTATCTTTATCAAACTAACATTCAACGAAAACATTATCAGATATCTGTATTTAATATTGGCTAGTACATTTCCTTAAAAATATCGATCAAGGATTAACAGATTAAATCTTCAGAAAAAGCTACAAACTCACAATATGTATGCGTACATACAGAATCTTATTTTTCAGCTAAACCTTTTTAAATTTTAGCTTAGGAAATCTTTAATATAAGTAGAACGTTATATGGAATTACGATCAAATTTTTTTGCCTTTTTATTGCGGATACGGTCGTTATTTCAGTTCTAAAAAATAAGAAGAAAGTTGCACTGATCCCTTATATGAAGATAAGTATTTTCAATGCAGAGAACTGCATTTGGGTGTCGAGTGGTCGTTGGAAGAGAAAAAAGGGGACAAGGGAATCTTGAGTAGTGCGCAAGAAGTTCAAAGTGCCGAAATGGTAACATAAAGAACGTATAAATTCTACGTATTTGAGGTTATTGAGAAAATGGTTCGGATTCTCGAGGATCGGATATTTTAGGTAAATTACGGATTCCTCCATTGAAGTATTACGGAAATAAAAGTGTTTCGTAATACTCTTATTCCAAACCAGTCCGATGTATCCAACAGAAACTCACATTCTCTGATGACAATAATGATTCTCGTATATCCTTTGGAATACACCGCACCTTTAGTTGACATATCATGGTGTTAAATTATTTTAAACTTTATTGTAATGTATAAAATATAGTATTTATTTCTCAGTTGAATAGATTAGCTCTTTAATTCTAGATTTAACCGGCTCATTGGCAGAATGCTAATCTCCTAACGCTGAAGGTTCTAATCCCGGCTAAGGATAGAATTTTCCTCTTAGGGTCTGGATGTTTGTGACGTCCGTTTTTAAGTTTACGACCACGCTGTAATTTCCCAGAAAGTGGATGTTTGTGCGGTTTTTTTATAATAAATAAATAATAAATAAAAATCTTAGTTTAGTTCATCGTCGTTTCGTTCAAAGACATACCTTCGATGGGAATAGAGCCGAATATAATCCCTACCTCATGAGATGCATAAGAAAACACGTCTCTCTTTTATATTCTCATTCGTCCTTAATAGCCTTATATGTCAAACGGTAGGAATTTTTATTTTCCTTACATTTTTATTGGTTATTAATAAAATACAAACGTAATACCAAAAGTTAAAACTTTCCGTAGTACTAAGCCTTAAATTGATGTTAATATAAACCTCTTACGATACATACAACCTGGGAATATGGAACATCAACTTTTATTCATTTCTGAAGTTACGTCATGTATAAGAATTAGGCCTAGGTTCGATTAGAGAATTTTGAACAGTAGCGGTATTTAGGACATTATGAGTGTGTTGAGATAGGAATGATTGATGACGGCATCCACTGATGCGAAGATATTTTCGGGAGAAATGGATGAATGCCGATCTCTCACATTTCTATAGGACCACACAAGAAGATACGTCGCGATCCCCTTCCACCGACGCTACCTCCACTTTTTCGGACGTCATGACTTCTCACGGTGACTGAATCCACGTCCGTTATCGCTTGATTGAAATAAACTCCTGCGATAGACCGCCCAAAGACTATATCCATCCCTCCGGATTCACAGAGAAACAGATGTATAGGGAAGATGATTGATTTTAGATCTGAATGATAAGAATAAAACACATTTCACATTTGAGAAAATAAACGCTTTTCGATCTATTCTCGGAATTATTAATCCCTATGATAATATATCCTAATACAATTTTAACGCCAAGATCTTTTTCATCTCCAAGCACCAATCATACAATCATCACCAATCATATACACGTTCATCTCTAAAGAAATATGAGCTGAAGATTTAAACAAATAGATAATATATATAATAAACTTTCACTAGGCTAATCACTGTATTACGTATTTTTATTGGTACTCATAAATAAGCGGTAAGCGAATTCCGATTGTATCGGAAAACTCCTGAAAGAGAGTTGTGCTATAATTGTTGAGAAATTTTCATCTTTACTTATGTTCAATATTTAAAGATGATTGGCAGGTATTTCTAATAATTTATTTACAGTTTTATTAAGTTCTCTGACCAGTAATAATTAAATATCATATGATAGATAAGTCTGATAAGTATTCGATTAAGCAGAGAAGATAAAATCATATTAAAGTAGTAAAGTCCCACAAGTATTCCTCAGCGACCCTTTATTCAGGCATTCATATTAAGATTGTGAGAAAGTTTCCGATGTGATATTTTTATCCGAAGCACTAAAAGGTTCATAATCTCATTCCGTATAAGAGTAAATAGTTAGGTTTCAATGTAATTTCAGTTTTAATTTTCAAAGGACTCTTTCCCTTTATATTTGAGCCTACTCACAATGAAAGATATTCAGTCACAAGCTTTCGGACATAATGCTGCATTCTAAACGGTGTCTACGATTTGCTGCATCTATTCCTTAAAATTAAAATAAAACATTACATTATTCTCCATGAATATTGTCTATTTCAGTTGTTTAAAAATGTATATTTTCTTCTATTATTTACTTATATCAAACTTTAATGCATTAAAAAGGGTTGATTTGATTATAATTTACTTGAATTACAGTTTTTAGCTTCTTTTACGACGGCTAAAAGAAGCCGTTTCGCTTGCTAAAGGGCAATTCGTTTCCTCGTCTCGGTTGAACTTTAAACATTGAGTTGAACATTGTAACCACTCTAGTAATTCTTTTATAGTGTAACTTAGTCCGTTTTCTGAAATTATGTTCTCCCGCAATTCCTTTCTATATTCACCAATATTAAATTGATTCCGGAGAATTTCAAAAAACTTTTCACGGCGAAAATATCCATATATTTTATATTTTCATTCCTTTAACTTTTCATACTTTAAATTTATTTAGAGTTCTTGACTTACTTATCGCCTCGGAGAAGTACTTCTTTCACCCCAATTCTTTTACTCTTTTCTAATCTTTCTCTGCCCAATAAAGCGGTTGATTACCACACCAATACAAACAGAACTCTTCATTAAATTAATATCATTTCTTCAAAATACAAACCAATTTTTTTATGAATTTAATTCCAAACTATTTTATGCACTACGTATTTTTGATTCTACAATTCTTCATCATTTTACCAACTGATCCAACGAAATTCCTCGACCGTATCATGGGCACTCGTTCCAACAATCCTTTGGTGGGCATCCTTTCCTTTTTGATTGCCACTTAAATTTTATACATTTTCTTATAAAATGAAAGAAGTCATCTAAAAAATCCGACGATTGGATGTCTCCGGCTTAATTACTTACTTGGCGCCACGGAAATTTATAAGGACGAAAAAATCAAACTGGGCAATCATCCAATTTGATTCGTCTCGAAGTTTAAACGACCCTTAAAATTCTAGAAATAACATCACGCGGATGGGAAATCATGGGGTAATTAAAAGAAACCAATTTCGGTGCGGACGGCTTTCTCCTTTTGCCTCATAATTAATCCCCTTTTGATTTATCACTTATTTGACCCTTTGAAAAACGCACAATATTTAATTCGTGAATTTTCATCATTTATGGGATTTCATCGAAGAAAATTGGGCTATTAAAAAGTCGAAACGGAAGTAAAATTAAATGGAAAAGAAATATGAAAAAGGATAAAATGCAGAATATAATACGTTAATTTCGTATGGGGTAGATTTTTGCCCAAAGCTCGCATCAAGTGGATTTTCTACAAGTTGTTCGAAGAAATCCACGTCTGAAAGCGTATCGCATTTCTCTCTCTTTTCACTGAAGAGCTGAACCCTAATCGAAGCTTCTGCTCTCACAATAACAAGACTGGACACACCTCTCCACTTGATTCGCTTCAACTGCCCCGTTGCCACGGCAACGAATGGAAGAATAGATTTGAAGAGAGAGGGATACACACAATCTCTAAACGGATTTTCCTCTTATCCCTCCTGCGATTCCATTGACGGAGAGGAGAAAAGCAATTGGGGTAATCAACTGAGGAAGATGTTTGAAAAGGATGAAACCAAGTAATACGCAGCTTTGATAAAATAACTTCAAAAATGCCTTAGAAATACACGAAACCTTTAAAGAAATCTTTAGCTTACCCTTCGCTTATGAATCGATACATAGGGTATTTGTAATCGAACCTACGGTGCTTCTTTGTTTTCGTTAAGTTTACTTGATTGTTTTTTTAAACGGAGAAAATTAATTTCGATACAAAAACATCCGCTATCATTTAATAGTACAGATCAATCTAATTGGAGATTATTTAGCGCAAATCAATAAACTATTTCATACAGTTATGGTGAATAGCAGAGTGAGTAACAAGCTTAGAAAAGAGAAGTGATGAATTAGACTTTAGGAGGATCAAAAATTACTTTAACCAATAAAATTCAATAGGTTATTAGATAAGTTCTATATTAAGTAAAAACGATTTTATTTTACATCCAGTAGTGCGGGTATTTTCATTTTTGCTGAATGTAAATGAGGACAAATATGATCTGTTCCTATGGTGACAGGGAATACTGAAATCGTGAGAACATATTCAGCAAGTTTGGGGACACTAGAATATGTAAATAAATATTCTTTCCACTCATTAACACCACTTGATTTCATGTATCAAAAATGGAAATGAAGAAGGTTATTCATTTTTCCTTAGAAAATACGGGAAAGAAATATATGCGTTTACATACTACTACATAAGTACATGCTAAGAAATTATGGTCCAATAATATTAAGAAATCTGTTATCAATGTTTATACTAATTTGAGTTGAATTTTTGTATATTTAAAAGCTGTTCAAACAGTAACTGGCTAATCTTTATCATAATAAAAAGCTTTCCTCAAAGAAAGTTATCCCAAAAACAACAATACAAATCAATACGTTTGAACTTATTGAATTTTCGGAATAGCCTCTTCATTCTTTTTGTCGCATTTCAGGTTTAACCAGAAAAGCATGTTCCCATAAACAGCATAAACATGCATTTTCGTCGGTTAAATGCGATTTTCGGAATGAAGAAATTTCCTAATATAATACTATTTCCATAATAGTATTATATCCCTTTAATCGATATCCTTTTACTAAAAAAAATATTCGGGAGCTATCGAGTTGTGTTTACACGCAAATAATCGAGAATTATATACTAAATTTCACGAACAAAATGTCTTTTCCGGCAATCTAATGAAGAGACGAGAACCATTCTTTTCCAACGGGAAATATGAAAAACGCCGTCACGAGACATCGCATTAACCCGAATGAAATTCTAATACACTCCCCAACAAGACAACCATTCCGTCGAATCCTCGCCTTTATTCTCATAAAAGGTTTCGGATTTTACATCCCCACTTCTTCCCCTTTTCTATCACTTCTCACTCAATTTCTTTACGCAATATTCTCACCCGCATTCTTACGGAGAGAGACCCTGGCACGGAAAATCCGGTAAAAAAATCCCCCAGAACAGACACGCCCTTATCCCCTCTCGAAGCAACCAATTTGTGAAAATCCAACAAAGCGTAAACTCTATCGGGGTAATGTTCTGACCAATTCGCCCTAAACCCTCCATTTCATCTCCCCCCCCTTCAATCCGCCATCATTCCTTCCCCGCGGTGACGTCAGATAGGGTGGGGGCGGCAAGGGATGGGTGAGGACAGAATATATAGGTGAAAAAGGGAGTGAAATTGAGAAACGGATGGGGAATCGATTGCGCTCTTTTTCGATCCATCGAGATAAAAGCGGAGGACGTGAGAGATCTGCAAAATAGAGCCCGGAGAGGAATAGTTATAGGGCCGAGGATGCGGTGTGAATTTCAAAGTGTCGCGATTGAATTAGATTGGAGAGGGGAGATGTTTCGAACCGTTTTATATATTTTTTCCCCTTTTTTCTTCTCCCTCCGGATGCCTATCTGCCTCGCACGTATCCTATAAACATTAGAGGAGTTAATGATTAATTAAATCGGCTCTTTTGGAAAGGGAGGTAATGAGAGGGGGTGATGCACTGCCGAAGGACGATTTTTATGACGCAAATAAAAAGGGATGCAAGAGAAGAGTAATTTTCATAAATTTCCGATTAATCCAACGCGGCTTCCGCTCGAGATTGGGAAGTCTGCGATCTTTCCAATTTAGTTTCCCTTGTTTCGTACAAAGCGCAGGATATGCTTACGGAATGCAAGAGGGAGGTATTTCCATTTGCAACGAAGGACAGAGCCTCTGTTTAAATTTTAATTCCTTTAGATGAATCCGAATTCGATCTTTTTTACCAAATAATTTGACTTTTTCTTGTAAAATTTTGCAACGCACAGTGGGCTAGAATCGAAAAAAGCTGGCCAAAAATACAAAATGCGTTTTTTTGAGTGCGGACTTTGAAATTTCGCATGGTATATCTCAAATAAATTCTGCATCGACTGTTAAAGTCGTTTGACTTAGCTCCCGCGCAATTAAGTTTTACAAGGGGTCAAAGTTGACCAAATTTCGGGAAAAACGGCCGTTTTCGATTTTTCGCAGAAATCTTCAATTTCAAACCAACGCTGAACCAAAACGAATAGAAGGTCCGGACAAAAAACTATTTCATGTGATAAACATATTCTTTATGTTTAATAGTGCTCAATTTGGATGGTCATACTTGAAAATTTGCCTACTTTACAGTACAAAATGGCGGACCCTTATTTTGGATGTGATTTTCGCACAAAGCGAGGAAAATAGTTGTGAGGGACATCGATGTACACGGAGTTACTTATACCACAGTACTCGTGAAAGCTTCCTGCAACAGGATCTGAAATAAAATCCTGCGCCTTTTTGCGCCTTCGAAAAATAAAATGATTTTTCTAAAGCCATGCAACGGCAAAATCCGCGCGGCGGAGGGCCGTCCTCCGTGTCTATCTAAGTTTCCAGATGATTTACGTGCCGTTTTGAGTTTAACAATTTCTGATGTTGTTATACTGTGTGTCAAACTGAACTTTCTCTTTAACCCTCAATTGCAAATAAAAGAAATCACACATCTGGCATTTTTCGTCTGATCCTTCGCGCGCTTCGAGTAAACCTTTGCTTAGGACAATCTGGAAGGATAGTTTTATGACACTCAGCTGCTCTTCCTAAGGATAAACGGTTACCCTTCGAATTGTTTTAGCATTTTCCATTTCGAAATATTCTAAGACTTTCAGTTACATCGTGTCTATGGTGAAGGTTAGTGGCGTTTCGGTGCTCTTATAGTAGTGTTCACTGTTCTATATATACCAAGCTCCTCGAGTGTTATTTGCAATATTTCTGTTAACTGGGCAGAAAATTTGAAGAAGATATTTCAGGTAAGTGACGTTAATGGATATTATTTATTATTTTCAACGCAAAAATATAGATGAGGGGTTATAGATATTTATTATTTAGCGATTTTAATTGAATCTCTCTCATTAGTTACAACCGTCTGTATTTTCTTAATCCAATGCTGAAGGAGATATATATGTTAAAAAATCTCTGTTACACTTTCAGAATTGAGATTTAATTATTCCGTCTGGTTCATAGTTTATTTTCTCCGAAAGGAATACTATACTTTGTCCAACTTAGACATGACCCGTTTGAAGCTTCACAATGTTATGCTGAAGGGATTTAATGAATCATTTTCTCGTAAAAAGCAGCTTTTGATGAACGTCCGAATACAAAAACTACACTCAGAAGGAAATCTTGATGGGCAGAATGCTCTTAAGGTTTACCTACATGATTTCTTATTCTCGCTCAATCAAAGGGAATGGGAGCAGAGTTACCGTAAAAACGGAAGATTCGTCAAGTGTAACTCTAGTTGGGTAAATGAGAAAGTCAATTTTCCTGATAAAGTGTTCCAAAATCTACCTAGTACTTCCATGACTCCAGTTTAGTATTGTAAAAAAAATGATCGCCTGCCGCCCGATTTCCCGCGCGCGCAGGTCCGCATTTCAGTCGTAATAAAAATTCGTTATCGACAATACCGTTGAACATAGAGTGTTGAAAATTGAAGGATAAATTAATTCAGGGTTTTCTGAGAAACTTTCTCGCAGGAAGTTTTTTCTTACGTAAATAGAACGAAAAGTAGCAGGCGACTACATTTTTCAACTCATTTTGCCGAAAACTCATGGTTTTTCCTTGGATAACTTCCCATAATTTCTCTCCATTAAATAAAACTTTAAAGTTAACAGTATTATTAGAAAGTGAATAAAATGAGGCAAATATTGATACCAAGAAAGATGAGATATCTTTAATAATGGATCCAAATTCCTCGGTTCGGAGAAAATCCCAACCAACTCTCAGCATTTTTTGTAAAGAATTATGTTTCTAATTTACTAAGGAATAGTTTTTTGACATATTTACTTAGTGCTAAGTTGTATATACATCTTTTTTCCTTATACTGCAAAGTTTTAAACCCAAATCTTTCTGATTTCATTCTTATATACCAAGGTTGCATCAGCGCGCATGATTCTCCCATTTAAAATATAAGGGAACAAAAGAAATACGTAGACTGAGTATTCAAATCAGTACTTCATATGGAAATTATGCCTAAAATCTGATCCAATGACATTTATACAACACAACAATAACAATATCGATATTTTTGAGCAAAGAAGTAAAGCAGCATAATGAATAGGAAGTGGCACAAGGAGAATGTCCGATTCTTCGGGCGGAAATGTAATTTAGGCAGAGGGTTAGACAAAAATTATATCATTAAATGCATTTTTATGCATACTGTAGAATATTATCCGTAATAAATGCGAAGTATACATCATTTAGAACGATACTACACATGTAAGGTATAAAATTTGCGTCCTTAGATGTAACAAAAAAAGAGATATTTATCAACATGAAATTGGGTAATTTATACCTAACAAAATGATCCTAAATGTTAAATATAGTTTTAATAGTGTAAATTGTATATTGTTTATCCTATAAAGTGACATTAAAAACCGTTTTGCTTCGTATACAATCTGGAAACTTAGATCGCCACGGAGGACGGAGCTCCGCTGCGCGGATTTCGTCGTTGCATCGTTGTACAAAAGTCGAATTATTTTCCAATGGCGCAAAAAGGCGCAGGATTTTATTTCAGATCCTGTTGCAGGAAGCTTTCACGAGTACTGTGGTATAAGTAACTCCGTGTACATCGATGTCCCTCACAACTATTTTCCTCGCTTTGTGCGAAAATCACATCCAAAATAAGGGTCCGCCATTTTGTACTGTAAAGTAGGCAAATTTTCAAGTATGACCATCCAAATTGAGCACTATTAAACATAAAGAATATGTTTATCACATGAAATAGTTTTTTGTCCGGACCTTCTATTCGTTTTGGTTCAGCGTTGGTTTGAAATTGAAGATTTCTGCGAAAAATCGAAAACGGCCGTTTTTCCCGAAATTTGGTCAACTTTGACCCCTTGTAAAACTTAATTGCGCGGGAGCTAAGTCAAACGACTTTAACAGTCGATGCAGAATTTATTTGAGATATACCATGCGAAATTTCAAAGTCCGCACTCAAAAAAACGCATTTTGTATTTTTGGCCAGCTTTTTTCGATTCTAGCCCACTGTGCAACGTGTGTGTATGATTTGACATTCTGTTTGATAATATTAAGTGCTTTTTGTCTATTACAATTCGACATTATGGATACAGAAAGAGTAAATTACTGTTTAAAGTTTTCCTTAAAGTATGCATTCGCACTAGTTCGCGAATTTAGGAATACGTCGGGTAAATTTTTTTAAACTAAAACTCAGGTACTCTAGGCCAACGGTTATTTAACGATAAAGTATCAAAGGTAACGATTTCAACGTTTTATAAATATAACAAGTAAATATGAAATGAATAACAGAAAAATCTCTAAATTATGAAAATATTGATGCGGGTACATTTTTCTATTGATCGATCGAATGCATTTACTTCTGACGATTTACGTATCACTGTAGTAAAAATTGGCAGTCTCTCAGTTGATAAATTTACTTTAAATATAGATTAAGAAGCGAAGCTGATTGAAATACAAATTATATACAATGCACATTTTCATTTTATTTGAAGTACTAAAATCGATATGAATTCTGATAGTAATTTGGAATTTGAATCAAAATTTAATAATGCGGTGTTATCATTCCCAGTCACTTTCCGAAATAAGTGTCGCAGAGTATTTTCGAAAGGCTATTCTTTCCTAAAATCAGCATTATGCAAAGATGGATACATGGAAAATCACATCACCTAAAGAAAAGAATTTTAATCCATTGCAAAATTAGAAAATAAATTTAACAATCTTCTGCTATCTCACTCTCTCGCTAATGAAACAGACTCCGTGCAGATATCGTGCGTGTTTCACACTCCTTCTAATTTACCTCGAAAAAGAATTTCACACCTCAACACTTTTCCAGATCGAAAAATTTGATTTCTTCGGAAGGAATTAATAATTAAAGATTGCCTTTGGAATGGAGAAAAGAAACTCAATGGCGAAATTCTAATCTCTTCGTTTGGAACTCACTCACGTAGACGCTAATTAGAAAAGGGGAAAATAAGAGAGTGGCTTCATTCGCATTGATGAGGGTGATCTAATGGAAGTAATGAAAATCCAGAGGAAAAAGGGGTGAAGTGAAGGAGAGAAGGGAAATGAGAAAAAGGGGTTAATGAAAAAACACGAAAATTGGAACAGAGAAAAACCTGATTCGCAAGAATTCTTGAAGAACAAAGAAAATAAAGAAAAATAAAGGATTAAATACCCTATGTTGTAACAGATTCAAATGCGGAATTACAGAAAATATTTAGACGAGAAAATAAAGATACAGATTACGAGAGTATAACAATGGAAAACGAAAGATTTTCAGAGAAAAATGAATGACGAATATATAGAATGATACTTACTATTTGAATATTTGAATTAATATCAAGCAATAGATCGTTATTTCTCCCATTGTTGCATAAAATAATAAAACCCCATTCCTCGTAAATTAATTTATGATTTTAGACTAACAATTCATTTTCGATAACAAGTTATTTGAACAAATAGAGAACGATGATGGTAGAGCAATATCAAAATCTGTACGGTGGCTATCCATTACCTTAGTTTGGAGTATTTTTCATCATTATTAAGCGAATCTAGAATGTTTCTCGAAGGCAAAAGTAGATGTTATTGCGCTGAAAGCAACTGTCTCTGAGATGGACATACAGCTGTACAATTTATCACAACTCCCATAATCTTACCATCTAAAGACTATGAGTGTCTTAAACCGTGGGAATATCGTGACACTGATTTCTCCACAAACCAAATCACTTTCACATCTACGGTCAAACATGAACTCTAGCCTCCCATGGGCACATTAAGATATTCCATAAGTCGATTTCTCTTGTCTCAGTCCCGCACCGAATGCGGACATGTTCATAGTTTATTGAAGCAGAATTTCTCTATGAGGGAATAAAGCACCAGCGGAAAATGTTTCTCGTTGAAAATTACGCTTTTTAAATTGCCATATTTTATATTTATAACTCGTATTCGATTTTTTTCTCATGGTTTTTGCGGAATGAATAGGAATGAAATAAAAGGAAAAAAGGAGGGTGAAATAAAAAGGCGTGGGAAAGCAAGAAATAAGGGGGGAGAGGTTATAAGGGTGTGTGGGTGAAAAGTAGTAAAAAGCGGAAGAATTGGATTGGGGTTCCTCTTTCCTTGGCTCTCCAATCGTATATAAACCTCTTCCTCTCGTACTCTCTTATCCAACTCACCTTTTATTCACTCGCTCAATAACGCCCAACCAATCCCACGTCATGAGAAAAGAGGAAAGGCTTATTATTTTACCGAAGAAGACGTCGCACTATCTCTCATACACTCTCCGTCCACTTCCGTTCTTTAATAACGCATCTGATATTTTTCGCTGGAAAAAGATCTTATTCGCACCGTCATTTTAAACCAAGAAAAATTGCTGTGAAGAGACTCGATATCATCTGTATATTATCAAAAACTTATCTGCTTTTAAATCACACAGGAAGTTCCTCTCGTACCTAAATGAAAACTTTACGTCATACGTTATTTCACTGCCTTAATTTTAACTAGACCCAATGTTATATTTTAATATCACAATGTATTGCCATTTTCCTTTATTTTGCAGATGATATTTTGAGAGTAAATAATATGATTTCAAATATGTTAGTGATTCGTTTATTCTTTTAATAGTATACAGTTTATGTCTATAGTTAAACTTAGTCTAAGTCTAAGGTCCGTTGTAACACACTTGGAAAACTAATCAATTTATGAAATAGGAAAGCAAAAAAATCCATCTCCCGAGGGACTTAAGTAACGCTTTTTGACTTCCATAGACCCTAGTTATTTAATTATCTATGTTTTGGAAAAAAATTGTTACGATTAAGATATCATGATTAAAATCTTTGCTTTTATTAAATTTTAATTGGAAATCCTCAAAATATTCTGATGCTAAATCAAAAGATATGACTCAATATTTCTATTATTATTATCGATATCTATTTCCTAACAGCCATATTTATCCTGCGGAGACATCTTCGAAAAAAAATACTTACATACAATTCAAACTTATAAGAAAATAAAATCAATCCTTAAATATAAAATGTAAACTAAGGGATAAATAGGGAATAAACTATTAGTAAGGGATTAATTAGCCTTACTTTTATTCAATCATTTTTTGATACAAACTTTACCAGTGTGTAAGGAAATTTACAAATGTCTATATATGTTATTTTTTCATGGAATTATATATTTCGTCACAGCTGAATGTAGAAATATTTTTTGATTTTTTAGCGAAAATACTAAGTACTAATTTAAAAAAGAACGAGGTAAATGAATTGGCAATTAAATGTCTAATCAACGCAATCTAATCATAAGATTCGAGTGTGAATTCTCTCATGCGGCAAAGATCTCAGATTTCACGGTTAGAGGTTCCACTCTCACGCGTTGTGAGGGTGTGGATATTTAGGAAAAGTGTTAAATATTTGTCTACGATTCAACGATTAACTGTGTCAATATTTGTATTAGATAACCTCGTTAAGATTTTCAAGTTGCATTATTATCTCTTTTAATCTAAGCTTCTGGAAACATTACCGAAAATTTTCAACGTTTTTCGCAACTTCCTGTCCTAACGACGCAATACACACTAAATTCCGAGCGATGTATTCTTCGAACCATAAAATTTTTCGATAAAAAAATCCTCTTGATCTCCACGATAAAATCATTTTTTGACTGATTATAAAAGTTGAACCAGTTTGAGGCGGAATTTCTCGATTCAGTCTCTAAATTATGATATATTTCTTTCATTTATAAGCTTGGACATCCTAGTCAAGAGTTACATAAAAATGTATAATTATTATTGAATATTAATCATTCCAAAAGGTAGTCTCTCTGAATGCTCTCATATAAGTATTAGATGATTCATTTTCGGAAAACAGTTTAAGATCAAATTTTCAAGGTTGCGAGAGATTGAATCCGAGAACTCTTGGAGAAAAGGAGTTTTTAACGAAAGAAAATAACTTAAAATTACGAAATTAATGATAATATGTGATGGAATTAACTAAAAAAGTAGTAATTAAGTGTTTAAAAATAAAAAAATATTTGTCTGTAAATTAATACTAAATATGGTTATGTAATATTCTTATGTACCACAATTCAATCCTATACATTTTGAAAAAATCCCACAAAAATAGAAATAAATTCCTTCTTTAAAGGTAAGTATGTATATGTATATAAATATATATGTCAACTCTGCATAGATAAAATTGTTTTATTAGATATTTGAATATAATGAGTAATGATTCAGAAAAAAATGGAGTGAATAAAAATATCATACATGTTGAGTCTGGAAAACGAACGCAAAATCAGTTTCAAAACCTCATAACCTTACCGTCTTTCTTTAATGTCACAGATAGGTAATGGATTGTTTTCTAGCATAAACCTCTTCAAGAACGACAGCTTTACTGAGAAAAGAAATAAAAGTTTCTATACCTGCATATCTAACCCTATAATAGATTAAGATAAACGTTTTTTTTTTAAGATTTCCACACCTCTCAAACGATAAACCTAATCGACGAATCAGGTGAATACACGCAAAAACACGCATCGGACATCGATTTCCCGCCCCATAATATTCCGCAATCTTCCCTTATCGTTCGATATTTCTTCCTCTTCTTTATACTATCCCTTCTCTCTTTATCATCGCCTATTCTTCCCAAAAAGTCTTATTCTTCGGAGAAAAAATAACATTCCCTTCGTCTCATCCTTCACCCCCCTTTTTTTCCCCGATTCCAATAAAGAGCACCGGAGCGTGTTCTCAAGTGATTGGAGGGTAAATCGAGAGGGGGTGGAATTATAAAGGGGCGGAAAAATAATCAAGGGCGTTAGATGGAGTGGGTGGGGTCGGAAAGAAAGGAGAATTAGAAAAAGGGGTGGGGAGACGATAACGTTTCATCCTTTTTTTCTTAATAAAGGGCGGGAGGCTATTACTTCCTTAGGAATAATAGGGTTAAAAATAGTCTCGGATTCCTGCGCTAAATGAGCCGTGCCGATGGAATGGAAAAGTAGAGGGATGATGATGGCCTCCGCAAGATCTTCATGCATACGAGAAAGATAAACGCTGCCGAAAATTTCGTGTTGATGGCTCTCATCCAATTTCAGATTAATCCATTTTGTCCCTCTGAGGAGATGGGTGCGGAATTATTGATCTCTTAATACGGTCGTTATTATTCTCGGTCGTCTTCACGGAGATTGTGAATAAGATGGCGAGAGGCACACGTTGATGGTCATCGCGAGTACTCGGTGGAAAATAACCAGAGTAATGAGATAACGTTTGGGTGGGGCTACTGATGAAGGAAATCGTTCCGGACTTGGGTGACGCAGTTTGATTTGCGGTTAGAGACAGGGCGATGTATTATTCATTAGTTATAATTCAGTTATTCCGGTTATTAGTCATGCTGTCAAAGTTCGGATGAGTTTGAAGAGGCACCTGCAGTAGTTATATTATCCATAACGACGGAAAGAATGAATTGTAATTTATTTAAATTGAGCAGATTCTTTGCACATAATTACTGGAATTATTGAGACTATACGTTGAGAATTTTAAATACACGAATATTAAAATGCTTATTCTTAAGTTGAATGGCTAAGATTTCGTAAATCATATTTCTTATGCTTGCACTGTAATTATTAGGGATGTGAAATGTAATTTCGAAACATCGAATGACTTTAAATATTGAGTAACTCGATAATGTTTTATTACTCCATCATTTCGGTAGAAAATAAATTAATTGAGAGTTTAATATGCATCAAATCAGAATGAAGCATCAGCATAATAAGGAGTAAATTTGCAAAAATCGAAAAGTAAATTATTATTTTACTATAATTTTAAAATTTCCATGATTCCCACTTTTTAATACTGTCTATTATTAAGCAAAATAACTTGTTACGTACACTGATGTTGAGAATGACTGCTTAATCAGCTTAGAAAATTTGAGACGGGCTAAAAATTCTAAATTAATGAATTATTGAAAACCTGGCAGAAGTGGAAATTATATATATCTACAGAAATGCCCTGACCACGACATTCGAAACGGAGAATCTTTTAATCTGTAAATCAAGTAAAAATTTCAAATTATACATATAGATTTTTACGTGCATATACCTCTGAGTAGTTTGAAATTGTAAATGGATGTTAAGTGTCGAAAAATTCTTCCGACATTCTAAGTTTCCTTAGCTCTCTCGGGTAGGCTTCATCTCCTCCCTTTTTCTATAAAGCAGCGGCAAACGCTTTCCGAGAAACGGCGATCAAACGATCACCCATCCGCCACTCCTCAGAGTCGAGTAACCCTCGAGTGAGTACCGCCGAAGGAAATTGAAGCGAAAAAAGGGCGGCTCTGATTCTGGAGGGAAATAGGGATTCAATTTTCCAGCAGAAGGGGCTTCATATTGGAAAAGATAAAAGAAAGGAGGAGGATTTGTAAATTGAGGAGGTGATAGCGAGAGAATGAAGAGGAGGGTGCCGAGAAATATGTTCCGTACGTGCGGAGGGTGTGCGGATTGGGTAAACTTTATCCACGGAAAAACGTCGAAATGAATTTGTGCATTTCGCGTAAAGTATCTCCGATAACGTTGTCCGTATCACGATATCTCAGAGCGAAGGAATTCTCGGGTAAATTCTTCGGAAATTACTGCTTCATGTGGGAATAAAGTTGGGTCTACCGCTGACAGTAGATTATATTTGGGATAAGGGAATCCTAGCAGAAGGAACCGTGTGAAGATCTACATTATTGATTCCTCTGAGCCGGGGGATATTTTCTTGAATACATTTCAGGGAGGAGTTTTCGAACAGGGAATGATTTGCCGGTTGGAAAATCTCCTTAACAATACGTACAGCAAATAAAAGAGGCATAACATCGCATCGAAAATAAAGAAGTTTACTTAAATATAGGGAGCATTTGAAAGATATAAAAGAAAAATTTTCCTAGACAAGGTACTTTTAGTGATTTCCGACTACTACGTCATACCAAACAAGTCCCAAATATTATAAATAACATTGTACCATTATAAAGAAGCATGAATTTGACATTTTAACCTTAAACTTTTAACTAATTCAAACAGTATTAAATTAATTTTATCATTACTTTGATATCCTCGAGGAAAGTTAAATATTCTGATAATGTTATTTGTATTTTTTCCTCGGGATATCTATTTCATACCAGAAGTATTCCTACTTATTGCGTAAAAATGATAAATGAAGTCAGACATCCACTTAGGAAGGTTGATAGAACTAAAATTAAATTGATCAATATTGGTGAAAAAATATTATTTTTGTATATTTACCCTTACGTAACTTTTATCAAAAGAAACTAGAATCTTGAGAATTTAAGATCAGAAGTTTTAAGCGGCAAAATATCTGAAACTATCCGTTATGATTTTTTTACTGTATAAATACGTACTGAAGATTTTAACGTAACATGTAAAATTATAAAGAGTAAGTAAAGCAAGAAATAAGTATTTATTTATGTTATATTTCTTAAATCTTTCAGGAAATTGTTCAATACACAAAGAAAAGTTATATCAAAATTAATGGCACTCTAAATGAATCTAGATACGATCTACCGAGAATCAAAGAATATAAAGTATAATTAATATTATATAATATAAAGTATTTATTAAATTTAAACGGGTTGATCAAAAAGTAGAATCAAGAATGGGAATGATAAAATGATAGTTCGTATAGACCTAACGACAAAGTAGATAATTAAGACGGGTGATTAAATGAAACGATTACAGAGGGGGACGATTCAATTTGATGGAATTCAAACATTTAGCTCATCTGTTCCCCCCAAAGGATATCCGAGTGTATGTTGGTGATTCCATGCGACCCCTCCAATGAAAAATGAGCCAGGATTGAAAAGGCGTGTCGAAACAATCCCCTTCGAGGGTGGAGAACATCGATTTTGCTCCTGCAACCAAAACATTCGAATTTAAGGAACTGTTTCTTACGTAGACTGAACGATGGGATATATGAATTGGTTCTAAACTTCTATATTTCTTTGTTACTTCATCTCTTAATGATTTATCGCTATGTCTCTTATTAAATTCAATATTTTAAGTAATTTTATTTAGTTTATATGTCACGCGAAGAACATTTATATATACAATTCTGCTAAAGATACGATAAAACAAATATGATCGATTAGCTCATTCAAAGTATTACGGATTTCTCGATCTTAAACCATAACGTTCCTAAATATCACTCAATTATGAGACTGAGGCTTTTATTTTTAAAATTCGTCAGTGATTCATCAAATTTAGGTGTTCACAACTACAATTCACTGTTCTATCAATTGAATTTTCGGAAACTGATGACTTTTTAAAAATTATTTTACTATCGGTCGAATTGGAAGCAGATACATTTATCAACAACTAATATAATCGAACCCTAGTTGAAGGTCTTTGGCACACAGTCTTAACTAATGTTATCTCTTTACGTGCATATTCGAAGTACCTCCGTAATCGTCTAACCTCTATATTCGCAAACCTTAACAAAGCATTGACCTATCTACTCCTGATCCTCGCTGGCAATTTGGGATATATTATTCAGAAGAAGCGTATTACCAGATGGACTACGAAAGCTTTGGAACACTACAACCGACAACCAAGACTTCCAAAAGGTTAGAAACTCATGCAGAACGATAAATCACGCATTATACTACTGGGCCATTAAGCAAAAATCCCTAATCCTTGCGAGTGAATAACAATAATGCACTCTGAATATTCTGTCTGAGAAAACCACAAAAGGATCTCTTGATATGCTCCAGATCGAAGGCCTTATCTAACTGGACGCAACACCCGGGCTTTCGGGTGGATTGCGGGGGTCTTTCCATTACACAGAGGGTGTCGGGGAGTTTCAGACATTAATCTTCCGATTCCGTGCGGAGGGAACACAAGTCTCTCCCCACGGGGAAGTAAATACAGAACCATATCTCCCTGCGGAGACACCCGTACACACTTCCGAGCAACAAATCACCGACGTGTATGTGCTTATTGTAACACGGATGCTGAATGGATGGGGGTTTTAAAGGGAGGGTTTTACGGCTTTTGCAGACGTATAAAGGATTATCGCAAGGATGCGGTGCCTATTGCTACACTGTTAAGCGATTATGCCCTGCCCTACACAAACACTGAACCTGAGGACTGTGATACGACTTTGAATGCATACGAAAATTTAAATCTGAGATATGCATCGGAAGAGATCTATTTCATAGATAGTATTCATATAATGTTTTCAATATTAGTAGCATAATTAACGAATGAAATGTATCACTGGGAAAATGATTTCCAGGGTCGTATAGTGTACAACTTCCTACACTTACAAAGAAAGTTGTTCGGTTGTATTGTCAGTAAACCAAGCTGTGGTAGGAAAAAATAATGTATTATATAATCAGTCTGCGGTCGGTTTGTAAATAGAATTGGTATTTGAAATTCGAAATGTCGAAATATTCATGCAAAAAGAAGTAAAGCTTCATATGTGCAAAAGATCAGCTTATGCTCACTATTAAGTAAAGATAATATTAAAAGTAAGTAAAGATAATATTGTTAAGTTAAGTAAAAATAATATTGTAATCATTATGTAACTGATTTTTTCCCTAGACGCCATTTTATTATACGATATTATAAACATGCATATAAACAAATAAGATGTCTATGAAATGCATATGTAAATCAGATGATTATTTTGTTCGCGTTCACCTTCATAACCTACAAATATTTTTTCATTTTTTCGACCATTTAGAGGGCTACCTTTTCCTCAAGACCCTTTTTAAATTAATCGATAAATTAATGCAAACATGAAAGGTTAGAGTGTAACAGAATATTTTAAATAGTTCTATTCCTGCAATTAGAAGAAGATTAATGAATTTAATGTATTTTAATTTCAGTTGCTGCCAACTATACAAACGCTTAACATCGACAATCACTGAAACATAGTCAGGTGTTTTCACCGTCTGTAGAATTTGTGAAAATATTTATCTGCTAAACGCACTTAGTTTTTGCTTGCTTTACCTTTTCGATTGCTCATTTAGGTCAAAAAATAACGATTAAACCTCTTTGGTAAACTAGGCCTATAACCAAAATCTGTTTTAGAAATAGTGGATTTTTTAACCGGATGCATTTACTTGGGCTTTAGAGTCCCTAGATTTAGCAAACTACCAAGTGTTTACATTTCTTTTATGGTCACTTCGATTGATGGACCTCGGTTGCAATTATCCATCCCTTCTCGATGCAACTCGCAAGGAAGGCTGACGCTGTGGCAATTTTCCTGGAAAGCAGATTTCGAGGCAATTCCTCGAAAACAAATCCGAGAATGGGTACCAAAAGATGCTTCTACGTTTCGGGCGCATATTGGATATTTTATGGATGAGAGTTACGACTGCAAGATGTTTTCCCTCGCAATCTTGTCACCCAAATCGGCAGTGGGATATATTTTCGCCGGACTTATCCGCGTCGGTCGTTTGATTTAAAACGCCTCTAAGCTCCAGATAGGGCCTCGGCGGAAGTTTTTTTTACCCCAAATGGCTCTCTATCGTGAGCGATTGCGGTCTTTTGAAAACTCCGCCGATAATAAGATTCCCAAATGCTCGGCCAAAATTCGGCAATCGAATAAGGAAATTTGATGGACCTTTAACTGTTGGCGGTGCCTTGGAGAGCGTCAGCTGCAGAACGCTGCAATACTCATGCCTATCCGTCTCTCCACTTTATGAGGGTATTAATTCAAAAAGTAATGTATTCAACTTTGCCGAAAGGATGTATTCAATGCTTCGAGTAATGGAATTTTCAGAAAAACTGCGGCAATTTCTATAATTGCGACTATTACATACCGTTACGCATAAATAAAATTAAGCATTGAAAAGTAATTTTGCAGAAATTTCGAAGTCATTCATTACATTTTTTATGTAAACGAAGGTTATTCTTCTGTCGCGATTGTCTTTCTGAAGAAATGCAGCTCATATTGCATATTTGTATGAAATCGCAAAATTCCATATGGTTGGTAATTATTGTATTTAGAAGATTAAGCATATCTTACATTTTAGATTAGAAAAATCAACTGTCTTTATATAGAACCGGACTTTCGTATTTGTTGGATTACGGTAAAGCTGACGGTATTCAACAACTGGCCGCAATAAATGTCTTAAATGCCTCCAATGAGTATAACTTGGCCGAAAATAATAGGTTAAATGAATTAAATGAAATATTATCGCTATGTTATATATCTCGAGCTATTCTCGAAATATGCTCGCTACACAGTAAAAATCAGAGACGATAGGCATACCTTGCGAAGTAGTATTAGACTAAGGATCAAACAAATTTAAAAGAAGCGGAATTTAAATAACATCATGTCTATTCTTGTAAATAGTAATCAATCAAACTAACATAGAGAAACGAAACTACAAAACTTCAAGCTTCTCGCACAACCATTGAATGAACAGAAAATTTAGTTTAAAATAAAACAGGTTTATGATTATTGCTTCAGAACAACTTGGTGGACTCTAAGAGCATCAAAAAGCCTTTATATATTTAATTAGAACATTAACTGATCACAGATTGACCAAAAGGGTTATGCGAAGAAGTAGATGGTGATGAATATAAAAATGAAGAAAATCGATCTCTTTATGATGTTTAATTTACTCTCTTGAAGATCACTTTATCATCAGCCCTTATGACGAACTGTTAACCGACGAATCCTGTCGCTAATAACTATTTTACTCTATAATATGCCTAGTTATTCATTTATGCTTTTCATTATGGAAGGGTAAGGCTTATTCTATTGATTGTAGTACAATTTCGAGTACATGCAAAATCTACAATTTATTTGTGTGATTCTCTTTGTGATACCGCACTATTTTCCATTCATATCAGTTCACAATAATGGCGAAAAAGAATAGAAAGAGCTCAAATTTCACTCACACAGGCAACCAAAAGACTTTGTAGAATTTCGTTCTCATCCAGTGAACCATACGTTCTGTCTGAATACATATGTCTGAAAATTCTAGACTTGGCTAGTCATCATTTGGTAATAATCCTTTTAGTCCATGATGAGTTCTTCTCCTTTACAAAAATAATCGACAACTTCACTCAACCTAAAGATACAATTGATGAATGGGCATTAATAAAATACCTCTTCCTTCTCATATTGATAGAAAATAGCAATTGGTATAAACAGTTAAGATATGAATGTAAAATAAAAGTTCAAACGCTATAAATATAAAAGCCTTACATTTAGGGCTTATTAACGTAGAAGAAAAATATAAGTTTCTTTATAGTCTCGTGAGATCTTAAAATATATTTTACATGTCATTTAAAAATTTAAAAAATATCTATATTAATGATTAATCCCAATTACCTAAAAATAGAAACTATATATATTATATAGTAAGTATACTATATATATTATATAGTAAGTAAGCAAAGTAAAAATTTTAATGAGGTAATTTTATAAAGCAATTAAGTTATAAAATACATTGAACTAAATTAAGTCTAATACGCAAAAACAATGAACAATAAATATACAATCGCTCAGTTTATTATATAAGTGACTATTAAACAAGAATTGCGTAGTGGTAGAGTGTTACATGTATTATAGGATAAATGTAACATTTAATTGAAGATCAGCTATACGTAGAACGGGAAAGCATGTAAATGATGCTTAAAGAAAATCATTCTTCGAAAGAACTTTTCTTCACTTAAATACTGCTATCCTTGTTGGGTGAAACGGATAAGATCACCACTTACGCGTGAAATTGAATAAGTCTTCACACAGAAGAAACTCTGCGGCACATAGTTTGATCTATTTTCTAGTTAAGCATATTCTTTATTATCTATCTAATTCTTGGTTATTAAATGAATTTTCATATAAAGTGCGGAGTTTATTTATAAATTAATTCGCTTTCTTAATAGCAGCAATATACATTATTATTCAGCGCACACAAATTTGCAAATAGATAAATCATTAAAATTGCATTCACGTTGCAATATGGACTATTGTATGTAAAATTAAGGATAAAAAGTTCTTGCTTACTTCAAGAAAGAAATCAAAGATAGGAAAATGTATTCGCATTAATTGGTGTCCGGTGGCATACGAATGAGGGTCAGAAGTGTTGGGAATTTCATATTAATGTTCATCGTGATCGGCGTATCTCTAAATCAGTATCCCTCAAACGTCTTCCACCAAAAAGACCATATATTCGATTTCCCGTGGGAAGGATTATAAGGCAGTCTATTAATTAAATACCCCAAAGTGGCCACTTTCCAATGATTGATTCGATGGCTCCTTTTCGGAATGGAACGCTTTTAAAAAGCTAATCGATTGCCATTAATGGGCTAATTATGAGATTTTTTATTAATTGACCCGATCGGAAAATCTGCTCTTTGATTCAGTGGCTTCTTTCGTATACCTTTTCTTAGTGAATGGAAGGTTAGCTGAGCTGAAATAATTCCGCCTATCTCGCTTCCAAATTTTTGCTCAAGGACATTAATTATCTTATAATTGATATACGATACAAGATTAAACTTCAAATTTTGAATTGCATACCTTTTTATGCTCATATCAATTAATTGGTATCATTTACATTCAAATAAATCCAGTTAAACCATCTATTGCATGTTTACGATCTATATTTCTGAAAATGGTTTTTACTTGAAGTTTCCCCTAATATTACAAATGTTGTGAGGAATATGATGCAAGGATATTGGTGCGTACATATTCAACCATACTTTTTATATCTCTTATATTTTGATGTTGAAGTCATAGTTGACATACTTGCTTTTGCTGGTTGTTATCCTTTATTTCTTATTAAAAATTATAGTAACTTACATAAAGTAATCCACAGTTATCAAGTGCCTTCTCACTAAAGGTTACAAAAATCTTAGAGCACTTAAAAGTTTGCGTTGCGCTGCCTTAAACTTTTAATGTCGCACTTTTTTTTACAAATACGAAAGGTGTACAACGTGTTCTTATTCCGGAGAATTTAGACCTATCCTTAAAGAGATTCAATTCGACTTCTGAACCCGATTCATATTAAGCGCTCGGTGAGTAATGCTCGAAGGAATTTCGTTTTAGCTCTGACAAAAGAGGTTCATTTAGTTCGCAAACGCGCCAAGTGCTACTTCTAAGCCAATCTTTAGAGAAGGGGATATCATGTGAATATGTGGAAAATTTTATAACGTTTACTTTTATGTTTAATTGTGCTACACACTCTTTCATTTGCCCAAAATCTGTGAATTGGAAGTGATCTTATGCTTGGAAAGATCTTGTGGAAGAGCAGTAGATTACGTTGTATTTTCTAACACTGTGTTACTTTACGTTATTTGCTATGAGTGTTATTGTGAAGTAATAATCTCCAGCAATGCTGAAAGTCATTTAAGGGACTTCCAACAATATCTCAACCTATAAATGCATATGAGGATAACTGTTCAAAATGTTCGATCTAATATTCTCTGCATTTGCTGCCTCTCATCATTTGTGGATGTTGGAATAGTTAAAAGGCAAGGCTGAACAAAGTAAGTAGTAATTCGCTACTTTTTATAAACATAAAAACGTAGAATTCGGTTATACGAGACATTTAGCGTCTAAATTACGTTTATATACCATTTCTCTGCGGGGAGATTCTTACGCTTTGTTTGTTCGAGTACAATCTATATAAATCTGAAGTTTTAATCGATTCTGGGCTTTAATTCTCCAGCAAAATTGACATCTCATTGTTTGATTAACTCCATATTTTAATGCCTGTGATACCATCCAGCAAAATCAACAGTCTATAAATATAAACATCCACATAATTCCACAGAAATATGCGATCCGATATGGTTTCGTATAAAATTATTTTATAATATGTCTTACTTTTCCGTTAAATTAAGATTATATATCATATTGCAATCAATTGTGTTTAAGAAGAATCTGAGAAAGCGAATTATATGATTCAACAAAGTTCACATTAATGTGATTTGATTAGTTGGATCTCTTTTTGGAAAGAGGGGCTGTAGGATCGTACATAAAAAATACCGTTAAAATTCAAATCGTTCGAATTTTAAAGAAATTTGTGTTAAGTGCATCGGATTTTTAAAGTAAAAGTTTTAATTTGATTTTAATTGGAATTCATTTACGTAAGCAATCTCATAAAGATGTTAAAGATTCGGCGTGCACGTGGAATCCTGGAGTTTATCCGTAAGTAAGTTATTTTATGACTTTAAACTCATATTCATATAGCAATATCATTTACGAATCAAACTAATAGTTAATTGCTGAAGATATGCGATTTACATAGTAATAATAGGAAATTGAGAATTGATACTCAAGTGTTCATTAGAGTCAAATTTACTCACGAAAATTTTTTAAAATTTTGTTTCGTTATCATTAAGTTGGTTATTATTATGCAGATAGACCTATATATTCTAGCGGATATTATATTTTAAACTATAAGAGCCTGAGATAATGTTGTACATATTACATACATCGTGAAGGAATCAGTAGTACTTAAATGAAGTATTGATTAAAAATTTTTTGCATAATCGTGAAATATTTATAAAATTCGTATTTCATTAGAAGTTAAGGTTCTGTGTGTATTTTAGCTGAGATTATAAGTAGGAGGAGCGGTCATATATATGCTTCTAGAGAATTCCACAGCGTTCACTTCACTTCAATTAAAGACATAACAACCAGGAGAAATGTCTTTCATTTTTAAACTTTTTTAACCTCAATTTTTAGATATAAATCCGATTTTAATTAGATCTCAAGCTAATATCCGAATTTAAAATCTATTTGTAAACGGATTACATGCGTAGTGATCAACGAAGTCTACGTTGAGTCATGTAAATTCAATCACAATTCTAATTTTTCAGAATATCACTTAAGTATTTGTGATCTTCTTTCAACTTATGATCATAAACGTAAGCTATAACTTTTTACGCCATAAGAAATCTCCATAGTAAAAATCAACCGACGTTTAAATAAAAATAAATGAAATACAAAAAGTTTTTATATGATCGAGTAGATCGTTTTCTTTGTCAAAATATAGTATTTCAAAATATAATCTTTTTTCAATTGTGGGTTCGTATTTAGACTCGAAAACAGTCCATCTTAGATGCGAAATGTAATACTGTGCTAAAAATATTGTTTCGGGAAATCAACCTCATTTCGTTATTTCTAGCAAAGAACTTATTATTACACACATTATTTATTTTTATGCTTTTAATTTTCTCTTTTCAGGTCTTTAGAAATAATTAAGTACAGCTCAGTCCAAATATAACTCCAGCGCATGAGTCCATAACTTCGAAAGGAATTCACCAGAATGAAAAACGAAGCTCTTCATTAGTTAAGTAGATTTTTTTCGAAATTTCTGCGGCAGATGATTATCTAGTATGCATTTTGATAATTATAAAATCCCCTGAAAACGTCAAATAGAATGAAACTTTTCATTACGTAGATCATGCTAAAGCTTTATGGCAATGAGTTTTAAGAATTTCACCAAGAAATTTGACATCAAAGTTTTTTCACGTGTTACTGAGAGAATAAGATTGGTTGGGTGAACGATTGAAGGCGCCTATGCTATAATTATCGTTTGATTTACTGAATGCAAACCTAATGACAGATCATTTTATCAATTTAAAATTTCCAAATGGATGTTCAGAAAAGTTAATATAATAAATATTAGTGAAGGTAGATATTAATTTGATAAAATTAAATGGGTTAGTTCACATAGTTTTGGAAAAAAATTGAATTAAAAAGTCTGTAATTGATTTTCCAACAGACAGTTCTCAAATAGAAGTAATTTAATGGTGGAGTTATGATTCAAATCAAATCGGAACCTTTCTTTCTTTTTCATAATGATTTTCTTGGGAAGTGTAAATATCACGTGCTATATATAATATTCTATAATTTTATTCTATAATATAATTCTTCTATAATTTTAACATAGCTATAAATAATAAATAAGTTCTGAAAATTGCATTTAGCCCTCTATTCTTATTCCAAGCTGCGATATTTCTTTAATTTTTTAAAAGTTGATGTTAACCAACCAACAAAAATAAATTCAGAGCACTGTGCTCTTTACAAGTAACTTACTTTGCCGCATTAAATATGTTTAATATTCTTAGGGAAAACAAACTAGAGCAGAGAGATTTCAGTTACTTATTCCCTTTAATTTTAACGCCACTTTACTCTAGTTAACACAATCAATTAAATGAAGATATTTTTGAAAATCTTTAATAATCCTAAGGGAATAAATAAGTTAGTATTTTCAGAATATATTGACTATTATAAGCTCCGTTAAAATTTACAAGCGATCGAGCAATTTCACTTAAAAAATAAAAAAAAAACTTTGAGAAATTACTTTACAAAATTAAATTAAAAAGAGAAAAAAATACGTTTTTCGCAATCAATCTACTTTCCTGTTTACCTACTAATCTAATTACCTATCCTTTTTATCACGGAACTCCTTTTGGGAAAGTGTCGTCAAGGTTTTAGCCGCGAATCTTTCATTAAGTTATATGGTTCCAAATTGCTGCAGGTAAAACCCCGTGATGCGCTTCTTTGTGCAGACTTAGCTTTAATCAGCTTATTACTCTTTTGCATGTCACAATATAATTATTCGTGCTATTAAATACGCAATAGATAATCTTCATTTTTAGGGTAATCATAATTTAGCTTTTACAGAAATTTCAACTTAAAACTATGAAGAAGTATACAAATTTACACTGAAATAACACGAAAATAATTTATTTGGATAATGTATAATATTGAGGTACTTAATTTTATTGATTGATAATATATATTAATATATATTATCAATAATCTTATGGTATCTGATCTTACTGTACCAGAACAAAGAATAAGTAGATTTAATATAGAATTTACATTAATATCGGCTGCTGGATGGAATACATTTAAGGGATACCAAGTAGAATAAGGGCATATAGCAATGAAATATAATATATTCATTATTTTTAATATAATATAAAATGTGGGCTTCAGTTCAATGAATCGATGAATGCTTTAACAAGAATCAAGTTATACTATGATAAGATTCCACGTTTAATAAATGTTCCACTTTCTATTTTTTTGTTATGCACATAGATTATGAAGCCTTTATTTTCCGGAATGATTCATAATCATTTATGAAGGACTTGAAGGTCTAATCAGGCGCACGCATGTTACATGTGCTGAAGGATATGTTTCAGTAACCATGGATTATACGCAAAAATACAGTAATAAACCATTTTTGGAATGAATTTTTCCATTCCACCCTCTTTAATATTATCCTTACTATATTTTCAGTCAATCTCGAATTGCGTTATGAAGTAGCTGACTATTTTTCAATCTTTGACGGAGAATCGTTTTGATAAAAATCATCTTGATACTTTTAGGTCAAAGCAAATGAAATAGAGTATATTAGAGAAGGGTTCGCAGTACCAACCTCAAATGTCAATTCTATGAAATCTTTTCCCTTTGATTTTATATTTCCAATACCGTGTCATTTCTTGCGTGGAATAAATCTTTTAAAACACGTACTAAATAAGCGCTACTGGTGCTGATAATCCTTATTCTACAAAATTCGGGATGATTTCATTATGTATCGTCAATTTATAAGCTTTTATTTAATTTATAATAGGTTTTTTCATCTAAGCAATAAAATCATTTTCAAATGCTGATATCTTCCCGCAGAAAAGGTTACGCTTTAGAACAAAGGATTACCATATACATGTACAGCTAATTGAGAATTCAAAGCCGCGAAAGTCTTTACAATAATTGCATTATTTTCCTCTTAATTAAAAAAACTTGTACCTATGAGTTCCATTCCAATGAAGCAACCCTTCTCCTACAACCCATCTCACAGAAACTGTTTCCTTAGGGTACAGAATAGATTGAATTTTTATGGCAGAACCTTCTCGCGGACGTATAATGATTCGTCACGCTAACCACTTAATTTATTAAGCTTCACAATTAAAATCTTCGAAATAATAGAGATAGACAGATATCAAACACAATATGAATGGCGTTATAATTCTTCCATCAGTTTCAACGTAAAATGCTACTCCGTTAGATGGACAGGAGTGTGATACATCCATTCGATAAACTCTCGCATGTTTTCCGGCATTTTTCTTTGAGATAAAAGTTGAAAATGCAAATTGTTAATTAATTTTCATTGCTCATTTGTTATCTACCGCTTTTAGCTACTTGGAACCCGACCCCTGGTTTTCATTTACTCTTACATTGTTCTCCTTCCTGTATTAATTCATACATCCGAATGGCTTTTATTTAAAAATTTTAATGAAACGAACCTTCATTACTCAATAAAAATTAATACATTTTGGCGTTCAAAGAGTAATCTTAATTGCAATCATCACGACAGCATGTTATTTTATGCCCTCATTACCATAGACAGTCTTTATTCGATATTCTCATTAACTGGCCTTATTATATTCTTGTGCAATATTGAAACATTAGTGCAGAATATATCACTAAACATTCTTTTCTGATATTTAATAATCGTCAGCAATATTCAATGTTAGTGAGTTCAACTTATACTATTAATTTCACTTATTATATTTCGAAATAACGATAGTTTTGTA
This sequence comes from Pantala flavescens, assembly GCA_020796165.1. Lineage (NCBI taxonomy): Eukaryota > Metazoa > Arthropoda > Insecta > Odonata > Libellulidae > Pantala > Pantala flavescens. Next base: position 50,517,166 of record CM036879.1, on the reverse strand, counting down.
AGATTACTTTTCCCGACCAGGATGCAGAGAATATATCACAGAATAATAATTATAATACTCTGTATTATATTTACATTCTATGTATATATGTTTTCCTATGAGTAATTAAGTTTAATTGTACTTATTTGTAATGTACTGCATTTCTACGTCATTAAATCAAGTATGGGAACTTTTATGCCACTTTTTCTCGAATTAAATATTATCAGGAGAAAAAAGGTATTCTTTCTAATCTAATTCCTCCTATTCTAAGGAAATTCAATATCAAATTATGCCTTATAGATTCAAATCGATGGATAATTTTAGGACACTAAGAAATATCCCTGTTTACTTTCACTGAATATATCCACTCTGTCCCAAAAAAGAGAAAGAGCTTGATGAAAATAATGATTTAAAGTAAACATATTTCATCATCCGACCTTTTAAAGTCTTTTTTAATTGAAACGTTTTGAATATTAATAAATGTTCTTGATGAAGCAGAGAAAACTTTCAGACTTGCCAGTTTATCAAATATATACATTTTATAGGTTGATAGTTGCCTTTAAAATGTTAAATCTTAAAATGTAAGCCCCACAAGTTATAATAAAAAATAATTAATAATCAAATCCAAATCTCAATATTTTACGATTATTAATCTAATTCATTCCTAGTTTACCCATTTCACATATAAAATCGCCACATACATAATGATATTTTATTCTAATAATCATAGAAATCCCAGATCCGCCCATACATATCGCAGCCACGGGGCGTCGATTCGGTGTTCGCGGTAGTCAACGAATTGAAATTCGAATCATCGCATATACTCGATTATTCAAGTGAATATCGTATCCTTCGTCACCCGTATCAATTCATCCACAGCAATTCACAACCTCATTATGACCTTGTCCGCCCCACATCTTTCTTCTCCCAATCCATGGTTCTCTACCAACCGCTGAGCGCTATCGAACGGACAAGATTGAAAAATTGCCAATCTCTCCGTCGATGGCGCTATGGAAGAGCCGACGGGGAGTCTTCATAAAGGGCCTTCGAATGCGCGCGTGGGAGAGACAATCGTGAGGTTCCGAGTATGGAAGTGCGATTATGCGTTTAGAAATAGAGGATGGGTTGAGTGGATTAAGTGATATAACAACGTCTAAGATAAAAGTAATGATCATAGAAAGAGTTAACAAACGTAAATTGCTGGAAATTTTTAAAGGGGCGAATTACAGATTTTCACGTCTTTAACAGAGGATATAAAATCGATTATTTTCAACGATATGCGTACCTGATCATTTCATGATGGACCAATGAGGAATAAAAAAGGTATAAAGAGGTTCCTTTGCAAAAAATATAAATGGATCTTTCAATATGAAATATACTCGTTTAATGTAAAGGGCGACTTAGGGATTTTTGGGTTCGAGAAAGATATTTTATCTACACCTCAGTTAACTATGAATGTGTATTTTTGTGTATATAACATCTAAATGTTTCTAATTTAGTAAACTAAAATGTATACGTAAACAACCACAACTAAAATCGAAACATGTTTACTAGGCGCAGTCAGAGACCGTAATAAACACTTGGAATTAAAAGAAGGAATATTTGCAATCTATTCATGCTCATTTAAGAAATGATAGAGATTATAGAGAAATTGCATGTTACATTTCGCTCTATGAGATTATATTTTCAATCCACCGTTATTCAACTTTAGCGAATGCAATTTCTAATACTTTATCATTGAATATTTTTTATATTTAAAAATAGATACTTATATGAAGGATCTGTAACCTTATATAAAGAACCTATTCACGCGAAAGATATTTCTCTACAAATATTTAAAAAGCTATAAATTATAAAATGTAAGGCGAAAGTATCTCCTCTTTTTTACATTGAGTTGGCCTTAGGAAATGAAACCATGCCATACTAAAACAACTTTTCCAAAGAGAAACTTACATATCTGGAAAATTTTCAGTCTTTTTATATTAGATCAATTTTCCTGTCAACGCTGAATAAATAGGTAAGTAATATATATTAATATGATCGAACCAATTGGAAGAAGATAAACATTTTTAGAAAAATATCACGCAATTAGAATTTAATTTATTATTTTTCGCATACTCCAAAGTTTACCAAATAGTCTACAATTAGAAGATGTTTTCATTTTATTCATCATAGAAATTGTATAATTGTTTTAGCAATTTACCATACAATAAAGATGAATCCATCATTCCTACTCTTTATGATACGAATTTTCACTCCTGTTAAATTCTAAGTTCCACTCATAAATATAAAAACATATATTCAATGAAACACATTTAAACTATATGAATTGCAGAGTAACATTTAGAACCTATAATGCAAGTATTTACAAATCCTCCATACAAATATCAAACAATGTACTGTTTCGTCTTTTGATTAAAATTTATATCAGCATATCCAAACGCAAATAAATAATCTATTTAAGTTAATCAGAGAACATCCGATCTTTAAACATCTTTAATAAATTCAAAAAATCTTTCAACAATAAGCTGATTAAACTCTCTTTTGAAACAGGTAACTTGGCAATTGTACAGCGCCCTCATAAAGGAGGCTCGATTGTTCCGAACTAAGGATCGTCGTGTTGGTTACGGCCTCTCCGCATTGGGCACTCCCTCGAGAAGGGGACCACCGAGTCATCTGTTGGCGAACTCCCGAAACAGGAACCTATTCTAAGGCGCCATCATATCAATTCGCTCTCCATGTATTTCTTACCGTCAAATCTGAGTTAAACATTCAAATATATCGATAAATACATGGTAAATGTAACCATAGACCGCGTATGTATATTTCTATGAGAAAATAAGTTACAATAACCTATCTTAAATCCAAAAAGCGTTAATTAAATCATGTTACGTAACTCAGTCTGCTTAATCTGTTAAGCTGGATATTGATAAATAGATAATTATTCATCCAATAAACAACGTGAAAGAAGTAATAAAAAGACGCCACGGTTTGAATTACATTTGTATTATTTTCCGTGTCTCTGATTTTAAAGCTAACTTGCCATTATGTTACAACCCAAACTTTACTTAAATGACTTTGCTTTTAACTATCAAAAATCAACTGTTTCTATCATCTATAACATATCCATCATTTTTCTCTTTCCAGATAAACAATTGGAAGGGTTACTTCTAAGGGCATAGAAGTTACATGGTTTACATAACATATGCACAAATATATAGTTCTTTATGGAAAGATATTCAGAAGTGAGCATCACACTCGAGCAGTATTTTCGAAGAGAGATTTTTCCAAAGAATATTAACAAAAAGCATAATTGAATAAATTACTAAACATGCCAAAACGTTCTTCATATCACTATAACGAGGCAAAACAATAAAAACGTTGCTATAAATCGACCCTTAAGCTAAATGCTTTATAGAAAAATACACATTTTAATTCTATTTTCCGATAAATCCACAACAGGGCTCTACTAACGATAATAATTGATCTTTCGAAGGTGTATCTTGAGTGATAGAAAATTAAGCCAAATGTTGAGTAATTGAGCAGTGTGTATCTGTCGAAGGATATGGATGAATTAAGGTGAGTCAAGGTACAGATTTTTTTATGAAATATAGAAGCACTCAAAACCTCCTGAATGCAACAGCGGCAAGATTTGTTTATAATTGAATTAACATAACATAGACCCTTCAGAGAGCTTTGAGCTCAAGTCCTTCTGACAAAAAATAAAAAAATGGAATGATTTTGACAAGTATTATGGATAAATGTATTTAGAATATGAATGACTATTCATCGGTAACATTTAAAAAGTAAGACTGTAATAAAAATTAATAAATAAAGCTTTTTATAATTATAAGCACAGATAAGAGATAAAAGTTACTGCATGAGCACCACAAAAAATCAGTAAAAGAAAGAGGATATGGACTTCATTACCCCTTTCTTGCATAGCTTTTCATATTCAGCATTATAAAGTGCTTTCGCTTAACGTAATTGCTTCGGAGCTGCAAATGTATGGGAATTTCCGAGTCCACGTTCGAGTGAGCCTCTTTTTGGGGTTCTTAGAAGAAGAGAGAAAAAACGAAAGCCCAGAGAAGGTGATGGCATCAAATAGAAGAATAAGAAAGATGAGAATAGAGAATTGGCAAAGGAGGATAATAAAGATAAGAAGCGAAGATATCGTGATAGGCGAGAGGCGATTATGAGAAAGGTGAGGCGATCGTGAGTGTCGGTACGTTTGTGCCGCCCATCGGACAGAAAAAAAAGCGAAGATAAGAAGGGACCATTTTCGCCCACACACGCTGATACAACAATGAGCGCTGTAGTTACTTCTTGACACGGGTCAACCCTTTTTTCCAACCCTCCACGCCTTCTTCAAAAAATATGCGCGTCATAATCTCGTGGTCAAAAACAAAATCCGAGAGAGAAAAATTTGGGAATTTTCCCTTCCTCTCCTTCAGAAATGATGATGGATGGGATAATTATCAGAGGTCCGTGAAGTAGGAGATTCGTGAATAAGTAGCTTCTCGTAGACCAGGAATAATCCCTCGTCCGGGGGGAGATTTTGACGTGCTGGAATAGGCAGAGAAGAAGAGAGCTCTGCCCTCGTCTAGTTAACGAACCGAGTCTTTTAATGCAAATGCTCCGTTTCGCGTATACATTAACGGGGGATTTTTTTTCGTTTCTCTTTTGTTGAAGGAGAGAAGGTCACGTCACGTGAAAGCTCTATGGAACTAAATGAATATCTCTTTGGTATCCGCTCTCATGTTCGTGTTTGAAGGGTATCTCTTTTAGTTAATCTACACAGGGCGAGCGAATAGTTTGCCGGAACGACTTATTTAGCGAGTGAAACGTTGAAAAAAGGTAGGATTCCGTGTTAATAATCTTGGATATAAAATTTTCGTGGCTTCGTGTCGCGATACGGGGTCCGTTCGTTGAAAAGCTAACTTTTAAAAAGCTAGATCCTGGTTGGAATATAATTTCATAAACCGAGTCTCACTAATCTATTAAACTTTTTAACAATTTAACTCGACTAATACATTACTGTACTTACTTCAAGGGCTACTTAGTTTAAGTAATAGTTGTACCCAATGATAGTTATACCTAAATAATTTCGTGCCACAGAATATAATATTAGAATAATATTAACGCACAGCTTCTATACATGTAAATATCTATAAAAATTTTAAAATCCTTCTTCATTTGTTTGAAGATTTGAAATTATAGAGGAAAAAATTAAAGAACTTTTAAAGATTCGATTAAAGAAATGGTTGTTTTCATCATAATAGGATGCAAAATATACGAGCGATATTTGCTACAACATGCTATTCTGGAATACTGCTGTTTAAAAGTTATTCCAAATATTTAGTCATCTATCTTCAGTTAGTTTATCTTTCTATTGTAGAAATTTCCAAAATAATAAGTTATCAAGAAGAGACGTAAATTAACCATCAGTATTCTAAGTTTCCCAGAACTAGAAAATTATTATTGGTTTAAATGAAGAACATCAACTAACTATTCACCTACATAAGCTCCCGAGCAATTGATCTGTTTAACATCTTTTGCATGAGATGTTGCTACATTCAAACGGAATATCCAAAACGCTACCAGAAATATGTAATCGTACCAAAAAATCAGGAGTACTTAGAAAGTACAATACCAATGTCTGAATATCTATCACAAAACAGATGAACGGTAGCAGTTAAAGGCTGGAGCGATGATCAATAATCCTTGAAAGTAGATCCAAATCGTACTAATCCCATTGTTATACTAGTCGTCAGTTTCATGGCAGCTCCTAAACATGGCCGCCATGAATCCTCCAACCATCGGAGGTATGAGCCTCCCCGCTCTTCCCTACCATGACCGCCGGTTAAATTATAGTGCGTGACTGGGCCGCCACTCTGAGATGGCCGCCCTTGGCCCAATGCTCGCTACAACACTATTTATTTGAAATTGCGGTTACGAAATGATGTTATTTTCCACATACTACCGTGTCTTAAAGTAGTTTCATCTGCGATGCATAAATCACGCGCGGCAACCACGTGAAAAAAATTGAAAGCGCTGATTAAAATATGAAGGATACTCTAAACCAATCAAGTTCTGCTACTGAGGCATATTCTAATGCTCACCCGTGTACTTATTCCCATCTGACGAGGATTTAATTGTGGTGATACTCGAAGGAAATACACGTAAAAAGTGAAGCGTCAGCCTTGCTGTAAAAAATCTGCTGGATTCACTTTGTTGTCATGGGGAACGAGTAACTCTGCGTTTTTTTTACATCAGAGTGATCTTTTCATTGCTGCATTCGGTACACTGGCGTAGTTTTAGCTAATGAAACTTTTTTATGGTATCATCGTATCCGTATCATAAGAAACTCTTAAATACGAACATAAGTTCTGATAATTTCAGATTACTGTTTATTGTTTTTCAAGTGGGGAAGTTTTCTCACTTTAAGCATTAATTTGAATTTGGGATTACATTTTCAGTTTTCGTTACATTCGTAGTATTTATTCGATACATCATAGTATAGTTATTTTGGAACGGATTATATATTAAGAGCATTTTATTATACGCTAAGCGGGCCAAATGAGACTTGATTGTTTATATCTTTTTCGACGAACACTTTTTAAGGTGTAAAATTATTAAGTAGAACAATACCAAAGCATTCCTCTATTTTTTCTCTATTCTCCCTTATTTTTCTATTACTCTTCATTTTCTATAATATCATACATATCGTACTGTAATTTAAATTGTCTTTCCCTTCTTTCTAATATTTTTAAATATTTCTTTTCAGTATTTCAATTAATCCTGCCATAACTAGTACTTACTTTTATTTCTTATACATGGGTTAAACATAAGTCAGGATTGATAAGTCAACAAAACAAAGTCGTACGTAACAATAAAGCAGTGAGCCAAATAAGCTTCATTGCCCGGAAAGAAAAAACATAAACTGATCAGCTTGTTGTCTATAGCAACTACTCAACCTAAGCAACCGCATCTGATAATGCGTTTACAACGAGTTATTGAAAAATAAAGCGAATGGCCTTCGAATCGAAAAATATAACTCCCATCACAAACAAGAACTTATTTATGAATAATAGAGTGGTATGAGGGCGAAAGGGCACATTCCTCCATTATAGAGCTTGCACGGGCATAGAGTTTTCCGCTCATATTCGGAGAGACAGCGAGTTCAACGGAGTTAAAAATTACCCATGCGTCAAGAGCATTATTTCCACAGGATTTTATTCCTACGATGACGTAGAAATATGAGGGTCAAAGTGCGGTTCTGAGGAGGTCTAGTGGTTTGATTTAAACTCCTAGAGAAGACGAGTGAGAGGAATGAATACCAAGGAGGTATTAATTATTCAAGGAGGAGACTTAAGTGAACATGTGGCTATGTCGAATAGCACACGTCTGAAAGGTAAAAGTACATGTCGTTGTCATTTCAGATCGTTTAAACGCCGATATTTATATATACAAATTGAAACACTAATGTAGACGATTAAGCGACAAAAAGCTCATGGCACGCCGTGTGAGTATTAATTCCTACACCCAGAACTTCACACTTTACATTCCTAAGCGAGGAAAGGTTAATGATGAGTTTTTTATGACTAAGAATATTGTTTGACTACAGAATAGTTAGTCTTTGAAAAACATGGAGAATGAGGAAAATGGAAATGGTATATTGAAATGGATTAAGTAATGACTAATACAAAAGAATACGTGATCAATCTCTGGAGGGATTATCTATTAGAACCAATAATCTAAGCCTAACTGCTTTTTTTACTTTACTGGAACCTTAAGAAGACATATATCTTGATACATAGTGCGTTAGTTTAATCTTCTAAAAAAGCAGGTGATGTATATTTCGTATGAGCGTTTCATTATTCTTTTACTGGTTTAACGGAAATCACATTTCAAATTCTAATATCTCTAAGTATTCTAATACGTCCTTAATCTTAGCTTTTCATCCAAGTGATTATATTTCTCTAGAATATAACTTCAATGCAAAACTCATTTAATAGTATCTGATAGAGAGGTTCTTCAGTTATTTTAATCATCTTCCTGAATTAAATTAATATAGCTAAGAAAATATTTATATTCCTTTTCATCAGCAATATGCTCTAAAATTTTCTTAGCGCATTAAAATTTTTAAATAATGTATTATTGAACATTTCCTTTTACATTACAATTCAGTACATTCCTCTCATTCTTTCCATACCACGAGATAACGCTGATTAAAATTTTACTGGTAAACACCATGTTAACGTAGTGTAATTGGTAGTGATTGATATGCACTGACCCGTAATAAAATCTCCCCATTATTATAATAATACGCAACGGATGATTTAAATGAGAAACCAATCGAGAAATTTAAAGAAATCGCTCAAAGGGTTCACCGTAAGTGTTCCGACAATGCTTCTCACGTCAACAGAGGCTTATGACGTCGTCACATTATCTTAAATACAGTTCGCAGATAAGCCAACGTGTGGATCAGTGAGCAACAAGCAGAGGACAAAAGGTGTCCGGTTTCACCCGTCACCGTGCTTACTCCCGTAATCTCTCTCCGGAAATCGGCCATGGGACAGCTGCTGAGGTGGTCCTCGGCACCACCTAACTTTTGACTCGAGAAGAACATCTACGTGCTTTGACAGCCTTTAATCTCGCTCCGTATCCGATGGCAAACTTTCGATGCAAATTTCAGGGGCGAGCCGTCCTTCTTCTTGGTAGATAAACGGGTTTCCGGTTAACAAGTATGCAAATTCCCGAAAATAATTCCTCCCGAAACTAATGATTTAATTTTCCGATACAATGGCCGGGATGCCGCGAAAGCCACGGGATGATTGTGGGATTTTGCGTGGTTAAACAAGCGGGTAAAGAGTTGCCATTTGCATAATCCCAAGGCTTTTACTCTCCGAAACAATTATGTTATCATCTCGAGAGAGTTCATTCATCTCAATTGAAGCGTATATTTCCTCTTGCGTTACCAATGCGAGAGGAGGTGGTGCTGAAACGTAGGCGTTATGAACTGGTTGTAAGAGTAAACGGAGAGGAAGAGATAAGGGCATAAACTACTGAATAATTATAGCTTGCTGTTTTATTAATGTTTTCCAGTTCCATCCTCGCACAGGAGAATCAGATTTACATGCTTCCATCGGAGGATAAAAAACGAGGGATTTGTACTTTATTAACGACCAATTTTTGTATTTTTTTTCCCGATGAATTTAGCACTATTCTTTCTCATAGAACAATTCCATGGATCTTTAACGTAAATAAACCTTATCATTCCCAATAAATATTTTTTTTACTTCAAGATTAATGGTTCGAGGCATGAGATGTACGAATGTGTCCAAAATGCATGTTTCTCAATTTCAGGGTGTGAACATTCTACGATAAATATGGTGAACATGCTGATTATTTCTCAAATTTTTATTAATCTATGATAATTTTATAATTACTTAGAATTTAAATGAATTTTATTCAAAGGGTATAAAGGATTTTTTTTGCATCGGATGAGCTTTAGGAAGTAATAAAAAAGAAAATATATATAGGCTCCAATTCTAAGAAAAAAGAGCCCGTATTTAGCTAGTTAAAATACGCGTGTATGCTCTTATTCTAATATCTTCTATAAAATTCCTGATGCGCGTTACATGATAAAGCAATAGACAATAACCCTTATAATATGAAAGTTCACTTTATACTGTAGGAACACATCATGAATACTTTAGAGGGCAGCTGAATTCTGCCTTCGTGAGTATCCGAGAACACGAGAGAAGCGGTCAAACGATCTCTGCCCTTGAAAATGGGTTCAAAGGGACTCGAAGAGGACGAGCTATTGCATTTAGCTTAAGCATCGAATCGAGTTGTCCTCTTCGATGATACTTCGCATATATCATCCCAAGGAATCGGTTTCATAGTGAAGGTAACGTAGCATCTTGAATATGTACTCTCCCACACTTCTGCACTGAGTAAGTGAGAAGTAAATGTTACTGAAATTTGCGAAGAAAAGTTAACTTTTGGATGATTCTAGGTTTAGATCTCTAAATTCAGATCAGAGCTGGGATGTTCAGATCCTTAAATGCAGGCGGGTGCAAATGATATCTTGTAGATGGATGATTGAGTGTGGCATCAATATTAAATGCGGAATCCTAATGGTAATTTTATTATGGCCTACTAATACTGTGTAAAAGTAAAAGTATTTAAAAGCTTGTAAGTTATTTGAACAATAATTTTAGCTCTGTTAAAATTTTAGCTCAGTTAAAAAATAAAATATCGTATTAAATATTGTATTACAGAAATATTTCCAAGGTAGTTCAATAATATGGAGCTTACTTTTTCAGTTCAATGTTTAATATGTTTAGGCGCAGTCGAGAAAGAGCAATAAAAGGTTACTATAGAAATTAGTTACGTAAAGTAAAGTTCGTAAACCATTTTTCTTTTTAATTTACGTATTCCCCAGATGCCAACGATGAGAGCTTTCATCATCTTTCTATGGAGAGAAACTCCGTTAACTACGCAAGGGAACGATCAACAAACAATTCATTAAAATTCCCTCGAGAGTTTAAGAAAATATGAGCAGCCATTAAATATGAAAAAGAAAATTACTTCTCAGTATTCAACGGAATTATTTACACCGTTACGAACGTAGACAGAGCTAACGATATTTCTAGGCTACATTATAAGGGTTAATTTAGCTCCTTTTCGTTTAAGCGTTCGTGGAAGTGAAGATATGCAAATTTCGTCGATTTTAATCACCTAGCTACCATTAACAAAAAAAGATAATTAAGAGAGCACTCAGGTCCTCTGGAGACGAAAAGTTGTGAAGCTGAAGTTGGTAAGAATACATTTTCTCTTGAGCAGTTCACGAGAATCATCAACCAATCAGTTGGGTGTTACGGGTAAAGAAAACATTTCCCCTAATTCCCTCGCAATTGATCGGGGAGCGTGTATCGTGACCTTGGCCGCGGAGGACACGCGAGGATTCCTATGAAGACATAAAAACGGAATGTTTTATTTTGGGAAAGTTGGATCGGACGCCTTCAGGAAGATGGGTGTATAGAATAACTATGGGTGGAGGAGATCACGTGTGAATTGAGAAGTGGTTGAAGAAAACAAAAGGAAGTATGAGTGGGAAGGGAGATGATGAATAGGATACGAGGGAAAAGAAAGCGATTACGGTGGGAAGGAATTTATGGCGGTGGAACTCCTGCACCGTTGGATAATGGATAGCGAGGTATAAACATGTTATTCGGTGTAGAGGAGGCACAACGGGTGGGAATGAGGGAGGTTTTGAGGGGAAGCTCCATGTGTGTCCTTGTGCCAGTGTTTCCAGTTAATTGTATAGTATTACTATACTAAGTTATTACTGATATTAAAGCCAATAAAAATCTCTCCTGTTATCGCAGATGTAAACTCTTTCATTACTGTTATAAATGCCATCTGCGCAATTATTGATAAGCTGTATTATAGCTTATTAAGCGCTGTAGATGTTGTTGGTACTGCTTTCTATGCTATTATTGTATCTTAGTAGTTGATATTTACAATCACATACGTGTATCTGACCTTTTTTATATTTTATAGCAGCTGTGTTCGTGAGATAATTTATTGGATTTTCTTCTGGATTGGGACAAACGTAATGGTGAAGAGCTAAAAATTCTCTCTTCTATAATGTATTTGAGTGAATTCATTGAATTAATCTTCTAATAGGCTTTAAATTTGAAATAAAAATAATTTTACGAAAGAATAAAGTTACGTTGAATCGCAAAAAATTCTCAAGTCTTTACCTGGTTGAAATAATCTATGTATATGGTTATTCTTTAAGTGCTGTTTCTTTTGATTCAATATAAAAAAACTATATAACGCATTATCCATATCTTAAGGAAAAAGGAAGTATCATTTTCTTCCTACGATATATATCTTGAAATTGATCCCGGTCTACAGTATAATACAATAAGCATTAAAATTAAAGATGCATTTTAGGTTAATATTTAATAATAATTTCATACGTTTGATTCACTGTACATGCTAAGTGCTTTCTCGTATATTTTTTCTTTCCTTAGAAAACACGGAATTGATACCAAAAAATAATTAATAAAATTTTAAACTGTTTGAAGTCTCTCTTACGTAAAACCCGCAGTCATTTCATTGGAATGATTATATTTAATATTCTAAAAATATCTATATTATTATTCAAACAAAAATTCCACGAAAAATGTTCATAACAAGATACTGAGGATAACATACACTCGAACTATCGACTATGAGACTAGCGTATTTGGGATTTGCTCATTTTTCAATAGATTTCTTCGGTGGAAAAATATTTGGAAAGGATTCCACGTCTCAGAGGAGAAACATATCCATTTCGGAAGCGTCTAGTGCAATCGGTGTTGAGAAAGAGAGGGAAATCCGTCCGATATAATCATCAATGTCCGGAGGGAGATAGAGTGGTACTGGATAATGGGAGGAGATGGGAAGGTTGTTTTAGTGAGGAGACTGGATAGGAGATGCAGGGAGACTATTGGGTATTATAGAAGGGTTTGATTGCTGGGGTAGAAAATTAAATCTATTATGCAGCAGGAGAGGAGATCTGTTGAGAGTGGCCTATCGAGGGGAAGCAAAAAAGTGGGTTAAAATCTCAAAGGATAAAAGAGGTTAAGGCTTGAAAAAACCATGAGGAAGTCTAGCATAGATATATTAGAGGTAGATAGAAAAGGAGAGGCTTATGTGATTAATAAGGACTAAATTAAATCAAAATATGATAAGGAAACTTGGAATGCGACTATTTGAAGAGGCCTTTTGTATAAAGCTGACAAGACTGAAAAAGAAATACAGAAAATTAAACGTTCCCGTAGTTATTGGTAAAGTAGAAAACAAAAATTAAACAAGGAGAATAAGTCGAATAAAGTGGAATGCTCTAAATTTAGATGGCTGTTCAGGTTTTGAAACCGAGAATTATCGTTATCGATTAGAAATTCAGAAATAGAGAAAAGTGATTTGAATAGTTCATTGATAGTTTTTGACGAGATAAATCTCACGAGAACCATTAACCAAACCACTGTTTGTTGGTTCTAAATACATAAGAAATCTTCTGCAATTTACATACTCTAGAAAAATATTTTTGACGAAATTTAGAGAGTTTTTTTTCTAACATCCTCTCACAAGCACGCCCAGTGGCGTACTTGTCAGTATAAGTGCCACTTTATTACACCCTACATTTCTGTTTCTATTTCCAATACTTTCCGGTAGTAGATCTATAAAAATTAGACGGAGTTGAAATGCGTTCACAGATATACGAAGCCAGATAAGTGGAAAAACAGAAGGGAACCTATTGAATTTGCTATGAGTGAATCCTCGCCCAGCGGCCATACCATTCGGCATTAGATCGGCAGATGGTCTCGCTAGTGGGTTCGAAACGCATTATTTAACGGACATAGACATTCAGGCACAGAATGCCTTATCAGTCTAAGCGTTTGAGGAATACAGCATAATTTACCTCTCGGTCTTCGCCGTAACGTTTAAGATAAAGTTCGGATAATGCTATCCTAGAAAAAAGGTAAGCAGGCTTTGTTGCGGGGTAATCTTGACCATAAGAGGATAATAGGAAAATTGGTACTTAACATAAGAAATAAGCTATTATTTACATTTATGAATTTCTAGGAAAAAACTCGGAAACGAGCATGAACAAACTCTGCTGACATGAGCTGTTCGGTTTGAAAAAGATCCATACTATCTCATTCGGAGGTAATTCCTTAAATCCGGTTTTTTGTAAGTTATTCTGATGCAGCTAGGAGATACAAGGTGAGTCCTTGCTCTATTACATATAGGAATAGCACTGAGTTCAGGAATTGTTTCTTAGGTATTGGATTAAGATTTCAATATTGCATAATTGAAATTGATGGAAATTAGAACCCAAACCCGAGGGACTACTGAACATTCCGTAAGCTTGTATACATTTTCAAGTTTGATAATATTGATATTGATACAAATGATATTTTATTCCATCAGCTAGATATTCAATCTTCCTGCACTATAAGACAGTAAACCACATTACTTTGTTCAATATTTGAACAAAAGGTTCATGGTAATACTTAAAATGGACAAATATTTGTTTCGTGTTTGCATACATAGATAAAAATATCCATTAATATCAAGCATACATTTACACCTACGAATCATAGCAAGTTTCTTAAACATTTATACCCAACATTTCTTCTTAAAATATTTACGTCAAGATTCGTTTTTGCTTGACCATATAGGATGAACATTTTTCCTACTCTTACTTCATTACATCGAAAAATATATGCAAATATTATTCTTGCTGTATTTCTAACTCATTCCTTTTACTCCTCTCTCCAGTCTTTCAAATGATGATCTATGAATATCTCTGTCCTCAACCGAGTCATATTAATATTCAGAACAGCGGGATAGTCCACACCCATACCCAGAGACGTGGACGAGAAATATCACTCTCCTCGGTATGCCGCGTTCTCAACTAATCCTGATTCAAAAAAGCGCACACTTTACACGTGCTTAAACTATTCTTTAAAATTATATTACATCAGCTTCCAAAAAAAACATTAAATGCAATTATTAGTTATACTAATAATAACGTAAACTTAATAAGTGCGAATCTGTTTCTAAGTGTATCAAAAAGTTTTTGAATGGTTGTCATAGTTTTTTAGCACCTATAATAGCGATAAAATTAATTCTATCTTAATTTCCTGCCTAATTAAGAGATTCCTTTGAATAAACGTTACGTAAATGATCAACCTATTCCTTCCATTTTTTACTCAAATTCTTCTCCTGTAGCGACGAGCATCGATAGTAGTTCTATGCTAGTATTATGATTTCGATTACTATTTGAATACTTCAGAAAGATCATAAAATATAGAATTCAAATCACATATTACAAATAAAAGAACCTTCCAAGGTTATTCCAGAAAAGGTAATGGTTCCGTGGTAACTTTATCATTTACTATTATTGAAGAAAATCGATCTCTTATACATTAAATATAGACAGAAACAAAATTAGAACTTTCCTTACTAATATATCCTATTTACCATTGTATTGATATATGCTACATAAACTTCATTTTTTCTCTGGATATGTTTTTTATTCTCCATTTAGCTTTTTATCAGTATAGAACCATTTTTAATGGACAGAGTTATGGGAGGACGAGAGAAATAAGATGATTTTACCAAGAATGTGAGAATCATCCGTATCTGATGGCTCATCCTCCATATGTCATAAGACACAAGGCCACAGCTCATTCCAACGGACTCATCCGAGCGAATTTTTACCGAGAAGAGGAAGACGCAATGGATTGGATCTTCTTCTAGTCCACCTTTACCAGCAGCAGCCTTAATTTTCTTTCCTCAGGCGGCCTCTTCCCCAACTCTCCCACAAGCCCCGCCCACAGGATGCCAAGTCGACCATTTTTCGAATCCTCTTTCACCCAGCCACCCACCTATCCCCCCTCCCAAAAAAAATGAGCCGACCCACCCATCTCTGACCCCCCGTGAGGAGAGCACCGCATCAAAAAAACCCTCTTTTTACTCCTATTTCACTCTCCTGCCTAAAACCTATCCTACTTGCGTCGTTATACCATTTCACCCATTTTCTCCATCCATCCTTGCCCATCGACTTATCCGCTCTGACTCCACCAGCTATGAATTCTTATGAACTAACACGGAGGAATGAAGTTTCCGCCAATAGGCTGTTCTCAAATACGGGATAATACTTTTTTCAAGACCGCTTAAAAAGCCGAGTTGAAATCGGAACCGGCGAAAAAATACAACGTGACTTCCAGTTACGAACTTTCAGCGAGTGCCATTACAAATGGAACGGGAGGCTGCCTTAATTCGCAATGAAGGTGAGGAAAGCATTTGGGTATCGTGTGGTAAATAAGTAGATGCCGCGTAAGAAGATGAAAACTCGTCGAGAATGTTTGCAGTAATTGAAGGTCGGGAAAGAGAAATGGAGAAGCATTATTCAGTTCGAGCGTTTTGAACGATTCCATTCCTTCTATAGCGGAGAAGACTGTATTAGGTACAGACGTGTAAGAGAATACGATGATCTTCAATAGGATTTGAAACTAATTCCCGCGAATAGTTAGCAAAAACATGTGCAAAGAGAGTTTAGGAAGGATGATAGCCTCTTTCAAAAAGATCCTTTTTTATCCCATAGTCCTATCCATTATCTTATTATAATCCTATCGATTATCAGAAGCAAAATATTCTTTTACTAAAACAGTCTATGTATTTTTACGGAAAATCAACATAGGTACTATGCCTTACTCAATAGTAATAGATATAGACTACTATTATATATATCACTTAAAATGTAAGAATTAAATCAGGGATTCTCATTTGCGTAAGTATATTTGAGAGGTAGAAATAGCCCATGCAGGCGTTGAAGTCTCCATGCGCTCCGACGACCAAACGCTCGAATTCACCTTCGCTTTCTGAACACTTTCCACCTCCGTTTATTTACGGCTCTGGGTAAGGTTCAGTGGTCAGAGAACACTCGCCAAAAATTCGGAGGGCCCCGCATAAAGAAATAGTCCCTTTTGGCGCTATCTACTGCCGACGCTTCATCGCGCATGCCGTCTTTGCCATTATTTTTTCACTACCTTTTTCCCTCTCCCGAGAGGTATCTTGAAATGCTGAACACGAGGAGACCACTCCTAACCTTTCCCTTATCTCCCTTGCATTTTTCTCTCTCTTCTTTTCCCTCCCTCACACCCTTTTTCTTTCACTTTCTGTTCACATTCTCTCTCTTTATCTTTCGCTCAACGAACTCTCGGGCACTTTCTGAAGCTCCCAAAAATTGCTCTATTCTCTCGAGAGAAAAACTCTGAAAATATACCTATTATGCGATTTACGTACGTATGCCTTGCAATTGAGTTTACTCCTGAAAGATAATAGCTTTATCTAAACGGAGTATTTTTTATAGCATTAAAAGTTACTCTCTGTTACTCTATCGTGTGTGCGAGGAAGAATCGTGATACTTCGATTGCAATTGTATCGTAAACTATTTTAAATGGTACCCGATCCTTTCTATTTTAAATGAACTTCTAAATCTTAAAATCTCCGTTAAATATTCTCAGTATGCGGAATTATGATAAACCAGCATCATATACGTAGATAGATAGCATCTTGAGCATCTAAACGAACATCCCAACCGAATCCAACACGAAATGAAGGCACCCCATTTCTATCCACCATCTTTCCTATTACGTACATCTATTCGGTATACCTGGGATCCTATTTCCCAAGTCACCCTCCCATTTTCCAATCTTTTCCTCATAATCGCACTATTCCCTCTCGTGTTTCTTCTGTCCACACACTCATCCTTTCATCAACCCTCCCCTTTTACTCTCCGAGATTACCTTCTCCTGCTCGTGGCCCACCGCCGTCTTGTAATGAACAAAAGGTTTACGGGATGAGGTTGGGTGTAAGAAGCGAACTTAATGACCTCGAGCGGTCGTAAAGGATGATGTGAGATGGAAGTGGCGGAGGGTAGGAAAAAAAAAGTGTCTTGAGGTAGTTTTTGGTTGGTGGAAGTGGCGAAGTGAAAAAGGTTACTCGATGGGAATTAGTGGAAAGAAAAGAAAAAGAGACCTTGAGGACAAGGGACGATTGCGACGCTGAAAAAGTGTGTAAATCATTTTTGGAGAGATCCCTAATCTGGCGCCCTTTCTTACAAAACACGGAATGATATTTCAAGAAGATAAGATTTATAGCATTAGAAATTTCCTCGGACTTCATGAGCGACATGTGAGGTAAAATAAATTTATTCGTAGAAAATTTAACTAAGTTTAAGTTATAAAGGTATAATGATAGCGATGTAGTTTTAAAGGCTTTGACAACTAAGCTCGATTCGCAAATGAATTTAGTAAGAAGCTGGAATACGTAGCATTCACTGAAATCAACGTCTTTACTCTATTGAGCCTTTAATATCAAATTAATGATTATAAATGGAAATATGACTCCAAATGGCAATCCATTGCATACAATTTATTAGCATGGATTTGTGCATAACTTTGATATGATAAAGATTCAATAAAGGTATGAATAAAATTCAACAAAAATAATACCATAATAATTTTGAAAAACCCAGTAGACTAATTCAAAATTCCTCTGCCCAAACTAGGCAGAGTAATATCAAGCTAATCAAAGCAATCCGATTGGAAAAATAAATCAATTTTCAATTTATAATCCTTCTGTTTGGAATGAACGACTCGGAGAAATTAATCGCGAACCTTCTCATCTCACTCTCGTGAAAGAATCACCCTGATCGGCCTGGCATCGCTTACTTTAATCACTTCTTACCCACCGCTGCAGAATCAATAAAGCTAATTTATCCCTTTTTCCTTCGATAAACACTCCCGCAGCATTTTTATTGAGCTTATCTCGCGCCAGAAGTTCCGAAGGGGACGGCCAACGCCCACTCACTCGCGAACTCCTCGAGTAAAACGGAAAATATCGCCCTTCTGCCTTACCTCCATGTCTCTCCGCTCTTTATGCGAGCCAGGCCAATCCCGTGACACCCTTTGTAGTGCCACGTTGCCGCGCGGTCATTACATTCGGGCGACCAAACATAAACAGAGACCTCTTCCCCATAAAAATACTATTGGCCGGGAGAGAAGCCTCCTCTATCTACGACTGACTGGCACCAAAGACATAGAAACACCGGCGCAGATGGAAATTACGTTTTGGATCCTCTCCCTCACTCGGATTGTAGATTTTATAGCGTAGATTATGAAACTTGGAGGGCAGTTGGAGGACATTCCTCCTCTCTTGACTCTGGGGAGCATATTATCGTTAGAAATCTCGAGCCCGAATATTCCAATAGAGAGAGATATTATGATTGCTTATAGATAGGATCCAAATGGCTTCCTCAAATTATACGCCAAATGCCAAATGCAAGTTCCCTTACGGCTTTCGTGTAAATGACCTAACGTGTGACATGTTTGTAGTTTACCGTAAGGAAATTCTCTTCCATGTTTGAATGCTTGGTTTCTTAAATCTCTAGAGTTAACGAAGTGAAACTTAACTTTTATATTTAATTACGTACAAATTTTCACCCCTTTAATATCAGTATTTGACTAAGCTGCGTGGCCTATCCCTTTAATCTCTTCATCTCCCTTGATGTACATTTGCAATTATTCGTCTATTTATTTTTTGAGGAGATGGATGAAGCTACGACAATTAAATACAATAGAATATTACTCTCGGAGGTCTTTAGTTAAACTGACATTACTTTGAAAAAATTAAACGTCGCTTCACGTGTATTCCTTGCTCCGTGATGTTCTAATCAAAAAAGATATAATCGGATTTCTTCGTTGGTACCTAAAGGGGATTTCTTTCGCCAAATCTTCTCCTCTTTCAAGCATTTTCATCGCTCCCTATCCTTGTCTGGAGCTCCATGTTCCCGATGGTAGCAGAAGGGAAGGGGCGGTTTAGAGAATAAGAGGCGACTTCCCATTCGTCCCCTCCCACTTGCAGTGCCTGTCTTCATAACGACCTAATCCCAAATTACGTCGCAAAGAAAGACGAGCTGCCTGAAGGGCCCCAAGTTGAGCGTAATTCCATTCGCCCACAATCCATAAACTCTCTCGGGAGGTTAAAAAAAGACACCGAAGAGCCGAGTTGGAGTTTTTTCACATCTTTTATCGCGGCTCCGTCGAATTCTCTCTTCCTTTTTCTCTTTCCTCGGAGATATCTCCCTCCTCTAGGCCGATCTCCTTTCTTCTCCCCCTACCGCTTCGGATGCTGCCCGCAACCAATCCGGTTTTGGAACACCTACAACTTCATTATTATCACTTCCATATAATCTTGGAGGTTACCGAAGCTACGCGAACCCATGAGTGTCTGAGTATTATATTCGCACAGCATCCTCCCACTCGCACGTTTCGTTTTCGCTTAGTGAAGGATTCTGCATACGGAGTTGAACATTAGATCCACTCGTAAAGGATACTTCAACTATACGTATAATCTAAGAATTATGATACAGACGATAATTTTTCTCTGCGGAGACTGAATTTGATTAAATTTTTACGTTGTGCAATGGAAAGTTTAATGCCTATCGATTGCTATAGTTTGAGAATAAATTCTTCGTAGAATTTAAACACCCTGCCTGAGAAGCTGGCAAGAGAAGAGCCATAGTAGTAACAAGCAATTAGGAATATGCGCATTGTTGGGATAGAGTATCTGTCATTTATGTTTATACTCATTTTAACTTGGGTTTGTTATTGATTTCGCGATGAAATTATTGATTTTCGCGATGTTATTGAATGCGATGTAAAATTTTATCTCGCATTCTGATACGTTTAAGTTTCTAAGTTTATCACGAGGTTTATGATTTTAAATATATCCCATTCAGAAGAGCATTTTCCTGAGGTATAAAAACTTCACTAGTAAAAATAGTATGACTGCAACAATCTATGTATACAAAACTGCCTGAAGAATCTACTTTTTAGACTGTTTTAGTTCAGATGAGAGCATGCTTCAAACCGTGATTGCATA
Organism: Pantala flavescens; assembly: GCA_020796165.1. Taxonomy (NCBI): domain Eukaryota; kingdom Metazoa; phylum Arthropoda; class Insecta; order Odonata; family Libellulidae; genus Pantala; species Pantala flavescens. The sequence continues at coordinate 50,496,664 of CM036879.1, read as the reverse complement.
TCAAAATTGGGGTTGGTTTTATGAAAAAGTAATAGCGGCTCATTTACTCCTTCCAAACATATCCTTATATAATCTGAAATCCTTGTGAGACTACAGTAACGCTTGACAATACTGCATTATAGTGAAGTAATTATATAGAGAACCGACAACTAAATCCTCTATCACATTTGCTTAATCATCAAATAGTATAGAAATGGATATAAATAATGAAAAAACTGCATGAGAACTCAATTTCAATGTTTATATAAAATTATATATTAATGAACAAGAGTTCATAACAGTTCGAAGTCAAACTCACGACTTAGTTATTAATAATTGTAAATTTATAATGAACTATTATTTTATCTAACAAAAATTTTAAAAGCAGAGTATAAAACACAATAAAATATTAAAAAGTGTCACAAAAATACACAATATATTTTGAAATTACGGAAGTTAAGGGAAAGTATTGTGCCATACGACGATGAGTAGTGCGGCTGTAACCAAATGTGAAAAAAAGCTACATGATGGCAATGCAATCCAAGTCCCTTTCTATTATAGCAGGTATGCATACATTTCAGTTTGATCATCCTTTTTTTATAATATAGAAAATAAATGCAAGGATGAAATGAGTAATATAAAATTTTAATTATATTAATCCACTTATTAAATATTTAATGGTGCTTTTTCATGACAGGAATTTTAAGCATGTATGCTATTGGATGATTTTATGCTGAGGAGGTTAATCGAGAAATAAATAGAGCAAGATGTGCATTGTAAAATCATTGGACCTCATTTTTGAAAGCTGATCTTAATGAAACGGTTAAAAAAACGGCAAGCAAAAAATCCTTATCATTTATAAACCTCAAAATTGGGTCAGGAAGAAGAGAAATCAAAGGGTCGAATGATTGCCACTGACCCACTTTAACACGGTCCGAATTTCCTATCGACAAATCATCGGCCGTTGAAATCTCCGCCACAAAAATTGCAATAAATCTGCGCTTGAGCATCCCTTTCCTATCTTAGAAGCTGATTTATTGGAGTTTATCCCATGAATCATTAAAATCAATTCCCCTCCGATCTTATCTAGCTTTCTCACAAAACTACGCTCGAAATCTTTTCCTCGAATCTTCATCCATAGAAATTCCGGAATCGTTCTCTTTTTGGTTTCCATCGAATTTCATTTACGGCGCAGCATCCGAGACCTAAATAATACATACCTCTCTCCAAATCCACTCTTTCAATCTCCCGAAGGCTGAATTATTAATGCACCCAAACACTATTTTTAGTATCGCGTACACGACGCAACATACTTCATCCTTTTTCGTACTCAAAACAAAGCTCGGATAGAATGCATCGGAGCACCACCTGGAGTAATTAATTTCAGTTTCTGGAAAACATGAACCTTATATGGTAGAACAATAGCGAATTTCAAAATGCTACCGAGGGAGGCATTCGCGTATCTCCGCGGAACAATCGACCCCCGCTGCTTTCGGAAGAATCAAAACCCGTCGATTACACCGTCAAAAACTTCCGATCGAGACAAATCATCGAAATTAATTCAGTCGCGAAACAGGCGTCTAATTTCCGTGAAGAAGTCGTGATTCTTCAGTCCAATTCCCTATAGTGCCGCTTCCATAGCGGGAACGCAATCCCTCTTAGGGAAATTTACGACTTTTCGCGACCATAAACGAGAGAAAACAGATATCCTCGAGAGAGACGCTATTGCCTCCCATCTCGCCTTTCGTGACAAGGTGGCGGTGCAGGTTCATTAGGGGAACTCCTCTATTTTTTCCCCGGAGATGTTGCGAGGGGGAGCCGAGGACTCCAATTATGGATCCAAACGCTCGAACAATTTCGCCGCGTTGCGTAGATCCGCATCCTGAACAAGGACTCAGAACGCTCCCGATGGAGATATTTTTTTTCGTCCTTTTTTCATACCCTCCGTACCTTCCTGTTCTACTCCGATTTCGTAGAATGTCACCGGTCGCGCGGGGACTTCCAGGAAAGGAGGTGCCTCTGCCCCGGATATTTTCCAAAAGGCCGTCGCCCCATTAATCATTCCAGCCGCTCGCGAAGAGAGGCTGCCGCTTATGTCGGTTATGTGATTGCGGGAATGAGCTTTTTAATACCTATAGCGGGAAACATGGAGAAACTAGGTAGATTGAGAGCCGTGCTCGGGATATGGAGACAGCGCGGGGAAACGAGTTACTTTCGACGTGAAGAAATCGCGACGAAACTAGGAAACGTAATGATGGGAGAGTCATTCGCACGCCTGTCGTCGAGTGGCGTTAAGTAAGAGTCATTCTGATAAGTCAACCTCTTTGACTCATTGAAAATTCGAGGCGAAAACACGATGCGGTGAGAGCGTTTTGATTCCGCGAAGTGAACTCATCCAATTGAATTCCGAGGAAAAATTCTGATGTTGGAATTTTGGTATTCGAAGATTCTATTAATCACGTACTGATGAAAATATCTTAAGAAAATAAACGGCACAACACTATTGCGATTATTATCTAAGAATTTATAGAGTATATTTTCACTATTTTGTGTACTCATGACACGTGAGTTATGCTCTGGATGGAAACAGTTTTCAACAGCAATTTCAGAAATAAATAAGAAAATATCTGGCAAGTAGAGAGTTGGATTTTCAAATGTTTTAAGTTAACTTCCTTGTGAAATGATGGAGTACTCTTACGACAAAAGAAGGACAATTTTAACGCATTTCGGGTAATCCAGCTGTTATAAAACGGCTGTTTTATTGAATGTTGCACCTTTACTCTGTCTGACCTGCCAATGGAATTTAGTAAGAAACATATACATTCCAGCACAATATATGTATTTTGTGGATGATTTAAGTGATTTAAATGATTTTAAGTGATGTAATGATTTAAATACAATTCATCTAGCACCACCATTGATTTAAGATGGGATGTACGTTTAATAATCAGGTATTTTAGAGAATCTTTTGATCGAAAATTCAAATTCAAACTACAGCTGATTAAAGCATAAAAAAGGGGAATGAATATATGTTAATTTGCATGCCTGTATTGAGTTGGAAAAGGAAAGAAGCATGATATAAATTGGGTCTATCATACATTGGGGACACACTTATCTATATCAAATAAGAGTTTTTTATTTATACGATTCTATTACCATAATCTTGTCGACTATCAGTTACAAGCTTTGATTCGCTCTTAAATGAAAGTGGATCGACAGGACAGCTAAGTTAAATGTGTAATTTTTGATAAATGTAGCCTATAAATCTGAAAGCTATCAAAGTCAAACCTTTACCATATTTATTAATAATAATCTTAATATCAATGATTCTTCTTCACCTTAAATCGATCAGCATCTCCTCTGATTTATCAATTATCTTTCAAATGGACTCTTACACACGAACATAAGAACTATCTTTTAGCGAATTATGTTCTAATGGGCACAATTCATACATGTACAAGTCTTATTGTATATGCCATACAGTCAAAATAAAATTCATTCGATCTTATTCATAATTAAATTGCTAACTATAATGTAAAACGGCATATTATATAAGTGGAAAACGACCTGGACGCAGGAAACGGTTTGGAGGCATAGATGGGCTTAGTATTAAGATAAGCAAGAAAAATTAGGCGTTTAACGGAGCGGAATATGAATTGGGAAAGAAATCGGAGAGGAATGGAAAGAATGCAAAGAAGGAGCGAATCAGATAAGGATTACCATATGGAAAGAGTGGATAGTGTGACGAATGAGGCAAAGGTTATGGAGATGAAAGAGATATAGGGGATGTACATAAAAGGAAGATTTAATATGCGTAAGAAAATGGAAACGAAGATGAAAAGAAATACTCGGGGCAGAAACGGGAATTAGATTGAGGAAGTTTCGTTAACAGATATGGGCGGGCACTAGATCTTCGCGGTGAAAGTTTTACAAATAAATTAAAGTCAGCGGAAGAATATGTCAAGCGTTATTGACGACAAAAAATACGTAAATAAAAATGAGACAGGAAAAATATTAATAATTTACCGTATATATTTACTCTGCGCTACTGAGATATGAACACTATTGACAGCTTTGGCTAATATTTAATGCACAATAACTATTCATTTGCCTTTCAAAATTAAGACAAAACTTCTCTTACTGCAAGAATCAAGTATGGAATGAAATATAACTGAATTAAAGAGAAATAAAGGGATTAGGGTGTCATATAACGGATTTAATGAAGGATTGATACAGATTCAATGATCTAATCCTTCATAAAGATGGTTAAAGTGAGATATTCAATTATTTTTCTCAGTTCATTTACGTTTAAAATTCTCTGTCAATTACATAGTAGATGAATCATAATCATCCAGATTAGCGTGGAATACTTTATAAATAGACCAGATTCACAATTTCGTTTTTTCGTTTATTATTATATTCGTTATAATTGACGGAAAAAGGCATCTTAATAATTTACACATATGATGATTAAGTAGACGATCTGATTCGTAATTTTTAACTCGAGAACACTATTTGAATTTTAAAGTTATGAATTGGCTGTAAAAATGAATTATAAAGCTTTTGTTTCTTTCATCGGCTTAATATATGTAGAATAAAGACCTCTTCTACTTTTACTTCTAGAAGGAAGATGGAGGAGCACCTCGTATAGGATATTGCAAAATTCTCGCAGCCGAAAATCCCCGACCCTGATTCAGATATATGAGAAGGCAAAGGTAGACAGGTAATAGTCGGACGTATACAGCGACAAACACGAGGGCATTTAAGGCATCGGTACCATGGAAAAATTTTGAAAGGGAAGAAAAAGAAGAGATGAGGTATGGAGGCTCCTCCGTTTTGGGCGGATGGGTCGGCTACAGAGATAATTTGAGGTGGGAGAGATAGAGAAATCCACCCTTGGGGAGGGTGGGTCTTGAGGCGGCCAGATGGGTGGCGTTTCGGATAAAATGGGGGGGGGATTTGAAGAATGTGTAGACGGGAATAATGAAGACCGCGTCCCGTGGAGGAAAGCTCAATTGGCGGAGGAAGAGGCACCATCGTAATGTTTCATTTTTCCCTCGGGACGAAGGTGGCGATGGGAAGGGGAAAAGGGCGGGCCGGGAACACATTGTTGTAGCTGTGAGGCAGAAATATGTTCCTATTCAAAAGGTAACTCACTCCTATGAAACTTGGAGGATGACTCGAAGAAAAGTCCATGTCGAAAGTTGTGGAAAATTATCTATCCCCGAGGTGTCATGTTCGAAACTTCTTCCAGCTGAGAATCGCTTGAGAAGGTAATTAAAGTTATGGGGAAAGAATTTCGAGACAGAATGACCACCCAAAATTAAGAATGTGTAAGTTAATGGATTAATTTACTGTATCCTTTTCCTATTTATTAAGAAGTTTTGAGATTCAAATGAGGGAATCATAGATGTGGCTGGGAAATACTTTTTGGTTCCTCCATCAACCTAAACGAAGCCTCAAAAGAATTGTTTAGGGTTAATCATTCTTTGCAGTGAGAAGTATACTTTCCTATTAAACTATCAAGTATTCCGAACCAGCTCGCAATTTTATACTATGTTTAAGAAGTCTATGATGCAAAAGTGTGGATCATAAACCATTACCTTTTATATAAAGGAGCATTTCCTTCCAGTTGCCCTTCGTAATAAATACTTTTATTGCTTCACTAAGCTACGCTAAGAAAACATGAAATGCATCATCAAAGGAACGGTGTTACCCTAGACATTGTATCATCGTATGCGGGCACATCATCTTGCATCATGCATGGGCCCGATTGGTAAATGGAAGGCGGATGTTTTCTTCCATTTATTTTGTTAAGGTGAATGGATGTATTCTAAAAAAGTCATTACAACTGCATCTGAGAAATGTTCAATAATTCAGCTTCATAAATAGGGCGTTAATACATGTAAGTGAGTGTTTTAAAAGAAACATAAAATTTAGATATAGGACTCGCAATCAAGTAATTTATTCGCTCAATTTCCTAGAACGCGGCGAAGTATCCTTCGCACGCACTCTTAATTGAGAAAGTTCGAAAAAATGCCGTAGTTATATGGAAAGCTCGAAGGCAACAATTTAGTTTATGACTTTACTCATTTTCCGCGCCTGGAATGCATAACGTGACTGGAAACTATAACATTAGTCTCGCTTAGATCGCTTTACGCGTAGATTTTAAAATTCCTCACAAAGGGTGGAATAATTTTCAAAATAATTACGCCTATAGAGATGGAGCGTGCAGCGAGGATCTAATATTACCGTTCTAAATTTCTCTCCGAAATCCATCCCATTTACCACACTTCAATCTGCTTGGAAGGATGAAGGGTTAGACTCAAAAAATAAACAACTTGAACTATTACGCCACGACGAGAGAGAACGTCTAAGGATAATGCATCTTTGGTTCGGTTGAAAACCTCAGAGCGGCCGAACCTACAAATTGGTGCTTTGGGAAGTATCCGAAGGTTTAAAAAAAGAATACCGACGACCCCACGAGGAGAGCTTATAAAGTGATGCCCATAAATTCGAGAAAAAACGTCACCCGAAAAATAGAGGAATGGACCTCTGGGATTTGGAAGAATGGGACGGGTTTAGGAGCACCGAAAGAGGCACTGTATAAGAAGAGCGTAACGAGAAATGAATCAAATCACAGCTGATCTGAAGGACATGAAAGATGTGCGTCTCTGTGGTCCAGTGATTGCCCCTTCCGTTTTTAGAGGCCATAAAAGCTGTGGAGAAAGCTCATCCACTTTTAGATTCGTCGTAAAACGTTTTGTGATCCACGCGAGAATAATAATAGAACCGCCATGATGTGAGTGCGGGATATAAAAATCCATGTCACGCTTTCAGGAAATACTGTTACGACATTTCTCACTCTGAAACTAAACTGTACGAGGATGGTAATGAAATTAGAGGGAACATAAGTATGATAGAAAACATATTTGTATCAACCTTCAGAGTTGGAATACTCACTAACAGAAGATACATAACGCAAGATGAAAATAAGTTGTTTCTAAACGTGTGAAAGCTTAACTCCTTAACATACGTTCGCTTTAAAACTAATGATTAACGTGCAAATGGTTTTCACTAAAGAAATATACAACCAGTTCCGAAAACCATTAATTTGATTATTAATTCGTTGGTACTATTGCTGTGAAATGAAACATTAAGTGGTCTATCACCCTACGTTAGCAAGGGTCTAACACTGGAGAAGAGGCTTGAAGGATGATTCTGTACACGTTTATGGAGGAATGTTAAAATAATTCATATGAAGTATAGGTTTATACTTTTAGAAAACGATTCTGAACTCCATCTTGACAAGAAACCGAGCGAGCTTAGCTAACGTTCGATTTACAAAACAGCTAATTCAGTCTTAATGATGTACTATTATAAACTCCATAGATATAATTACTTTCACGAGATCTACTCAAACTTCAAGTTTTCGAGGGTAAAGCAGTTGATAAACAGAATAGCCCGAATAGCAATGAAACGAAACGCGGAATAGACTCTCAAAGAACCATTTTTACCGGCGTCCCTCGGGGAACGAGTTTTGGACCCCTCGAAAATCATGCGAGAGGATTCGAGGGCTAGGAGGGACAGAAAAAAATAGATGATGTTATTTCCATCCTTCGACCATGGAAAATATGAAAATCAGACGTTTCAGACCTCAAACACGAGATTGGGGGAGGGGGTTTGGGACGGAGATTGGATACCGATATTGATTGATTGATCAAGTCGTTTCCATAGCGCCTCGGGCTGCACCGCAAGATGGGCGTCCTTCCATCCGGGTGCGCGGTTGGGATGATTGCAGTCGTCGGGGAGGGGGAAATGACATCAATATTAAGCAGTACGAATGCTAGGGTTCAACCGGATGAGGATACACCGTTTTGTGTCCGACGAATGAAGACTGCGATTTCCGTCGCGAGTAAACATGTCGCAATGACTAACAACACATTGCGTGACAAGGCGTGAGAGAGTATCATTCGTTCTTCAATGGAAGAAACTACACATCATCACTTAGGCATGTCACTGACGAAAGGCAGTGATGAGGAAACGTGAAGGGAATCTATGTCACATACGTACCTTCTTTAATAGCTCGATGCGAATAAAAAGAGATGGAACGAATCTCTCGAACTGTGGAAGTCATAGCTGCATTGGAATACATTATCGCCCGAGGATCTTAATCATATTAAAAATAAAGTAAACACGGAAACGGATAGAAAATTATTTTCCGTAAGGGAACGCTTTTTTGGAACAAAATATAACTATATATAAAATTCTAACTATACTAATCATACAGCTGGTGAGAATGGAGAATAGAAATGCATTAGATAAAAAATCGTCCACTATTTTTGAAAGTATTTAGAGTAAATTAAGGACAGTTTGAACATGAAAGTTATTTCTATAACATTTACCAACAAGAACAAATGTAAGTCTTATAAAAAATTTTCTTGTCACACCATCTTCATCCATCTCATAGTTAAAAGCGCAGCGCATTGTATACATTTTTACAATAAGAAGAGAAATCTCAGTGACTAAATAGTTAAATTAGATCCTTCAGCAGTAAATGCAATCATATTGGACAACAAATAGAGGCGGTTCTCCTCACCGCAGAAAGATATCTCACGCCAATTTCGAGGATTATTATAAGAATCCGCATCGAATACGCCCGCAGGCCACCGAGAGTCATTCCGCGAGCATTGAGCCATCCACCCGGATGTTGAATCACCCTGAGACATCTTTCAACAGGCGTCGAACGGCTGTATTCGATTCCCTAACGATCAAAAGCCCACTCCGATCCCTAAACAAGCTCCTGAATAAATTCTAAATAGACAAAGACTCAACCCTTCAAACTCGGCATATTTATTCCCTCGCGCGCGATGGCAAATCCTTCAGAAAAGGGATTAAGCGTGGAAAATGCATTCACGGCCGGCACACACGCTTTCGTTACAAGCGCGCTAAAAATCTTCCGCCTCACCCCACCCGGGGGAAGATGGTCGCCGAATCCTACCAATCAACCGACCTCGAGGGACATCCGACCAATGGGGGAGCGACGAACGCGTTCGACCGACTCCCGAACCCTCTGAGGCACCTAACTCATCCCGACAATGCACCACGGATGCACGACCCTGACTCGGAAAGAAAAGCGTGCATAATGAGGATGTGCCAATGTGGCAGGCAGATGCCGGGATGAGAACGCGTCGTATACATCCCACTCCACCCAGCGAATGGGATGTGTTCCTCTTTGGGGGGGTAAAGGAGGTTGAATACAGCTCCATGCACCGTTCCCACAACTTTTTCACGCTCTTCCCCCGATCCACCCTCTCCTGCCTCCCCATCCATACCCCCCACGGAGGGCTGCAACAGCTATCCTCCTAACCTAACGTTCGTGGTCCCCGGCGATGCGATGGGTGACCACACCCCCTCTCGTTAAAATCTTCCTCTTCTTCCCAATGGACACGCGTGGTACCTCCCCCGACAACTCCGCCCCCTCCGCATCTGTACACCACCGCAAGTTCTTATATGAGGCCATCTGTCGCCCTCGGCACCCGAAAGAAAAGTTTACCACGAACTTCCCTCCGCATGACGCCCTCGCCTTATTACCCCAAAAAATCTCATCTCTTCCCCAAATCGTTTTACCAACATTAGGTTTTTTCGGATCGAACCCTTTCCGGAAGCCGTGAAAAATGGCGACGGCCAAAGTTTAGGGGTTTTTCTACGAAGAAAGTCCTCTTTTGGTTTTTTCCTTCCTTTCCGTTTTGAGCTCCTTTTCCTGGGGTTTTATACCGTAAGTGTCCCGAATTACACTCTGGAAGAAAGATGGCATCCAATTGCGTTTTTTCTTACGTCCTTGATGAGCTCGCGCTGCTTAACGATTCTCTGCAATTAATTCGTTGGTCGAATGACGGTCTATGTAACTGGATACGATGAGGATTAAACTTTTTTTTCATTCCGGCGATCTACTAATATTTTCGATATCAATTGCGTAGTAATGTCCTATTTTACCCATCCAAATTTACCTTTACAAGCACGCTTCAAGAAATACGTAATATGTAAAATAAGATGGAGGAAATATAAAATACCACATTCTAATACACTAATCTACATAAAACATTTCTTAGTAGAGTGAAACCTGAAAACAGACCTTTTCCCTACCCATTACTACGACGTAGTCTGCCTCTCTCATCCGAACCATTTCGAATTCAATGAATTGACGAAGTTATGATTCAACAGCTTTATTTTTTCACGCCAACCTTAGGAGCAGTTGTTGCGCAAACCGGTTTTTTCAAACAAGGGAGTCCGCACCAAAGACCTCCCTTCAGTCCAAAGAACTGTACATCATAATGTGACATCTTTATTTCTATTCATTCATAACTGCTAAAGCAGATGATGCAGATCACATGATTTCATTAAAACTAACCAACTAAAACCGCAATCATCACACGTCAGTTATTGAAATCTTTGTTTCCTGTTACTTTTACTATATATTTTCAGATGATTACATAAGTTTGTTGTAGTCCAACTTGAGTTTTTATTTTGTGAAACGATCTATATATTCCCAGCCTTTTGAGATAGATATGATGTTCCGATAATGCTTTAGTTTCAGTCAAGTTTTCAGTTACACACGATTCATGTAAAATATCACACTCAGTTAATAAGCAAATTGTAAAATGAGTTTCTTAATATATATGGTCTATTACCATCAGTATTCCAGTTTTCAGAACACTTAAGTTAACCGCAAGATTACATGTTTTTCCTGTAAGATAGAGTCAAATTTTTTATCCTTAAAAATCGACCCCTGAAATCGGTGATGTGAAAACCTTTATGCATGAAGAGAGCCGCGCTTTTGAACCTTTATAGCAATTAAAATCAAAAGGACCGACCGGCAACCGCATTTGCAAGCAAATTGCAAAAGGAAGCATAATGGGATGACTATCATCCAACTTTTAAAAATATCAACCAATAAAAGTTAATGCTGCATTGTGGATAACAGGGGTCCTTTCCATTAGTATAATGAGCTAATAAGCATCAAAATTTAAGAAGCATAACCGCAGTCACCATCAGGGTAACGAGGCGTCGCAGAGCCAAGAAATAAGATCCTCAAAGATTACGTTCGAGAGCGGAACACCTTAAGAATATCGCCCCTCTAAAGTTCGCTTACCTACGGAACCACTTTCAATGTCAATCATGACCTGGGGCGCCCATCGTGTTCCAACAGCCGTGAACATAGCACCTTCGGTACACTTCTTTTTGAGTTTCCACCATGGGTGGTGGCGGAGAAGGGCTACACGAAGAGGGAAGGTTAATTTCCCGTGACTATCGTCTCCCTCGCCCCAAAGGAAGCCTTTTGGATGATCAGATTTGGAGGGAAGATAGCGTGATTGCATTCAACGAGACGAAAATCGTCGGAACGTCCCAGTTACGACCGTGATGTTTTCATATCAGTCCTGAAGCTAAAATGGGAATATTTCTACGAAGAGCTAGAGATAGGGGTTCACGGGCCGTTGAAGTTCAGCTTGAGTTTTTATGAGCGACATCGTTGATAGTTATTACTACTATATTATAGAGTCGCGGAGCTATTTTGCATATGTTTTACTATGTTCCACTGTTATCCATTTTTGTATCAGCGTTTCCTAATACAATAAAGTTTTATGGCGGATTTCCATTATAGCCTTAGACTTATCATTATGTTATGCGGAAGAATAAATGGACTATAAATATGATTATATTATCTATGGTTAAATCACCGTATCTTGCCATTACAGAGAAATATTTCGTACTTTTTGTTTATATTGTTAATATTTTGATATGATTTTTTTAGTCGATGCGTTACAAATTCATTAGATTAGAAAAGCTTTACTTCTTTTCATGATCAGACAATTTCTGGAATGATTGAATTTTTGTCCTACTGATATTTTTCTTTAACGCAAGAAAATGAACCACAACCTAATGAACGGGAATCCTTTAGAAAATATCGAATATATTTTAAATCATTATGTACACATCTACTAACGTCTAAATGTTGTATCCAAAATATTAATCATATAAAGCAATACTATGGCGTTCTACTATACTATTCTTCGTCCCCATTTCATCAACAAATATATTTGTGGAATAAAGGTTAATTGATGTAAAGAGGAAATAAAACTTAAGAGCGGGATTAAAATGTTCATCTACATAAAGGAAAACATATAATACACGAAACGAATATTGCTGGTTAAGCTACATGTAGCTAGTAAGCATAAAAACTTAAATCATTAGATAACAAACCAAAACTTAAGTTATGAGATAAGATATTCTATCTCGCTCTGTTTATATCTATCCTTAAACTTGTTAGCTACACGTTCAATGTACGACTACCAATCAAATCTCTATCTTGAACAGTACACTGATTTTAAAGGCTGATTTCGAGTTAATTTTCCTTCAAACCGACGATTTTATTGTGCTTCCAATCGTTGGAATCGACATAAGTTGATAGAGTCATAAAAGCGATCGACGAAAACCATTTCCACGACTCAAAAAGAAGATCAGCATCACAACGGATGATTATCCCCTTATTACAGTTGGGTTCTGATTGGTCATTTCCTCGAGGACGAAATGAAATTAACTCCCAATACCGGAGAAAATAACACACCTCAAGTGGACCGCACAAAAAAATGCGGAGGATGAAAACAGAACAAAATTTCCAGAAAGTTAACCTGAATGGTTTCTTTTTTAAATGTTCCTGAGCTTCTAGAGTGACTAGAGAACCAAAAAACAAACTTCTCTTTCCTGTCCAACCCTTTCCCATTTTCTCTCCGAGGAAATTAAGGTGTAGCCATTTACGGTCCACGAGCTTTCCCTTTGCGTCACGAAATGCTGGCTTCAATTACTTCACGGCATGTGGGTACGACTTTTTTCGGGCATCCATCAACGGACATCTAATCCGCCCACTCTTTTCTTTCGTATTATTCCTCATTTTTTCTCTTCTCATCTTGCGAGAACTTCATGGATAGCACAGAGGGTTATATTAAGTACTAAAATACACTGGAGAGAGTTTATTCCAAGTTCAGTTGAAAAGTTGACTTAAAAAACAACTAATAACTTCAATTATCACCATTTTCTACTACTCAATATGTATTTTAGGTTGATCAGTAAAGGTATAATCAAGTAATATTATTATTATTAATAATACTAAGTAATGCAGGATGGAAAGGGTTAAAAGAATGATCGAACTATCCTATGCTTGTTCTTATCTGAAACTACGAAGCCTTATCTTATTTCCCTATTAGGATAAGCAGACTCTAGGATTTCATGATATGGTAATTAAGGATAAATTCCCTTACATATACTTTTGGAAATATGACCTGGATGCACAACAGTGAACTATCAGACAGATCGAAAGATGCTCTGTTCGCAGATGTGAAAGAGAGGATTTTCGTTGTATCTCTCGCCTACTTTTACTACGAATCCGGATAATGAATTTGGTATGAATCATCATATGTCGGAAGTGAAAAAAGGGAAAGAGTATGCAAGCCATAACGGGAGACGCTAACGACCTATGTTTTTTGTCATCGTATAGCGGTAGATAATGACTGACTCGAACAGCAAACAAAATCAAATTAGTTGTTTTCCTGTGATGCTGTCAGGTCACCGCTGATTGGTATAACTTCATCTAATAATAAAATTGATACATTATATTCGGACCTGATAATGTTTGCTTTATTGCGCATGTTCTTTTCAAACCGTTCTCACCATGAATTTTTTGTTTGAGGCGATGATTGGGAAATAAAAAACTTTTGATTTCTTAGGAACTCCTACTATTGCGTTTGTGAATGAACAATTTTATCGAGAAAGAAGGTAATATAAAGGAATACGTAATTTATTTAAGATTTCTTCACCTCCAGATTTATGTACCAATAATCTCTATTACTAGCCTAACTTAATCCGTGCTTTATATTTTTGTCAGCTTTTGTTAATACTTCCCACAACTCCCTTTACATCCTAACCCTCTATTTGCAGTGCTGTCCCAACATTTCATCAATCTCAAACCCTCAGCATCTACCCTTTTCAAAATTTTCTTTTCCTGTTTACCTGACGATACTAATACAGGACCATTCTGTAGAGCTACCCAGTTTCTTGCTTCCCGTTTCCTCTTTTTCTCTCCTAAACTATTGATAACTCCATTTCACAACCATTTTAAAGGAAAATTAGATAAATATTACTATAAATTCGTTTTCTTACATAATTCACTTCTAATTAATATTTTAGTTTACGCAAAAAATATTTTACATCACAAAAAGAAAGAAAGGAACCATTTTTAAGGAACCAGTTTAAAACTAACATTGAATAAGTAGAAGCTGAACATTTCACGTAATAGTTTCGTTCGAAAGGGAATTATTTTCAATATTTTAACTTCGATTGAGAATTTAAAACAATTTTATATTCATTTAAAATACCCTCGCCATTTCTCTTTCTGCTTATTACCTTTTGAGTACAGGTTCAGATCCATGTTCTGATTTTTCTAATAATATCACTATTATAGCAACTGACTGTGGTGATATTTCTTGTTTCCGTGGTAAAAATCTAAAAATTAATTTTTAAGGATACTTCCTGTCGTAATCATACTATTTCCTACCCTAAGACTAAATTGTTTTCAAATGAGAATGAAAATCATTTTAAAAACCGAGTGAATGATATAACTTTATATGTAAACTGGCTATATATATTTAAATACACTTCTTTATAAGGACTACCCCAAAGCAACACGTCTCTGAACCGACTAAACCCTCATTTACTGGCGTCACCGGTATAACAACCACACCGCACCATTAGAAAACAATAGACGAGAAGGGCGTGGGAAAGAAGTCAAAACTCGAAATTTCCTTTCCGCATACTTATCGATTAAGAAACGCAAACGTCTCAATCGTGTTTAATGATCTTTTCATCCTCCTTTCAATCGGGTGCCATCTTACGTTTTCCCCTCAATTTCTCCGCATTTCCGCCTGTCCGACCGATACTTCGCTGGATGTGTATCTTTATTCGTGTGCGGGGTCAGACACGAAAGCGTAACCCTTTTTATATCCGTCAAAATAGCAGAACGGATAAAGCACCTCGGAGGGATACCTTGAGTAGTCCGACCACGATATAGATATCGAGGCGTGAGATAACGTCCGTTATGGAAAACGCGTGATGAATGGGGGAATAGACGCGAGAGAAACGTAAAAACTCTCGTGACCTCCGATGAAAAAAGGCACCTCGTTTCGTATCGCGACAGATGTGAGACGACTTTGTTAAAAGGTCACGAATAACGGTGTAAGATTATGTCGGAGATTGCGTTCCGTACATGGAAGTTGAGGTACTTGAACGCACTTAATCGCAACCGCGCAGGGACTGCTTTAATGTCAACGACGGGCATTTTCGCTAGCCTACATTTGGTGGAGCAAGCACGCTTAAGCAGGACCTATCACTCCCCAAAAAAGGAGGTTCGCTGAAGCCGCTACTTAACCTCCCCATCTTTTCAAAAAGGCACGGTTACGGGTCCCTCATCAAGCGTTCATGCAAATTTATCAGCGCATTAATTATCCGCCACCGAACGCTCCAAATTTGCGTAAAAGGCGCATATTAGCGAGGAAAAGCGTAACGAGGAACCTTGTGCCTCCTGATGGTTACGGACGGTTCAGCCTCCAAAAATTCCTTCGTTAAAAAAAAACGCCTCTTCGAAAGGAAAGACGCCCGATTCCGATAAAGAGCCGCAAAAACGAAATATTGTATATACCTTTCCTTCTGTCGTAACTTCCCGGATAATTGCGCCCAATTAAAAAAAGCCGAGGAAGGAAGAAAGTGAAGAATAATAAAAGTATCCTTTTCTAATTTATGCGAGAGAGAGATATTGGGTGGAGGGATGGAGCTGGGGCGTCTGCTGGGAGAAATGGCTGATCCCGAGGCCCCGGGGGCCGGAGAAGAAGGCCCGGCCAATCAGGAACCAGAAATAATAATGGGTGGGCGCGTACACGCAGCGAGGAGGATGCGTTGGGTGGGGGGATGATGAAAGAGCCCGGGGCGGGACGGGGCAAAAACGAGGCGGGCAGGATGGATGTTTTCGGGGGGAAGATTCATTTCCTTGTGGGAAAAGGTGGTCGAGGGAAAATGGAGGGAGCATTAAGGTTCGGATGATGATGGCAAGGGACGAGACAGCGATGGATAGAAGTGAGCACAACAACAACCCGGCTAATTGAAATATTTCCGAGTCCTTCCCGAACATTACCATCTGCGGACCGTGGTTGCCAAGGAGAACGTTGGCACCTTGAAGGTCACGTTTACGAAAGCTTTGGATTCGAAGAGAGACTTTCTTTTCTCTACAACTTTAGTCCCGGTTTCCAATAACGTTGGGTTGATCTTGAACTATTTTTTGTATTAACACTATCGGATTAAATGTAAGAAAAACGTAAAATGACTGAGTAAAAACTTCAATGGCCTACGATGATGATACGGACCGCAAAACGGTAGGTGAATTAAACAAGCCTTGCTTTAGTTCGGATATATCTTAAGGTTTCGTAATAACAACGCTGTTTCTTGTTCTCATTCTTTAAATCCAAGTATCCTAACTTCCAAATGTCATGAAAAGTATTACGGACGAAATTCGGCGTTGAGAAATTGAGATTGCATGGTTAATTTAAATTCATAATTTAAGTAAGAGTTGTATCTTAAAATCTATCTGACTCCACATTAGTTTATATAAACGTAATAATTTAATCGTGAGCATTACGAATGATAAATAGACAGCTCATAATGTACAGCTGCTTCATACAACGGTAACATAGTTTCCAAGCGATATTATCATATAATATTGCATAATGCTGACAACATTAATTGGAAAAAATTAATGCAATAATGATTGCTAAATACTTTTCCTTATGATTTGGCTAAAAATATCTAATCATTGATTCATTTAATCATTAATGCATTTATTTATTTATGAATTGCATCTATTTAGATAATGTTATCTCATTCAAAAAATTAATTAAATCACTCCTAGTTATATATAAAAGGAAAATATGCACATTCAAATTAATTCAAAACGAAAATTCAAACTTTTTCCCTGAACAAGAAAACATTTCAATAAATTCAGCAGTACGTACGTAATGTCGAATCACGACAATAAATATCTTCTTCTTCATCTGAATACGTCAAGAGGTACACTTTTTGCAGCAATCAATCGTCCGTGGATTTCAATGAGCCGTGATTGAAACTAGACACATTTGTCATTATCGGGAGATCTCGGTGGATTGCGCTTACCCATTCCCTTCGCCCGATGCATACTTTCCGAAGCATCCTCTTGATGAGATTGGATTTTCCAGCTGTTCTCACGCTTTTTCCGATCCTTGTCATCAAATCTCGATTTGATATTCACGGACATTTTCAACCGCATTTAATGCGAACCGAAATGGAGGAAAAGAAGAAGACGAAAGAAAACGAAATCTCGAAAAACGCTATTCGTAACCACCTACGGAGCGAATCACGAGGAAGGGAGCTCACCATTCGCTCAAAAACGTCGCGTTTTTCTCTCAAAAATACGACATCGCTTATTCAGAAGCCACTCAATCGCTGCTTCGTTGGGACGTCGAGACATATCGCATCGTTCATCAATCGCCGATTTTAATTTAACCGCTCAGCTACGTGATCTGATTGTCATGACGACGATATTTGCGATCGGGGAATAATCCCGCTCGGGGAGGAAACGATGGCAACCGATGTATAATTCTCGGAAGGCGACAAAAAGCGTTTTCGTCGAGATGAGTGGAAGATAGCCTTACGCTTTTAATTTTTTCGATCGGAAAATACGACTCTTTCGCCGTCACAAACTCCCTTTCCACGAAGAATGCAGACGACTGGAAACCGTATTAGGAAATAAACGTCCAGAGAGAAAAAGAGGAGCGCTGGTCGCATTTAATTAATTTTCGAGAACGTTGGTGTGGAGACCACCTAAGGATCAACTGCGGGCACCAGCTTTCGGTTCCAGCGCCTGGACACCTGCTGAGGCAGCTTCGGCATGTGACGGAAGGTGGGCGATGCTCTGGCGAATGAACACCGAGACATTGAGAAACTGCTTTATGAAGTTCGATTCCACAAAAAGGCATGACCACAATTTGATGCCATCTGAACCTTGAACTATGGTACGCATTATTCTATGACTCGTATGGTGTGTGTCGAGTTTCGTAACGGTTTTAAAATATAAACATGGAACAAGTAAAATCCGCATTTATAACGTAAAGGCGAGAATAACATAAAGTATCATCATGAAATCGTTAAACTTATATATTATCTCTCTCAAGTATAACTTACAATTAGTGAATGTGAAAAAAGAAACTCTGAAATTCTCCACGAATTAGTTCAGCATAAATTTTCCCTTAGCTCCACGATCGCATCTTTACGAGACAAATAAATTTTATTCTTATATTGGTATAAAGAAATAAATAAGGTACTATATTTTATCTGTTTTATTTGTTTGTGAAAAAGTGAAAATACAGAAGAATAAAAGCGCCTTTATATATATCACCATACATATGGTATATTCTCTCCTGTTATAATATCCTAAGGTAATATGAATTCATTTGGAAAATTATCCTATTCCAATCACAAGAACTTATTTGGTTATTAGTTTGATACACTGCGGAAATCAATGTTAGAGCATGGGTCTTGTCATTTTTGCCTAAATAATATCTTTTATAACTATATAACAATTATGGAAACTGTACACTAAAATTACCTTGTGAATTTGTACATTCACTATATGACGATACCCTTCTACTCGCAGAATTATTTACCGATCCTGATTGCGTTACTGCTTAGTTTAGCTCATAAGTTCAAACCTCAGCCATGTAGAAAATTAATCACTTGATAATAGAATGAAGGAATTCTGCTCTAGAAAATAATTATATGTTACAGAATGTAAGATAAACATTTCAAAAGAGGAAATCTTTTAATCCAAAAATCAAGATTCGTGAAGAAGAAACAATAATTAGTGAATTATAGAGCAGCAAATATTTTGAAATCCATACAGAGATAATGAATCTAAGTTGAGAAACCGAATAAGTGTCTTTAATTCAATTATATTCTATTCTTTCTACTGTGAATCATAAGAATTGTAACGAGTCACTCACTTGCATGATTTCTACATCATTTGTGTCGATCATTCTGTACATAATATTGATAAGTAATTTTATAATCATTCAAATTCAGAATCAATCAAAAAATAAAAGAAGAGCATTGTGGATAACAAACGTTCGGTAGATTCACAATCGAATTTTAATACTATCCTATATTAAATTCATGCACAGACGCATACAATTTCAAATCTTGGAAATCGAGCAATCACTAAAGATCCCAAACGTCATACATGATTTCATAGTATGTATCGCACTCTACATTTCTATAATCATACATATAATTCTATTTACATAAGAAGAAATTTTATAAATTGTATGTACTTGCATCGAATCTCCGACAGTTTCTCTAAATAACATGCGAAAAGCAAAGTTTAAAACATAATTATTTATATAATACCCATCTTCATGGAATACATCTTAGTCAATATCCAACGTACATGTCTAGTTAAGCTGTTCTTTTACTCAGTCCACTCAATTCTCGGAATATTTTCACGAGAGGCGTACCATGTAATAGCCGTTGCCTAAATTCCTCTCTAAAGTCGAAATATTTTAATACCCCTTTTAAGAGTGCTAATTGTGAGGTACCTCACAAATTATAGATCTTAAGAGCAGTGAGAGGTGAACATCCTTTGAATACGTACACTTTTGCTAACGATTTCTGCTTTCGAATTACTCATTTTTAACCACACATTCTTAGTGAAGGCATATAATTATGAAAATTATAAGTAACACGTCACTTACTACAAAACAAAGGGAAAGAGTGGTTCTAGAGATTAGTATCTGCAAAAATACGATTATCTTAAATAAGATTGGACATCGGAACTTGAGGGAGTACGCGAATGATCTCACCTGTCACTATATCAAGGCCATCTATGAATAAACATCGCCTTTAATGATTATATTATTATAATGTTTAATGCTATCACTAGCATCGAAGTTCCAAATATAATTCTTCGGGTAACAAGAGGTAGTTGGATAATTTTAATGATCTAGATGCCTTTTTGGCATATTTACATCCAATTCATGCCTACGTCTGGGAAAATGACGGATAATTATTTTCTGACACAGTTTTTATATGATAACCTCTTTTCTCACCTTCCCAAAGTAATTTTGACAGAAAAGATAAAAAATCTATCCTGCTCCGGTGGCTTTAATTCGAAAATGATTTATTTTTATGAATAAGCTTTAGGTTCCGCAAAATCTATCGGTAAAATAAATATTTATATATATATATATATAAATTTTCTAGCTAGAGGAACTATATTAGGTAAAAACATCTTAAGGGTTTAATGTACATCATATTAAAGGAATATGTATTTAATAGTAAGAGTAATCGAAATGAATATGAAGGTAGTCGATAATAACACATTGCGTCTATTATGTTATAAAATTGCGTATTTTGAAATTTCGTAGTAGAACTAGCTCAGTGATATATATTCCCCATTTATAATAGCAATTGTATGCGTTTTCTTTCATATTCCAGCTAATTTATTACTCTTATAATATTCAATTATTTAATTTCAATATTTTATAAATTTACTGACGACACTCCAGTTTAAATTACGAATTTCTTAATGGTAAGGAGTTAATTTAAATCTAAGTCGAGTTAAAAGTTTAAATTCTTTGTATGCACCGTCACCAGACGCTAAAATATTTCCTATCTACTTCCTACCAACATTCATAGGGGATCTATTCAATAAAAATTTGATAGGAATGTCCCTCGGTGCTAATAAACACTCTCTTTGGAATAAAAAAGTTATCTAGAACGAACACCCACAGATTGTTATTTCCCTTGTTATAAGAGGCGGCGCCATCCAGTGTAGCCTCCAGTCACTGGGTGTTTCATTAAGCCATCTAATGAGAAGGTGAGGATGAAAAAGTGTGAGGGACCCTCTCAAAGCATTCACCAGTGCACGTAACGGGTTGGGCGTTCCCACAAGAGCTGATCAGTGGT
Organism: Pantala flavescens; assembly: GCA_020796165.1. Classification (NCBI taxonomy): domain Eukaryota; kingdom Metazoa; phylum Arthropoda; class Insecta; order Odonata; family Libellulidae; genus Pantala; species Pantala flavescens. The sequence goes on along the minus strand of CM036879.1, from coordinate 50,475,592 downwards.
TTTCATCGAACCAATCATTGGAGAGAGTGACTCAATGAAATTGGAACCTCGCTAATCTTCTCGAAACGTCTTCGACCGCATCATTGAAACCTTTAAAAGATAATGTGTTTGGAAAAGAAATGCTTTATTTGCTGGCGTTATGGGTGGGATATGAAGTTATAAATAATGCAGCAGAGATTGTTTTTTGTGGTTCTGAGATCCGAGGGAAGGGATTACGCCTTAGATATATCTCGAAAAGATTAATTTATGGCATATAATGCACCATTCTATGTAATAAATTGCGTAGAAGAAAGTCATTATGAATGTCCAGCTGCTCGTATACAATGCATACACGAGTAACGACTCTGAATGCAGATGATAAGCGTGGAATTATCAGGAGAAATATTACATCGAAAGAATAAAAGAAATAATAGGAAGAGTTAAAAAATAGTAAACGTAGATATCATTCTGCTGGATTTAAATTTTAATTCACTCTCTCTTGATATCTGAAATTATGTATAATAAGTAAGTATAAATTTAATTAATAAACAATAGCTGTATTTATATTTTGTGCCATATAATAGTTGTAATGTACGTTTAGATTCTTTGAAAAACATTCAATTACTTGCAAGGGACAATTATTTTCTAATAGTTTTCAAACTCTGAATTAAAGCAATATATATCTTAAATTAAATCAATTTGAAGCTTGTTCTTATCACAAAAACACCTACTTTACACCCAATATTTATGTATAAGCTAAAAACCTCACCTAGGAGATCGTACAATTTTATAGAAAGCCGCAACTTCGTATCAAAGGCTTTATCTCCATTTAAGGAAGCCATCAGATAGATTAACGCCCGGTAGCGACTTAACCTAATTACTGCGCGGAGATCACTTTCTCAGTAGTTGTTCGTATTCTGGGGAAAAGGGAGTGAAAGTTGAAGGAGCAATCTATCTTTTGAGTTTACGTAAACTGGGAAATAAGTATTTCCGAGTTGTTTCATTAGTCTGGAATGCGAGCACAACCTCCACTGCTAACCCTTCTAGTGTTAGTGCCTTAAATCCGTGAGGTTACATCATTCATACTTCTTCTCAGAAAAAACGGTAATAATCACTCTGCTGCGATATTACCTGAGAATTTCATATGGAGTCGTTAAGGAAAGGGATACGTTGCCTCGATTTGAATAATTCCCGTTTTAATAAAGGAAATTTCGTCCTGAAATTGATGCTGCTTTCTTTTTCGTTTAGAAATGTATTCCATCAAAGCAGTGGATACATTTATGGCTATATTAAAAGTGCGCGTTGCACATAGACAGCAATATCCTGTTAATCGATGAGATGTAAAACGTCTCTGTATAAATTTAAATAAATCATAGTATAATATGAAAGTGAGTTTCAGTCAGTTTTCTTGCTCTGATTTTGAGCAAGACCTTTATACTAATGTTTAAGACATTCTCAAGATAACTGAGCTGTATTTCCTTGAACTAAAATTAACTTATTAATTTAATCCAATTATTACCACTGTGAAATTGAAACCCCTATAAAATAGGATTTATATTTCATTACTAATTTTCTTGTGCCCGAAAAGTTATTCTTTTCCCATCTTTGACGGTAAAGTTCATTTAATTGAAGTGAATTCTTTCGAAAATTACTAATTATAAAATATAATTAATGGTCAAATTATTATTAAAATTATTTCTTCATTAATAATGGTATGATATTTATATTTAAGAACAAAACACAAATCGTAATCTAAAATACAGTGTGATATAGATTTTTCAGAAAAGTTGAATAAATCAGGGTAACTTAGTGGCTTATAATCATAGCGAACTTTAAAGCTCAAGTTAAATATTATATTGAAATATATATCATCATTTAACGTAACGAGAATCATATTTCCAGCAATCATATTCACAGCAGTTCCTAATTTATCTAATATAACTTTAACGAGATATTCCGTTATTATTCGATTTACATCTCGTAGAATTCTACCTTATAGTGAGCTACCGCTGGGGTATCTGAATAGATTCATTTCTATAAAGAATAATTTTACGCTCGAGAACCTTAACCATCTTAAATATACGATGGAAATCATCCCCTCCTACCGAGTTATTTCATTGAATTTGTACGATGTAATAGAACGAGCTTCGGTCGGGAGAAATCCAAATGTTAACGAAGCGGGGGATGTTTCACCCCTCTTAAATATCAGATTAGTAAACCATCACGAGAGTTGGAAAGGATAGGAATCATCCCTCATGTACACATATTCTATCAGCCCCACTTGTAAGTTCCCACCCCTCCTCCGAGCCGTATCTAATTCCCCTCATTCCCCCACCCCTACACAATTTTCTCCACCCTAATATTTCCCCCCTTTCGAAACTCCCACGCCACGGGACGATAAACTGCGGGACCACCCGTGGAGAGGGATTACAAGAGCGTGTTCTCAGCTCGAGTAAGTGAGCTCATCTTCCCCACTGACTGCTTCACCCCCTCTCCACGCATCCCTCCATCAGCGAGCGCCTATCGACTTTTCCCGTTTATGTATGCACCGTCCGAGGAAAATTATTAACACCCGCGTTACTCTCATCCTATTTTCCCTCCCTATTTGCGAGCGTATCTCGCCATCTCCACGCAAAGGCTGTTTCCCTGGAGACGGCATTATTCGAGATCACGCGCCCTATTTTTGGGAAAGGATGGCTAAATAGGGAGGCGAAAATGAGAGGCGATGATGTTTTTAAGTTAATTGCGCCAACGAAAGGAGGAAAAATTACGTAGGAGAGATTAGTATTCGATGGGTTATGATACCAGGGGTTGAAACGTATATTTTTCTCCCTCGAAAACATTTATGTGTCCTGCATTCTATGTTTTCTCCAAACTTCTGTATAGCAGACTGTTTAACCATTGTTATTCTACAGATATAGATTACTGCCATCACTCCTTGTACACATTTGTTTTAATCAATGAATTATTACTCTAAATAAACGTAACATTAATTTCATTCTTTCTAGGTCCGAGACGAAAACATAAAAATGAAACCAGTATTTCTAACCGATTAGAATTTATTGTATTTAATCAAATCAATGGATGTAGATTCCAAAGTCCCAATAGGAAAAGATTGATGCTAAGAATGCAAGTAAAACGTTTATTAATTTTGGGTCCAATTATTCGAATATTAACAAATATTTTTGAAATTCTAAATGATTGAAATATAAATCTTTAAAATAAATTCAACCTGCTTGTGGAGTCAAATGTATTTTCGTTAATGAGCTAATGATCATTACTTTTATATCATTCGAATCACAACGTTAAATGCGCGTAGATTATTTTATATCATTTTATATCGTTATCATTATAATTGGTGCGTGTTCATTGTGAATTTATCATCACATTTTTTATTTCTACGAGAACAAAAATGTTAAAGTAAAAATTTACCGAACTGTACATCTTATTATTGTATATATTAAAATATCATATATAAATATTATATAGCAATGAATGCAAGGAAAACCATTCTCAAAGTCACATACACATTCGAGCACATCCGTTTCATAGCCACTTGGATTGATAAAAGAAGAAAAATAATAAACAGTAGACCTTCTACAACCTCACCCCAAAATATTTCCACCAAAAAATCAAGAAAAAGAGGAAAAATTCTCCGAAAAACAAACTCGAAACCCTGGCTATTGGAACAATCAACATCGAGTGCATGAAATTCGCGTATCTCGGATTCATTTCCACGAAAAAAATGTATATGTATGAACACGTAGGAAACCGATTGTGTAGCACGTGATAAAACTACAGAATCGGTGGCTGAGAAGGAACATCTGGAGCAATCAAGCCCTTCCTTTTCCAGGAGGAAGATATATGAAAGGAAATATTGAGAGAGAATTGGGAGGAGAACCGGGTGTGGGCATCGCCAAAGAATATCGCTTGGGAAGAGAGGCAATAGAGGAACGAGGCGATAGAACGTCAGTAGCACATCCCGCAAACTATGGATTATAATAAGGCCTCACGAGATGACGGGGAATCTCCAATATAGAGGAAACACGACATGGAATGCGGATGAATCTAAAGGGATAAAGAAGCTGAGATATAACAAGTCGAAAGGATATGAGAAAAATCAACGACTGAATAAAACGATCCCAGCAGATGTTTCCTGCCAGAAAAGAAGCTTTCTTTGAACCAGTTTTGTGGAAAAAGCGACCAAAAAAGATGAGGAGAGTTGGTCATCTCTTTCAACCACCCGCCGTCTCGGAGAAAAACAGCCAGCGAGCTATAGAGGGAAAGCGGAGGATTTAAAAATATTATAAATGATAAAATCGTGACCGAGGCACTGGCCGGATGATACTCGAGGGCGATTGGATGGTTCTTTTTTATCGCAGGGCGCATGCGCGGCATATGACAGTCGTGCCGCTGGATGGAATATTCCCGCTCCTATAACCAGATGACTCCACACTCTTTTTATTATCATACGAGGGAGGAGCAATGAAGCGGAAACTGCGCGACCGTATCCAATATACGGTATGGAACAGGAATCTGATTACGTGCGAGCGGTGGATAGGAGCGAGGTCGTCTCGTTTCCCAGTGAAAAAATACAATCCGATGCTCTCGTATTAGGCCTTTTTTTGAATGTCCTCGTGCCTAATGACTCGGTTTTATAAACAACGCCATCATCGAATTAGGTAATTTACATTAAAGATCATTGTCCCAAATATATAAAGATGCGCACGTGTAAGAATTAGTAACCTTTTACATATATTTAAATTAAAAATAAGTTAGCATTATAATTTTAACCGGTTCATTTTAAACAGGTAATTAAATTAAAAAACTATCACATGCGAAAGATTTTAGACTTAAAAGCATGTATTGTTTCTATGACAACTAATATAAGCAACCCGTTTGAAATTGTAATTTTCGTAAGATATATGTAGAGATTATAATAGGATGAAGAGAGAGTTACTTGTCTCTATACCTAAAATTTTTTACAACCACTCAAAAATTACTTTTCGGGTCAAATGACGATTAATTGAATTTAGATATTTTTCTGAAGATATTCAGTCTGAATAATTTCATATGTTATATAACCATTCGTAATATTTAATGTAAAATTTAATAAAATTTCTCAATGACGACCTCTTTCAATTAGAAATCCTATAATCATAATATTGTAGTATTAGTCATTCATTTTCATTTCATTAGCCATTTCGCACACACAATATATTCAATAAGCTCAAGTTAAACAAGGGGCGATTTAAAATTTTGGCTAAATGACACTATAAAATGTAAGGGAGTTTTCATTACGACTAGCAATAAAAAAATATATGGTTGTATCATTTTTCATATTTTTGAAGCGTATTAATTTACAAACAGCAATATGATCTGAAATATAAATAATTCCAAGCGGATACTGAATACTTATATTTGAATATACTAACTAACCATATTGAATATAAATATTAAGCATGTTTGTATCTTTTTGTAGTGGTTGTATAAAATATATTTTCAGCTGCACTAAAAGGATTTAAAGATATTCAGAATAAGTTATCAAGGCTGATGTATAAACTTATATAAAAATGTAGGGAGAATGGATATAAGGTATATTTTGACATGACGTCAAATTTTTCAAATCAAACTTATCTTCAATCAATCACCTGGCAATAAACCGGTTGATTGCTATTTGCCTCATGCATAACCCCTTATTTGAAGGAATGACTTTCCTTTATGTTAATAAATCATATCATAATTATGACTTTCCTTCTGTAAATATGCAATTTTATATTATAATTCACTCTCAATCAAGCAGTCGAATTAATATAATTGAATAGATGTTATTTGAGTAAACATTCAGAGGGTCCCCTGGCATTTCAGAACCGCTTTCGTATTTTATTTGCGTGACCAAAAAAAAATTGAACGCAAAATTTTTCTAATCGTAGTTGCGGAACACAACGATTTCGGAATAATCTTAAGATATAAAAAGACCCGAAGTAGGGGGTAATTGTCTCTCCATTTCAGCTTCTGGTGCCAACAGCTACCGGTAAACTTAACAGGCCAACGGTTTATTTCGCCGAGCGGTGTGTTTGATGGTTTCATCGTAAAATTCGTCCCACCCATGCTCACGGCCGTTCAATTTAGAAGGGAAAAGCACATACGCGCAAAATAACTCCGCTCCCTTAAACAGGTTGGGGTAATTTCGCGCGTTGTGGAGTGAGAACTCCGCAATTTTTCCCTCTTTTCCATTTTTTCGCCATAATTAGGGCGGAAGTCTTTTTGGAACGGATCTACATTAACACCCACGGTGTGTTCTCCATGACATTGCGGCTTGCGCCCGAAACCACGGCTTTTTAAAACACGGCCGCACTGAAGCAAGATGTTTCGAGCAGATAGCTTATCTTTCATAATTTCGCAACTTTGGCTTCGGGAGTAATTTTCTTTCGCATTAAATTCAGTTTTCAAGAGCTCTCTTTCCACGTGTACGATGACTCATAATAATTTTCCGTTTAATATCGTACGTGATTCGTGCTTACGTCGAAATCTTGTCATAAAATGGACGATTCAATAAAAGTTTATCGTATACGTATCACGTTTAAACCAAAATTAATGATTTTTTTCTGCAATTATTTTAGAAACGATTTCATTGACTGTCAAATATAATCATAGACAACACTCATGAATACTAAGGCCACAGTATAATAAAAAGAAATAATAATAAATTATTAAACTTTTCAACTTTAATTTACAATATAGATCATCTATAAGTATGTAACTATATCATCTCTCACATATACAAAATGTGACATGTCAAAATGCATTTAAATATTCCCAGTAAAATTTCTCAGAGATTCTTAGAACTAATTAAATTTCAAAAATAGAAAAGTTTTCATTTTGTCTCTAATAAAATAACTCCTAAAAAGTGGAATAAACAAATTGATCCCCACCGCATAATTTTCTCCATTAGAAGATTTAGTAATTAGTATAGCGCGAGGTTGAACGTTGGAATTTCTCGTTAATTATCACAAGAAGCTTTGAGAGAGAGTGAGAGGGAATAAATTAACCAAGCTTTTGCACACCTTTGCATAATTTAAGTCCGAACTCTTCCAGTAAATTTCCCAGTTATCGTTTCCTTCAAGGGCGCAAATATAGACTTTCCTAATTAAAATTTACGACCTATCCCACTGATACTTAGGGATAATATTCCTGGAACCATTAATCGTAGAAATAATACAGTCCGTTCCCATTTACTCCTCGTTATCTCGTAAAAAGACTCAACAAAAAACTGCATGCCGAAGTGTGAAATTCAAACAGCGGGCGTCACCACCCGATCAGATGTTCTCTCGCATAATATCCAAAAGGAAACAATTGCCCGGAATATCGGAAAACCCACATCGTTATCAAAACTAATTCATTCATAAGCCAAGATTTTTTCTCCCTTTTCATTCCGCCGATTTCAATTTTATCCCAACGGGCAGAGGGAGAAACTGTGAGGTTGTTATCGTGTCGGCCATTCATTCAGGCGCCTCTGTTAGTCGGGAGACCGTGCTTTATCAGTCGACGGAGCCGAGCACGCTGGTCTTAAATGAACTGCGCATGTGCGCACTCACATTCGGGACGTAATGTATGCGAAATGTGGAGGAGACGAGTGCTGTTAAGGGAGCGGTAAGTTTTATCGCCTCCTCCTCCGTACCCTGTGGCCCTTCTCCGATCCTCATACACTTAATTCAAAGGCTGGCCCCATGAGGAGTTCCCTTACAATCCTTTATATCCTTCCTAAGATCGCTAGCCTCTTCAATCTCACCGATGTCTTTGTCCCTTTTCCTAGTTACGAACGCAATCTCTATTCCCTTGATAGTGTCCCATCGAAGAATCTGTCTCGATCGAAGTTGAGTGAGAAGCAATCACCTCCGGTAATTAACTGCTCGTAAAAGTGCCGTAGCGATTTCCTAGAAATTTCATTTTTCTCGTCCTCGTTAAGTGCGATCGAGATATTAATGGACGATCGAGATAGAAAACGGCGTGTCACCCTTGGAATGGATGAATTGTTGTGAAGAGGAAGATTAAAAGTGTAACATAATCCTCAAAGCAATCATTTAGTATCAAACTTTTCATTCAAAATTATACTCTTTAAGGAAATTTTCTATGAGAAAGTTATCTAGTTTTTGCTGGTTAAAAAATATATTTATTCTACGTAAAAATTTAAGGAAGTCTAGCTTTAAAATGGAAATCAATACAATTCGCTTTAATATTTCCCGTACCAGATGACTAACTTATATTTTTAAAATCCTATACCTTACCGGAAATACTCTGAAGTTTATAAATATTTTAGCAAACAAGACTTAATATTTTACATTTTTCACTCACAGAGTGTCAGAAATATCCTCCTGAATAAAGATAAAAAGATTACGTCTTGAAATAACAATATACTGGTGATTTACTATGAGGTCATCAGGGTGAAATTTCTAAATTATTAATTCATGAATGGAAAAACCGCTACAGCACAGGATAGTGACAAATCGCCCAGGAAATGAACCAGCGAAAAGATTTAAATCCCAAGACGCCCACGATAAAGAGAAATTTTGGATGACGAAATGCGAGGGATTCATTGAATAACAGAACCATACCTGCACGACAAATTCCACGGATAATTTTTTTAGTTACCATATGAATAGCAATCTTTCCGCTTAAAATATACTAATTGGCACAGGCTCATATTCTTCGCGATATGATACCACTCTTCAGAATACATTTTCTATACCCTAAAAATAAAACGCTCCCTACATCGACATCGCAATTCTTCATGCGATGCTAAAAGCTTTATCAGCGAACCCTGCACTACACCATGCATAAATCGCTCGTGAAGCTACGGTTCCTTTTTTATTACCGACGCACCATTAAAACCTGCGTTTCCGAACCCTGTTTTATTTTACGTATCGGGTGAGAAAGATTGAACCACGGTTTGCAATTTCGGGCGCAAACATCTTGACGCCCTTTTTTAATAAATCGCCGTGGATGAAACGAGCTCTCCGCAAGCGGTGATGTACTGCTATATTCCGTGGGTAAACATCTCTCTCTGCCGATTAAAAGGGGATGGAAGGAGGGGATGCGTGTAGCCCGCTGCAGGAGATAGCGTCCTCATTAACGCAGCGATGGATGAAGGATCTCTGTCGTAGCGCTCGTCACGAAGAATGACTTCGGCACTCAATTTTTTCCGTTGTTTGCGATCGTCCGTTCCGGTGATTTATTTGGAGAGGTTCGTCCGGAATAATCACCCATCGTTTTGTTTGTTTATTTATCCGTCGCGAGTGATTTATCTGGCTGTGATGTACTCGCCCGTCTTGTGTTTATCTGCGCGTCCATTATTTTTCGTTCGGGGATTTAATAAATTTCTCGTTGGCTCCCGAGGCGGTCGGGGCTGTTATCTGAAGGAATGCTAGGGAAATGATGTATCGGAGTTTTTGAAGAGGAGAATGACCACACGATCGACCATTTCTAAATTCGTGGGTTTATTCACCGAGGTTTTCGGGGATACACGGTAAATAATTGAAATATCTCACGCATTATACCTTCAATGCTGGATAACACGCAAGAAAGTGCAAGTTATACACCCCTCACGTACAATACACACATACACATATGCATATGTATAAACACACTATATGTAAATAAATATATTTATCCGATTGATCAGTAAATAAAATTAATCAATTTTGTGAATTCTGGATCATGTCTGGAACTGTCTATTAGAAATGAAATTATTGAAACATGAGATTCAAAAATAATTTAACCACGAGATACTATGATGAATAAAAAATAAACATTTGTCTCTATTTCTCGATAAAATTCAGCAATCAAATATTAATATAGTTTGTCTAATAACCATCAATTTCATATACTTGATTTTTCATCGACTAAGATGATATTATAATGTTAAGATCATTTTTAACATCCATGCCAACGATAATCCCATTATCCCATAAAACATGGTGATGGATGAATAAATGAAAATATACGAAACAAAAGTTAATGTTTATGGAACTTGATCAATTTTTCGTTACGTAAAATAAAACTGAGAACATTTGTTAGCAATATTACTGAAATTAAAATACATATCTTAATTAGTAACTTACAAATCTTAACTAGCATCAATATTTTTGAGTTCGCTTTCCAGTACGTATTCAATCGATCGTTAAATAGTTGCAATTTACAAGGCATTGACTGGAATCAATTAGATTCTATAACCCTAATAGAACGTAAAAATGCCATGAAATACTTCTAAAGCCTCGCGGTGGAAGGGAATTCATCAAGCCGTCGAGGGATCTCTTGCACGTATCGCTATCCATCATTCCAAGATCGGAATCGTATTGGAGCAAGTGGTATGATTTCTGAATGGTCAATAAATCACTCGGAGGAACCGCAAGATCTCGATATCACCGTCCACAATTATGTGTTTACGATGCCAACATAATCTCGCACGCACGTTCAGTTTTACAGGTCTGCGAGGCAGGAACTTTGGATCATTATCCCTTCTAATCTATTTGCCATGCATGAGGAGAGTATTGCTTTCATGAATAGGCTCCCTATCTGAGAAACTGCGCGGACGTAGTTTCCTTCCATCGACCTTCCTTTTCATGAAGAGACTATTACTGGATTGAAATAACGTCTGCCGAGATTTCTGAGGAATAGACCGTTCGATCAAGATCCGATAATCTCGCTCTGTACGCTGCCAGCGTAACATGCAATGTTAACAAGAAAATCTCTTCTCTGAGATCCTTATCACTTCCTAGTTTCATCATTTTTCCACCTTACATCATTCCGCGAATTGCACTCGGGGCGACTATCCTATATTTACGATTATAAACGCTCTTTTCTTCGTAACTTTCATGAGTAAAGCGATCTAAAATCACTTACATTGTGTCATGGCGATGATAGTACGAAATAGGACTGTTGATGAGTATACTCCTCATGCAATTGGAAATATTGATGCGAGAAGAAACTCCATAATTCATTCACTGCTAATTTACTTAAGAGCGGATGATATACGCTATCGATAATTTTAAAATGGAGGTAAAAATTGTCTGCTTTCCTTTCAAAGAATAAATGGCAGCCATTGCATTGAATGCGACTGTACATTTTGAGTTACAGCAAACTTTTAGATTTGCACTACTACTTACACTATTACTTATTTATCTATCAAATCTATCGAGTGACCAGATTCAGATTTCTCGTAATAATAATCATAAAGCAAATACATGTATTTCTCATATTTTTTTTAAGTTTACCATCAACTATCTCTTTCAGCTAGAGGTTCTCTAATTTAATATTTTTCTTTCAATATTACATATCAATGTATTGTAACTATTTACTAAATGTAATCGCCATTAAAAATATCCTCGTCGGTAAATAAACGTGCTTCATCAAGTTCAATTTTTTCGAAACGGTATTCCCCTTCTTAAGACCGAAGAAGTTCTTCGCATCCGTTGCCATAGTTGGATCGGTTATGGAGATAATATCTGAAAGATTATATTTTCAAGGGTAAAAAATATGAATTTCATTGGTGGGCGGCCGATCGTTTGAAGCCTTCGCCAAATGAAGACAAACGTATTGAATGGATTTATAAATTGGAAGTGAAATTTGTCCTTGATATTCCAATGAAGGATTCGATCAGATAAAGAAAGCCGTGTTGGTTTGATGATGGCAATATAAAACTCCTATTCATCGCCTCGAGGAAACATGATCGCCTCAATAGAGTTGACTATATTGACTTTTGTTACTTCAAGGCCTCTTGAAAGCGGTCGTTAACTCCTACACGGCGATTTCCTGAATATCAAGCAATTATTCCATTTTTGGTGGAATCTCAGGGATCTCGCTATTGACCAGGAATATAAAATGAGGCAGTGCGTGAAAAGTGGATATCTCTCTTATTTGTTTTAAAATAATTGAACACTATTCACGATTCTTTAGGTAATAAGTAAGAATAAATAAAAAAAACATCGAAAAGTATTTAGGAAAAGTTTGAGCCCATCTTAGAATAACTATATCTATTAATTATACAAGTATTTAGTATGTTTATATAGGGTGTAGAGTATTCTTTCACTAAATTTTTTATTCAAATAAACTATAAATATATTTATTATTCGATATAAATTAACATTATGAGCAATACGTCACCAAAACTTCAAAAAACATTTGAGAGATATAAAACTGTTTTTAAATTACTTACTTTTTAGACTTAAATTCATTTATTAAAATATTTCAAACGTATAATTGTGAACTATAAAAACTTGTAAGAATTTTTCTTTAACTTTTATAAAGCTCTAAATAATTTGGAGAAACATTTTTCTTAGAACTCTTATTATATCATAAATTATTAATTATTAATTATTAATCACAGTATACCTTCACGTAATTGTAAGCCTCAAACCTAAAAATAAACATTGAGCACTTTAATTACGCGGCGTAACTCACGTACTGTTATTAATCTTATTGCTAGGATTAAGTAGCCTCATATTGTATAAAATTTACACTACCAGTTCCCAGAAATAAGATAAGATCGCGCAAACGTAACAAAATCACCAAAACAACGGAATATTGAAAATTCAACGCATAATCTACGCGAAGATTTACGACCGAAAGGAACATCGATGGAAGAAAAACTCTTTCCCAGTAGCTGGATAAGGAGAAAGCATGAGATGCAGAGCGTAGGAGTGATAAAAGGAACGGATGAGGATTTAATGGAAAACCCTTCACCGTGAGACACTTTCCATCGCCTCCTGAAGATAACAATGAAGACGACAGCGTCCGAGTTCCTTCAACCCTCCGAACGAGATGAAAAAGGGAAAAATCGCAGCGAAGCCATTGGCTGATTGATTCCGGCCTTTTACCCTTGTCGGCTTTCTCTGAAGCGCAAGAGAGAGATGTGGGAAAGAGGAGTGAATCGATTACGTTCGTATCGAATGGAGGTGTGACAAAGTACGGGCGTAATGGCCGTGATGGAGGTGAAAGGAGGTGCCCGAGATTGGGTTGGGCTACTGCGATAAAGCCGAAATTGTGTCTATATCGCATGAAGGCAATTGGGGGAGAGTGGATAAACCCGCGATGAATATTCATGGGGTTCTCTTCTTCAGCGGAGACGATGGATCGCCTCAAGAGGAGGAATTATAAGAGCGGCGTTTCTTTTTAGTGTCTGTCATCGAATGTCACGCTCCGGTTGATTATCTTCCCGTGGAATGGAGATTTGAAACTCACTCTGGGCGGACATAATCAGAGTCGCATTAAGGAACAGCATGAAAGGTCTCTCGGATAGGGTTTTATATGCACTCCGTTTCGAGATTTCTTAAGACTTGACTATCCAATTCTTTTACCGAATAGTGGTTTAACCTTGATGAAGCTAACTAAAGGATTAAAATCAAGATAACTATGCTTAACATATAATCCAATATCATTGTATCCATTTTACCGAAGGGAAATATTTTTTGATTTCAATGACAATCGTTCGATCATAAAGGTTAAACAGAAGTGAAAATGGAGCATTAAAATTTTTGAGTCAACTGTTCAGTACATGTAATATTTAATTGATCGTTAAATTGTTGCAATTAACAAGAAATTTCTTGAACTAAGAGCAGTTACTACAGTTCTTATGGAATGTAAAAATGCCATGAAATACAAAAGCCTCGCGGTAGATGAGATAGGAAAGGTAATACATCAAGACGTTGAGGAATCTCTAGCACGTATTGACATTAATTGACAAGACCTGGGTTTAATCTTACTTACCAAGTCGCTTGAATTCACAACGTAAAGTTATTTACTTTGCCATCTTCCCTTAAACCTACGAGCATCAACATTGTTTATTAAACATATTCAGTTTTTATTTAGAACTAAACTGCGATCATTTCGACAAACATTAAACTTAATAATAAAACGTAACATTTGACGCATAATCTGTTCCTCGGCATAGGATAACCCTGAGGATTTTCTACTTACATCTCAACCTTGTCTGCACAACACGTTACACTTCAACCCATCCATTCCACCAAAGAAACGAATTTCAAAGTAGAATCGAAGTGTATGTACATCGTTACAACGCTTCGATGGAAACGGGACGTTTATTGTCTCGCGGCTCTATGACAGTCCCACTGCGAGGATGAACGATGTCCACCGGAAGCTCGATTTGTAGGAGCGCGACGCCATCGGGACACGCCGAAGATTGAAGGGGCCACTCACGGATAAAAAGCACTTGAATTACGATCGACTCATTTTTTTAGGACTCTCATCCTTTGAAACCTCGATGGAAGATTAACATTCATGGCCTTCATTCGATCGGGGCGAATGATAACATTTTATGAGTTGTTGACGAATGTCCTGCGGAGAGAGCTCTCCTTCGAAGGCGCTCTCTCGATGGAGAGGTACATTCATAAATCGGGTCTCCGATAAGGTTTACGTGTCACTTACACGAGATACAATAAGCATGTCACTTGCAGATCGACCGATTAAATCACTACGACACGTTTAACATGATTGTAAATATGTCAACGACTTCCATTGCGACACATGTGGTGCTGTTGACAGCAGTTCAGTGGTTTAAGAGAGTACGATATTTTATATAGCATTGAGAGAAAGTAAATGTGTTACAGGTGAAAATTTCACAATGTTATGTTCTTTTTAAAGAATCATAAATGTTCGTTACCTTGCTGACATTGGTATAGTCTTTGTGACATTTCATGACATTTACCCACTAATATTATTTGAAGATCCTGCTTTTATTTGCATACTATGAAAAAACTAAAAAGATAAAATAATACGTAATTATGGTGTTTAGCGAAAGGCTTAAGGAAACATCGATATCTGTATATTTGACATTCCAAAACCTGAGAGAAAAATCCTGTGATATTTACAACTTAAATGTCACATCAACCAACTAGTAAATCGTTTTAACTGAAATTAATCTAAATATAAATATTTGACGCAGGGTTCAAAAATAGACAAGAAATAACAAACTTTTTAATTCTATATTCCTCATGCATATTCCTTATACCGTAAATACCGTCCTTTGCAATGAATAATAAATTATGAATTGCTGATTGTGAATTTCAAATCCAAAAAATGGAGTAAACTCAAATAATCACATACGGCTATTAAATACTCAACTGTTTTGTGAAATCTATAAATGTTTAATTTTATATGAAAGAAATTCTTTTGAAATAGATACACGTAGTCCTTAAAGAGAAATGTATGAAGGAATAGTAACGGTAGATTCATACAAATCACTACCTATTCAATAGATGTAATCAAATGAGATATAAAATACAGAAGATTGACGTCCTGATATTGTTCTTTGAAGAAGAGTTAATTAAGAAAGATTTAAGAGGAGAGTTCGAAACAAAAAATCAGTGAATCGCAAGCGACCGCAAATTGAAAACGGAAGGAAATAAAGAGAGGATTTGAAAGACGAATCCTCGATTTCCTCTGGAGGGACTCCCGACGCTTCAAAAGAGGCGATGAGGTGAGAAATAAGTGGTGTGAGTGAAATTGAAAGTTTGATAGAGGAAGACCACCCAGGTCGACAATGAGGCGGACTGAAGAGGAAGGCGTGGGTAGAAAATCGCTCTGGGGAAGAATTGAAGGGGTACACAAAGAGCCACGAATTCAAGTACGGAACTACTTTATGAAATGAAATCTTCGTGCGTCATTAGGCGGTGTCTCTCATCCGAAGTCTTAATTTTCCCTACATTCCCATATCCATGATTTTCTCAGTCTGTTACGAGAAAGACATTGGTATGCACTACGATTCCAGCTAATGTTTGAAATTTATACAGTTGAACACATGAAATATATTGAGTAAACTATAACTTTCACGATATGGGGAAATTGAAATAGGTTCCTCTCTGTCCTTGCTTGTCTATATGGAATATTACTAATATAGAAAGAGAATTATAGTATCCCCACCATTTAGCGCTGAATATACCTTGGAAAATTTGGCATGATAATGTCCAAATTTGTGACGCTTTTATACAGCGATCGCCATCCTTATTTTTTTCCCGGCATACACGAGCAGAAATTTCAGTAGAAGAAGAACATTTCAGCTCTTTTTAAATGCATGAAGTCGTTACGATTGGTTAAAGAGACATGGAACAGAAAAATAATTATATCACCACTAGTTCACGTATCCGTTCAAAGTTAATTGTTCTTTTCATCCTAATGTGACGTTTAGAAAAACAGAGCATTCAGTAAAAATAAGATAAGTTTATCGTTGGTATGCATATTATAGTTTCATTTCTTATATAGGTGTAGACTTTTAGGCGAGGGAAAGATAAACGGCAAGAAAATCAACTTTCAGATGTCACAAGCTATACATATAAATATTGTCATCTTCCGAAGTAATGTAATACAATACAGCAAAAATTATAATTTAAAAATAAGGAAGATCTATAAAATTTGAAAAGTAGGTTTTGCTGTATAAAGCTAGATAATAAACCTGACGATTGTTCAGATGTTCATTATCAATACCCTAATTCCTTAGAAAATATAAAAAACTTAAGAGAAAATGTACTTTTATCGATTAACTCAATTGTATTTATGAACGCAATAGTTATATTTTTACGATAATGTGAATTATTTTTAGGACAATACACAGGATGAAGAGAATAATCATATATACTCTAATATTATGGCGTATCTTTCTTGAACAGATTTAAATATTTCTCTCGTCACTCGATAATGGGAAGGATGCGAATATTAAATAATAATGTTTTCCGACAAATAATTTATGCACGTATGTTAACACTAGGAAAAAATGAAAAAATAATGCTCCTAATGGCAGACGATTGAAAATAAGCGATTATTTTCTTGATAGCAAAGAATAGAATAATCGCTAGAGGGCTAAAATCGTTACGATTCAACCGCCATCTATCCTTTCTGTAGTAAAAAGTACGAGACCATGGCAATAAATAACGAACATTTTCACGTGAGATTTCGCATACGTATTTTCATAATTTTCCTCTCAAACCTTCATTTCATTGGAGATTGACACGAAACCAATTTCCAAAAATATCCTTCCGACGATGGCGGCGAGAGGATGTGTCAGCTCATTTGAAAAAGAGGAATGGACCAATTTCGCATCGATGGCACTGTCGGTGCACCAAATCCACCGTAAATAACGAATCGGACGTGTCGGAAATCAGGAGTTGGACGTACACGCATGCTCATGCACTTATATAAGCCCTCCGCAATTTCGCAGCCTGTAATTTGGGCAGCGAAACTCCCGAGCGGAAAGTGTATGCGTAATGGAATCGCGAAGGTTAAGAGCTGTAAAACGGTTTGATTGCACGGTGCGCCATAGACGCAGGATGTGGCGAACTAAAAAGGGGTTATTTCGACGTATCCATCATCTCTACGCGAATATTCCCATCGCCCGTTTCCACACTCGTAATCCGCGAAAGATGATTTACGACTGATTAATTCCGAGCGTTCGGAAATCGAAACCAGTTCATAATTGGCGTTAAATATCCCCGTCTCGTCATTTTTTCCAGAAATGCGAGGATACGATTGCATTTGCGGGAGCAAAAAGTATTGACCTTCGGATGAGAGGTGTGCAATGGATCCGAAGAAGAAGGTCGATCGATGGAAATGATATCCACGGACGTAATTCGAATCGAAATTATGTGTGAGGAAGTATATTTAGAATTTTTCTCGGATGGTTAAAAGAACTCGAACTCTTTTGCACTATCGTTATTATAATTAGGAATGAACTGGAAAACATAACAGGATGGGTGTTACAGGGGTCTTAGAAGGAAGAATGGCAAATGCAGCGACAAAAGCAGCAGTAAACGCATTTTAGAACTTAAAGGTTAAGGCTTTTATTATTTTGAATGGATAAACGATTTGTTTAAGGTCATTATAAAATCTCAAATCCTACTTAATTAACATCTTATGCGACCATTCACATTCATCCGTCTAACATTATTGACGTGTCTATCATCATCCAACAGTAAAAATACATTTAATTGATTAGGAAAGACTAAAACTTCACTGAAAGTCTGTAACAGGAACACTATGCTGTGCTCATGAGAAAAACAAAAGGGTTATAAAAATTCAGACCTAAAATATTCAGAATTGCATTTAGTTAAAAGAAGTCAGATATCCCTGGTAGATATACGAAAACTTTGAGTGAGTTTTTCCACCATATAAATTCCTTCTTACGTAAAACGATTCCGAGGTAATCAGGTAATGAAACGGCAGCTGATTCCATTTAAGCCCCAATAAAAACCTTCCGTTTGCATTAAAACCCTTCGTTATCTCTGCCCTACTTCGAAGCAAATTCAAAATATAATACCTGGAATTATACTCTTTGAGAATCACTCTTTATAATCCCAACAATTCCCAATCGAATCCGAATGCCAACGTAAATAAAGCTCTTTGATTTACCCTCATTTGCTATGAGAAGAATCAAATTTCCGCTGCGCGAAAGATATGCCATCGTTAAAACGGAATGAGTTGTGACTGAAAGGAAACGAAATAACACGTTCCCGTAAAAAAATATCGCAGGGAAAATGAGGGATCAGAAAGGGTCTAAAATAAATAAAGACAGTACGATTCGGGAGACCTGTCGTAAAACAGCCCAACTCCAGAAATCACGCGACGAGAATTCAGATATAGAAAAAACAATAAACTCGGAGAAATTCATTTCTCTTAAAAGGGACTAAATAACTCCCAAAAGGAATATCTGTTTATCCCATTTCTTCGGATATAATTTCACTCTCGAGCGATACGTGTGCGTATCGAATGGAGAAAGGGAATTCGAGAAAGGTTTTGTGCACGCAAACCCCGAGTCGTTTAAGGTCAATATTGGCCCAAAAGTTTCAAATCGATCCCATTAAGGTTCCTAAGACATACAAAACGCTCGCTTAATCTGGAAAATGACAGGGAAACAAAACCCACGGTGAGTTAACGTGCCCAAGCGAGTGGTTGCTATCAAGATACGACCAGAATTTCTTCGTTTCTCTTCTGATTCGTGGCACACGCGTATTCGTCGCGCGGACACGGATTTTCGAAATGTCTACACGTGGTAGGAAAATCGAACATGAGCTCGTAATGCTTCCAAAATACGTCAGAACCAAAATGTGTGAGATAAGCCTAAACCAACGTCAATAATGATGTATATATCCTCGTGTATTTCTGGACGATTTGGCTTTGGAACGATATCAAGTGATAAAAAGGAGAATAAGTTGAGCCTTGTGAGGCGATTGTAAAAACAAATATCTTGTAAAGAAATACGACCACTCTTATCTTTAAAATTTATGGAATTTTGTTTAAGAAAAGGTTATCGGTGGACAAAATATGGAGCTCAATTAACATTCGCCTTCTTCCAGTAATTAAAAAGAATTAAATGCAGATAAGAGAGAAATAATCCCCAAAAAAATCTTTCCGACCTCATCCAAATTCAACTTTGAAATCAATACAAAGCTCGAAGTGCTGTTTCTTACTACCGAGTGAATAAATTGCGATTGCGGGCAAAAAACTCCTTATCTCTTAACAACTTATAAATCGATGCAATAGAAAATATTTGTAGAATATCTTCACATTGTGGGTATTTATAAACGTCAAAGGATTGAAGATTATCCATAGAGAAGTTATGATAAAAGTGGAAATTAATTGTAATAAACTGAAAAAAAAGAAATAAGCAAATAAATATGTACTAGAAAAAATCAATTTTCAGACATCAATCTTATATTATAAAACTGATGAATAAAATAGTTAAATTAGTTATTTTAAAATATACGAAATATTTTAATGTAAACTTCCAAGTTTATAGAAGTGGCAGTGCAAGTTGGAAAGCCATGTGAATATCTTAAAAAAGCAAAATATTTTTTTTACTTAAAATTTCATGGATATACATGATAAAAGATAAAAGTTAAATAAGGAAGCTATCGTACTATAGTAATTTCTCCTAACATTAAATTATATGGACTCTTATACTGCTGTTAGGAAATTCTATTTCTCCGTTAAAAATTTCGACGAACTCATTCAATGTCAATGTATTGTTTTATGCTTTAAAAAACCTAATTTCTCTTTATTTAAAATTCAATACTTGATCAATATTCAATTCCAACCAATAAAATCAGCTTTTCGAAAATATTTTATTAAATGTTTACAAAGAGTCGGGGACAACAGAATAAAAGAATTAAATGTATATTTGAATTCAAATTGTGAGGAAAATTTAATTAAATTTTCATCCAGATTCTTTTTTACTGGTGAAACGGTATATATGCAAAATTTATTGGATTAGCATATCAATTTCTTGCAATCAAGTGCTGTTACCCATCCTCGATTATTTAGGTTTTCTTTATTATTTGGTTCAGAAATTTTATAAATTAATAAATAATTAATAATAAATTAATTAATGTTCTTAAGTAATACATTTAGGTAGATATAAGTAACCGTAAAAATAGGAAATTCGGTATGCTATATAATGTTATTCTATCTCCAAATATTTGCCATCGGTATCATAAGAAAAAGAATATTAAAAAATAGAAATTCCTTCTTCCAAATGAAGAATGATCGTTTCATAACCTGTAAAATTATAAGTAAACTACATTTAGAACCACTTAACTTGTTTCTCTGTCCAATAATTAGTGAAATTCATCTTCTTCTAAAAATTATTAGTTATTGTGAAATGAAAGAAGATAGTTTACTACAATGAATAATTCTCAAACTAAAATTGAACAAAAAGAAAAAGTTATTATTTAAAAGGAATTATTTTAAGATAAGACCTTTATATACCTTTATATCAGGTTATAGAATCTATAAAGAATGAAACAGTAGGGAAAAATAATATGCATCGAGTTATTTACAATTTCATGAGTCAATAATAAAATCACGCATTATTCTGTGAAAGGATAAATTCGAAAATGTGATTGTTGTTAGTTTTGGAGCGATGTATGGATTCGAACGCATTCTCCAATAGCAGTTATTTCTCTTGCCTTACCTTTCATGACTACGTATCGCCGCATTTTAAATCTCCGCAGACAAAAAAAGCATTCTCGTAATAAAGTTTCGCCCTTACGGACGTCCCGTATCTCTCCGTTGTTTTCTTCGGAATATTACGCCAATATCGCTTCGAATGCGTTTACTCGCGGAAAATTTATGTGCGATTCCTTTTAATGCATTCATAAGTACTTTCATATCGATAAATATGTAAATTTGATAGCCCTATATATTTTTCCTTTGGTGGAAAATTTCGAGGTTTAATTTTGAAACCGAAGCCTTGATTGCATTAAGGGCGATGGGATTTATGAACCTTTGCTATATATTTCAATATATCCTTCTTTGTTGATTTTTTATCGCATTTTTTTGATTGCTAACAAATATAGAATGAGTGTACTCATAACTATTTTCTTGCTGCGTCTTAGCATGCTAATTGAAAGATGAGTGTTAATAAATAGACAAAAGATAAATATTTTCCATCTACTGCATATCAACAGATTCATCGTATGGAATTATATCTTGACTGTCCTCACTCAGATGACTTATCCCCAACGCTCTTTTCGGGATTCAATTTTTAATTATTTTAGGATCGGGATTATTGAGCGCATGATAATGGCGGGTTACTTAAACTATGCAATTTTTAGTTGTTCTGATAAAGCAAATATAAACGATTTATTTACCAAATCAAATTCTTCGGATACGTTAAAAAACTCAAGCTTAAGGCTTATGAAACATTTTCGTAATAAAATGAATATTTACTTTTCCATCCAGAAGTGATAAAATGATAGAATCAGAAGATTTAAATCAATAAAAATCAAGTGAACCTAACACAAGCAGCAGTCAAAATATAACGGGTCAATAACATTCTGTTTCGTTATTTCTTGGACTTAGAATTCTTTCTTTATCGTAAATAAGATCCAAGCGACCCCACTTGCTAAGCCGCAGAAGGTAATATTAAAGGGAGAATTCTCGTGGATTATACCAGCTAACTCCATAGACGTAGAACTATCGTCTGGGGAAGGAATACATGCTACACTTCGGTCAAAGATGGCATGTGAATATTACCTCTTCGCCAACCGCACTCTTTTCTACCAATCGTTTGTCATCGCTTTCCCGCGGTTGAGCTCCACTACAGCGTCTTCCGCACTCTGATTGAAGCCAATACTTTTCCTTTCCTCTTAACTACGTGCCCTTTGCGAGATGCGAATCTCAGACTTCTTTCCTAGCTATTTGGATGCGCAAGAAACGGTAGCGAATGGTGATTCCTTTCCGAAGTGATTGCCACTTTCAAGAAAGCCTTACGGTAAGTTGGCATTCATGAATAGAATTTTTCCTTTCTTACGGCCTCTTCCCTTTACTGCAGGTACGCGATTGCTTGGCTATTCGATGATGACTGAGGTAATAACCGGGTTCGAACCGCTGCTATAGTGCACTTCAAAACCGTTCATTTTATAACAGCCGCATTGCTAGCCTCTTTTGGCGTGCGGTTCTCCGAGAACCTTCTTTTGCGAATATCTTTCTTCTTAGAAGAAATACTGCGTTTAAATTTTATGTGAGATTATTCAATGGCTTTGGAATTTATACCATGTTAAGAATTTTCATTTTCAAGCTACTCAGATGTCTGCAGGCAAAAAAGTAGAAATTACTTAGAAACGTAATGTGAATTGCTGTACGTAATACTTGTAATACATAAATATCATCCTCAAATTCGGTTCATACTTTTGCGACTATTTGATCTGATTTTTATGAATTAAATCTTAATTCACTATGTTTCATTTCCTATTGTTATGTTACAAACAAGCCAATGAGTAATGTATTCAGATACAAGAAATAATATAATAAAAAAGATGATATAGTCATTGCAATAATAAGAATAGTGGATGATCTTAGAAGAAAATAAACGTTATTAATTATTAGGGAGCAGATATGAGAAGTTTTCCATTTGATTTTATATTTTCAGATGGTAGAATTAATTAAAATTAACTCACAACGTAATAACTCGTAACGTAAAAAAGTAGCTATTTAAAACAATACCTCTGAAGATATTTTGAAATAATACCGTTTCCAATTAACATGAAATCGTAACGTGAAACTATCAAATATGAATTTGGAAATTAAAGAAAATAAACTCAAACTACAGCTATATAACCTACACCGAGCAAATATCCTCGATTTAGTGTCGATTATTCATAAGTATCATTTATCTAGAGTAAAGTTTAAATAAAAGTTATCAGATAATTAAAGCCTCATTTATTAACCAGATCAACAATATACTCTAATGCCTATCATTCCACAATCAGAATACTATAAAACACTCTCCTCATATTACGTTTCTCGCTTTCATAACTTTTGTTTTCAAAGCTTTTAATGAAGCTTACTTCCTCCGCCCGTCATAATGGACGAGCAAGCCCATTTCAATCATCAAAATGGAACAATTTTCCCATTCTAATAATATCCTCTCCTTTATTCCAGTTAATTAAATATGGCGCTCGCAAAAAAAAGAACCCGTTGGCTTCCATTACGGACAAAAGAACGCCAAATACCGCGTTACGGTCGCGAAGATACGAGAGCCATGTGCGATTCACACGTCGCTCAGATTAATGACATAATTTTCCATCTTTCACTCCGATAAACAAACCCAAAGGAAAGATCGGAATCTAAAGTGCCTCGGAGCCATTGTTGGAGTGTTCCATCTCGTTGCAGGATGGAGATCGAACGCACCGTGTCGCGGACAAAGGACGAAATAAATACGAGTTCATTACCAATCCCTCTCTTTTTAAAGGCCCACGCATTAATAATTTATAAACTGCGGTCTGTTTACGTAGATTCTTCGACAAAAAGTGGTAAATAATAGAGCAGCCGTAGGGTGACTTCAATGAGAGAAAACCTTTTATAGAATGTGTCTATTTATACCGAATATCGTTTACCCTTTGATGAAAGTTCCTGGATGCAGCCGGAGGCAAGAGGACGAAGGCGTGTTAGCACGGGGAATAGAAGATTTAGTGGACGAGCGATGAAAAGGACTGGCGTACACTTCTCAACGGCCTGTGCGAACATTATCATCGTGTGCGCACGCATAATTACCTCCGAGGCGTTCAATCCGCACCGTGGAAACGGGAGCTCTCACTCATGCTGCTCGGTTGGTTAGCAAACTCGCGTCTAGCTGACAGAATACTCTAGCGGCGTACACGAGGCGTCGTGTAGTTATTTAACCCCGCACCGATTCCTGTAAGCGATCTAAGAAACGGTAATTAAAAGAGAAAGGTGGAAAAAGCGTGTTTGATTTTACACTGCCGTAATTTAGATGAAGAAAAATACGGGCAGTGTACCGGTGGATACATTTTCGAGGGAAAATAGCTCAATTTAAAATTGTGTACGGAAAATTAAAACACTCTCTTATAGATTAAAAGGTTCGTAACAGAGGTATATTTATACTGATTATATTATTAATCAGATAATGTTAATCAAAATTAATAATATGTTTGAATTTTTACTTAAGTTATAATTGAATCAGTCGGATAAGTGTAATATCTGACTTTATAATGAGATATGATTGGTATTTTAAATGTTTTCTCTCTATGAAAATTATCGACATCAACTCCGTTTTAATATTTACAAACCCTCTATAAAAGGTAAATCTACCCGTAAGCAAATAAATATATATTACAATCGTTGGTTAAGGAAAATACTGAGTAATTATAAATAGCTTTCAAAATAAAATACTGATACTTGTGAATTGAAACGGGAATGCATGAAAAAACCTATATTTTTAAATTCACTGCTAATCTAACTAGAAACTTTTAAAACACGAGCAGAATTATTGAACATCTTGACATTTCTTTTGAAATAATATTTAAGGAATTCTAAAATTACTCGATAAAGAAAATTCTACCATAAAATTATCGACTGTCGCACGGCAACTCAAAACTACATCATCAGACTATTTCTCCTGAAAAGGTAATGAAGAAAGAAAAGTTCATTAACTAAGTGTCGAAATGTATTTTAAACATCGTTCAGTGTATAATAAATTAATACCACAGAAAATAACGTCTTAATATTCCCATTTCTGTTAATATTGGACGTATTTAACGGGAGTAGTGATGATCGAATCAACACCACCTTAGAACCGACCGCATGAAGAATGCCTTACAGCACTTAGGAATGTACACCCCTCGGTAGCCGAGGAACAAACAAGCACACCCATCAGCTCCCGTTCGCTCCCTTCACCAATCCTCGTTTGACAAATCTGCTAAAAACCCAACTATGATCGCATAGTTATTGTTCCGAGTATAAATGGCCCTATCCCTCATCTCACAGCCACCAGACCGCCCGAGATAACAATCTACCTACGAAGACAATCCCGCGAGATTGGGATTCCATCCCTTCTTATATTATTTCACAGTTTCCTACAAACTCGGCCCTTGAGAAAACCTCCTCACCCCCTCCTCGGAAAAGAAAGGAGACTGATTTATGTATCACCGCCACCCTCCCGACAGCCATTTCATTGTTGTCCATTGTTAGACCCGGAACGCCTCTTGTCCATTGTTTCTTGCTTCCCGTTCTTTTTTATCCGCTTCCAGGCCATGGGGAAATACGCGCGGGTTGATGGGTCGAAACGGGGAGAAGTCACATAAATGGGGGTTTGCTTTGCCCTCTACGGCGCGTGCTGTATGGAACGCGCGTGCGTCCCGGAGTTGGTTATTCCATCGCCGATTTGCACGCGTCTTCTCCAACCCCTTTTTCGGGATTGATTGACGTAGTTCATGTCTCCGTTTCCACGTCGTAAATAAATAGAGGATCAACGTGATACGTGCCGAGATTACTGGAATTGGATCGCTTTTTTCCCACGGTGTAATTCCGTAAGGAGTGTCTTTTCGTTGGGCGCTCAATGAAGAAATCTAATAGGGGAAGGAGGCGATGAGAATTTAGATCACGGTTACGAAGGCTTCCGTGACCTGCCGTGCGTCTCGGTGCCGCATTCGATGGTGGACATTTCCCAAATGGGGTGGGCGACAAAGGAGAAATAAATTTAACCAGAAAAGGGAGAATGTACACACAGCCCTTAATTACCTCTCCGAGACATGGTGTGTTTATTTTAACGTTTCCTTGATGTGTATTTTGAAAGGGGAACGAATGGACGACAAATGGGAACGTGTATCCACAAGTACTTCTTCCAAATGCTCATTTCGAACTATAGCTCGTGTGACGCGAGTATTAAAAACCACCCCTCAAAAAAGCGTTTTCAGTTAAAATTTTAAAAACGTTGGAAAAGGCAGAGGAGAGAACTTTCTGAAAGCAGTATCAGATAAATTTTAGGTATCTCGGAAATATTTCTTCCCTTAAAGATCCTCTTCATTGACTCGATAAAAATTTAATTGCATAAATATTTGTCCTACAAGTATCACTCAAACTACAAATTCAATATATGCGAATACAAATTTAAAATATGTTCTATAATTAATTTCAATGAAAAGTTTAATTATCTTGAAGTAACATATGTTTTCAACTTTAAACGACTTCATCGAAAAAACTTTCACTGTTTAAATGAACTCTGACAAAACAATTATACCCTCAACCTTTATTCACAAAATGAATTTTTCAAACTTTTTCGGGCATCGCTCCGTTTTAATAGAAAACCCTTAATTTATAGAAATTTAAAAAATAACAATTTAAGTTGATTTATTTATCATATATTTTTTATAAGAAGGGATTTTTGCAACGATGAACATCATAATTAGGTATTTACGAGTATCGTCAAAGTGAATAAAATTTCTCTTCTTTTAAATATACAATGAAGCAGAAAATTTACCCTTACGCATTGCTAAGAAGTATCACATTTTTACACAAGTGTAAACCTTGAATTTTTTAACTCAAACTTTGTTTTCATTCCTTCTTTATTTTGATATATTAAATCATTCCGGCAACATCCTACCTGAGTGCTCTGAACGAGTTTTCTCCAACAGAAAAGAACTTGAATCGGCGTCTTTGAAGGTGCAGAGTTATGAGGAATAATGGTAAAAGAAAATGTTAACACAATCATAAAATAGCACCGCGTAAGATGATTGTCATCAACTATCTCCAGTCGAATTAAAACACGAGGGAACACCTCAGAATGCACTTCTAAATAAAGAAGAAACATCCCGAGGCCTCTAAAAGCACCACGAGTTCACACCCGTCATTCCCGTTCCTTTCCGCTTTATAAAATCAATGCCGCTCCGTTCTAAGATCGTGTTTACGCATTTATACACCTCATAACTCGATCCCATAACGAATCCTCTTCCTTCATAAATTAGCCATTAGCATCATAAAGCTCCATCGAAACAATTATTTCGAATGGAGGCGTGGAAGTCGATATTAATGGCAACCATTTCCACACTCGAGAGACGTTAATATCCGCTCTTGAAACCATTTAAAATGTGAAATTGATCTCGAGACGCATCGATTCCTCCATGTACTTCATTAGCCATGGATAGGCAAAGTGTGTGCTAGAGCCGTTTTATGGCCACGATAATAACGCGTTACGGCCGTAGTATATTCCGGCAAAAGAGATATCGCTTCATTTCCCACGGCTCATGGGATCTCTTTTTGGTTGCGCAGAGCGACGAGGAGGGAGGTAGCTGCCGCGGCGGCTCTCGCCAGAGCCCTCCACCGCCGAGACCACGTGACCCGAGCGGGAGCGATCCCATTGGTCGGCTCCCTCTATAATGCGGCGAGTTATCGGTGGATAGAAGAGGAAGGCGGGCGAGATTTTTAGTGTGCTTCGACGATGGATTCTAGGAAGCGATGGCGGATCGGATGGGATGCTTTAGTTTTTCCGGAGCTGTTCCTATGCGATAAAGACTGTAAGGAAGATAATAAATAGCTCTTGGGTACAGCTCTAAGCCTACAGCCTCTAATAACGGATCTATCCTCCTGCTACGAGACGACTTTCGTAAACGATAGATATTACAATGAGGTATTCATCATACGCAGAAGTTAACCTCATAAAACACGTTATGTATTTTCTAAACTATATAAATGTTTCCGTAGCTTACGAGGTAAGTTTAGATTGTTTATTTTGAACTATGTGCCTAAAACGCCTTTCGTGCCCATATACACGACACATTCCACAATAAATAGATGGCCATTATAATATTACTGAGCTGTGTTCATGGGCCTCTTACCAATATTTATGAAAAAAAGGTTAATCAACGAAAAATTGGCCATGAAACTTAAATCTGGGGCATGGAGCATAAGTAATTTCGTTTTATGTGTAAATATGATGCAATGAAAAAGCTAATCTGAATTTTCATTTTTCCCGATTCTCTTCGCTTGTCATTGAAATTCAAATACGACTTTAATCGTAATATTTGCCGGATAGACTTCTAAGAATTAATGAACAATAACGAACACCAAAACATTTTGGTCGAATTTTGGAATGGAGAACGTTGTAAACATTCCATAGCCATTCCAGCTCCTTTAAACTAAATACTAACGTGGGGATCGTCATTAAAAATCCTTCATGACAATATTCCTGAACGTATTTATAATCCTTGGATATTCAATGATATAAACGGATATGAAAAATGGATTAGGATTAGAAGAATTCCTTAATTGCTATAGGATTAACTCATTAAGATAATACGAATGTAGATGGAAAACATCCGTTTCAAGGAATAATAAGAGCTGTACGTTCAAACTGTGACAGGTACAATAAATACAAACTCAAAACACTTGTTCCTAGTTCATAGTTGTCATGCGCTAATCATAAAACGCTTTAGTCTCAGCTAAAGTAACTTTAGTAACAGCTTCTTCAAAATGAAAAAAATTCCTGCTAGATTTTATGTACATTATAGTCACGCTCGCGTACTCTTAAAAAATCTCCATGTACCTATTTCACCAGCAACAGAAAGATCCTTGTCTTAGAGATGAGAGAGAGGAAAACATAAGAATGCCATCAAGAAAGCACTTTAAAGTAACATAAGCGTTATCTCCTCCCATTCTGAAACGTGCATTCAAAAGCTCGAAGAAATATTAAAAACTGATTAAGGGATATGAAACGAAAACCAGCTTTAACATTACGAAATCCGTGTACCCATTTAACCTATTCATTTGTGCTGAGCCCGACATCACCTCGGGTCTAACACAAATGACCACTAGGTCTCGGCTTACTATTCCTGTTGAACACGTCACGAATCTAGGAGTCTAATTTTTTGTGTTCCCAAAGAATGCAAAAAAGATTGAGTGCTTGAGCCCGAGGTGGCTTCCGTCCGGCTATATTTGAGTGGCAAGCCTCGTTAAGCTGAGAATCTGGAAGAGATTAAGGCTTTATCTTCTGGAAAGCCTCATTCGAATGTAAATGAAAATTACCCCTGTTGTCAAATGCGTGATGGATTACTGCTTGGAGAAGTGATCCACTTTTTTCCCACAGGATGGTTCTATTCCGATTGTGTAAACATTTGTCGTCGCTTGTAGAATCAGAGGACAAGTCTCTCATCACTCGATATGGGATTAATGACCCATATAAGAAGAAGGGAATGGTTTAATTTAAATTCGAAATGGTTGGAAGCGAACGGACATGCTTCTTATTTAGAAATCGAAGGCCAATGTATAGTAGAATTATAATAAACATTATTGGTAATATTTTCGTGACAGAATAAAGTAATAAATTAAACATTTCTCAATAATTTACTAGGTACTTTATAAAGTTCTGATGTAACATGTATTTGGTTTTCACATCTCGGAGAGGACAACAGAATGCTTAGCTTAACATTCGAAAACAATCCTAATGCCACGCCGCATATTTTGAAGGAATAATAGAGAATGAATGAAAAAAGCCCTTAGGTATTGAAATATTCAAACCTCTTAGAAGAACAATCAGAATTTTGATGAAAAGGAACGCTTCCAATCCTATATAACTTAAGATTCAACTTACATTTCTTATATCTAAAACATGGTCTAAAAACGATACTAGCCAAAAAAGTATGTGGTCGATACAGAATATGCACGAATCTTTAGGATATTCTATTATTTAATAATATTATACATATTGTAAAATTAAAGAATGGCCAATCTCAAATTTTTAGACGACTTCGTCAAATGGTAACTTTGTAAGAATGCATGACCGAGAGCAGTTGCTATTCATTTTCTTTGATGGACAGGATATTTCCCTCCTTATTGTATGCTAAAGATGAAGTTTTTAATACACAAGCGCTTTAAGCTGTTTATAAGAGCCGATAAGTGAAATATACGAGAAAAATCGATAGTATGTACCTGTTATATTTTAAGTTAAGAGCTATCTAATGCTGTGGACTAGTACCATGAACATCACGGCAATTACACTCCAATATAATAAACTCTCTACAATAATCGCTGCGTACGAAGAAATACCACAAGTTGATGTATTAAAAATCCGCTTACCTTTTGAAGAGGGGCCAAGCGGGATCCGAAAAGTGCCTCCAGAGCGCCATTGGTAACGGTGTGCCGTCCCCTGCGACAGCCGGTCGAATCAGCCATTGCCGTGTTTTTCCCTACTGGTAAAATGTGCACGCATTTCGTTACTCCCTTGTGCATTTAAAATCGTAAAAATAAGTGAATAATGCAAATGTTAATGGAAATTATGATTTAAAGATACATATCGTCTAATTATGCAAGCATTGTGATAGGTACGGACAGATAAAAAATATGCAGATAAAAAATCGATAAAACCTAAAATGAAAACTTACATGTACGATCGTACATATCGTATATATCACGCAATTTTCATTAAACTGATCTTCTCTTTCTAGATTATTTCTCTCAATATTTGGAAGTTAAAGCTGGTATATAACATTTCATCTTTAATTCACAATGTACTACTTAATATAGAGAATAAATAGAATGCTAGAAAATTTTTCTGTTCAGTCATCTTTTCTGTGCTTATTCGCTTCTTCTTCTTGAGCATAATTCATTTCCATACAGCAAGAGACATAGCATTTTTTTCTCGTCCATTCTGAATCACCTTCACTACATCTCTTGATGCATTAGCGCATGCGTACTCCATAAGCTCACCTATCAAACTCCGTACTGAATACTCAGAACACTAACATAGATCGAATAGACTCGAGATAAATAAATTCCCACATTTCCAACGTCGAATCGAGCCGCAAAAATTGCGCCTTGAGAAAGCCACACAACTGGTAATATCTCAATTTCCGTTATTCGAAAAGTTAAAATTATCCCCTTGATATTTTCATCGCCGTTATAAGTTTAAAAACAACGTCTTCATAAGGCGAACATTGCGCATCCGGGCCAACTTTCCCTTCGAGCGCGGCGACTCGGGCGGCGAGGATATTTTACTCGCCATTAATCATCCCTCCGGAGTCCTTGACCATCGGAACAATGTTTCCGAAGGGGGCAGCGAACGAGGCACTCGCGTAAGAGGGCGCGGTTCCCTCTCTCTAAGGGGGGGCCTTCCTCCAAAGAGATTTATTCCTCCCTTGATCGCGAATCCAACGGCACCTCTTTCTCTCCCACGAAAGAAACGATTACGCGGTGCCAATCTCTCAATCTCCATAAACAACCCGAATCTCGAAGACGATGGCCGTCCTCATGATCCCGCAACGTGAGGTGCGGCGTTCTTATGAGAGAGACCGTCTTTCCCGCGAACCTCCCGCCCCTTCCCGAAAAATTCCCTCCGGTTCGGCCCTCTGGTCATGTACGGGCCAAAACAACCGCAACCAAATAAAGACACAAATCAAAGAGTTGGCGTTGTTTTTCCTTTTTCCCTTTCCCTTGCAATTTACTCCCTCACACATGAGATCTGCGCTATCATCATCCGAGATGCACCGAGGGCTCCATTTTCGTCGCCCGTATTCGCGTTCCTTGGCAGTGGAGCAACCCTGCCATCTCCGCGGAAAATAACGAGAAAGATTCGCTTTATCGCGATCTCGTGCCTTGAATCGTTTTTTAAAACACCGTTGATCGAGAAGGGAGGTGAGTTATTGCTCCGTATTCTTTCTTTTTGTTTTTCTCTTCCCCTCGCAACCTTTTGGGCAAGTCTCTTTCGTGATGAGAGCAATAGAAACGCGGTTGAAACACTACGGGTACGCACGATTTTGGCATTTAATCGTATGACAATCCACGATGAAAAACAGACTCCATTCAGAGATCTTGTTCTTTAAAAGTGCTCTCATAAAAAGTTGAATTCATTCTGATCGCTCAATAAACTGTGTCGATACGGTTACTCATAAGGTTATTCTTATGCTCTCATATTTCGACTCAAGATATCTAACTCAGTGTCTGTAGGAAATTCAGAGTAAATCAACTCATCCCTTTCTTCTTTAAATCTAGTCCTGAGAGGTTTTGATAGAATACAATGAAATGCAGAGTGCAGAATGAAAAGAAATTATATTCCTCATTCAAATGACACAAAGAGAAAAAATGTACATTCTTATATAATTATTAAGAAGTACGAGTAAAAATAAAATTTTTTGCTAATATTAAATGCGCAGAGCGAAAACAATATCTTCTTTCCCTCTTTTAATGACATATTTATTATCTTTTATTTGTATACTCGAACAGCAATTTCCTTTGCTCCAAATAAGTTTATTAGACAACATACGTTATTATTATAAATCTACCCTCTAATACTAAATTTAAATAAAATCTAGAATAGTATACATAGAATATGAAATACATACGATCTAAAATTTAGAAATAAATCATAAAAAATATAACGAATTTTACAAGAAATTAATAATAATACATAAAAAATCGCACGAAATGAATAACAAAATAAAGAATTTCCTTTATTTTCGTCATCTTTATCTTACTATTTCCTAAAAGTTGCTAGTAGTTTTTGGTACATTTCCAAAGCAACAAAGAAAGTTGAAAAAAGAAATTAAAAAACAAAGAGATAACTGAAATCTCATTATTTGACTACACTGAGAAGGTATATTTTTCTACTTTTCTCCATAGAGAAGAAGTGGTATTTATGCTATCCGAACGTATGTTTAATTTTTAATGTATTCTAGTTTATAGAATTTTATACCAAATAATAAATCAGCGTAATAAGAAGATGAGATTTATAGAATCAATTCAGTGAAATAAAGACGTATTATGTTAAAATTCTCCGTTGCCAGAAATCGATCGGAAACAGTTTGAAGAAAATTTCCATAACTTATTATAGTTATTCCTTGCAGAAGACCGTCCTCCGCAAATATATCTTTCCATCCAAGAAATACGAGAACAATTTAACTCTCCTCCATAGCCATAAGGCGAAGTTTAAAACACACGCGTTTAAAAGCTATTAAAATTATTTGACGTGGAACAGGATTTAGATTCCAGCCCGTGCTCTTAAATCATCACCAGTTCAATAAACAAAGCCGGAAGAGAAACAAGATGATGCTAGAGAAGGAAATGCAGCCGAAGAGGGCACTTTCCAAGAGTTATCTCCTCCCTTGTTATTGGTAAGCCATCTGATTGCCCTCGATATCGAAACATTCATCTCAGATCGTAATACCCGCTCTCGAAGAATAATTCGAGCCATAAAATACGCGTTTCCTACCCTTCGACGAGGGAATCATTTCAATTTAGTTCGCATTACACGCCTAAAGACGTACTCTCTCGGCGTTTACCAAATTTCGTTGTATTGGCGGTCGCCGAAACCGGTCCTCGGGTCAAGCGTATGATAATCCCTTAGACGTTCCTCCCTTTTCGGATAATTTGAGCAAACAAAGGGCGAACGTGCATCTTCCATCTTTCCGTGGTCCAAAATTGTGAGAGCACGGTTTACTCGAGTGATTTATGGGATTCCTAACTTGTGATACACACCAAAATGGAAGTATCGGATTGGGCTTTTTTTAATGGAGATTGCTCTCGTTGAAACTCGGAGAGGGTTGGATTGGTATAATTCCAGTATTTCCTTTCCTATCTATTTCTCAAATAATACGGTTGGAACTCGCGGGCAGTTCCGCTTTCGGGAACGAATGCGACGAAAGAATTTTCGGGTGATAAACTACGTTAAGGCTAGAGGATACACTAGACAAAGGCCAAAGATATAAATAAACTCTTATGAGATACATAGAAAATAGAGATTTTGGTGGCTTCCTACCTTCTCCATAATCTCATTCCATTGATCCATAGAGAAAACATAATAAAGCGTGAACTTAGTAAAGTATATTCGAATAACACCAAACTAACTATATCATAATTTTTTCTTTTATTTATAATTACGTGCAGTAGGATTCTCAACATGATGCTTTTTACTCTTAACTAAACTTTCGCTCTACTTCTTAACACTTTAAACTCTATCTTCCTCTTCTTAGTGTTTTATCTATCTATTCCCTTGGATACCACCTTCAGCTACTTTCCCTAACAATCCTTCTCTCCAGAGTGTTTGCCACGCCCATTTTCTATATCTTTCCTCAATCACTTCATTTAAAACCGTCATCTCAGCCCCTGACTCCATATTATTTAAAAATTGACAATATTAATGAACGTTATTTATTAAGTGACCATAACAACAATATCCAATTACAATAAATGGCCGTGAAAAAATGTAAATCTTTACGTTCGTACCAAACCAACTCTATCATGCCTGACAATAAAGTGATAAATCATTCATTTACCAGGCAACAATCACATTCAAATTGAGCTTGATTCATATTTCGTATGAAAAAAATCTTTCTATTCATACGAGATGAAAAAGTACTGAGATGTCAACGGAACGAATCGGACGGAATATAACGAATCTATTCTGAATAGAGACGGGTAATGGCAATCAATGCTACAATTCTATTGCAGATATAATTACCTCATTCATCAAAGGAGTGGGATGAAATGAGATGGAGTCGATAGGCGTTGATAGCGATATTTCAATGCATCGGGAGACACGCCTCTTTCAATAGACAAAGATACGAGCATTGAAGAATAATTAATTAGACATCGAGTTTGCTTTGAATGCGTGTTTTCTTGTGAAACTTAAAGGCGTATACAACCCAATCCTTATTGGGTGTCTGATGAACGATGACAAATGAGCACACACGGAGTTATCTTATCAAATGAAGACGAAAGAATGACAACGAATAATTAGTAATTATTCTTACTTGAAAGGAGACTGCGGAATGAATGACACGGAAATTATTGTATCAAGTAAATTAGTTTTTAACGTAACTATTTAACAACAAAGATACCAAATCTGGTCAAAATTTACACGAACCTAACTTCATTAAAGGAGTGAAGAAAAAAGCTCATGCAAAAGTTCTTGCCGGTCCATTACGAAAATATAGTTTGGTTTCACTACATCATGGAAACAAGATACTCAAGAACGAGAAGAAAAAACTGGGAGTACATACTTACATCCCACTAATTTCGATTAATTAGAAAATAATACGGAAACAAGAAGGAGTAATTGCATCGAACGCACGCGAAAAATGTAATTAGTACCGCATAAAATCGACATTACAGTCCAATATACACTTAAACAATTACATGTAAGCAATAAGAAAAACCAGGAAGTCGTCATTAACTTGGATCACGGCGGAAGAATGTTTAGCTGGAAGCGGAATTTTGATCTCGTTTCCCTCGAACACAAGGTAAAGTGGAAAAATAGATGTCGAGAACAAAGCACAATCGTTAGCACGTAACAAGTTCGCTCACGCATCTAAACGAGCTCTCCACGGTTCATGCCTTCGAAACATTTCGAGGTGAAGTTATACAGATGAAATCTTTAGAAAGGCCCTCCGACCACGCCTCGTACGTACAGCCTTAATCTCCGCTAACCCTGCCACTCTTATCTGAACGGGCTCTTTCTAGGCATTGCTCCAACACATCAAACGAGCCTTTTGCGTTTTCAATTAGTTCCTTTACACCGGCGATCTAACGTTTTGGTGAAGGATACAGGAAATTGACAGCGAGTAATAAAAGAGATTTTCTCTCTTTCTCCATTAGATATGGTTGTTCTGAGAAAATTCCTTTTGAGAGCAAAATTTAACTTTAAGGAGGAGGATATTTTCAAGAAATACCAAGGTAACGAGAGAGGTGTCAAGGTTTTCTTATCGGCGAAAAAGTTATGAGAGAGAAAATTTGAGAAATCTTATGTTGCGAGTGTGCTTACATCAATCTTTAAGGAAAGAAGATGGAAATACTTAACGAAAGACAAGGATCTGCCGCTCTCACGTTATCGTATCTCATAATTTCTAAGGCTGAACATGAACGTTTTATTCATACTGAAATAATAAATCTTTTGAGCTTTTTTGGATGTCAAGATACACTCTGTTTTGCATTTTCTTTATGTGTAATGCGTCTTTTTTAATTACACATTCCAAGAACTATGCAAAATAATTTACTGAGTTTCACGCTATCGAAAATCTCAGATAATATTCTAAAGTGTAAAGCTTTAAGAGAATTTAAAATAAAAAATACGCAGAGCAATTTTCCTAATTGAGATACTATAGTGCTAAGTAGAATAGAATATTAAAACATGATTATTATCGATAATTATAGTAGCAAAAATGCTGCTACCTCGTAAAGCGTCATTCGTATGTGAAAAATATTTCAAATTTATTTATTACTTAAGTTGTACGAGTTTCTTGAATGTTAAGTTTCCCTTGACGTGGAAAATAGATAAAGAAAACACCGCCACAATTTTTAGTTTCATAATTCTTGAGGTTCTTTTAAATTATTCCTATTTTGTATGACCGCAAGTGTAATCCCTCGTGGAAGTTATTGTTAGCTGATTGATGCACTTTAAGTACCTTTTTCAAAATCCTTTCCGCTAAGCTATTTAAGATTATTTTATTATTATTTATATTAGGAAAATTAATTTAAAAGCTCGACGAAGTCTTTCTAAATAATCTTTAAAAATGCTTACACAATCGGAAATAAAATTCCTTGGATCCAATAGCGAATTGAATACAAGAACCTATTCTTAGCAACCAATGGATACTGAAATGAAGTAAAATTCAACACTGACATTCCATCCTTTACTAAATTAAAAGATGGAAAAAAGAATACTGGAAAGAAAATGTCATTTTTGAGACTGATTTCCATTAAAAATGATTCTATACATCAAATACAAAAATGCAATTAGTAATTCAATCTACAGTAGTATAATCGACTATAAATACGAAACAAAATCGGAAAAACAAAGTATTTGAGCTATGGAGAACAATACGCTAAGCCCGAACGGGAAATAAAAACCGCCCAGAACGATACGTATTGATCCACGTTGCTCCATGCACAACAGACTTCGAGAAGCAATAGGCGGCAAAACCCACTCATATGATCTTAATTAAGCTCCTCAAAATTATTCATTGTTTCACGTTATTCCACTCAATTTAACACCGCATAAAAATCCGGGCGAAGAATAAATAACACGTTGTAAAAGCGTGCGTCTCGGAAAAAGATTCCCGCCCGCGCAACTCCGTTGGCAGGATCTCACGCCCTCTAGCTGTCATCCACGATATAAATGAATAAATTTATACGCATGCGCACGTCATCTGCCCTTTTGTCATTGAAACGAATTCAAATTTTCGAGGGAATAAAGCACTGAAGAGAGAATATCCATTGTTTCCAGAGAGAGAGATGGTGGGCAATAAAACTTCTTCTCCGTGTTTATGAGTTTAAAATGAAATTAATGATTCCCTAGTTTATCGTGTAATAACTTACTGTCGAGATGTCACAGAACGTAGAGTAATTCTAACGTGTTGTTAATTTCTATGTTTCCACTTCTATCTGTGATTTTCGTGCTAATGTAATGAATTGATGATGTTAACGTTATAACAGAGTGAATAGGAATATGTTTTTTTTTGATGATTACTCCTATTCGCTGCGTATAATTGATTGTCTTTTACAATAATGCCAGACTATTTTTTAATGAGAGGATTGGACATGAAAATTAGACTTGTAGAAGATCATACTTCAGTTTCAATACTTTCACTTACACATATATCAACTTCTTTATTTTCAATGGATTTCTTTGGATCCATTTCTAATTTCGAAATGTAAATCACTTGGAAAAATAACGAGAGAGAGAGGCGTATGAAAATATAACGTTTCGAGGAGAAACGATTTTGCTTAGTCGAGCTTTAATGAACAACAAAGAAGGAAAATTTAGGAAATTCCAGAGATAATTATTCTCTTGTGGGTAACATTTTGGCTTCATCCATTAATATCAAGCATTTTCGGCCATTTTTTTCTAGTCTCCATTTTGTTTTAAAACAGTAAGAGTTTTCCACACCTACGGAAGTCGACACCCGATAGATAAGCGTATACGACACGATACCACGAACCTGTGGGCCTTTGATATCTAACGACGATCAAGTGGTGATGGAGCCATATCTCGGCCTTCATTATTCCGTATAAAATATTAGCATAATGACGGGGTTCGAATCCCGAAATGTCGGATCGAAAATTGGCTGGGTATTTTAGATTACGTTAACCATTCACTTACACAGAAAATTATAGTCCCTGACATTTGTTTTTCGCCCTTTCTCAAAACAAACTTCCTAAGTATATATTTAACAATCATGCAATCCGTAAACCAATATTTTGGATAAATTTACCGAAATACAAGGAAAAGAAAAATGAAATTTAAGTTAATATAACATGTAATGAATTGGTTATGGGCAAGAAGACTCAAATTTTATTTCAACTTTACTTATACTTGACATGTTGAAACAATGGCAGAAAATAGTTTATGAGCTAGTTCACGTAAATCTATCTGAATTAAATTCACTGCACCATTATTCCTTAGTCATGTTATGTAATAAAAGACATATTTCATACGACAGGTTTTAGGGATAACGAAGAAATAAGTAATTGAAATAGAAGCTTCGTCCGAAATTGGATAGAAATCTAAAGAAAATTCATTTCTTATAGTTCATAGCTTTCATCCGCGTGAGGATGTTCGTAAATTGTCAATTATTGTTAATTGGGACATTTTAGAGAATGAATCATCAATTTGCTCTCAGTGAATGAGTTAGATGAAAAGGGTTACTTATGGACGATAGCTACCCATCATTTCCTAACTCCTAATTCAATCAGAAAATTTCAACGTTGACATTTATTAGTGAAGGACATGAAAGGGTGAAATTGGTGGTCGAATCAAATCAACTAAATTCGAAAAATAATCGAATTGTGATCAATGATTGATGTTTTATGAACTTCACCATTGTCAATTATATGCTTTCATAAAAGTGACCGGAAATTCGAATTCCGATTAAAACAATACTTATAAATCTCAGTTAAAGAGGAGAATTGCATTCGAATTAACTCTTTATTTAAATTGTTTCGAATGAGGGGTGGAAATTTTCGTCAAAATAATGATGATTGAGTGAAATTACCAATGAAAACCTGTTAAGTGTTCGAAATATATCATTCATTCTGCCTATGGCATTACTTTCTGTAAAAATGTGAATGTTGCATGATGAGGAATGAACTGCTTCATAAATGAAATTGAAACATTGATGAGCGAGCATTTGTTACACCGTATGATTTTACAACAAATGAAAATGTCACTCATTTTATAATAAAACATAGCCCAAGTGAAGGAGTGTTGATTTAATTAAGATTATTGCTTCTAAATGCCACTATTAATGCTATTTGCCGATTTAGTATTCACATCAATATCTCTCAATATCCTGTCAATAAATATTTATGACTACCAGATAAAGACTTGTGCATTTATAAATCCATTGCATCACATTCACTACCTTTGATTCAAGCATTTATGTCCTTCACTGATATTATATACTTTTATATTTATTCAAAACTTATAGCCCGTAAGATCCATTTAGAATTGATTATACTTATTTAATTTCCTAATAAATCTTAGATGCCCTTAAAGGAGGACATAAATCAAAGATAAATTTTAAAAGCAAGCTATATCAACTGATTCAACAACAACTGCAAGTGGCACTTCATTTTAAAATCACTGCCTTATAATAGTCGCACTATTTTTCCGTCTACGAATGCGGACTTTAATAAGTAAGAAAATAGTTTCTCCTCAGCGTCCACGTAAAAACGACCGATAAAAATTCCAAATAAGTCGTAAAGATAACGGTTATTAAAAAATTTCGAATGTATTAACGGCTACGTGAAGAGCTACATAAAAATCTCCCGCTGAAAGTATCTCCGATTCCTAATAAGGAGTAGATGGTCCGTAGTCAAAAATGAGCACTCCTCAGATTCGTATATCTCTCTAATGAGACGTGGCGGTAAGTCATAGTACAGCGATTTTCCATCAGTCTCCGCCCATGGCCGAATTGATGGAGAACATTTGGAGGAATGCATAAAAGGTAAAAACTCTTTTGGAATAAAGACCATATGTCAGCTGTCTTCGTGCTTAGCCTCAAAAAAGAAGTGCCGTCGTGGTGGAGGGCGAGGTTTAGAGGAGATTGGCATCATGCTGAGGAGCGGTTAAGAGGTTACAGATGGAAAGAACTGGAGGAATAAGGGGAAGGTATGAGAGACATAAGGGAAGGATCATTGCATCGGGAAAATAGGACCATCGACGATGGTGACTTTGGGAAAAAAGCGATTACCTCGATAGTAAATTGGGATGCTGTGACCAACTGCACGAATGACTGGCGGAAAAACCTCTCCCTATGTTTTTTCTTTTTAGATGAGAGCCATAATGGGAAACCAGACGGGAATTAAATTGGTTATATGATGATAAAGAGATAAATAAGAGAGCGCAGAAGATGAGTCGCTCAA
Source organism: Pantala flavescens (assembly GCA_020796165.1). Classification (NCBI taxonomy): domain Eukaryota; kingdom Metazoa; phylum Arthropoda; class Insecta; order Odonata; family Libellulidae; genus Pantala; species Pantala flavescens. The sequence continues at coordinate 50,434,963 of CM036879.1, read as the reverse complement.
AATTTTTATTTTGTTTACCGTGATGAATATTCATTAGTTAGGTCGTTAAGAATCGAATCTAAAGATGAGTCTTTCGTTCCTGCATTCCAGCTGTTGACACTTCTTTAAAAAATGACGGCAGCTTCCCGAGAGAAGTCAATCGAACAATTTCCTTGAGGCCATGAATAGGATATGAGATTCTCATCCTTTTGTGTTTACGGAAGGTATTTTCTTTACTTATTCACGGATGAAATCTAATACGATTGCTTAATGAACTATATTTCCTCCTCTACTCTATGAAAGAAAGAGTGGCCTTACAAGGGAAGAATGTTTATGATGTCTAAATGCTTGAAAAATGTATTACACGTCATAAAAAACCTATATATTTCTGTTACATTATGTATAGTATTAAAAAACAGTATTTATTGTAAGAATAGCACACCATTTTGTCGAGGTTTCAAAGAATAGCAAGACTTTCTTGAACTTCGAATTATTTTTTTCAACATAAAGGTTTAATTATCCTCAAAGTAATTAAATATATTTTTATTTGCCATTTATCATTTGGTAATGGCAACATGAAATGAAAGATGAAAGGAAAAAATGATAAACGATCGAACATGGAACAAAATATGGAAACTCATGAGTCAACTAAAAGGAGGTTTGTACGTCGCTCATTTCGACTAGTAATAGGCTTAATAAAATGCATCCTCAATTTTCATTACATACAGTAAATAGCCATAGTAAGTTTTTTCTGATGTTTCGGGCTACCATTTCCTTTTTCTAGACCCATTATCCATCACGCTTCCTTCCATTCATCATCAACCTCTGACTCTCAGCCCATAAATTAATATAAACCCTTAGGGTTGATGCTACTTAGACCGACAATTTATGAAATTATAAGTACTTTATTGAACTCTATACTGGAGACAAAATCAACAATAAAAATATGAGCAAATGAAGTGGATGTAAGTTATCTCAGATTTAAACCAACAAAACTTATAAAAAAGGATAAGTAGTTTACGGTTCGTGATTTATATAAATGCTTAGCAAAAATACTATCTCTATTTCGGTTGTTATGCAATTTGAAGTTAAAAATTACAGGCTGTTTAATTTATTTCTAAGATGATATTTTACGGAGAAAAATATTCTGCCTTAAAATAAACTATCAGATAATATATGAATCCATTCAGGTTACATTTCAAAAGTGAATTGACAAGAAAAATATGTAAAATCAATTAAATAAATTTTGAGAAGCCTAATTTATTGACATCTATTCATAGTATATACCAATAAATAAAAATAAAAATCCTTCATAGTATCAGTTAGATTACTTTGTAAGCTGGAGATTTTAACGTCCGAGTTTGGTTAACCAATTATGTCTCGCTATTATTTCGGAAATGAACGAGGATATTGTAACAGTTTTTAGATTTTTTTTAATTGGAAAAAAAACAATACTCAAGAAAAGAATTAGTATGTTATAAAGGGTGTATTTTTGGAAAGTTTTATGGCTTCTACGAAAGTTGATTTCCAGTTTATTAGATGTTGAATATCCCTGTCGAGAATACAATCAACTTTTACGTCAAATGTTTAAATTAAAATCTATAATCAACAGTTTTAAACGCACTTAAAATCAGATATACTTTAATGAATAGTTCAATCTTTGTCGAAATATTTTACTATGTTATAAAGTTAACCTAAAGCAATATCAACCATATATGACTCTAAGATCGTCTTCAATGTTAACTTAATATGGTGTTGACCTCCGCAGAAAATTCCCTAAAATGACTTAAGAGCTCGACCTTTTAACATTTTCATAAGTTATGTATGCATTATTGTCGTTCATTTCCGAAGAAAGTCATTATCTTTTGACCAATTGACTTTTCTATTCCAAAAATTCCTCCAAATCGCTTCCTTACGAACCTATCGAGAAATTTTTACTTTCCTTTTTCACCAAACGCTATAATTTACGAAAATAGACTCGGTGAAATTGAGCAACCGATAGTTTCTCCTTCGCTCTATCGTCCAAAATAAGTAAAGCAATTTTCCCAAATCCAGTCTTATCGTTAGTTAATAACGGAAATCCAAACTTCATGACTCACTAAAGATTGCGAATATAAACTTATCTACGAGGAGAAGAAAGTAGAAAACACAGACATCGAATCTTTCTGGCGACGAATAATCAACTTATAAATAGCAATTCCTTTTTGAGGTTTCATCTCCATATCCCTCTCTCTCTGGAAGACTCGGTGAAGTTGTTTACGCCGAAAACTATTCTCGCAGACGATTTTTTGTTCGTCTCTGACCTTTCGCTTCCCGACCTCCTCTGAACCGTTTCAAGAGAGACCACCAAAATCAGCGAAGAAAAATGAAAAAGAGGAATTCTAGAGGAGTTATCCTTTCACCAGCTATGACCGTTCGTCTCATATCGATCAGGAAACACGCCTCCTCATATGTATCCACGTTAGCGATTCTTTTTACGAGTTGCCTTCCACTCGCCTCTTTCTAAGAAAAATATTTGACCCTGGGAAACAATTTCTCGGCCGTTGATCTCGAGAAAGGCTAATCATTTCAAAAGTAACCTCTCAAACTTTTTCATCTCTTCCTCTGTAATTTAACGACTTGTCATCTCACCACCTTACCCACCTCTCAATATCTTTCGTGTGCAAAGGCATGATTAAAGAGGATGTTTTTTCTTCCTCACAGCATTTCCGTGATATAACTGTGTAGTTTCTGTAATGCATCCGTGCCTTTCTGATTTATGACGTTGGAACTGATTTTCTGTTTTTGTTTTCTTTCCGATATCCAGTACGTTTGCGAGCGATTTCACTCGGCCACTCTAACAAGGAGTACGATGGTGTGAGTTGGAAATATTTTACTCTTCATAGATGACCACGTACTCCCAATGCCACTTATTTTCCTCAAAATTAAAAAAATAATAATAAATATTTTTGTATTTAAAGGACACTATTTAAAATGATTTTAATTGATAATCTAGTAAGCATGAAATTTTATTATTTCATTTAAACTTCAGCCTTAAGGTTCTACTAAAATACTTTTGTATTTATGTACAAACATTATCAGATTAAGCCTTTGGGAAAATCATTTTGCCGATTAAAAAAAATTATCTACTCTTTCCGTAAGAAAATTTAAATTAAAATCTTGAAAATGAGCTTTGATAATGGAAGCTATAAATTCGATATAGACATCAATATCTACATAAATAACCAAATAAACCCTCATATTGCATGTGGGAGGGGAATAAAATCTTAAATAAGTGTACGAAATTATTTCAGATGTTGTTTTTGGATCATCAAAAAATACTGAAAAATAAAAAACCAACTACAGCTCATCGAAGCAGAGGAAACAATTTCTTCGGGCACTCCACGCTGTGTATATAATTTCATTATGTTTAATATTGGAGCAATGACGTATCCTCGCCTCAGCTTACAAAATCTCCCAACAGAAAATTACCCGACATTATCCGATCCTCGAAAAGAATTCCTCCAAATAAATCACATCTCGCCTCAGCCATCTCAAAAAATCAACACCGACCCTCCGTAAAACTTCATCGCTACGATGGGTGGAAGTGGAAAAAAATTAAAAATTAGAAACAACCCATTGCATCTCGACTCGTGGATTCCGATGTAACACACACATCACCCATAAGTTCTAAATCACGCGTTCAATGGAGAAACTCAAGACCTTAAAACTCTTACACGGCCATTAATCTCGGGAAACCTTTCCATGCGCTCGGCGAATTAGCGGCTTACTCGAAATAGCTCACACTCGTCCTATCTCTCCTCACATTTTTCATCCGACTTTCTCCCTATTATTCTCGTCTCCTTTCCACCATTTTATCCGTCTCTCGCCCCACCCATTCGTCCCCATCGATGAAAAAACGGAGAAACTCACCCGAGCGCTTCCCCACCTCGAACAGCTCCATCCATTTCACCCCCACAACGCCACCCAACCACACGCCGTCCCCGCCCCCCGAGGAAAATAACCTAAGACCTGCTTCGGAGGTTCTGCCGCATGATAAGTATATATGCCCGCATTATTCATTGCGCGGCTGACCTCTACACCTATACCCTCTGTCCTTCTCTAGACCAAACACATCTGTGGATCTACGCCTCGAAAGAGAGAGTTTCCAAAGGGGAGATGGATCATCGTGTGGGATATTCCGCGTAAATTGAGATTCATTTTGAATATGGGCGGGACTTTAAAATGCTGAATAGGGCACTTGTCATGGCTAAATATAGTTTGATAACCGAGCCCTTAGTTGGATTCACCATTCTTAAATGGTTTCAATTTAACTAGACCGTCATCCTATGTCGAAAATCTGGGTATTTTAAAAAGATACCATTAATTTGAAAACCATTTGTCCCATTAGAGATAAAAATTGAATAATGGATTTACATATTATAGTATATAAAATTTGTTTAATGGTATTTTGTGAATGATGTAAAATGTATGCCAATTAAACTACTACGAGGTATGACCTATTCTTTAACGAACTAAAATTTAAATGGTATGCCTTAGTTTCTAACCTTTCCAACAGCATTACTAAAAATGAATTATAATATCTATTTACCCATCTTTAGAGAGACATTTTATCAGAGTCATAGTCTGACTTCTCTTAAAAATATGAAGTCTCCTTAAGTCTACGGAATTCAACTCTATATTACCTTTGAGCATATCTGGTTTTCTTAAATACTTAAGAGATTTACCGCCGACGAAATTCCACACTCAAAAAACATCTAAGAGTAACGCGTAAGTAAACCTGACCTCAATACCTCCACCGACCAAAACCTTCACGATAGCCCGTCAAAAAATTGAATAACGCCCGTATTAAAATTCATGCCCGTACGCGCATTCCCACCGCACCAGACCTCCACCACCTCAAAATTCGGCCACGGAGGATCACGTTCTTGGCCGTAACCAGTACTGTCCTCGACCAATAACCACAACAATTCAAAATTTCCTCCGGAGGGTAAGGGTCGATTTGCAGGTGCGTGCGTCGGTGCGTACGTCTCTGTGTGCAGCGTCGGGAAGGGAGGTTGATAAGGGTAAAAGGAACACAGGGCGCATAAATTAGATTCCTGGCGATGTTGAGGATGATTTAAGAGCCGCCCGAGGAGGGGTAGGATTACGTGTGGGGAGGAAAAGAATACCGAAGAACGAATCGAGGGAGAGCATGCACTACGTGAGGGACGAATCTCGGAGAATTCAGGGTTGTGGGTGGGAGATTTTTTCCGACCGTGAGGAGAAGTCAAGCAGAACGGATGTGGACCAGGAAAGGAAGAGGGAATAAAAGGAAAGAGTAGATAGATAGAGAGGGAGTTTTAGTTAGAGGCACCTGGCGGTAAGGGCTGGAAACTTTCGAGGTTCGCACGGGATCGGGATGGGAGATTAGAGAAAACTGAGAGGTTTTTGGTTGTAAGGGTTCGGATATTGCGTTTGTGAGGAAGTTTTTATGGAGAAAAGAGGACGGGTGTTTTAAAAGCAGGATGGGTGCGGAGATTAGGAACGTGTAGGGGGTAGCAGGGCGCGATTAGGCTAAATGGGTGGAGCGCATAAAAAGGGCCTTTCCTGGGGACGGAGTTAACTAAGGCACTGATGAGGTGATGAGGAGAGAGTGAGATAAGGATTCTTTCGGTGAACCTCAAGGCACTTCCCAAAGGCACGGATGAGGAATAAATCCATCCGAGGGACGTCGCACTAGAGCTTCAGGTGCGCCTGTCTCTCGGCCGATAGCTCGGACGTGGCGAATTGCGTAAAATGAATCGTTTGGTCGCACTTGATGGATCACCTTTCGTCGCTCGTTGTTTATTTCTCGAAGGCACCGATTACGATCTACGGAGGGAATTCCTCACGACGAGATATCATCCCCTTGCAACTGCTCTCTTGCATTCTCTCTCTCTCGGTTTCGGATGGAATCGAGGGCCGGTATTATGCAGTCTGGTGCAGTTGATCTGAGGCCGAAGTGCCCTTATCTCCATCGAGGCTGAGTACATCGCTGACGTCCCGTGCGTTGGGAATGGTATCTTCGGTAAACATGAGATCTCTCGAATCCACGAGGATTATCTTAAGTAAAAGGTCTGTAAATTACCTGATGGAGGTAACGAGTTCCCCTTCCCCTTTAGCTCGAATGGCTAAAATCTCCATAATTTTGAGATACCCCATGCACTTATGTTATTCACATCTTCTCTTATGCAGGAAATGCGTGTATCTCTTTCCTAAATGCGTTCCGTATCTACGACTTTATCTAGAGCCAAGGTTATAAAATTTGAGAAAATAGAATATCTAATCGTATTTTCTTCAACATGCTTGAGTGAATTTAAATTTAATCATTTTATCTATACCTTTAGATATAAAAAAGCAATTTTATTAAACAATAATTGACCATCACGAATATCATTTTCCCAATAATTTATCTGTACTGTTTTATTTCTTACTCCTTTCCAATGCTCCCTTCATATTTTATGGTCTATGCCGTACCGAATGCAGCTTTTTCACTTGACATATAAAGTGTCATAGAAACCTTACTTCGCGAAAGATTTAGATTTATTGGATTTCTCGCAGATACGATAACTCAAAAAGAGATCCTAAGAGGATCAATAATACTGGTTTAATAATAAGGCAGTATGTAAGGTATAATGTTCTGCCATTAATCAAGTTTGGTAGTTAATATCTGACCTAGATTATTGTACAGTTTCCCTTCAATTACAGAATAAGATCCTTTGATCAGATTGAAAACTTTATCCAAGGGCTGAATCTAATTGTACTTTCATCATTTTCCAGGAAGGATTTTTTAAAATGAAATATCTACCAATTAGATATTATATTAAGCTCAACTAATTTTTAACTTTCATATGTTATTGATGGATATTAGAATTGGATGGAGATTAGATGGATTGAGAAAGATAATATATTTTAAAGAACATTACAATTACAAACCTAGGAAGGGATAATAATTATATCAATCCATGGGAGAGCATTTTATGATATTTTATGCATATACTCGTATTAAAATATTAGAAACCTTTCCAGAAATTTTTAATAATTTACCACAGCAATACAATTTATATTTCATGAACTGGGTGTGGATTTTAAACTTGAGGAAACTTAAATAAAATTAAGCTGAAACAATTTATTACGAAGCATAAATCCACTCAGTTGCATCTTCTGTCTCTGAAAATCATAGCACAGAAAATAAATTCAGCGCACCTTGCCCATATTGGAAGGCCACGTTATATATTTTTCATAAAAGCTACTCCCTTGAGACATAAACATCCCCTTCGACCACGCCCTTCTATGTATCCGATCTCGCCCCGTTCCACTTGTTACGTATCATAAACTCGGAGTCCCTTGGTTGTAATGAAAGAACTGATTCTACACAGAGTTATTATTATAATGTCTCCTCTAAACATCATGTCAACCGTTGTATCCTGACCAGAAGGGGTGGTAAAACAAAGAATCTGCATTGCTCCTCTCCCTCATCTGAAGCCTTCGAGAGATGACGTCATTCTCAGGTGCCACCCAAATGCATTAGCATGCTTTAACATCTCAACATAAGAGAGAGAGTAAGGACGGATTTGTTCGGAATAACCCGAGGGAAGTGGACCCGACCTAACTTGAGTTCAAGTTGGGTGGAGCATGCTCCGAGGAAGTGAAAGGTGCACGCGAATAAGAAATGCTAAATATGATACGTTATAACATTTTGAAGGGAGATAACCATCTTTTTATCGGTGATTATCGATTTATTGGAAAATCGCTGGATGAAGTAAAAGCTGTGATTACGGCGTAATTGGAGATGAGGAAAGGTTTTCAGTGAAAGAACAGCTGATGGTAATAACATAGTGATTTAAATTGGATCGTGTCCATGTAATGTAACGCACAGTACACCATTATATTCAAACGACTTGAATTACTATTATGCTCTAACATCGACAATGGATGTTGACAGAAATTGAAATAATCATCATTAATATCCGAAATAGTACACAGATGAAAATATCTCCTCCACGTATTTGCATTCATACAACATTTCGTTACTAATTCTGGATAATTCTGAATTCGAACAGTACCGAAACTGAAAAAAATATGATGATAATAAAAATGAATACTATCGTCTACTCTAATTAGCAATTGATTAAGAACCGTATCCAAATCTTATTTAAAAGAAAAGTGCATCCATTGTTTCATATTAAAAATTAGATGAATCTTTTTAAACTGGATTCTGCATAAGGATAAGTATTTCATAATCAAGTTTCAGTCATTTTATATAAATCGAATAGGGCATGAAATAATACAAATAAAAATAAAATTATAAATTCAACCTAAAGTATATTAAAATTTTTATTTGTAATTTTATAATTCAATCTTATGAATTCAAATTTCATAAAACACTGTTCTAAATTTTGTGGATAACAATTTCCATTCCATACCTTAAGTAAATCCGATCACAGTGATTTCGGGAAGATCTAGGACTAGGTAAGGATCTAGGTAACTCCTGCACTCATTTTCAGTGAATAAATTTCGGATATTGAGCCTAAAAAATATTAAGAAAATCACACTAAATCAAACTATATCATAATTTGATCTTTTAAATGGTATGCTATTTTATATTATTTATATTTTAAATCGCAAGTGTTGGTTTTATAAATACAAAGAAGTGATGTAGAGAGAAAGAAAGAAAGTTTTGTATTGGAAAAAAGTTATGATCCACATGCACTATCACCATATCTATTCAGGGTCACTCTACCAGGTTTTCGATCAAAATTATACATGTATAGCTAGTATTACGAAATAAAGTAACTGATCACACCATTGATAATCAATCATTCAATAAATCTGGCCACTAAAGTACTCAAAAAGCTCATATGTTTCCTGAAATACTCACATGAATATTAATAATAAATATAAATGAATAATCATTTTAATATCTCGCAAATTCACAAAGAGCAACGTAACTATCTATCCGTTCGTTATGCTCATTAGAAGAACAGGATTGCAAGTCCATGTTTTCTTGATTACCCTTTATTTTCGATGTGGAATTTGTCATATCTATGTTTTACTCGCACGAATATGATTAAACTCTTTCATAAAAACAGTGGACAAGGGATTCGTTTAACGAGGCAATCAATTATAAAGTTGAGGGAATGTTGAAAAACATCATTCTTTTTAGGACGTTGAAAAGTAAAAAAAATAACATAAGACAACCTCTAGATTTTTACGTCTCCCTCAAAATATCCCAGTCCTTTATTGATGCAGGACGGAAACTCGGCCCATTCATTCTTTCAGTCTTTGATCAAATATCTTACGAGCATCAAAACTCACCGCACCATTAAAAAGTCCGATTTTTACGTCGAATTCCTCGGATGCAACGCGAAATATATCTCCACTCGAACGCGGCTTTCGTTTGAAAGGGCACTCCGCTTTGGGAGGAATTCTAAAAAAATAACGGACGCGAGGAAGATACCCGATACCGCAAGGGTATGAATTAATGGTCATAAGGAATAAATGGAGGAGGAGTATTTTTCATCATCTTTCATGTGTTGAGAGTCGCGTAAATTATACGAGATTTAAAAAGCCATCGCAGGAATAAAAGGAGAGGAGGCGAAGGAGCTGAAGAGGAAAGATATAAACAGCGAGAGTGTTTTACCAGTAAGTATCATTTTCCAGATCGATATTTATTTGCAAAGAAATGTAGGAGTGCTATTTAAATCATAATTTATACTGGATATTTCGATAAGAAACCATAGTTAGCTTTTTATAGGATGATATGCGTGTCCTGCTAGATAATTACACTGAATTTATCTTATACGTATTGTTGTAATTTATCCGTCTCCGAGAAATGTCATTAAGGAAAACTGTAAGGATAATTCCAATAGAATAACTAGATATATTTTATTTCCAAGAAATATTTTTGCTGACGCGATTTTGAAATAAATAATCAAAACTTAATATGGAATCTTTAATAAAAATCATTATTTAAAGTAAAATATTTTATCGCTGCATTACTGCAAGAAAGTATATTCAAACGGTTAGCCAAGAGAGTAGAACCTATTTTAATAGATTTACATTTATTCTGCTTAATTTCTGGGAGAAATTGCTTTTCTCCCAAAAATTAAGCAGAGAAAGTAAAAGAAAGTATTTGTATTGTATTTCCCAAAAAGAAAGTACTTGTATTGTAGCCTATGAATTATGACTCCCTGCTTAGTCCCTTTTTTAGGATACGTTAAGAACGACAATTCTAAAAAGTTTATAAGAAAAGAATATCGAAAGTCTGATGATAACGTGTTTCAGTTGCCTTGACTCTCAAACTTTGTTTTTAAGAATCAAATACGCAAATGGTAAAATGCATCTGTGCTAGCAAAATACTTAAGCAAGATTTATGGACACAAGAAATAAGTAATTAAGGTCCAACATACTAAGAATAAAAAATTTTAAGGTTTCTAAAGTACGACTTACAACATCAGGTAAAGAATATTGAATATGTTCAAAAAATGTAAGTCCTACCAAAGAAACCGGTCCTTTAATAAAAGTAGTGTGTAAAACTTACAAAGTTTATTATTCTTCTATTACTTCCCAAGAAGTCACGCCTGCCAACGTTCATCTAATTTCTAACTGGATGAAATGTATATTAGCAATGGAATTTTAAGAGAGTCTTCTAAAAAAATCCAAACGATTCCCTTTTTTTCCCACAGGCATTAATGAAACCTACACTTATCGCGAATAATAGGCGACGCCATTTAATTTGCAGACCTCTACTCCAAGCCATTCAGAATTTTGTGAGTCGACACACAGCCTTAACCTGAAATTAAAACTTTTAATGAAACGCTATTTTTACGGTAGACGAATTAGGGGCCAAATGCCAAATGCAGTTACATTCCAATTCTAATTCAATCGCTTATGGAAAACAAATACCAGATAGCATCTGATCTTTTGACAGCTGAAGGGAAAATTAATTTATAATTACGTTTCCATCAAATGGCTCTCAATTGATTAGTTTTTCAAATATCCAGAGGGTGTTTATTTATCGGAATCATTCAAACCTGCTATTTCAAAAGATGCATATTTAACGTGACTTGGAAAATATTTTGATAGATCCCTGGACGCCATCTGCCCTAGGGAAGTTTTCGTGCGTGAGGATTTCCTGATTATTCCTTCCCCAATTCGCTCTATTTCACTTCTTAATTTTTATCCAAACTGAACGTCTTTCCACGTTTTAAAGGTATCCGGAATATTCCATTAAGATACACAAGACAGTCAATTTAATATATATCAGTAAAAGTGAAAATCGGAGAAGTCATCCAATAATATGCATAATGTTAGAATTTGAGTCTATAATATTCCATTATAAAAAAATTTTGGAAATTTTTTACTTAATTTCACCAAGGGATAACGATAATAAATTAAAATAAATAAATGTTTTGACTACAATCATCACTTCATCGGCCATGTGTAAGTACGTTTGCCTATACAGCAGGAGCTAAAAAGCCCCGCAACGTTGAGAAACTCTAAGTTGACAGAAGCATTTATTTCATCATTTTATATTCTAAAAGATCACCTATAAAATAGAATAACTAATCATATAGTTTAATAAATTATAATTATATTGTTTATTATTTTATCAAACTTCACGTACTAATTAGTCCAATCTGATAAGAGACAATTTTTCGCCAAATTTAAATAATACAATTCTCTTCAACCTATATACTTCCTTCCATTGTTCATAAAATAAACTATAGCTCTTTGAAAGTTTTTGGTTCTAATAACTCGTTCAATATTTGATACATTAATTTTTCTTCATCAAATTGCTTCTTCAAATTAATGTTACTATATCCAAATCTAACTCTCTGAAATTCTTCATATAGAAGCCTTATTGAAAAACTATTAAGATGCGGACCAGAATTTCAAAACGTTAACCATAGAAAACTAACTATTCAACAGTGTATGTGTGCATGATTATTCTTTCTTGGAATTCTTTGAATACATCGTTTTCCGAGAGGAGCATATTCAATCCTACAATCTTTTCATCATGCAAGATCCCTGTTTAAACTATCCATGCTCTGTGGACATGGAATAAGGCTGTCGAAGGAAGAACATTGTTGTTCATCATCTAGATCTCCATAAGAACCTTCTTATGTATAAGATATATTAAATTATAAAGCTAAGGCGACATTCTTCTTCTCTGACAACTTCTGTACTCCTCCATAACAAATAATCAATTCATCTCTAACACAGTTTTAATTAAATAATGAAAAATATATGAACAACAACAGAGCTAAAGCTAAGGGTTATGTGTCAGAAATTTTTGTGACCGCGATGGCCGCTACCAAAGTCGAGCAAATGTCGTGGAATTGCGCCGACGACTCTCATTTTGCTATTTCAACTCGGGTGCGCTCAACTGGATTACTTAGAGTGAATGGGTAAATGCTGAAGATGGATGTTGACAGTCCACAAAAAGGAATAAACGAGAGATAGTAACGAGACGAGGCTCTTTGAGTGAATGAAGCCCTGGAATAATTATCTCAATCCGGTGGAAAACCTCCCTTTAGGGAAGGGGAATCGACCAATCGGATGCTTCCGAAGTGGTCATCCCTCACTCCGTTGGTCCCGCATTAAACGTCTTCCCGTGATGACAGAGGGCCAAAGTGCTCGTTAAAAGAAAGTAGATGAAAGACGTAAGTGGAAGTCTTTTCGGTTATGGGAACTTCCCAGTCTACGTGGATCAGGAGAGATAAAAATTGTTAACAGAGCGGAGCGAATTAAGTCTAAATGTCCTCTACTCGAACGTAATAACCGTACGGTTATCTGGAAAGAAAAGGCGGAGGAGATATCATTTTGTGCGACCAAAGTATATTAGATTTCGCCTCTCTCACGTATATATTTTGCCCGCCCTAAAAATGGGTAATTGCCCGCACATGATTCCAGTTCCTTAAGAAGTCTCCGTGTCCTTCCCTCTTAAGGAGAACGACAGGTGCGATGGAAAGATGTCGGCATTAGTTACCTACGCTTCCACGTATTAGAAGTGGAATAGGGACCTAGCCCGGGGGTGATTACTACCCGACCTATATCATCATAGGATGTTTTGCTATGCAAACATGAGCTTCCAAATTGAAGGGTGATGTTCATTCCAGATGCCCTGTCTTTCCGGACGTAGCGTATGTTTACTCAAGGGATTGGACCCGTGGTGGATAAATTGACAGCGATGGACGATCCTCCGAGGGATTGATGGGTCTAATTGGTGGTCTAATTAAGTGGGTGTGACTCTGGAATATAATTAATATCATTTAAAGCTCGATCTTCTGGAAATACCTCGCAGGCTAATGAGCGACTGCCGTACCAATTTTTGATTCGATGCATTTTTTAGACTAGAAACAATTGAAAGCTGAAAAAAGAGGGACAATCACCTGCTAATAATCTTTTAATTCAGACTTTGACATGGAATTGAGAACATGTTATTACCTTTCGGAGAAATCACGAATTACTCCGAAGTTATGGTCGGTTTCTAATTACATCTTGAAAGTTTTGAATACGTGAGGTTTCAATTATAATAAACAGCACGCTTACTTGATTAAATACGTGAATAATAAAACAATAACTACTTGAAATTACTTCCGTTCCTTCCTTTCCTCGAGTAGAATCAAATTCTACTTAATCTTTAAGCATCTTAATAGCCTTATGTGTATTGATGAAACATAGATGGAATTTGATAATGGAAAAAGATTCTGCTTTTTCGATCCTAGCTTTCGTACCATTGTATTTAATTAAAATATGTTCCTAATGACCACCATTTATAATTCAAATTTACACCTGACTAATTGTAGTATTGCATGAAGAAAGTTCGGGATTCACTGTTTGGATCAAATGACTGTTGAAAGAGAATTTCCATTTTGACATATCGATGCGAATCATTAATTTTGGCAGGTTTAGAAGCTCGTAGGATTATTGGTATCCTGTGTATTTACTTTGGAGAAAATGAAGTTTAAAATTGTAGATGGAAATTATTAGGTGTTAATAAATCTTCAACAGAAGATTCTTACTAAATACTAAAATTTAGAGCTTTCAGAATTTGGACCTGAAATATTTATCCGCTCTACTTCTCCAAGTGAAAAGTGCAAAAAATCTTGATCGAGGACAAGTTATAAAGAAAGTTCGGGTTAATAAATGATGATAATACGAGAGTAATTCTATCTGAGTCCTACTTCCAAAATGAAATTATCTATCCAACAGTTTTAGAGAAGGCTGTTGTAATACGGAGCTAACATTGAGAAAGAAACCCTCTTTCTAAAATCAGAGGTGATACTCTTTGAAGAAGAAATTTGTTTTTTTGTCTTTGCAGTGAAACTATTTTGAAGCTTTCTTTAAAATACTATTGGCCTTATCGTTTTGTTGCACTGGAAGCAAGGAAGATAACATTAAAAATGGAAATTTTATAAGAAATCCTTCATTAAATTAGTTATCAGAGCTGTTCTCTTTCGTAATCGATTAAAACATCAATAAGTCAAAGTCAATAAATATTAGTAACTAATGAAAGTCTAAGAATTTTATAAATATAATAATTGTTTTTTAATTTTTAGAATACAACAATGCTTAAAGGTAAAATAATATTAAGCTATTGCAAAAGAGCAGAAATACAATAAAAAGCCAAAACCAGTTTGTTAAGGATCAAAATAAAATATCACTTGATTCCGACGCACCATTTCGACATCGAAAAGATCAATGGAAAACTGTCTATTTTCTAATTAGGTAACCTTTACTTTGTATAAAAAGGTAGCAATGCCTAAGAAACTCATTACAATCTTTACTAATAAGATTTAGAAAAGAATTTTTCTTTCAGGAATAAAAATGTATCCTCAATCTCAAATCTTTCCTTTCATACAATTTGATATTGCTTATAAGAAAAAAACACACCCAAAGTTTTCCAAAATGAAATCTTTGCCAAATTGTCTGTTTGGCAAGCTCTTAAACGACGGAAGTCATTTCAAATTACCCCTCCTCTGAAATTAACCATGAGTGTTGATTCCAGATGCCATGTATTCCCAGATGTGTTCGAAGCGTATGTTTACTCAAGGAATTAAGCATTATAATTGATCATTCCTTCATGCTATTTGGACTCTTTCTTTTCTAAACGTGAAAATTAAAATTAGGTATCTTAAGCACAGGTGAAAATTGAAACTGAGTTTCAGTAACGATGGAATTGATACAAGAAATAATGAGTCGTGTTTATTTTATGAAATCGAGTTCATACGAAGTATCTAATTATGCACTTTCGGGATCTTATTGAAAATCAGCAGTTATTATTTCGTTAAAGGTCTTGATGGCTAAGAGATACTCTCGAGGAAGAATATTAATGGAAGATAAAGGTGGTAATAGGATTTTAATAACATAGGAGGAGAGGATGAACATCAATCCACAAAAAACACAAAGGATTCGGATGAAATTACACTTGGACGAAGGATACGCACCAGAAAAAATGTGTGAAAAAACAAGATGGTCGCTTGCCGAAAATGGCTACCAATCCATTTCCGCTTCCGGCTCTAGAGAACATGGAAAATGCTATTTCATCGGATGAATCCCCTCGGCAGATAATCATTTGCTTCCCCACACCGCGTGAAGGCCCTCGAAACGGAAGACTTGCCGAATCCATTTCCAACCAACAAAGCTTCAATTGGTTCAATGAAAAGCGCCGATTCATCCCTAAGGGGGGCCTCTTGAATATAGTTCTGTTCGTAATAAAAACATGGCGCCGCGCACACTTCCGGTCGAGTGGTAGTCCGAGAAATGGATTATAATGCAAACTCCACGGTCAATCATTTGTTAAAAATTCGTAAAGAAAGGACGCCCTTATCGAACTACGGAGATGTATTGTTACGAAAAATTAGTAACGGTCGTTAAAAAATAGGCTCATTGTGGCGCATGACGAGTTAGAATTGAAATTACTTGGACGGAACCGTTTGACATACGCCGTTAACTCAACTCCCTGCAGAGAAGAGCGGTGTATCAATCAAGCTGGTAATTAGTTTAATCGATCGCTGCTCGTATTGAAAGGGTTTGCGACATCTGACGTTTTCTTCTGATATAATATGCGAGAATATGTTTACTTGCTAATTGTAAAATCCGTGTGCTACAAGGAATAATACGTGATCATTATATATATTAGCTGAAATTAAAATATCATTTACAGGTCTATGTACACACTTTTCCAAAACAAGAAGAATTTTCCATTAATTAATTCTATAATTTCATTTAAAATTACATACTTTCATCGATCTTTTACACGTATTTTAAAATCACAATGATGATGAAATGACTGTTTTATACATTATAATCATCAAATTTTGCCATAGTTGATATGGTGAATTTGATCCCTGAAATTATGTTGAAAGGTAGAAAATTTTGTACATTAAAAGTCATTCAATTGTCTCGTTTAAACATCTGTCAGAAAGAAGATTAAGAGCTAAATAGATACATATATTACTTCTTAAGTACGACTCTCAGTACTTATTTCAGATTAATATGAAAATTTTCAGGATGTGCCATTTCAAACCCTTGAATATCATCACAAGAGCTGGATTAAATGGACTCCTTGCAGTAGAATTTTGGGACTTTGTATAAAACTCCTAGATTAAATTAAAAAGAAATACGTTCTCATTTGACTTAAAATCTTATGATTCGTCAAAGACAAAGGGCGTATATGAAACTGGGAGATTTCAATCTTCATTTGATAAGTCCATCCCATCAAGAGATGGAACTATTTTCAAAATTTACTGTAGATATGCGTGACCATAATTGCTATAATTAACAAATCACGAACGATTCCGTGTCACTACGGGAAATTAGTGACGAAAATTTTCATTTTTTAAAATGATGTACTCAATCTGATTGAATCTCGTTCAAAAAATTCTCCATCGATAGGAAGGAAAGGGGTAATCGATGTGTCAAATGAAACTTTATGGATGAATCACATTGAGTTCAATTTATTGGCCAATCTGGTGATAACTCATAAGCACGACTTCGAGGGAAATGGCGATTGAAAAATATTAACGTTTACTCCGTAACTTATCTCATTTATAGCTAATGAAAATCTATTCAATAACGAGTAGACAAAAATTGCTTTCAAGGAAAGTATTGCTGTGACTGATAAAGAAAATAGAAAAGATTATTAATATTTTACTTATAAATTAAATATGATTAATCACTTATCATTTAGAAGTTAGGTGGAAATAGGGACTTTTTAGTCTTAATCTCGCCTCCACAAATAAAGACCTAAATTTATATTTTAGTTTTCCAACCTACCCCGAGTTTCAAACGACTGCGTTAACCATTTTAAAAGTTCGGGAAATTTTACTAGATCAGGGAATTGTTTCCAGATCTTCTTTTTAAGTAACCTTAGTATTTAAAATTTACATTACAGATGCTGAAACCTTTTTACAAAAGCATTGTTCTACTCTACTTAAAACTTTATATTAATCCGATTCAAATAGGAAGTGAGTAAATAAAATATAATGTACAAGTTGGAATAAGGTTGGCTTCAAATCCTTGCTTCTGACTGTCTGCGTAAACATTTTAAG
Source organism: Pantala flavescens (assembly GCA_020796165.1). NCBI lineage: Eukaryota > Metazoa > Arthropoda > Insecta > Odonata > Libellulidae > Pantala > Pantala flavescens. Next base: position 50,417,402 of record CM036879.1, on the reverse strand, counting down.
CATTAAAATTCTAGCGAAATTTTAATATATACTGGAATGGGCTGTTTTGAAAACAGTTTTTTGCAGAAAACTACTCTTCTCACCTAATTTATGGATTTTTGAGGCAACTAGAAAAATAAATTTGAAACACGCTGAACATAAATTCTACCCTCTGAATATTTTATGCCGGGAGATGGATGTTTATTTATTCATCATGGAAATCAACCCATTCCTAACATGTCTGATAAAAAAAAATCCTGTGTACAAGAATTTAATTTATTTCCTATATAAGAATAGGATAATGTACATTGTACCCGTACACCTAAATTACGGGAAATAGAGCTACGACATTCTGTGTGACATGTTTTATATTCTGCATATTTATTGATTAACTTCGTTTGGTTTTCAATGAAATCTTAATCGACTCTGCGCATGGAGTATTATAGTTATAAATAGTAAATTATATGTCATTCAAGATGACTATGGCATGGCAGAATCGTATCACCTTAATTAACTTTTTGTATTTCACTCGTTTCTATTCCAATCCTAACTTTTTCTTTTATAATTTTCTCCTGTTTATATCTCTTTCATCGTTCAATATTCAGCAGAAATTCTTAGCAGCTATTCAATTTCAATACATCTATTATTAAATTATAAAAAAAGTATTGATATGGTATTTTATTTATAGGTAAACTCGTTTAAAGAGCAGCTGAAATTGAAGATTTGAATTTACTATGCAACCTGTAATTATATTGTTCAGAGTCGAGTTTGCTGGACCCTACAATCAATCTAATTTTATATTTCCTCCGACAAATTTTTAGAAAAAAATAAAACAGGTTATGACTGATTCCCCTTCTCACATACATATGTAATGAGATCATGAACAAAAATCGGTGATAATGTAATCTGCATTTCCTCAAATTACTTTTACTTACTTGGATGAACCGGAGAAAATTCCTTTTGAAATTCGTTCTAAAATCTATGAAATAAGTACTTGATTGTATGTTAAAAAATAGTCGAGAAAGAAGATTCAGAAAGTTGCTGATGATAAACTTGAAATTAATATAATCTTTGCATTAGATTATTAAGATGAAAAACGAGGTTTTTTATTTACTCTTATTGTTTTAAGATTACGTAATTGAGAGCGTCTTTCAGAGAAGTTAATTTTACCAATATATTTGAAATTTTACCTTATTTTCGCGGATAATTTATATTTTCGTATTGCGAAATATATAAGAGTTAAATTATAAAATTATTTCTCCGTTTACTGAATATACAAAATATTTATCTAGTTATAAAATAAACCCCCAAACTTATTGATCGTAAGGGAGTTCTAACAAGAAAGGTATCCGTAATGTATTTCTGTCACTTCAACCCCTCCCGCACAGCGAGGGAACCTCCACCGAGCACCAACTGTCGACCCCGGAGGACATGATACGGAAAAGGTGGCGACGAAAGAGATTACGCGAATTTCCCTCCCCCTCGTGACCTCTCTCAGGCGAATGACCTCTTTCCTCCACTCATATCCTCCTTAAAGGTCACGTGTCTCTCCTTATTCTCTTTCACAGATCTAATTCCGTCCTTCCAATATCTGCTTTGGACCAGATGTCGTCTCAACGCAAGAAACTTTCCTAACATTCGCTCCGATCGTGCGTTCCCACATTTTTTCGGAAATCTCCGCCGAACGACCTCCTCCGCTTTTATGTCTCCTAGGCCTTAAATACTTTCATTTACGACCCTCTATCCCAAATATCCCCCTCTTTCCTCCTGATCTCCTTCGACTTTTATCCGATGCTCCGCCACCTCCTTTTAAACCCACCTCCCCTTCGCCTTAAAAGCAATCCTCGTATCTCTTTCCTTCCTCTTGATTTAGCTGCTGCTGGGGAAAATACTCATCCGTAGCACTTGGCTACGTCGTTCTCTCCGAACCTCCAAGCGAATACTATATATTTCGGACTTACTATCCATAAACTATATAACTAAACTGATTTAATTTTCCGGCCATAGAATACAATACTGTATACAATTATTTAACACAATGATTCTATACCATAATGGTTATAGGTATATACCGACTTGAGGGTAATTGGTAATGGGGCGTCTTTGTTCGTTCTGAATATGATTGAAAATCTGACAAAGCATTATTGACATAAAATTTTTATCACTGGTAGTATGTGTGGTGTACACATGTATATGTGGTGTATACATCATATAATATAGTATATTATAGTATACTAGTGGTATAGTATTCCGCTGTTTATATTCGGCATATAGGCTATAAATGAATTCAATGGTTTGAAAAGGAATATCGAGTATGATTGTTGCAACTTTAACCCCCTCTGAATTTTTCCTCGATATCGAGTATATGAAAAGAATTTTAAGGTAACTCAAATATTAAAAATGTCACACAAATAAAAATCAAATACATTTTCTCTAAAAAATCTTTTTTCATTTTCTAGTAAATGATTGCATGATTCTAATCACTTTTTGTGATTAAATAATAATTTTCATATACAAAAGTAAAAGATTTATTAAATTCTTAAAATAATTTTTTTATAATATATCCAAGAATTATTGAATTATAGATATATAAATTAAATGCATGATGTTTATAGGAAATATCATTCTGGGAGCAATTTTTAGAAAAGTTAGTACAGTAGACTCTCGATAATTCGAACCTCGGTAATTCGAAAACCTCTATAATTCGAAGAAAACCCTCGGTCCCCTGAGAGAACCTCTATAATTCGAAGAAAATCAATGTATTTTGGTCCCCTCGATAATTCGAAGTGAAGCTAGACCGGCCCACTCCACAATTCGAAAAATTAGTCATTTTATGGAAAGTGTCGAGGCAATTTTTCCAAGAATTTACCTTTATTGGCTAATTATGAAGCGAAAGATATCTTTAATTGTGATGAAACAGGGCTGTTTTATAAATAATTACCTGATCGTACCTTGGCATTTAAGGATGACACCAGTCATGGAAGCAAACACAGCAAGGAGAGGGTTACAATATTATTGGCAGCCAATATGGATGGATCACAGAAATTTCGACCTTTTATGATAGGAAAATTTGCTAAGCCTCAATGTTTAAAAATATGAAATCTCTTCCGCTAATCTACAAATCAAATAAGAAAAATATAGAGCTGAAATATTTACCCCGTAACACAACTTCAATTCTTCAACCCCTAGATCAAGGAATTGTTAAAAATTTTAAAACCTTGTATCGAAAAGAAGTGGTTAGAACTGTAATAGACACAATGGAAAATGGAAATAACCTGTGCAGCATTTCAATGCTTACTGCAATGGAAATGGCTCACAAAGTATGGGAAGATGTTAGCTTACAGACAATCGCAAATTGTTTTAAAGCCTGCGGATTCATCAAGGATTAGGAATGCAAGGACGGAAATGATATGGTTCAACAAGATCTGCAAGATGAGGGACCTTTTTGAGTGCTTGGAACAGACTTCCAGAGGTTCCCATAACTTTCAACGATGTTAATATTGACAATAATGTTGCCACAGCGGGTACATTGTCTGATGAAGACATTATGAAACAGTCAATTGTGGTCAGTCAACAGATTTCTGACAGTGAAGATGAAGACGACGATGTTCCGAAGGTGTATTCTAAGGAAGCAACCTTTTTTTAAGAGGGTTGCGTCGTTTCTTCGAACAATCCGAAATGGATAACATCCAACCTGGTTGTGTGTTTAAAGCAGTGAGCACTTTGGAAAATGCTGTGGACCAGATTGCAGCCAACCAAGCGACCCAAACGAAAATAACCGATTTTTTTATGAAGAAATGATACAACTTTTTTATAATAAATAAATTGATCCACATGTATTATTATAATATGTATTTTTTTTTCTACCAGCATTCACAATCTTATACAATGACAAATAGAATGTAACTTTCTTCAATTCGAATTTTACTTTCAGCCCCTCTTTAATTCGAACCCTCGCTATTTCGAAAAACTCGATAATTCGAATTTTTTGTTTGGTCCCTATAAATTCGAATTATCGAGAGTCTACTGTATAATGTAAGCAAACAGTTAAGTTCTAGCTTGATGTGAGCAATGTCAACTGTTAACATGCATAGGTTGAGTATACATTTATTTTTGATTAAAATCGGTTGATTACAATAATTTTCTTCTATTTATCCAAGATATAGTTTCGAAAATATTAAGGAACCTATTTATTTTTACGTGAAGGAGATTCATTCAAAATAACGTATTGTAAAAACAAATTTTATCCTCGAAATAATAACAATAATATCCTAATAATATAAAAATTATACGTAACTAAAAATAACTTTTAAATATACCAAAACAAATATATGGGACAGCATCATCCAATCTCATCCCTTCAAACCCTCACGGTAACGAAATAAATCCGTCCCAACCCGCAAAACTTACCTTAACTAACTTCTTATAAGTTAAAACTCAATCAAAGTGGAAGGGCCTCGTGCACCAACTACCTTGACCACCTCTCATGAAGCCCTCCAATCTTCCTTTCTTTGCCTATCCTCCATCTTATTCCACCTCCCGGCACTCTCTCCCGCCCCCACGCATTACGGCCTCCCATCCAATATCCCGAGGCAGGCTGTCGCCTCCGCAGTTGGGGTCAGAAAAAAAAGGAATCATCTAAAAACCGCCTTTCGGCCGCAGAGATCCCTTGGAACCTCCCCCTCCATTCCGACCAACCGCTTCCCAGGACCTTTCCAATTTCGTGGTGTCCATGAGCGGTTTCGCTTTATTGAGAGAGGGAACGAGATGGTGCGCCGTAAAGTTTCCTCCGTGAAGATGAGCTTCCGGTTGCGGAGAAAAAGTTGCGTTGGGCAAAAAGGGTAACAAAGCGTCATGATATAAAAAGGAGAGGGTTTATTGGGAGCGGATGCTTCCTCGAGAAAAATTTGCTAGCAGATGGAAAGGGGTCCTCCGGCTTTTTTATAGTCATTTGGACGAAATTAACGAATGACGACGCATCCGGTAGCTATGGAGGAGTGGCTTAAGCAGCGTTCGCAATGCGCTTTGCTCACGGATAATGGTTTCCGGGAAGGGAACATGGTAGCTGAAATTTTGAGGCGTGGATCGCTTGAGACGTTCCTCCGTTTGAAGGTTATACTAATTTCGATGTAAAAAATGAGCTTTCGGTGATTCTCTTCGAACCAACTGTGGCAATTAAAATGGATACGAACGATTATCTGAGCTGGAGGTTTTTACACATAATGCAAAGAATATTTATTTCTGAAATCCTAGCCTAATAAAACTACTTCCACTAAATACGTCTTTCTTTGTTAACATTTTCTTAGATTATTGGGTTACGTAATACCCAAATGTAACGAAATCAAACATTCCGCTGAAGATTTGCAACTCTAGTTCATTTGAACTTAAATTCAGCAATGAACACCTAAATATTAAAATAGAGCATTTATAATTTTTATATAAACACAGCTGCATTATTAGATATTTTAATCATTGCAAGGAGATAAATCTGAAACTACATATGAATTAATTACGCAAAATGTCTTCAAAGTCATCTTTTAATAATAGAATCGTTTTATGGCCAACAAATTTTATATAAAAACTTTATAATGTTCACTAAATATACATTTGCTCCAAATTAATTAAACAGCGTTATTTTACCGTAAAATACGTACAATACGCTATCACGTACGGTAAAAATGAGAAACTATTTGACGGCGTGCCAATCTCAGGTTCAAACTACACCCCCATACAACGGCAGTTAATTAACGATCGCCTTCTCGGCCGCAAAGAAAAACGACTCGGCAACCGACTGCTATAAATGCGTAGCTCGAGCGTGAACCTTTTGTCTGTTTTAAATGACTTCGCCGTTGCCACGGGACTCCAATTTCACCCTTTGAAGCCACGTTCCTATATTATGACTTCCTAAAAGGATTCCCCTTCGCCATCTCCTCTATTCAATTTACATCCTCTAACACCTCTTGAGAAGATCAGCCAATCACCTTAACAGCACGACTGCTGAAGAAGATTGCACGTGCGACACAACTGGTCCTGCACTGAGAGAATGGAAGCCCATCTCCAATGGATTCCTTCAAACCAATGAAACCAACTGCCCATTTGATTTATGATCCCCGAGTTAGATTAATAACTACATTAAAATATCCTAAGAATGAGTGAGTTGCTAATTTTCTGAAAGCATTTCCACTGAATCAAATATTATGAAATCGAAAATAAAATATTTCCTAAAGTATATTTCATATACTATAACTATCAAAGTGATTTAATCAAAATCAACTAAACATTCAATATAGAATATTACGTTTTTTATTCATCTTCTTCGAGAGATTTTGCTTCCCTCGAGAATCTATGAAACGAACACTTTCGCTTAAGAATAAATTTGAAACATGGAAAACTACAAAAATTATTAACCTTCGAAATAATATTCTGTTAGAGAAATGTACACTTTCCTATGAACAGGAAATTATTTTATGGATTTTATGGTATGATGCAAGTGAAAAAACGTACTTTTACACTCAAGAATTAAAAAAATAGCCTCTTGGATAGCTAATGAATGGAATAGAAATACCGAGGTTAATGAATATTCTGACTGAGATCATATCATTTGCTTTTTTATGATCGTAAACTGCACAATTACTGAATGTTTAATACTCAAGTAAGAGATGTAGCGCATTAGACTTCTATTTTGTTTTTTTTCTGTAAGAGCTTATGTGCTTACTTCGAGTAAGAATTATTCATAAAAATTACGCAAGCAATTAAACTTTTTATGTGTAGAAAAATATAATTAAGAAAACCCTTGAATACATTGTGAACTCAAACGAAGGTGAGCCATATCTACTCATTAGAAAATAGTGTAAGCTCTGAAAGACTCATGAATAATAGTTCAACGAAGTATAGCTGTGTAAACGAATGAGAGTAAGAAAAAACGTACTTCATTTTATCCAACAATGGAAACTCATTCAACAAACTGACATATCCTTCAAAAAACCTCAAAAGATTATGGCCTTACTATTGAAATTAATCTATAGAAACAAATCGAAATAATCCCTTAAAATAAAGGTACGTAATTAATTCAACAGTGCCAGAAACAAGTTGAGCTTCGACTTTTTCAACCAGCGAGTCTCAAATACCATTTTCGGTAGGAACATAAATTTCTTCTCTCGCATCATCCATATCATTTGCGCAAGAGAAAAGAAAAGTACGGAATATTTTATCGTAGAAGAATAAAAGGAGAGATAAATCTGATGAGAGAGGTTGAAACGATGAGTCGTGCGACGTATGGTAAATGGAGGCAGAATGAAAGCTTACGTGCGATGCAAGAAGATGCGTTGAGATTGGAAGGGGCAGATAAGATTGGAAGAGGAAGATGAAAAGGGTGAGTTAGGACCGAACAGATGTCCCTGATGGACCTCGTATTAACACTTGCTTCTCCCACGTCTTATATCATCCCATCACCTTCCCTTAACGCACCACCATTTCCCCTATCTCCTCTCCCCCTATGTTCCAATCCAATTCATTTTTTAATATATATTTTTTACGCTCGGTTAGAAGAAGAGCGGTGACCGGATTTTTCCCGTCAGAATTACTTCGAAGGTACGAGGTTAAATGTGGTGAAACGAGCCGTTATGGTTTCCATCCAGGAAACTCCTCATCGACGGCGCCTTTTGGAGGAGATAAACGGAAGTACGGAATTGCGAGTTAGGCTTATGGAAAAGGGTAGGGGTTCGAAGGAAATTTGGTTCTCAGCGGGTGACCCAAAGATCGTTTAGACTTGGGAAATTGGCTGAGTTTAAAGAGAAGAGGGTAAACCGTTACGAAACGAGTCGAATTGAGATTCAGATAAGCTTATGAAGAATATCCCTTATTGGTGGAAGACGGCGAGGTTATGCTCGAAGAAGATGGTCGATTGAAATTCATCGAGAGGTTCTCTCACATCGAATGTAAAAATGCAATATCCTGTTTAGCACGCGAATCAACTCTTCAATATAGCAGCTTCTGATCAAATGAAAAATACTCATTATCAAAAGAGGGATATTTAAGTAAGCGTAATAGATCAAAATTCTTTTTAAGCTCTTTTAATTCATTGCACCTACCACGCCTCCACCAAGAAATATCCGTCGAATATTGAATGTTCAAAACTGCTTCCTACAAAATTCGCTACAACTTTCATTAATCTATCAATAATACTAATAAAAATACTATTCTTATAATATTATGTGCAACATAAATTAACTTGCACTGCTTTTATTTGAATAAAATCCTTTTAAATCTAAATTTGTAGCAATGGAAATAAATGCACAACTTTAACTCAGCAAGCCTCCTTAGCTCAGTGGTTAGAGCACTGGTCTTGTAAACCAGGGGTCGTGAGTTCGATTCTCACAGGAGGCAGTTATTTTTTGCTATGCATGTGCATGATTACTTAATATCAAACAAATTAGTGGGTATTTTCAAGATACAATACTCCTGACTCAGGAGGAATATTTATGTTCCCAGTGATTTTCTGTTAACTATACTTTTTACTTATAATTTGGTGTTATTGATTTGTTATTTTGTCTGTTATCTAATTATATATAATTTAGATTGTTGGGTTTGTCACTGTAAATTGGCAGATACATGCTGTATGTGAAGAATAAATAAATAAATAAACATACTTCAAAGCTAGTTTGTCTTCTTATGTATACTAAAGTAACTTAAGAACGTATAAGAACGGTGTTAGGGAAAATATATGGGTACCGAATGCAAATTATTAAGTAACTATAACTTATAAAAAAATTCATTGGAGATAATTTCATTATATATATAAAATATATAGTAAACATATATCCTACATATTTTTATACATATCTTAGTTAATTTCAACCATACTTTATAAAATACCAATTTTACGATGTTTTAAATATATGTACAAAATTGTTTTCATTAAAACTCCGAAACAGTGTGACCATGCATGGAATTATGCCATGAAAATATAAAATCACATATTTTTAATAGATTTCCCCAATCATAAAACACACGAGTCATATTTAATTAAGGCATAAATTCTGAAGTCGAGATAAAAATTACACGCGACTGCGAACAATCAAAAATCCGCCCTCTGAAACGAAACACCGACAATATCGACAGAGCGAATAATAAATTAAGTTTTCTGACTTGTAAAGAATGTCCGAGGAGAAGGAACAAAAAATTAATTTGAAACGGAATAGTTGTATCGCGCCGTCAAAACGACGCCGTGGGCACGCGTTCGGGCCTCTCGTGTGGCGGAATGGTCGCTGGTAATTAGGCTCCAGGGAAAGCAGGTGCTGAGGCTTGACGGCCCGTGAATGATTGACATTCGAAGACGGAGGAACAGAAGCGTTTTGTAGAAAGACTGGAAGGAGATAAGGAAGCTATGACTCGAGGGAAAAAAATGTCGGAATCGGGCAGCGGAGAAAATTCGCCAAGCATCTGCTCTCGCAGACAAACCGCGTGAAATTCTACCTGAAACATTATCCTCTCCAGTGGATAATTTGGTCTCGGAGGAATTTCAACCAACGAGGACCGTACTCAGCACCGAATGCGACGATAAAAACTGCGTGCCTCTAAGCGATGGCATCTGATTTTTTTTCATCCGAATGCTTTGGTGTTATTGCTCTGGAAAAAAATCGCGAAATTCCTTTTCCTCTCACACGCTGACTGAGGAAGAATTCGGCGTATGAGATATTGTTTTCACAAAGCGAGTTATGCGATAAATGTAATTGCGAAAGATAGAACTATGCCATGGTTTTGTAATTAATAATATTTAAATGTCACTGTTTTATCGTGAAGTGAAATATATCGCATGAAAACGGTTCGTTGCCAGAAATTTTTTAATTGATTATTTTAAAGCGATTTTTAAAGAACGATGAGGGTTAATTTAAATCACTTTAATATTTACCAATAAAAAAATGTAGACTATACAGAACTTATCCTCAAAATAAAAACGTCAGAAACCAATGCTCTATTGTATACAATAATATCAGAAACTGAATCACTGCTTAAAATACTTTCTTAAACAATCTTCTACGTTAGATAATATGAGGGGAATATCTGATTGTGAGTTTCGGGCGTTCAAGTCTCCAGTAAACCTTGCGGAATGATTTAGATCAGACCCTACGATATATCTTCCTTTTTCACATAAATGGTTATCTTCTCAGATTAGAGAATTCGATAGCTACATTTTTTGATCAAGTTTGCGTTTTCATAAAAAAATAGAGCAGATACTTTTAAAATACTATATAATTAAATCGTATATTCTCAGTCACAATCGTAACCTTTATTAGCCTCTTTAATATAAGATAAGGATAGTTTTATCTCTTTCAACTTAACCTTTTTGTTTTAAATATATCCCTATTACTTAGCTATCTTCAGCTAGTTAAGTTTCACGTAATCTCAACGCTGGTTGAATAATAAAATTCCCTTTCTTTTTTGATGGAGCATTCATCAACGTTCTCCTAGGGAACTCGTGGTGAAATATTGGGCTTCGCTTGGCATGCTAAAAAGTAAGAATGCGGCATCTTGTGATTGATGAAGACGGGATTGATCAATTCAATGGAATTTCGCATCCATTTGTAACTTAACTGCGCGACAGATGCGACGCCTTGAATCTTAGGAGGTGATTCCGGAGGCATTCGGAGGATGAAATGTCGCATGTTGCTGCGTCAGCTTTTCATTCCAATGAAAGATAAGAGTTCGGCGACAATTGTGAATAGATATGGGAATCTCTTAGTTTGAATGACGAAGGAGCAAATCGGGAATAAAGCAACTAATGGATTATATAATGGTTGGAAGGTCGGTATTTTTTGTGGGTACTTTTCATTAGCACGCGCATTAATCCAGTACAGCTACTGAAAGTGCCACTTAAGTATGGGGAGGGACTTCAAGAGAATATAACGGTGTCCAAGACATGGAACAGATGTGCGAAATGGACTTCTCTCGTATGATAAAATATGACACGGAATCATGGAAGTGTTCCCGTTGCTAATAAAAAGTTCCCTACGCCATCTTCGCCCCTTGATTTAGAGATGTTACATCAATCAAGTGATTGGAAAAACGCTACAATTGGTTTGCCTATTAATTGACATTACTTTCATCTTTCTATATGTTTTATTAAATGGACAAGATCTAGAAATGTAAGAATGATAGTCTAAGGATTAAAAGAACGTCAAAGGAGATTTCAACACCCTCTCTTATTGTCTTACTTAGTCAAATTTTAGTTCCAATCATATTTGGCAACCGATCAATAAAATATATTATGTAACAAGTGCATTTAGTCTAACTATTCTTCCGCAGTTCTCAAATTAACTGTGCTAAGTTCTCTGCTTAAAAATAGGTCTAAAATATTAGTAACAATACGGTATAATTCTTTGCTACATATCTCCTCCGATGTTTAACGATATGGTTAGTATGTCTCAAACTCAATCCTTAAATTTAAGCATTTATTTATATTTCTTATGTATTTATATTGAGTTCTTATGCATGGAAAATCAATACATAAAGAATTTATAAAAATCTTATTTTTATCAACTTTAACTCTTCATTAAATCTGAAATTTTTATATAGTATGATACTAGATGGAAAGGATAGGTAAAATATATGTATTCGTTCCACATACTAAAACATTACTCCGAGTATATTAATATTAGTTTTAACAAAAAATATGATTTCCTCACGCCTAATGGGAACGGAAATGGAAAGAAGTTTCAGAAAATCAGATCAGAAAGCAAAGCATTTTTTCCGAAAATTTGCAGAATGTTTTCCATATTTCCTTAGATTAGGATATTCCTGGTAGAGTTAGTGAAGTTTCGTCTTCTTCGTAAGCTCTTAGAACAACTTATGATGGAGTTTTCGAAGAATTTCTTTGAAAATCGTTATTAGTTATAACCAACTGATGAATATTAAAAAATATTCTATACATGACGGCAATTTTACTCTATAAAACGTAGAGGAACACCAAAACGTGAACACTGCATCAACAAATTTTCCATCTAAAAAGTGATCGCCCAAGGAAACAAATGCAATATTCTCTCCTCCTCTAGATTTCACAAAGAAAAACATTGCTGAAAAAATCACTCGAAATCCCCGGGAACATTAACGACGACATGGGATGGATTAGCGAGAGGAAATGCGCATGAAATAACGTTATTTCTCCCAGCAAACATCCGTGAGAGCGTGGAAAAAAACCGCGTGGAGGTATTCAGAGCAAAATGAGACGGTTGACGTCGACGGAATGGATGCAGGGAGGTGCAGAGGAGAATAAAAAAAGAGCTAGGGAAAAGAGGATGTGAAAATGGGATGAGAAGTTCAGGTTGACATCCGTTTGAGAGATCGTGTGTACGTCCTCGTCAGGGTACATATGGATCGGACGTGAATGGGAAACAAATGGAAGTCTCCGAGGGAGGGGAGGAGATTTTTCGGAGAGGACATGTTCGGAAAGGAACCAGTGTTCGCGTAGAGAGAAGACGCATATGCGTGCGTGCTTTTGAGTGGGTGCGTGAGCGTCATTTTTGCGTGCCCCATTTTTCCGCTTAAGGCCGCCCGTAGAATACGTAAAGGGATTTATCTTCGGGAAAAAGGTGCGGTCGAAAGGCGACAATGGGATGAGCAAAGAGGGCCTGAAAGGAAGTCCCCGAGCTGGTTGAAGAGACAAAATAAATCCTGAAATGGGATAGGGGAGCGATTGAGGCGGGAGAGTAAGTACGTAAGCGGATGAACCATTACGGGAGGCATCTTCGTCGCAGCGCAAATCTTCGTGCCCACGGCCCCGCTTCCATTTTGGTGTCGAAAGTAAAAAAAAAGGAAGCGTCATATCTTTGCAGCTAATGTCCTGCAGGTGCAGGGTGCGGATTCTCCACGCTTCCATCGAAGGCGTGACTGATTTTGATAGAAAAGAGACACTGATTCCCGTGAGGCGAACGATTCGGTCTTCTTGGTGAGAGATTGAGTTGGACCGAGCGATGACGTCCTTCGGCCTTTTTTTATCTTTGGACGTTTCCGTACGACTTTATTTCGCTACTTGTCCGAGGACGCGCTTTTACGCTGCAGTGTTATTAACGCGGCTGATGTCATTCGGCTGCGAAAATGTAAACGTGACGAATGAATTTACTTGTAAACGTCCGTCGGCAATTCCCTTCACTTTAGTTACTTTATTGAGTCGAACCGGCAGTTAAGTCATCGTGCTCTCTTCGAATATTCATATTTCATCCCCAGTTTAAATTTCATGATATCTCGTACAGTTTCCGATGCCAAACCTACTCGACGGAAACTGACTGTTTATAACTCCGTAGAAAGTATAAATGGATTGAGATGTAGCTTCGTTTCCCTCAAAAGCTAGCCTTTACTAAACAAATAGTATGTCAATAGTATAATTGTTGACTGAAAAGTGTCTCCCCTCTTTTACAGTATAATATGTAATAAAAATATTAAAGAGAAGGTTAAGTTAGAATGAATTAGAACTTGGAAGAGATTTTTTACAGTAAATCATACAAAATAAATAAGCTTCTCATATATTAGCGAGCAAAATAATTCTGTGCACTTTATTGCGTATTTCTCGCGAAACTCAGAAGCCATCGAGATGAATAAGTGTCGGTATTTCAACGGCGGACTTCGACGACGCGCGTATGTACGAACAATAATCATTACGATATAAATTTTTCGAATGCTAGTTGACACATCTCGACTCGGCACTAAGCGACATCGTTAAGATTAGCTTCGCTACCGAAAACGAACGCTCACTACGAACGAATGAGCCATCCACGCATAAACTGTCTCTTTAATTTCCCTTTGTTTATCTAACGATTCCCATCCCGAATGAGACGCATTTATCATCATTAACACGACGCGTTTATTAATCTATTAGCATCATAAAGCGGAATTCCGACGCTAACCATTTCAACTCTTTCCAGTTTTTAAAACGTCATTACGACCTCTGGCGATGAGGACATCAATTACGCCCTCGAGCATACACTCCGCGGAAAGATGCCTCGAAGATCACAAGGCTCGCGAAAAATTTGCATAATTCCACCGCTGAACCGCTCGGGTTCGAATTAATCCGACCCATCGGAAATTTAATCCTTTTATCCTCGCAGGTAACCACCTCCCTCCGCAGCGTGGGGAGGTAAGTACTTCATCTTCGGTGAGAAACGTATTTTTTCCTGCTTCGGCTCCATTAAGACCCAGGCCCTTTTAATATATCCGCCGGTGTCGTGGGTGGGCCGGTGACCTCCTCAAACCACCGTCCTCACTTTCCTTTCTTACGCTATGACATCAACCGGGGAGGGGGTGAGTTGTCGCGCGTGAAAAGTATTTCCACCGCAGCCCCACCATCTCCGGTGAGTAAAAGATGCCGCGGTTCCACTAACAAATGGCCGGCGACTTGAAGACTGTCGCGTTGGCGGAGGTGTGAGATGGGAGGATATGTGATGGTAACAGCTCCCAAGAGCACAAAAGATTCCCCTGGGAATGATTCTTCACACTTTTTCCTCGAGTTCACGCGATCCTCGGCTTCGTATCGCATGCTTCGCAATCTACGACGACATCTCATCGCTCAATATAAAATAAAAATACAATGGAATGTCTAAGGGGAATTTAATGAGGTGTGAATAATGATATCCTTGCGGAGTTAAGTACAGTGAGACTTGAAATTTTATTAACTAAATACAACCGACGTATATCCACAACTATATTATTATATTTGTGGAGATAAATCGCGAAAAATTTTACATTAAACCTTTCCGAAAGGTTTCATTCATATTTATTATTTAAATAAGAAAAAAATACGAGACTTTTTGCTAGAATATTCCCTTGACTGGTATAACAATATAGAGCATAAACTTTACAAACTGATATGACACAAAGAGAGGAAAAGAGGGAAGAGTAAATAAAGGAGAATAACATCTCCACAAATTTTGGATCTAACGATTCAGCCTTCCGATTCACGTCCAAATTTCTATTAGATACGAAAACGAAACCTTGGACGAGTAATAGGAGAAGGTTATTCGAGCCCAAATATGGAACTAGTAAAAATATACTTTCTGTTTGGAGTTATGATGATGAGCTAGGAAGAATGAAGACTCCACGAGGGAGGATGTGGTGGAAAAAGGGTGAAAGGAGAGAATAAGGTGGACCAGAGCATTAGGGAATACATTTGTGGGGAAAAATAAATGAGGAGACGAGGAAACCGGAACGAAAATTCTGTCAAAGTAAAGAATGAGTGATCGTTAAGTGTTTGGAAGAGCGAAGGGGAGAAGAAAAACGAAAACAAATTTCAATTTTAAATGAGAATGCAGTTGTAAACGTCAATTCGGGCAGGAAAGAGTGATCGTGGGATGCAAATGACCGAATAAAATATCCGAGTTTAATACGAAATGCCAACGCACCTGACGTCGTGGTTTTAATTCTCCGAGTTTCGAGGATGCATATGCAACACTGTTTTAAGTATACCCTGAAGTTCACCGGTAGAGGAATACATTTTCCCTTAAAAATATACTTAATGTCTTGTGTGACATTTACGCATTGTTTAACTGCTTAAGGGGATTTATGTCCGAAACGAGTTTTGCGACCAAAGGAGCGAATTTGCGATGATATTTATGCCCTCAAACTTAAAGTAGCATTCCTCAAGCACAAAGAACATTATACGAGCGCATCGGATAAGGTAAATACACACTTCGAGGAATTTATGTATGATTCCTGGAAAGAGGAATATCATTTCAGATTCCAGTTCTTTGCGACTTCAAATCAATATAAATTCAGATGTTTCCAAAATATTACTTTCAATTAAGGTCTTAACAAATATAGGAATTTCATAAGAGCATCGTCCTTCATATTTTTTAAAAGGTACATCTCGTGATAGTATAATTTCACATTTTAAAAATCTTAATATTTGAATTCGATCTTTCTTTGAAACTTTATAGCTTTCTCTTGAACTCGATACTAAATCAATATATAATTTTAGAGTGAAAAATTCATTGCTATTTTAATATCTGGTTTCAATTGCATTACATATTTTATTGAGTTAGCCCGTATTCAATTTTTACAATATGATGCTCCTTAGATGTTTCATTCCTTCATTTCAAACAATTCCTGTGAATAATATATACATATATAGGTTTAAAATTTTCTCTTTACGTCTTTCGATTATGAACACACCCATCCCCTCACTCATTATTTATTTAAATCCTGTGCTTCTAATATTTTGCCCTTCCCATTTCTTTGAGGATTACTAGTTTGAGTTATAATAACTTAAACCTGCTCCGTTAGCCCACTGGCATTCTAAGTAGACCAATAATTTTTATTTATTCCGCTTCCTCATAATTTAGTTTTTCGCATTTTTTGCTGGGCTATCTCATAATTTATAACCAGAGTACCTATTCTCGAGTGATACCGAAGTAGCAGGAACTGGATAGAACCTTGACGATTTTCATCTTAGGGCCCCACCAGAATCCAATTTGGATAGTCTTAATGAGTTATTATAAATAATATGCAATAACCGCTATTATTAACCTAAAATGATTTACAATTGTACATTTTTATAGTGAAATTTTAATATTGTATTGATTAAGGTAATCGCAATTGGAGACTTTATTATCATACCAAGATATAAGTGAGCTATTCCAATTTATAGCTCTTGGCATAAGTGCATCCTAAAAAAGGGGAAGTACAAGTGCATTATTAAGTACGGAATAATATCAAGTATTATAGTGAGTTTTCTTTTCATCAATGTATTATTACGGCAGTATCATAACATTTAGAAGACGAGTGTGTAATCTTTTACTTCCCTAAGTAATTTATATGATATTTCTTGGAATATATGCTTAGAAGAATGCGCACTTTTATCTTATTTCGGTAATAAATTCCTTGGTACGATTAAGTGTTTTAAAAAAATACCATTTTACGAATCAGAGAGAATTCCAACGTCCATTTTGAAATCCCTCCACGAAGCCATACCCTGTAGCCTTGAAGTAATAAAATTCTGATCCGCTACCCGTTGACGTGCAAACGGGAAACTTGTGCGTCGTTAAAAAAATACTCTTAAAATCACCGCATAAATTGGAATCCAGATTCTGGGCTCGATCCCATACATACAGATTTAAAAACGGAAAAAAAGGAACGAGTTGGAATAATCCGAGCGTCATTTCTTTCCGGTTAGTCTTTATATACAGCCGAGGCAATCATCCTAAATAAAATCCCTCGACAAAAAAATCCTTGCTCACCTGCTTCTCTTAAGTATGCGCCGAGGCAATCCGCTTTATATTCAACCCAATACCAATGAATCTAAATTTTACGGTGGACCTAATGAAGATTAGATTCCGACTGCTTGGTAGTCACCTGGCCTCCGAGTCCAATAAAAATGGTGGAATGATACCCTCAGCTGCGGTCGAACGCCCGTGGAAAAGGATTTCCAAATAAAATACATTCCGATTAAACTGGACCAATGGGACGACTTGTGCCAGAGAATCCTCTTTCCTGCAATCCATCGGGAACTTAACGGTGGGATGGAAGTGGAAAGAATCCCTCTCCACCAATAAAGAGGCAGCTCTTGAAATTAACATCGCGAGGCCCAATCGTAAAGAGCTGAAAGGGGAACCACGCCTCGAGAAAAGTAAAACAACTGCCGGATGCATAGGAATTGAAGGGACAGCTGTGCGGGAATAAATACTCTCAAGGGGAATCCTTATATCAGACATCTAATTGCTCGAGCCCAATGGTAATTAGCGTTGCGATGAATGGATGGAGAGATGCCGAATAAATTACGACTGTAGCATAGAGGGGACTTTCTCGTAAAAATCCAGAGAGCGGCTGGAGATAAGAATGGAGTGGAATCTTAGGTAATGTGGAAGAATGCATTATTCATAGGATATATAAGTGGGCTCTTTGGATGTGGGACGGATGGAGGATGTGTCCGAACCGAAACGACCATTAAGAGCCTCGAGCATAGGGATCCAGATGGAGATAGAGGATTATGCAATTATAGATTACGAAATATTCCGATAGAATTTTAATAATATCGATTCCGGCCAATATCGGGACAGGATCCAACAACCGTTGCAGCGATTCTATCCAAACTTTTATTCTAAACTACCATAAAGATTGTATCGGACCGTGTCTAAAAAATTAAGTGATCGTCGATAGAAACATCGCTATTACGACATATGGCTTAATACAACGAATTAACTCGTTCGAAATAGTTATATGATCATGCTGGATATACGAACAATGTTTGTCTCCTTTCATTATTTTTATTAATGTAATGCATATATGTAGACAGCATTTTAATAATAAATATTAAAATTTCCTTAAATCCTCTGATTTGATAAGCACGTAAAAGGCATGGAGAATAAATAAATTTACAGGAAAATTATTCCTACAAATTAAGAGAATGTGGGATATATTCATCATTAGATTGTGGATGGGTTAACGTGTTGAAGCTAATCGTGATATTTCAACTTGAATCACAAAAAATATATTATAATTGTCTTTAATCATAAAGTTATACACTTATAATAATGGAAGCAGATTTTCAAGTCCTTCTTAATTACAAATTAGTACTATATAAACGAAAACATGAGGTAACAATACGGTAACTGAGAGTTTTTCGCTGTATTTTGTAAGTTTTCCTTCCTAAAGGCAGTGCTTGCTATGAATGTATTCGTAACTGAAGTCTCTTAATGCATATAACCTCATGCCAAGTGACGAAATTGATAATTCTCTCAGCAAAAATCACAAGTTCTTCCTAATAAACGTAAGTTATAATGCAGATACACTTAAATTTTCATTTAAATAATTTAACAGCAATTAGCGACCATAATAAGCTACTGGATTTTCTATTCCTAGTGTTCGTGAAAATTATGTTTAAAGAGTTTTATTAGTTTAATACGCTATACGTTTCGAATAGACCTATTTAAATAGCGAAGAAAGCAACAATCAATTATAGAGGTTAAATAACTTCTAAAGGATAATATTTGGATTGCGACGTTTAGTCTTAGGAGCTTCTTCATGATTAAAATGAAATATTAGAATATCTGAGAAACATTAAAAATTCTCTTTACTTCCCTCCTTAAACTGAGAACTTCATTCTTACATTTTCTAAAGAATTTCACGTATCTAAATATTTCCTTGGTGAAACAGGGTAAAATGTTTTATTGTTTGAAAATTATAATTTTACTAACTTCTAAACTTTCACGTGACAACCAACCTTTCCCTTAAACGTTACAATCATTTGCAGCAGAAATTTCCTCGGAGAAATAACCTAGGCAACCCATGGAATACCTTCATCTTAAACACATCTACGTCTGTGCTCCATCAGGGAAGGAAAAGAGATCAGAAAATCATCGTCTGCCTGAAAGATTCCGCGAGTGAAAGACCGCTCGATTGGATTCACTGGATCTTCACACCGGTAACTACCTTTTAATTGGCCGTACCTGGAACCCGCTCTCGAGGTATCACGCTCATCCAGCAATCTACGCCGAATAATAGAGATCGCCGTGGGGTAAAGAGCCAACACAAAGCAGCGAATCCTTTTTAATTTCGACTCCAGGCGAATAGCATCGAAAGCTAAAAAGATGGACGTTGATGAGAAAGGTAGCCGAAGGTAAGGAGCGAGATGAACTGTAGAAGAAGGACCGTAAGAGCGTGTGGGCTGTTAAAGAAGTTCAAAGGCAAGCGATAGCGACCGGAAGATAAGGAGGACCCTTTTGTTTTCTTTTTTCTCCAAACCATCCTCGTGCTTTTTCTCCACCCGCTCTTACCTTTCCCACCCTTGTAAGCCATCCTATAAATCCGTCACCTCCTCGCCTAAAAAAAAGTACACCCGTCTCGCAACCTTTATAACCCATTCGTTGGATTCCCGTGCGTGCGTGTTTATGAAACCGTAGAAGCAGAAGTGGAGGAGGAGGAGCGATCGTAAATATCCCGCGTTTTCACCCACCTTTCCTTCTATTTCCGCTCGTCACGATGCCACCAATGGGACGAGGCGAGGGAGTGGCGGAATAAAGACAATGGGAGTGCGACTGAAGTCTTTATTGCAGAAGGAGGAGATTATGATGACTTTTTAAAGGCGTTAAATGCGTGTCGGTTGAGAGTGGGAACTTACGCGCGGTAAGGGGATAGAAAATCCTCGCGTTGATGCGAATAAGAAAGGCCTTCCGACTCCGGCGTGAGAAAATTTTCGTCCCAAGGATCGATGAACCTTTACGAAAGGATGATCGCGAGTTAATCATGTCTCTTCGGATGAAATTTGTACTTGAAGTTGCGATTTATCCAAAAAAAGGTATATTCCTGAAATTGCGCTTGTGTTCCGAAAAACGTAGTGAACGGAGAATAAATCTTGTACTATAATGAACTACCTTTCTGAATAATGGAGAAGTGAATATTATTTTACGACGAATAATTTACGGTTTAACATGAACCAAACTGTAATTAATTTGCTTAATGAAATATTCCTTTCCTTTGAATATTATTTATTAAGTTTAAATTTAATTTCAATAAGACAATACGTCTTGATCTGCTAGATTCTATGATATATTTTTAAAATAACTAATCATTGTATATCTAAATAAATATAACATTACATTTTTTATTCACCCTCATGCTTCCATCATTGTTAAATTGTGTGAAACAAATAAGGATTTTTTAATTTGTCTGATAATAATTGCTACACT
This sequence comes from Pantala flavescens, assembly GCA_020796165.1. NCBI lineage: Eukaryota > Metazoa > Arthropoda > Insecta > Odonata > Libellulidae > Pantala > Pantala flavescens. The sequence goes on along the minus strand of CM036879.1, from coordinate 50,396,754 downwards.
CAAGTGGCATTTATCATTCCAGAACAGACAAAAGCAGATGAGGATAGATTTACTTTATTTTCATTTTAAATTCATTAATTACACATTATGTTAGAATACCTAACTAAAACATTCATTTGAAAAATTTTGTGCAAAATAAGTTAGATAGAATTTTCCTACATAATAGGTATGGATACTTTTATTGTCACGTGTTTTAAGCTACATGGAGTGAAAAAAGATATTCATTTCCTATGACTAATATTCGTAAAATAATTCTCTTCATTCTTCATTATGTAAGACTATGTAACTTAAAATTGACGTATAAAATCATATCGTGAGGATTTAGACCCGAATAATAAGTTTCGATAAAAAAAGAAAATTTTATGGCTATCTTCCATAAAATTTCTTATAAACTATGGCGATAATTTCTGGGCTAAAGACCATCTCAAATTCTTAGACGTGAGAAAATGAAAGGAGATTTCAACGCCCGATTATGGATTTGAGGGAGTTAATTGAAGAGTGAAACGACTGTAAAATTAAGGAAAACAGTGATGAATGAAACTCATTAGCGAACGTGTGGGAGCCCATTTTTGTCCGAAGATATGAAGAAAAAGATAACTTGAATAAACAAAATTATACCCTCACGGTTGCGTCAAATACTATGATGAACCGAAAGAATATTACCAAAGACCTTAAATACTTGCATGGGAACGTCATGAAATACTGAAAAATTATTGAACAAAATACAGAATATTCTTGATATTCTACTTTTTTCTACATATTAATGAAAATTAATTCAAAGTTATTTCAATGAATTGCTACATAAGCTTAATAAGAATCGATCATGGAAAAACCAATTTCATGAAACTTTTATAAAAAAACAAGGATATTACGCTCCGAGAAAAACATTCGCCTCTGGCACGCAGAAGAGGAAATGAAAAAATTCAAGATTTTTTCACATCCGTATTTCTTTGATGATTTTTCTTTGGAACTCACCTAGGGAGGAATTCCTAAAGTATCTTTCAACCGTCTCCTTAAGCATACTAATAAGGGGACGGTCTATTTAAGACTGAAAATACATATCATTTTGTCTATTAAAAGGAGTAAACATGACAAATCTTAATGTGAGTTAATCAAGTGCGAGTACACATTAAGTATATTTTCGAAGAAATAATTTTATTTGAAAAAGGGATCAGAAATTAGCAATTTATGAGCGAGATAATCTGCACATCCGCCGGATACAGAACAGATCCAATATTACTCCTCGACTCATCGATTTCTGTCGTGTAACACTTCCGCTTTACCTGAAGCACAATCTTCGTCTACAAATTTCATTCCTTTGCTAATCGATTAAACCACAAAAGATTAACTGTAACGTGAGATTGCATTCTCAAATCCGTTACGGGTAAACTCCATATTTACCTTGACCTAAAAAAGCCCTTCCAAAATTCCACACCGAAACCTCAGATAAATCGATTTGATTTATTTGTGCTCCTAGATGTTTTCTCATTGTTCACTCAATATCCCATCACCATTCACGTTCATTCTCGTGAAGAAAGGGCAAGCAGCGAGAGCTGACTCGTGAACTAGAAGTGAACCAAGGGAGAGAGCAGCGAGGGGGTACCACCCACCATCCAGGTGCGAGGAACCACTGAATGAACCCTTATAGTTAACAAACCACCCGCGACGGAAACGTTAGCAACCAAGAAAGGGAAGCATGTGTACGAAGAAAAGTCATTCGCAAGGACGATGTGAGTTATAGTTGGAAGGACGAGATAAGAGGATGCGGTAGCCCAACAAAAGACTCTGGTGTGAAAAACTACAAATAAAATAAAAACTTCCCGAGGGCGACAATGCGCGAAAGGTTGAGGAAACGGCAAACCTGGTAAGGAACTCGGAGAAAACACGATGCATTCACACAAGGCCTAACCGGGGCGGGTTCCACGCAACAATGGGCCCAAATACAAGAGGATGAGCGGAGTCTCGTGGGTATGGCAGGAGATGAATACCAAAAAGGGACTCCTTACGCCTTTTAGGGATTTCTGGACCAGAGTTTTGCGTAGGGGAGGAAAGATGGAAGGCAGATGTTCGAATCCCCTTCAGAGATGCCTGAAGACACGCCCCCTCTCCAGTATCAGGAAGCCTTGATGGTGATGTCCGCCTTCAACCGTTGTTTATCTGCTAAAGCGGTGGGTTGTGGTTTAGCGTTCCGCGGCGTAACACGATAATTTCACCCCACGGAATAAGTTATCCCTCCTTCACCCTGAGCACACGCGCTATACATCCCCGTGGACCGGTTTCATTGCGGTCAAGCACTCAATTTGGATGGAAGCGATAGGTAACATCTGTTCCTTCAATCGAGAGATTTTTTGGAGAGGTATCTCTTCCTTGGCGCTATTTATATTCCCTTCGAATCGAACTCTGCACGCAAAATTGAGAAATTAAAAGAGAGCCCGAGGGTAGAAATCTTTTAGCTCCCTTTTCTGACGGATTGTGGGAACAGAATGCATACGAAAACGCTTCTTGAGGATGCGAGGAAGAATTCACAAGCATTGAAAACTTATAGATTTGGTAAATGTGTAGTTCGATCCCTACGATGCACTAATATAGCGAATTCATTCGCGTAGATTTACTTTAGAAAGCCATTATCAATTAAATTATACAAAACAATCCCTTGCCCTCTACATAAATTAAATGATAAATCCGTTAAGGTAGGATAATGGGAGGGTAATTTGTAATAATCTGCAATATATATCGATTGCAATTAATATGATTAGCTTCATTTAAATCAAGATTGGTACTGGAATAGAGATGAATTAATTTAAAAAATTATGGTGAATTCCATTCGTGCGTAATACTCTTACTGTACTTTAATGCCATATACGGAAAAGTACACTTTTCCAAGCTCGAAAATCCCTTTTCATTAATGAATTGTGAATATAATATGCAATATTTTCAGTTGTATATATAACAGTGATTACACGTAAGATATGGAAAATGAATTTTCTATAATTTCTTCACAAGAGAAAGTTTTACATAAATCTTCCTCGAAATCATTTTACGTTAACCCATAACTTAAAAAAATTAAGCCATAATCTCATTCAATTAATCTAATAAGTACGAGAAGCAGCATCACTTTTAAAAAGTAAAATATAATGAGAATAATTTTGGGAGGAAATTTCGCTGAAATCGCTTTTCGTATTACCTTCTTTACAGACAGGATGAACGCGCTTTTTAAAATAAATACAATTGTACAATGTACTTTCATTGTAAGTACAATTGTAGCTCTCGTGAAGTACATCCAATGTTTAACTTGAGTAACTTTCCTCAACTCTCTTAGGCAAATTTATCACCTTTCCTAAGACCGCAGTTTTCAAGGTCTTCTAGATGTACAGCTTCTTTAAGTTTCTTTTCAATCACTTAAAAATTGATTTGAAATCTGAAAATTCTCCCTTTATTTCAAAATGTAAAACAACATTTAAGGAATGAAACTGAAATTTCTAAATAAATGTAATATCGCTGTTGCATCTCCCATATTAGATTCACCTGAACTCGTTCAAGTTTAAACGTACATCAGGATATAACTATAACAGCGAATACAGTTCAATTTTGAAACGCTTTTTCTGTAGATGACGTATTAATGCTGATGTCAAACTGTTTCTTTAAGATTCGATCCGAGAAACATCACCTTTAGAGGAGATAATTCCAAACCTGCTTGTGAGTTCCACCAACGCAGGAAATCGGAAACTCTCTCAAGGTAGGAATTTTGCATCTTATTTCCTTTCTTGAGACTGATGTCCGTAACTAATCGCAGGGACCTCGGCGGAACGTTTCTGGTCAAATCAGTAAAAGAATCTACTTCGCTGTCTCCCCCTCACCTTCGCTAGGCGTCATAAACCAGACTACTGACGTCCAAACCCTCAAAATATTTTCCCACAAAATTTTCCAAACCTGCACAAAACCCATGCAAAACCATTTACTTCCCACCGCCATTATCTCATTTCCCATACATCCTTTCGGTCACAACACGAGGCAAAGAGTCAGTAAGGCACCGGAGTCGGCGCTTCTGAAGACACGCAAATGAAAGGACATTCAAAAATTGACCGTACCAATTGAATAGTGGGTGAGAGGAAAAAATGGTTCCAAATGAGAAAATCCCATTTACCGCAGAAAGGAATAGCCCTCGGACGTGCATTTAGCGTGCGGGTTGGCTTGTGTTGTTGTGACAAGAGGCGTCAGTGCGTGAGGGAGGGCCTTCCACTCCGGTACACCCACGCCGAGATACCTGGCGCTCTTCAGAAGTGGCCGACGGTCAGTTAAAAAAGAAGAGAGGATGTATTTTGGTGAGATAGAAGGAAAAATTAAAGGAGGAGGTGGAGGAAAAAAGCTTTCCCGTAAAAGGAAAGTACTCGTTTTTCATCCTTTCTGGGACTTCCGTGGTCTTTTAAATTTTCGGATATACCTTGAGATTCCCTCTACATGTGCATTTCTATGGTTGTCTCGGATTTCTATGAGATTCCATTATACGCCGGAAACGTTCATGTCCAAGCATTTCGAAATTACTAAAATATTTTTAGACTTATTGAATACTTTGTAAAGATTTGAGGGAATCCAACAATCAGCTGTCTTCATCCCTAAGTGCTGGAACATTGCTGATAATTATGACTCTGTGAAGATAACCTCAAAAGCAAAATTTATAAGAGATGTGAAAATGACTAGCAATAACTCTAAATGGATTTATAAAGTGAGAAATTATTTTAATTACTTTTGAAGTTCAAAGAAGCTCAGCTTGATTGAATCCGAATGACAGTACTAAGAATACACTACACATAGAAATAAGCAGAGGACTTTTATAATCTCTTTACTTGTAGTTATGCATAATTCAATCGATTTGGAAGTTAATTTAATTGATATATACATTAAAATTCAAATTAAATCATTAAAACTTTAAAAATAATAATTTAGAAAACCGAATATGTTACACTGACACCGAAACCAAACGATCTTCTCCTAACAAATCACATCTAATAATTTTAAACACTTAAAGGTACGAGTGATAAAATGCCTTTGATGGTAATATTAGCTGAGAATGCGGAAATTCGGGGACTCCGATAAATCCGAACGGTTCGGGAGAAAGAAATAAATTAGCGGATGAATACGTATAAAAGATTAGATCGCTGCGGAATTTACGAAAAGAAGAAATTCTTCGGAGAACATCCCGGGCCTTAATGTGGAGTGGAAGGAGTAAAAAGGTGCATGAGGTCAAGAAGTAAAGAAAACTGTGGGAAAACTCGATGGGAATACGATGGAATTATAAGTTTCCCCAACGTTTGGACGTGGAGGAGAAACATGGGGGTGGGCGGGCAAATAGCGGCGGTGGGCAAAGTAAACTCAGCGAGTTGTGGAATAGGAGCAAAAAGTAAGAAAAAAAAGATTTACGCCCTCTCCCCATCTCCGACACAATCTTTTTCTCTCTCGTTTAACTTCGTAAAGGCGTAGTGTTGTGAGGCTGGTTGTCACGGGAGACGACAGACAAGGGCATTACCTGAAGCCCACCCACACTGCCCGCCACCTTAGGCTCCCTTTTCCACGTTCGGGGGCCGCCTCCTTACCCACGAGATACGAGGAGGGAACAACACGAGAAGAATGCACGATAAGGAATGGAAGAAGTTAAACGGCTTAGGAGGTGGGAGAGTACCTCGGACGTTTTTTTGGTTACTCAGGATGGGATGGGGTTCGATGGTGTGAGGGACTGACTTTCGGTTGGAGCAGAGCGATCAAAAAGGGATGGAGAAATAGAAAAACCAACAATATAATTTTTGGAGGTATAATTGACTTATTCGTCCATGAAGTATCTGTTGAAACTTTTGGAGCGACTGAGGGTTGAGATATCCAATGCATTATCTCTGCCTCTAACTTCAAAAGGAGAGTTGTCGAGTGACACAAGATTTTTGGACTCAACAATCATAAAACGATGAAGAGTAAGAACTGGATCAGTCATAGGTGAAATGGTAGAGATAACTTCAATTCTTCCTAAAATTACTTTATGTATTCACATAATATTTATAGTAAAATCCTAACTGTAAGGAATCAACATTTCTCTCTTAAATTATAACTAATGCTCCATAACAGAAACTAAGCAACATTTTGTTTTCTCGTGACTACTCATAGTACATAGTCTCGATAGAAACGTGGATTAAATATCTTTTATTTACAACTTATATATGTTAGAAATTTCCGTTTCCGAATTCAATCTCATTCAACAGTTTCAACCATGCAATTCATTGAAAACATCCGTGCAACCGTATTAAAATACAAAATAGCATACTGAAAATGTAAGAATAAATACTCAAAATGATAGCTCCTCTATATATATAACACTGTTATTTCTATCCTCAAAACCAACATCTTTCATTGCTCTAATCAATCCCATTTATTTTCAAACTCATTCAAAGCTGTCATTTCTAAGTTGAGAAGAAATTAGTCTGAAAAGCGAGGCTTAATAAATCAGTTTTAACAACCCTTGAGAATAATTTCCTTGATTCCAAATTTTAATATTCTGACGCGTAAAATCTAAGTAATTTTTTTGTCGTTTTACGCTTAGATAAAATTTAATTTACTTTATTATTTATTCGTACGTTTCTCTATCTTCTCGACCTAATTATCGCATGTAATCCTATACTTTCAATCTCTCTAATGAAATTCGCCCACTGCCTTCTTCAGCAGAATCCGCGTGTCATCCGATATACTCGTCAACATCTCGGGGATATTATAGTCCTTCAGCAGATCAGATAAACGAAATGGAAAATTAGCTGGAAATTCTACATTCCTACCACTTCGCTCTTCACCAGACCGTTGACTTCACCCACTATGAATCTCGAGCGTAGTGAAAAGTTCTCCGTCCATTTGAGACGAGGTGTACTTAAACTGATATTCCCCTTGAAACGTGACACCCGTGATCAATGGCCTACGCTATCTCTACAGGACGAAAATTAGCCTCCGAAAAATCATTTTCCATCCACTCTGAATATCATTAGGCATTCTCGAAACATCCGGAAGTGCTCGGTACATTATGCAAATAAAATAATGAAGGATGAAATCAACGCGAAAGAAAAATCGACCACCCTCCATTCACAAAGTCCGACAAGGCTCGTTTAATAAACCAGAATTACGACTGCCATCGATCATTGGGAGACACTTCCATCCGATAATTAATCCTCTTTGACGAATTTCCCCTAATCTACGGAATGTAAGGAGAGTTTTAATGACCCCAATTTTTTATGGACGCCGAGTGTACGACCCTTTCTTTTCTATCGCAGATTACGTAAGTATTAAGAGACTTAAACGAGCTCTAAACATCCCTCGGCCAAAATTATATTCGAAAACTGCTTAGGGCTTTGTTTATGTCCGTCTCGCATTGTGCCGTCGGAACACGTCGTAATCTGAGACGATATCTTCCGTTGAGGATAGTCCCACATTAAGAACTATTATGCGGTGAAACGACAGGACCTCCGAATAGCAACGAAATATAATTAAAGCTAAATATGGGATTCCCTTTCTTTTCGGAGGCGATAAATAAGGCGATTTCGGGGATAAAACAAGGGGAACGAATTCTTCCTCTCTCGTAATGACATCATATTTTACATCCCTCGCCGCCATCACTCACGGCCCTTATCTCTCTTCCTTCTGTCTGCGAGACTTTATATATTTTGATCACATTCCTCTTTTCCACGTCCCTAAAGAGGCTCTCTCGAGGAGCATTTGTGTGTCCGTGTGTCACCCAAAACCCTTACGGCTTGACCCCCGGTGAGAAAATTGTCGTGACCCCCCATTTTTCTTCCCACTCCTTTGAAGGCAGAAAAGAGAAAATTTTGCCTCATAGGTAAAGTCGTGTTCGCGAAGACCGTAAAAGAATCGGCGAAAACTCTTTGAAGCGAGGCACCTGCAGGAACGAAAATAATGTTCCGTGGCTGGTTCCCTTAAAAAGCGACGGCCCTGAGGAACCATTGTGTTACCCCTGAAGAGGTGCATATAACAACCGGCGTTTCTCCTATTCGTTAGAATGTTAGTTTTCATGTTTCAGCTATTAAACCATTTTTCATGCTAGCAGAAATGTAGACTGTGAAAAATTTTCTGCATGTGCTGATACAGTGAGCGACTGTTAAATTAATTTCCCTTTTCCGATCATTCCATTGTAAGTATAGACATGAATTGTAAATTATGTACTTAACATCAACTTTTATGGAAACAATATTTTGTCTGAAAAAAGGGTGAGTCAACATTAATACAGATGAAAAATGACAAAAAATAACCAGAATTATGCCAGGAAACAGAAAAACTAGGAAACCATTAAAGAACTGACAACACTTCAACCCTACAGCAAGCTTTGAATTGATTTTGGCACAAACTTCAACTTTTTCGGAATTTAAATTCAATTTATAACGTAATGAATCAAATCACTCAGGTAGGATTTGTTCTAAATTAATCAAAAATTGAGTTTAGGGAGGGAAACAGCCGGAATCAAAACTGAAATTACCTGTAGTACTAATAATAAACAAAGCATTTAAAATATAATACATCCACTTTTCCAAATATCAATACCCTAGGAAAAGTTCATATTCTTCATGAAAAAATATTACAAACGTACTGAGGGCTGGTTTAAGACGTTGAATTCATTATTTGGCCTTTTAATTTTTTATAATTTACTATGATGAAGTAATTTATGAATGATAACTACTCCGTTGAAAAAAATCTAAGGATGAATTTATTCTTTCTATTCAATAAAATATCGTTGAATATTAGAATTATTATTGTATCATCTCTGTTACCCGAATTTTCCTCATTCTCACTAGGATTTTGATTTAAGGTCTTAAAGTATAAGATAACTATGTGTAGAGGTATATTAAGATTGAGTATTAAGAAGTAATCGTCAATCAATGACGAAAATATCATTTTTGCTATTAAATTAAAAGAGTGGAAATTGTAGAATTTTCTAAAAGACTAGCATAATAATATTCAACACTCTTAATCATAATTTTATTTTAAATTATTATCAAACAACTTTTTAAAACATCTATGAATAAAAATATCATAAAAAAATATGTATGCAGCATAAATTATCCTCAACTTTATTTAATAAAAAAACACTAATGTAATGTTTGTTCGTACGAAGGGGGAGTTATGTAAAAAGGTCCTCAAAATATGAAATATGCACATTCGCTTACACAACCCACATTAAATTTATAAGTAAACCAATCTTCCATTACAGAATACTCCTAAGAAACGATATGAATCAAATTTGAATTTAACTTCGACACAACTGTTTCTAACCCTGAATATCCGAGTTACAAGTGTCAAGGCGAACAAATTTTCACAGTAGGACCAACACAGATCAATCAAACACCCTTATCCACGCTAACCTCTCCCTTATAGACTCTTCAATAACAAATCTTTGAAGAATAGACATCAAAGGACTATAGAATATCTGCTGCTTTTCCACAAACTGACCCCTTGGTAACACAGCTAGAATTATATCACCATCGTAGAAAACTTCTTCCCAACCAGCAAAACTCTCAAAAAGGAGGAAATGTGAGAATATTCTATTGGGGGGTTGACATGGAAAGAAGTCTTTGGATGTGATTCAAAGTCGGCCATGGCATGGGGGGGGCAGCTTTCCTCCCTGTCAAAGAGGGCGCCGGGGACGGAAATACCTGCACCCCGCATTTATATAGAATACCACTCTCGTCCGACATGTCCTCCTTTCTGTCCCTCCTCCTCATCGAGGTGGGATAACAGTGGAATTGGTAGGCCGTAACCTAAGAGGTGTGCCGAGAGCTCGGTGGGAGGTCGTAACCTCCACCCTTTGACGTCGTTATACGAACGAGCGTATCTCGTTTAGCCCCTTGATAAAGAACGGGAGAAGATGTCCCTCGTGTATCAGCCTTTCAGTCTCCATTGGACGTGAGCTTTTTTACAGCCGCCCATCACCGAGTATTTTCCGAGTTTCGGCTCCTTCTGGAATGCGTGAGAGTCGTTCTTGAACTCCAACCGGTAGGAATTAAGACGAAATATATCGTCATAATTTACGCGATGATATGAATATCTTAAGCGACGTTTATATTCCGGACGAAAATTTAAGCCGAATCCGCTGAAATGGTTCGGGTTTCTGATCGGCCCAAAGAGGTCGTTCATGGACGATGGAGAAATGCAACCGAGCGCGGTTGTGGGCACGTGAGGGTAGCCTATCTCTCACGGCATTTTTCGGGAGGAGATTCGTGATTAATTGAACTCACGAATTCGCCCCTTGAGAATGCCAACTCGACTCTAAGCTAAAGATAAATACGTGTGTATTTCGAAACCATGAAATTACATATCGCTGATTGCAAATAATTGAATATATCAGAACTTGGTGCAAATACAAAACTTCATAAAATTGAAATCAACTTGGATTTCATGCGAACAACTTTTTCTTACCGATTCTAAGATGAACGTAATTGAGGTTATATAATACTCATACATTATCGATTTCATTAAAAATTTGACCTCCTTTCGAAGTTATTCAGGGCTGATTTGACCATAAAATTGTCTCTGAAATCATTCCTTCGAATTTGTACGAAAAATTGTGAACAGGTTAATCTGTGTTTCTACTATGGTGTTAAAACTTATTCTTTAAAGGAAGTAGACTAAAATTAAAAGATGATAATCGTAGAATATCAAACATTGTTCTTTTTTTGGATATCGATTAATTTAATTCGTTATTTTTTTAATAATGCTGAATAAAAATAAACAATTTCATTCATATCCATTCACTAAAGTTAAATAATTTACTTTTCCTTTATATAATTCAAATTAGAACTCATAAACAGTAAAAAAATTCCTGTTCAGAGTATTTGAAATCAATTCCTCCCATTTACTTAAATTTAGAAAAAACGTATTTAATCCCCATACAATGATTTATAGTGTTTGATTTATAAGTTTGTATTTACAACCATCGCTTCAAATATAAGCTTCTTAGAGTACATAATAAACATAGATACGCAATGTTATTCAAATATTCTTTTAAAATTCCTTATAAAATGAATTTTTAACCATTGACAATGGTAGAGTGTTAAAGAAAATATCAAGGTAAGATAAAATTATGCTGTAAATTGACTAGATAATAGGCAAAATATCTAATATACTTAAAGTAATGATGTAAGGGACTTATAGAAAACAACTTGAAGAATTTAATATACGGAATACCCTAGCCTCAAAAATTATCTATTTGTACTTTATTACATATATTTTACATATGCAAATCAAGCATTTGGAAGGAAACTTAATTGATCAGATTTCTGTACCTCTAAATTTGCAGAGCTGTTAGGGTAAGGGTAATAATTTCTGGGGTGCGAGGGAACACAGCTAAATAACCAAAATGAAAAATCAAAGTATGAATTCTTTCGCCCTCCTTTCATAACTCAAAAGTACGTCTGCACGATCTTAACGGTGAAACACAATCTCGGGGACGATTGTAAATGCTAGTGGAGATCATAACCCATAAAATTTTTCGAGAATAAAACATTTACTAGATTGCGGGTGATATTACACGGAAAGGATGCAGGCTTATTTGGACGTAAGTTTTTTATAGCTTCGACTTTTTACGATCAGTATGATAAATATGATGAAAGCATCTTGGATTTGATCGTAAAACGGTATCAACAGTAAATGGCCATCTCAACCTTTCCCGTTCTTTTATATTCCCACTCAAAACGCTTAAGGTTTAAAAGAGCCGAATAGGCAAAACCCAAATTGCTTTCGAATAGCTGAATCGGGGAAAGAATAAAATCGTTGCTCGTGATTTCCCAAATCTGTAGAAACATTCGATGACATAAGCACTTTTGAATAATCCCTAAAAACGTCAGTAATTTCTTATTTTTGTGAAAACGTTGCTATGGCGACACCAAATCCTTTTCTTAAACATGATTGAAACGGGAAATTATTGCAAATCCATTCATTCTGGTATTATTAAGAAAAAAATAATTATGTTTTTACGAATGTAAAGTACAGATCGATCAAGTATGTTGTATCGTACGAAGGATACTATTATTACAATATTTTGAAAAAAAACATTAAAATGCGAATAACCTAAGCCTGGTATTTGATATTTGTAATTCTGATTTTATTAGTTTTCCCTCCGATGATGATCGGTAATAAAAATTATTCCATTACATTTTATACTCGTTCACGTTCATCATTCCTCTATATAATACTCAGTTTTTTCATCCACTCCATTATTTATAACAATGTAAATGGAAAGGACTCTTTCCTATAATTTACGATTCCTCAATTCTTCGATGGCAAATATTCCCCGAGACCTTGTTTCAAGAGTCGACTTCGGAATGACAATATTTTCCTTCCACGTTAGATTTTAATTTATCCTCCGCGGAATGAATCCTGCATTTCCTCCATTTTAATATTCCAATCAGCACCACTTATCGAAACAACTCACCGAATCGAAAAAGATCGCGCGTACGAACCCAACCATCGAACAACCTTTCGATGAAAATACCACGTGTTTTTTTTCTCGCTCGAATTTTCCAAAATTCCGGTCCGGTTCGCAAAGCAAACGATCTAAAATCCTTTCGGGACACTTTTTCTGACTTCGAAAAAGAAAAACACACACGAAGGACGAAGTTTCCGACGCGATAAAAGATTTAAAAACCACCGCATCGCTTCTCCGATTAAAGAGCCTCCATTGTGCGGATGAAATGGCTTCCGACGAAATGACGCAAAAACGATTAATTCATTTTTTCCCCCGGATAAAAAGAGGACGGTACCCTGTGACCATGGGCGGAAACCGCAATAGCTGACCGCCCAATCATCGGACCCGCACGGCTGAGCGTGGAGAGGCCGTAAATAATCCTGCAACCATTGCCTCTCCCTAATTAGACCATCGGACCCTGCGGGACCCCCTGATTTGAGAGCTCCCACTTGTCCTTGGGCAAGCGCGACTCCATTATGTGGACCAATCATCTGAGTCGTGATCCCGAATTCTCTCCGCGCCGACGACGATGAGTTTTTAAAGGAGAGACGTTTCGTTTATCCCCTCCACGCTCAAAAGGACCGCTTAAAGAGGGACACTTTCGCTTGCAAGGAAAATGTTTATTTGTCGGCGGTTGTCTGCCTTGAAGATGCGCGTGGCCAATCGATTTGTTTGCCAAAGGATGACGAAAACATATCGAATGAGAGGTGAGAAGTGAAATTTCGAAGATGCAATTCGCTGGAACTGAAAGTTGAGCACTCACTGTTGATCTACCCATTGCAGTTAAAATTTAGTGGAATTGAATCGTAAAATATACGATTTTTTAAATCAAAAATATTTGGAAATCGTGCAAATAAAATGTTCCTTTTAAAAGTGAACATTAAAGTGAGGTCGGCAGAAAAGTTTGCAGCCGAAAAGAAAACAATCTCAGTAGGTTACGAATATAAACTCCTGGATTTATTGTTTTATGATAGAGAAAGATTTTAAACGTACGTACAGCTATGTTTGATTCACAAGTAATTATATATATGTTTAGAAACGGAATTTTACTTTTAAATTCCTATTTTATATGTTAGTATAGTAGTGATCATAGTGTATTCCTACCTTAATCTCACGTTGATGTACAATGACAAGTCAGTATGAAAAAATTGTTGAAAGTATACATTAAATTATAATGTGAATTATAACTCCAACCCAATAACTTCTGAGAATTACATTAAGGTATTATCTTATGATATCCTCCCTTTACTCAAAACATTAACGTAAAAAATAAATCGTGCGTCATATTTCAATCTGGTCCTGAAATTGGACCGATCGAGTTCTTGAAGTTCTTTCTAAACACGCAAGAGACATTGATTGAGACAAACTTCTATCGACTGAATTACTACTTCGTCCTTGAGCATAGCATTCTAGACCACTTGAAAGAACTTATCCAATTGAAAACGCTACATTATAAATACCCAATTCCTCCTTGGTGGTAAACATGACTCTACATCAATAAAATCCAACTCAAATCATTCGATCAGTCCACCCGGTCATTACAAACCCCCATCTTCTTTATTGAGTATTGAAGGGTAGAGAGACGAGGAATTTCCGAGAATCTTTCGCATTTAGAGCCCTCCTGACATTTCGGTGAGAGCGTGACAAACTGGGCTGATAAAAGCAAAACCGCCCTTTTTTGAGAGGTAAAGGAAAGGGGACCTAAAACCGAACCCCGAGGGAACTTTACGACGCGGCAAAGCGCAAACACCGCCTCGCAACAAACGGACACAAACAAGCCGATACAATGACTTCTCGCCGTGGTCGCACGCTCGCGCTCCCCTTATCTTAGAGAGAAAACGAATGGTCGGAGGAAGATGGCCACCGGAGTGGAGAGGATGCCGACTCTGCATGGGGTTGCCCATTGCCGCTGCACCCACAATGTTAAGGTACACCGCAGCGCCATTTACCCTACCGCAGCGCGGTGTTGAGAATCGTGTGAAGATCTTCCTTTTTCTCTTCTCCACTTTGCTCCGCCGGGAAGAAGTATTTCTTTTTTGAAGGGAAGAGATTTCGCCGCGAAAAAAAACACTCGCCATTATCCGGAGGAGGAAGGTGAGATGCTTTGGAGGCATGAAAAATGTGAGATGTTTGAAGAAAAAATTAATGGTCCTTGAGCAAACACAGGTGAGGGTGTGTGTTCTGAGGATGGATTTGCTTCGAATTTTGACAGCTTGAAAGAAAGGGGTCGCGCCATCTGTAGGCATCGGATAAATTAAGGAAGTTGAGAATCATTCGCATTTCTTCGGAATATTTATTTAATTTTCATTTGCAAGAGCAAAATAACAGTTCTAAAAAAGGATATATTTTAGAGAACTCAAACAATTTAAAAATTTAAATGCCCCGCTTAAACTTGGGAAGTGATATTGAAAGAATATGAACAAAGAAGTCATTAATCAATAGAGGTATTCAGCTCTTGAATTAGAGACAGAAACAAAAAAATACAGAAATATCATATAACTTTTAGCTTAAAAAATCAAAATCATTTAAAGGCTAGTTAATCAGTAATCAATAAAATTAAATATAAAAGTTGAAATAAACACGCAATCCTATTTTTAACAAACTTTAACTATATATTCCCTAAATGAAAAATATCTCATTTCGTTTAGTTTTGTTTGATCAAAATTGTTAGCATTTATAAATAAAAGTGTTTTCCGTAGGAAATCTGTTGAAATATGGACTATTCTACGTAAATGTATCATGCAAGTCGCTCAAATGGTGATGATAAAAAGGTAATCTGTAAGAGTACACCTAATAATATATATATCTTTATTTATTTAAAATTTAAATTTATATTCAGAAATAATCCTTTTTATAACTGAAGTCGATATAATATAACACCCTAACTTTGCTACATATCGTTCGAAAATCGATGTACCTATTTTTTCTCAAATACGGTTTCTTGAACAAAAATGTCAAAATTCCCTTAAATATATAGTTCGAAATTCAGCAATAAAAAGTGTGAACCTAATCTACGGATGAGGATTTTGCTGCCTAAATTCCGTTGGCAAAACAGCCTCGAAGATATCAATGCGAAAGCTCAGTAAGAGATCAAATAAAGTCTGCAAAAGTTATACGGCACGAATAAAAGAGCGCGCGGATTAAGGTCTGACTCTTAAGTAAATCTGGATTATCGAGCACATCCTTCCGCCACACACGTCGCTCCACACGTTCCTTTGTCGCTTATCCTGTCACTGATCGCCCGGGGAGAAGACGAGAATGGCCCATTAAACTCCCGAGGGTCCCCGAGGAGCAGGGTACACGTGGGTTATCAAAAGGACTGTCCTCCCAACTCTGGCATCAAAGCCACCGACCGACACGCCGTCCGAAGGAGCGGTCGTGTTGTCACACAAATGTCGTGGCTTTCACGCCCTCCCTCCACACCCTGTGGTGCATCCACGAGCTGACAGATATATATGTGGCTACGTGTCCCAGGGTACGCCATCTTGAAAGCGGGGATGCGCTTGGCTGCAGAGGACATGGGAGACTTCAATGCTCGTTTTTTGGGGAGACAAAGTAAAAGGTTGACTTTACCTTTTCCGGTCACCAGGTCGCAGGAGTGTTCAGAGGATGCCGATTCCATTGGAAAGTCCTAGGTAATGCGTTTTGGACGGTCTGGAAGGGTACTGGACCATGAGGTGCAACATAGGGCCATATTTTGTGCGACTCGAAGCCATGAAAAGAAAGCCTGAAAGAAGTGGGTTCCATCAAGAGGTTTTGTTGTTCATACAAATATCACTGCAAATTATTCTAAGATTAATAGTAAGATATACACATACCGAGACATAACGTTATAAATAAACTTATTTATGATTAAGAATGACTATATCTCTTATTCGATGGAAACTATAATTGTCTACATTAACTCTATACTCATTACAAACGGAAAAGATTGAAAATCTAGAACTTGAAGAGAACAAGAAGTGAATCTGTTGTACATTTTCAGGATATGAAGAGTAACTTTTGTAAACGTTTACATAAAAGTATCTTTGTTTTATCGCTTCATTCATACATAATTAATTAAAGGTATTTTTCTTCCAAAGCGAAATTCGAATACACATAAGAAGAGAGGATCAATTTGAAAACATCAAATATGGAACAATATTTTACCTATGCTATAATCAAATATGGTCTTATTTAAGTGAACAATCCCGATGAAAAAGATTTCCTCATTCATTGAAGATAGCAATTGATCCTAATTGACTAAAAGAATTATTTAAAACAGCATAAAAAGACTATGATTCTATTTAAATTTAATAAAAAATTCTGAAGATGCTATTTATTCATGTAGTTCAATGTCCATCAAGAGTCATAATTAGATAAGAGAGAGACACGTCATAATTTAAGCAATGGAGGACAATAAAGTATGTCTCTACCTTCCAAATTTAAGGTTTCGACAAAGAATAAAATTAAAAGTAAAAAGGATATTTTATAATAAATATATTTTCTTTTTAAGAGATTATTGTTTCAGTAAAACAGTAGCCAACTCTACGCTGACTTGCGCTAATCCTTCATCTCCACCGTAACCTACCAATGCGTAAGAATTCTATCCTTCTTTTTTTTCAAACCCTCTCAAGAGAAACACTACCCTTCCCTTACACTAGCAACATACCCTTTAAGGGACCATTCTTCTTTATCTATCAGGGTCGGCAGTGTTTTTACTAAATCACTTTGACATAAAGGACTGCCTGCGACAAGGGAGCGGAATGCATTGCGTAGATAGGAGATACGTATTAGATGCGGGGGAAATATCCTTAGTAGTTTCTAACGTCTTCCAATTCTCACTCCACCCAGAAAACAACAAGCTCTAGAGAGACACATCGTAAAAATTTCGACGTATTTAATGGCGCTTTTAAGCCTCAAAAAGGTAACAAACTCAGTTCCAATGAGGAATCAAATCCTCTTATTTCAGAAACCGAATGAGTGGAGCAAAATGAGTTTTCCCTTTGGGTCAAATACAAACATTCACAGACATACTCGTTTGTGGAACAATCTATCACTCGAGAAACATTAAGACTCGTATCTGTTGAACGCATTAGGGATCCGAGTAACGCCCGTATTCTCCTCTGAGAAATATTTGTCAAGTTTGAAAGAAAAAATATTACTTTTTCCTTCTCTATTACGCAATAGAAAAGGATTCGAAGAGATGTCTCTCTGAAGTGTTACGTAATAATGAATTTAAATTTCCATACAACTGAATTGCAGTGTATATGATTAATTATTCAGATTACTCTCTGGGAGCAATGAACCAGTATATCATCTATATAATAAACAAAATTAATTTATTTCAAGACCGAATAAATTAATAAAAATTGCATGGTTCCTTAGTAGTATACTGTTACAGATTTCACTATGTCCTCCAGCTAAAAAATTGTTTAACTAGGTAATCACCCTTAAATATTTGTTGAAAACGTACAAAATATATAAGCTAAACGTTTTTGTATGATTAAATATATTCTATGAGTATTAGTTGAATACATTATCATGCTTCGAAAGTTTATTAAAATTAAGTAAACCTATATATGGCGATTAAATTTAAATTAAATTAAACCTAAGCCCATTATTTCCATTACTATTATTGTAATTTAGATTCGAATAATGAAATAAGTTACATATACATATTATAATTAATCAGCATTAGAAATATTACTCTACTCTTCCTCTGTGATCATCGAATCAATGAGGAGTTGGAGGTTTTAGAATATAAATAAAATAACGCAGGGATATTAAAACATTGATATAAGTCTCTTTTAAATTTTCATTTTAAATTTTTATTGAGAGAATTACGAGTATTTAACTTAAATTTTTTTCATCCACGTTATCTGCAATGAATTTTATCTTCAGTAACTGTCTACAAATGTCTTCTTGGCTCTAAGTTTATTTACTAGAAACCCGAGGCAGACAAATGATTACACTTTCTCTTGCCACATGATGAATATAGTACAAGATACTTGATTCCTGTATGAGTGTTTTCCTTTTCATTATAAGTGTTCACGCGTTTAAGAACTTAAGAAACAACCATGAAACCATGATAATATTAAGTTTCTGTCTATCATGCAGTAATATGGACTAGAATAATGTTGAGATAATACAATATATTAATCACGATTTTTAAAAGGTACTCTGACAAATAATGCGCATTTCTTCGGGAAAATACTTTCAGAATTGCATACTTCAGTGATGCTATGGGTTTACGTGCAAACATTATGTAAACGTATCCTCACAATGACTGTAATGAAATTATGCTGTTGGTGCAGAGAAATAAGTAATGAACTGAAAATTCAATTACACTTACTAAATTATAGCCATATGATTTAGATGAAAGTAAAGATGTTAAAGTAATAAGACATAAAAACAATTATCCAAGACAAATACTAATAATATTTCAATTTGTATTTAAAAAAGGCTTGTGTTTTATCTTGTTTGAAAATATACTTACTTTATTATAATCAATTATAAGAATGGATGACGGTTTTAATAGGTTATTTACAAATTCATCGAAGGAAGAATCGCCAAGATTAAAACGCTCGTATATTTTAAGTTTATGGACATGAATAAATTATTTCTTCCCTTAGAAATGTTTTGAACATAAAAATTATGTTTCAAAGATTCAATTGTGTAGATTATTGATATAAGTATGTTTAATTTCTTAATTTAATTATTTGCAAAAATTCTTGCGGTATTATTACTGCTCAGTCAATCGAAAGCTTCGAGAAGGACACCTAGTAATTAACTTCTTTCCGCCTCATCCTGGTTATTTTACTTTGAAAAATGAAACCTAAAAATGTTCCTACGTGCTTCGAAACAAAACAAACAATAAGAATGATGCACGATTTTGGTATCGGCCTCTGCCTCAGCTCACGATTCGGGAAACAGACGTCAAACATTCCATGCTCCAATTGACACCAGTAAGGAATCGAGGTTAACAGCGATGCCTTCGAAAACAATTTCCTTTAAGGATAAGAAACGATGCTCCACCTTCTTATCTAAGGTACTATTTATATATTGTATTACATTTAATGCTTCAATTTTTCAGAGAGATACTAGATTTCATTAAAATATATCTCTTTTATCAGAATTCGTCTCTTAATTCTTTATTATCAATTTAATCGGTCAGTTAGAATTCCTAATAAGATTAATTCCTTACAGACATTC
Organism: Pantala flavescens; assembly: GCA_020796165.1. Classification (NCBI taxonomy): domain Eukaryota; kingdom Metazoa; phylum Arthropoda; class Insecta; order Odonata; family Libellulidae; genus Pantala; species Pantala flavescens. The sequence continues at coordinate 50,377,061 of CM036879.1, read as the reverse complement.
AATGCACAGATTTTAATTTAGGTAAAGCATAAAAGACCTTCTATAAAACACTCTAAATCAAACGTGTGCTGCGAATTTTATAAAGATTAATTATTTTGGCAACAGGTATTAACAATAAATTAATATCAGATGATTAAAAACAAACATTTGAAGGAAATATTATTGAATATCATAATTAGCGTGAACCTCATGTATAAAAATACTTCGATCAAAAATTATGACTGATTTTTGTTGATAATTATTACATTTACTATAATACTGATATTTTTGTCAGAATTATAAAACAGAACATAAAAACTCTAAATCATCATTTTCACTTCCGTATTTGCATTCGTGTCGGGTCGAGACATCGAAGCACGTACAAGCACATGTATACGAATTATATGCAAATAACATAGCAATCATCATCTTATACATATGAAATGAAATTTAAGGACACCTGAACCTCTGCCACCAACGTCTTTTGTTTGAGCCTAACACGGATAAAATACGCGGTCAAAGCAAGAGACCCCTATAGTTGCAAGGGAGATGCTTCAACGAGGGAGACGAGATTGGCCGTAACGGCAGATTAGGAGGCGAAGGGATTGCCCGACATTGAAATTCATACGCTCTCCCTTGTGAGAGACCCCACGTCCTCGGCCAATGACGGGGCTCATTATACTATTCGGGTCCCAAACCCCTTTGGAACCACGTCGCACGATTCGTCTGAGCATTCCCCAAATGATGATTTATATTTAAGTGCTCTTAGAGGGTTACGGCGTTTAGCTGAAGGGGTTTTTATAGTCTCACAAATGATGGGCTTCAAAAATATCGACCCTCATCTGTTTGTTTCTCTCTGTGGGGGACCCTGAGGGCTCTCTACGACGTTGGGTACTTCCGGAGAGGGCAGATGGCAGGCGTGTCTTCAAGTGAAATGATTGACGGGGATTCGGTGGAATGGGGGTGTTTGGAGAATGTAAACGTCTCGAGGATGAAAAATAAGAGAAAAAGCAACGCGGTGACGTACCCTTTGGTCACATAATGGAATGATGTCCGCTATGGTGCAAGAATTGTAAGGGAAACTGCTTTCGCAAGAGCGTTCGAAGATTTCCCCACAACGATAGTCGATTTTGAATGAGTAATAAAATTCTCCATATCAAATCGATTATTTCTCGACTCTATTTTCAATACAGAAGTTTAAATTTATACCAATAGCTAAATTACTTCCCTTTACTCGCTTCAATTTCTAAATAATCTCAGAAAATTTGACAGCTTTATTTGTTGCCTTTATCAGAATATAAAAGAAACTTGGATTGGCGAAATATATTCTGTGATAGTATAAAGACCAAATCTCTATCTGAGACGTTTGTTTGTATTCTCTCAGATTAATTTATCTATATATATTCATTCGGAGTCAGTTTCATTTTAATATTACTAAAATGACTTCCACGATCGTGAAAGGTAGAATATTTCATTAAACAATAATATACCAAAAAATATACATTTAGACAAAATTTGCAAAAATATATACAAAAACTTGAGATGATATGTGCAAAATTCAAGATAAGATACCATTTTAACGTGTTTAATATCCTCTAGATTTTCAATTTCATAAGTAAAGAAAGGGAAATAGCAATAGTAAAACGTTCATTATAGAGGAGAATAAAATAAATTTACGCTCAATAGTCGTTTTGAGACAATACTTATATAGTTACCTTATGACCTATACGATACGGTCGAGGTTTCTATCTTCTTCGACAAACTCTCAAAATAATATTTTAACTCTGAAGAAAGCGAAAAATAATGATAATATACTAGATACATACAATCATTAAATATTTTTAATGCCGTTATCTTTGTTCGAAGAATATTTACAATATATCAACGCTAACAACAAATTATTAATTAAAAAAATAGAGAAAATCAAATTTAAATGCATTTGAATCCATTTAAAATTACTGTCAAAATTTGATCACAACATATTTGGGTTTTTATTTGAATTAACGTTAAGTTTCAAATTAATACTAATACTGCATGTAGAATAAAAGATTGAAGTTCCACTGCGGACATATACGTATCAAAACTGCATTTTCGAAAGATCTGTTCAGACATCAGTGTACGTAAAAGAAGTAATTTATCTTCCTGGTTGCAATGCAAAACTGAGTCAAAATCTAATCTGACAAAAATCAATCAATATGGTCATGATTTAAAGTTCAAACATTTATGCTCACCTCTTTGAAATTTATGCATTATTACTTTACCATTTTTTTCTCTTATGTTTACTATCCAACTGTTAGTTTTGTTTACGAAAGCCGATCGTTGATTTGATACAATTCTTTCTTTTCTGCAAAATTAGTTATCGTATTTTCAGACTATATAGCACATATTAAATCCTTTTATTTGGTAAAAAAAGGCAATTATATACCTATATTCGTTGTGTATTCGATTGAAGAACTTTTCCTCTCAGGGTCCGGATGTTTTTGACGTCCGTTGTTAAGTTTACGACCACAGAGTAATTTTCGAGAAAGTAGATGATTGTCCGATCTTTGATAATAAATAAATAAAATGCATCCGTTAATTGATACTGCATTGCCTTAACATCCGAAAAACACTATGATCTCTAAAAGTATATCAAATCCTTCCGATCTATTTGTCACATTGACAAATACGAACCTTACTTTTCTTCTTCGATCCATCCATGTCTTCAGATTCCTTGGTTCTTCGAAGAACCCTGACAACTTCAGAAGGCATCTCTGAGGGAGTAGAAAGAATCATCATTAGGACCCGTGAGACCATACCGTTTGGAAATATTTGCAAAAAATCATCCCTTTCGCGTACAATTCTTCGAAAAATGAAAAAAGGTCGGAAAGAGATGGATTGTGATCCTTGGAAAAGGATTTCCTTCCACTCCCATCTCAGATTCCGAATTCTATATTTCCGCACGAAACGGATTGGTTGCCATCTGGAAGCCAGTTCTCTGGTAGGCTCTTCTTCTTTCATCTGAAAATGCGAATACCATACGAAAAATTCACCGGAAAAAAGTGGCGGCAAAGATTGAAGACAGGAAACATCCATCCGAGGGAGACAAATCAGATTTAAAACAAAACCTCGGCGAAAAGCAGGATTCGATAAAATGATATTTCCCCTCCGGCTGTTAGGATGTTGAATGGAAATATTTTCCTCATTTTTTAGACTCCATTCGAGCTTTTCTTACAGCCACGACGTGAATCGAATAACTGGACAATATTACATGGAATGACAACCAAAATGAGAGCAATTCAAGCGTAGAAATCGCTCGATGTTTTTTGACAAGGATAGGATTTGTGTACATCTGAGAATCAAGGGTCGAGTATGAAAAAATTAAAAAACACTCTCTCGACAGTACATTTATATTTTCTTCCTGTAGGATCTTGAGTGACGTAGCTCGAAATATTTTGATCATTCAGTATTGAAGCATCGTGTGAGACGAGGATGAAATGGTACAAATTATTCTGTGACTTAAGTGCTTTTATGCATTTTTATCGGAAATTATAAATCCATTTGTATCAGGCGTGATTTCGATTTTTTAAGTAAATAACGCTCATTCTATTATTTAAAATCAGTACGATTTTTTCCAGTGAATTTTTCAACTATCAACATTTTCTTGTGTTATTTTTATGATTATTATAAGTCTTACTCAAAATTAGACATTTTTCTCGTCATAGACGTGAGACGTCCGCATGAAGAAACGGAGAACTTAATACGACGAATCATAAACAGATGAGAGAAAAAACTAACTTTTTTTGTATATACCTGGAAATTATAAAAAGAAAAATTGATCATTGAAACCGCGTAATGTATGATATACAAGCATACATACATTTCGTCTTTATTATAGGGCCGAATTGGGACTATATTACATACTATAGGACATAAATTTGTTCAATAGTATGAAGTATTTTCGTGAGGTTTAAAGCATTAAAGTGGTAATTGCGCGATGATCAAAGAATTTTTTTATGAATTGCAAATAATTTGAAATCAAGTTAGGAAATTGAAAAAACGAGAGATCATTCACATATACGCATAGTACATTCGTTTCATATAGACCATCACTATCATAAGTTCAAAATAGTTTGTCTAATCATAAAAATAAAGTTGTTGCCTGAACAATATATATATTATATTATATAAAATATATGATAATGAGGGTAACTCATCGAAATTTTAAGCATCTGATATTACTATATTTTATTTTTGAATGTCTTCAAATTTAACTGCACTAAATTTTCTGATTTCCATCATTCTAAAATTCAGTGGTCGGCAAAAAGTTACGGAATTGTATTTCTCAATATAATTTTTTATCCAATATATTTCATGATTAATATCACCATATACATATAGTACCGATTTCCCGCAGAATGAACTGCTAGTGACATCTATGCATCTCTCTGTATACTACATGTATGAACATACTATCATTTCAAATTCCTTATACATTTTTAATGATTTCACTATTTATCTCTTTTATTTGATAATATAGAGTATAATTTACACTAAAATTCTCTATATTTTATAAACTGGATTTTACTTTTAGTACCAATTTGCAATGAATTAATATCATTTAAGTAATAGTTTCTACCGAATGTTATAAATTTCGATTCTTTCACTTTAATTCAATCTTCAACCGAAGTATAAATGCTTATGCAACTTAGTAAATAATCATTATTTTTCATTGATTTTTATTATTTAAAGCCATTAAAAGAGTAAAACCGTCAAACACTAAGCTAATACTTCGAAAGAACTAATTTAAAAATATACTGAATACAGACAACAAACAAACTTTAAAGACAATATATAATTCCCGCTTTTAATGTACAGTAGTTACTCATTATAAATCAACCATGACTTTTACTATACCAGAATTATGTATAATATTTAGGCATTACCTGTTTGAATTTCACAGTTCGCTCTCTCCGAATCACCTAATGATACCAACATAACTTAAATCATTTTTCTTATCCATGCCATTTATCACTAGTACTAGCTTCCAAGACGGTTTGAATATCATCTTAGTTACAGACATGATATTTTCTTGAGTGATAAGTGACTCGGTATCTTATTCAAATACTAATCGCCATCTTAACAATCACATTAATAATATATTCCTGCGCCAACAAATGAATTTAGTGTCTTATAACTATATTTTAATATTTTAGTGGTTAAATTGTAATGCACAGTAACTTTAATTTTATCTCGAATAACTTTTTATTGTTTCGGTTTTATCTGTAAATTAAACAGAAGAGTTTCATTTAATTCAATCAGAATTTCAATTTCGCCCGGGCAAGGTATCTACAAAGCTGAAACGCGTTATTCGAAATGTAAGACAGCTGATCATCTTGAGTTCGTCCCCTTGCTTGGAGGCCGATATCTTTCCGAAAAATTCTGATTCTTGTTAGATATAATTATTGATGTTTACTATTTAAATTGAAAGCTTTAAACGTCTTGAAATTATTCTATCGCCGGGAAATTTCCATTCCACTTGTTAAGAGTGAGGAGTTCATTACCGGTAAATCAATTATTCATTGTTTTAGGCGATTACTAGTAAGGTAAATTTTTATTTTGGAGTGAATGTCATTCTCTGAGTAACAACCTTTAGCCTACAATGGTAAGTACTAGACATTTCATTGATGCATGCATACTTGTCAAGGATGTGGGCTCAACTGCTATACTAACGTTCCTCTTTAGCAGATGATACGATTCTTTCACTCGGGTCAAATATGCTGGAGTACTTACAACAAATCTTTGCTAGCGAAACTTAGAAAAAAAACTGGTTACACATTCTCTAATTGTAAGAAGGCTTTGGAACTACACAGCAATGATTTAGCTAAGGTAGAGATTTTCTATAATATTACTTCTAACAACATATGTTTTATTGTATTATAAGCACATTTTACATATCAAACTAATTATGCTTCCCCATAAGAATATCCTTCATTGTAAATTTTTCTATAGTTATTTAAGATTATTTTTATAGCTGTATTCTAATTGTGGCGTGGATTTGTTTTCTTAAACTTTTTACATATTATGCAATTTTAGGCTGAATTATGGCTTAAAGAACAAGCTCAAGCACAGGGATGGGCAAAAGCTACAAGATTAGAAGGAAGACCTACTAAGCAAGGACTAGTGGCTGTAGCAGTTGATTCAGCTGGTAGACATGGATCTATGGTTGAGGTGAAGTATTTATTTTAATTTTTCCTATATGTAAGATATAAAGTGTATTTAAAAATATTTCAATTCAACTTTGATATTGCATTTTATGTTAGGCATTTCAGAATAGCTAATGTACATTTATTGTAAGTTTGATATCACTAAGAAGAATAAAAAGTTAAATTTTCATCTAAATTGAATTTTGATAGAAAATTATTTTCATTGAAAGTAAAGTTTTAATGTTTCTGGTAAAAAATCTTCTGCTCAAAAAATAGTGAAGCTTTTTGTTATTCATTTCCAAAACTATTTGTATTTTTCATATGGAATTAACATAAAAAAATCCAAAGAAAGCAAAATGTGAAATTAACACAGCACAATGAGCTTGTGCAACTTAAATACTAATGCAAGTGTCAAAGATTTCATAATTCTAGAATTATTTCTTTCTTATCTCTGTAAGATAAGTAACATGTATTTCCTGTGTTTGTGTTCGATAGTTTCCTGGGTATCCTTGTGAGATTTTATTTTATAAGGGTTATATTAAAATTTTTATTTAATAACAAAGTGTTATTTTATTTTATATCAGGTCAACTGTGAGACTGATTTTGTTGCAAGAAATAAATCATTTCAAGCTATGGTTGAAGGAGTAGCTGCTGCTTGTCTTAAGTATATTGAAGGAGCTCCTACATCAACTATATCCCCATTTACTAAGGTATGTATCCCTTTGAACTCCTAATTTTTACTATATTAACTGTTATCTTTAATTTGTCCTGTTAATTTTTGAAAGTAGTTTTATTAGTGCTCTTTATACATTTGCAATATTTCATATGTATCCCCCCATTTGTTTTTCATTGTTATTAGTAGGATGAATATAATCTAAATTTATTCTTACCTATTGAGCATATGGAAATTAATTTAATCTCAATAGGCTTTATGTCTAGGAAATAATGTATAATATTATCTTAATTTTTACTTCCCCATTTATATTCTGTTATTTCTGGTAAAACTAGAAATAAATGTGGAATAACAATGAATTACATTTTCAGATGCATTTAGATGCTGATCAGCTGAAGCAGCTTCCATCTATCGCTGGAGGCTCCTTAGCTGATGAAGTTGCTCTTACAATAAATAATATTGGAGAGAATGTCGTTCTGAGAAGAGCTGTTGGGCTGAAAACCAGAGCTTCAGAAAGTGATGGATTGTTTTTAACAGGTTATGTGCACCCAACAACTTCTCACAGCAATGCTCCTGTTACCACACCTTTATTTGGAAGATATGGAGCCCTGGTTATGTTGAAAGGAGGATCAGATCGACAAAAAGAGGAAATATTTGGCAGGCAGTTATGCCAGCATATTGTTGGTTAGTTTTAATGCTATACTAACTCTCTATGAGATCTAGTTGTTGTTAAAAATGTATCCAAAAAAATTTATTTGCTCTTTGAATTCTAGCAAAGGTTTATTCTAGATGTATCATAATAGGTTCTCACTTCAGTTCTTATAATTGCTGCAGTAATTTATTTTTGTTTTAGCAATTAATCCTTACTTTTCCCTAAAATAAGGATGTATATCAGAATACTTATCCTCTTTTAAGGAATAAAGCATCTATCTTTCCTTTGTTGTGTGTGAACATTAATGATTATGATTAATTCAGTTAAAATGGTTCTTGGCAGAGTTCATTTGTACTTTAGATTTGTATAGTTTCATATACTTATGTATATTTATTTAAATTTATTATCATTTTATTTTTACTAAGAAGAATACATTTTTCATTAATAATTTTTATTGATGAATTATTTCAGGTATGAATCCTTTGAAAATTGGCACTGAAGAAGATAAACCAGCTGATGATCCAGATGATGAAAAAGTTTTAATTTTACAGGAATATTTATTAGATTCTTCTACGACTGTTGGGCCTCTGTTGGCTAACAATGGTGTATCAATTTTAGACTTTGTAAGGTATGAATGTGGTGAAGAAACTCAACAAGATGCTGAGAAAATAGCTGCAGAGGCAGTGAATTGAATCCATAATTGGAATAATCTCATTCCATTTAATATCACATTAGTAGAGGAGTTGGGCTTTTAAGAGAAATTAGTTGAATTTCAGCCAAGTATACAATGAAAGCAAATTTTATTTGTTTTCCCTGAACTGGCTGGGTATATGATCTTTCAGTTGAGCAAACCAAACAAACTCTGTTTTGATTTAAAATTAAAATATTATTTCAAGTATTTTTTATTCCTTCATTTATTGAAAAATGATTCTAAAATCCCTTTTTGTCATTTAAAATGTCATTTCATATTTTTACAATGAGATCTTTATGTCTATATTAAGAAAATTATATCTTTGCTTTGAAAAAAGGTGATAGATTGTTAATGTCACGCTATAAGAACAATCAACTGGTTACTTAGTATCCTAGAGCTAACTATGTTCTATTACTTAAGATTGAAAGCCTTATTAAATATACTCTATATTTGTGGCTGTTTTATTTCTTCAGATAGTTATTTTTAATGAAAATTTTGTATTAAAATTCTTTCTGAATTTGATACAAATTTTTTTATATATATCCCTGTCCCCCTACTTTTTATAAAGCTGCTTCCGCTTGGCAGTAGCAGCGTACGATTTCCAAAACCATGTCCGGCAGTCTTTTTTCCATATGGGTGCTATCTCTTCTGGAAAATGTTGGTGGCCCTATGGATATTATTATTTATGCTTTGCTCAGTAGCTTAATCCTTCATTCTAGATCTAAGAAATTTAGACCATAGTAGAGTTCAAAAATGTTTAAAGAAAGGAATTGCAATAGACAATATAGGCAGCTTTCAAAAGAAGTATAAGAATTTTAATTTAAGAACAAGCATGAACTATTGCATCATCAGACATATCCATTGAATGGCAAAAATTTAGTATACATTATGCCTGCAATGTTTTTTTCCATACTGCTACTATGAACAGCAAATTATATGGGCAAAGGAGGAAGAAAATGAATTCTATAGCAATGAAATTTGAAGACCCTGTTATAGGTGGCTGTAGCAATGCATTCTATGATAATGGCTCTTCCATTGCCTTGAGGACTTTAATGTGAGAAGATTGGTATTCAAGGAAACTGAAAGTACTCATTTTGAAGGTGAAATGGTTATAAAAATTTTAAACAAATTAATTTTTATTATTAATTATTGCTGAAGCACATAAAGTGGTGAAGCACACTGAAAACTTAATATTTTTTCTTCAAAAGCATCAAAGTTAGTTAAACTGTTAGTTTGACTTTAAATTGTACACACAATTCATAAATTTAATATTGTTGTAAGATTATAGTTAATGAAATCCATTATCATGTGCAATCAATGACAAAATATTTTATAAAACTACATCAGCTAACATAGGTTGTGCTAAAAATTGATAGGGGGGAGTGAATGATGCCTCTTGACTATGTGCTGAATCGCAGATACTGAGTTTTATAGATTCAGCATTAGTAAGGTGCAAGTAATAAATGAGATATTGTAATTATTGCAAACAATTTTTACCTGATAGTTTAAGATGTCAGGACTGAATGTGACAAGTTTTCCAGTTTCTTGTTCTCTAGTTTGAATAAAATCCCTTAGGGAATTGCGTATCCCTGATTCATTTACAGTGTGGTTCTGACTTTGAAAAATATTTGTTAAAGATTGGGATTTGATTACATCTGTTGTGGATGGGGGCCTGGGAAGTTTTTCCATGATTGTATTCAAACATGTGCAACAATGACAAGTTTTAGATGACTGCAACGGATGAATTTCCTCTTCACAGTCTGACTCTGTTTGTAAAATTTTAGCATTAGAAAATTTCAGCTAATTAATTATTCTATTCATAGAGGATATTAAAAATTTAGAAATCACTTTAGAATAAATATAATAGATTTTTTCAATCTTTCTATATCATGTAAATACCACATCAATGAGAGATGTATAAGTATTTTATACTATATAAAATCATAATGTTTGTGCAGGTGCATTGACACTTGTATGTGAGTTATTTAATACAACCATTTGTAACCATCTTAATACCTAATAAACTTATAGGCATACACTTGAAATGTTTTTGGAAGATTTTGACGTACTATTCTGAATATTATCAGTACTCTCAAATGAGGGTGAAGTAGAATTGACCAGAATTTCCATTTCTTCCTCCTCATCTACTTTTTCTAATTCTTTAATTTCAATATTACTGATAGAAGTTCCTTTATTGAATCTATACCACAATTCCATTTTCTCTTTTGACAATTCTGATTTTTCAGCTGATAAACAAAACTAAGATCTGTTAATACTTGATGCATTACCTATATTCCAAACTTAATAATTTAAAATTCCCGCTTTTACCTTTATTATTTATGACCTCATCTTCTTTTTTGGAGCTAGTTTTGAATGGGAAGATACGTCATGTAAGTTAGTTAGTTAGACTCAGAATGACTAATGGAGTACTCTTAAGTAAAGTTTGGAAATGAAAGTATGATTTTACAGATGAATAAGATGTTCAATAAAAATTAGTGGATTTGTACCTCATTTCGTATTTAAGATGATAATTCACTAAATCTCTTGTTAAGCATATTAATAAAACTACCAGTAATTCATTTTTCATTCACTAATGTTTTGTTATTGTAACTGTCTCTCAGTTGCCATGGTAGAAAAAATTCATTTACCATAACATCAAATTAGAAGAAAATAAATTTAAGCAAGGTAAATATCTTGAGTTAAAATTAAGTCTGTAAACAGGAGTAGAATATTTAAACCACAGTCTATTTTATAGATGATAACTTGCTACTTATACACGAGAGTGATTACAAATATCATCCATTAACATATCAAAACATTATGCTTTGACTATAGATAATTTCCTGACTAACGCATGATTAATTTTATATATTCTTTTAACAACTTTATTTTCATTATAATACAAGTTTTAATCAAATTCATGTTAATTCTCTATGGTAAATCAGTTTTGTTCATCTCCTTAATAGTATATCAATTCATCAAAGCTGGAACTTCATTCATGCTAGACTTAATTTCACTGCAAATATACTCATTAAATTATCCTGATTTTGTCCATTTACCAAGGCAATTCATTATACTAGCTGTATTTTTACAATTACATGCAAATACATTTTCCTTAATTGATAAACATAAATACATATATTCATAATCTTTAACCATATTTTGCTGACTATCTCATAGCTTAATTTTTCAAATTTAATGCTATAATCTGCCATATTTATGATTCATTATGAAGCGTATAGTAAATTTAGATTACTTTACAGATGTGTACTATTTATTTAAAGAGAAAATAACAAAAAGGAAAATGATAGCAATGTACAACAAATGCAATAGAATCATTATTATCACAAGTCAGAGTGTCACTTAGAACAAAAGTAAAAATCAAGGTTATGCAATACAAAAAAACAAGCTGTATCTATGGAATATTTGCTTTTATCTTTTAATAAAAATTATATATATGTATTTATAGTATATTTATTTTTATTTGTATCAAAAGCAAGTACATTGAAATAAAAATGTTAACGTATAATGAAAATCAATCACAAAATGGAGTACTCTATTCCTGAATATAATATCCTGAAGGGTTGGAAGCCCTAATTGTACATTATTTTTAAGTATAGAACGTAATAGTTTTGGTACTGTGGTGTAGTACGAGAAATGGACACAAAGTTTCTTACTTTAACTGATAATATTTATTAAATTGATAAATGCCCTTTTTACTAAACATTATAGCAGTCAGATAGTCACAGCAGTAAATTTTAAAAAATTAAAAAAATCGCGAGGTTTGTTCAAATCGCGTAAGTATCGCGAATTTTTAATTTTCGCGGGCTGCGTATATTCGATTTTTGATCTTTTGGTGGCGTTATGTTGTTACTTATGTCCCTTACTTATTCTGACATATTCGGCCATTTGGAATGTTTAGTTAATTTTTGGCAGCTGTTTTGCTTGGATGTGTTTAGGCCTGTCTTCGATTTTCGTCTATTCCAAAAAATAGATCAAAGAATTTGTATCAAATTTTGTATAAAGAACAACTTAAAGTGCGCGGACGCATTCAGAATGTTGACTGTTGAATACGGCGAAGCTACTTTGGACAAAAGCAAAATGTTCTCAGACGGCCGAGAAGATGTGAGCGACGAAGAGCATTCCGGTCGCCCGAGCACGTCAACAACAGACGAAAACATTGATGAAGTAAAGAAACTAGTATTGGCCAATCGTCGAATCACCGTCAGAGAAGTTGCTGAGGACCTAAATATATCGATTGGTATAAATATTATACATATAATATTGTTGATAAATATATGGCACGTGCCATTTGATTATTACCAATAGTTTGGGCATGAGACGGGTCGCCGCGAAATTCGTACCAAAATTGCTCAATTTCGACCAAAAACAGCATCGCTTTTACATTGCTCAGGAGCTGTTGGATTTTGTCCGTGACGATCCAAATTTGCTCCAGAGAATCATAACTGGTGACGAATCATGGGCTTTTGGTTATGACGTAGATACCAGAGCTCAATCATCCCAATGGAAGCACCATGATAATGCCCCTGCTCACACATCGTTACTTGTGCGCGAATTTTTGGCTAAAAACAACACTAATTATGCCGCAGCCACCGTATTCCCCAGAAATTATTAACTGTATGCTACGCCTCATATTTATCTCCAGCTTTTCTTGCAGTTAGACACCAACATCTTTTCTATTTTGCTAGAACACACTTAAATAACCGAACTCGACTCTCTATTAAGATATCAGATGGCCCTAGTTGTACTGATAATTCTCAGAGATGACAGACGATACGAAATGTCAGCCGGACGAAGCAAATAGTCGCTCAGTGGATATGTCAATGAGTAAGTATTCAATGAGGGCATGTATCACATCTGTTAGCTTATAAAATGTCAGCTAGCGAGTGGCAAAAATCGTTCAGTGTTTCAGATGAGTCTCGAAGAGGACAATTTCGAAGATGGCGTCAGTCCCAAGAGAGCAAAACCTAATAGTATCGGACTAAGAGACTTAACAAGGCTTTCAGGACGACACTTTTTAGCTCTGAATTTACCATCGAAAAAGAGAAAAATATCCTGTAGGCGATGTGTTCTTTGTTACAAGGAAGGAATTAGAAAAGAAACATCTTATAGGTGTAAAACCTGTCCCTGGAGTCCGGCTTTGTGCGTGATACCTTGCTTTGAAAAATATCACACTTTATTGGATATAACGCGCGGAGATTGTGAGTGAATCTAAGTTTTTGTTGTATAATATTATAGGAAAATTTTGAATATATTTTAATGGTATGACAGTTTATAACATTTGTTTAATTAAGTAGTGATACATTGTTTACTTGAATTTAAATTTTTCAAATTTTTTTCTTATTGTATGAGGACATCAATATGTTGCATTGATGTTAGGATACTCTGGTTTAATTTGTTTTTGGAACATTAGTTCTTGGTGTTCATTTTATACTACTCATCGGTATTCATCCTGACGATAGTTCAGTTTGGCGCTTTTCTTTGTTCATGAACTTTAAATTAATTTTCCTAATGTTATTATTTTCAACTTCAAGTATGTATTAAATATTAAAGCATTTCTGAGAGATCAGTTGGCTCATAAAGGAATTAGAAGGTCATCTTCCCTTCCCATCTATGTGCCCGATTAGTGCTAAAATTTTATCCCCTGGCAGCCTACATTAACGCCCATTACTGTATTCAAAACTTAATTTATTTTATTTCTTTTCTGATCACAATTATTTATGATATGATTTAGTCTGTTTATAGTTCTCAAATATAAGTATTTGTGAATGCCTCACTTTACAGGATTTTGTTCTAATTTCTGTTTTAATTTCTCTTCAGCATCCACAATATCAAAAGAAGAGTTAAAAATAAATAGTGACAACAATTCAATTCCTACAAACCCTGTCAATTATGATATGAGTAATTTTGCTGAATTAGAATTATTGTCATTAAAGAAAGAGCTTGTACTTGAGGAAGCAAAAGAAAAGAAAAGGGAACATGAAATGCGTATGGAAATATTAGCCATACAAAGACAAATTCTTCTTCAAGAGGCAGAGGATAAAAGAAGAGAACATGAAGTACGAATGAAGATGCTTGTTCAAAATGATATTCAAGTGATAAAACAGGAGGGTATGTGATACCTAGAATAGTGGGACATCCTGAGTTAATGTGTAAATAAATTTTTTCATTGAAAAACTATATTTTGACTTCAACAATATGTGTTAAAATTTGATGTTTTGGCTCCAATTATATACATGTCACCATTCCATAGGGTTTAATCTAGTAAATGAGGAGCGTTATTTAAAATTAAGGCTTAAAGATATATTTTCTAGTTCTGGTTTGTAGAAATTAAATAATTATTGTTAATTATCTTTCAAGTTTGGCTGTATATTTTATACTTTCAACTATCCATGTGATGATAAATTTAATGAATCTATAAAATAAATTTTGAATGGAACTGCTCAATGTGAGTGCTAGAAGCAGTGTAATCTAATTTGAAAAGAGAAGTGTGTCAATTGTATATGGGGAAATAATCCTCAGTTTTGTTAGGGGTGAACATTTTAATAAACACAGATTAATGTTATGCATTTATTGTTGCAAAAATATACCTTAGATCTTTCATCATAAGAGAAATTGATGAATCCTCTTCTGAAAAAAATCTTACTAGTATTTTCAAAATAATCTTTACCTCTGGCTACTGGATTAGTTAAAATAAAATATTGTCTATTGTTATTAAAACTTGAGGTACCATTTGAGCTCACCAATTTCCTCTGAGAGAGCATAAAGAGAGTATTCTTCAGTAAGAGTTATACAGAAGGGCAGCATAGAAATGGACTATTGCTCTGTTGGTAAGAACTAAAACATTAACATTGCTCAAAAATTTTAATTATCTTGAAAACAGAAGATTTGCAAAGACTCTAGAAAATCCCTAGTTTAAAATCTCAGTGTGCACTAAAAAGTATGACTTGGGTTAAAAAGTAATTTGATTTAAATAAATAGAGTATTGAAATAGATTTGGTTGCAAGGTTTAAGTAAGTCATCATATTACTTCTCTATCAAGATCATAATTCCTTTTAGTTATTAAATCAGACTATTTAAGATTCATAGGCCTTAAATATATCTTACTTCCAACAAATATTGTACTTGTACATAATTAAGAGTATGTTATTACAGAAATCATAGATTTTCTAGGGTTTAGTTATGTATCAAGATAGTGATAGAGTACATGCTGAGTATGTTTTTAGAGATACAATAAATAACAGATGCCAGTATGCAACTACTAAGTTAAGATTTCCAGGTCTTATTTGAGAGTTTCCCACAAAGAGACATTTATTATTCATCATTGGAGATTCAATCTAGGGATGGTTGACTTCAGTCCTCCTCTATCTTTCAAAGCAAATATAAGCTTTATTACATCATAATATCTCTTATTCTATATTCATTTGGTTAAGGTATTGCCCTTCGGTCTTTCTTGTGGTGCTTTTCCTTCTACTTTGCTCTCCATTATGATCCTTACATATTATATTTGATTATATTGATGTCTTAGGAAATGATGCTCTTTACTGATGTTATCCCTTCTATATACTTCTTCCTATCTGTCCATTTGATCTTAAACAATTGTCTCTAGTTCTATGTTTAAAAGGCTTGCATTCTTCTCCGGTTTCCTTCTCTAATGGTTCATGACTCTAATCTATAGAGCTATATTCTGCAGGAATGTTATCTCCTTTGTTTCCTTGCTTTTAATAATATGTTCTTTGAGCATAGCTGTGGCCTCTTCCATATTAATGCTTCCCTTGGTACTTCATCCAGTGCTATGCTACTTTTAAGGTAAATTACTCTTAAACTGCTCTAGCTTCTCTTAACAAAGGGTGATATTTGCCCTCTGTCAATTACCTTTTTCAATTAATTTTATCTTTCTTCAGTGGTTTTGTGGAACCCTCTGGTAAAATATTCTTTTTCTTCCTAAGGCTCTCAAGTTCCATCTTATTTCAGGTTTCATAATCCTAATCCTTTTTAAGGTGCAAATTACTTTCTATGACTATTTTGTAGTGATTTCTACCTATATTGGTACCTGATCTGTTTGACTAGGTTTTTATACCCAACAATGATGTAATTACTTTGGAATATAGCTGTTTCCCCTTTATCTTCATCCCAGCATCTTCAATGTATTTCTTCTATACTGAAGTTCATCAAAAGTGGCAATGAACTGTAAAATCAGTGGCAAGTGGCAATGAAATGTAAAACTCTAAATAACTCAAAAATGAGTTTTAATTGATATAAAATTGATATTGGAGCTATAAATATAAGTTTCAGAATGTGACCAAATTTTGTTCTTCTTTTCAATTTTACGTGGTACTTATAATTTTTCCAGAGTTTGAAATAGCTAAATACTTGAGAGAATGAAGAGAATTACAGCCACAATCAACCATTCAGAAAAAAGATGAAGAAAAAAAATTGTATCACTTAATGAGTAAATAAGACCCTAATTATCTACTTAAAAGAATTTTTTTCCATATTAGAAGTCACTTTAAAAGATAAAAATACTAATTATGATGAAATAACCTTTCACTTTTCCCATTGGGAACTGAGAAAATTTTTTTAGCAATTAAAAATGTTCACTAACATTTTTGGCTATTTATTTTTGAAATATCAATTATATATCTTTGCTGTAATACACAAAATTAAATAGAAAATGTTAGAGAGACAACGAGTGATTGAGCAAAAATCAAAGATTTAAAGCTGCAAAGAATTCCACTCAGATACTTATAAAATGAATTGATAAAATTTGCAGTAAGCATGCAGGAAACACTTCAAACATGGTATACACATATTACAGCACATGAACATGATCACATATTTGCACATATATATATATTTACAATTTAAAGCATTGATAGAAAAATAATTATTCACAAGTTTCACAAATTCATCAATGAAATTTTGACAGACAAGTGACAGCTATTCCTCACTGTCAACAATATAATACACCTAATTTCTTCTGAAAACAATTATTTGAACAATTTAAACTACACCATAAATGTGTAAAACTATTACTCAATTTGACACTTGATAAAAATTCAAAGAATCAACATCATGTATTAAAATTTTTAAGACATCCATGAGAAATCTCTATACTTCTACATTTACATAGCTTTGTTATCAGTAAGCTACTTATATATAAACAGTCAAGGTAACAATCTATCTTCAATTTAAGATGACTAGTTTTGACTGAAGGCTATCTTTTTCACCTTTCTGACAAAATCTATAGTGCAACACCATTTTCCAAAACCATCAAATCAGTTGAATACAAAAATACAATTAAACACTTTGCTTTATTTAAACAAATCAGAGAACAACACAGTTACCCATTCAAAGAATGAATATATAAGCTACCAGAGTAAGGGCATGAAGATGCCATTTGATATTGTTACCAATGAAATGCCACATGCATTAAATAAAAATATTTTGGTGCAGTGAAAGTCAATAACAATCATCAAGTTAGAAATTGTGAGAATTTGAAGCCTTTTTACCATAAATTTCATGACAATACTGCAATTTTTGCTCTCAATTCAACAGTAACTTCTTTGAAGTAATTATGTAAGAAAAGGCAAACATTTGAGAACTTGCTCACCGGATGTGGATAAAAATTTCTTTCTAAGAAAGCAAGCTTTTCTTAAAAATCAATAAGAGACCATAGGAATCAAAAAGAAATATTTCACATACACCATTATTGCAAATGAATGAGATATTCAAAAGCATAAATTACCTATCAAAAAATTCAATTTTTCCAGAAACTTTAGTACTAACAATGGCCCAGGAACCTATCCAAAATATAGATAGACCTAGATTTGATTAGAACTCACAGCATTACAATAACTTTTTCTTTGCTTATAATACACATTACAAGGCTAAATAATATTCCAATGAGTACAGCATTGAATAGCAAAAAATATCCAAAAACCCATACACAAATATAACAAGAAAATTTACACCAACCACACTCTTTGATCTGCAAATTTAACAATGACATGTATCATTATAGTGTACAATAGAAAATTCTTTGATCCCACAAGTGTTTTCATTTGACCCAACCAAACTGACAAGTGATGAGCTACCAACACACTAATTCCTTTAACAGTAAAGAGTAACAGTACACATAAAACAGCCCTGGGAAACTCTTTGAGACCATTAATTTCCTTAGAAAGTGAGTCTTATAAATGAGGTTGTCTTTGCGTGCTTGGTGAGTAAGATACGACTGATGAGGTTGAGGTACAGATTGGCACATAATTAAAAACTTATTTTTAACACACATATGGTATATATTGCATGGAATCCTATTCTCAGAACACATATACACCTGTGGCAGGAACATTTCTATTTAATAAAAATGAAATTTATCGATATAGTCTCTCTCAAATAGAAAACCAAATAATTGAAATGCATGAAATACAATATCCTTATATAACATAAATAAATACTCCTTGATCTATAAAAATGATAAAATAAATGTGCTGATATATCAACCACACAGCCAGTTTTGAATTAAGTATATTACTTGTGAATCTAAAAACACTATTGCTAGAAAACCAAACAAAAAATTACTGAAAATGAGGCAAAAATAATTGATATAATAAAATCACATCTATGGTAAATGCATGCCTAGCAACAAAGCCAATCTTTACTCAACCTACATAATTATTAGAGTCTGTCTACAGTGTTTGTTTTGTTAAACATGATTACAATAAAGAGTATTAACAACTGGCCATTTTTAGCCAAAGTCAAAAGAATTGGCATAAAACATAGATAAAGCATATCAAACAAAGGAGTTATCATATCTCAATAAAGACAAAGCATCATCCCAAATTATTTTAAGTAAGCTATGAAACTGGGTGGCTTTTAGCTCATCAACCAGAATCACAAACCACTCAGCAAATCTCACAAGAAAAAGTCTCAGGTCAATTGATCAGAGGAAAAGCTTCATATCATGTCAGTAGATTGACAATTTAGGGTTCAGTCCATGAATACTGACTAATCAGTATAACCAATAAACCTGCAACTAGTTGTAACACAATCACATACACTGCCAAACTTCAATTTTTAGACTTCAAATTGATCGTTAATAATTACTTCAGTCAAATAGGTAATTTCAAAGGCAGCAACCATGTGCTACATCCAATCAGTAAAAAAGACGAGACGGCTTTGTGCTTAACAAAATGTCCTTTCCTGTAACATTCCCTACAAGCTGCCAAATAATCACTTCTGACAATACTCCCACAGCCATCTTCCTTTTCTCCAAAAAATAATTCAATTTACACTTCCATAATCTGTACACACCACGAACCAAACACTTCCTAGGTATCCAAGTCTTTGCTGCCTAAGAGATACCAAAATTGATAAAAAAAAGCTCAAGTCAAATTGTAAGAGGGTTCTATATTCTTCACCTATTTTAAATAACTTGGTAAATGTAATGGTCCTTTCCTCCTTGCAGTTGCTCAGGACTTCCTTTATAAGGAATAAAAGCTAATTTCAGTAGCCCTAAAACTCACCCCTTCACACAAGCTCATTTCTACCGTGTCTTTCGAGCCATGCATAACCTTAAGAGTCGTCCCATCAGTCCAACCGATTGCTGCCTAGTCTGCCCTTGTGCAGTGCCAGCTTGCTGGTGGAGGGGATGATGGCGATGGGTTCGATGAAGGTGGGAGCGGTTGCTGCAGCCTACAGAACCGCCTCCTCCTCCACCGCCACCGCTTCCCCCTCCTAATAGCTGTCATTGAGACTTCATGGATACTAGCTTTCTTCCACGAGCTCGAGACTCTTGGCGGCTATTAGTGTATTCAAACCATAGAACATTTGGTATAAGAGTGGTGTCTCTCAGCATCAGAAATTCTGAGACACGCCTGCAAAGAGAATTTGGTGTTAAAAGTGCAAAATAAAGCAATTAAAATTATTTTTAAGAGAGAAATCTTTAAATAGATGTTAAAAATTTATATTACTTAGCCAAATACATAATGGTACAGGATAACATTTTATAAGATAAAAAATAAAATACATAAGTTTAATTTATTAAACCATCATCTGAGAGATCATAAAATTATAAGATACGAAAAATTGAAAAAGATAGATAAAAATGATCACTTACCATGAAGCTACAATTGGAAACAAAGGTGTCAAAAATAGATGTGTGACAGCAAACCAAACTGTAGCAAATATGACACCTACCAAGAAACCACTAAGAACTTGCTTCCACGTATGGTACTGCAAATAAACCCTAAAATAGAACAGAATAAAAATTTAAGCAACAATATTATATT
Source organism: Pantala flavescens (assembly GCA_020796165.1). Classification (NCBI taxonomy): domain Eukaryota; kingdom Metazoa; phylum Arthropoda; class Insecta; order Odonata; family Libellulidae; genus Pantala; species Pantala flavescens. The sequence continues at coordinate 50,356,567 of CM036879.1, read as the reverse complement.
TTTATATTATTTATAATTTTTATGAACATACTCAGCTTATTTTCAATTGACAGTAGATTATTGACATTTAAATTGAAAGAATTATCCAGATGAAAGTATCACTTATAAGGCTAAATAGATACAGAAAATAGCGTTATCAAGCTTGCAAACAATAGCCCTTCTGCAATATATTGATCTATCTCTCTCTGACCTATCTGTTACAGCACTGGCCATAGTGTCAATGGCCTCAACATAAATGCAATAGAAAGATGCAAAATTCGAATTGTTCAGAAGCAGGAAAGTGTAACATTTTGAAAATAAGTATTTAATGAAAATGATTGAATGATATATATATATTTTTTTTTAAATGATAAAATTGGGGCAAGTAATTTAGCAATTCACTAAAAATATTAAGATAGAAAATTTCAAAAATAAAATCTTATATTAGATTATTATAATATAAAAGACATGTAATAATACTAACAAGGTGAACTTTTCAAAATTTAAATTTGTGATTTTCACTCAATTTTATGCTATTTAATTGTCCAATTTTACAATAATAATGTTAGATGGACACTATTAGTGAGCAATGGTCACTCATTAACATTATGTTCTAATCTCATATTTTTGCTGCTTTCCAATAAAGAAATAAAGTAAATAAATATCATGCTATATTAGTGGGTATTTGTAAATAACAAAAAAGTGATTTACTCACCGACTAATGGTTACCATCGTTGCCATAGACACACAAGTCACTATTATAGCTGTTTTCCAAACATTTTCTAGCACAGTGCTATTATTCATATGGTGAAGCCTAAAGAGTATTTTAAATCACTTATTAATTAACTTGCGTAATAAATAGTAAATAGATATAATTTCAGAGATGCTTAAATGCAGTTATCATTATATTGTAAAATTCTCATTTGCTCTATATTGCCGAGTTAGGAATTTATCACTAGCATAATACTTGAATGATTTCTGCATCTGCATCAGATCACTGCAGATTTGATTATACTATAGCTATGGCCAAGATTAATCATTATAACCAATTGAGGTTAAAATGTACACCAAAAGGCTAAACTGAGCTTCAAAAATTAAGGAATCTTGATAACTTTCCAAAAATTCGAAAGAAACGTAATCACTTACCTCCAAAATACAAAATAAATTACATATATGGCAAAAAACCACATGAATTGCGAATGAGATGAAGGCATGCCATATTCGGTATACAAGGCATTTCGATGAAGAGGTCTGGCTTCACAAATGGTGTGTTTTAATATCAAGTTCAGAAGTTCATTGACCATAGTTCCGATGAAAAAGGTGATCTACGAAAAAAATTTTAATTTAGCTTATCGCATTCTTTAAAACATTCGTTAAAACTGAGCCCCACATAAATATTCAAGAGCTTTTTAAAGATTCTCAAATTCTACTTTATGAAAATTACAAATAAGAATCCTTCCATTATATAAAATTCCGCTATCATCATCATAATATCTCTTGTAATTAATGTTCATTATGCAGGATTCATTGAATAAATATCACCTAATATATGTCTCAGGATTAATAATTATTTACAATGTTTATTTACGAATGAAAGCGGAAAAATTGCAAAGTAGCTTAACACAAATGACGTATTATGACATAAAATTGTTGCTTAGACGTAACTATTTAAATTTACAACTAACTAAAACCTAGCGTGCTGAATCAGCTATTTGTCTACGGACACGTTTCAGCCGATTTCATGCCGAAACCAATGACATTTTACAATGTGTGAGCTTGAGAAGGTTTATATGATGTTGTTATGATTGAGCTCCAAAATAAATATTCACCGTATGCAAATCTCTTCTGAAGAGTACAAGAGCTACGAATCCAGCGATGATTCCAAAAGGCATTAAACTAGACATCGCCAATAACTTTCCTAACCAGTCACCTAGAAACAAAGATAAAGTCAATGAATGCGCATGACAAGAATTTTTCGAGACACAATTAATACCCATCTTTAAGAAATTAATACAAATGTATTCTTCTAAATGATGAATCGACATAGAACGGAACAAAATCGGTAGGATTAAGGATGTCAGCTGAATACTAAACGTCCCATAACATAATAACAAACCAAATAATTAAAATATACTGCAAAAGTAATTGCAAAATAATGCTTAAGCAAACCTTGCGGATATTCTACTAAAGTTAAAGCGAGGGGAACCCATTCCATCCTGTCTTCTATGGGTAATTTCGACGACGGCATGATACTGTCCTCCTCAACAACTGCCATCTTTGATGCTGCACTATCCCATAAACCAAATCGTTACACCGCGCAGAAAACAATATCCGGTCGGAATTCAGCAACAATATTAATGCCTCGGTAACGAAAGTTGTTGGTTCCCTAGCGTAACTTCACAACTTGTAAATTTTAATTACATGAAATTTATAGGATGTTAATTAATATCCATTCTGAATACATAATTTAGTTCATAAATGTCATTGATTCACTTTCACATATTAATAAAGACTGACATTTAAATAAGTTTTAAGAATCAATTAGATTTTAATAAATTCCTCAATAATTTTTTATTAAGAAAACTTGATACATTTAATTAAAAAGTTACAATTTCACATTATTATCCTTATGATAAAGAATGATGCCGCTCAGGAGAATTCTGTCGCTTCCAAAAGCTTACGATTGAAGGTATCCCCTGAAATTTGAATAAATCACACATTAGACTTACAATATAACATGATTGCTACCGAAACCTTATTTAATATTAAAAGAAAAATTAATAAGATTCATCGATGGTACTATCTTGTAAACAATGGTACTAATTAAAGCAGAAGTCTGGGAGGATTAATAATGGTAGCAAATGACAATAAGAAGCAAGGCTTACGGTAATTTCATTCGCATAAATATCCAGCAAGTAAAGAATGAAACTATAATGCACAGGAATCCCACGAAAATGAGTAGTAATCTGTTTAGTTTAGGCGTTGAAGGACTGTGTGTTTGGTCCAAGACAACAAATCCGAGTCCTCCCAATGTAAAAAGAAAACTAGACGCCAATCCTTCCATAATGTATTGGCCGTTTACACGGTAAGGCATGAATGCAACCTGTAAGATGAAAATATTGCTCATATCGTAATTTCAAACTAAGTTCTTCGTTTTCAAATTCGTTAGAAACGTACCGGTCTTGAATGTCCATGTTCGTCAGTAGTTGATCCAACACTAGGCGGTTCGACAATAACATCATAAATGATACCTATTGAATAATATTCGTTAAAAATGTACTTGATTTCAACAAAATATAAGTCGGATAAGTCAGAATACAAACCTCCGGTAACTAAAAAGTATGATAATAGGACTAAGGAAAACATAACCATTGCGGAAGGTTGATGAAACCATGATGGTCGTTTGATTTTCAAATTAGGCACTTCTAAGACATAAAACGGTATTCTATACAAATTTTCCATTTTAGCATAGAAATATTCTGTAACACTAATAAACAAACGTGTACCACATCCCACGAATGACGTGTACAATAGCGACCTCTTATCTGTTTTGGGAAACAGTTGAATGAAGGTCGGTGGATGGAGCGGATACGTTTGAATGCTCATTCTTTACGAACAGCAAAAGATAGATTACCGCGCTGAAAGTAAATAATCAGTTACGTGTGTAACAAAAATTTGAAGATTATAGTAGAAAAACTGTATCTGAGTCATCAGTCCTTCATTACACGTTATATTATTTATGATATCGTTTCCGATACTACGAATGCTTCACGGCGCTTAGGTAAGATTTGAAATGCTTGATGTTCAATTTCTTTAAATACATGAATTAGGGGAAATTAAGATTTAAAAAACTTCTCACCAAATTAACACCAAACCTCTCAACCAAATTTCAAGATTCGTGCACTTGTCTCTAAGTGATTCGATATAACAAGATAATTTGATGCTTAGATCGATAACAAGTGGGGCTTTATATTGATTATAGATAGAAAATAGATTTTTTATTTAAAATAACCCGCATTTCTCCGAAATTTATATCCATTTACAATCATTGATACATATTTGATCAACTCTTTGTAAAGAAACACTATTATTTCCCATTTTTTCGGTATTTACTATCGAAGTGCGCAAAAATGTTTTCTTAATATTTGGGAGTCACAAGACAATCAAACCATACCTTAATGTTGAAATTAACTTTTATCCAGCCTTACATAGATTCCATATTCTTTGAATATTTAATGAAATTTAAAACGATTCAATCCTCTATTTTTACATGTTCTTCGTTCCATGCACAACTGATTACTTCCCGACGAATTTCTTTTTGGATTGTATAATGCACAAAATTTCTTCTCTATATCAATTCCCTATAATCTCCAAATAAGTACTTACTTCAATGTTACACATTATTTATAGTATATGCATGAGTATTTCTTAGTATATATATACTTAATATATTCCTACATATATTTATCAGTATTTATGGAATAACCTTATTTAATACTTATTCTACTAATACTCGTCCAGATTTAATTCAACCTGTTCACCTCATCTGCGTTTTTATAATCTACCATATCTCTCAACCCATACTAAAATAATAAATCAAGAATACATTTTGCACATTTAAAATGATATAGAATGGGGAACAAAATTTTTAAGTAAGATTTTGTGGACAAAACTTAATTGATTAAAAGTGATCTGATAGCTGTCTTGCATTTTAAGACAGTTAAGTATGTCTAACATAATTCCTCATATAGAGACATTCACATCCCCTTGATAAAAATCTTTTCTGTGCTTTTGTGAGCTGTTTTCATTATACGTATAGTACTAGGTTTATTTCTGATAGACTTCATAATTAATATAATTGTTCATATTCTCTTAACAACACAGATTTTTTCAAATTATTTCAACTTTCTAAAGTAAATCATAAAATTAGTATTTCATCATCTGACCATATTAAGACAGAAATGTATATTATTTGTTTTTAAGTTAGAAATTATACTCAACATTCATTTTAAAGGTGGTCTGTTAGGGATAAAAACTGTAGTAAAAAATTCGTAAAAAGCAAGTATTCGAACAGAAGAGATTTTTTTATTGCAAAACCATAAAGAAACAGGTATAAAAATTTTTGTATATAGATATAAAAGGAAAAATACAATAACTACGTTTATGCTAAAAGGCAAATACTCCTACACAGGAGTCTATGAATATAATCAAAAACACCAACTTTACCAGATCATCCAAAAACTCCAACCCTAATCCCTTTGAGCAAAGTCTAACACATTTCATCCAAAACAAGGTATTGATATACTATGTCAATTTAATACTAACAACCTTCGTATTTATATTCTAGTAAGGCACCTAGGCTATAATAGATATAATTCTAACGTAGAATAAATCAATAATCCTGAATGCCATGTGACAATAAAAATCTTTTCAGCATGCTTAAATGATTTTGAAACAACAGACATTAATGAAATATGAGTTTGAGTTTTCAATATGACTTTTGGAATTAGCTTACACTTATGATCAACCACATATTTAAATGATTATGAAATGAGAGAAGTTTTTTTTAAACTTATAATAAAAATATAGGAATGATCAAATACTTGTATGAACATACTATTTATCTATGATATAATTTTACTTTCCATTAAAGATTATGATTTGGAAAAGAAGGCCACTGTGATATTAAAACAACCTATATTTAAGTACATATAGCTGAACACAGGAGAGATTAATAATCCAATGTGGTGCGTACATACACAACACCTGAAGGCATGTTTACAGTATCAACTCCTTTAGGGAATAAAGAAGGCAATTCTTCATCTTTTACATCAGGACGCACCATCACTTTAGTACCAGGCTAAAAGAAGGTAAAAAAGTAAGCTTGTAATATAAATCATCGATAAAAAAGTTGAGCACAGAAATATTTAGCCATTATGATCAAGATATGGTCTCAGGTATCATATTTAAAGAAAAATTTTATTCATTCATTTTTATTAATTTGCTTCATTTAATATAGCTTCAATTAAATTTTTACAACCATTAAATATCACAAAAAAGGCTAATGGAATTATACAAGAGAAAAAAGCTGCATAAGTAGGTTCCATAATGGAAATTAAAATACTCTAAAATCAAATAAGAGTGTCAGGAATGAAGCAAGAAATCTTTAAATTACCATAATCATTTTCATTTAATTTGAAGGTCAATGCATACATAACCTGTTTAATACATAACTTTATTTAATTATCAAATGGCATATTTAACTATGTAATAAATTAATTATAATCATTGGTTTTAAAATATGGAAATTAAAGACTCATCCATACTTAAATTACTAACATGGGATACTTAAAAATCAATTAATTATTAACAAGCAAACTTACAAGAAGCATTGATCATGAAAAAAAAATTTCTTACTCAAAATATTTAAGAGCATCACTTACCGTCCAGTTAGCTGGGGTGGCAACTTTCTTAACAGCACAGAGCTGAAGAGAATCAATGACTCTGAGAATTTCACTACAAAAGATTCATTTAAAAATATTACTCTGCTGTCCTGAGACAAGTTTAATTTGGGAATACAAAATAAAGTGAACACCAATTATAATATTAATGCTTACTCTACGTTTCTGCCAGTTGAAGCTGGATATATCATTGACAATTTCACTTTCTTGTCTGGACCAATGATATACAATGCTCTGACAGTAAGACCTGCTTCTAGATCATCCTTCTGATCTTCATCTAACATGTCAAGCATTACAGCTAGCTCCCTTTTATCATCAGCAATGATGGGGAAGGGGAAATCTCCACAGATATCTTGACAGTATGACTTAATATCCTGAGAAAAAAATTGGTAAATGAAGACAAATATGTACAAGAGCACCAACCACGGAATAATTTACTTACTGCAACCCAATTTTTGTGACTGTCCAGTTTATCACAAGACAAAGCTATTAGCTTCACATTTCTTTTCTGGAATTCATGATTGTGGACAGCCATCCTTCCCAGCTCAGTGGTGCAAACTGGGGTGAAGTCGGATGGATGAGAAAACAAGACGCCCCATCTGATGGATTAGAGCGCGATGCAACAGTTATAGCGGGTGACAATTTATAGGTAGAGTATACAGAAAATTATAGATAAATGAAAGATTCTTACGAATCTCCCAGCCAATCATAGAATTGAATGGGTCCTTTGGTGGTTTCCGCCTTGAAATTAGGAATAAGAGCGTTCAACCTCATCTTCGTCAGCACTTCTTAAGAGCAGGTACACAACTTCACAACGGCGTCTGACTCTAGCTTGATGCCAACAAATGCAAGACCGCGGGGGAGGGGGTGTGCCGGGCACTGGCTAGCCTTGAAAAGGATGGCTCGGTGATAGCGGTATAATGGTACTGCCCAATTCATATTAGGATAAAAAATGCAGAGCGAGTCTTCCATTTTAGTAAATGGTTAAATATTTACTAAGCAAATTTTAATTCCTTCATTCTCGTAAGAAGAGATGAGATTTTCATTCATAACATCCTTTAAGTAAAATTCTTCGAAAAATTTGAAACTGCTAATTTAATTAAGGATCAAACATGTAATTAAAGAAATTTTAAAGAGGGATAATTGTAGGTTTTAACATCAGGAAATAATTCTAGATGTATCAATTTTCTGTGACGTAACTTCTGCCTCTATCAGCTGTTGGAAACACACATTAAATAAAACATTAATTTTTCGTAACAGTGAAAAACAAAAATTTACTTTGTAAAATTATTCCAGTATTTTATTACCTCGTAATTCAATATTATGAACTTATATTCCCTATATTTAAAATCTTTACTTTGGTTTGACTAGTATATGCTGATAGAATAGTTCCGCCTACCGATGACAACCTTACGCCAACTGCCATATTTTTCCTTGTTAACATAGAAAAGATCGTGCTTGTTTGTTCCTTGTATTGGAGACTATCGAATAATCAGCTTGTATTAGACTTTTGGAGCATTTTCAATTTGCAGTATTAATTAAGGTATTAATTGAATCTCATAATCCTTCCTTACTCTTATGTTTTTTCCTCATCACTTTTCGACTTCAATTACATAAAGATAATAAAACCTTCTCTCGACCTTTATAGCAATATATTTACGGTTTAATCAAATTCCCTTAGTTATCGAGTTGTGGAAAACTCTGCTAAATATTAAGAAGAAGTATGCTTATTCGCAGAATGAAACTGCTTAGTCGAAATTAGTTGACTGATATTGCGTTGTAACTTTATAACTGTTATTTAATATAACTTCTAACCATGGTGTGAACGATTTTGAATCTTCTCTCATAATCTTAGTACTTATCTACGATGTCTCATTCTGTAGTAATTTGTTTTATAAGTAGTCAGCCATGTTGTTTTTATTGACAAGTCTTCTTACATTGTTAAACATATAAGTTATACGCTTGAATTGTACTTCTTACCTGTATAATTTTCTTATTTCACAGTTATAAATATGTCGGCTGGTCCGTACAATTACTCTTACATCTTTAAGTACATCATTATTGGTGATATGGGAGTTGGGAAATCCTGTCTGCTACATCAGTTCACCGAAAAGAAATGTATGTAAACTTTCCAATAATAATTATATATTATAAATAATTTCGAATATTCTTATTAATATAATTTTCATTTTATTAGTTATGGCTGATTGCCCTCATACAATTGGCGTTGAATTCGGAACAAGAATCATTGAAGTTTCTGGACAGAAAATCAAGCTGCAAATCTGGGATACCGCTGGTCAAGAAAGGTTCAGAGCTGTTACAAGGTAGAGCATAAGTGCAGCTTTTCGAAGCGCGTGAAAGATTACGTAATCGAACTCGATCATTGAACATTTTAATTACATTATTGCGAAATTATAGATGTTGTTCTACATATTAGCCCAAAGTTTTTTTGGTATAACTATGCCAATTTCACTGTTAGACTTTTAATATTTTAAGTGTATCAAATTATGCGAAATATTTGTAAATTTGAATCAAGCGTTCTGCTGTTTTTGTTTTTCGGTGTGATATAATAAGTAACTTATTATACATAAAATGTACATCTGAATACGTAGAAGAAGTTTTATACATTTTGTTTCAATTCTTAGAGAATTACCAAGTCTATTAAGCTTTGTCTTAATTTTAGTATAGTATTGTATCAAAGTGGTGTATAAGTAATTTGAAATTGTCCTTCTCTTACGGTTGACCTCGAAAATATTCTTCTGTTATTCTGCTGGGAACTTTAATTAATTGTTGTCATTTAAGGTGTATGAATAAATAATTATTTCTGATGACTTAATTACTGTCATTCTTTGATCAGATCATATTACCGTGGAGCAGCTGGAGCACTGATGGTGTATGATATCACTCGTAGATCAACCTACAATCATCTAAGCAGTTGGTTGACTGATACTCGTAACCTGACCAATCCCAGTACTGTGAGTTGTAAATTTAATTTTTATCTTGCCAAAAAGTTGTTTAATTTTATTTCTTCAGTAATCAAATGAAAAAAAGCCCTCTATAAAATTTTGTTAGATATGGGTTGACTATTTTTTATTTGATGAAGCTGGATTTAATTTAAGTGATTGATATTTTAAAATATTTATTATATATGTTAGAAGAGATATTGATTAAAATATAAATCAAAAAGTGTAAATCTTTCTCTTCTGTTTCTCGTATAGTTTTTAAGAGAAGTCACCATTGTTTTTGTTTGGGTTTTAAGTTTGATTATGATTAAATTTAATGTATATTGGTTCTGGAATCTTTGTTGTGTTTATAGAACTGTTGTACGATATCTAAGTGGAGAAATCCCTTTATTATAGGAGTACTTATTAGTTTTCTTCAGATAAAGCTGAGAAATCCATTCTGTGCTCTTTTCTATATTCTTAGCATCTCTGCAAACCATATTAAATTTAGTTTTTTTGATGTTCAGCCCTTTAAAATCTCTAATTTTGTTATAATATACCAGTGTTTCAATATTAGTTGATACATAATGGAAATAAATATTATTATTTGAAATCTTATATTTTGCAATCTTATATTTTGCAATCAAAAATTAATCTTTTAAACTCTTGGAATATTTAAATCAATCAATTAGAGGAAATATAGATGGTAAAATTGTGTAAGATTCTATCATATCTGTAAAATATTACTTTATCTCATGGAGTTTAATTTAGCTGGCGATTATGGAAATGTTTTAATGAAAAGCTATTACTCCTATAAGCCATCATTCTCCAAAAATTATTTACTTTAAGGAAAGGTAAGAATTATTGGAGTGTGAAGTAATCTACAATTTTTGCAATAACCTTCAATAAATGACCAATTTTTTATTAACTGAAGATATATTAAATGTTAGTATAATTTTTCAATGAAATATTACTGATATTATTATAAAAATTGAAGAAATAGTTCTTTATGGTGTCAAACATGCAGAGCAAGGAAGGATACATCTTGGCAATTAAAAATGTCTTATGGCTGACAAGTGAAGCAGAAACTATTAAGTGTGAAAATTATTTGTAATTATATTGTGTATTATTTGGATTATAAATCCATTATTATAATTTAGTTATTTAGGCATGTAAATTAATATTTTATTCATAGACTATTTGTTATTTTTAGTGTAAATATTAGGAAGTAAAGAATGTAACATGAATCTTCTGTAGAAGTTGAATTTAAAGTATATTATATTGAAGACAAGTTTTTTTATAGATGTTTGGAATTTTGAAACTAATGTTTACTGAGTCTACTTCAAAGTATTATGGATTATGGCCGGGGATTAAGTATTAATTCCTTATAAGAAAAGCCTAGTTGTTTATACAAATTCTACAAAGCTTAACTTAATGCACGTAAAATGATTTTGGTAGTTGTTTATTAATTAGAAGGAAGTTTAGAATATTTCCTATTATTTCATACCTTCCTATCTAAAGTTGCATTCTTGAACATCTTTTAGGTGTGAGTGTGGAGAGAGAGAGAGTTAGTTGTCATCCACTATTACAGTTAAAGAGCATTTTAATATAATAGTCATTGGTTTATTCAAAATTTAGCATTTTTTAGCTTCTCAGACCAAGTTCATGGTTTTTATTGAGTTGTAATTACTAAGAGAGAGCCATAAAAGTGAATGGTTGAGAACTTAGGAATGTTGTTCAGTAAACTGGTTCAAGTTATAAACTAAAAAAATGAGCATGAAAAATGAATAACATGATGAGTGATGTATCTGGTCTGAGGGTAGATAAAAAGTAATGGTGTTATCCACTCAACTGCTATTTCAGGACCTCTTTACCATAATCTTTTTTGGTTATTTTCAAAAAGTTCTAACAATAATTGTTGATTGTTATTCATTGTTATTGCTTCATTTCAATAAAGAAACATTAAAAATATGGATCATAATTTGCAACAAAAATGATCCTCTTCCTTCAAGAGGTTCCATGGGTGTACAACTATGCCCTTTCATTGAACATGGTGATTTATTTAGAGTTCTAATAATGACTACATCCACCATATGTATTCATTTTTCTTTTTAGTCAAAGTTTTAAGAAGTGACTTAGTGGACCATGGGAGGAGTGGTCTATTAGAAACTTTTTAAGCCTTTGTAATGTTACTTTTTGATAACTTAAAAGTTCGACTTAAGGATGTTATGAAATTCACAGTAATATGATAAAAAAGAAAGCTTTTATTGTCACAGGTATTTATGATTTAATGTGATAACAATTAAGTTTCATTCTAATATACTTTAATCATTGCTCCAAAACTTGCTTTGTGTATTCTTGGCTCCTCATTTGTTATGATACAAATCCTCTTCAATGTATTTAGCTCAAATTGAAAGAAAAAGTGCTTAGTATTTTCCATACAATTTCTTGCAATTCAGAATGTCGTTCCATGAAGGTCGGCCATCCACTATAGAATATATTTAGCTTATGTAGAAAGTCTAGTTAATTACTTAAACTTGTATAGTTCTCTCTTTACTACTGATCCTTCTTACTACTACTCTCTTACCCATGTGAAATATTATTTGCTCGTTGTAATCTGGGACAAAAATCAAAGTACAAGAACAAAGTTACTGGCATTCAAAACTTAGAGATGAAAACAAATCATATAAAAATGGATGTAAAGTTTTCCCTAATGAAAATTACTTTTCTGACTGTTCTTCCTTTTTCTTTTTATCACTCTATGGTAAAACTGAATGTTCTCTATTTCTTCTATATAGAGAACATTTGCTACATTCAGTTTTTAAGTTTGATGATCTAGGTTTTTCTTTCTTATTTGTCCCAATTTTTGAGTCATTTTGTATCCTCCAATGAATTTCTTTTCTAAGGCCATTTTAATACCATAAAGCTTGTACTTTGATATGAATATTATGTATGATAATTTAAGTCAATTTTGGTGAATAATTGCAATTAAACTGAGTTAAACTGTAGTTTGTAAAAATATATTACTACTACTAAAATTTAAATTAAACATTGTTTTCTAATAATAAATATTTCTTCAGGTGATATTTCTAATAGGAAACAAATGTGACTTAGATGCTCAAAGAGATGTTACTTATGAAGAAGCAGAGAAATTTGCTGAAGAAAATGGACTGATGTTTGTGGAAGCTAGTGCTAAAACGTGAGTATATATATTTATAACATAAGTGATTCAATGAAACTCAAAATTTTTATAGATTAGCATTCCAGTCTTGATCTTGATTTATTAATTGCCCTAAAAAGTCTTGGAATGTGATGGTTCTGTTTCCTTAAAAGATATCTCATATGAAATAATAAATGTATCATAACTCACTAAGTCAATTTCATTTAAAGTGGAGATTTAGAGATTAGAAATCAGGAAAGTTTATTTATTTACAATTAAAACTATTAGTCTCTTAATATGGTTAATTTATTTATAACTGTGACAGAAATGGACGATTGCAGAAATAAATTTTCATCCACTAACATTTAAACTCTGTTTACTTTAGGGGGCAGAATGTAGAAGAAGCATTTTTGGAGACAGCAAAGAGGATCTACCAAAGCATCCAAGATGGAAGGTAGGCTTTATTATACTGAATATTTATGAGTAACCTGGTTAATGTAAGATTTTTTTATAAAAAACAAAACTGTCATTAAAATCTCAGTTATCGTTTAATATTTCATCTGATAACTATATATAGATGTTTAGAATAAGTAATATGTAGTAGTAAGACCCAAATAATGCAGTAAGTGTAGAATATTAAAACCTCTATCATAAATTCTCCTTCATAATGTTAGAATGATTACATTTTATTTTTCCTTCAGTTTTGAAGGGTTTTGACTTATTATCACTTGTCAAGAAAATCTATCATTCAGCCTTATCAGCTCAATTGCATATTATTCCAAAGTTCATTGGTTTTTATTATTAAAATTTTTGCACTAGGTTAGTTATAAGTACCATCCTCTTGTCAATTGCTGATATAAGATAATTTGAAAAACTTATGTCATTAAAAAACTTCAACAATGAAAAAAGGAGATTTCTCCGTGGAATCTAATCATAATTGCTTATTCTAGATCAAGTTGCCTTTGGTAAATCATTCATGAATGATCTGATTGATAAATTAGGGTTCTTAAGAATGGAACTTTTCTTGTATGAAGTTTTTAGTTTTGTTTTAGTTCTGTAATGAGAATGAGTATCCTAATTAATCTTTGTTCATTGCAGGTTGGATCTGAATGCAGCAGAATCTGGTGTACAGCATAAGCCATCTCAACCAGGGAGGAACACACTTGTCAACGACCAGCAGGCCAGTCGGGATAGTTGCGCTTGCTAGGTGTGAACAATATAGCTGAATTTATTATTATAACTGATATACTTTGAAAGAAATGCAAAATTATTGGCCTTTGTTGAAAATTGAGTGAATACTATCTGTTGTTATGACATAATTCAAAGACTACTGATTTCCCTCCCAGTTCTTTTTGATAGAAAATATGCATTGAGACTGCATTAACTCTGAAAGAAATGACTAGCAGGTACAACTTATTATTCATAGACATGTCATTTACATGTTGCATCTATATCAGGTCATGTGTGAAATTAGAGTGGATGGAATTGAAGTGTCATGTGCAATAATTTTTTTTAACTATGCCTAATATTTAAGATTTTGTTAAATGACAGTTAATTATGATTTGATTTAGTTGTATAATGTATGGAGAAGTGAGAGCCTGTTAAAAATGTTATAGCCGATATATTCCAGATAACTGTAGGATTTATACTCAGAAATGGAAGTATCTAGCTTAAAGCATTTCTTTGAAATAACTTTAATTTGGAAAATTTCTTTACAATTTTTGAAGCGTTAAGTATATATTAATATGTAATTTATTTCTGCATTGAACCACTGTTCACTTCTATACAGTTTGTGTAGATACCACTTGATAGTATTGTTACTTGTTTCGTCAAGTTTCTTCTTTTGGATTAGAAAGGAAAAGGCTATGGGAACCAATTGAAGGGATGCCAATGAACTTCTCATGGGATTCATCTTGGAGAAGGATGATCTTTTGAAATTTATATAAACCTTTGTGGAATCTTTTTATCTTGCTCAAAATTTTGAGAGCGTATATCCTTATTGCTATAATGATGCTATGTGAAAATTGTCTATTATGTAAAAATATTTGTCTTGTTATTTATTCAGTTTTCTTTTTTAATTATTCTTGGCTGTGTAGGTGTGTCTGTTAAAATATGTAGGTGTTTGCTTCCATCAAATACTGACTTTTGTGTGCTAATTTTGTTCAAAATGGCTTGTCCTTTGATGTAATTGGAAGCAACAGGCAAACCATTTTGAAATCTCCAGTTTCCTTACCAGTTTCTGAGATATGTTGGCCTTGATGTAGCAGTTGTTAAACATAATGTAACTAAATGCAGATACCTTGGAATAGTGTTGTATGTGTGTCACTATTTGGATGAATAATGGAAGGGAAGTTTTATGTAATTGTTTTATTGTTTGCTAGCATTTCAATACATATTACCTGAACAGTTCCTGTCTTTAGAAAAATCAAGGCATTGGTGCCTGTATGTTTAGATTTTTATGCATTGATCTGGGTCAGATGATTTCCTTGCTTGTAGATCTTTTGCAATTTAATGGTCCTTTTTTATGTAGGTTTCTGTCACCTGCATTGGTGATTTAGTAAATTATGCATGGCATTTCATATTTCATCTGTAAGTTGTTTTTCAGAATTAACCTCTACTGATTTACACATATACCTTTTGTATCATAGTAAATGCGGAATTAAAATTGTATCTATACATTTTTCATAGAAATTGAACCAAAGTCATAAAAGAGGACTAAAATTTCAATTTCAGTCTGACCAATGTTTTTCATCCTTGATCTTAAACATTTGATTGAAACATTCCAATTTATCAATGAACTGTGCAATTTTTATTGGAATTTATAAAAGTTTTGCTGTATCACTGTATTAAAGTAATGTCACAAGAATTGAAACATTTTGCAAATAATTTTCATTGCACATTAATGCAGGTAAATGCATTAGTAATATTGAAATTGTATTGACTTAATGTCAGAATTCTTGTATGCTTTCTGCTATTTATATAGATGCTTGATTGATCTTTAAATGCTGATTTTTCATTACAGCAAATGTTTGATTTTATGCTCTTTATATATGATTGAATCAGTAAACATAAATGTGTTTTGTTTATTGTAGCTAATGAAATAAAATTAATAAAACTTACTTTTGTTTTCTTCTTAGGACCTTGAAATTACATGCATTAATGACGTGGACTAGGATTGTTGTATTTATAAAATCTGTAATAGGGAAATACTAACTTTCACTTATTTGTTCAAATTCATTTGCCACTTCATTGCAAATTTACGTAATCTTTGTGAAGTATTCATTCAACATTTTTATCAACTTGCTTTTATTGTGAAAATAGAATGTTTAGTGTGGATTCAAAGTTTTAATATGATTGATAAATGAAGTTGCTCAATTCTACTAGATATTCAGAAAATTACATGGAGCATTAGAGTCATTATTTTACTGATGTGCATGTATTTTTCAAGAAAATAATTGAACTTAAATGTAAATTGTTTTTTTTTTTTCCAAAAATTGATTAAAATGAATAATGTACTATAATTAATTTTTTATAAATCGCATTTCTAGATTTCATTATATTAATTTATTTGGGAGTGCTTTGCCATATTTAAATCTTGTTTCATGTATAACTAATTATTGTATTTGAATCAAGAAACCTTAGTTAATGAACTATGAAAATAGTACTATTAGTATTATATATTAAGTAAATGTTTGTTTTCTTTTTATATTATTAAACATTATTATATACAAAAACATTATTTTAATTTATTCATTGAGGCTACTTAACCTTGTTAATCAAGAATCCTCTTTTTCTAATTAATATTCTTTTGTTCTTTTTTAGGTTTCCATGGATTGCTGTGGCCTTAATGGATGATAAAATGGAATTCATTAAACGTAATGGAAACTATCATATCAACTGAGCTCTCATTGTACTTGTCACTGCTCCCTCTCCCCATTATTGCTAATGCGGCTGAATGGGAAGAAAGCACCAAAAAAATCCCTATCAGATTCACTTCTATCATCATTGGAGGATACCAGAGGGTGTGTGGTTAAGAACTGTTTGTAATATCCCTCCATAATTGTATTGCCGGAAAGAAATTTTGGCTATATCTTTATTTCTAAGTGAAATGTAAAGGTTTGCCACAAGTGTGCTGTATATAAGTCATATCGATTCCTCTTTATATTCATATAGCATTATTTACCCCATTTCACGTATTTAGGACTGCTCTAGAGCAGTATATTAGTAACTGCTCCTGTAATACTCTCATTTTTTTAAAGAGTGAGATTAGTTGGTGTTCTTTAAATATTTTCCCTTTTGTGGATTGTGATTAATACCCAGTGAATAAGTAACTGCTATTCTGTTTGAACTTGCCTAATAAAAAAATGATATTCAGTCCTTAAATCTGAAAAATATCATGTTTCCAATATTTTTGTTAAGAAATGTTCACATAAAATTGGTCATATGGCAAGTGATTACTTGATCTTCTCTTAAGTACCTTAATTTTAATTGAATCTGGTAGACTGGCTGAGGAAACTATCAAGGATTTGTTTGAGTACAATAATTTATGTTTTTATGTTGTCTAGGGGTTATTTGATACAGTTTAAATATTATTTATATAATGGTTATATATAGAATTTTTGTTTTTAACAGTTCAAAGAGCTTTAAACACCTCAATGCTGTGTTTTGTCCATGCCTCTTATATGATAAAATTTAACCATGTCAATCTGTTTAATGTATAGATTTTCGAACCTTTTCTCGTATCAAGTGTAGCAGTGGGATAAACATTTTATGAGCCTAGCAATTACATATGGAGAGGTGAATAATGAAACATTGAAGGATTACAATCCATTAATGTTATCTCCCGACCTAAAGTATGCCGAGTTATTTGATTACTAATGGTAGTTTAAGGGTATTTCTGCATCATCCAGTGAAATTTATGTACAGTTTTGTAATGAGTACTGTAATTGTATCTTTACAGCAAGAAGCATGGATTTAATAATTACTAGGTGCTTAATACCAAAGTTCTCTCATATTCATGAGAAAGGTCAGATATTTGGTTATAAAATAAAGGATTATTATAATATATATGAGTATATATCCAGTATTTTATTATTTTTAAATCCGGAATTAAAGTGCTGGTATGAAAACTGGGATTATCATCTAAACTTGACCAATCTAATTGAATTTATTCCATAAATTCACCAATGCAACTTTCTTGAACCATATTGCATTTTCTTTAATCTTTATCTGAGAAATTTGATCCATTCAATGTGATGCAATATTTGAAACATTCCGGTGGGAAAAATATGTTTTAAGTAAGTAAGAGTATTGATAGAATCTATAAATCTTATTCATGTTCCATTAGATTATTGTATCCATTATTGTTAATTTTATTAAGTTGGATCCTGTTAAATAAATAATATATTAATGCTTAAACCTATGTCATGAAATTCAAAGCTTTTATTACTTCTGTTATTTCTACTTGTTTTATCTATGTCTACTTATTGAAGGAATAAGTTCATTTCATAACATAAATAAACTTAATAATAAGTTGCTACATTTTTCAGCCTACTCAAATATTTTTTTTGTTTTTGATAATTTTATGAACTATCAAAAATTTCCATTTCACAGTAAAAAGTTAAATGTATTAAAATACTGCTAATTATTTCTTTTCCCTTAAACGATGAAGGGTTTTAGACGTCAAATTCTGATTCTGAATTCAAGCATTCATATTAAAAAATCTTGTGATTCAAAATTACACCCCAAACGAAAGAAAAAAGAAATTTTTTTATCATAACTATAGTGATATCTTTTAAAAATGAATGTTTTGAAATTTCAGTAGAAATATAAAGAGTAATGTTAATCATCTCTAATTATTGGGATGGGATATACAAAGGACAAGTTGGCATATAATATAATTTTCACATTTCTATCACTTTATAATTCTTTAAATTACTGCTATAATTAGTTTTTGCATATACTCTGTTTCTTAAGTTATTTTTTGAATAATACTGGTTATTTTTCAATAAATTTTCGGAGGGGTATCATTTCTATTCCAGTCTCAAGTTAGTGCTTACAAGAATATTTCATATATATATTTCATTTGAATGATATGATTAAGTTTTTAATAAGACCATTCTTTTAAATAAGCTCTTGAAAAACTTCATTATTTTGCTTCAATTACCTAAAAAGACTTTGAACCGTGTTGGGAGTATGCCCAAAGCAAGGAATTTAAAACAATAAAGCTTAGTGTAATAAGTATTTTCATTTATAAGTTATTCTTAAATTATCCCCGCCAATTTTTATTTTCTCCTTGTTTTAGCAGTTGGTAATTTATTTACGAGTATAAAATAAAATTTAAAAAATTGATTAAAAGGCTAATTTTGAAATCACAAAGCCACCAACCAAGGAAATGGCTTTGATATGCTCACACCATTTATTTCCCTATCAAAATACATGTTTTATTAACATTTATTAGTAGAGAAATCTACATTTATTGTATTTTAACTGGAGATTGATGTTATTTTGTTAAATTATAATCCTAAAGTAAATTAGTAACGGAAGTTAGAACAATTATCATTCATACTATCAGGGACTCCTTTAAATGGAAGCAGAGGTGACAGGGAAAACATGGTACAAATAAGCTTTAATAAGTTTACTCCTAAATAAATTTAAGGAGTATTTATTTAATATTTAAAGTTATTTTTAAATCAAGGGGAAACAAACATTTCGAATCTATTTGTATTAATTTTCATAATCCATATTGATTGCATTTTTAGTTAAAATAAAGAAAGTATCAATTATGTTCTTCTGCTAAAGTTATTTAATTTATTTTCCAATTTCATAGTTTTTAAGCATCATTGTTGTTCTATCTTTCCCAGCATGCCATTCTTATCTTCCATCGACTCTTTCATCCAAGAGCTCTCAATCTATTTCACCCTTTTTATAGTATCATGAATGGAGATTTTTTAAATGTATAATTCTACTTTCAAGCATTTTAGTTCAGAAAAAGTGAATCCCTTTACTTTTTCTTAATTTTATTTTTTTGTCCAAAGGAGCATTTGTTATAATTTGAGAAGTAGTAGTTATTCTTTACTTTATGATTATCATAATGATAATAATATAATAATATTTTATTTTAAATTACTTTCTTTATTGAATACTTTTTAATTATATTACCTTATTCTTGAAGTAATATTATTAAATAAAATTTGGGTGTTTACTCCATCATTAAAATTGTTTTCCCTCTTACTGTGAAAACTTAATTAACATAATAAAATATGATTAACATAATAAAATATGATAATATATGATTAAATAAATAAAATAATTTCAAATTTAAAGTTGTGTTAACATAGAATTATAGTTCAATACAATAGCTGATTGTGTGAATATGGTTATGTCATCAAAATATAAATAATATGAATGAATTATTTTTCATACCTTGCTTTCTTATCAATATAATAATTTCTTACTTTTTCATTCATTACATTGCATTCATATTTTTAACATTATATTGATAATAAAATGCATATCTGCAGGGGAAAGGTTTATTTGAGGCAATAAATAAAATATCATTATCTTAAAATCCTTTTTCATAAATAGTTACTATTATTAAATTTAGACTGTTTAGCTTAAACATGTTTTTATTTTCTGACTTTGAGTGTATCTATTAGTGACAAAATGGATGTATTATAATTTTTGATGTGAGGATTTTGTCCTATAATGTATCTGATAATTTACTTATCCTGAAACATACCGTAGCTTTTTTGAATATGCATTGCATATTCATTTCAATTCTCTTTCTTCACCTTAAATAAGATTATATGAACCAGTCACACACTGACTGGTTTTTTTGTCTGATATTCTCAAATTCCCTTTCATGTAGTACATCTTATTTCATATAAGCCAAGTATAACTTTATATGCATCTGGCATAATTTTAAAAATGTTGATATTCTATTTCTGTTTTTACAGCTTCCAATTAGAATAAATTTTAATTGTTGGTGAAATGAAATGTTTGCAAGATTGTTATCTAAGAAGCTCTATGTCTACTCCTTTCGCCAGATATTCTCATCCAAACAATCTGAATCTCAAGCAATCTGAAGTGCTCCATGGAACATATTTCATACTCTATAATGGCTGTCAAGTTAGTTCATGCTAAATTATCTGTTTATAATATGCTATCTTTTAATGCTATCCACCAAAGTGGACTGCAAAAATCTTTCATAAATGATAGAATTCTTCTAAATCTTCATAAAATGTTAAATAATAAGCATCAAATGATTTAGTAGGAGTTAAAGCTAAAAGAAATATCCTATGAATTAAAGGAGAAATATTCAGTTATGTACTAATCACATGTAATTAGGAAACAGAGTTGTTTACAATTATCACTATTAATCAGAATCTAGAATTATGGTAATGTTGAATCAACAAAATCCATAACAGTATTGCTGGAAAAGGAGAAAATTTCCCTATCATGGCTTTCCTAAGTATAGCTAAAAAGTTCTTGAGGAATCTTGGATAATTCTTAGCAGTCATCCTCTTTACTTCTCATTTGAAAACTTTTTTTGGAGATTTAATTTTTTTAATTACGATGGAACATGCAATTCTAGAATGAAAGTATAGTTCAACAAAAAATGAGGATTTCTGGGAATTAACTGTTGTGGATAACAAGATATAATTGAAAGCACTTATTCACGTGAAATACATCAGTTCTTGTAACTTTGAGCTACTGAGTGAAATTTTTGGTATAATGTTGAGGAGCAGAGCATGCATGTATGTGTGAATTTATTTGTTAGTAAGATAAATGCTGTTCAGTATATAATCGTTCATGGCTTTGCATGTTAAGAGAAGGTATTATTCAACCTAAAATAGCTGCAAAATTCTCTTGGATGTAAATGATTTTCGCTAATTTAGTATTACTATCAAAAATGCTCATAATTTCTTTCAAGTACTTTATAATTCAAGTGAAAACGGAGTTAGAAAAATATTGATTGTGAAGGATGTTTTGGTGCTATCTAAATAGATTAATCATTATTCTTCGATTAAGCCTAGATGACTTTTAATTGGGTAGCATTTCAACAATAATAAGATATGGATTCCGATTGGGGAATTATTTGACTATGCCATACATTTCTCTATTGCGTGATAGATTTTATGTCGACTTATGTAAGTTTAGTCGACATAAAATTAACTTAATATACATGTATGTCCTAAGTAGCTATCCTTTGAGAGTGAACTAACCATTAAGAAACTCTAACCAACGATGATTTGAGTCTAGTGAAAAGTTTATTTTCTTATAACGTGTTATTATTCTCAAACTCGTGATGAAAATCTAGTTTTCATGCATTGGAACTAAAGATAACTATGAGTTGAAAATTAGAGTGAGAACTTCACGTATTGAAGTCTTCAACTCCCGCTCATTCATAATTCGTGTCCTGGAAGTGCAATCTTTGAATGGATTTGAATGTAGTAAAACGTTACACGATGCTATATTCTAATTCTGACATCGGCGATCTCTTTACTAAAAATGTTTTATTTAAGCAATACATATGAGAGAATTATGTGGTTGGTATCTTGTTGACTGTACAAGACCCTGAGAGGAAAATTTCCTCCTCAGCCGGGATTTGAACCCGGGACCTCAGCGTTAGAAAAATAATCCAATTATTCCGAATATTAAATAATATTTTTCATTTCCATCCACTCGTTGACGAAGCATCGATAATTAACCAAATTTCCGTATAATAACTGCATAACTGTAAGGAACGTAAAGTACGATTAGTGCGTCATAAGCAATCAACGAATGGTTTTTGTTGGCAAAATTTTATTTCCAATTGAACGTAATAGATATCAGTCGAAGCACATTTCTTTTAAAATTTTTTGAATGCTAATTTCGAATCCTGAGTATTGGTGTAATCGATTACGAACTAGTTTTCAAAAACACCGAATTCATGGCCAAGATTCCTTCCACTAGTCTAATATATTTTATCAAATCGATCTTATATACATTCTAAAACAGAGTTCACTTATTACTAATTTAGCAATTTCGATTTCACGGATTAGGATTTTTGTATTTAGCAATTATTAAATGGGCATAGATCCTTAGCAATAATTAAAATGGATCATTGTGTAGTATATGGTAGTTATGAATTTAAAATGATGTACATTTATCTCAATACAATCATTTAATTTTCATGATTCAATTAAATGATTCAGGAAATAATTCAGTGGATTTTATCTTATTCAGCAGGTTTTAAGAAAACTGCTGCTTCACCGCTAGAGCATCGAAGCTTAAGAAATCTGAAGCTTTGGAAGCAACCGCGATAAGCATACTTCGGACGGTTCAGAGGTATTTTTTCATCGTTCTAATTTCAAATGAGCTAACCCGTCGTAATATTATGTTGATTTTAATTTTTAGGAAACACAAATCTCCCGTTTGATTTATGCTATAGTGAGTGACTTAAAGGTATAATCCAACCCCGTAGCAACTTTCTACTTTATATTTTCCCTCAAATTGCAGTGCTACTAATGGATTTAAATAACTTTACTTTACCGTAAATTTATTAATTTTATAAATACTCGCATAAGATATTATCTTCACTTTTCCTTGACGTTCCTGTTTTGAAAATATTTTAATGATGGACGTCATGAAGAACGAAAATCGAAAAAAAAATTTCAAAAACGTGTTGATTTAGTATTTCAAATTCATAACTATAATTCTTTTAGAAAATTTTTAAAAAATAGAACAGGGTAAAATTTATTTTATTTATTATATTTATTTAGTTCTATTTTTAAATTTAGGGTCTAGTTATCTCATAATACATCAGTATTTCGCTAAAAGTGCTTTCGCTGAAAGAGTGTCGCGGTATGTTGTGAATTACATTCGGTTGCAAGTTCTCTTTTTCTCAATTTTAATAAAGTACCCTTGATTTCATAGCAAAATGTAGCAAATTGGGATTGCTGAA
This sequence comes from Pantala flavescens, assembly GCA_020796165.1. Taxonomy (NCBI): domain Eukaryota; kingdom Metazoa; phylum Arthropoda; class Insecta; order Odonata; family Libellulidae; genus Pantala; species Pantala flavescens. The sequence goes on along the minus strand of CM036879.1, from coordinate 50,333,077 downwards.
AATCTATTTTAACTAGTATTTTCAGCATGCAGCAAAATTGCAGAAACTACTGATTTTATCTATCTTTTAATTTTCAACTTTTATTATGTAAATCTAATTTCTCATTATCTGTTTGAATTTACTTTTCTCATTTTATCGTTCATCGGTAATTACTGTACGATAATTAAAAATTGAAGATAAACCAGTATCTGTAAGAATATAGCGTAAACTCGTGAAGGGTTATTTATTTCGTATCCATAATCGGACAATCAGGAGTTATCTCGTTTGATCGATATGGGATTAGAAAGCTTTGCCTACTGCATCTATTGGTTATTTTTTAGGAGCAATAAAAGTGAGAAATTTGAGCGGAGAAGCGGATATCTTGATCGGAGTCGGTAAGCTTTTGATGAATGAGGTACCAAAGAATAAATTGAGAATCTGTGAGGGGTCAATCGAATTTCTTCCCACGTCGGATTTTATCGTCATAGGCCATGTGGGAAAAAGTGTCTGTATCCGATAACCACCGTATTCGAAAAAGGACGTATGTGGTTTCCCCCTCCTGGACCCTGTCCAGTTGGCCAAGGAGTCTCGGGAATGGAGCCCGCTCTGTGTAGCTATGTGTCATAGAAATGAGCTGACGGTGAAGAGGCGTGGGATTCACATGTCGTGGGTGGGCAGGAAAAGTGGAGGATTAGGTGGTGTGTGTGGTCGTCCGTTAATTTTTTCATGATTTTCCGGCAAATGGCTTAAAAAGTGGTCCCTTCCATCCACTTCATAAACTACCACTGTCATCTATATTTTTTGAGCTCTTGGTTTTAGGGTTTTTCGTAGGAATAAATAATCTGATTGTTATCTCATATATATATATATATATATATATATATATATATATATATATATATATATATATATATATATGAGCAGTTATTATTAGTTATTAACTATTAGTTAGTAAAGAAACGTGGCATCAGTTCAAATGTCGATTAAATAGCGTTTGATCTCATAATACCGTGATGTTTATCAATGATTACCATTACATAATATTGAATTGAACTCTATCAACATTACCTGTGTGCGTTATTAGCATATAATTGTTAATGCAATAGAAGAAATGCTGTATTTGACGGTGTAATAGACGCACCCTCATTTAGTACGCCACACACAAGTGACAGAAGTCGAATACGGTATTTATTACTATCCTGTATCGTTATTTCTTGTTCCATCTTTCATTTAAATGGAAGTTAAATACATTTAAAGAATTTACAATAATTAATTTCTATTTTGAAATGTTATTAAGTTGCGATTCCCAAGCTTTATTTACTCTTTCCGATTTGTGTGATTCAGCCGATCTTTCAATTACGATTATGTAACGATTGAATTATATACAAGAGCTATTAGAAATGTTGTCGAGCAGTAACATAGGACTAAAGGCTGAAGAGTGAAATGAATATTTAGCGTTTCATTCGTATAATTTGTGTTTTCTCGTATAAAACATTTTAAGATCATGATTTTGATGGTTCCTTGCTATATAAATATATGTTGTCTAGTGAAAATGATCTATATTTATCTGTGGTGATGCATATTCCTGTTACTTTGGTAGCTACTTCTCTCTCCCATTAAGTAATCATACGAAGCTAGTAAAATATATCCGAAGAGAGATCTTTACCCAATCAAAGTCGTCCTAGAGAAGCCAGAAATAAACAAACTGAGAGGTTTATCGTTAGATTGAGCGCTCACGAAAACCGGCTGAAGTTCCATAAAAATTCCCACGATCTCTTTTGTGTTCACAAGGCAAAGGAAAGGCCACGTCATTCCTGTAGTAAGAATGCTCCGGATGAGAATCCGTGAGTGGCGGCTCACATTCTACTCTGGAAACAAACTCAGCACCGCGAAGAATATGAAATGGAAGTGCAAAAGCGAGCGGTCTGCGGAAAGGCGCATCGAATAATGCTTCACTGATTTATGATTTTCGCTCATAAAAACCTCAGGCGTCCACGCACGGCGGCGTGAATCGTTAAACAAGCGACTCTCGCGCGGCGGCGGCCTTTGGACCGCCCGAAGGCCATCTTTCTTTATGGCCGCAAATATGGTTCCCACGTCACGAGGCGGCGGCGTGAATGAATGGATGATGAGCTACCCGTGCAAAGTCGTGCGGTCTCATAGGTTATCCAGCCGTCTATATGCCAATGCGACGTGCTCGATCACCGGAATTCCAAATGAATCGCCCGTTAGATGGATACCGAAGCTTTCCATCGCGGGGTAAAACGCTTGGCGACTCAAACGGTGCCCCTATGACGAGGCGGGGAAAGGGAATTCGTCATCAAATATGTTGTCTGATGTACTGCCGCAGTTTGAAACCTTCACTTAATCGAAGGGAAAAGGTTTTTTTCGGAAAATACGCAAATTTCCGAATTATCGGACACGGTTCACGAATTGCATCGAATAAATTGAAGGGCAGTTCGCAATGTTTACTTTTATCTGAAGTCGATCACTTGCAACCTTAGTTATTTCCCTGATGAGCTGAAATATACTTTTGTATAGCTGTTTCTTATGAAATACCTCGCTCCCAAGAATCGATTATTCTTAAGATAAAAAAGGTGGATCTAGAATATCTTCTGAAGGAAGAATTCTACAATTGGGCATAATATTCGCAACATTTCTATTATGAACTCATTTTCTAATGTACATATTTTACGCTCTTTATGAAAGCTGACATATCTAAGTAGGTGATATTTATTGGTTTGACTCTTCTTTATGATTGTGTGATGTTTTTCTTACGGAAAATGGTGAAACCGGACCGAGTCAGTGTATGTAATTATCGTATCGTATCTTTATCATTCGAGACAAGTAGCACTAAATCTACCACTGGCAATAATTACACCATTTATTATCATGCGATAAGAATCATTTGATAGAATGAACACTAAACTTGGGAAATGTCTTATCTGTCAAAATATTTCGCGACACGAACGTCTTTAAGCCTACCGTTGGCACGAGTTCCACGAGGTGATAAAATGCGACGTAAACGATAGTACGTAAGGTGAAAAAAGGAGTAAACATCTGTTTAGAATCGGTATGCAGAGTCCATCTAATGAATAATGTAGGAACTATGTTTATGGCACACTCTAATGCGCGTTGACAACGAGAGGCATCTGATGGGAGGAGTCATTACTGTTGCTCATATCACCAGTCCCATCCGTCATCTCTGTCAGGCGAGAGAAGTAAATACTGATAATCGATACATCTGTAACTATTATTTCTTCAAGGCCTTTGACTTAAATTTTGACAAGTAATTATCAAATATCTGATATTACTACCTCCTTCGAATAGTATGCACGCGATTGATGATGACTTGTTGGGCGAATAATTATTAAGACCTCATTTTTTGAAGAAATTATTTACTTTCAATACTAATAAATCGTTCAAAACTTACGGTATCTATCTCAAGCGTTCAAATTCCATATATTCTTTTGTTATTGAATAGGAATTTTATGAATTGTAAACTGCTCCACGCTTTTATATTCATCAGGATGTGCTGAAATCATAAATTGGCATCTACCTGTACCTGAGGGCATATGGCTTATATTCGGACGTCATAATCACTGGGAAAATTCAATATGGCGTGAAGGAATCAATTAACGCAGAAGGAGGCCAGTTTGTATCTCAAATCCTCTGTCGTGAGTTTCTCATATAGTACAACAACTATGCTACCGTTGACGAGGGCTTATAGAAGGGATTGAGGCTAACTATCCAAGACACGGGGTGAGGTGGTTTCCCCAGCTTTTCTTGCTAAGCCAGTATCTAATCAAATTATAAAATTGTCCAATACCCGTAAAACTCAATTTATGTATATAAAGCACAAGTTTTGAGACGTATTTAAATACATTGAATGTGATTTTGGTTATCTAAATAACTTCTTTAAAAAGTTAGAAGTACAGGATTTTCCATGCATGTATTATCGTCCTAAAAAGTTCTTGTTTCAAAAAAATGCCTAAAATTAGTTTTACGACTGAAAAATTGAAAGATATGGAAAGGATGGATGTAAAAAATGAAAGAAAGTTGGAAATAAAGGATGTAAGTTCACCATTGACTAGCAGAGATTCTAGAATTACAACTCAATGATTACGAAGTTCTGGTTTTATTTTCTTCCACAGAATTTTCTTTCTTAAACTTTCAAAGATTTTTTTTGATCATCCAGTTTCATTTTTATATTAGACATCTTTTAATATTAGGCATTTTATTTTATTCTGTGAAGTGAAGTATGAAAGTTAAAATTAAAAATTAAAAGTTAAAAAGTTTCGGAAATAGGAAGTTTTGTTAATTAGACTTTCTCATGCAAAAATATCCTAAAAAAGTCTAACATTTACATTAATTTTCCTTAGTTTTTTATATTCTATTCTAAATTTAGCTGAAGAGAAAATGGCTTACAATTTAGTTCATTTGATTGTCTGGTAAAAGTTATACGATAATATCGTATATTTCTCATTTCCTAGCATTCTGGTTGGTCGGATGTGAAGTAAGGGATTAATTGATTGAAGTCTAACACAATATGATTTATATCTATTTATTTTTATAAAATATCTATCCATTTGCTTTGATGAAAGATAATTTTCATTTTACGTGCTTAGCCTCTGAAAGTCCAATTTTCTTGTTTGCTTTTCCGTATGTCCTCTACATATCGTCCTATTTACTTCCTATTGCCGTCTATAAACTCCCCAGAACATCGAATTCAGGTGTAGTTGTTGACTTGATGTCGCTTACTTCGAATAACCTCACCTTCAATAGGTTCATCTCTCATCAAACGACAATGATTTATAAACAACGGTTTGTTTGCATTTCCAAGTCCTGTCCGCAAGATGCGTTTATTTCCCTTAATGTTACATCCTCTATCCCTTAATTAATTCCTAATAAAGGAAAATTATTGTTCATAACGAATATGAGAATTTAAAACTGTTCATTCTCCGCTTCAATAGCCAAGATAACACAAATATATATTAACGTTTTCATTTCAGGGAAAGGAAAAAATTTTTAATTAAGAGCAGTATCAAATCGGTCCAATTTACCTGGCTATAATATCATTCATTATAATTTTCTTTCTTGATCGTATGTATGGACGAAGTTTATGGTTGTATATAGGATGGATATTACATCTCTAAATGAATACATTGAATAGTATTCTTTGGTAAATCTATATTAATCAAGTTTATCATTCGGCACAGAGCTAAATTAGGTGAATTTCTTAGAAAATTAGTTTGCTTTGATAAGGAGCAGAATAGAAGGCAGTGGAATAATATGAATCCACAATAACTTGAAAAATACCGTTTGATTCAGAATTTGAATTTTATTCAATCAGGAGTAACCGCTATAACTTTTTTACATACAAAATATGCAACGAAGTCGTGAGTTTGGATGATTCTCCGCCAGAGGAGTTGGTAACGCACCTCGCGAAAGATGAAATGCGTGCAGTTACGGTATTCTTTTTTTGCCCTCAGACGCGAGGAGTATGTTGGCCGGAGGGAAGAGGTCTCTGGTTACGGATTATCCTCGAGGGATAAGGGTGAGTCGGAGATTCATCTTGAAGTGGTACTCGTTGAGTCAACGCGTCGCATACCTTCACTCACTATTTCCACAAGATGTTGAATGAAAGGGGACGCAGAGAGGCATCTTTCTGCGGAAACGGCCTGTTTTTTCTTACACCTTTCCACTGCAATAACTTCATTCCGCTTCCATTAGCATAATGACAGAGGGGCAGAGCCTTCTTCAACGTTCAAACGAATTATTTCACAGAATCCGGTTTCGTATTTTATACGTAATCGACAGAATGTTTAGATCCATCAAATTTTATCAGACTTTCATAAGATAAATATTTACGAGAAACTGTAAGAGTATTTTGTGGTGGTCCCTTATTTCTGAAATAGGAGCGAAATTTTTTTTTATCGAATTTTGATCAGTTGTGGAAATGAAAATCATAAGGTATGCAATATTTGCATTGATTAATAGAACATTTTTAAACTAATAAAAATGTGATCTAAGTTTATGTTCATGTTTGGGTTTTAGAGTGATAAAGATACCTAATAAATTAAAATATATAGTGAGTTAAGGAGGAATAAATATAATTAATTGTGATAGACAGTTATTCGATATATTAATTTGTTTATAAATATAACTCAGGTAGTGGCTTTATAAAAATAAATGTATGAAGAGGAAAATTTTAGATTATATTTTTTAAATTTTATTTTATAGTCAAAAATGCTACTTAAATGCTTTTTCGTAGCTATGGAATCAAAAATATTTTTCGAGCCGCTTCAAATGGCTCATTAAAAAAATGTTTTTCAGAACTTTAGTCGACTTTTCTTCTTCCTTTATTAGATCTTATCACTTTAATTAAAAGCCTTCTAGTTTGTGCTAAACAACTCTAGAAATTTATCTACATACAGATTAAATACTTGGAATTTTTCAATGTATTCATTATTAAACTGCGGAAATGCTGAATTTGTTGTTTGTGAAAAAATTCTAGTTTGGGTCATAGGGATTATCATTATAAAAGTACGATTTTTATATATATTAGGTCGAAATATTTCGAAATTACAGCAGAATTCGTGCCATTGATAAGAAAGATAGTGTGTTAACGAGTGAGCATTGTGTAATTAATTTTCTTCCATTATTAGCTGTTAGCGGGGAAAATAAGCTCACAAAGGAATTAATGAGTTTAAAAATTCCAGTTTCGGTACCGAGCAGTGATTTTTGTAAATAGCAGGAATTTTGAGTGTGAAGCAATGTGGTAATTCTTTTTTGTTATGTGCTTTTTAGAGTTATGATCTTTATTTAATCCGATAGGACAATTGTAGCGAGAATTTATGAAAGTTAAGGATGATCTGCCAAATGGACTCTATTACTTCTCTTGAATGGATTTAACTCTCACCTTTTATCTCTCGTTGCTGAGTTTATTAAATTAAATTGCAATATATCGGCGACCGTCGTTTTGTGTTTCAAGAAGAATAGGTTTTTCGGTAAAAACTCGTTTTAAACTAGATTAAAGAAATATTTTTTACTGTCGTAATAAATTAATGTGTTAACGTCAGTTTAATTAACGATAAAAGTATTTCTCCGAATGCATTCTACGTAAAAAAAGTTTGACGAGCCTCTTTTTATTAAATTTGAAGTAGGGGGCACCGTGTGGCAAAGACTCGGAGCGAAAAAAATAATAATCTACATTCCTTGCGGTTCGCAACAAAATCTTCGACGTCGGTGAAAGATCTCAGTGGTGGATTTTTCCCTTTATTCCTCCGGCGTTAGAGCATGACGGCAACTCCTTCGACTGGAAGGTTGTCGCAGGAAGGTTTAAGACCCTCTTCAAGATGATTCCCTCATTTTTTCTAATCCAAATGAGAATTGCGGCGAAATTCCTCGGAAACTTATCCGGGTCAACTGTTTCGTCGCTTCTTTTATCTTTCGTTCCACCTCTGTAGAATCCAGGCGATCAAAGGAGGCACCAAAGAAACGGGTCCAAATGCATTTCTTACTTTTGATGGCCATTTACTTTAAGTCGGAGCAAAGGAAAAAAAATTCCCTCCGAAGGATTGCGTCAAAGTTTTTCGGAATGAGTCTAAAATATCTCAGTTGGCAGAAGCCAGAGGGCAGGAGCAAGCATTATATCACGAGTTGTTGGTAATCGGTCGACATAAAAGGGCCATGCTACTTTTTCAAAGCTCTAGGAGCTTTTAAGCTATCTGTTTACGCTCGTTTGCCATCCTCTTCGGACGGAATGCATGAAATTCCAGCGGTTAAATTCATAAGAGCTTGTTTTTGTCAGCCAGTTAATGATACTTGTCGAATAAGAGGAGATTTTGAAGTTCTGCAACTGCATGAAACGTCGAGTGCATGCATCGTACATCACGATGGAGCTATGATTAAATCTAACCGAGATAGGAATTATGAGGTTTTTTTTGTGCCGTGGGCTGAAGGAAAAAGAAGGGAATTGGTTTACCATTCGTAGAATATCTATCTTGATCATTCTTTTCCTTTTTTAGTTTAGTTAAATATCTTATTCCACAAATTTTATGGAAAATATTAGTTTGAACAGAAACAGCTCTAGATTCCCAAAAAGCTAATACTATTAGTTATGATGATTATGTAATCATGTAGCGTATTTAAAGGTATGAGGATGAGATTATTTTCTGAGTGACGACAGGTCTTTAACATAGTGTGCGGCTGAATATCTTCTCATTATAAGCGATATCACGTACATTTAAACAATGAAATATCGCGAGGATCTATTTATTCAATGTATCCTAGAAATGGTACATCAAAATAAAAAAAAGCATCAACATTTAGTCACTTTAAATGTATTCAAAATACTTTAACGTTAATCAACGCACCCTATAATGCCGCAGTCACTCTATTTCCATAAATTTAATCTTAGAATAGTTCCTAAATATTTTAAACTATTGATTTGCTCGACAATTTTAGCTGATACATGTATAACGTATAGAAAAATGCATCTAGATTTTGATTTGAATTAGACGAAATTTAAAGATGAGAAGGTTAATTAGTGAAATAGGATGGATTTAATTCATTAAGTTAGTTTATGGAATGATGTTTTATTCCTCTGAAGAGGAATATAAGTACGTTAAAATATGAATTATTAGGTAAATGAAAATTTCGAATGAGTATTCATCATAATGAAACATATCTATCTTATCCCAAATCGGATCGATTCAATGGTTATCCCTGACTTAAGAATCGGATGAGCGAATCCTCAACTTCATCATCCCCCTTCTCCAGATCCGCTTCCTCCTCATTCACGCACGGCCGGTCGTTGGCGTCGCGGCTTCACCTTCATTTGTCTATCTCCTCTTCCCACGTATCCTCCTTCTCTTATCCTCGCATTTACTCCTAAGTCAGGCAACTTCGTGACCTCTGGCGGGCTAGCTGTTCTTCCTTCGTGATGGGACACGAAAAAAACATCGACTTTATAGACGTCCTGTCGGTGATGGTAAGGTTTTAGCGGGGGCGGTGAGAAGGAAAGAGACCAAAAGAAAGGATCAGTCTAGGCGGGGACGGAATGTCAATCCCTTTTTCCGCCTTCGGTTCGTTACCCTCTGCATGTTACATACTCGCACGGATATCTTTCTTTCTGTATCATCCAGAATTGCAGCGTCCGGGTCTACATAGCTGGACCAGGAACCGTCAACTTACTATTGCGAAGTTTTCATGATTTACTCACGCCTTCTAAGTAAGCCAGACATTGATAACGAATAGTTAAAATAGTATCAAATCAATTAATAAAATTGCTTATCACAAAAAATATATATCCTAGTCACTAATATTTGAATCATATCAGAAATTGGTGTTGAAGTATTTCGATTTGAAGTAGCTAGATGAATAAGCGGTAGTAATATGTGACAGTAACGTATAATCATCTATCTAAATTGATTACTGATAAGGTGTCGTAAAAACTTAGACTAGGTATCGGTCAATTGCTAAATGTCTACTTTTTAAATAATGGGTTTCTTAATATTATGAATTTGAGCGTAAAAGAAAATTTGGAATGGAATGTATTGTCATGAAAATTTTATTAAAATTGATTACCTCAATTTGTTGTATGTTCGAACTATAATGTACTATCGAAAATAATGTTTTTATTTGCCTATTAATTTGCCAGAATTAGTTATAAAATGTCTTTTCTCTTCTTTCTCGTCGTAGTTTACGGAAATATTCATCCGATTTATAAATAATTGCAACGTTAGCTGACGACATTCACTTAGAATAACCTCAAAAGGAATTATGGTTTTCGTGACTTTCAAAAGCAGATCGACCGTGGTTTGAGGGATCCATGATCAGGAATGAGTAGGATAAAGAATGGAGAGGTAATTTTCTCTTCAGATAAACGCATCTTTTTGCTGATCGAATCCCATCGCGTAGGCATTTCCGCCTACATCAACGATTTCTGCCATTCAACATCTTCCTCTCCTATCCACCCTTCCCTATCATCTCTATTCCCTGTCCCTCACCAATCTTCCTCATCATCTTCTCTTCGTTCCTTTATCGCCCATTATGCAGCTTCATATTCCTTATCCCATACTCTAGCATTCCATCCTCAGCCACATTTTCCGACTTGTTAACCAACCGATATCACCTTTGTGGTATGAGTAGGCTTTTATATTGGAACGACCACTAGAATCTAAACGCATACATCAATTCTGTTTCGACATACCCTGATTCTGCTCTTTTTGAACAGTAAAATTGCATTGATTGTTACGCTCATTTAAACTTAAGGAGGTACTTTAAGTTAGACATGTTTTAACTTTCTTTAGTAATGTCACAGTTACGAATTTTATAGACTAATTGTTCTTCATAAAAATGAGTATTTAATCGATTTTAAATACTACGCTTGCGTCCATAATAATAATTTGGTAGCTTTTAGGGAATTAACGTCGTATATTTTTTAGATATTTATAAGTCGTTTTAAATGCAGTGCAGAATATTATATTTATCTCCATTTGGACGTTTAGTACCTAGTCTGTTGCCTCTCAATCAGCGTGAATAACCATTCTACTACTTTTTAATCGAAAAATATTTTTAATTTTTACTTTCATGAGATATTCGTTTAGTATTTTCAGAATACATATTAGTTTAATTTGTTTTTAATGGGACTAATTGAATGAATGAAGCTTCTAGTTTTTTATCTATCAAGAATAGTTACCTTCATGATTTATACTCGACAAATAGAAATGGGTTGATAGATAAGATATGAGCACTCATTCTTGTTGGTATATTGTATTCAAGTTTATTTAATAAAATTTTCGAGTAGAATATAAAATACCCAATAACCATCAATTTCTTGTTTTTTTAATACTATTAATTTAAAAATACAGTATTTTATGCATTATTTCTATCAGTTTGAAACATAAATCTTCTTTACTCTAGGAATCATATTTTCCATCCTCGAAAATTCATATTATACCTCCTGAAATTAAAATAAACATCGGAATTTTCGGATGATTTAATAACATAATTGGACATGCATAGAGTTAGATCAAGACACGAAAAGCACGTGTCTCCTATTTTTAATTGGTTTTTAAAACATTCTTTAATTATTCGAACATGTATCGCTTTATTTCCGTTTCTTTATTTACTTCTCTTTGCTCTGAATGACTCCTTTTTCGAGCGCCAACCCTCGCGATAAATTAAGCTGCGAACGGAGATGTCCGATGCGATAACCTCGATTCAGAGGATTTCTAAATCAATACTCGAAATTTGGTTGCGTTATCTAGCATCTAGATAAGGCAGTACTTTATCGTGCGTCCATTGTGGCCTATGGCGATAGAGATTCATTTATATCCATTACATCTGAGTATAAATTATCTGGATCTATATTTCTTTGGATCAGTGACTTTTTGGAATATTTATTTACGGATTTTGAAGAATAATTTGTTTTAATCTGCGATATTATTCGTTTGTCTTAATTTATGGTTTACTACTTTAATTTACAGTTGATTGATCCGTGCAATGTCTTTGATTCGCTTTGTCTTGAATGACGAAGTTTTAAACTCGATCTACTTTTTGGTTTTTGGAAAAAAAATTTTAAGTTACCATTCAGTTATAATGTTTTGGTGATTTTTTCTATAATTAATCTTTTGATTTAGCTATTTGACATTCAAAGTTTGCTTTTGACAAAATAAGGTATATATGTTACATTACTGATTTACTCGAACCACATTTAAAGTTTTTATAGGTTACAAAATTTTTTACTACAGTACCTATAATATTTTATTTACATTTTATTTTGGTGCGTGCCTTGTTATATATAGACAACTTTCACTCTCTTTCAGTTGCACATTTTTATCCGTTTTAAAGCGCCGGTTTCAGAAACGTATGGAGATAAATATGTGATGTGTGATGAGGGTTATGTTTTCATTCAGCAGTATCTGTCCTTTTACAAACGATGAAAATAATTACAAAGCCACAAACGACATCTGTTGGTATCTATGAAATACTAATAAATAATACAATTTTACGATCATCTGCAATTTTCCTTCTCGTCACAGCTGCATTCTATGTGGTCCATACTTTGCATCAATGCGATTGATAGGGGAAATTCGGGCTCTATTAGGGCTATGCTAAAGACACTGTCCGAAGTGAATAGGAACATCTGAGTCATATACTTGAGCTCCTCATATTTTGCGACCTTAAGATAGAAGATAACGGTTTCGTTCCAATTTCGGAATACATCTAGTGAGTCACCAACTCGTTTCTCTCCAATTTAAAATCGTAACCCATATATCGAAGTACGTTAATGATCGTAATAAAAAGCTGAAGGCCACTTGAATATCTATACGGAGATCGGATCTTAAGGGTATTACTGACGAGTGTAGATAAGGATTTATTTTAATGTATGGAGTAGGAGGACATTTTTTATAAATATTTGAATTCATCTTGAATTGAGCTCATTTTGATTGCTGAGTTTTATGAAAAGGTTGCTGAAATACAAATAAAATTTAATGAAGAAATATGTTTAAAAGGTTTATACCTAATAGGTTCTGTCTCTTAAATCAATATTCATATTTTATTTCGAAGGAGAAGATGCTTATAAGTAAAACAATTTCACAAATTTTACAGAAAGAGCATCTATTTATATAACATGCTTATGTACATTGACGGATTATAGTAAAATTTATTTATTTATATTTTTTGGTCTAGTTATACATCAATCCTTTCATCATTATACGTCTGCGTTTCGTATGATATCCAAAGTTTTGATAAACATGTGTGAACAGTGTACTTAAAACGTACATGCTTTGTACTTAAAATATTTTGCAATTTGATTTTGTAAATACTATGGAAATTATTGATGTATCGTCCCAAGTCATTCTGCTAATTTCGTTTCAGTACATCATTTACAAATTTAATTGAAGCGTAGAAAAAGTGCTGGACCTGAGAATTCGAGTGCTGTCCGAGAATAAAAATAATTTCCTTCTCCCGTCTGAAAAGTTTTTCCAATTCATTTTATCGACATTCCGAACTTCACATTACGTGCTCTCCACCGGATCTCATGCTCTTTTAGAACTTTAATGAACAGAATTTTTTCAGAAGGTTTCAATTTTCTGAGTTTAAAGCCCCCTATCGTTAACATTTATTTTACTTAATTAGAATGTACCGATCGCTTGGTTGACTTTGCAGCAACCCGATGAACCTTAAGTATCATTAGCCCTCTTGTTCTTTGAGTTTTTGTTTTTTCTACGGAAAAAATCGTAAGAAGTCATTCCATCATAATTTTTTTCGAATAGGAGATTAATATTTTTAAATCCCTTTTTATAGAAGCGAGGAATCTTTTACTTCCAATAAGGATTAAATGAATGGAAGAATAGTAAACAATTAGTGATGAGTTGTTAAAACTAAACAGTTAATATCTGATCAAAGTTTATTAAGAGTTATGAGTTTTAGAATAATTCCTCATTTTTATTTTCTTTTACGTTATGCTAGTGGTGCATGGGTGGAGATTAAAATATTAATTCAATTAATATCATATTTTTAACTCCTCATTTCGATAGTTATGTTCCATATGTTCGATAGTTTATTTTAGAGAATTGGTCAATCTTTAAAAATTTATTTTTAGAATTTATTCTATTAAATCTTAATAAAATCAAATGATTTTCATTGCGTTTATGCTCGAAAAAATTGTCCACTAGTTAAAACTAAATAAGCATCTTAATGATAATCAATTTAACATTAAAAATTCAAATTTACTCCTAATCCACCGAGTTAAAAATTAAGTTCCCCATTATTCGTTTTTGGATGAATAACGAAGAAAAGAATTTTTATTATTTATCGCTTTTATCAATTCATGAATCTAGTGTCTGGATATAGGTCTTATATTTTCTCTAATCATTATTTTTTTATCCTACACATTCCGAAATCCACTTTTTGTGGTTTAATCACTTCCTTTAAACTTGAGTAAGCCAACATTATATAAAATATAATTTTCTTACTTCATTGGTATGGTTTACATTCCTTAAGTAATATATAAATACGAACAAGAATTTGAAGAAGGATGCAGAATAATTTATAAGTAATACTGAAACAGAGATAGATAGAATCAAATAATTTAAGCGGACATATTCTGAAAATATGATATAACTCCATTATTTTTTGAGAGTGAAGTTTATTGCTTTGGAGAGAGTAGTTTCATTCCACTGCATGATGTAAAAAAATTGAGGAACATATTCAATTTTCAGTCAATCAACCTCTAACTTTGAGTTTTTGAACGGTATTTTCCCATCGCAGATTGAATTTCGATTGACCATTACAATAGTAGCAGCCATCGTAATAAATTCTCTTTCACGTTAGTAACTGACGAACAGGGATCATTTTGACTGAATGCATCCTTGATTGGATTCGGCCTCCTTTGGTAAAAATAAAAGTCCTCTTGCAACTAATTAGACAGTGCATTTCGAACTTTTGAATATTTTTTCCGATGCAGGAAAGTTACTCCGTGGGAACAAAGGCCGCATAGCCATGCACGAATTCGTCGTTAAGCCTGAGCGGAGATAGTTGGGATATATAACGGTGTTATCGAACCCATTTCTACGAGTCGCTTTTTTTTATTTGGGTCAGGGGATGAGATCTTCTTGCGCCGTCCTCACACCTGCTTCACCGGAGAAGATGAGAGAGATTACAAAATTCCGACATGTAAAATGTAAAAGTTTTTTAAAGACGAAAATTTTTGAGACGATGAACTTTTCTTCTCACATCCAAACGTTCTGTCGAACGACCGTTCCCCAATTTTCCCGCCAGATGATTCCGAAAAAGATGAGGAGATACTTTGGAGACTCCATGGAGTTTCCGAAAGTTCATTATAGCGCAAGTGTTACTTTAGATCCGCGATTAGCCCTTCCAGAACCAGGGATGAGGCCCTTTAAAATTCATCGTGCACGATCATGTACTCTCTCGTAAAGTCATCGTTCAGGGCTATAACGAGATTCTTCCACACCCTATTTATTGGATCATTGCAGGTTAACAAGGCATTAAAGCTGGATTAAAAACGCTCCAGCCACGGAAAAACTTTACGAGGCGTTTCTAAGGTAGAGGAAAGGAGCGTTCATGGCTATTTAAATACCCTCAGTTAGGCTAGAAGTTTAGTGTTAGTACTGTTATACTGTTTCAAGGTTCAGTATTTACATTTTCGAGAAGATAAAAGTGTGAATGATTTACTTTGAGAGTTATTTATTGTGTAACTAAGTTTTTTCTCTGTATCCATATTTTCGGAGATTTGAATAATCAAAACTGGATCAGATGTTGATTTTGGTCGATTAATTTGTTGGAGAAATAACTTAAACTTATGAAATAATTATTTTAGAAGATATATCTTTGATATGTTGAAAAGAGACACTGAAGAAACACTGAGAAATTTGTTATTCATCAGTTTCGTCGGTTCGACATCACATTTAACGTCCATTAAGATATCCTAAATGTCTGACTGGTGTATATTTATTATTAAGTAAAGGTGGCTGATTTTATATTATATTTTTTCATATAACATTAAAGAATCTATGATAGACATTGTGTAATTCATGCATTTCATTGAAATATATCTCTTAATCAATTATGGTGATCACATGTCGTGAGGATTTTCTTTTACATTCTATTCATTTAGTCTTGCGTTCTCGTCCAATGTAAGCGGATAGTTCAATAATGGTTACCTTGATCTTGTCTTCAAGAAATAGTCATTTAAGACGAAAGAACAGGATTCTTCGCGCAACATTCTCTTCAGACAGGAGATTTTCGGAATTCCATTCGGATAGCTCATCTTATTTAAGAGTGATTACTAGGCGACCTAATTCATCTTGCGGAGGAAACCAGGACGTCACTGATCTCGAGAGCAATAATTATTTTTTCCATCCCGAGCGCAATCCTCTCACCCTGTTACAACCACTCACATCATCACTCGGTCCATCATTCATTCTTAAGCACTTCCACCAAGTTGCATTTAATTTTTTCCCGACCCAATCTGCTATTTTTTCAAAGCGGGAGTGCTGTTCTAGTAGGAAAAAGGGCCACTCAAATAATGATTTTTATTCTTATCCTCTCCCTTGATTCTCGAGTACATTTCCCGAGAGATTGATGACCGAAGTGGTCCGCAGCAGCTAGGATGCAATTTTCTGAACACACCCCGAAATTGCTTTCATTCTCGCCCCTTAAACTTTTTCTTCTCCCGCCGATAAACCTCGGATCCCGAAAACTCTCTATAACACAAACATTCCTCGCTGTCTACGATCCCGAAAACAAATCTCTCGACAGCCGAGTGATGGATGTCGAATGGGTAAAGACGCTTGGGATATCGGCGGTTCCGCGTTTTTATATTTTTCCCTCCGTTGGGAAGGGAAAAAATTGACATAGCGGTCTCGAACCGCCTATTTTCCTTCCCTTCCGCAATGCCTACCACATGCGCGAAATCCCGAGAAAAAATCGCGCACCGATTTGTATATTTTATGCGGGAAAGTGGAGCGTGTTTTTTTCAGCCATCCACTGTTTTTTCCTTCTCCCGGTGCTAAAAAAATAAGAAGTGGAATAGAATAAAAAACGAGAATCCGTCGATATATCCCGATGGCGCATTTTATTTATGATTTCCTTTGGGAGAAATAAATCCACGAGGAGAGCTTTCCCGAGCCCGAACTCTTTTCGAAGAATAATTCCGCATGGTAATGAGAAGTCTCATCAAGTGTTGCAGGTTATGGAATAAATGCATGGGAAAGAGTCGGAGGTTATTCGGGTGCAAGGCTCAAAGCTTAGGGAAGAGGAGGATATTTTACTTATCGATGCCGTTCGTCGCTTACCCCGAGACAAGCGTTTGATCGAGAGGAAACGCGATCCGGCTTCGGTCAAACTTTATGATGGATCGCGCATTCACTCGTTATTTTCCCAAATAAAGTCAACCTCTTCAGAAGGTGGTGAACTTCTTCTTGCATCGTCTCTTATTTCTTCCTTGTTTGAACTGCTTGGATGATACCCACGAATATATTCTTGGAATATCCTTAAAGCTGGGAAGTGAATTTATGTATTCAGTTTGGAGTTTGTGTAAGCACGTGAAAGCGATGCGAGGGAAAGTATAGGAAAGATGGGGACCTACATTATGGTGAGGGATTCATGGAAACATGTACTTGGTTGGCATATACTATGCTAGAAAAGAGGGCATGTAACAAAAATAAAGAGCTGATTTGCATATATCTATATCATTCAGTTTTTCAAACTGCTCGTCTACTTAAATTATTTCAAGAGTCCTTAGCATTGGGGATGTTAATGGAAAGGTGCAATAAAAGTGGAACTTTACCGAAATTGAAAAATTACCTAATTGTATCTTGTTTCAACTCCACGTAGATAATAATTTTCAAATAAATAATTTTAAATTTCAACATTTTAGGGTTTATCTTAAACAGCAAACACTCATTAACCCATTCGATTTATCTAGCATGATACATTTGAATAAAAATGGATAAAAATAGCTGAAAAAATCGTATCAAAGCTTTTGTGAATTTATTAAATTATAGAATTATTCATACGATTGGATGAGGCAGGAAATATCCGGATCGGATGTATTTTTGACTGTACAGAATACACGTCAAATATCAGATCGTTTATTCCCTTCTGCATGTTTAATTTTTCTCTCATTAGGGAATGAATTTTCATCCTATTTTCTTAATTCAATAAAGGAATTATTCATGCGGAGCGTGGGTAGTGATGAGTATCGTGTCGAGCTTGTTTGTACCCATCTGCTATCCAAGTTCCGTATAATAGGTATCCCGACGTATAAATCATCGCATAACAGTTGTTTCGCATACATATCAAAGAAATGCGGAAAAGATGGGACGATAGATACATTTTTCTGTAGACATATGAATCTTCTTTTTGTATTCGAACAGTGGTCGTAAGGGTCCGTAGCGGATGACGTTTTAAACTCGATTCTAAACGCCTTAAAATAAATATGTATTAAAATCCCATCATTTTACATCGTATATCGCACTTACATTTATTTAAAATTCTCTTCTTTTTTCGTTTTTAGGGAATTCTAAATTCGATTATCACGAGGGAGATATATTAATGCAGTCCACTGTTACAAAGGTGTTAACAGATACGAAACATTTTCACGAAATAGAACAGAATAGAACGGGTAGTATTCGTCGGCTAACAAGCAATACATCATCATTGGTCTCTGATCCCATCCACTTTTTTCACTTCATTCCCTATACCCATTGGAATATTGGAGGAATAAAAGAAATCGAACTATCGGAGGAATACCACTCTTGATGGATGAGACAGGTGGTTCGGATTATCTAAGTGTGAAAACTCTCTTCCAAGTGATTGATACGTGGCTTTCCAATCCAAATTAAGTAATCTCCATCGAGACAAAAACTGAGCCGCCCTCAGAATCAGCTAATGCCTCAATTTGTAAATTGGATTTCTGCGGATTCTTCAACGTCTTCCTCTTTAGAATTCGTTCCCCACGCATCATAAATACCAATCAAGGTCGATTTTTCTTCATTTTGACGCGAGGCATTCGGGGCAATTAACTGGCGCATTTGACCGATTTTTTACCGGCGATATCTCATTCTCGCCTCTGTTTCCACTCCCGGGAGTCGCTTTTAATTTTTAAATCGGATATCGGCAGTGGAATCGGTTCGTGGGCCCGTGAATACACCTCTGCAAAGAATCCTAGACGAAGGGGGAAAAAACGCGCGGTTAATTGCACCGTAGACAATGCGGTAAGTCCTCGTTAATCCGCGATTTAGTTTCCGTAATAGGCGCTGCGCACGCTCGTCGAATCCACTTCTCCCGCCTCGATTGTTTCGAGTTGAAAATTAAAGCGGAATCTATAATTCATTCCCGCACAGACTGCGCCAATGCATATTGAAATTGAGGTTTACGCAGTCAAGTTTGCTTTGGTTTGGCTTGATGACTGGAGCGCTATTATTCCATCGCGGTTTTTTCCCCATCCCTCCACGTGTAGCGTCCGGGCATGATTTCGAGAAATTTTAAACGAGGAAAATTACGGCCGCTCGAATCTTCTACGTTGTTTTTTTATTCGCCCGCGCCATTTGGCGAAACTAGGGATAACAATAGAGGCCTGGCCGCGCATAGAATGCGTATTACCTGCACGTATATATTTTTTTCGTATGCAAATTTCCTTTCCCGATGTAAAGCGTGGAGTCAGGCGAAGGGACGATTGCTGAAACGATCGGGTAAATTCCCTTTCCGTCGTTTCTTTATCCCACGAATTGTTCGGTGATCGACCGACGCTCATTCTTCTCGAACGATTCTTACATCGCGACGCTCATTTTTGAGATTAATTCAAATTCGAGGTAATTGAGCCATCTCGACGATTGTATTGTATTGTATTAAAAATGAATCGAGCAATTTAGGGGAAGGTATATTATTCTACTAATTTTTGTGTCTTATGTTTCTCTTGCGCACTCAATAATTGCTGGTTTTATTTAAGTCCCTTTTTAAATGAATTATATCCATAGCTTATTTGTTACTTTCTTGTTACTGATATGTTTATTTTTAATCGATGTTATGATGGATGATGTGTCTTATTTAGTGTTGTATTGCATTGCCTTTACGTTGTTTTTCGTTTGAATACCCGCTGGATAGAAAGAAATTAATAAAAGGCAAAAGAGTGAGTTTTAGATTTGCAAAATAAATATACGTATGTCGTTTTATTTCTCAATAAGAGGTCGTTTCATAATATTTATTCTTTCAGATTTCAGTTTAACAACATTAATGTGGTGATTAATTGATTGAGCAATAAATTTTGTAGGCCGAGGCATTTTGATTAGCGAAAGTTACGCAAAAATAGGAAGATTACTTTTCCTTGGAGATATTATTTAAAGGTGATAGAAAAAGATGACAGAAAAACTTGTTTATCAACTGGTCTCAATATCCATTCTAATTTTAACGGAGGCATTCTCATTCCTTCTTTAGCAACGGGTATCCCTAGATAGACGCAACCCGCATTGCAAAAATGCATTGGTGTCATATAAGCATAAGGCGAGAACTTAATACGCTGCTAATATCCGCTCTTTTTTAGTTCATCCATTCAATCTTGTAGAGAAATCAACCAAATTTCACGTATTGATGTTTAAATAGCGTACTTATTTGCGTGAAAGTGATTATATCAGCATTGATTTGGTTTAAATTTTTGTTTAATACATATCTTTCAAATAATTCGACTTCAGTTTGCAATTAGTAAAGTCGATTTTCCTCAGAAGACTTCAATAACAGAATGTATCCAAATTTATGGAATGAATACTATATAAAATATTCTCGGTCTAATTGCTTTACATCGTATTACGTATTAACATGAAATTTCCGAACTATAATCTTCAATAGGAGTAGAGGGGATCATTAGATTGATCATTAATGTCAAGTACGATTTCATTGGACTACTTAATGATCAGATAAACATTATTAATTTTCCCTACTTATACTACCTCCTGAATAGTATGACTCTCTTGTGTGATGATTAATTTACAATTGCATATATTTCTTCCACCATATGTATACTCACCTCGCTGCGTAGTAGGAAAAGGGTACCAAATTAGTAGTTTATAAATAAGTTGTGCTTCTATCCTTTTTAAGCGATGCATTTATGTATGATATGTAATGTTAAGCAATGATACGTATATTTACATTTAGTTTAGTGAAAGAGGATATAGAGAACGATAACAAAAATTGTTAAATTTCTAAAATATGACAATGAAATACATAACAAGTCTTTATTTATTTGATCAAGCCATGCATAGATCGATAGTAGATTATTAATTGCAATATCCAATCGTTTATATATTTTTATATACGTATTCATGCGTATGTTTATGTACACACGCGAGATATGTACAAAGTGGTCTATATACTCGTATTAGCAGGAAAGGTACGCGAAAATGGTGACGAATAACTTCCTAAAATAGCTATATGTGAACTTAGCTTTCCTTATTTGTTCCATTAATGCAAATGCCACCTATATGACGGGGTGGTTTGATCAATTCATGTTGTCAATAGTGGTAGATTATATCGATAGATGAAGGCATGAATCAAAGAGACACCTTTAACTTTAATCAAAGAAATTATGATTTTCATCCTCAAAGTTCTAATATAACTACATCCAATTCTGAAACTTTCATCGATTCTATGGGATGCATCTTATTCAGAAGTATACCACTTTTCCTCTTCCTTACGTCACTCTGGTTTCCTGCCTTCCGCAGTTTGCAGACGAATGTTGCCATGGTATCCCTGTTTATAGAGTTGTTCAATCAAACCCGAGGTATTAAGTTTGTATACTTTCAAGGGAACCGATATGGCATCGTGCATTTGTAGAGTCCGCGAGGCGGGTGACTGTTGCATCATGGGTAGATGGCAGCGAAGGGAGGTTAAAGAGAAGCGATCGGCGAAATTTAAGTGCGAAATCAAACATAGCACCGAATACGTGTTTACTCACGTCCGTGTCCTATCTTCTGTACTTCAAACTACTACTACTACTACCCCCTCCTCCTCTGCACATATCACTGGGTGAATTCCGCATGCACACACTGTACACGCTCTATTCCACTTCAATAAATTTTGCCTCCCCTTTGTTTACTTGTTAAGCTCCGCTTAAAACTATATGCCTGCTATTTCGATGGAAGATTTCAGATCTTCTCTCAATGCAACGCTCTTTTATTTCCTGTTCGAATTCTCGTGCGCTCCAGTTCGAAAAAGACTGAGTAATTCTTTTTCTAGGCGGATTTATTTCCTGGGAGACCAAATAATAAGTTCCGGTTCCCACCGAGGTATTTACCACAAAGAAGCTTTCTAGAATAAATGTTTGATGAAGTCTTCAAAACGGGAGTCGCCGAGGAAATATTTTTTTCAATAAGCTTAGTTAACCAGGCGAGTTTTAACATTTTACTGGGCTCCATTAATGATGAGAATGCAACTCAGTCTCTCAGAAACGGAACGTTAGCAAAGAAAAATATTCTTGTGTTCAATTTAATTATTTTCGAAATGAAGACTCCGCTTTTGGTATTTTGTTAGAATACGTCCTTACTTTTTTATTCGAAGAATCACTCATTCAGGTCCTCTTACCAAGGGGCATACGTAGAAATATGCGAACATGATAAAAATAACCATCCAACTTTGTATAACATATTCTGTACTATAGAAGATTATACGAAACTTTTTTGATGCTATTTTCCTGCCCAGTTAAAGAAGTAGATTCTCACAAGTAGCAATCGATATGCCCCATTTTCCAAAATTTGAACTTAAAAGTTTATTATGGGAACGTAAAACTAGTTCATACTCGTTTATCGTATTTTTTAAAGTAAATTGAAAGATTGATATTATTTAAGTATACCTAATTCACCTATTCTTCCTTATATGTACGATGATATATTCATAATTTAATAATCTTTTCAGTATCGTATATTTTTATTAATGTATTAGTGTTTTATATGAAAATATCCATAATATATATTTAGTCATTAAATCTTAAAATAAACTTTAATTTTTGAATTTAAATGGATACTTTAATAGAAAAATATTCCTCTTATATTTATTCCAAAATATTTTTTCCAAGAATAAATAAAATAGATATTCTTTCGTAATATTTAACTTTTTATACAAATTAGGGGTTAGTTTGTTTATAAATTTTAGAGTATCAAAAAACATTTAACATGATAAATGGAGGGCTGAATTTCTCTATCTTACTTCAGTTACGTGAAAATGAATGAAAATTTAAATTATTTAAATGCAAATAAGCTTTCCCTACACTGTCCTTCTGTTCAGAAATTTTTTTCGATACATTTTATCTCGTAAAATACATTTTTTCTTTAATTAAAGCACTGAGACAGCAAACAGGAACTAAGTAACTCTCAAATAGTTCCTATTACTCCTCATGAAATATTTAATCAATAAACCATAATGTTAGACACTAATCACAAGTGATCCTATCGTTCTTAAACTTCTTATCGTTTACTAACTTATCCTAATCGCGTAGAGATTTGTCTGTGTTTGTGGTTCGACATTTTGCATCAAAAACTTTAATTGATCCCTTTTTAATTTTTAAGGTCTTATACGACTATTTTCCATTAGCAATTCTTAAGAGAGTACTACCGCAATATTAGTTATTGATAAATTGATAGTGTCGATAAATATGTTTCTTGAAAATGTTCTATTACTTTGAAACCTTTTTTTTCCAAAATACAATTATACTATTATATTTTCCTTAATGTTGCACCAACAATTATAGAATGCAAATTAAGCAAAATGAAATATTTGAATCGTTGGCAATTCGTTGATTGAAATTATTTGTTTATTTTCTATGAATATGATCGTAATAGTGGTTCTATTTGATTCAATGGACTCTTATTAATGGTACTTTGTTGCAGTCCGAGTACAAAATTACTTTACTACTTTAAAAAAATACATTGAGAACCCTTTGATAAAACTCTCCGTTTTAATCGCAGGGGACTTAGAGAAGACAGCCTCATAACTGAGCGCTCCTCCGCTTCCTGTGTACAGTCCCTTCGGAAGTACTCCGTTTTATTACTCAACTTACTTCTCTCCAATCCCTGGGCTCGTCCTACCTCTCCTTCGACTTAAGCCTACCAAAACCAGTCAACTTGGACAATACCTTCGTCCTATTCTCCTCAGGGACCATAAGAAGTCCTCAGAACTTCCATCCCTTCTCTCCATTTGCCTCATTCCATTCCAAGACCATTCCTGGAACCCTCCTTTGAATCCATAGTTCTCGAGGAACTTCCATCACCCACAGCCACAGCATATTCATTTTCTTCTCTTGATTGCCGTTCCCTTGACCATGCACCAAACGGATTACTTGTCTTACAGTCAATGTTCACCCTCGTTTTGGAAGCCATTGTCTGGAGAAATACGAAGAGTGGATTGGGCAATTGTAACAGTTGCGATAGATGGCGTGGAAATTTCTCCCCCTACCTCACTCGCATCTCTTTCGTGGTGTATTTTCATTCGTATGAAATCTTCTTCTGCTGAGGAGCGGTCCATTACGACTCGCAGATTTCCTGAGCGAATACGATCGTAATCTGCGGTAGGAATTTCCGGAAGTGTTTTGTAAATGTACGAGCGGCAGGAAAGTCTGTAAGAAGTCTGTGGGAAGATGTTGACGCAAGTTGAAGGAAGCTACTTTTGGGATGTTGAATTAAGGCTATATATCTTGACAAAATCATTGAGTTAGGACGACGTAGAAAATTTCATCGAGTTCCGAAGTTTCTTTTTGTATTTCAGCGTCGGAAGCTGTTTGCACTTTTCTCGTCATTGATTCGGTAAATTTAGCGCATAAAATTTTCGTTCATCATTAGATCTGAGTCACGAGAAATAAAGTAAGAAAAGTGAGTTATTTTTGGGAAAAAACGAGTCGTATTCAATAAACGTGCTCGAAAATTTGAATCGATTTCCTTTAATAGAATCCTAAATATATCCCCACGGTAAACGGTATACATTTAAGCATGCGATTTGACTGAAATTCACGGCGCAATATCTCCAAATTAGGCACTTAAGTCGATAGAAATCCTCAGATCCCCGAAATCTATTCCCGAAAAAGAGGCTCTCTGAATTTGGTCGATGTCTTGCTTTTAAGCTCATTAGCGTTTAGATGTTTTACTCTATTCAGTTGTCGAACCTTTACCTTGGCACGTGGAGGAAGTTTTAATATTCCGTTCCTTAATCATTCCCTACGACACACATCAAAAGGGTTTTCGTAGGGGTCGTGTCAATTCCAAATCCAGCGTATACGAAATGATGGATATTTAATTAAGATTTGACAAACCTTATATAAAAGCTGAGAGGTAAAAAAATTTTTCATCGGTTCAATATAGAAGTCAAGAATGGTGTGTGGTTTCAGATAATTTATTTTCCTTACATTTCGAATCATATTTTCCAGTATAAAACCTATATAATATATATAATTATGTATAATAAAATAATACTTTGCTTTAATGTTAATAATAATAGTAGTATGTGTCGGAGGTTTAAATTTATATACTCTTATATAATGGAGAATATAAATTCGTTTAATTTTTAAAATACTTAAAGCGAAAAATTCCATACTCGTGAAAAAACTTTTCTCCTGTAACTTTATATCAAACTCTCTGCCTCAAATAATAGTTTTAAAATTTTACGAAAAGGTAACCTTATGAAATTTGAGAGACTTCCTATCCACAGCTGATATTCTCTCTGAACAATAGTGCGAATTGCATTTAGTACACTCGAAATTTCCATTGAAGTTCCTGCAAATAAATATCCTTTCATACATCTCACTGCGAGCTTGATAAAGCTTTATTTTTCCAACAGAGAAAAAAGAATGAACAGACAGAAATTTATTTTTACGAGGAATGAGGCTTTGAAAATATCCTTCCGATGATTGCCTCTTGTTTTCCATCAAAGACAGAGAAGCGAACACAAATAAAACGCTGCGTCCATTTTCATTACCTCTCCGACATAAATTTCGATTTCCGAAGGTCAGTTTTCAATGGAAATGTCCACGAACCTGACATCGTCGATACAAGGAGCGGGCGAGACAAAGCGTTGAAGCTGCCATGATAACAGATCACTGCTGCATTTCATTCTTCAGAGGAAGGAAGTCACGGATGTGAGAATTAATCCACAGAAACAGTTGCTTCATTAATTCGTATGCTACGCGCTTCTCAAGTCAATTATCGGCAACGTTTTAACACCCTCGAACTTGCAACTGAAGGTTTTAAATGCATTATCTAGTCCCATCAATTTGTCTGCGCGGGATTAGACTCGCTTCACGCACGATCTGTTTGTTGCGAAATTGCGGTGGTATTCTAGGACAAACGATGCACTGGCATTTTGGTTATTTGATGTATTGTCTGATTGACGATGTATTTACGTTTTTATTAGACAAGATGTTTGTGATAGAAAAAAGATTTAACATTATTTAAAGTTTTTATTGTAATGTTGTATATATAACCATATTGTCAAATCTCGATGCTACGTTGTGCCAATTCAAGTGAAAATAAGTGATTAAAAAGTTTCGGGAATAAATTACAAAACTTAGGGAATGAAAATAATATAAATGGTATTTTATTAAGAAAATATTACGGAATATCCTTTTTAGTCGAACGTTTTCCAAAATATTTTCTAAAAAGTAAAAATTTGATTTATTTATTCGATGGATTTATGCTACAGAGAGTCAGTTTCTTTGGAGATATACCATCTTTAGAAATTCGCAGTTTGAAACGTATTCTCAGCCTCGTAATAGTCTACAGCATGCACTCCATTTATCCTCGAGTAGATAAAGTCTTTCTAAGAGAGGCCTTCTTATGATGAGTGACAACGTAAGAAAGATCTCACAGCTTCTCGACTTTTGAACTCGTGTATTCTCTAGTGGTTTCATTTTGGTTAGTTCCGACAATGGCGTTTAGGAGAGGATGGCGTTAGACAGAACCACAACACGGAAGCGTGTAAAAGGGCTTTGCCATCAAAATAGGGTAACGCGTCTTTCACTGTTCTTGGCGCAAGCGCGCCAATAACACTTCAAAGGCTTCAGCGATTACCAACGTAGCAATCCATCACTCAAGTCTACAAAACCTCTCACCTTTCCCCGCCTAATGCCCGATTTCCCTCCCTTTCTCTCAGAAAACCTATTTTGTTTTCATTGATTACTTCGAACCATTAGCGCTGGCTTATCTCCTGAGGCCTACAATGACTTATGATATCGACTCCACGGTTTCCTAACCGCTGCCGCCTTAACCTACTTTTTGCAGGATGTTTGATACGCACACGTCTCATATACTAAGTGTGAAGGATTTTTTCTTAATAGCTTCTAGAATTACCATGGAAAATGTAGCGAAATTACAGCTGTTTTAAGTTTTATCCAATCTTACCTCTTTGATCGTGATAAAATGTAGGACGCTGGGTCCAGAAAAATTTGTAGCTATAAAGATTCGAATACAAATTATATTTGTGAAATAGTTAACTTTTAAGTAGGAAATTTTTTGAAAGATGCATATTCGCGTGCCTTAGAATTTGGATATGCTCATATATATTGTAGATAGACGAAGGAATTACATAGATCTAGAATTTTTCTAAATAAACTTTTTGTCTATGTGAATATTCAAAAATTCTTCTTTCCACCTTTGTGATAGGAGATAAAATCACAAAGGCTTTACTTACCTTATCGATTACAACCTCGTCCTCGAGACGAATTTTTAAATCTGCTAGTTTTGGCATCTCCTTCCCTCATTCTACACGCTGTATTCGAACGGCCTATATAGCAGAGAGGGCGTATAACATCCACTACGTCTTCCGAGAACGTGCTTTCTCTGAATTTATTCAATAAATCTACTCCTCGCGCTGATCTTCTATATCCCGCATCCTTAAGCATTTGAGTTACGTTCAGTGATTTATAATAGCAATTTTTCACGTAACGCATCGCTTTACGTTGTACCTTTTCTAATTCACTTCTACTACACTTATCGGCTGGGTTCCATACACTACATGCATACTCAAGGTGAGGCTTGACTAGAGTTAGTTTTGAATGTGTAGATCTTAAATAGGACAGATATTCCCAACTTCACACTCATAAAATTTGAAAAACAAGGTTCCTATACATTGGTAGAAAATGATGGAAAGTGAACTTTCCTAAGCTGTGCCATTAATCATTTTTATAATTTTCTAATTAGTTAAATTTCAAACAGTTGTTATTATCCACATTTGTATTTCTCGTGCATAATTTTTAAGTGTAGAAATCGTAAGAAGTTTCTAAAGCTACATTTAAAGGCAATGATTTTATATTTCATTGTTAAACACCTATGATAATAGCGAAGCTAGGTTCAGGGGAAACAAAAATTAAAGAAAATAGAAAGGTATGAATAATTATTAACAGCTGAATTAATGAATTGAATTTCATGTATAGATATTTAAGAATTTCATTAATATTTCATTTATTGCAAAATGAGAATCGGTTATTCAATATCAACTAAAATTCAACTGCAAATTTTGCAATCGATTAAAATTTAAAAGTTGTTAGTTTTCAGTAAAAGAGTAAAGGAAGTATAGAATTAGTGTAACGTAAGTCTAACGGTAATGAAATATAATTAGATACTGTAAACGTAGAAATATTAACTCTTATGCGTAATTATCAAATTTGCAACGAACGATCAAATTAAAAAAACCTTGCAATATCTGACAATCAAATAGTTCTGGTTGCAAAAGTCGTCATTATGTTTTTACTTTATAAGCGGTATTTAAGAATATTGTATTTTGATTATTGACTTTCCGCGTCATTATTAACTCGGCAACGGGGTAATTTATTTAATATTTATCGAAATTAATCACCCATGAAATAGATATTACAGCCCACGGCAATAAAAAAATCATTTGTCCCATTTAAATCAGATCCATCACTGGTACGGTTTTTCCCCGAAATATTCATCAAAGCTTTGCATTTAATTAAATCTGAGCTAATAGACTTAAAAGGATTGCTTTATTTTGGTGTATTTTATGTGTAATCAGCATATTTAACAAGCATCGATTTCAATGGAACAATTCTTATGGGTCTCTCGTGTTTGTTCTGTTTTGTTGTAGAAGAACGATTACCTCAATTCCTAATCTGTCGCAAACAGAACAAATTGTTGATTATGAATGATGTGAGATTTTTCGGTATCTTCTATTCGGTAAATTTGGAATATCAATGACGTGGTTGTCAGAATGGCAGATGGTACGTGTTCATTAAAATGAATCGTGTGTTTCGATTAAGTTCTCATATCACACCAAATTATTCCTTACTTCTCAATAGATTTTCATTACAATTTCTTGTATCAGAAACAACTGGAATCGCAGAATTGTTTTGGGTTTTTTACGTTCTTTATGTTCGGAAACTTGTTTTTTTAAACTTGTGAATAGCTTATTAATATTTTGTAGGATACTAAGTATTCAGCGAATTTTAATGTACTTTTGATGAAAACACGTTCGTGAATTCGCTCTTTTGAGTGAAATATTCATTATATTTTTACGTTTTCCTCAATTTTAAAAATTTTTAATGATTGATAAGAGTAAAAAACTATTGGAGATAGATAAGAGATGCAAAACGATGTTAATCTCAACATATTATTACTGCAAAAATTGATGAGAGGAAGCAAGCGATAGATTTTGTTAGGTATTATTACTATAATATTGCATCCCATCCAAAATGTTTTAATGTAGGTCAGTGAAATGCCAGCGATGACGTAACCAGGTTGTTATTTATTTATGGATCACTCTTTCGCTTATGTAATATTTATAGATTGCATCAATTGCATTTTGGTCATGAGGAAGAGTAGAAAAATGCAGACTGACGTAACCTCTTTCCTCAAAGCCCTTACACGTCGAGGCAATTTTCGCACCAAGTCTTTGGTTGCGACCGAGTTATTCATGCGTGAATTATGACGGATAATATTTTTGAGGAAATATCCCAGGCGTTATGCTCTTCTAATTAGCGTGAGATTTAGATATTTAGGTCACGCTCCCGTTATGCTTTTGACGTTTTATGTTTCTCTAATTGGAAAATAAATGTGTTAGAGGTTTTACTCTCGCATTTATCGAAGGGATTAATAGAATCGGCCCAATGCAGAGGATCTACTCTTAACACGCTTTCGGATCCATTCTATTTTGATATACATAACTTTATAAAAAATACCGATACGAAAACATTGCGCCAACTGGGCGTTTATTTATTGACATCCATTTTCGGTTAATTATGAATCGACGGGAAATTCCCATGACGACGGCCGTTTTCCGTACTTATTCAGGAAGAAGGGAAGTTGAAATAAACTTTGAATTTTCGAGGGACTGTATCGGAATGGAGTATTCAAAGCTATATGTATGTTAATAGACCATACCGTATTCACGGAATGAGCTCCGTAGAAAGGAATAAAAACTTTGTTAATTACCGTTTCCGATTTTATTTATTATTAATTGAAAATCCTGTGCCGCATTCGATAGTTTTGTGTTGGATAAAATAACGTCATTGCCAATTTAAAATGGCTGAGAATGTCCTTGCTCAGGAGTATTAAAAATATTCATGCTATCTGAAACGGACAATTGCTCTCATAAATTACTAATTGTCTATTTTGTATGGAACTGTACATATACGTGCACATTCAAATGTGGCAACTTGTGATACACAGAATTCATGAGCTGTCTCCAATTTTAGATATAAAATCATTCTATCTCTCTTCAATTCATTGCTCTCATTATTCAACCTCAAAGTGCCGAAATGCATTCTAGGAAAGTATGGAATCGAAGAAATTTTAATTAAGCAATATTTAATTTCGAATGGATAGTTAAAAATGAATATATGTACGTAAAAAGGTTCACTTTCTACGTAGTAACCAATAGATATCTTGTTTATTTCCTCTAAAATATCTTTATAAATGTCTTTTATCTAATTCTTAACATCTCTCCCTAGATAGGATATTTTCAATCCCATTTTTTCATTCCAATTTTGTCCTACAGCATAATACCTCTAATAATTTCTACTTCCCTATATTACACAACTAAGCTCAAAATTATTGATGTATATGATTTATATTGAGAAAAATAAAATTATGAAGTAATAATAAACACAACTAAAATATCCCGATGATGAAATATAAAAATCCTTTTGTGATTTATATATGCGAAAAGACCTTCATGCAGCATACTCGTCCATAACCGCATCAAGACGAAATTCAGATCAGATCGTTTGTGTATGTTCCATGGAAGAGCATCTTATTTGATATTCATAAAGCGGCATTATTGTCTTCCATTAGTGTGCTCTGAGTATAGTTTTTATTTAGGGACGCGGGCAGATTTCCAAAAGTATTTTAATAGACTTCCCGTTGATGGAGTAGCTTAGCGTTGCGAAGAAGAGTGATCTATCTCTGTCTCTACCCTTGAGTTTGGTAGATTATTTTTAAAGCGTTTTTGCATTTTATTCGCACTCCACCAATATTTCTCACAACACCAAATAATTTTCGACTTTGCGTTGTGTAACAGAATTTGCATTCAACAGAGTATCACCAAAAATCGATCGTATTCGGAAAGAGTAGAATGAAGGAACAAACTATAAGAAAGATTAAATGATCCAGTGGTAATTTATAACTCTTTCGAGATGCTGGATGAATAAATTGTAAACAGTTAAAAGTGGAATCTCTTAAAAGGAACGTATTTATGAGTTCAGCATGAAGAGTTTCGCTATTATTGTTATGAATAATGCATGAACCTTTTAAAATTTCTATCATGATACTTCGTTTCTGCTCTCTCTCATTGACTCTCGATCATTGATTATATCTTTTTGGAAAATTTTTCAGTAGATGAGAGTGTTCAGTATTACAAAAACCAAAATTTCCATAAATTCGCAAATTTCTTCAATTTCTAAAACTTTCTTTTACTTTCTGAAAATGCCTTGATTTTTTTATTTGTGAGTTTCGCCGCAGTATGGCCTGATGGCAGCGTTTACACATATATAATAATTACAACATTTTAACAACACTCAAATTATAAGAGGGGATATAAAATATTTCAACATTATTCTATAATCTACCATTAAATAATCATGAAGATATTAATGCGTTTTTACTCGTTATTTATCAATGTATTCTCATATCAGATTTTTTCCCTTTTCCAGAGTTGAATTCCGTTAAATTTATTTATTGCAGAAACTTGAAATTTAAATAATCTTTAGAATACATGATTAGGTTAATGGTTTTTCATATATTACAGATTTAGCAATCATTGAATCAATCACTGAAGTAAATTTCAAATAAGTAATTTGTGTAATAATGTTGGGTAAAAAGGACATAGAAATCAATAAACATGCATATGACTATTGCCAATGGGTAAATGGTTATAGCAGATCATTTTTCATATATGTTCTCGTGTTGTTAGATTAGTATTATTGTAGGAATTTTCTTATATTAATTTATGAGGCTGCTCTGATAATAATTATCGAAAAGTTACATAGAATTGTGTTAGTCGAGTTAATAGTACAATATTGATTTTAAATGAGAATTAATGTCTTATGAGCCAAATTATGAATTAAACTCAAACAAGGTCAGTTTTAAATTCCTATGAATTTAATTTCCAAATGCAGTTTATTAGGATTCTGAATTCATATGATTTTTTAAAAATATAAATTAGGTCGAATGTATATTTTACATCATTAATACTCTAGTATGTTTTCTATTATATGTAAATTACCTAATTTAATGTGAAGCAATTTCAGTTGATTTTTTTATAAATGTATTGAATAAAGTTACTTCGATCTATCGCTAGTGTATACTCAACCGCAGGAAGATAGGATGATACGGAGACCACATTTAGTTCAGTGAATTGCATTACTCATGCATGAGATGGGGTGGATTCCATGCATCAGTTGTTTCTTTTTTCTATGAGGAAATGAAGGAGTCTCCCAGACAAAGTGATTCACCCACTCAACTTAGTTTTTCTTGCGACGCAATTCTTATTCGTGTGGAAACAGTGTTACGTTCGAATTCTATCTCTAATGCCATAATGGCACTACTTGATGAATGGACTAGGATATCAACATTATTTCTCAATAGAATCTCTTTAATGATACGTATTGTATATAAGAACGAGGAATTTTTGAACTAGAAGAAAGTGATCTAATAGGGAAATGTTTAAATAGGATTTGATGAGAAAATTTTCAAATGAGACCATTCGTTAAGTTCAACTTTCGAAGTATAATATCCTTTGTTGTAGTTTTCTCTATTTTGAGTTATGATTTTGAAATTACTTTATTCGTTCAAAATTTCACAAATATGAATCAAAATATCAAACATTCAATTATTTTAAAAGAATTCTATGATATATTTAAAAATACATACGCAGCGGCTAGGGTTCAATTTAGCAGATTCGTTAACATTCTGTTTTTTTTAACTGGAAAATATGTTTTTACCTAACTCAGAGCACTATGAAATGAATACATAACGTCCTTTGAGCATAAAATATTTTCAATATGGTTTTATGATAAGTTTTCCGAAAGCTTTGAGTTTAAAGCATCAAGTAATTTCGAGTCTGAGTAATTAATATTGAGATTTTTTGTTACACATATAAATAGAATATATAATTATTATATATTCAAAAGTGTTTCATTCACATTTCCTCTTATTAATCGCATTTTAACGAAGGAAATTCTCCAGTAAAAACATCAATAACACATTTTAACCTGCGGCTGATTTACACTCATTTCTTCAAATGCTGAAATGGTCCTTTTTTTTAGAGAAGTAGATATCTCTGAATAACTTCCGTTCTTAACCTAAGAACTCAGCATTTCTTCATATCGCTTACGTGAGAATGGAAACTCAAGCCATTACCAGAAATCGCACTGACCTTGTTGAAAAGAAACTATTGGATAAGCCATTAATGGATGATCTATACCTGGAAACTATGTCGCTTCATAGATTTCACTAAATATCTTAAGATGGCTCTAGAAATAAATTATTAAGACTCTAACTCAATGCTCTAACATAGATATCGCAGTGATTAAAGTCATAGGCAAAAAATTTTCCTAAAGGAGTGTTTAAATCTTTCTTCTATTTATGTTAAATCAGCTTAGTAGGTCAGTTTCGCTGAATTAAAAGAGATGAGAGTTACAATATAGGTTTTATCCACTTCTTTGATCAACTATAAAGCTTCTAAAAAACCTAGAGAATATATTTTTGTAACGAAACAATGATATTGCTGAAGCTAGAGCTAAAAAAGGCCAAAATTGTAGTGTGGATACATAGGCTAATAAATGGTAATATCAATGAGAATTGTAGAGGAAGGAGGCAGCATTGTGGTTGGTTTGTAACTTATCTCGCAGAGGCAGCATCCGGTGTTTGAAGGTAGTGCGCCGTTCAGGGCAGGATTTCGGTCGGAAAGCACTTAAATTTGCTCGAAGGATCTGGAGTAAAACCTGGGAAAACTGCATCTCTCCTCGCTCAGGCATAAATTACGAATGGAAAAGAAAACATTGTCTTCAGATATCTGGGTTAATGGCTACAGCTTATGAGTCAATAACTACCGAAACTGGCGACGCAATGATAAGGCGTATTTCACGCAAACTTTTAAGCGTCAATACACTCGACGAATGAATTGTAATCGGATTTGCTTCCATTTTTGAGAGTAGCTAAGGAATAGAAAAATATTTATCGTTATCTATTTCACGCTCCAGTTAGCACCGATTTGCGAAGTGTTAAATAGAGCTAGAACGGAGGAAAATAATTAAACGATCGAAAAATATATCATTATTATTTGAAATTATTAAAATAAGCATATTATAGTATATTTAATTACGATTAGTTTCGTCTAAGGATGTAATTTAGCTCTCTGTTTAGTAAAATAAAATTCTTTGCATGGCTTTGTTTGTATAATGCAAGGTTTCGTAAAATTCATCCAGGAAGTTAGTCATGGTCTATACGATGCTTATATATTTTTTATTCACGTAAATAATAGCTGCTATGAGTGTTGACTAGAAAGCGTTCATTTTAACTTAAAGTACAGTACATTACGTAGAATTTATTCAGAAATTTAAAGCCGTAATAAAAATTGAATATAATATTCCGATGATAAATTTATAATTAGCAGACAATGATTGTAAGATGTGGATTAAAGGTTCTAAATAATTATGGAACATTACATCCTCTTAATATACTGCCAATTTTTCGAACTCTATTAAAATTCTTCGCTCAATTCAACACCTATATATAAAAATAAAAATTCTCTTCTCCTCTTTTAGAACACACAAATGGATCTAATGGCTTAGCGCTCAATGTTTATGAGAGCTAGAGTAAATGTAATTTTCCCGCCCTGTATGATCGGCACGTAACGGCCAATATAAACAACAGTGGACGAGCGAATTTCGCAATCTTCCCAAGGAGCTAATTCTCTCGCCTCTTTCATTGCCTCCTTTTGATGGACAGTCGATCGCTATTCTTTGTGAAGGAAAGAGAGATGTCTGAAAGAGAAGGAAATTGGAGACGAATCGAAAGAACAATAGAGTTTGCGGAGTTGGAATCATTTTGCGAGTAATTTTAAGCCCGCGATGAAATCCGGGAAGTTCTCTTTAACCGTTAGAGCACGGCGAAGATTCGAAGTTGCAAAGCCCCCTTTAACCTCCTCTTTGCGAAATCCCGTTCCGATAGAGATACCTCACAGTTTATGTCTTCCTCCTTCCACGATCCCCCTTCCTCAACCGGAGAGAATAATTTTTCCCTGCAAAAGATAATCGTGATCATTTACATTCGCCCGGGTGCTTTTAACGTACGTTTTAATTCTGGAAAATAAAAGAGATCCTTATATCGCCGTTCGAAGAAAACTTTGCAATGTCTTACAAAGTGCAGAGACGCAGTTTTATGCAACTCTCCCACCTCTCATCCGTAATCTGGCTCGTTCCTCTTGCCGCCGAGTGTTCGATAAAGTTCCCGGTACATTTCTAAGGCCGCTATCTCGTGACCTTCCCTCTCTATCTCACACTTGGGTTTCCTTATGCTTTCAGAATGTTCTACTTCCGCGATAACTACCTTTCCCAATTAGGGCGAGACTTATGCAAGGTCGCCGAAGGAGTTCTTACGTCTTCTTCGATTCCCCTAATATTTTTCTTCTCCGGGGAACGAATCAAATATGGTTAAGACACAAAGGTCTCTGCTTTTAAGGATTTCCTCCCTCAAGTGAAGTAGGAATGGAGTTTTCCTAGGATCTCTCTTTTATCTATATTTTCTTCGACAATTTCAATCATGGAGCACAAATTGACTTATTCTTTGATGCCTTTTCGTCAAAGGGCTCTTGATTGGAGGGAATGGATGCCATGCAGTTCAGTGAGGGACTGCTATAGTTTCAAAAGGCCCTTGTTTCGGAGGGCAGTGGGTTTTCCGAGGACGTCCTTATTCGTTCAAACCCCTTGTGGGCTACGACAAAACCTCAGGGCATTAAGCATCTAACGTTGCATCGACTCTGAGAGGGTTGCGGTGAAGAGGGAAGGAAGACAAAAGGGGGACAGTGTGTTCTGAAAAGAAAGAATATAAGTTAATGTCATGAACATACATGTCCATTGAAAGGAAATGCAAATATTCATCATAATAGATTATTTTATCTCGTAATATTATAGATTTAAATTAGAATGACACAATTTAATAGTTATATACTTTTTAAAGTTTTAATGGAAATAGAAAATTGTTTAGGATACAGAGAATTTAATTCATTATATTACAAAATTTGATATTTCCCCTTATTTTATCTTTATCGATTAAATTCTTAAATTTATCGAATTCATGAACAAAAATTCATTAGATTGGAAAGTAACGAAAGATCATAAACGAATTATGTTCGCAAAAATTTCTTATAGAATTGTTTCTCTACTTGAATTTTATAGTCAGAACTGTAATATTTTTATACTTCAAAAGATTCGCAATTTTCTGATTTAAGATGGAAGATTCCGTTCTATAGTAAATGTAAGATCTCAATTACTCCAGAACTCTTTCGGAGACAAAAGTACGTCTATGTATGATTTTGGTATTTTGCCACGTTTCGATAAGAATTGACTTACGTCATCCTTTGGAAGTTCGACTTCGCCGATTCCTTTGTTTCTTTCTTCCGTTTGATCTTATTTCGAAATCGGAAGGAAATGAAGTCGTTTCTCTTACGAGTCGCCATGTTCTTTCGGAAGGCATGCATCTCTTAAAGACAATATATTTTTGAATATTTATAAGTAAAAGAAGTTCAAACTTGGCTGAGAAAAAGTTTCTCGCGGGTGTAGGTTAGATATCTGACTATCAAGTTACCATGTTCGAGAAAAGATTATTTTTGGTTTGAAATTCGCTAATCTTTCTTTACTTTTTTTTACAAAGTTCACGGGAGAGAGTTATTTAGGATATCATTTTCTTCGAAAGTTGGCCCATCTTCCTACGCCGAAAATGTTTATTAGAGAGAAAGAAGCATCTCTGTTCAGGTCGTAACTTTTGTTTAACTATTGGAGAGGTTCCAACGGGTTTGCATACAAGAGTTATGAGACTACGTAAAACAGGTTTCGGGAAACGTAGAGATATAGAATCCACATAAACTATTTACATTGTTATCTTTTAATTAGAAGTACACAATTTACAATTATTTTTCGTAAATTGTTTTAATTACTGTGAAAAATCATATTATGTTCTAAAATTAAACTTTCAGTTATATATATGCTAAATAATTTTCATCTATTTTTAATAATGTCTGCCTAAAATATTTTAATCCGATGAGATTAATCGATTTATTTTTCGTTTCGTTTTTGAAAGAAAACTTAGTGATAATCCATCACTATTTCTAACTCGTTCGAAAAGTTATGAACTCTTTTTTCTCTTGATGTTAGATGATATATTATAAATTCATAATGAAAATTAAAATAACAATGGTAATATTAGTTGAAAAAGTATCGATCTATAAAAGTGGTATGTTTAAGTATTGAATTAATTTGAAAATAATTGAAGTTTTGTTTTAGATAAAACGTATACTTAAAATTGTTAGTCACGTCACTCTTTTTACATAATGAATAATTAAGTAAACAAGTAAAGTACGTAAACCGTCGTTAGATGTCACATCATGGAAACAGTAAGGAAAATAATCTTATCGCTTTAAGTTTTATCTTACGTTCAGTACCATTTGTTGAAAGATTGCTTGTTCGAAGGATTTTTTTGGCTCTTCATAGTTAGAAAGTTTTCATTTGTCTTTTAAGGATTCGATCAATGAGAGGGTCTGAAATCTAATAACTTATGTCATAATTAACTTTTAGCCTTTTTAATATAATAGGTTGTACCATCATTGGCACTTATAAACTTCTTGTACATTGCAAAGAGATCAATCAATATAGCCCTAAGGAATTTTGATTCAATACATAAACTTTGTTAAAGATTTAATTATAAGAAATCTACATACACATAAAAATATGTACAAAGTAGTGCACGAGGGCTACTTAATGGGTTAACGAATTTTTAATTAATGCCTACTAAAATTTGTAACAATGGTTATAGGAACTTATCGCTTTTCATATATTATTCAAGCAGTATTTAGGACGTTCATAAATTAATAATAGTTCAATTCAAACCTAATTCAATCAATTGTATTAGGTTAGGCATCTCCCCTGTGACCTTTCCGAGGAAACCAAGTATAAACTTTATATACGTCCGAGAGATATATCGATAAACATTGGGCCGCATTCATGTTTCATAACTTGCGCCCTCTGGTTATTTATTTTCAATCGGCATTTAATCTTTCGTATCGAACCCATAAAAATGAGAGGAGGTTGACGGCAGGCGAAGCGATAGGAATGCATTGCCCTCGGATTGCGTGACGCACCCTTTGGAAGCAATTCCTTTTCGCTCCGTTTGAAGGGCTGTTTGCAGAAGGATATTTCACGCGGCACAAAGGAAGCTCCCGAATCAAATTAACTCTCGAATTAATTTTCCATTCAATTAGAA
Source organism: Pantala flavescens (assembly GCA_020796165.1). Taxonomy (NCBI): domain Eukaryota; kingdom Metazoa; phylum Arthropoda; class Insecta; order Odonata; family Libellulidae; genus Pantala; species Pantala flavescens. Next base: position 50,294,594 of record CM036879.1, on the reverse strand, counting down.
TACGAGTAATCCGGGAGCCCGTCTGTCGACTGGCGCAGATGCATTAAAAGCAAGGACACCCGCCATCATTACTATGCACGGGAGGTATTTTTCTTCAGAGACGAGATTTCTTTCGGCTTTTTTTTATCCTCGACCGGCTCTAAAAACGAAATGTGTAATCGGAGAAAAAAATCCATCGGAGGAAGTCGCGAAGATGAAGATCGTAAAAAAGGCATCGTTGTCGGAGCATTCCAGTAGACCATTATCCACATCGATTTTGATTTGGGCAATGAAAAGTTTTGCTCGAGTGCTGAATTACCCCATCCCAATGTCATGAAAAACGTCTATGACCGCCTCTCGAAGTGGCACAAGGTCTGGAAATTGCATGCGAAGTTGGAGAGCGATCTGCCATTAAAATTTCCCGTGTTTGAAGGTTTGTCGCGTTGAGACACTTGCCAAAGCAATTATTTGGATGGAGCTTCCAACACGACCATATCTTCAATTCATCTCGAATTAGAGGATCGAATTTGGTTGGAAATTTGAGAGGGAAATGAGGGTTCCCCCGGAAACGAGAATATTTTGATTGCAGCGTTTTTAATGAAGTGGAGAGCACTTGCAACGCTTTATTTGGCCGAATCGGGGTCGTGAAGCACTTTCTGCTTAGCAACTCTCTGACAAACGTTTGCATCCGAAAGAGTTTTTCCGTTCCTCGAGGGAAATGCTGTTTTGTAGCGGATTCAGTTTTCGGTTAAGAGGAGGGTTTCCGATTTTTTAAAATATTCCACTCGAGAAAAACCGCTCGAACGAGCCTAGGGATTTTTCGGATAGAGCGAATGTTTTGAAGAGTAACTCTGTCGTCGGAAGTAGCTCGTTAACTTTACAGAGTTGACAAATAAATGAAGAGAATCTTAAGTTGAGCACGCAACTTTTTGTTTCGATATTCAAAACTCGCGTTCTTTGTGACGTAGAACTTTTTTTTCTGTAGAAAATGTTGAGTTATAAGTGTTCAATTGTAGCATGGAGTTATAAAGCAATCTAATAATATGAAATATAAATATGGAAGTAAAAACTGTTTTCTTACTTAATTTAGAAATTTGTTTCATTAAAAATGTTCAAAAGAATGGTTATTGTCGAAATGTTTTAGTACGACTTCAGTTTTGAAATAATTAATCCAATTATAAAGTTTCGTGAAAGCAGTACAGTTTGAAATGTGTATAATCTACACCGCTATACGGAGGACCTACTGAATAGCAATCATACGAATCGGTACTTTAGTTTGATGTATTCAATTATCCTATTCTATCAGAACCCTTCCGGTTATCTAATTTTCATCCTATAATTTTATTTGATATATTTATCGATTATCTTCGATAGGATATCGAAAATTTTTTTATTCTGTAATCGAATCAAAGAGACACGGAATGTCGTCAATCCCCTTCTGTACATTCTACTAGTATCATTGAGTAGAAACGTAGCTGATCTTCTAACACACATGAGAAAATTGAACATAAGACCACAGAGTATTAGTCCTTTTGATGGCTATCTACGTGGATTCTCTCTCATGAGAGATCTCATGACAAAAGGAGGCTTTTCAAAGGAATGATCCTGTTTAAATTTTGCTAAAAAATTCAGAAGTGACTTCTCTTTGAAAACGGTTATTCTGGCATAACTGTTTCTACCCAACCGTAAATATGAAATGTAAAATCTTGAATTGGATTCCAGTGCAAAGAACTAGTCCTAGTAGATTTCAAGAGTCACAAATTTGGCCGTTTATATGAATTGTTTTTTTTTTTTCGAGGAAGTATCATTTGAATGAAATTAGAATTTATTAAATTTCAGATTTAATTATTTAAAAAGAGAATTCATTCTACCTTTTCAAAAAAGCGATACGAATTAAAGTACGATGTGTATTGCTTAAAGTAGGTAATTAAGATAAAAAACTCGAAATATTTACGAAGGAAATTAGGAAATTTCGAAAAATAAATTATTTTATTAAGAATTAAAATGTATAATAACATTTTAATATGGTATTTTTTGCTAATTTGATATTACACCTTAATACCCGTAACCATACAAAGCATTAGATTTTAAATAGGAAAAATGGAATTCCATTAGAAGAGAGAGTTATAGGATGAAAGATATTTTTTAAATGCATTGGAGAATTTTACTGAGTGGTATTATATATTATTATCTATTTCTTTTCATTATCATTACTATATATTATTATAAATGAATAGTTCTGGATTTACTACTTTAGTAAATATTTATGTTAGACAAACAAGACACCTAGGGAGTGTACATAATATTTTATAATCAAGTCATTCTTATAAAAATCGTCCTTGATATTTTGGATGCCGTAGCTGGATATTTTTTCGGTGAATGAATAGTAGTAATGTAGACATTCCACTTCCCTTCGCACTTTCACAAATGGAGCATCCTATCCTCAACACTTTACGCAGCCTTTTAGAGCAAGAAACTTCTCAGCGTCGCAATTGATTTTCCCAAAGTTCTAGCACTTTTATGATGCCTTATCCTCCTTCAAACACGCCATTTTTATCATCTCCGAGGGAGCAAAGGGGACGAAATGCGGAGATATGCTGATGGGAGGAGAAAAAAAAGCGTTTGAATAAGGAAGTAAGTTGTGTAGGCGCGAAAGTTTTCGCTGGCAGACGCATTTCGATAGGAAAAATGGAACCATTATACTGCGCGAGATGCTTAGGCAGATGTGGTCACCTTTCATACTCCCGCCCCATTAAACACCTCTCTTATTTATACGTTGTCGAAAAGGTACCGGAAGGTTATTGCAGAGGACTTCTGCGGAACGAAAACTTACCCTTTGCGTCAGTGTCTAGGGGAGACACGTATCCAAAAGTTTTCCGCACGACATTTTTCCCATCCATCGTGGAAGGAAAACTTTAATGGCCCCGTCGGAAAAACCCTCGAGAGAGGGGGGATCAGGTAGATTAAATATGCATGCAAAACATTAGTGAGCTTACGTACACTAAATGGGGTTCTTTACTTTTGTACTCCGGAGCGATTTTCCTCGAAGAAAATGCATTGCCCTCCGCGGAAACTTGCAGGTGAGAGAGTGGTGGTTTTATTGCCCTCGCAGAGGGTTCCAGCTCATTTTTTGCTCTCTCCAGCAATGATAATTTTTATGAGAGCGTGTTGCGAGGTCGCCGGACCGTTTTCATTCGTTTTTTTTTATCGCAATTTTTAACCGCCGCGGCGATAATTCTCCCTGCAGCCACGACGAACTTTTTTCAAAGTCCCGCTGTTTTTATTCCCGGGAAATCCCCGAGAGGAACGCTTTCGAGGAGGGCAGCGATACACATTCATGAATTCCGATTAAGTTCCTTGTTTTGCGAGGGTTATCATGCAGAGGGAGGAATCGAGCGGAATTTTTTCCGCGATAAAATATCGAATCGTTTTTCGATTTTAATTTGGGAAGTTAATACGGGTGGACGGAGCGGCGCTCGGTCGAGTTTCGCGGCCGAAAATAAAAACAAAGTTTACGAGGGCGAATAAAATTATTATTAGTGGTCGAGTTCCTCTCCGGAATGTTGGAGTCGTGTTCGTGGTGAAGTGCATCGAGGAAAAAGATATTTTTGTCGAGAGAGGCTTTTATTCAGTGTTTCCGCGAAGCTACGAGTGATTTTAACTGACGGAACTGCGCTGCTGTGAATCCACAATCTCGCTCAACTCATCGAGATAATTCTTCCGCTCTTTGTGGAACTGCTCCTAAACGAGTGCTTAAATTGACGCGAGTAGTAAATATGGAATTTCGACTGCATCCGTATGTCATTTTAGCTCCGATGGGTGACGTAAGAGAGTATGAATACTGCTCGTTTAAACGAAAATAAAGAACAAATTTTTTTATGGAATATTCATTCATCTGTTAAGTTAAATTTACTTATATATGTACTGGTTATGGATATGGAATATGTTAGTTCAAGTTTCGAGGCCAAATTTTACGAAGTTTTTTGTTCGATATTATAGTGATGCTCACTTCTTTATACGATTTATGTTAATTAAATCAGAAGAGTGATATTTGAGTTGTTCAATGAGAGTCTTTGTACAAGAAATAAGATATACTATGGAAGAATGTAATTCATTTTCTAAGTAAAACCAATCGGAAATTTGTTTCAATAGTTCATATGAAATTTGACGACATATAAGCTCAACCTATAAATTAAAAAAAGAGGAAAATTTTAAAATAGTAATTATAAATGGAAACTTTTCCTGCTAAGCTTTTTAGAGAAATCAATTCACGCTATCTATTCACGTTTTATAACTGTTAATTCATGATTTCCTGGCATTAATGGTGATTAATTTCCTCTTTTCTTCTCAGAATTTGATAATTTAACTCGTAGAATTGCAATAAACCTAAGTACATTTATGTAGTAGCAATCTATAATTCACTTTGATGAATGGCTGTTGAAATTTGGTTGATTCAGGGAATTGTCTGAGGAAATGAAATGGTATTTATGTTTATCAAACTTAATTTGAGGAAAGAATGAAGAAATGCTGATTAGAAATAGAATTATTTCTAGAAATATGAAAGTCGTCGTCATTAGAGAAGATCAATTCCGATTTTTAAAACTATTGATAGAACTACATTTTAGATAGATAGATGAATCTTGTTATAAATCACAATAATTATATTTCAGGCAAAACATTCTTTTGATCGTAGGGAAATAAATACACTCATATAAGGAAATAATTAAAAGTCACGTATTTTATGATTTAAATAATTCATCAATGGAAATATTTTCTAAATAGAAAATTTTAAGGGAAAAATTTTTCCGTAGCTTTTTTGCCTGGAGGAATATTTAAAAATTATTTATTATTACAAATATCGAGTACCATATATTGTTTAACTCAAACACTAAACTTCTATTAAAGGTAAAGAAAATGTTGATTATCTTTCCGAAATTGTTAGAAAATCCAACATTTTAATATATCTGATGAATTGAATTAAGAATGAAAATATGAATTAAAAATAAAGATTTCATGTTGGAAATTACAGCGACTAAATCAATCTGCCGAAAGGTATTGATGCCATATTTTGATTCCCTTTTATGGGATATGTATGCATTGGATAGATTTTTAACAATGCTAAAAGAGGATATATAATTAACCACAGTGATCATTGCACTAATGGAAAAAGAATGATTTAAGTAATTGAAGGTTCTCTAATACGCTTCGACTTTATCGGAGTATAATTATTTAATCTACAATTGAAAAAGAAGTATAATTAGTAAAAATTCATCTATATTTTATGAAAGTATAATCAATTGAGTTGAGTTCTTTAATTTCAAAGCTGTTCTTTCCTTGGATTAAGCAAAGGATAGCTATTGATTTGACTTTACTAAACTATGTTACACTATAAATTTTCGTGACTTCCACATTGTCCTGAATCCTCATCGAATGCTCTGTTAGTGAAGCAGTAAATTGGCCCGAGAATTGTGCAACGTTCACAATTCGGAGCTATCACAGGGAAGGTTGTTGTTGTCGTTTGCAGAGCCTCTTGTTCTCATTTAGATCATCTTTGTTAATAATGCGATTAGTAATATGTGGTCATGATTTATATAGAGCAAGGAGAAAGTGCCTTACAACATAATCTATGATATGAGTCTAAATTTTATGAATTTACTTTAATAACGTTATTCTTATTATGATTTGGGGTTTGAGACGAATGTATCTAAATAATCCCCGAATACACAGCGCATTAATATAGATTAATGTATCTAAATAAATCCCCGAATACACAGCGCATTAATATTCTCCCAAACAGAATATTTATGAAAATACTCCCTTATCTGAGTATGCATGTCAACTCATTGAATTCCAGCTGAAATGGCAATTTTTTCCAAGCCAATGTTTCATTTCTCTCAATTTGCGTACTTGACGAAGCTTTTATCGAATCAGTGCAGAGGAATGAAAATTTTAATTTGTAAATATACGGCTTTTATTCAATTTTGATTACAGCAGAAAGTATTTTATTAAATATTCTATTAAATACTTAATATAAATTAAATCATGTTCCTGAAATCCAGTGATCATTTCATTTAATCTCCACATGCATACTCTATAATTACATATTTCTATATCCGGTTATTCAATACGTTTTAATGCATTCCAATTTTATATCTCTGATGTACTAAATTAATTTTTCAACATTTCAATAATTATTTTTATAGCTGATTGATAAAAGATCGCGACAAGGTTATTTATTCTTCAACTAAGACTAGCGAATAATATATAAAGAAAAGATAAATATGTAAAAATACTGTCCTGAAAATATTGTTCTCAGTTTCATGAATATTATTAGTCAACGAGATAAGGGTAAACAAAACTTCGTGCCATAGTTTGTAATTGCAGTTCCAGAAGCCGTTCATCGAAGTTACACTGCGTCAGTCGGTTTAAAAATCGTTTTAGAGTGCATGTAATCAAAATTTTACGTCGAAAGCACAGAGAAAAATAGGGTAAACTTTTTTCTTCAAGTTCTCACTCAGCTTTTCCTTTGTAATTAATCCCCTCTCCAAATACGAAAACGCGGTATGCACACACACCGTCCCCTCCACTTGTCCCATTATTCCACACGCACTCATACTGTGCCGCTTATCCTCAAAGCGGCCGAAAAAGGTAGATAGCGGCAGATTAAAAAAATCCCGAACCGTGTTAGACTTGTTCTAAAATAAACACCTCAGCAACGACCTTAAGTGTATAGGCTAACGCGCTTGCAAACTTGCTTTCACGTGTGGATTTTTTCCACCGCGATGAAACGTTTTATTTCAAATTAGGACCGCAATATGCCCTTGCGCTACTTTGCAGGACATTTAGGAACTCGCAGCCGAATATTCACTTCTCTCTTTCCGTGTATTCCAATGCACCGATCCTCCGTGTCCCTCATTCAAAGAGAGTGAATTATGGAATGCGACGAATTATTATACAGGTAATATGAAGGGAATTTTAACATAAATGTATTCGTTTTTTGCCAAGTCACGCTTTCTCATTTTCTCACCAATTCAATTTCAAAGTTTCAGCACGCGTGAGTTGTTTTATGCTTCGCTTATCTCCTGGTACATACTCATTCGCAGTGAGCATTAATTTTCATTTCATAGAAAATTCTGCTCTTTTCAAATTCCACTTTAACGACAGTGAATCATACGAATTGAATGTGATTTTTTATTATACTATGCCGTGGTTATATTTTTAAAAGAACATTTAAATTCGTTCGAGAGCGGTTCTAGCATACAAATTATGAGATGAATCCTTAATTTATTTTAGCATAGAAGGACTGATTAGTAATAGATCATTGATTAAAATAGGAGATAATATTGTTGAATTTTGGCTGATAATACAAGTTTTTCTTTCTGATAGACTTTCAAATTCTTTGCTTAACTAAACCCTAATGATTTTGTAGTATAGAATGATTCTTTATTTGGTATATTTGAGAAAATGAGAATCCAAGAAAGTGTAGTATATTTATCAATTTTAGGCTGATACTGTCCTTATATTATTCTCATACGTAAGCGTTCGGAATAAATTAAATACTATTTTTTATAAATTTCATGCTTCAGATAGTCAATTGAACACCATATGTTCTTAATTAAAAGAGAAAGAAGAGGATATTTTAGAAAACGAATAATTCATATTTTAAGTATCGTTATCTTTGTCAAATTAATGAAAATATAATTATTGATTGCAGATAATTAAAGTTTATTTCTTATAATCATTGAACTATTATTGATATAAGGATGCAATATGATTCAATATGAATATAGAATATATAATAGTAGAAAGGATATTACCCAAAATAATTGCTGATGCTCATCTATAGGTAATTTTAAGTTTGATTTTTCTTAATGTGTTTGTTATCACCGCGTATTTATCGACCCGCATATGATTTATGCTGGGTGTAGTGAGATCAGCACGAATTATATTAAAAACCTCAATAATTTATTTAGCAGCCTTTCTCCTTCTTTTCCACTCTGTCGACCTTCCACCGCTCCTTACCGCTCTGTCTTTCCGCCTCAACTTCCAACAAACCTCAGGAACGAGCTCACAATCCACCAAAGAACATTTCATCCGGAAATTCCTTGTTTATGCCATGAATAAATGAATTGCGATATTTTACGGCAAAAATCCCTCCCTCATCAGCTCCCCGCATTCCCTCTCATTCTTGTTGCACCGTTTTTAGGGTTATTTCTGCAGATCCGCGGAGGAATTTAGTGAAGAGGGATTTCTGTGCCCCTTATCCGTTAATCACATCGTAAAATATAAATGAAAGGCGGAAAATTTCTCGTCTCACGTCAGCGTTAGTCTGTGCTTACCTGCGTGCAGGCCCTTTTTTCCTCGAAAATCTCAAAAAAAGGAAAATTGAGAATTTTTTATGATCGATGTCTCGCGTTAAGGGTTGCACATTAGCTACGTACGAGGTCCCATGATATATATCGAGCGACGGAAATTTAAGACGATAGAAAATCATTGGAAAGCTACGTAATCGACGGCCTAAGATGAAATGGCTAATACTGATTTGAAGTCGGATATGTTAATGTATGTGTTTTAATAAGACTTAACTCTCTGTGGAATCTCGTGTATAATGTGAGTAGGTTGGGAGTGTGTTAATTTTATTGCGGCTGTTTTATTTGACAAGTTTTAGGCTCTCTAATTTTGCTGTTTGCCAGATATAAAAAAGTTTTTATGGCTTTGACGTATTAAGCTCCCTTTTTTCCCTCGTCCCGATGAGCTTCCAGTAATTGGTGTTTTTTTTTTGAAGGGAGAGGGCTACGAACTATTCGAGGTGTGGTTCTAGATGTGAGGATAATTGTCGTCATCTTGGTATTCCAGAAAAGATTCACTTTCTTTCTCGTTCCACCTAAGAATGCCATGGTTACCATGGCAATCGCATTTGACAAGGTTTTATTCTTATGGTAATTGGTTATAGAGTTTAGGAAAAGAACATTACTGTTGCTTTTTTACTAAACGAAGCTTAGAAATCTAAGGTTATTTCGACTTTAATACGAATCCGATGCGTCATCTATTATGATACGTTGCTAATTTTTTGTTCCGGTATTTTTTGGAATTTAATTTCAATCTAAAGGCGTAGACCCATTAAATTTAGGTATAGTTATAGAAATTAATGGATAGAATAATAATCTAACTGATGTCATGGCTTTCTTCCTGGTAAATAATCTTCAAATAGTTGCTAAATTATTTAAAAAATCGCTTTATTCAATTTATGTTTCACATAACGCATACATACATACAGGGTTCATTATAAAAGTAATGCGCATGATTTCATTGTGACGCAACTATCTATTGTTGCGTACTCGGATTGGTCGGAAAATGGGGATTGAAGTCTGTTCATTCAAACGCGCCCAATTTCAGCTCGACCCGAGCAGTGAGAGCTGAGGAACGTGTCTTTGCGTAAAGTGTGTTTTCTGTCTTTGTAACACGGCGTGATGGACAGTATGAAAGTAATGCGCATTTTCTGGGAAAAATAAATTTATTGATTCTATCGTCGCAAAAGCATAATAATTTCCAAAATAGTCCCCTCCTGCATCTATGCACCTGCGGAGACGTGTCTGTCAGACCTGGAAGGCACCATAAAACTCCTCCACAGGAATGCCCTTCAAAAACGATGTCACATGCGTTTCGATGTTTTGCGGACATGCGGACTCCCAATGTTTTCCTTTCAATTCTCTCTTCAATCGAGGGAACAAAAAAGGTCACACGGGGCTACACCGGGGCTGTAAGGTGGCTGGAGGACCACTGGGGTCCTGCTTCGGGCCAGGAAGTTGGTGACGATGAAAGCCGTGTGGCTGGGGGCGTTGTCGTGGTGGAGTTTGACCGTGTCTTCGATGTCAGCCCTCGCGCGCAAACCTTTTGCATTTGCAGATCCTCGGTCAAAACTCCATGAACCGCAAGTGTGGACAAGTTTAAGGTGTCAGCGATTTGCTGGATACTCAATCGACGGTTAGAACGCAGAACTTCGCTCACGCGTGTCACATTTTCATCGGCTCTGACCGTTGTTGGTCGTCCAGAGCGGCGTTCGTCAACGACCATCTCCCGGCCTTCCTTGAACGCCTTATGCCTCCTCCCGGATTGTGATCTTGAAATGCAGTCCTCTTTAAAGACCTCTTGAAGCATCTGGAATATTTTGGTAGCATTCTCTCCAAGTCGCACGTAAAACTTGACTTACCGCTGTTCAAGCGAACTGTCCATCACGCCGTGTTACAAAGACAGAAAACACACTTTACGCAAAGACACGTTCCTCAGCTCTCACTGCTCGGGTCGAGCTGAAATTGGGCGCGTTTGAAAGAACAGACTTCAATCCCCATTTTCCAACCAATCCGAGTACGCAACAATAGATAGTTGCGTCACGATGAAATCATGCGCATTACTTTTATAATGAACCCTGTATATGCATCTTAAATACTGGTTTGAGATGGAGCTCTTGAACTAATGTCTTACACGGATAAACATCATCTTACACGAGATCCATTCATCGAGAGACTTGTGCAATTTGTTTTTCTTTTGGAGATACCAACATTAAAAACATCAATCTCATAGGTTATTCCAACTTTGAGATGTCGCTTGCTATAAGTACCTATGTATAAGATTGGATACGGTGCATAACAGCTGCGATGTATGGACCGTTTTAAGTTTTTAACTCGAAAACTTGGGGCGTAAAGAAACGTAGCAGCGCGTGAGTGGGAAACGATGCCAAAAAAGAGAGGATTCGTGTCTAGAATTTTCGAGACGAAATGAGGGAAAAGAATAAAAAATTTCGCTCATCTAGATGAAGTCTAAAAAAAAGGAACGGGAATAGATTTATACATATTTTTATTTCCCATTTAGTTCGCGGGATGATGGGTTATGGAAAGAGGGAGAAGGAGAGGCAGCGTAAATACGGCCATCATATTTCCTGGAAATATTCAGCGCACCAGATGTTCTTATTGAATAGCTTTGCTGAGTTAGCGAAGAGTGCCACAAAGGAGTAATACAGCTAGAACGCAGGAGGCGGGGAAGGTGAAACTGTAACAAATAAAAAGGGGGAAAAATATAGGATCGTTCAGAAAATAGCAAGGGGAACGTGTCTGATATACGAGGCAGGATAGGAGAAGGTATGACGCAAAAAACAGAGGTAAAGGGGAATGAAAGAAGTTGAGGGAGAGGCATATGTACTATACAAAGAAATATCCTGCGATGAGGAAGTAATGAGTACATTTCAACGTATGGACTCTAATGAGTGATATTGATACTTAATGTCTTCTACTTTTTATTCAATATTATTATGAAAAGTCCAGAAGAAGCATGGAACATACACGTCGCTCGTTATAGATATTTTTAAATTATTCTATTGCTCATAAAATATTTAGGACTCCGAAAAAAAGCATGTTTCCATCGAAGCAAAGTATTTTTGAGATCGGAAGAAAAAAATACCTTGAAATACTGAGAACTGAATAGAATGGTTTTTATCCATTGCTTGTAACCATTGGCAACTCATGTTTTGGTATGATGAATGTGTAGGAATGAGCATTATTTGATAAAGAAGAGGAATGGAATGATACATTACAGAGGAATCGCACGAGGAGGGAAAGTGAATAAGGGATTTCTGCAGTAAAAGGTCATGTGTGGCTGTATACGTAATCCGGATTTAGTATTTCAGAAAGAATACTGACGCTGACAGGTGATTAATACGCTGTAAATATGACTCTGTAGTCTTAAGAGAGGAAAGGAAGTAAGAATAAAAAAACAGTACACGAAGAAAAAAATATAATATTAGAAGGAGATACATGTTCAAGAAGGAAGATCACCTAAAGAAACGTAAAATTCCATCGAAGGGAGGATGAAATCGACAAAAAGAACTGTTTTAGGAAGAGAATGAATTTGGAAGGGAATGAATACCCCAAATATATGACGCAAGAGTAAAGGAAAGGAAAAGTAAAGTGGATCTCGAGAGTGAATTTGAATCAGCCCGTTACGAAGGAGGAAAGCGTTGGAAAGTTGTTAATCATAACTTCAGAATGTCCTTCCACGAAGTTCGGCCGACTACGATAGAATTCATGGCTAATTATATTTTAAATATAGAGGAAAAATAGAAAGATATATAATGAATGAGGATAACGTAACGGACTGTGCCGATATCAAGAATAATTTTTCAGGTAAAGCGTACTAATTATGCCTAAGAAGTAATTGCCTGCTAAGTTTATAAAAGTATATAGATATAAGATCGAATATAGGTCGTACTATAATTTTTATTGGTCTTTTCAATTGTGTTTTCCCCTGTTTAACCTAAATACCCATATTTTATATTTTATCGGTCACTAAAGTTCCTTTATACGACGAAGTTTTTTCAATGTGTATTTAAATATTATAATTAATTGGACGCATGTGATTAGATAATAGAGAGGAGTATTTAAGTCTTAACTAGCCTATGAAATACTTTATTTGTGTATCAGGTTGATTCAGCGAATTGATATAAAATAATTAAAAATGCGAATATTATATAGGATCACCAACTCATCAACATCTTCTTTCGTATGTCTACTTTTGAAACATTGGGTTACAATAATCAATGGAATTGACTGACAATTAAAAAATTTATTACCAATGATAACTTAGGAATGGAACGTTAAGGAAAGGTTATTGCGGAAAACGGTATGAAAATGATGGTCAGAATAGGAAAATGTTGTAGGATATGCTTCAGAAGGTAGATAGAAGGAAGGAGCGATAAACGTGGTCTCCGCGAGCTGCCAGCTGCAGCAGGTGCCCTAAGTATCCGCTATCAGAGCAGAGCAGCGTTTTCAACGCAGGTTTGGCCCTCTCAACATTTTACTGGGGATTTATATCCCCATCGCGTTAGTCGCTAGCGTAGTTTATCAAGATAAATAATGGTAAAGACGATGCTAAAAAATCCACGTACGGCCATCCCTTCTCATTTTGATATTTTAAAAGATTTAATTTTTTAGCCGCGTTTCTTGCTTACGCTCATACAAGCGTGTCCAGCACGTATTTATCCGTAAAAAAAGAGTGATTATCAGCTGTAATGTATTTGCCAGTGTAGGAGGATAAAATTGTATAAATATTTGTGAAATGAAAAATATATGTTCATAAGCGAATTAATTGTGTAGTTAAGGATTAGCATCATTCACTGAGCTAATCACCGGGTTAGAATGAAAATTTTTAATTCTGTATGGCACGTGATATTTTAATATTATTTTTTTTTAATGAGAGAAAATTAAATAAGAGATAGGATTATTATAATTTTTCTCATAAGTTAAACTGTTTCCATGATTAATATTATGTTAATTCTATAGGTAGGTGCGGTAGCTGTTATTCATTCTTAGAAAAGTATTCGTTGACATAAAATTATTATAGCGCAGCGATATATGTATTTATACAATGTTATTTCACTTCACTTTATTTTGGATATACTATAACGGATCGCGTTAGATAATTCAAGAAGAATTCGATTTCTACAATATTTATATTTTTAAAAAGTATTCAAAATCGAAGTATTTTAAACGAAACATTTATTACAGCAGCTTCTCCCAAAATAGATGTTATCTTATAGTTTTATTTGATTTAGTCAGTTATAGCATTCCGTGGATCTTAGAAATCATTTCATTATTAATAAAATCTAAATTTATTATTTCTACCTAGATATTGATTGTTTTTTAATTCGTGTATCATTTTCCACATATTTACGAAAACGATCAACGAAATGGTATTTTATAAGCTAATAATTCTGCTCACAATGAAACTCTACTCTCTCGTGCGTTCGTCTCCTACCCACTTGCTGTCAACGTTTAGCCCACATCTATTATCTTTTATCTCCCATCATCTCTCCGTCATCCCGCTGCCTCTTTCGGTTATGAACTCAGTTACACGGTCTATGTTTTTTCCACGGAATTCTCGTCTTTCCAAAGAGGAGTTGCTAAGCAACACTTTCCTTAGCGATGAATAAGCTTATTTTCCTAAATTTCGTCAATAAAAGCTGATGAACTGATAGAATTAACTCTTCTAAGGTCATCGTGCTACATTAATTTTTACTAATACGGCTGAATTTTTCACTTCTAATAAATTTCAAGCTGTTTTTTTCTTCTTATAAAATCTTTTGGAAATAAATATTAAGAAATTATAAGGTAAAAAACAATCTATCTGTATCTTAATGATTAGTTGATGGAGTTTTAGTTGAGTTTATATGTGAAATTAGTGAATAATAAAATGAATTAATTAATTATGAAATCTAATTTTTTTGCGATAACATTGATGAGGCGACTGTAGTCAGAGTAGAATTGAAGGGAAAGAATGCAGTGCTAAATTTAATCGGATTTTGAATGCGTTAAACGGCGGTATTTGGGGACTGAGAATCACTTTGAATTCTAAAATGCACACCGCAGTATGTTTGTGGAGCACTATGAAGTGGTAGACGCTTTCTCGACTTGGAGTATTTTCAATCGCTAGCGGTCTATTACAAAATGAACAGGGTTTTTCCGAGCGATTCTCTTTGTGAATGTGCCGGGAATGTACCTTCGCATAGAGCGCGAAAGGTGGAATAAAAGGAGGAAAGGCATGTGTTCCACATCGGCTTCAAGAACACACTGCCCCGAGCAAGGAATCCATACAATTCCCTCTCCAGGGCAATTATCGTATACCTTTTCAAAGACCGGTTAAAAAAAGAGAGAGCTTTACAGCTGCAGGGAGCGTTTGTATCCCGAATCAATATCTCGGAGTGTCATGTCATTCTTCCTTTTTTAATCCAGAAACGAGGGTGAAATATCGCGAAATATTCCGGAGCACGGGATCCCGTTTTTGGAAATTAGGAACTCGATTCATTACGTGCACGGTTGATCTTAATTTGCGAACTCGAGAGAGGGTTTTTTCTGCGATTTCAGAGAAATTAAAATAGTGCAAGCCTAAGCACCACTTTGGGAAAAGGCAGAATGTAATCACTTAATTGAAATACCCTTTTGAGATTTCTTTCCGGAATTCAGGTACAGTCGAGTTTACCCTAATTCTAATGGCGCAGAAGAATTAAGTAAAACTTTGCGCTTTTCGGGAAAGCGCGCACTTAAATACTATTAAGACGAGCTAAACACAGCCGCAGTTTCCCTTAAAAAAACCTTAATAACTGTGAATTATAATGGGAGTTCTAGCCTCTGCAGTCTCTAGCGTTTGAATCCGTGAGCATGTGCTGTCAACCGTGCAGAAAAGTTCCAACAAACGCTCGTTTCTCGCGCTAAGATTTTTACCGGCTAAGTTTTTGGTCGGGATAAGATATTCACCTATTTACGTTTCGCGCAGCTCTAATTTCGACGCAATTAATTTCCTCGTTTGATGAACGTCGACACGTTCGCCGAAAGTTTTCCGCTAAAAAAATGCACGATATACTTTCTGCTTTGGCAGCTCTTCTGCACTCGCTCATGTGCCGACTCGTTAAAATAGGTCAATTGTGGGGAAAAGAAAGACTCGCAAGGGTTGGGGTCGGCTGACGGGGACATTCATCGCTGTTTGGGAGGAAAATACGGCCAATAAAGCGCATGGCGAAAGTGCGATCGCTTTAAACTGCGTGTATGCGTAGGATATTAACGATAGAAATAACGATCGTGATTAACGTGCTGGAGGTGGTTTTAATGGGAGGAAAGGTTAAGGATCGAGAGTTAGAGACGAAAGTGATCCCTTGGTGATTTACGACGTATTTGTTAACTTCCCTAAATCCCCTATATTCCTCCTAATTGGTCGTGAGGATTGTTAGTACAGGTACGAAGATTGCTATTCTCCCGAAGCCGCACCCATGATTTCTTGGAGTTGCGTATTTTATCGCCGTTTTTCGCGAACTCTCGTAGTAAATGCTCAACTGCGAAATTGATTAATGGCTGCTTGGTGAAAGTGTAGTTTCATCGGATTATTCACCTCGTTAGATTAAATTGATATATTTTTTATTTTATCGAAGTGTTTTCGCACTATTGGAAGCATTGGGAAGTGATAAATGATTTTTTAGCTTCGAAAACGTTACCGATTGTCATTATTTATAAGACTAAATATCAATAAAATACTTACGCTAATATTTTTAATTTATAATTTAATTGCCGTTTTTCGTTATTGATAGCAACTCGGGCAGTATAATATATATATATTATATTTCGACTTTTATCTTACAGAAAGTATCTCTAAGTTACGTATATTGTGCGTTAAGTTATTAGACAAATCAAATTTTTGTCAAATAACAATATTGTTAGGGCGTTACAATGTCAAAAACTGTTATGAAGGAATTTAAATTAAAATTCTATACTGTTGTATTTGTTGCCATTAATCAAAATTTGAGCATGCGTAAAAGTTGAAGCTTCTCTATTTAATAGAGAAGTGATGTTAATCTTCTAATATTTGATCTTTAATTCCTTAATAATTAATCTTAGATTTTGTATTTTGTCAAATAACTTTATATATTATATAGAAAATTTAGTATAGTTTTTATGTTTTGAATACATTAAAGACTTAAAAAAATTACTTGAAGCACAGAGGACGTAATGAAATATTTCTGAGAAAGCAGTTGAGTATTTTGTTATATTTTTGGACAATATATATGAAAACAGTTCTCACTGAGATTGAGACTGCTTTTTATGATAGAAATTTTTACTCTCTTTATATTCTGCACTATTTCTATGCTTTTGTGAGATAAATAATTTTTGAATCTAGATAATAATTTTAAAAAGAAGTGCTTGGTGATATTTTTGCCAAATCTTTTAGCAATATCCTATGAAAGTAGAGAATGAATAATTTTAGTAAAGTGCATCCTTTGCTTCAATTTACAATAAAAAGTCAATAATTTAAGCTACCCATCTTTCCTTTTCATAATGTATTTATGCGAGAGAAAGAATATTTTTCAATGTCTATGAAAGATAAAACTTCTGTTTCTAAGTATGAAACACTCATTTCCACTATGAATCGTGATATTCCTCTTTTTAAGCTTAAATTTGTTTCTGATCTCATTTGATGCAATATTTTATCAAACAAAAAATATATTTCAGGAAACGAAAGAATGAATTTTAAGATCAGTGCCCTAGAGCAGTAGGAGTGTTAATTGTATTGAAAAATATGCTCAAAAACGTAATAAGAAATCTTAGGTACTTTTTATAGGCAACTTCCAGTTCAGGAAAATTTATTCTCGTAGCAATAAAACGTAACTTTGAATGTAAAATTCGGTTCATCGACACTTTACGGAACATCTTCTCATTTAATTCCCCGAAGCACCTTAATTTCTATTTTCGCCGTATTGTTCAAACTTCGTCAGTTGGAAAAGATTTACAGAAGAGAGGGATTCGGTGAAAGGAGGTTCTCGAATCGCTTTTGAATCGTGGGAGCTGAAGGTATTTGCATTTTTTCATCGAGTTCAATGCGTCGAAAGGACATGTTCGGTGGAAAGAAGCCCCCGTCCGTTTTTCTTTCCGAAGGGAGGCCGCAAATGGTTCGAAAAAGGAACCCTTATTTTAATTTCTGTCCTCTGAGGGCCATATTGTGTGCTGTTTGGGCAAATTCCACAGCCTCCGGATGGAAAACAAATCAAAGGGCCAAATGAACGAGAGCGAAGAATTCCTCTCTATGCCTCCGATCCCTGTTACTTTCATCTCTTCTTTCTTTTCTTTCACTTTATTTTCAAAAGTACTGGAATCTATGGAACACGATTTTTTGGGATCCTTATCCTTCTTCCTTTGCGAACGACTGTGACTTTGTCCACACACTTTGTGTCTGATTAATCAAGCAATGCGCTTTTTCAATTGGCTTTGTACGCTGAAATAGAAGTGCATGACTAACGAGATTTCTGCAGGATCATACTCCCGATTGTACAATTGCTAGATGTAAACGAGACATGCCATGGGTGTCATTATTATCCAGATACTTCAATTGATGTATCTGAAAGTAAGTTGAAGAGAATTCATATCGGCTATAAAAGGATATAATGGACTTAATATAGTGGTTGTGCTAAGCATGAATGATTTTGATAAGAATTACCTCAACTGCCAACGATTAAGTTCGTATACTATACTTTAAAAAGTGAGTTTACTTTCAAACTAAGCTTCTTGAGATCACAAACAGACTATTCCGTTGGAAAACGAATGTAGATTACTTTCATTGATTATATTCATCTCAAATTTTGTGTTTTAAAGAAATAGTGCATTAGCAATTAAGTCTTTTGGACCGCATTTGAAACAGGCAACATGTTGATGACGACCAAATACGGCTCTGACAAACACAAGTGAATTCTCCATAAATAATAGGTTTTGAATGTGCGAATGGCAATTTATGCGTCTATTTTTTTTAGCTCATATGTATGTGTTAATGTCAGAGAGCATTCCTGCGCAAGTCAATTTTTTGTCAGTGAGGAAATTTGATGTGTCACAGTTGCGTGTGTTCTTTTGAAAGGAATGAGTTATTCTCGTTGATATACTGCGCGAGATCGTTTTCAATGGGATAGCTATATGATATTGGTTCCAGTGTATAATAGTGCAGCGATGTATTCCATCTAAATCTACTTATATATCTATATTTATAAAGTGACTCCTTACCAAGTTAAACTTCGAGATTCTTACTATTGACATTATGGAGATATCTCTTTTGATATCGAGTGAATATTCTATTTTTACATGTATTACCTTATATCAATTAAATTATTTTTCAATATTCACTGTATTAATTATACATAAATTTTCGTGAATATTGAGATAGATCTGTAACATATTTTTGTTGTTCATACTTGCCTGCACTAGAGTTACTTAATAAATATTAACTGAGGCCTTCATTAAGAGAGATATCATTTCTTCATTTTAAATAGTCGCAATGCATTAGTAAAATTTGAATCTGAGGCCCAATCCTTCCTATTTTAATACCAGTCTGGTCTTCTTTGTGACATTTTCCTGGGTACATGCCCTTTTAAATTGCCACCATATCCATTCCTTCTAATCATTAAGTTACATTCATTTCATCTCTCAGGTTCTAATTGTCTCTGTAGTTCATCAATTTCATCTTTCTAGTATGGAGCTATCTTTCAAACGGTATTCCGGCTACATCCTTTAGTAAACAATCTATCGTTGTGAAAAAAGTTTCATTGACAAGTCGAATTGTTCAGAAAAAAATTGCGTTTCATGCGTGCAAATTTATGGAAGACGGGAAGAAAAACAGGACGTATACATATATTTCAAAATATTCATAATCAAATTATTCAAGTTCAGTGTAGCGATGTATCGTAATTATTAAGATGTAAATAATAATGCTTATATCTTTATCACGACAGTTAGTTTATGTATGAATTAGATAGGGAATCACAATAAATCCTAAAGATATTCATCAGATGGGGATATTTTTCATTGCAATGGTATATTACTTGAAAAATCAACTTCGGTCCATAGAATGAGAAATACAGCTTCTAATGGAAATCATTCGGTGATAAATACAAAAAACAGTGATTTGAATTTAAATTTCATACTATTTACTTTTATTATATGTACCATTTCCTCTTATTATATAAGTACAGTCCAAATGTAGAAAATTCTCTGGTAACATTACTTCAAATCATATCACCTTGTTTCAGATGATAGTCATCCATGTAATGCAGAAGATATAAAAATTGTGGCAATCGTTAGTCTTAAGTAAGTTTTATTTGCTTAATTCCGCAGTCAATTACAATTTTACGGAAATATCAACGTTTTGTAATTTAAAACTATGCGATTATCAATGTTATTTGCGGAAGTTACGGAAGATATTTAAAATTATTCCTTGATTTCTATATGAAGTTTGGGAATCATGTGCTTTTATCTTACTTGACCTATTAAAGAAAATACGAAATGAGAGTGAAAGAGCATCGAGAGAAGCACCAGGGGAACTAAAGTGTTACTTAGTATTGCGAAAGTGTCATATTTTCGAGGTACAATGTGGAAAAAATCTTCCTAAATTTACAGCAGTCTTCATTTCCGAAAAAGAACTTAATGTAACCTTTCTTGTTGTTTCTAAAACCATCATTCCAATTGGAGACGAACTGGAAAAGTGCGTCAACGATTCCAACTGTTATGGAATTGCCTATTTCGGAAAATAATAGAGTGAAGGAAGGGTTTGCGTCACTCGAGTGTCTCTGCGAGAATAGATTAGCAGCTAACTTATTTTTGCTCGGATTTAGTCGAAGCGAATGAGACAGGGAAAAGATCTGTAGACGACAACTTTCCATTCCACTTGCTTTGTAGGTAAAAAGAGGAATTCTAGAGGCGTGTGCGAGGCGGAATATGAGAGGGGATATCGATGGAAAATGAGGAAAGGATGGGGCTGAAGGGGAGGGTTAGAGGATGGTAATTAAAAGGGAATGCGGTAAAGCTTCGGTGGAATAGAATAGAATAAAGAGGACGAATGCGAAAGGAAGGTGAAAAGAGAAGAGATTGTAGAAGAGTAGAAAGAAGAGGTCAGAGAAGGACTGTACTTAAAGGTTGGGTGTGAATGAAATGTATATAGAGAATCAATAGGTATTAAATATCTTGCTTTAAAGTGTCCAGTATGTTAAAAAATTAAAAGTAGAACATACTTAGGATAAAATTATGAAGAATGGTTTACTTAAATATAAATAACATATGGTTTAATAATTGCTCGTTTATAAACTTCGTAGTAAAATAGTATAATAGTAGAATCTGAAGTAGAATAGAATATATTTATCTCCTACCGTGATATTTATCTTCTTGATTCCTCAAATCCATTCAAAATTGAATGAAAGTATGCTTGTTCCCAAATTTCGACAGAGATTATTATAGATTACAAAACATAGGCTTCTCATCCTCTTTGTATCTTTTCTTACATTAATTTAAAATTAATTTAATATTCTTGGATTAATTCCAGTCTTTTTTAAAAAAGAATTGCGTAACGACACATATTTTTCTTTAAAAGGGATTGAAATATTTACTAGGCAAAGTACGTTCGCAAATATGCTGGATTAGAAGGTTAAATTGTTGTATTTGAATATTGTAAATAAAAAATGCTTGATAGCTTAGAAATGATACATATTATTGGTACTTAGACAGAATAAATTTATGATCTCATCTCGAAATTTCTTCTATTACTTATATTTGACTTTGCATCTTATCTTTCCCTGGAATTTCTCTCTAAAATCTAATCTAATCTACTTGAATTTCATACAGAAATGCGAGTTCACAAATTTCTGGGATTTTTATGTAAGTTTCGTAAATCCGCCGTTGACAAATATCGATGCAGGGACATGATGGAAGAAAACAGATCTATAAAGTTTCAGCTCAGACGTTAGAGCGTCCTTCCTAGAATCAACAAGCAATGGAACGTACAACGCTTCCTCGTAGCGGAAGTTTGGATCTGTTTAATGGACCATTTTATGACCGAAGAGACTCAATTGGTCATTGATGCTTGAAGTCTATATACTGCGGTGGTTGAGAAAAACATTTGATTACACTGATGACAAATTCTTCACGAGATTTTTATCGTCAAACTATCTTGAGGTACTTTGAAAAGATCTTCACTCTCAAGTATTCCAAGTGCGCAGGATATGAATGAATGCATCGTCACTTGGAAACTCAATGTTATTAATTGTACGCAATGAAATTAGAGTATTCAATACTTGGGATATTTAAAGTTTATATAAAAGATACTTTTATATGCAATTAAATTATGCGATAATTAAGAGAAAACGTATGTGGTATTGGTTTTATCAAATGTTTTAAATTGTTATAATACAATCATTTTATGTATATAAATAATAATGTAAATCCTTATTATAATCTTGCTAACAACTTTTAGGATATTTTACTATGAACTAAATGACTATATACCACTTGTTATTTAACGGAAGAATATTCTCTAGATCGTAATTAATATCTCAATTAGATGGTAAAAATTAATCTCATTGAACGTAATTGTTATTTAACAAGAGGGAAGGCCTGATTATTTAAGGAAAAAGATTGAAAGATGAATCTTATCTCAACCAATTATTTTGCTTTTTATGCTGCCATAATTATTTCGAAGAGCTGTCTAGAGGGTAGAAATTAATCAAGGAAGAGAAAGAGAATGAAGGAAATTAATAGGGATTGAGATATAATCTTCAGTCTGAAGGGTGATATTATTTCGCAAATAAGAAAGCTTTTTCTAAGTACGTATCTTTCCTTTTTGGGGAGATAGATGAAAATCACATAAATTTATAAATACATTCAATAAAAATTTTAAATTAAACCAAATTATATTGGTAGAGAGTGATAGTACAAACAAATATATTACAAATTGATCATACGCTATTATGAAAGAACCAAACTAAACTGATTTATTTCTATGAAAATTGTTTTCAGGGAAGTAATTTTGTTTGTAAATGATATATAAAATGCACTTTTATTCATTCGGTTTTTAATCCTTGTACTTTGGAATATTTATTGATTATATGTGCTCTAACTATAGTGGGCACTTACTTTTACTACCAAGAAAATTCGCTAATAATAGGTCGTGTGAGCTTATTGATGGTTTATTTAAGTATATATATATATTATTCACTGAAATATTCAGTAGCGAATTATTGCTCTGAAAACATTCAAAGTCTGATTTAAACGCAAATCGTTGAACAGAGATCCATATAATCACTCTGAAAGGAGATTCATCTTGTTTAACTCAGATAAATTCCTTATCGAATTCGGAAATAAGGGGATAAAACAAATTGAATTAATTCCAAATGTTTTTGCTTTAGAGCCTAAAGGAAGCAGAGGAAAACAAACCCCCCGCTCGACTATTACATCTGTTACATTAGGCAAAAGCCTCGTAATCCTAACAGAACGAGAGAGGGAGCATGGACAAAACATTCTTCCGGGGATAATATTTCTCTGCCGTATCAGCCTTCCATCTTCTCTGCGAATGGAACTTGTTTCCCTTCCGCCAATTCTCAAATGAGCCGCAGGAGGACAGGGTTCCACTACATTCGGAAATTTAATCAGTCGAAAGAGAAGCGTAGAGATGGGAAGAGATAAGCAGAGGTTGATGATGGCTGGGGATGTTGCTCGTTAAGGGAAAAGAGGATGTGTTCAGGAGGGAAGAAGTTTTGCAAAGGAAACGCCATAACGCTGCCCATAGCGTGGTCATCGGTAGAGACGAAAACAAACAAAAAAGGGTGTAATTTGATTGGCGCGTAGATAACAATGGGGCGAATCGAAAATAGGAATTAGACGAAGTACGCTTGTCTTTATGAAGATGTTCTCCTAAAGTAATTATCCAGTATGCATAAATGAAGTTACATGAATTTCGAAGAGTGAATCATTGATCAAATTACAATCCCTGTTACTCGTAATTCTGAATAGATTCCTGGAATTCCAGGAGCTTCGAAAACCGTAAGTGCACATTCACATCGTAATGGCCCTCCTAAATTCAAAGTTGCCTACGTAAAATCATAGGAAAACTCGTTCGGTTTAAAATTTCCATGACTTAACTAATCAATCGTTCTTTGAATTTTTATCAATTGAATTGAAAGTTTAGGATGAATACGAATGAATCATGGTGAACTTTGTGGATTCATAAAATATCAATAATTTTATTTAATTCTATTTTTGCTTTGTACTTTCTCTTCTCGTGAAAATCCCTATGATTTTCTTAATATTTTGAACCATTTATTACTACTGACTAACTGAAAATAATTAAAATGTTTGTGGTAGTGAAGCTTTGGCTAATGAAATAGGCTTATGTAATTAAATATGGAGATCGGTAATTTTTATCGATCGATGTTTATTGAATTTAGATACTTAAATTTGTTGAAAATCATCTGCTCATCAACTCATCTGTTGCTGAGGTGAAGTATTTTTAATGCATTATTTGAGCAATTCAATATCAAGCAAATATCAATAGAATAAAGAATGAAAATCAGTGTGTACGAGATATCGGGACAAGTCATATATTTTAATTTCTATTTATTATATTTTATGTATTTTTAACATTTTATTGCCTAATAATAGTTTTTGGTACATATGTGCTAAAAACTATTATTAGCTATTATTAACTATGTACCTAAATGAGTATCTTAATTTTAGACCAATATATTTAAAAATTGAACTCCTTTGCGTGAAAAATGGATAAAAATTAAGAATCATTTTGAATGTGCTAGAAATAAGCTACATAAATATTTTTTACTCTTAATTCTTATCTTACCAATAGCTGTTCGGTTCTATCAAAGCAATAAAAGAATAAGAAAGAAAACCTTAGGATTTTGTGGGAAAAGTTAATCATGTCAAGTCAATCAAAATATATTGGGATCTGCATAAAAATGGTTTGAATGAAGAGCAAATTTAAGGGCTTCGAAATATACCGACACTTTTTTGGTCCAGTCTAAATGTAGATTGAGCTGCAATAAAAAAGGCCCGCCATGCAGGCGTCCAGCTTAAGGGTAGGGGCATAAAATAATTGTTAGAAGGTGGGTGGATCAAAGGGGTTAGGCAATCTTAGATTTACCAGCAAATAAACTGTCCACGATCATCGTTGCTTTCCTTTTTTGCCGCATCAACCCCTGAATATTCTTTCGGTCACTAAAGCTTCCCACCCCACTTCTTACAAGCGGAAACCAAATAAATCTCCCCTCTCATCTGAATTCAATGGTTACTACTCTTTGAATTCAACTTGGTGACGCATAACCTTTGCATTCAAATGTTGTTTTCGGATTAACTCCGTTTCTGGGATTGGTGGCTACTCGTTCGGGAATGATATCTTACTTTAATATTTCTATATTCGATGTAAATTACGCTCTAGATCGACCTACGTAAGTTAATATCGCATTAAACCCAAAGGTGTGATTTATAAAGAGATACAAATGATTCGGTTAATACACCTGTATGTTTCTCCGTTCCTCATACCGTCCATAATCGACTCTCCGAATAATGAATTATTTGCGTAATATATTTCGTTGTGACTATGAATATCCATTTGCCACTCTTCGTTATTTTGCATTTCCTGCGGGAATCTTTGCTATCGTTCAGACCTTGTTCACGTACGCACTCGACAAAGGAAGTCGATAGAGTTTTATGGTAGGAAATAAATTTTCCCAGAGGCTTTTTTCGTAATCTGACGGACTCGAATCCCTTCTCCGAACGAGATTTTTTTTGCCTGAATAGGAAATCCGGGTCCAGAGCTATTCCTTTACTCCGTATTCATCAGATATATACCACGTGACGTCGTTTACTCCTCTTTTTGTATTCTGTTTCTGCATATGGGATTTATGTTTGCGTGAAATAGGTCGCATGTCTTTGAAGCGAGTGTACGCTAATGAACCCTAAGGTTCCAGCTATTCTTGTGTCGTTGAATTAAGGTAGTGCTCATTTAGAGAAGGCAGTAATATTGATTGTCTTTGTATTCGCAGATGAGCAGACACAATCAACTGATCGTCAGCTACCCTCAGTCGGAAGAGAGATATAGAAGAGCTGTGTTATGAAGTCCAATTCGGAATTTGTAGCCCACCGGAGTTCTGTCGTGCGGATCAAGAGTAAGTTCTGGCGGCCTTTTTTCATCCTTAGCTATTTACTATTTTATTTGTAGCGAAGTAAATTAAGTATGGAACGAAGATTTCGGAGCACCTGCAACGTTTATTCACTGCTTATCAAAGAAGAAACTTTTCCGAAAACTTTTACGTGTTCCACACTCAAAGGAAAGAAAGCGCGCCTCTATTAGGTATGATAAGCACTTCATTTGTCAGAGTATAAACGAATATTCTTCAAAAATTAGAAACTAACACGCGCTTAATTTGTATAAGTTTGGAAGTCAGCTGTTTTTAATTCCCTTTAATTCCTTTCAATGCAAAATTAAAATTAAATTGGTATTATTTGTATTTTAAACGGTTGAAACTCGAAAGACGAGCTAATAGTGGTTCCGAAAGGTTTCTTTTTCAAAAGGTTATTTAATTTTAGGTATATAACCACTGATCAAGTATTAAGCTATTATTATAATCTATAGCTCTTTACATCGAAAATTTTTGCTGCCATAGGTCTCTTAATTTTAATATATAAAACCCTTTCCCCAAAAAATTCGAAGCAAGTGCAAGACTGCATATTAAACTGAAAGTTAATTTTCAGTCTTTAACATTCTTGACTGCAGGTCGTTTTTCTGGTTTTCTTTTGTTTACTCTCTTATGCAAATGAGGACATTGGTATCCACCTTTTTTGAAGATTTATTTCCTCTGAAATATACAAATGAGTAAATCGTTACCCTTTAGTTTTCTTTATCTACGTATTTTAACTATTGAGCAAATTATTAAACCATACCTATTCTGTCTTACCTCAGTGATTTATGATTCTAAAGCGTATTAAATAATTAAAAGTTTTAACATGAATAACTGCGATGAAGATATATGTATGATGAATATATTTCCATTTTTTAAATGGAAATGAAGGAAGTTAGTGAAGTTTACAACATAATTCCCATTTAAGCTATCTTATTCCATAGAATATTTTTAAAGGATCATTAGTGAAATTATGTCGAGATATTATTATTTATTAATAGATGGTCAACAAGAAATTTTCGTTCTAGTTGTTTCTCTAAGCTTTACGTTAGATTAGATTAATTAGCGCTCTTAACTGAATCGATAAGCCTATTCCTGTTATGAAATTCTTTATTGAGAAATCTCAATCCTATACTTCCGCAAATTGCCAAACACTTCCTCATTTATATGACACTGAAATATGTAGCCTATGGCTTGTATCCTGATTGCTGCGAATTGGGTCGCGATTGGCGTTATGAGCATCTCAGCCGTCTTCACCCAATTGGCGCATTGCCCTTATCCGTGTAATCAGTGAAGGGAGGAATTGACAGTTCTCCATATCAGAGACATACCTTCGATAAGGGTGATTGGTAGCCTGCAGCCTGTGTATTGGAACTGAATTCTAACAGACGTAGAAATTGCTATGGCTGCAATAATCTTATAATCCGGGCGATTTTCTCGAACAGATCAAGGCATAGTTAAAGCTTAATTAATGCGTCAAGGGACTAATGCCTGAATCGTATCAATCAGGAATTTCAATTGAACGCTTCTGTTTGGAGCTAATCTATCCATTTTTTATTATTTTTGAATAAAAAAATCTATTTTAAAAATCTAGAAAAGGAAAAACTAAACAAAAAATATTTTAATTCAGCGTAATTTATCGGTTGGAGAAAAAAGTAAAAAAAGCATTCTATTATATCTTATAATTTTTATTTAATATGAAAATTATTTTCTAAAAAAATATAAGAAAGTAAAATTAATTTTGAGATTATTGCCCCTTGTTATTTATTCAGAGAAAATCAACTTTTCTTTCATTTGCTGGGGTTAAACCTCTGCAAGAAAAGAAATGTAAAATATTATAGTTATTTGAGGTAAATATGATCGAATAATATCGAAGGAGAATATTATTCCTATACTGTTATTTTTATTAGATTTAGACTAATATGTTTTAGTAGTATCTCTCAGAGAAAGGCCCCCATCAAATAACAAGTGCCTGGATTAGGTCTATAAATTACAAAAACATCAATAAGCTGATCTATCCGAAATAGATTCTTTTATGAAGTAGCATCAGAATCTTACTCTTTTTAAGTTGTGAATATTTACGTACTATACCTTTTTGCTCTGATTGAAGAGATGAGTTTAACGAGTATATTTTTATCACGAAACTTCTTATGAATGCATGAGAAAAATCGTATTTTGATTTGCACATTGAGGGATTGACATTTTCTAGTTTCTTTGGAGTCTCACCATTCCCTTGCTCCCTTTATGACTTGGGCTCCTTAAAATATGTATCGGAGGTCGTCCTTTTCCAAGGAGAACTTTGACCCTGTCTCTGGAGTCGCGCACGCTATACTCAAAGTATTCATTTATTGACTCCTGCAATTTCTCATTTTTTCTGTCATTTTCCTTTGGAAAAATATCAAACATTCTTCGAGGGCATTATTAAATCCTACCCCAAGGGGAAACAGCGTGCTTTTTATTGGTCTTCTTCTCTCCGCATTTCTTTATCTTGTTTCATCCGACAGAGATTTCCACCGTAGGCTGTTTTTTCTCTTTCCAAGCTTCCATGTTATTTTCTGCGTTTACTACTTTAGCGCTGCTCTTTATTGAGTTCAGGGAACTCAAATTAATACGGAATTTGCAACTCTTCCATTCAAAAATTATACGCCTTGCTCCTGAAAGGCTTACGCATGACCTCGATTGCATATTCATCCGTAAAAACTTTGGAAAACAATATTCATTTAACTGTTGATCATAAAATCTTCATTTCTACGGCTTTATTTAAAAACTTCTTGGTAAAATAGCGAGTTCTACCGGAAAACATAAATTTAAACGAATTTTAATTAAATAGAAGTATTAGGATTACCCGAAACACACTGCCAACGTAGACTTTCGGTTCGATTTGTAAAATAATGGGCTCTAAATTTTAATTTCGTTGCCATATGACGACTTTATTTATAAATATTCATCAGCAGGATTTTTGATTTATAGCTTTTCCAATATTGGCTGTTAGCGAATTAACCGATTCCATATGTATGCATTTTCGAATTAATGGTTAATAATTGAGCAGCTTGCATTGAATCACGAGATAAAATAAATGTGCGGGATTGCATTTCAATGCGGGACGTAATAAAAAGCAAATTAAATCTGGATTATATAGCGCCGAGGAAATAAGCATAAATCTCAATCGGATATACCATCTGTGAAATAACGTAGTCGAAATACATGGAAAAACGTAATAAAGCGATGTTCTCTACCCAGATTTTAAAATCATTACCAGGATATCCGATGTTGAAGTTTCCAATTAATGCGCTACCTGCTTTTGAACTACGAGAAAAACTGCAAGAGATGAATGAATAGAGCGTTCATTTGATTCGTTCCTACGTTCGAGATAATTTACGATATTTTGATCTAAAATAAAAATCCTGTTGAAATACTCGTTCTGTCTCTTTAACTAATATGGTGAACGATGTTTGATTATAATTATCTTATTTTGTTTGTTTTCAATGGAATATTTTGATTTATTATCGAATTTTTCCCTCGGAATATTCCAGTATATTATACATCACTAATGATTGTATCCTATTCTCTAATTAGGGTGCACTATTTGCATATGTGAGTATCATCCATCATTTCTCTGGCATAGCCCTTTTGGTATTTTGATGCACCACTTCTACGCTTCGCAGTAAATCACAAGTTAAATAATTTATCAATTTCGGAATAAAAGGGATGGTTATTCTTGATTCATATGCAGTGGTATCCGTTATTATTTTTCAATATGCTTCGTTCGGGTATCAATGAATGTCAGTTTTAAATTAAAAGTAGTATCATAAGGACGTTTTCATTTCAATGTAATTCCGTACTACTGTGGCAATCTTTAGATTTTCTGGGATATTTTCTCGGCAGTAAGACATCTGCTTTAATTCCATCTCTCAACCGTAATAACTAATAATTTGAATAAATGAGAGACAAAAATATAATTTCACATAGCGAATTTAAAAGCAATATATATAGTATGAAATTCTTTTCATAGGTATTTTGCCAATATTTTTCCTCTTATTTAAGTTGCTTAACGGATAAGGAATTTTCAGTGCCGTATTTTACAAAGCTTTTGTTTATTAATTATATCATTAAATATTAAAATAAAAACTCATATATCTCAAAATTCCTCTTTAAATGCATTTATTTAAAAGAGGAGGCTAAACTAAATGATATGCAGAAAAATATATAACATATAAATATAAAACATACTTGCTTTTATAAATTCTGAAATCTAACTAGTAATTTTTAGCATAAAAATACACTTTTATATCCTAAAATTTCTATGTTCCGCGATTGGATTTGCAAATATCGTCAAGGAATTGTATTCTTTTGCTATAATTTACCATACTAGGGTAATAATAATAATAACATAGGGAATTTATTTGACAAAATTTGGGACTATCGATATTCCATTTATATCCTTTTCCATATTCAAAAGTATATAATACATATTACATATACAATTAATATCTATTTATTCAATTATAAAGCTGTAAAAATATACTAAGTAATATTTAATGCCTGAAAGGTCCGAAAAATATATATTTCTCTGCCGGAGTATATTTAATATTCGTGTATAGAGATTAATATGACCTCATTAAAGGTAAATCATCTGAATTACATAATTCCTTTGATTGAATAACTTTCAACAAATGAAATACTCTTTTAATTACGGAATATTTTCATTTAACTAGTACAAGTATTTTCAATATTATTTTTTGCAATTATGATAAAATTACGTTTAAAAATCTATTAGGAAATATTCATGAGAATAAACACTCAATTTCCATCTAACGGGAAATTGAAACGATTATCTCGTATGATTGGGAGCAGATACGTTGAACGAAAACTCGAATTTTTTAATAATATATTAACGTAAAATGTTCAATATTTAATTCTCATCACGTTTCACAGCCAGTGCAATTCTCATATCCTTGAAAAGGTCGCAATTGATAAATGAAACAGATTTATTATGTTTAAAATTGAAAATTATCTTATTATAAAAGATACTAGTATGAAAATTGAGATCAATGCTCTCAGTGCTCTTTTAGTGATTCACGTTGCTAACTAGCAAAAGAGAGACATAATTTTATCGATAGAATGCAAAAAAGGAAAATGGAAACGATTTCAGCGAAGAATATGTTCGTAGATTCGTATTTGTCCAAAAATTCGTCATGAGAGAATTAATGTAGCTACGGAATATCGCAGCTTATGGATGAGAAATTTTAATTATTTCTCAGAACTTAAATAAAACTTAGATTATTTCATAGATTTGAATTCTCTGTAATAACGAATCTTTATTCTATTCTAGCGTAAAGGTTTAATGAATTCTTCTTCTCAGAATAAGATATTCGTTTTTATCTCATTCTTGTTTGAAATTCATCCATAAAACGTCGAAATCCCTTTAAATCTTCGTTTCATCTCATCTTTCCCTAATATATTCTCTTTCAGTACAATTTTCCTACTCAATCCTTGTTCCAAGGAACTGCTTACAAAGAAAATGAGTCCGTAGCGCGTCTAACTTTTATTTATTTCATATCGCCATCTCCGGATGTTGTCAAATTCTCTTTAGTAGTAAATTTTTCCTTAATTTAAGGAATTTTTGAAGCCCTAGGATTTCTTGTTTGAATTTTTATGCGTATGAATCTAGCTATTTTGAATCTATGCATATGTAAGTGTTTAGAAGTATATTAGTTTCTCTCTTAATGATGTGATTAAAATTCAGGAATAATGGAACAATATTGAGGGTCGATGTTTCATCGCTTCATTATCTTTATATGTGCCTCTATATTAACGAAAATTTCAGCCCATATTTTATTCCATTTTTCAACTTTAAACGAAGGTAAATCCCATCCGGATTTGGCCCACAACTAACGCACGGAGCACGATAATTAGCTCGGGAAGTGCATTCCGGATAACGCGCATGCAACGCTCGCCGCACCGTAAAATTCGCGCTACATAAAATGTTCCCAGAGAAAGAAGAAATAAAGACAGCGGCAAATAATGGCGCGGAGGCTGTAATTAACTTAAGCCTTCTTCCGCAACTCGAAATCGTCTTGTAACTCTCCCTCAACCACTTCTGCAACATACCTTCTCCATCCAATTCCCCCTCTTTTGCCTTCTGGGAATGGACTTCACTCCAGGAGGAGTGGAACTTCGTTTCCTCGTTCGTTACCCGAAAAAGGTCCTGAATCGTTCGCATCCCCACGCGGACCTCCATTTGCCGTCGCTCCCTCCACACATCTGTGCCCATCTTATCCCCAAGAGTCCCTCGACCTTCAACCCCACCAAGGAGCGTATCTTTTCCTTTCCTCCCCAGGCTCCTTCCCCAAACCAAACCCTCTTAAACTTTTCCTCCGGCCCTTCTTCGATTGGAAATCTTCGACATAGAAAATACCGTCCCTCCCTTCTACGTATTCAATCTTACCTATCGTCGCTCATAGTCTTTCCTCGGAATCTTCCTCTACGCCTTCCTTCGCCAATCCACTTTCGGAAACCGACCTTTTCCATGTCTTAACTGGATCGGAATCCTCGTTAAATGGTCCGGGCGTAGGTGATGGAAATCCAATGTGACTGACTCCTCCAGTACCGCTTTAGGACACGTGCACCCTTGGGAATTCGGCAACCGAATTGTGGCCCTTCGAAAAAAGCCCACGTAACTCGAAATTGGCGCTCGTGCGGTTTCCGGATCATCTGAGGGTTCGACCTTCAATTATCGAAAAAGGAGCCCAGTTATCGATTCCAACCAATCATTGCAACTTTTCTATCCGGTGGTGAAGGCGGGGCGATATATTTGCCGTGGAGGAGCTGAAAGAAACTGGGCCGGCGATTCTTTCGGAATCAATTGGGCGGACAACAATGAAGCATCTGCAGAAGGGAAATTTTGAGTCGGAAACTCTGTATTAACTCATGCCACGCTCGTGATCAATGGATCGGTAAACGCAGACCATTCATGCATTGTCCGTAGTTACTCGTGGCAGTAAGCAGGCTTCATAGTTACCTTTATATACTCGTAGAACTTCTTTTGTTGAGTGAGACTGGGTTTACGCGACGTATAATTTTCACCAATAAAGTCCATTATCTATCTCTCTATGTGTAAGAGTTTGAAAATTATTTTCCCTAGTTTTCACATTGTATTTTATCGTTAGAAATATTTGCTATAGCTAAGGTTACAAATATAGATTCTTTCAATATCATTAAATAATCGTAAAAAATGAAAGGCTTATTTTACAAAAATCAATACTTGTTTTAAATTGATTAAACTGAAAAGATATCGTTTACAATTAGATTTCCCCTTCATTTGTTTTAACCCCATCTACTCTTTCTCTAATGGTTATGTCTTTTGTACAAGGGTTAGATGAAATTGTGCAGGAGGAATTTTTCAAGAGAATTTGCTTCAATGAATCATCATTTCTTTTAACCGATTGCGTAAAATTTACATTCAAAATGCTTAATCTAACTTTCAGAAATAAATGAAATTCAGAAGTTCATTCAGCTGCTATATTGTCAATTAACGTTTAAGATCTATTTGATTGCCGGAATGGATTTAAATTTAAATGCAATTTCCTTAGTTTCCTTATGCATGTTGAATACATTAGCACGATTCGGTTTCTTGAGAAGAATGTTCTGCAGAGACCCGTAATGAGAGAGCTTTCGTGTAGTCCAAACGAACATCCGAAAAAATCCTGCTCTTGCAGGTGCATCCATTATTTTCAGTCTCTTTTTGATCAGTACTTCAGATTTCATTAGAAAAAACTTCCACCACGGAAGAGGCGAGGAAATGAGTTTCCTTGATTATCCTTTTAATCACAATGAGACTGATTAAAAAAGTTTTCATTGAGGATGAGAAGAGCCCGTAAAAAGCCGATGCACTCTCACAATGGACTTTAGCATTGTATGTTGCTCATTGTATCGAAAGGAGAATCAATGAGTCTGCGAATCAATGTTCATAAGGATCATAAAAAAGACTCCTTCTGATCCAAAATTTGCATCAGGGATCGCAAATGTACGATTTTAAACTCAAAGGTAGAATCAGGATTTTATATAGGTAGCGATTGCAATTCTCTATGAATTCTATTTAAGCGGATCTAGGATCGAACGTCTCTGCGTTTATTGTCCATGTTCTATGATATTTTAATAAAGAAATCTTAAATTTTAATGATTTTGATCCAATAAAATCTTTCTTTTTTCATATTTCTATCAAATCAATCCATTTTGTACTAACGTGATGTCAGTTTACTCCTAGAATATGATGATCATCAGTTCTAATGACGTTGGTATATGAATTATACCTGAAATGTGCTCTTATTTACTTATGCTAGTGAGTATTTACCTGAGAATGAATTTAAAATGTCAAAATGTAAAAATTTAACTAAAATGTATTAACTTGAATACAAATGAATATATCCTGCAACGCAAATCGTTCAGAAATAATTATCATCATCCAGCTTCTTCTCCGTAGGCACGCGTTCTCAAGGTTCACCAACCACGCCATCAGCATTTATCTCCGCAATATATTTAATTAGAGAAACTCAAGTTCCCGGCAACCCATTCACATTTCTTGGAAAAGAGGATACTTAGAGGAAACAATTGTCCCGCGCAGTGTAGGGAAAGATGCCGAAGGCGGCTTTCTGGTGATACAAGGAAACACGTTTCGATCGACCGATTACTTAAGGAATGGAAATGGTGCTTAACTTATCTTTTCTCGCTTACCTTTCCACCCTCTCTTCGGATCCTTTAGCTCTTCATTTCTCTCTACCTGAGTGCTGAGTCTTGTAAGGCAGCTCGCGTCCACCGACAAATCCACTCCCGCACACTTCTACCCTTTTTCTCATTCTGCTTTCCGAACCCATTCTTTCTCTTCCTGGGAAAAGCACTAGTTGCTACGAAGCAATTATGGCAGATTCTCGATCATACGGACTGTTAGAATGTTCAATTCTCGGAAGGTAAACGTTAAGGATTATCCACTAAACAGAAGAATATAGAATGAGACATATGAAAATCATAAAATGGTTCCGAATTTTTTTTCCCAAAAGATAAAGAATTCGTATTGGTGAAACTAGTTGAAGCCAGACTCATACATAACTCTGTTAAAATTATCGATAATTCAAAGATATGTAACTAAGAATCCATGATAAATAAAATTTCTTTAAAGAAATAATCTTGAGGGAAATGTTGATGGTGATTTTTTCTTATTGCACGTTTATGGGATGGTATTTATAAATTATTTTTATCTGCTTAAAATCCAATCAGTTTTGATGATTATCAAAACACTTTGACGTTTACTAAAAGTTACATTTAAATATTGTTATTATAGAGAATGATATGATGAATTCGTGTCATTCCGCAAATATTTGTCCTATCATTTGTCGTATCATTTCGAACGAATCATTTCTCACCTCGCGCGGAATAAGCTCGAGCCACCACCGGATAATCGAGAGCCTAATCCATTCCTTCACCTCAATTAGGTTTGCCCTCGAAAGAGACGACTGGAAAAGGACTTGCTCGCTTCCGCCGTTTGGCTCTCTTTCATACCACTTCGGCAGGGTTTTGCTTCCAACTGAAAGCGAGAGGTAGAAAGGAAGCAAAGGGTGGAAGTAGAGAAATTTAGGGATTAGGAAGTAGAGGGAGTGAAGAGCGGAGGTGATAAAAAGCGAGTGGAAGAGAAATGAAAAGTTGGGGTGAAATATCGGCAGAGAGACCCACTCTCATTATGTTTTTACGCAGTTAATTGGCTCCCGTCTTTTTGAGACCCGCTCGCGTGCATAAAGCTCCCCCTACGCTTCCTTTTTTTTCAATTTTTACTCTAATTTGCTTCTCCGATTTCATTCACTCCAAATTCTCGCACTCCTTTTTTTCAGCTTCCGTTTTCTTTTATCGAGCTTCATTTAAGTGCGAGAATTTCAGTTATATTTTTTGGAAAACAATATATATTGAATACATATATTCGTACATATGTTTTTAGGAAATTTGGTGATGTAAACTTTAACCATCACACCGCATGAAGTAATTCTAACATCCATGTTAATTTATTGGTTGCTCAGGTTTAATTTACGTATTCTCCCTCCATCTAATTTTTACTGCTCTGTCTCCCGTTCTTAGAGGATTCTACAATATTGAAGAACCGGTATAAATGCACACTTCATTCTTATCTTAATAATAACATTTTAGGGATTCGTCCTTATTATTTCTTCCTTAAGTGTGGTTAAGTATCCTACAACCGTCCAATTCTATTCATCTTATTTTTATCGCTCAAATTCTTCTCTCAATTACCGACACCTTCCATCCTTCATTTTATTCTGATTTCTTGTGGATCTGCTAGTTATATTTCAATACCTTATCTTCAAGTTTCGTGTATGCAGATGAACCTCATGAAATACTTCCAGTACACTAGCACTTCCTCATTCATGTCTTGTCCTTCGATGTATTCAGTGTCATATGGTGAAATGGAATGCATTGGGGTCTTGTTCGGCTCATTCTGGACCAGAAGAGTAAATCGTTGGAATCCCCCTCGCAAGTGTCCCTTCTTCAAACGTTTATGCCATGTTTAGCAAAGCAGTCCAGCCATTCTACACCCCAACCACCTCCTCCTATTCCTATTCTCCGTCCTCCATAAGATTCCATCTCCATCGGATCGATAATTCCTGTCACCAGGGGCAGAGAAGTCCGAATAAACTAGTGCGAGGAACACTCCCTTCTCCTTCTTACCTCCATTCCTCAATCTCTTCCTCCGGGCAATGTGGAGGCCGCGCGCATTCCTGGATCAGCACGCGGAGATGTCCTACTGCCTCCTCCTCAAATTTTTCTTCCCGCCATCTTCTTGCTTCTCTTCGGCCTTCTCGCCTTCCCACAGAACACGATGCCTCTCCTTTGTCCGCAAAACGCTGAGGTTCGGATTTTCGGTTTTTTCTATGCGCTCTTTTTCCCTGCTTTTGTGCATCTTCCCTCCTTTTTGCTCAACGCGTCCACCTTTGCATTCATTCATCTCCATCCTGATACCTCCCTCTAAATCTATCTCGTTTTCTAATAGCAGCAGTCTTTTGTTCCTCTCGCCGTACCCTCTTGCCTTTCCGCGAGTCCCACAAGGTATCTCTCTAGGTCCTTTTTCATTCCTTTCGCGTGGCGCGGTTTTTCTTTTCCATCGTAACGCGTTTTATTTTTGTTTGATGGGCGACGTTGGAAGAAGGAGAGAGATCTCGAGTTGAGAAATGGCGGGAAAGGAGTTAGGGCCGAAAAGAGAAGATGGAGAGTTTTTTTTCCAAGTTGCATTGGCGGGAATTTCTAAAACATATAGAAGGAAAAAAAGGGGCTGTGGGAGCTCTCGCCAGATTTTCATTTGAGCGTTTTTCTCCAAAATTATTTTCTCTTTCTCTTCTACTCTCCAAAAGTTTTCCCTTTCTTCTCCGTTTCATATTATTTTAGAAATTTCTCTTCTCTGCGGAGCAGAAAATAGAAGAGGGAAATGAGTTTTTCGATATTTTGGAGCCGGTCATCCGATAACAGACGCAATGAAAACGAAAATCTTTTAAGTACGTTTCCATCTGTTTTATACAGATGCCGTCTGGCGATATTCCTCCTCTCATTGCCTTTTTCGTCTCAAGCGTTCCATTGTTTTATCTCTTCCTTTTCCAACGCATCTTCAGATGATTGCCGGATGAAGCCGAAACAGTTCAACCTCCCGTAAAGAACGCACGAGTATGAAACACACAAATTTATTCTCCTTTTAATGGGAAAGAGATTTCATCTCATAAAATTCCTCCAGTATATTTTTATCGCCCTTCTCCTACCTTTTTAACAGTCTTCTCCGTCATACTTTAAAATCGCACAACTTTCATCAAGAAGACGTTTTAATTAACCTTTCCTGAGATGATTATAGTTACTGAATTTAAGCTATGTTTCAACCGAATTTTCTTGTTATTTTTAATATGAGGATGTCAAAAAGAACAGATAATAAAAGTTTGCTTGATTAAAGTAAATTAACGTTTAAAAAACAATATATATTGCTTCACCTACTGTTATGAGGTATAATTTGCTATGAAGTGAGGAGAAGTCTGTGTGGTGTATGAATTATCACTCTGGTCATTAGTCTCTTCATGTATCTTTTTTACTTTAGAGAGATCTTATATAGGTCCTTAAATATTAATGAACTACTGAAGCTTATCTACAACTCTTGAGTTATAATGAATCTAATATAATAACAATTTTATCTGCCCAGCAGTTAATAGATTTTACTCTCGAAATTTTAGTGAACGGATTAATCGATTTCACGGACGTTATTGAAAATCTGGGGATTAATAATCATTATCAGCAGGAAATATATTACATTATTAATATATAAAAGATATGTACCTTATTATTATCATTTTTATTTATGCACTAATAAATTTGTGTCTATTATAAATTTACGAAGTGTAAAGCACAAAAATATTCCATTTTTAATTGAATTGGTAATCATTCATTACCCTCTGTTATGTTATTATAGGTTTCTAAATTTACACTTTCAATTTAAATACTGAGTATGCAAAAGCTATAATTTTGTTTTTAACTTCTGATTTAGACGCTTGAACTTCCTAGCATGCGCCTTATTTACGGAAATAGTCACAATAATTTATTTAATGTCAGATAAAATAATTTTGAATTTCACAATGGGACCGTTCAAAAACCATTGGTCACGAAAAGATTCTTTCGCGCGTAAAATTTTGAAGGCCCAGAAAGATGAGTTTAGCCACGCGAGGATTCCCCAACACGATCTTTCGGAACCTTTAAGGAAAGCGGCATAAAAGGAAACTCCATCATATTTGCGACATTCTTGGTAGCCAACGACTACGTGGGGATATTTTCGATTCCAAGAACATGTGAAAGGAGACATCGGGAGGAAGACTGTCAAAGAGAAAGGGCGCGAGAAGGAGCAGTGGATGATAAAGGAGTGCAGGGAGAGAATGCGGAGGTTTTGCAGCGGATCGCTGTTTGCACAACCAATGCCTATAAATCCTCGCACTTCTAAGGCCCCAGAAACCCCTCAAACTTGGGAGGCCGTGGAGGTCCATTCTTCACTTCCTATTTGCCACCCTTAAAATGAACTCTCTGCATCGCTTTCCCGTTATAATCCTTCCACTGTATACTCTCCTTATAAAATCTTATCCTCCCAGATTTGAGCTGCTTACCGGATACGAGGTTCTTTGCATGGTTTTATCGAAGGCTTGCGAAAAATTTTAAACGTGTTTTTGAAATTCGCTCTGAAAAATTTTGTGAATATTTTGTTCCAGTTGTCTGAAAGCTATTCCGAGATATTGGAGGTGATCGAAATGGTAATCGTTCTTTCAAAAGTGAAAGTTTTTAACTAAATCTTACCTTAAGTACCACAAGATACGATCAAAAGATTCCGATGTTAATAAAAATTAAAGCAGTTATTTCTCTGTGATTTTTGGATGATATAAGTGTTTTTGATGATTTCTATAAATATTACTATTCGCAAATAATGCTCTCTTAACAAAAATTCACATCAACATATTCTGTTCGTCTATAATTATAATTCACCCATCCAGTGTTGAAAATCATAAGGTACGTTGATATCAGTTAAGCAATAGGAATAATTTTATTTAGGATAATAAAATTTATTTATTTTTACGATGATAAATTTCTAAATTTCTATTTTTGAGCTATAATATAGTTTTCTTTGACATTTTTAATGCATTCATCCGTTCAATAAACTCTATTCCGTTATTTCACCTCATTAAAATATACTCAATTTGTTAATGTACTAATTATTACTCTTTTTAACGAAACTTCGGTTGGTATTCTAGTACGTTGTGTAAGGTTGAATATTTAATTTCTGTAAGGTTAAATATTTAATATATGTTCGTTTTCCAAATTGGTTTAATATTAAAAACCTTCAAACTCTCATCAATTCGCTCTTGAAATTCGAGTGAATATCTATTGCATCAAAGACTTTCTTTCTCTGCCATATCAGTTTCAGGAAAGGAAAGAAGTTGGTCCTATTAAAATAGATATTAAACATTGGATTCTCTTTGAATAAGGAAATTTCAGGTGAATTGATCTATAGTAAAGTTCGTTTTTAACATAAATCGATCGTAGAATGGCATTAAGAGTTAATAAAACTGACCCTTATTATATTGCTGGAAGGAAAGAAAAGAAGAAATGAGAAGGAACGAGTTATTGTAGAAAATAATTAAAAGAATGAACGGAAATGTGCTACATTCAATTTTAACGACGTTAGAATACCGGTAATTAGGGAAATGATTATCTTATGAAGATTAATTTGGTAGATTCATGCGCTTACGACATCAAAGAAAGTATTCCACGCATTCGAAAACTATCATTGCAGCCACAATTTTATGAAATCGGTGATCAAAGGACGGAAGGAAGTCCAATAATACTTGTAAATTTCCATCGTGTACTCAAAGGTGAAGGGAAGTTATGAAGGAGCTCATTTCACAAAGAGAGGGTCATTTGAATTTCGGAATTAATTTCTCTCTCGGAATCCTATGAAGCAAATCGTTTTCGGAATAACGTTTACCTCGTGACACGGAAGGTCGAAGGGAATTCTTAATAAATCCTCGAATGGTATTATTTTCCGTATCTTTGATTCTTTCTCACTCTTTACACAAGGTCTCCTCTTAGGGGTCCATTTTGATTCTTTTTGGTTCGGGCCCAGATTGGGTGACCTATCGCCCTTCGGCATCCCATTCGAGGTGATTGGCTACATAAAGGAGAGACCCATCTTTCCACTCCATCTCTCCCCTTACAACCCCCTATCGTCAATTCTTGCCTCCCTTTTCAAATCCTTTATCCCTCTATTCCATCCAGCCGCTTCCACCATCCGCTGGACACGTAGCCACACCGGTGCGTCCAGAATGACAGGGGGCAGTTGGCACGTTTCACCTTGGCCCGAGAGTGCCACCTCTTAGCCCTCCATTGCCCGAAGATGTTTCTGATCCGAGCCAGAGATACCCTCTGCAAAAAAATCGACGCTTTTAATTTTTTTGGTGAAATTTTTGTGATCAGCTGTCACTGGACGGTTCGGTGAATCTCTGTGTTACGATCGAAGTATTATTCTGGAAATCTTTCGATAGAATAATTTGACTGGCATTTTTGCAGTGGTTAGGAATCAATAATTTTTGTCTTCGATTATTAAATCGATCGTTTTTTATGCCATGGACAAGTTTTAATTTCGCTTTCCATAATTAATTCATTATATAATTTTCATATTTGTGCACATATCTGGTTATGCCTATTGTTTCTTATATGATATCTGCGATGGCGATGTATGCCCAGAAATTTAACTGTATCTGATGTTGTGATGTTTAGTAACAAATATAAAGATTAGTATTTTTTAAATTGGAAGAATAGGAAATGTTGGAAGTTACTATGTTATATAGCCAAGCTTTTATTCAGCGAATGCTAAACATGATATGATTAAGGGATATTTTTCTCCTATTATGAGAAATCGTTGGATATGTGTCTTTTTTCTACTATCATTATTTATCAAAGAGTTTCTAAATTCGTTCAGATATAATTTTCTTCTGTAGTTCCGTTCTCTGTAATATTTTCATTCGGTGAGTGATAGTGCGGGAAATATATTTTGAAGCCCTGAAAATGATATCATTTAAGTTTTTGTATTATCGATGAAACTAATTAATTATAATATAAGCTGTGAAAATACGATTTTTAGAAATGAGGAAATAATTCCTTTATCTCTCATTCTTTGGCTTTGCTTATGTTTACGTTTTACCCGCATCCTTACAGGTCTCATTGAATGGCATCTTAGTTACTATCGTCACCCTAGAGGGTTTCCCTGTTAAATTATGCGAGCAAAGTCTAATTAGAAAATTACTTATCCCTAAGGGAATTTCGGAATCGGATTACAGAAATAAAGAGGAAGTTAATGAGCCATTGCACGATTCAATCGAGAAACAAGATGAGAAAAGGGGTTTAGGACCCTGCAGGTATAAGGGTGGGCGAGGAATGAATGGAAATTGGAAGGGAAGTGACGTAGAGGTGACGCGATGAGTTGAATGCCATGGGCGGAGTTTTTGATATCGTCTCACAAAAGGGAGAACTAGGTTGATAACTCTCTGACCAAAGGTCATCGGGTGTGTGGACAATCATTGTCCTATAGCAGCCAAAGGGAAATGACCTTTTAAAAAAGTAAGCCTATATTTTAGTCCTATCCTTCGGTCACGTTATCTTCCCGAGTTTGACGGCTTCCGACGTTTTGGCTAGAATATTACTCCGACAACCTTTAATACGATTCGATAGAACCCAAAATACGCCATCCGTCGATTCATTCTCTGCCTTATCTATCATTGTCTCCCATAAATTGGGAGCATGTTCCTTTATCATTGCTGATGGATGCATTAACTTTATCTTATTAAAGGTAGAATATTTTCACGTTAAAACAATCCGAACTTTAAGCGTTAATCTTTTGGCTATTTAGGATTGGCCTTTAATGATTCGTGTCATTAATAAATAAACATTAACCTAGTTACAATTGATGATATATTCTTTCGTTTGTTAAAATAAAATATAACTAAAAAATAGGAGGGGAAAGAGGCTCATAGAAGCCAAGTTTCATGGATTATAACTTAACCTATCTTTTAAAGCAGATCGTATGAGTATCATTTATAAGGTTATTTAAGAAAATGTTTGTACTAGATTATTATAAAACATTTATAATTCCATAAAGCAGTTCATTATATAATTTATTCATGATTTTTTTCTGCAAAAATCCTCTTAACTCGCGATTTACCTTTGATGTCATTGTGAAATAAAACTTGCCTCCTTTCAAAAACAGACTCAATCTTTTAATAAAGAAATCATTTGTTTTAAATCGTAAAAATTATTCCTGGGATTCAATTTTATTTTGAGGGTTGTCAAAAGAATTCTAGAATAATTTTGAATATTCTAAAAGAATTGGGAGAATTTAAGTATAAAAATTATGAGATTATACTGTTATTAACTGTTTGTGTAGGTTTTTACTCATTTTTCGGCTCAATAACTCCTTAAAAAACAATTTTATCTTTGAATAAATACAGGTAACGGAATTTGTAGGCGTCGCCGGTCAAAATTTTCGAATCACGCCCTTACTTCGAAAAATATCCAAGAGAAAATAGACTTTTATTAAAATTCTCTCCACGAAATATCCAATTTCCGACGAATCAGGGAGATAGAGGAAAATAAATCAGCGATCTTTGGAAATTACGCAAGGGCCCGGAAGATGGTAAAAACAATAATTTCCTTGGAGCGTTGGACGCTTCGAAAAACACCGAGAAAGCCGAGGCAAACATCAAAGAACATTCCGTTGACCGTCACGCTACGAATTCAGCTATGGGAGAAAGAAAATGTGGACTCGCGAATCATATGATTTAGCCCCTGCCCCTTAAGAAAAAGGGTCTGTGACCCTATGTCCCTTGTCATTTCCCTTACAGCGTCCCTTACGCCAGCAGAACTCTCCTTCTTGGCTCTCCGGTGACGCGGATTCGAACTCAAATAAGGTTCTGTAGTATCCGTCCTTTCTCCTCAGTTTCCTCAACTCTTTTTTCTTTCGGAATAAAAAGCCATCTCTTGCCTTCCATTTCTTCATGAATCTTAAATTCCTGAACGCCACATTTCCTCCTTTCTGCAATTCCGAGCTATTTTTATCATTTTTCATATTTATAGCATATTGAACTCGGTTTATATATCCATTTCTTTCTGTCATGACCGTCAATGGATAGATAGATATGTTGACTAAGATGTAGAGACTAAAATTAACCTTTATCGGTGTTATGAGTTTTGTAATAATAAGACGGTTGTATAAAATCCATATTTTAAGTATTTCTGTTAAATTTATCCATCTAATAATTTTTAATTTATATCTAAAACCTTTATAGAGGTCAAAACTCCGCTTTTGATCTCAAAATTATACATCAATGCCAGCATTTATTTATAGCCACTTATTTAAATTTTACACTAACCATGGTTTCAGGAATTTAATACTTTGATTTGTTTGGTATTTTTATATTCTCTTAGAATTTTAGTAGTACTTATTACAATCAAGGGGATCCTCTTCATTTTTTATACGTAGTTTAATTCCATAAAAGTGGGTTTGTAGTTTATTATTTCAATACAGTGTAGAAAATTTCCACAAGTTATCCATTTGAACTGATTTCTTGCTTTATATCCCATTCCTTTAGCTACTTATTGACTAATAATTTAATCATTAAGGCGTTGCGAATTTATTGGTAAAATTGTGATTGTGATTCTATTATCTACAAGTAGTTATTAAGGAGGTTTAAAAATGTTTCTTTATAAGAAAACTAGATCCTCTGATCCTCTGAAAAGTAGATGACAATAACAATTGCCAACAGATGACTTGCCGGCGAATGAAAACAGTAAGGGTGATGGTATCATTTATTCTAAAATAGGGCACATATTTGTCCCTATAAATAATCCCTTCTTCTCTATGTTATTCCTTATATTATTCGATTTCTCTTTCCATATCCCCGAAAAACCCTCTCATATAGCTGCATCACCTGCACATCATTTCCTTATTGCCTTGTCTTATTAGCTTTTCATTACCTAGATATTTTCACATTTATTTCCTCTCAGATTTTCATTTTTAGATTCGAATTTCATAATTTTATATAGACTCATAAATGTTGATTTATTTCTTGTTTAAACTTCTAAATTCTTCCAGTATTACTAT
Organism: Pantala flavescens; assembly: GCA_020796165.1. Taxonomy (NCBI): domain Eukaryota; kingdom Metazoa; phylum Arthropoda; class Insecta; order Odonata; family Libellulidae; genus Pantala; species Pantala flavescens. The sequence goes on along the minus strand of CM036879.1, from coordinate 50,250,360 downwards.
AAATTACGACGAGTTTGATCATGTATCATTGATATTTACATCTCTCTTATTTTTTTCGCATATTTCTGGGATATTCTCACTTCTCGGTAGCCATAGTGCGTGACTCACTCCTCCATGGCGAAATTTAAGGCGCTCTTCCAAACTCGACTACGGTCATCGCTATAGCGTCCTTTGAACTCCCTTTGTCTGATTGTTAGCAAGCACATGCTAAATATTCCCGGAATTATGTCTCATTTATATCATTCTCGCCAATAGCTGGATCTTTTATTAGTTCGAGGAAACATCGACCTTGGCATTTAAAGTTTGTCGGTATCTTCCAATTCGTAGAAGGTCAAATGGCAGAAATATTGCGAGTTATAGAGATAACTAAAAGTCCCTATTGTCGATAAAGATATCGCGTTTAGTCGTCTGTATTAAAGTGATACAAATTCTAAGTCGTATTTGTTCTATAAAGAAGTTTCTGGGAAAACTTCCCTTAGATAATGCAGTAATAAAAGTATATCTTTTCAGTTTAAAATTAGAAGTGGTATCATTGGCGATAATCACTTAAGTATATATCTCACGAATAAACTTACTTTCTCACAGAATTTTTTCGTGTCTAGTTCCCTCAGGTGATTTATTCAGTCTTCAAGCCTGTAATTTATTTGCATAGTTTCCCATGCCATAAAGTGGATAGATTAAAATAAAGCTTGAATTACCGAGTAAAATCCTACAAATATTAAAGAATTAAAAAGTTGTAGGTTGGAGTGATAGGAATGAAATAGATTATAGTATAAAATATGGTGATACGTTGTATCTTCGGTAAAAGTTTCTGGTTTCTTGAATTCTCAGCACAGATTCATCCGGTATATAAGTACCATCGATTTCGATTTAAAAATAATAGAAGCATTACATTTTTAATTGATGGATCTGCTAAAAATTTTATAAATTTCAGTTACTTTTAAAGAAATTCGGCATTTTATTACATAATTATTATATATTATTTAATCGGCATTGATCATTATGTCAGTAACGTCCTCTATTTATAGTGAATGTTAAGATGATGGCGAATAGGATAAAATACATTTTAATTATTAAATAATAAGATAGAAATATAGTGGTTTTATTGCAATAGAAATTTCTACTTCAAATTGAGAATTAAAAAATGATCAGTAAATTTTAATTTGGGGTTTAAAAAAATCTAGTAATTTTGTCAACAGAAGCCAAAACGTGATGCACTTTTCCTTACATCTTCCTCAAAAATAAAAAGTTTCCCTAATATACGTCTGAAATGTCAGTATTGATTTCGGCAAAGAAACATTTTCCATATTAGGTAACCGAAAACCTCGTGTTACCCAAAGCGCGAAGTTCTGCGTCTTTCCGAATAAAATTCGAGCTTCGTTCGGAGATGGATTTCGCTTGAGCGATGGAGACAATGTCTCTCTGCCGCAGCTTGTTATTCTTGATGCTATTTATATTCCTCCATAAATGTCATTTGATATTCATATTATATCTCCGCCTTGTCTTTTCTGATCCGTCTCCATGGTTTCTCGTCACTTTCGCATTATAATGTATTCGGGAACTTCGGCGTGCCGTCCGATTTTTTGCTCTGACGAGAAATCGATGTACCGCCCTAGCATGCAAGGTCGATAGCTCTGTTTTCTAAGGGTAAATGATACTCATTTTCATGGAGTTATTGCGTGACGGAGTTGTTTTACATTATGTGTACTCTATTTGTTAGAAAAATATTCCTATCTACTTCTGTTATAGGTAATATATTTATGAGGTACTTTTTCTTTCGATGTAAATCTTTTATTTCTTTATGCAACAGTGAGTATTGTCAAATATTATTTCTTTTAAAGTTTGAGATAGTAAGAGAATACATTAGATTAGAGGTATATGATTATTTCAGACGTCCTTTCTCAATATAATTGCATAATTGCCACATCTCGTTTTGGATTTTATTCTGGTATGGGTGGTATGGAGTGATATTTTGTACTTCGCTACTATGATTTCTATTTCTTCATTCTTTTTAGTTAATTCTATCAATAGGTTTGTGCAGGTTTTTCACACTCCCCTTCATCGTGGGTGTTTTCCTGCAGTGGATTTTTTTTTCCTAAGATTTTTTCTTAGGTTTTTATATCCACTTAAATCTCTCTTATAATCATTATGTTTCTCTTTCAAATTCTCTTTGTATTTTAAACTTTTTTTTTGAAGAGGTTAGATGGAAGAAGAGACTTTTTAGTCTCAATCTCGCCTCCAAAATAAAGACCTAAAGACCTAAATATATTGAATGTAAAATCAAGTATTTGAAATTATGCTTAATACAGCTTTCAAATTTTTTCAATTATTTTTTTAACTCAGCCTTCTAAATCATAAATTTTGTCTTTTTAGACGGTTTGAATTTTTAATTTAATTTTTCTGACTAATTTATCTAAAATCCAAGCAGTATCCTTTGAATTATGCAATTCGATATACAGAAGTGAATGTTGGATTGCATAATATGAAGGATAATGTATTTTTTTTCTTACCCCCCTTTTAAAATTCAGAGGTTAAGATATTTTTGACGTTCTAATCTTTATTGAATATAATTACATTTATGAAATAACAATCAACATTTGATGGTTGCTAGAAAAGAGGCCTTACATATTTTTATAGGAATTCGGTAAATAATGTAATTCGAACAGGATAATAAAAAAATAATGAAGATGTGCGAATAAAACGGGTAAATGCTATATGAACTAAAAGCGTGACTCATATTATGTCACGCAAACCCGTCACATTTTCTTTATGGATAGCATCTTCATCTGTTTCGTATCTGCGTCGTAAAAATGGGAGACGAGTCCTTTTCACGAATTCTTCCCCATAATTCGTTTTGATGGTACTGGGTTTCTGAAGAATGGGGAGAAAAACATGCTAACGTCGAAAACAAGGTTTGTGTTAGTCAAAACTAGAGTTCGGAAACACGACATATTTTCCGTACATCCTCGATCGACAGTAGCTGTAGACTATTCTATTCTCCTACTAGTCCTGCGCTGTATCAAAGTATTTCCGCTCTCTCATTTCCTTCGCAGTATGTTATTCTTGCAGCAAAGAGTTTGCTTTCAAGTAGTTTTCTTCTCTTTTTATTTCCTCAGTGATATAATATTGCAATAATGAAGCGAATTTTTAACACTAAAATTTCTAAAGAGATATTAAATAGTTACTCAAAAAGCGTGTTTAATATGTAAATTCTAACAATGTTACATTTGAATCTTTAAGAAATTATATCTAATGTGAAGAACATTTCTAAAATACTCATTAAGTGTAACATAATTTTCTTTCTGGATTAGATATTTGTCTATGATTGTCTATGAATTACAAGCTCCAATTAAATATTCATATTTACAGTTTTAATATAAATTAAAATCAGTTGCTGAATTTTAATACGTATAAACATCATCCTGGTAGCGTATTACAATTTTCTTAAAATTTGAAGTGAATTATTGTATTTTATTAAGTTTCTCTGTAAAATTAAATAAGAAACATTTAGATTTTCATGCTTTTTAATCATGTTGAAGTGGTGTTGTAAAAGATCGATCGATGTACTATTTTTACTCACGCCTTCTCAAGTGCGTTATGGCGAAGGGTTATACCTAAAGTTCTCTGTTATTTGTGCATAGAGTTATTATTTTTTATAACCTCGATCTACATCATGGAAACCTTTTTCGTGTAGCATATATTTATCAGATCATTGCATGGGAGTCATGGCTCTTTAGGAGGGAGTTAATGGCGAGGGAAGTTGGCAGCGTGTATTAGCCCTTCGATGAGTGATTAGATGGGCCGAGCGTGGAGAAGAATAGGGCATTAAAGTGTATGTGAATGGGAAGGTAACAAAAAGATAGGGGGAGAAAGGGAGTTGTGGGATAGATAGAGGCGTAGGAAAAAAAGAAGTATGTGGAGAAATGGGAGGTGGGAAAGGATGGGTAATGGGGTTGCACGGAAGGCTATTTGGGAATGTGCGAGGATGTCCCTCGCGAGAGAATTTATAGGTTGATTGATGATTATTCACTTCCATTGGCGAAGGGGACGTTTTCCAAAGGAAAGTCGCACGGAGGCGTGCGTGTGGGAGTCTGCGGGCACCATCTCTGGTAGGAAGAGCCCATTTTGACGGCGTGATATCATGCGTGAAAGAGTGTGGGGAAAGGAATGCGGGAGGAATGTTAAGAGGGTTTGGGAGAAAAAAAAAGAGCGAAAATTCGGTTGACGCGAAGGAAAAGGGAAACGGAGTTTAATCGAGGGCGGAAAAAATCCCTCTCTTTTTTAAAGTGTATTTAGTTTTTGTTTTCGAAAGGTTTTTTCCTTTATATTTGTCTTTTTTGCAGAGTTCCCTTATCGGAAAGCTCGGAAGTTCGGGAATTATCTGAAGGGGAAAAATTTATATTTTTTGGGGGATTATGTGTTTAAAAGTTACTCTTTTGTATAAATTTCGTCGTCGATTGGGCAATTTTTGCGATATCACGGGTCGACGAGCAAAAGCAATGGGTGGAGTTAAAAGTCTCGGCATTTTAGAATACACTGATCGAAAAAAGTCTTTCTTACGGGAACAATTAAAGTGAATGCTTTTAAGGATGCGCGCTATCCATCCGTGTAATGGTATTATTTATATTTTTCATAATTGCTTGAGGAAGTTTGCCCGGACAATATTATTAGCGTCATCAATTGTAATTACGGAAAAGTTTCACGTTATTTGAGTCATTACTACAGGTTTTTTTGTCGAGAAGTGAAAGGAACAGACATCTTGGTAATGATGCATGAGTAACAAGGGTAGCCAATTACGATCTTGAATGTCTTTTTAAGAAAAATAACTATTTCAATTATTGCATCATAGGAAACAAAAATCATTCATCTAGTAAGCGTTTTGTATCGGTATTAAATTTATTTTTCCATAAATCAGTTTTTCAAAATATTTTAGGATAAATAATCACAATTGTTACCATGAACAGTATAGAATAGATTCCAACATTTTCTCGAAAATGGCTAATTTTACCTGAAACAATTTTGGGAGAAATATCATTTTTGTTAATATCACACGTGGGGGAAAATAATCATGGTTATTAAAATCTCAATGTCATCATTTCTTTATTGTTGCGTTTCATTCGCAAAAATGTCACCGTTAATTAGAAATTAATTTTCATTCCAATCGACCACTGAGGACCTATTAAAATCAACTTTTCAAACGTTGACAATATAAAAATTGTGATTTTACGAAATGACGTTTAAAGTTAATTAAATGGTATTTCATTTTGATTTTTAATTCCCGGAATTCACCGTTTTCCAGTCTGATTCATTTCATTAGAGAATATCAAAGTATTATTCAAAAGAGCAATATGTGAAACGTCAAAACGTTACGAATATTTCACGGCACTTTAAGTGAGATATGCATATAAAATAACACCAAAAATTAACTAAATTTCAGACTATTAATCTTTTTTGGGCCATAAATCTTTCGAAAAACGTCAAATGGATATTATTCAGGAAGTAGCTAATTACAGTCGTTTCCCTAATGCGAATTAATTAGATTTAAAAAGTGAAAGGTATAATATGTCAATGAGCTTTCCATTCGTTCCAGGGTCAAGAGCTGGGTGAAACGCAGCCATCGAAATCATTCTTTTGGTCCGTATTGTTGTCGCATTAATCACCATTGTTTGGGAGGAAAGAAAAATGAGCGTGGAGACGAAAGTAAAGTGGGTAAACAAGAGGGAGAGAGAGGTACGTGTCGAAAGAAAATAGAATAAAGAGATAAAATAGAATGGGTTAAAATATGACGGAGAAATGAAAGTAATTGGAAAAGGAGAGACGCGATAACATGATATTAATAGGGAGAGGAAAAGAATTATAGGAGCAATAGAAGAAACGGAGGGGAAACTAACCCTTCCCCTAATTCCCACGTCTGTAAGGGAAAAACTTCCCTTTAATTCCTCTTTTGAAAACCATCTTTCCCTCACCGCTTCCGTCCGTTGATGATAAATCAAAAAGAGTTCAAAAGGACCGGAATTCTCGTGAAAAATTACTCAACAGTTAAAATTCACATAGGGAAAATTAGTCTCGTTGGAAATATTGGATGTTCTGGAAACGGAAATTCCAGACTGACAGTTATCGATGCTCTCGTTTTATTATGTCTTCGTTGTTATTGTAATTCGAGTTTCCATGGGAGCCGATTGAAATCCAAAGTTCTGTTTTCACGTCTTTCGTTTGATTTTATTTATCGAATATTTTGAGGCATTTAGGCGGAAACTACCTTAAGCTTCACGCCCCTTGTCCTTTTGTGATGTCTTGTATTTCAGTTGAGAGAGAAGAGTTTTATTGATAAAATTCATCGATCATTTTCTTCTCATTCAGTGAATTCTCTGAATCGATGCACGAAAATCACGGCCAACGCTCTACTGAGAAGAACGTCACGTTTTCCACTCGTATATACCCGAGTTTCTTTCGTGCTTTTTAGTTTTAGTTAAAGTTTTTCGAACGACATAATTCACCGAATGTATTCCACATTTTAACAAAATATCTTCGATGAAAATGAATAATAATAATAAAGAATCAATGAAACAAACTTCAAGGAGAAGAAAGCCATAATTAGTCTTAGCATAAATTCAATATTTTCCGCAATGCGATATGATCGTTATATACAAATGATTACCTATTGATTTTTCCTCTAAAAAATCGATTGGTGATTAATTGGGTAATTTTTATTTGTTAAATGCTTTTAAATCTTAGAATCTTGTAGCTATTGATCCTTTTATGCATTAAACATGAACTTTTTCAGAATCAGAGGTATTTTTTTCAGGATAATCTAGCAATGGAAACGATGTTGAAAAAATATTTCGAAACGAATAAAAAGCACAAAATAGGATTCGATTCCCCTTTAGTAATTGCTCCTAATTCCAGGTCTTGCCAAAGCACAAGTTTAATTTGAGAGATAACTTTGCACAGTGTAGTTACTGACCCGTTACTTTGACATTCACGCTAATCCTTGAAACAGTGTTATCTCTTAATCCATTGGATTCTTCCCCCTTCTACTTACTCCTCCTCTTGCAATGCTACTCCGTGGACTTCATGATGTTCGGAGAGGACTATTTGATGCTTGTTTTTATCTCCAACTTTTTAAGAAGGCAAAAAATATTTGACGGAAGCGATCCAGATTATTAACCGGTTTCGGAGTTTTTGAGAAAAAAGTTAAACTTTTCCAGCGACAAAAATTCCCTGCACTACTTTACTACTCTCCTAAACTCATTTCCTACCGAATGATTTTCTCTCTTTGCAGTCTTACTTCTATCTTATTCCTTCTTTTGAGCTACAGGACGTATTTCCTACGAGAAATCTCATTGAGATCTTCTGTCCTAGAAGATGGGGGAGAAATCCTCACGGATCGTCCTCTATTATTTTATTTCTTCAAAGCTCAGGGACCTTCGGAACAAAGTGAAGACTCTCCGTAAGCTTCTTTTGAAGTTTCCGTCGCGGGCGCTACTTTCCGACTTCCTATTTTATTGCCAATTCCTACACAAATAAGTATCGATTCCTCAGATTCATAACTGCGGAAAGTGCTTGGCGATTCTTAAAGAATTTGGCGAACAGACTATACTTTGCAAGAAATATCTTCTTTCGTTGAATCCGCGCTATTAATATCTCTTATTTTGAGGGTGAAACGTGTAATGGACTGATAGGTACGATATAAATAGTATAAATTTTAGAATTCACAAGTATAGTAACTTATCTATCTATTAAACTATTCGCATTTAGCTTAAAATAAATCAATTAATTCACATGGGCAATGATTAATTAACTTAAGTAACATTAACATAGATTTTGTAAGCAATCATTAGAAGTAGTAATAATAATTCTTTCTAAAGCCTTAATATCTGAATTTTCAATAAAATCTGGGAAAATGCACATTTTATTACGTTTAATATCACAATCGTTTCACTGTGAGTGTGAGTGAATATCTGATAACTTCAGTATAAGAGAAAATTTCTTAGATCTTTTTAAATATTATCAATAAACCATTTATATTTCAAGTGGTTTACTTAAAATAGTTTACCTCAAGGGAAGTACTCGAGAGAATAAAAATTTTATGATAAGACTACAGATGGCAGTTCATATTTACTCCATCTTTGCTAAGACCGTTATCATATAAAATTTATAAAATTATTTTGAAATGATCAAATACTATGAGAATAAATTTTTAATATATTAACTTAAATTTCTAGGGAAAGAAAACTTATTGGTATTTTATTATTCAAAAAAGGCATTAATAATAAAGTACCATGAATGCTTGATTTGTTTAAAATTATTTGGTATAAATAGATGAGAAAAATATAAATGTGGTATAAATCACGAATAAAACTGAATTCTGCTACCAGTAAAACAAAAATTCTCAAATCATCAGCCACATTTAATGAAAACCCAATGAAGCCACAAAGACTTTGTGCCTTCATTAAGTGAGGCGTTAAAAAGTGAATATTTGCATTTTGCATGAATTATATTGATGCTATGCTTTGTGTGCTATTATTTCCAGTCGTGTATTAAAATACTTGCATGGGCTGAAAATTGTCAGAAGAAACGTGAGAATGAGATATATATTTGCGTTGTAATAAGGATTAGTATTTAAAAAAACTAAAATCGTAATAATTACAATCATTTGTAGCAGGTTATATCATTCATGATCACCATAATTTATGATTGTACGTGTTTAAAACAATACTTCCAACTCTGAATTTAGAATGGGAAATACTCTTCGAATAATTTCGATGTAAATCATAAAATATAAGTACTTCATTCAATATCATTCATTCAATTTCATAATCATTTCCTTAACTAATAATAGGAAAAAGATGATTTTAAAATTCGTGTGATTAAGTTTCGTCCTGAAATATAGGGCAATTTAGAAGAAACCGATGAAACTCAAGTTAACGTCGTTACGCATTGTTATTTAAACCTTGTAAATATTTTCGCGAGAAGATTGCATTCCGTAAAAAAACCTTGCTGAGGATAAATTTCACTTTCGGTTCCGTTAAGCGATATAAATAAGCATTTTTTTCTCCGGGAAAGTGACCATGTGACTTGTCCAGCCGAGATTTGCAGACGATATCAGCTGACCATAAGGCTTCTCCACATTCCCTCGAGATTTATGTCCTCTGCGGGACTCGTGCCTCTAGGGCAGGGTGCCTCAGCATTTAGCTTTTGAAGGGTTAGTGGCTTAAGGGAGAAACGAGCATTTGTTCCTCCCACGCGATTAAAGGAGGCGCCACTTTCTTATTGCATTCCCCTTCTCGGAAAAGACCTTAGCAACGGCGAAAATATTTCTCGCTCCTCCTTATGCGGAATTTCCTCCGAAAATTCTCCGAGCAAAAATTGAAAGGTTGGAATGATGCGGCAAAGGCCCAAGAGATGGGGATTTTTATTAGAGTACTTCCCACCGTATGTACGGTGCACGCTTATTCCTAAGTGTTTACGCCGTTTTCAGCCAGGGTTTTTGGAATGAAGTATCGGTTACGGAGAGAAAATTTATGAAATGATTCGTGAAACGTGGAACTACGTGAACAGTGCTCTCGCACTTCTTCTTTAATGATGCAGATATTCTATTCTTTCCTTAGAAGCTCGTTTTCTACCGTTTTCCTCCACTGTTACTGCGTACACGATCGTTTTATTCCCCATTATATACCACTTATCCTCAAAATCCTTCTACTTGACGATGTTCCCCAGAATATCTATTTTCTGTACAAAGAAGTTGTTATAATAATATAATCTGTATAAAAAATATATAATCTTTATTAATTAACTAAATTGTATTTTAAAATTAATTTTTTATAATAAATTTGGATCAGGAAAGAATGCAAGATTTTACTATTTAATTTGATGTATGGAAATTATAGATGTATAACTCTATAACTTAGTAATTCATTATTTGGTCCCCGATATTTATTGGTTCATTTTAAATTTTGTTATAAAAAGATTCATGATTTGAATCATCGTATAATATGTGTATAATTGTTGCGTATAATTGAATATTATATATAATGTTATTGATTCATACTCTATGGAGAGTTTTGTAATTTTCCAATATTTTTCTCATGTTACATTCTTAAATTATAGATGAGCTTACGGACGAGGAGATGCAATGCAGGACGGAAATATGATGGAAGGAGCATTTATGTCTTTCTTATTTCAACCCATCGTGCGGCGAACGGTGAGTACTGTATAATTTTTTATCATTATATTTTTATGTTGAATATATATAATTATGTACATAATATTTTTAAAATGTGAAGACAATGGACAATATGGTGAATTTTCGTCATCTGAGTGCGTTATTTTTACCGATATATTTATGAGAATGTTTCTTAAATGCCTTGAATGTACTTTATAATTAGGAGAATGATGAAAATACCTGAGCCATAAAAGGGTATTTCCTCATCATGACCTTTAAAATATCACCGAATTAATAGCGGAAAATTCCCTCTTCTTAGAGTAAATTCTCTATCTTGATATGAGAAAAAACATCGTTAAAGATTACTCCAAGTCGTTTTACCGGAGTTTTCATGGTTATTTTCAAATAATTGGTGATATAAATAATCCACGGTAAGCTTTTAATCATAGAGTTTTATCTCGCCAAATGCATGTAAAACTTCCTTATTCCAAACATTTCCATTTTTATTTCAAGGAATTGAGCTTTTAAATTTAATCTCGCAATTCGGCAGTTATTTCGTACTCAATTAACCGATGTGTTTTTACGATTTAATTACACCGTTCATTTTTAAAGCGTAATTAGTAATGTAAGCCATCAATTGAACAAAGAAAAAGGTTTTGTTTGGTTTTATCAACTCTGAACAGTAGCGTGTCGAGAAATTAAAGATAGCACCCTCGAGGTAATATTTAAAGAGAGACATGACCCCTTGACATTTGTCAACCGAATTTTCTCTCGAAAGAGGATAAATTTCTCTATTAATTACATTGAGGTTGTATTTTGGATTGCAGCTCAAGATTTATTTGAATCATCTGTACTTCTAAACTAGTTTGAATCGAAATAATTGAATTTTGAATGGTTGAGTTGTTAATTTACACAGATATTTAATAATAATTTATGTACTTGATATAAATGAAACAAATTGTTCATTTCATTAGTTATTCCTGGGGATCATAATATATATATGCCTGAGTTTTATGGAGGAGTACGATATCCTCAAAAAGATTTTCTATCAGCGTTTCACAAGTTCCTACTATCCTTTAAGTTCTACTTCGTTAGTAAAATATTTAAAGAATAATTTAAAATAAAATCATATATCTTAAGAATCTATTTTCCTGGCATTTTAAATGATTTATTTGAGAATTTTCCGGCTTAACTTAATGAGTACTCGATTAAAATTTTATTTTAAACATTATATAGCTTACATATATAGAGCTTCAATTCATCAACTTGCTTCAGACAGCTCACTTATCTGGGCTCATAATTTATTGCTTGTAATTCCCAATTTAAGACTCATAAACTTAGACCACCTTTCATTTACTTTCGACCGAATCGGGACATAAAACAAAAGTAGGTTTATCCTCCTCATCCTGTGGACTCGTTCTAAAATTCATTACCACATTTAGTATCGATCCTCCGCCGCTCTTCGGAATCTTATACATCCCTTTTATTTTCACTCGAGAGCAATCTCGGAGGTGGAAGAATTTGCCCACCGAGTCGTGGAATGGGATCCTTTTTCTCAATACCATCAGCTAATCTCGATAGAGATATTTGCTTCCACGAATAGCGCACAGGTTTATCCTGTTCTTTTTCGTCTTTGCAAATCACGGCAGCGTCCTCTCACGCGAGAATCACTCTTTATGAGCACGATAATACTCGTGAAAACCGAAAAACGCACGGGTGAGATACGGTGGAAGGACCGACGTTTTCCGGGATCATGAAAAGCGTGCCGCGTCATACGGCCGCCTTCCGCCCCAATTGCTGCTTGGTCGTTCGTAAACATTGCCCGGATGAGTTGGGAATATTAAAAGGCTCGTATAGAAATGGGAGTGAATATAGGCGGATTTTGCCGTTCACCCATCGGCTCAAAACATAGTTCGTCATTAGCCGTCGAGAGACATTCAACTCCATCAGCCCGTGATCCATATTTCAATGATATGTGCTGCTGATTGCCGAAATCAAGTCGCGCCATATTTTTCGCTTTCCGCGGAAAATCCGGGCGCGTCAAAGGTCTCATTTGGATTTCCAATTGGGAGGTGATTAGGAGTCTTTGCTGCGTAATTTCACTTGCCAAAGCGGTTCTTTCGGACGCTATATCCTCCGAGGATCGGGAAGAGATGCAAGTCGGGATGAGGTGTTAGGATTCGGAGGCGTTTAATTAAACGGCATTTGATAAAATTTTTTTCTCCTGTTTTCTAAAGGGATCGAGTGCTGTTTTGATCCGCAGGGCTTCCGATGAGTGGGGATGAATACTTGATGGGCGGAGAAATATATTGCGTCCAAAGTGGCGATTAGTTATCGATTTAAACGTATTCCATATAGATTAAATACTTGTTATAGAAATTTGATGTGAATGGCTTAAGATTAAATGGGATAGGTTTATGTGAGTTTTTTTAGAAATACGTGTATCGCTTCGGATAAATCTCTTTGGGTTATTCTCGGAAGTGATAGGCCACAGGGATTAACGTAACACTTACCTGTATGCACGAGTTGATATTGAATGAGGATCTCTGCTAATATAGAGGAATACCATGGCTCGTTGATTGTTGTTAATAAAGTATAGATATTTCTTATTTTCAGAAATTTATTTTGAAAATAAGATACGCAAAAATAGATTATTAATTATCCTAACGTAAAAAAGCACTTTATTCTGACGTTTTTATTGGTAGTTTTTTTAAAAACACCGAGTTATTGTGTATTGCAAGGATATATTCTAAAAAATTTAACAAAATTAAATTTTTACTTGAGTTCTGTGAAAAAATGTTACTATGACATTTCATAATGCACGATTTATTCTTTATGCGCTACGAATGATTCTATTACTTGATTTCGTAAAGGATATCAATTTATTATACGTTCATAATCGTGTTTCTTTTTAAATATATGATACCATTTTTAATTTAAAAATTCCAGATAAATAATTATGGATTTTTAGCGATCATTGTACGAAAACGGTTAAAAATTCGACAAATTTTCTCTAAAAATCGAGTTCGTATTACTCGCTTATAATTTACGTCCTATTCTAAATGAATGTCGAAGAGCTAAAGGCGATGGAATTTTCACACTAATTTCAATAATCCACTTCTCTGAGATAAGAAGAGCCTCCTCTGAACGAAAGGGATCAAATAAATCAAAGGATTCCCTAATGAGTATTTTTATCGCCCTATATCACTCGCCCGTTCCTTTATAACCTGCGATTCCATTATCTGGACCAAGGACTCGAGCGTTTGTTCAAACTAAGATGTGCGTTTATATCTCAACCGCACTGAAATTCTACGCACGAGATATATGGACCGAAATTAACAATTCGGCAGCCATCAGAAAACGTAATTGCAGCGCCGATTCCGGCGGTAATGAGGTGAATATTAATTACTTGCCATTCTTCGCCGCTCCACTCTTCTGTTCTCAGAAGTGTTGACCTAAATCTCGCCGTAGGAAAACTGCAATCTCTCTATCTATATCCTTCCAACCTCATTCGCGATTTTACTTTTTTTTCGCTCTCAGGATTTGATCTCCTAATTACGCCAAACTCGAGAAAATGCAATTCCCCGAATGAAAGAGACTTATTTTTCCGGGTCGCCACGAGTGAATCTCACGCCATTAGCGAACGTGCGGGAGTTGAATTTCGAGATTTCTTTTCGCGTTGGTAAACTCCGTCGTGTAGGGAAGTGCTCCTGCAAAATCCCATTTTAAGGGAACGCGTGCCTCCGCCGATAAAGGATTTGATGGAAGATGGAGAAACGCGGAAGGATTTGGATACTCTGAATTAAAAAAACTTCGAATGCCCTTTGAAGGTTCGATGAGATAGTTTTTAAGTGCTCTGAATTTAAAATTCCGAGGCTCTAATGACGTGAAAGGATTTCAGGTAACGGGCGGAAGATTTTTCTTAATAAGATGCAGGTTGTCCTAATTCTTGTCTTGGTTAGTAATTATCCTTTCGTGCGATTGTAGCGCAAATTTTAAGCTTATTATTTCCATCTTTATTTTTGAGTTGCTTTCCGTTCCAGATATTAAGCTAGATTTGTTTGTATTAGCCATTATTTTCCTTAGGTAGAATACGCATTCTATATATATCAAAAACTTTTTATAGTCCTTTAATGTATTATAATAATATTTAAAATATACGCATATCCATACCGTTTATTGAAGAAGATTTGAACACAATTATAAAATCAATTCTTACTGTTAATTGATAATTAAATTTGTTAATTATTAACGAAGTATTATTCCTGAATATCTGATCATCATCAAATGATGAAAAGTCGTGAATTTTAGAGCTGACACCGCATTTCTATTCTTCAATAGAAAACGCATATCATCTAATAATTATATAATTATCTATCATTTTAACGTATTTCACAAATTACATTTATAACAACAGCAACGTTATCCATTGAAAGCTAGATTTTATTGTATGTTTAAAACGACCTTTCCTTTGAGGGACTTCATGTCTGACCTCTGCAATGCATTTCCATAGAAGCATTTACATCTGAGGTCTTCTGCTCAAATAGTTTCCCTGACATCGCGTCTTCTACATCGTGTCTTCGCCGCTTTCCAGTGGATGTCCTACAGCCTCTGTGGGGCTCTTTCGATGCATGTAGAAAGACGTTCTCTATTTCTAGTTGCCTGAACTGAGACCATTTATCTTCAAACTCAGTTTTCCCTAAACTATATTTAGATGTCCAAATTAAGTCTCTCAAATACAGTATCCTTAATAAGGGATGTTTGGATGCTTAATGAGTTTTGATTCGATGTTTTTGAGTGTGGATGATTCTTCTTATCACTCTGCGTTCTCTTCCTGTTAAAGGTTCTAAAATTGTAGCTTTTGGAGAGACACCATCTTTCCTGGTGCGATTATAAAAAACTTTTTTAATTATATCGAATATAACAATTTAATACTTGTTAATTAATTACTTTTATTAATATGATTTGAATACGAAATGGTAATGATTAATCTAAGAGGTAAATGTGTATAATGATAAATATAAATGGAGAATTAAAGTGAAACGTGGTGCTTGATATATGTGGGCGTTAAAATTGGTGAAATATGAAATATGAGTGAGATATGGGGAGGAAAAATATGTTCAAGTAATTGGAAGAGAATGATTCAAAGATTTAGATGAATAAGTAGTGCTAAAGAGTTTGTTACAGAAAATAAATGGATGAAGATCGAGTTTAAATATTGATTTACACGAGTTTAGAAATTTAAAAGGAAAAAATAACTGGTATGTAATTATTAAATTAACAGAAAGACTATGTATAATCTAGTAATGACATTGTGGGTCCAAACTATGATCACTATAAATGAATTGTAGTCGTTTTTTAAATAGTTCAGCTTATGCGTTTTCAATTACACATAAATATTATATTATATTTTATTAATCAAGAGCAAAATTACGTTTTCTCAGGAAAAAAAAGAACGAATTAAAAAGAATTAACAAGATATTTTTATATTTTATGAAAATTAAGGCAATGAATATATGAATACTACTGTGGGATACATATTAATACTTCTTGAATATTTTCTGAGGAAATATATAGAGCGCATTGTTGTGGAGCATCGTTTCAGCTTTGCAAATACAGTTCCATAGTTATGGTTTTCTTACCAATATCAAGGAAGTAATAGAGAGATAACTACGAGATCATCGTAAGGCGCAATTTAGTTACGAAACAGAAGAGTTGCGTAAAGAGGAGTAATGAGGTAATAAAAAAGATGCATCGAAATAGGAAAAGGGTCCGATTCGGTGGAAAACTCATCACAGACTGGAGATTCCCTGTCAGATCCTTGAATCCATCCCATTGCGACCAAATCGAGAGAATTAAATCAGATAGGGGACAAATCTACGCGTCATCCATCAAAATCTAAGAGTGAAAAGTTTGATCGAGTTATTTTCCCAGCCCGTAATCCTAACCGCTCGGCTATAACACAGAGGCCCATACCTTAAACGCCTCAAAGCACCATTTGTCAAGCTTTCCTCCCCACTTTCAATAATGATTTCTCTTATTGCCTCATTCCATCTTAATCTTTGAAAAACCTTTATCATTTACTCCGTCCATTCCTTACCGACATCATGGTTCCTTCCCGCGTAACAAGGACCATAAATTCTTCTACATTCACTCCATCTCCGAGCCAGTCTCTCAACTTTTAAGCCTCTTTCCCTCAATTCTTGCTAATCTCCCAATAGCTTCCCCTTCCAAAGTCTTTAATCCCTCTTCCCACCACTTTCCCCATTTTACCTTATTTCGCCCATTTCCATTCACTATTCCCATCTCCTCCAAATGCCTCTATTTATAACCCTTTCTCACCTCCCACATATCGACCCCTTCTGCGGATTTTAAGTTTTCTTCGGACGTAATGTCTTCCTATTCGTCTCCGCCTAATTTCCTGTGGTAATTTCTATCCCTGTGTCGATGGTGGAAGTTGAGAAACGCCTTCCGAAGAGTTTTACTTTCGTAGGAAGAATACTCGCCGAAAGGTAGTTAGGGGAAGGAATTCGTTCCAGATCTTTCAATTGCTTTAATTTCGCGTTTTCCATTGGCATAAAGTTTTTAGTGTTATAGCTATTTCGAGGGACTAGAAAGGAGTAGGAGAGATTTGCGGAAAAAAATGCAATTCAATGGAAATTTTTTCCAACGTAATGTTCCTATAATAAATATTTTAAAAAATCCTAAAATTAAAGTTCTTCAATAATGAATGTGAAAGAAGGGGAAATGTTTATTTTATTTCTAAAAATATGACGGAATATACTTTTTTTGTAAACTTGAAGAAATTCAGTGATTAACTACATACTTTTTAGCAACGTCTTATAATGTTTCGGTAATGGTTGAACTGATATTTTATAATATGTATATCGTTCAAGTTAAATTTGACTTTAATCAGAATCTTAAGAGGCAAAGTTTTATAAGCAAAAACTTATTAACGTTTTCATCGTATATTACACAATATTTCGTATATAAATTAACTTTTGATGATGACTAAATATAATTAGAGTATGTTTCTTCGAAATTTCGTATGTTTTTAAGGTGAATTTGTTGTGTCCACTTTTTTAAGTTCTTCTTCATTGGTGTCAAATTTCATTCCAAATTTTACCTAAAGTGTAAACAGTATTGGGTAAACAGTAATACTTTCGAGTGTCCGTAGAGCTCTTATTGGCATTCAATTTCTCCATTTCTCAACTTTTCGAATCTATCTTATTTTCCGTAGTTTGATGAATAGGTTCACTTACTTAAATTTCCTTTCCTTCATTTGTCTAAGTGACCCTTTCTCCGCTTCAACTGTATTAGTTCTGCTCTTCAAAATCCATCACCAACTTTGTCGATTTCCTTAACTGTTACACATTCAGTGACTCATCTTCTTTTTCCAATTGGGAGGTCAGTTATAATTATCTATTTCTGATAGATGCAACATCATTTTATGCAATAGACATACATTATTACAATTCTATTTACTTTTAGTTTTGTTTTGTTTTCAATTTTTCCATGTATCTATATATCATAGATTTGTCACTCTATATTCATTCACTAAAATAACCTACAGCTTTATATATATATATCAAATAATTATAATAACGTTAATATGTCGAATACTTTACATACCCATCTTTCTTTGTATCATACATCATGCTCTGACTCATTTTGTCTCTCAATTTCTTTTAATAATGGATATCCATAAAAAAACTTTGAATGATGTTTTAGCTTCCCGCACTCGGAATCAAGTTACATCTCTTAATTACGTCCTCATGGTCTGTGGCATGGCAGCTTGACTCCCACGCCCTTCGAGTAAAATCTACAAAATTTCAATTTGCTTACACGACTGACTCTCGTACTTTTTGCAATTAGTGGTCTTCGTGGATAACAGCTCTCTTTCTTCGTCCGTGGGAAAATGTTTGCCAATATTTAAGTGACCGAAGTTATGTGTCCGCAATTTTTTGAGTAGGCAATCGTATTGAATATCACGTGAAATATTTACACGATAAAATGTTTTAAAATTTTTATGGCTGAAATGTGACTGTTTGCTTGTATAAGAGATTTAAAAGATTATTTGCCTTTTCATCGCTTTATATTTCTCTAAAATTTGGTAAATATATTCTACAGGTTTATTGATGGGTTTTTTACTGAAGCTTATTTCGTTCTTTATGAATTTTACTGCCTTATTTATTGACTCTCTCACGAAGATTTTTTTTTAATTTATCTATCGATATTTTGATATTATCATGATTCTCCTATTCCTAGAATTTAATTATTCATAAAAGCCTCTTATACGTGTCTATTTTCTTGCATATTTCAAATCTATAGCACTCACTTTTAAATATAATGAGGAAAAGCAGTATTTAAATACATTCATTCAATTATATAGTCTCACTTTCTGTTATTAATTGTATCTAACCCACACGTTTCTGTCGCTTTTCATTTTTTTCTGTTTCGCTTTTGTTCTCTCTCATTCTGTCAATAATCATCGCTTATCTGCCCTCAGTCGAACCCTCTCTTTCCACACACTTTCCATCCTCTTCCCTCGGATATACCTTTCCCCAACGACCTCCGGGGATTTACGTGACGGACATAAATGTCCAAGAACTTTTAGCGATTTCGGTGGGAACCTATTGAGGGGGGCGACTTGTGCAGAGAGGATGAACGGGCTAGACGGCGTGAAGATAGGGGTGGGGCAGAATAACCACCGAAAAAAATCGCACTTTTTAATCTCTATTAAGCGCCCCTACGATGATTGCAGAGGACAGTGCTAATATTCCCCATCACTGCATTAGTTCTTCTTTTGTCAAACCTAAACTTCGTCAAATTAAATATGTTAATTTGGTTCGTACCCGAAGGTGCGGTCGTCTCACAGGTTTGCAAGGAAACTGTTCCAAAAGAAGCGAGATTCGCGTAAAAATTAACTCGTGTATTTAAGGGGCGAAGTTTTCGAATTTTCATGCGGCGGTCAGTGCAGGGGAATCGTAAAAATTATACGGCGCGTAAAGTCGGACAAACCCCGAGGATTCGAGCAGTGAATTAAACTCTCTCGGAGAACCTTTTATCCGCCATATTTGATGGCAGCGCACCTTTTTCTTTAATTTTATCGACGGGGTTATATAGGAGCGCATAAACATGGCTTTTCCCTTCGAAGAAAAGGGATTGTTATGTTTGATGTTTTGAAGGCAGTTTTTACGGCTTTATCATGCCTTTTATCTTGATTATCGCGGATTTTAATGCCGTGGAAAGTAATAAAGAGCACTTTTGGGTGTTTTGAATTTGCAGGAATACAGCCATGAATGTTTTTCGCGTATAAGGGAGTATGTTATAACGGAATGAAATTTTTTTAGTTTGCCTGATGCTAAGTTATTGTTTCCTTTTCTCCGATTGATTATTATTGGAATATATTATCGCAAAATATTCATGGATTATTATTTAAATGAAAATCATTTTGGCTCATATTAAATAATCAATATTTAATGGATCTCAAAATAGTCCAACTTTATTGTAGTCAAGCACAAAAAATATATAATCAAGTTTTTGTTGAGCTTCAGTCAAGCATTAAAAAATACTCATGTATTTAATTATTTTAGAAGTCTTCCTAATAATAAGGCAGGCGGTAATTTTGGAAAAGTTTAAAACAACAGTAATCTTTATTCAAAAGAATCAAAACTGAGTTTTATTTACTGTTCGTGGGTGTGACTTGACGGTCAATTATCTTATCTGTGTCAACATTTTTCACTCATCTCTTTTAACTGTTATTTGATTTATGTTATGTGCCAGGAAACTTTGAAGGAGACACATTCATCACTCCTACTCGCTGCCATTCACTCAGTGGTCATTAATGTACGGGAAAAACTTCGAACTTCACACGAATAATGTGGGGGGGCCGTCGATAAATATGACTCCGTTTTAGACGTGCGGAGGAGTGCACGGAAGCGAGGCCAATTCAATTCTAACCGTATTTTATTCAATATTGACGTGAACTGAATTCACGAAAAATGAGAGCTCCTGCGCCGTTACAAAAAAGGATCCCTTTTGAATATCGAATCAACTAAGTCTTGGATCTTCCGTGCGACCTAATCGATTGCTTTATTTTTGTTTGACCCAATTTTCCGCAGACGATCAGCCTTTTCGTCGCGATCACTTTCGATTAATTCAGGGGTCGCGTTCGGAATTATTGTTGGGAAGAGCCCTTTTATCTCGATGTAAATTTAAACGCCCACTTCCGTAAGTTTCGTGTCCGTTTCCGTGGAAAATCATCCTCTCTTCCCTCTCCTTGGCGATGGGTTCGTTAACCAATGCAGAAATATGACACGAGACGATATTTACATCTGTAATTTTCTCTGTTTCATACGGTCGTAACTGGAAATGTATCCGCAGCTTCGAGTCATTTGGATAGTCACAGTCAATATGCCCTCTATCGTGAATAAATAATATCTCCTATCGCGAGGCGTCTTTGATTGCTGCAACGTTGACCGACGCTTTTAAATAAACATGCCCGAATCTAACGGCGAGATTACCTAAGGCTAAATGTGCATGTTTTCGTTCCGATTTTTCGTTTGCTTTTGCTAGGAAATTAATGAAGTTGCTCGCACGAAATCGCTAGTTTTTATAGCGTGATAAACCCAAAAATGTATATTTAATTGAATTCATCATTTCGACTCTTCGTATTTAGTAGTATCGTATCATTCATACTTGTCCAATGACATAATTCCATCATTATCCAAAAACAATATATATCCAATTTTTTACCTTAGAACACGATAAATAGTTGAAAGCGATCCATTTTAAATACTTAATTTTTTAATTTTGATACTGTAGGCATAAGTTATTTGCAGAATTATTTAGGTATCATAATTTCTTAAACCTAAAAAAGGCTAGTTGAATAGGAAAACTTGAAAAATTAGAATTTGTTTTTTCCGTTAAAATCTTTCAGGATTTTAACTATTTTAACTGTCGCATAATGGTTTACCTGTTTGTGAATATTTATATCTTTTATCTCGAAGAGAACACCATTTTCTCTACTTTACGAGAAGAAAACTCGCTATTGGCTAATAAATTCCTCGGATAGGAAAATAATCTTATGACTCTCGTCTTGCATCAGAGTTTTGGTTTTTGATGAGATGCATTTAATTCGTAATTTAACCTAAAGCTCGGGGGAAATGCATATTTTGGGAGAGAAAGTTCGTGAATTTCTGGAAACTTGGAGTTTGAGATCTAGATGGGTACAATCCTATTGATAAGCTTTCAGAGGGTTTATGCATAAAACAGACGAGTTTAAGTAGCTTTCGTATGTAAATGGACGGGAGTGGATTTTGAATGGACCGACGAAATAATCCGGTCCCTTAATGAGAATTGGTTGTCTACTATTTCATCAAACTTCACCATCTACAATTCGATTAATGCGAAGTCGAATCAGTTAAAGGTCATTCATTCCAGTAGCCAATGGACAAAGATTCGATTTACGTTTCTTTCGAGAATGATTGGTTTTCGTCAATTGGAGTCGAACTCTACGTTAGTGTTTATAAAAGAAATCCTGGTTTCTAGTTAACTTTCCAAATTTTCCGTTAAATGGCTACGGAGGTCATCATCACTGTTTGTACATCAAATGAAGTTCCCAAATAGTCAGTTCTGTAAAGTGTAGTAGATAAATAGCTTGACAAATATGTTTCATAAAACTATCTGTATTATAACTAGGTGGACAAACGATCTTGATTTAAAGTCAATATGATATGGTGCCATCTTTAAATAACATATGAATCCAAAGCTGAGGAATATTGGCATAAGAATTTGCGTAATAAACTTGTCATGATAAAGTTTATGAAAAGCATGAACCGATATTTGTTTACACTTAATTTTCAATCCATAAAATGGCATATTCTGATGAAGGCTCATTTAGATATACTAATATATGAATAATATAACAAAGAAGAGTATTCACATAGGCATTGGGAGTGTTAACGACCTATTTCTGTAGAGGAAAGCTGAGAGTAACATTTATGCAATGGATAAACAGATGATTAGTCCAAAGATCAAACAGTTCCTAAAATAACCGTCGGTTATAAACTATAGAATCATGATAAGAGATTTCAGTTATCAGTTATATTGTCGTACTGGTATTATCAAGGCTGTTTACTTAATCCGGTTGTTTACACATACATAGAGCAATGCAAATTAGAGTCTTGATTGATATGGCTCTATACGTCTATAGATAGAACTGTATGGACGTGATAGAAAAGTCCCCCATCGCGGGATTCAGGGAGATGAAATACGACCTCCTAATGTAGACGAGGAGGAAATAGGAAAATAATAAAAAGCGAAAATGCGAATGAAAGAAAGATGGCTGAATGATTTCTGCGGGAGGTGATGGATGTGTCAACAGCGTTTCCAAGACTTCACATTCGCGAGTCGTGCACTTCGATTACTTCCCTTTTTCGCCTCCCGCAGCGTGTAAATATTTCCTCACACGCAGACACGTGCTCACCCACGTTGCCCACGGGTCTACTTTGTCGCCAACGAGAAGGTGTCGCTCAACGGAGGAAATCTTAACGCATACGAAAATAAGAGAATGGATTCCACACACACACTCTGCCTTAGACTGCGTCACGTTTTGGGACGTGTGTGCGTGCAGGAGGCGAAAGGAAGAGAGATACAGGAAGTTTGGGTTGCATAAAAAAGGAAAGACGAAGTGGTGGTGTGAAGGGATATGAAGTAGTTTATACGTAGAAAGCATACAATATTGGGAGAGAATGAAAGTAACGCGGATAAGATAAGGAAGTGTAGAAATATTATCATTGATGGTAATTAGATTATGAAAATCCAAAAGAATATTAAAATTTAAGGTGGAAAGTTACATTAGAAAGCTAACGTAAATTATGAGTATATCATTCTGAAATGAATGTAACTCTAGTGCTACCTTACACTAAATATCATCAATCGATAAAAATTAGTTAACATGATGATATTCAAAGCTATATGATATTGTATTTATGATGGAATTTATAACGATCCAAAGATTGTAGATAGAACTCCTACATTCCGTTCTTTATTATTGACTTCCTCGAAGTAACACCCTCGCATATTTCGTTAGTGTAAGGATTGTGTGTTTTCGTACCATTAATGGTCGAATGATATATTTTACTTTGAATCGATGGAATGGGAAACATCCATTAAAATTTACTCTTTGAGGACTATATCATAGTACGTCAGAACTTCATAGGGCATCTATATATTTTTGAAGCGAATACAGAGGCCATTAATAACGTAATGGCTATCTGGACGTAAACTTTGTCCCCAACGCCCACTAGAGGATGCTTAAAATTATTTAGTGGACGATGAGTAATTCATAAATACTAAGTGAGCATTTTAGTGTGAGGTGCTCAATGTATAACATTGACAGCAAATTTATCCATTGAAATACGATATATGAATATTCATATATTTCAGGTGTTAACTTAGACACATGCTTATGGAATGAAATGATATTTGCTAGACTTTTATTTTTAAGTATATTATGAAAATCAGCAACTTAACGATTCTTTTCCTTCTTTTTTAATACTGAATATGTTTTCCTCTTTATTTGGTACGTCTTCTCGCTTGGAATTTTTTCGAATGATTTTGAATTACGTGTCTCAAGTTGGGCGAGACGAATACTCGTCTATTTATAATTTACTCCATTCATTACACAATTTTAAAAAAATTTTTCTCTAAGATCCTTGTTATGAATAATTCTTTGGCCATTTACATCCGTCTTTTAATAGAATAATATCAATATGGAGTTAATTACCATAACACTGACCAAAGGAGTAAGAAATGGTCCCTGACTAATACTAACCACTAATGACGTAATACAGAGTTTATTTGTACACGTAGAATTAAAATCTGAATTCTTTCAATTTATTATAACTATCTTGTCTCATCTTTCAACCAAATTACGAAAATGTTTATTTTATTTACAAGATCAGCTGTATTTGGACGATTTAATCATAATTTGTTTTTCTAAAATTAATTGATAAATCAAAACAAAAATTTCGAGTTGCGTTTATATTTTTTTAAATATCTCAACCCTTCGAAACATTGGGCTTTCATTAAACTGATACAATACGCAATAGGTGAGAGTACTAGATGTTGCATACGATGCAGTCTGCCTTTTGGTGAAATAAGCTTCATACTCATGACTTGGGTCCACTTCGAGGAAAAAGCTCGTCTCAATCGAAATTACGACTTAGGGAGAAAACGAGAAATGTAAATGGAAGAGAAGAACCTTACGAAGCAGGAAACTTTGAAAATTAGAGTGGAAAATAGGAAGGCGGAATATAGATAAGGGGAGAGCGGGGAACGGAAAGATGGCGTAAAAACGGTAAGAGAGAGAAATCTCGGTAACCGAATTTCTCACGTTAAGAGAGGTGTTGGTGTGCGAATGAAAAGTCGCGGCCGACTTCCGTGTACGCAGAACCGAAAGAGCGGGAATGTGCGTGAGAGGCGAAAAAGTCTTCAGAGAAAGCCACTCAGTATGCATGGAGCCCCGTCACATTCGCTCTGGAAGATCCAACGGAGACCGGGAAGCATGAATAATGCAGCGGTTTGAAGATGTGTGGAGAACGTATTCCTCCAGCACCTAGACCGCCAAATCTAGACCTTTTTTCCGATCATACGGTGTTACTCCCGAAGCTCCTTGCGTCCTTTCCGATAGACGGCTGAGGGACACGTAATAAATGTTTCGTAGGCACACGTATCGCACGGAGACTTTAACCTGTTGGTCAAACTGCGATTAGGAGGAGGAAATATTTAAAGGTGCTCAGAGGGTGCGCTGTGGAGGCGTAGCAGGTGTCGGCAATGGGAAAGTTCTCTTTGCCCGACGCATGTTTTGCGGTCGCGGAAAATTAGCGGAGCGAAACGCAGTCCATTCTGTCGCGTAGCTACTGTGAGGTTAACCTAAGTGCGAGTAACCGTTGGGCGTTATGATTACGAACGCTATTTTCTATAGCTCGGTCGCTTTTGATCACTTCGAAGTGTTTCTTGGAAATCTAGTTCCGCTATTTTGTATTTTAATGCGATATGAACAAGCTGTTGTTTACGTTTTGCTCCCCGAAAGCGTTAGCTAATAGCGTTTTCTGTGCATATAAAGTGCTCGAATTTCGTTATAATTACCGTAATATTGTAATGTATACCGTGTTTTGATTCTTTCGCTAAGGATTTTAAACATTTATTATCCGTTTCACTCGTCGCGGCCCGTTAAATTTAAAATGACAAACTAATTTTCAGCAAAATAATGGGAATCTATTTTGTTATATATATATACATATATTATATTTATATTGTGGGCTATTTATAGTTCCACGGACGAATCTTTCTATGCATATTGACAATATGTCTATATTGTAATATTGACTATAATTTCCCTATTCCCTCCATTTTAATTCTTTTCCAGTTTGAAACCGAGGTTCTTTTGAGACTTGAT
The DNA here is from genome assembly GCA_020796165.1 of Pantala flavescens. Taxonomy (NCBI): domain Eukaryota; kingdom Metazoa; phylum Arthropoda; class Insecta; order Odonata; family Libellulidae; genus Pantala; species Pantala flavescens. The sequence goes on along the minus strand of CM036879.1, from coordinate 50,224,729 downwards.
TGTTTTCGTGATAAGTCTTGAATCTCAATAAAAATTTATAATTGATAATTAAACATGAGTACTTCTGAAAAAAATCAGGAACATCACTTTTCGACGATTTATTATTAGGTTCTAGATAATCTCTTCCGCTTAAATTAGTACCGAAAAGCAAGATTAAGGCATCACTCAAACATTTTGTATGATTGAATCATAAAAATTCTGAAGTAATTTCTTTGACGACTTTCTCTTTTCGAGATAGGCAACGTATGTCATCTACTTCATACAGCGCTTTCACTGGAGATCGTTATTTATGACAAGAATTACGTAAAAAGAAGAGCTTAAATGTACGTCATTTGACAGAATAGCAGCCTGCAGTCAAAACTTTATTTATGTTCTATCTGCCGCTCATTGGACGAATATCTCAATAGAAAAAATTATTCAGCGGTATTCTTGACATTTCGGAATCATCTCATTCATCAGAAACTTGTTTATATGTGCGGATGAAGGTTGAGTGGGGGTCTCTTTATATTAATCACTTTCATATGATATTTGACTTTATTTTTGTCGCGTAAAAAAATAGCTGTCTCCCGCTAATGCGTCGACGAAAATTGTGGTAATTTTTCAATGTCACCTATGAATATTTTCCACTATTCATTCGGGCGCTTGGATAACGGAACGATATTTTTTAAACTTTGCTAAAAAATTTCCTCGGTAGAGTGTGTTGAAATATGAGTAGCCTCGGATTCTAAAGAGAACTTGGCTTGGATTGCCATTAGATGGCCTTCGAAAAGGAAAAAGGAGAGAATCGGATACTATCCGGAAGGAATTATGTAAAATGAGGAAATAAAAGGGACTCTAAAGTATATTGAGTTTCGGGATCATCATCTAATCGCTTAACGAAATTCTACCCCAATATCCAAATGTATTTTCATTTAAGTAGCGTTCCTCGTTTCTCAGAATATTTCCCCCAATTGTGTCATTTTGGCAATTTTCTCTCAAAGAAACGTTAAATATGGAAAGAAGAAAGAAAGATGATTTGTTTTAAAGTGAAAATATTGTTTACTTTATATAAATACCAATTTCAACTCGGAGGCAATAATACTTAAAAACACATATTTAAATCAAGTTCTGTCGTATTTATGAACATATGGTAAATATGTGTGAAGGATTACAATGTAAATAAATGCCAGCATACAGAAAATAATTTATCTCAAAAACCTATTGAACATCTCTTTCTCATAAACAATTAAGAATAATTTTTAGATATCAGATCTTCTGCCTCTGCCGTATTAATTTAAGCCTAACTGAAATAAGTTGTTATTGATTTGATAAAAAAATTATAGCAATCTTATTCTAAATATTAATATATCTATAGCTTCCTAAAAACTTCGGAAGTAAATTAAATATATAAATAACACAAATAAGAGAATCTGAAGTCATGTTGAAGTTAGGTTATCTATTTCGATGAAGAAAAAAATTATAAGTTGCGACAGAATAACTTATTTATTCGCGGTTATAGAATTCATTTTTAAAACCGGGATAACAGCGGAAGCCTCTTATGGTAAGAAAAACGAAATAAACCGTTAGAAGCCTCGAAAGTTTATACGAGCATGTAACGTTGCCTCTTTGTAACCTAAAGAAGTGGAGTTGAATTGACTTTACAAAGGCTTCGTCAACCATCGCACAATTTCCTGGGTTACGTAGCTCGGAAACAACTTTCATTAAGTTAGTCAAAAATGGAGACATTTCCCAGCAATACAGTCATTTGAAAGGTTTCATAATTTCAGTTTGCAGTAGAGCTCTTAATATAAAATCAGCAGGTGTTGGTGAGTTACTGTATGTTATGATTTGAATATAACTTTCCAAGAACATAATTCAGTCTATACATTGAAACTTGCGGGGCACACGTTCGAAACTCGAACAATCTATTCAAATGATGGCTATTTCTTATGTATGATTCGAATAAAGGTGTGCTTGTTGATATTCAGTCTTAAATACGAAACCGCTGTATTTTTCAGTACCGATTACTTTTGTTCAAAACCGCTATTTTTGTCAGAAACGATTTTCATTTTTCTGAAGTGCTATTTTTTCGGAAACGATTTTTTTGACTAGGAAGTGCTATTTTTGTCCGAACGATTATTTTAGTTCAAAACCGCTTTTTTTGTCGGCAACGATTACTTTTCTTCAAAACCGATATTTCTCTCCGAAACTATTATTTTTTTTCAAAACCGCTATTTTTGTCAGAAAAAATAATTCTTGTTCGGAAACGCTTTACTTGCCAGAAACGATAGTTTTTGTTCAAAACCGCTATTTTTGTCAGAAACGATCATTTTCGTTCGGTACCGCTATAATTGTCAGAAACGATTATTTTTGTTCAAAAGAGCAATTTTTGTCAAAAACAATTATTTTAGTTCGGAACATATATTTTTGTCGAAAACGTTATTTTTGCTAAAAACCGCTATTTATGTCAGAATCGACTATTTTTGTTCGGTACCGAAATATTTGTCAGAAACGATTATTTTTGTTCAAAACTAATTTTTTTGTCAGAAACGATTATTTTAGTCCAGAATTTAAAATTTTTGTCGGAAAATATAATTTTTGTCCAGAACCGCTATTTTTGTCAGAAACGATTATTTTCGTCCGAAACTAATATTTTCCTCAGAAAGAATTATTTAAGTCCAGAACCGATATTTTTGTCAGCAAGGATTATTATTTTCAGAACTGCTAATTTAGTCGTAATACATTATTTTTGTTCGGAACAGATATTTTTGTCAGAAACATTTATTTTTGTCCAGAACCGCTGTTTTTGTCAGAACCGATTGATTTTGTCCAGAACCACAATTTTGTCAGAAACAATTATTTTTGTCCAGAACTGATATTTTTTTCAGAAACGATTATTTTTGTTCAGAACCGCTATTTTTGTTAGAAACGATAATTTTTGTGCAAAACTAATTTTTTCGTCAGAAACGATTATTTTTGTCCAGAACTAATATTTTTGTGGGAAAAGATTATTTTTGACAGAAACGATTATTTTTGTTCAAAACTAATATTTTTGTCAGAATCGATTATTTTTGTTAGAAACGATTGTTTTTGTTCAAAACTAATATTTTTGTCAAAAACGATTATTTTTGTCCTGAACTTAAATTTTTGTCAGAAACGATTATTTATGTCAGAAACGATAATTTTTGTCAGAAACGATTATTTTTGTTCAAAATTAATATTTTTGCCAGAAACGATTAATTTTGTCAGATACGATTATTTTTGTTCAAAACTAATATTTTTGTCAGTGACGATTATTTTTGTCCGGAACGTAAATTTTTGTCAGAAACGATTATTTTTTTCAGAAACGATTATTTTTTTTCAAAACTAATATTTTTGTCAGAAACGAATATTTTTGTCCAGAACTTATATTTTTGTCGGAAGAGATTATTTTTGTCAGGAACGATTATTTCTGTCAGAAAAGATTATTTTTGTTCAAAACTAATTTTTTTGTCAGAAACGATTATTTTAGTCCAGAATTTAAAATTTTTGTCGGAAAATATAATTTTTGTCCAGAACCGCTATTTTTGTCAGAAACGATTATTTTTGTCCGGAACTTAAATTTTTGGCAGAAACGATTATTTTTTTTAGAAACAATTGCTTTTGTTCAAAACTAATATTTTTGTCAAAAACGATTATTTTTGTCAGATACGATTATTTTTGTTCAAAACTAATATTTTTGTCCGAAACGATTTTTTTTGTCCAGAATTTATATTTTTGACGGAAAAGATTATTTTTGTCAGGAACGAATATTTTTGTCCGAAACGATTATTTTTGTCAGGAACTTAAATTTTTAACAGAAAGGATTATTTTTGTCAGGAACGATTATTTTTGTCAGAAAAGAGAATTTTTGTTAGAAACGATTGTTTTTGTACAAAAGTAATATTTTTGTCAGAAAAGATTATTTTTGTCAGAAACGATTATTTTTGTCAGGAACGATTATTTTTGTCAGGAACGATTATTTTTGTTCAAAACTAATATTTTTGTCAGAAACGAATATTTTTGTTCAAAACTAATATTTTTTTCCGAAACGATTATATTCGTTCAAAACTTATATATTTGTCAGAAACGATAATTTTTGTCCAGAACTTATATTTTTGACGGAAAAGATTATTTTTGTCCGAAACGATTATTTTTGTCCGGAACTTAAATTTTTGTCAGAAAGGATTATTTTTGTCAGGAACGATTAATTTGTCAGAAACGATTATTTTAGTTCAAAACTAATATTTTTGTCCGAAACGATTATTTTTGTCCAGAATTTTTTTTTTTTCAGAAACGATTATTTTTATTCAAAACTAATATATTTGTCCGAAACGAATATTTTTGTCCAGAACTTATATTTTTGTCGGAAGAGATTATTTTTGTCAGGAACGATTATTTCTGTCAGAAAAGATTATTTTTGTTCAAAACTAATATTTTTGTCAGAAACGATTGTTTTTGTTCAAAACTAATTTTTTTGTCAGAAACGATTATTTTTGTCCGGAACTTAAATTTTTGTCAGTAAGGATTTCTTATTGTCTCGAACTTAAATTTTTGGCAGAAACGATTATTTTTTTTAGAAACAATTGCTTTTGTTCAAAACTAATATTTTTGTCAAAAACGATTATTTTTCTCAGATGCGATAATTTTTGTTAGAAACGATTATTTTTGTTCAAAACTAATATTTTTGTCAGAAACGATTATTTTTGTCAGATACGATTATTTTTGTTCAAAACTAATATTTTTGTCCGTGACGATTATTTTTGTCCGGAACTGAAATTTTTGTCCAAAACGATTATTTTTGTCAGAAACGTTTATTTTTGTTCAAAACTAATATTTTTGTCAGAAACGATTATTTTTGTCCAGAACCTAAATTTTTGTCGGAAAAGATTATTTTTGTAAGGAACGACTTTTTTTGTCAGAAACGATTATTTTTGTTCAAAACTCATATTTTTGTCCGAAACAATTATTTTTGTCCAGAATTTTTATTTTTGTCAGAAACGATAATTTTTGTTCAAAACTAATATTTTTGTCAGAAACGATTGTTTTTGTTCAAAACTAATTTTTTTGTCAGAAACGATTATTTTAGTCCAGAATTTAAAATTTTTGTCGGAAAATATACGTTTTTTCCAGAACCGCTATTTTTGTCAGAAACGATTATTTTTTTCCGGAACTTAAATTTTTGTCAGAAAGGATTTCTTATTGTCTCGAACTTAAATTTTTGGCAGAAACGATTTTTTTTGTCCAGAATTTATATTTTTGTCGGAAAAGATTATTTTTGTCAGGAACGAATATTTTTGTCCGAAACGATTATTTTTGTAAGGAACTTAAATTTTAACCGAAAGGATTATTTTTGTCAGGAACGATTTTTTTTGTCAGAATAGATAATTTTTGTTAGAAACGATTGTTTTTGTTCAAAACTAATATTTTTGTCAGAAACGATTATTTTTGTCAAGAACTTTATTTTTTGTCGGGAAAGATTATTTTTGTCCGAAACGATAATTTCTGTCCAGAATTTATATTTTTGTCAGAAACGATTATTTTTGTTCAAACCTAATATATTTGTCAGAAACGATAATTTTTGTCCAGAACTTATATTTTTTGTCGGAAAAGATTATTATTGTCCGAAAGAATTTTTTTTGTCCAGAATTTTTATTTTTTGTCAGAAAGGATTATTTTTGTCAGGAACGATTTTTTTTGGCAGAAATGATAATATTTGTAAGAAACGATTGTTTTTGTTCAAAACTTATATTTTTGCCAGAAACGATCAATTTTGTCAGATACGATTATTTTTTTTCAAAACTATTATTTTTGTCAGAAACGAATATTTTTGTCCAGAACTTATATTTTTGTCAGAAACGATTGTTTTTGTTCAAAACTAGTTTTTTTGTCAGAAACGATTATTTTAGTCCAGAATTTAAAATTTTTGTCGGAAAAATTAATTTTGGTCCAGAACCGCTATTTTTGTCAGAAACGATTATTTTTGTCCGGAACTTAAATTTTTGTCAGAAAGGATTTCTTATCGTCTCGAACTTAAATATTTGCTTGAAACGATTATTTTTTTTTGGAAACAATTGCTTTTGTTTAAAACTAATATTTTTGTCCGATACGATTTTTTTTGTCCAGAATTCATATTTTTGTCGGAAAAGATTATTTTTGTCAGGAACGAATATTTTTGTCAGAAACGATTATTTTTTTTCAAAACTAATATTTTTGTCCGAAACGATTATTTTTGTCCGGAACTTAAATTTTTGACAGAAAGGATTATTTTTGTCAGGAACGATTATTTTTGTCAGAGAAGATAATTTTTGTTAGAAACGATTGTTTTTGATCAAAAGTAATATTTTTGTCAGAAGCGATTATTTTGTCCGGAACTTAAATTTTTGTCAGAAAGGATTATTTTTGTTAGAAACGACTATTTTTGTTCGAAACTAATATTTTTGTCAGAAACGTTTATTTTTGTCAGATACGATTATTTTTGTTCAAAACTAATATTATTGTCCGTGACGATTATTTTTGTCCGGAACTTAAATTTTTGTCCAAAACGATTATTTTTGTCAGAAACGTTTATTTTTGTTCAAAACTAATATTTTTGTCAGAAACGATTATTTTTGTCCAGAACCTAAATTTTTGTCGGAAAAGATTATTTTTGTAAGGAACGACTTTTTTTGTCAGAAACGATTATTTTTGTTCAAAACTCATATTTTTGTCCGAAACAATTATTTTTGTCCAGAATTTTTATTTTTGTCAGAAACGATAATTTTTGTTCAAAACTAATATTTTTGTCAGAAACGATTGTTTTTGTTCAAAACTAATTATTTTGTCAGAAACGATTATTTTAGTCCAGAATTTAAAATTTTTGTCGGAAAATATACGTTTTTTCCAGAACCGCTATTTTTGTCAGAAACGATTATTTTTGTCCGGAACTTAAATTTTTGTCCGAAACGATTTTCTTTTGTCCAGAATTTATATTTTTGTCGGAAAAGATTATTTTTGTCAGGAACGAATATTTTTGTCCGAAATGATTATTTTTGTCAGGAACTTAAATTTTAACCGAAAGGATTATTTTAGTCAGGAACGATTATTTTGTGTCAGAAAAGATAATTTTTGTTAGAAACGTTTTTTTTTTTTCAAAACTAATATTTTTGTCAGAAACGATTATTTTTGTCGGGAACTTAAATTTTTGTCAGAAAGTATTATATTTGTCAGAAATGATATTTTTGTTCAAAACTAATATTTTTGTCAGAAACGATTTATTTTGTCAAGAACTTCATTTTTTGTCTGAAAAGATTATTTTTGTCCGAAACGATAATTTCTGTCCAGAATTTATATTTTTGTCAGAAACGATTATTTTTGTTCAAAACTAATATATTTGTCAGAAACGATAATTTTTGTCCAGAACTTATATTTTTGTCGGAAAAGATTATTATTGTCCGAAAGAATTATTTTTGTCCAGAATTTTTATTTTTTGTCAGAAAGGATTATTTTTGTTAGAAACGATTATTTTTGTTCAAAACCAATATTTTTGTCAGAAACGATTATTTTTGTCAGGTACGATTATTATTGTTCAAAACTAATATATTTGTCAGAAACGATTATTTTTGTTCAAAACTAATATTTTTGTCAGAAACGATTATTTTTGTTCAAAACTAATATTTTTGTCGGAAAAGATTATTTTTGTTCAAAACTAATATTTTTTGTTAGAAACGATTATTTTTGTCCGGAACTTAAATTTTTGTCCGAAACGATTATTTTTGTCAGAAACGATTATTTTTTTTCAAAACTAATATTTTTGTCAGTGACGATTATTTCTGTCCGGAACTTAAATTTTTGTCCAAAACGATTTTATTGTCAGAAAAGATTATTTTTGTTCAAAACTAATATTTTTGTCAGAACGATTATTTTTGTCCAGAACTTATATTTTTGTCGGAAAAGATTATTTTTGTCAGAAACGATTATTTTTGTTCAAAACTAATATTTTTGTCCGAAACGACTTTTTTTGTCCAGAATTTTTATTTTTGTCAGAAACGATTATTTTTGTTCAAATCTAATATAATTGTCAGAAACGATTATTTTTGTCCAGAACTTAAATTTTTGTCAAAAAGGATTATTTTTGTCGGAAACGATTATTTTTGTTCAAAACTAATATTTTTGTCAGAAAGTATTATTTTTGTCCAACGATTATTTTTGTCAGAAACGATTATTTTTGTTCAAAACTAATATTTTTGTCAGAAACGATTATTTTGGTCCAGAACCTAAATTTTTGTCGGAAAAGATTATTTTTGTCAGTAACGATTTTTTTTGTCAGAAACGATTATTTTTATTCAAAACTAATATTTTTGTCCGAAACAATTATTTTTGTCCAGAATTTTTATTTTTGTCAGAAACGATTATTATTGTTCAAAACTAATATATATGTCAGAAACGATTATTTTTGTCCAGAACTTAAATTTTTGTCAGAGAGTATTATTTTTGTCAGAAACGATTATTTTTGTCAGAAACGATACTTTTTGTTAGAAACGATTATTTTTGTTTTAAACTAATATTTTTGTCAGAAACGATTTTTTTTGTCCGATACGATTATTTGTGTTCAAAACGATTATTTTTGTTCCAAACTAATATATTTGTCAGTGACGATTATTTTTGTCCGGAACTGAAATTTTAGTCCAGAACGATTATTTTTGTCAGGAACGATTATTTTAATCAGAAACGATTATTTTTGTTCAAAACTTATATTTCTGACCGAAACGATTATTTTTATCCAGAATTTATATTTTTGTCAGAAACGATTATTTTTGTCAGAAACGATTCTTTTTGTTCAAAAATAATATTTTTGTCAGAAACGATTATTTTTGTCCGAAACAATTATTTTTGTTCAAAACTAATATTTTTGTCAGAAACGATTATTTTTGTTCGAAACTAATATTTTTGTTAGAAACGATTATTTTTGTCCAGAACTTATATTTTTTGTCGGAAAAGATTATTTTTGTCAGAAACGATTATTTTTGTTCAAAACTAATATTTTTGTCCGAAACGACTTTTTTTGTCCAAAATTTTTATTTTTGTCAGAAACGATTATTTTTGTTCAAATCTAATATATTTGTCAGAAACTATTATTTTTGTCCAGAACTTAAATTTTTGTAAAAAAGGATGATTTTCGTCAGAAACGATTATTTTTGTCAGAAACGATAGTTTTTGTTAGAAACGATTATTTTTGTTTTAAACTAATATTTTTGTCAGAAACGATTATTTTTGTCCGGAACTTCAATTTATTTCAGAAAGGATTATTTTTGTCAGAAAAGATTATTTTTTCAGATGCAATAATTTTTGTTAGAAACGATTATTTTTGTTCAAAACTAATAATTTTGTCAGAAACGATTTTTTTTTGTCAGATACGATTATTTGTGTTCAAAACGATTATTTTTGTTCAAAACTAATATATTTGTCAGTGACGATTATTTTTGTCCGGAACGATTATTTTTATCAGAAACGATTATTTTTGTTCAAAACTTTTATTTCTGACCGAAACGATTATTTTTATCCAGAATTATATTTTTGTCAGAAACAATTATTTTTGTCAGAAACGATAATTTTTGTTAGAATCGATTATTTTTGTTCAAAACTAATATTTTTTTCAGAAACGATTATTTTTGTCAGATACGATTATTATTGTTCAAAACTAATATATTTGTCAGAAACGATTATTTTTGTTCAAAACTAATATTTTTGTCAGAAACGATTATATTTGTTCAAAACTGATATTTTTGTCGGAAAAGATTATTTTTGTTCAAAACTAATATTTTTTGTTAGAAACGATTATTTTTGTCCGGAACTTAAATTTTTGTCCGAAACGATTATTTTTGTCAGAAACGATTATTTTTTTTCAAAACTAATATTTTTGTCAGTGACGATTATTTCTGTCCGGAACTTAAATTTTTGTCCAAAACGATTTTATTGTCAGAAAAGATTATTTTTGTTCAAAACTAATATTTTTGTCAGAATGATTATTTTTGTCCAGAACTTATATTTTTGTCGGAAAAGATTATTTTTGTCAGAAACGATTATTTTTGTTCAAAACTAATATTTTTGTCCGAAACGACTTTTTTTGTCCAGAATTTTTATTTTTGTCAGAAACGATTATTTTTATTCAAATCTAATATAATTGTCAGAAACGATTATTTTTGTCCAGAACTTAAATTTTTGTCAAAAAGGATTATTTTTGTCGGAAACGATTATTTTTGTCAGAAAGTATTATTTTTGTCCAAAACGATTATTTTTGTCAGAAACGATTATTTTTGTTCAAAACTAATATTTTTGTCAGAAACGATTATTTTGGTCCAGAACCTAAATTTTTGTCGGAAAAGATTATTTTTGTCAGGAACGATTTTTTTTGTCAGAAACGATTATTTTTGTTCAAAACTAATATTTTTGTCCGAAACAATTATTTTTGTCTAGAATTTTTATTTTTGTCAGAAACGATTATTTTTGTTCAAAACTAATATATTTGTCAGAAACGATTGTTTTTGTCCAGAACTTAAATTTTTGTCAGAAAGTATTATTTTTGTCAGAAACGATTATTTTTGTCAGAAACGATACTTTTTGTTAGAAACGATTATATTATGTTTTAAACTAATATTTTTGTCAGAAACGTTTTTTTTTCAGAAACGTATATTTGTGTTCAAAACGATTATTTTTGTTCAAAACTAATATATTTGTCAGTGACGATTATTTTTGTCCGGAACTTAAATTTTAGTCCAGAACGAGTATTTTTGTCAGGAACGATTATTTTTATCAGAAACGATTATTTTTGTTCAAAACTTATATTTCTGACGGAAACGATTATTTTTATCCAGAATTATATTTTTGTCAGAAACGATTATTTTTGTCAGAAACGATAATTTTTGTTAGAATCGATTATTTTTGTTCAAAACTAATATTTTTTTCAGAAACGATTATTTTTGTCAGATACGATTATTATTGTTCAAAACTAATATATTTGTCAGAAACGATTATTTTTGTCCGAAACAATTATTTTTGTTCAAAACTAATATTTTTGTCAGAAACGATTATTTTTGTTCAAAACTAATATTTTTGTCGGAAAAGATTATTTTTGTTCAAAACTAACATTTTTTGTTAGAAACGATTATTTTTGTCCGGAACTTAAATTTTTGTCCGAAACGATTATTTTTGTTAGAAACGATTATTTTTGTTCAAAACTAATATTTTTGTCCGAAACGACTTTTTTTGTCCAGAATTTTTATTTTTTTCAGAAACGATTATTTTTGTTAGAAACGATTATTTTTGTTTTAAACTAATATTTTTGTCAGAAACGATTATTTTTGTCCGGAACTTCAATTTATTTCAGAAAGGATTATTTTTGTCAGAAAAGATTATTTTTGACAGATGCAATAATTTTTGTTAGAAATGATTATTTTTGTTCAAAACTAATAATTTTGTCTGAAACGATTATATTTGTCAGATACGATTATTTTTGTTCAAAACTATTATTTTTGTCCGAAACAATTTTTTTTTTCCAGAGTTTATATTTTTGACAGAAACAATTATTATTTTGTCCAGAACTAATATTTTTGTTAGAAAAGATTATTTTTGTCCGAAACGATTATTTTTGTCCGGAACTTAAATTTTTGTCAGAAAGGATTATTTTTGTCAGGAACAATTATTTTTGTCAGAAAAGATAATTTTTGTTAGAAATGATTGTTTTTGTTCAAAACTAATATTTTTGTTCAAAACTAATATTTTTGTCAGAAACGATTATTTTTGTCAGAAACGATTATTTTTGTTCAAAACTAATATATTTACAGAAAAGATTATTTTTGTCCAGAACATATATTTTTGTCGGAAAAGATTATTTTCGTCCGAAACAATTATTTTTGTTCAAAACTAATATTTTTGTCCGAAACGACTTTTTTTGTCCAGAATTTTTATTTTTGTCAGAAACGATTATTTTTGTTCAAATCTAATATATTTGTCAGAAACGATTTTTTTTGTTCAAAACTAATATTTTTGTCAGAAACGATTATTTTTGTCCAGAACCTAAATTTTTGTCGGAAAAGATTATTTTTGTCAGGAACGATTTTTTTTGTTCAAAACTAATATTTTTGTCAGAAATGATTATTTTTGTCCAGAACTTATATTTTTGTCGGAAAAGATTATTTTTGTCAGGAACGATTTATTTTGTCAGAAACGATTATTTTTGTTCAAAACTAATATTTTTGTCCGAAACGACTTTTTTTGTCCAGAATTTTTATTTTTGTCAGAAACGATTATCTTTGTTCAAATCTAATATTTTTGTCGGAAACGATTATTTTTGTTCAAAACTAATATTTTTGTCAGAAACGATTATTTTTGTCCAGAACCTAAATTTTTGTCGGAAAAGATTATTTTTGTCAGGAAAGATTTTTTATGTCAGAAACGATTATTTTTGTTCAAAACTTATATTTTTGTCCGAAACAATTATTTTTGTCTAGAATTTTTTTTTTGTCAGAAACGATTATTTTTGTTCAAAACTTATATATTTGTCAGAAACGATTATTTTTTTCCAGAAGTTAAATTTTTGTCAGAAAGTAAAATTTTTGTCAGAAACGATTATTTTCGTCAGAAACGATATTTTTTGTTAGAAACGATTATTTTTGTTTAAACTAATATTTTTGTCAGAAACGATTATTTTTGTCCGGAACTTCAATTTATTTCAGAAAGGATTATTTTTGTCAGAAACGATTATTTTTGTCTAATGCAATAATTTTTGTTAGAAACGATTATTTTTGTTCAAAACTAATATTTTTGTCAGAAACGATTATATTTGTCAGATACGATTATTTTTGTTCAAAACTGATATATTTGTCAGAAACGATTATTTTTGTCCATAACTAATATTTTTGTTAGAAAATATTATTTTTATCCGGAACTTAAATTTTTGTCAGAAAGGATTAATTTTTGTCAGGAACAATTATTTTTGTCAGAAAAGATAATTTTTGTTAGAAACGATTATTTTTGTCCAAAACGATTATTTTTGGCAGAAACGATTATTTTTATAGATAACTAATATTATTGTTAGAAACGATTATGTTTGTCAGGAACTTAAATTTTTGTCCAAAACGATTATTATTGTCAGAAACCATTATTTTTGTTCAAAACTAATATTTTTGTCAGAAACGATTATTTTTGTCAGGAACGATTATTTTTGTAAGAAACGATTATTTTTGTACAAAACTAATATTTTTGTCCGAAACGATTATTTTTATCCGGAATTTATATTTTTGTCAGAAACGATTATTTTTGTTCAAAACTAATATTTTTGTCCGAAACGATTATTTTTGTCCGGAACGATAATTTTTGTCAGAAAAGATAATTTCTGTTAGAAACGATTGTTTTTGTTCAAAACTAATATTTTTGTCAGAAACGATAATTTTTGTCCGGAACTTCAATTTATTTCAGAAAGGATTATTTTTGTCAGAAACGATTAGTTTATGTCAGATGCGATGATTTTTGTTAGAAACGATTATTTTTGTTCAAAACTAATATTTTTGTTAGAAACGATTATTTTTGTCAGATTCGATTATTTTTGTTCAAAACTAATATTTTTGTCCGTTACGATTATTTTTGTCCGGAACTTTAATTTTTGTCCAAAACGATTATTTTTGTCAGAAACGATTATTTTTGTTCAAAACTAATATTTTTGTCAGAAACGATTATTTTTGTCCAGAACCTAAATTTTTTTCGGAAAAGATTATTTTTGTCAGGAACGACTTTTTTTGTCAGAAACGATTATTTTTGTTCAAAACTCATATTTTTGTCCGAAACAATTATTTTTGTCCATAATTTTCATTTTTGTCAGAAACGATAATTTTTGTTCAAAAATAATATTTTTGTCCGTGACGATTATTTTTGTCCGGAACCTAAATTTCTGTCGGAAAAGATTATTTTTGTCAGGAACGATTTTTTTTGTCAGAAACGATTATTTTTGTTCAAAACTAATATTTTTGTCCGATACAATTATTTTTGTCCAGAATTTTTATTTTTGTCAGAAACGATTATTTTTGTTCAAAACTAATATATTTGTCAGAAACGATTATTTTTGACCAGAACTTAAATTTTGTCAGAAAGTATTATTTTTGTCAGATACGATTTTTTTTGTTCAAAACAAATATATTCGTCAGAAACGATAATTTTTTTTAGAAACGATTATTTTTGTTTTAAACTAATATTTTTGTCAGAAACGATTATTTTTGTCAGATACGATTATTTGTATTCAAAACGATTATTTTTGTTCAAAACTAATATATTTGTAAGTGACGATTATTTTTGTCCGGAACTTAAATTTTAGTCCAGAACGATTATTTTTGTCAGGAACGATTACTTTTGTCAGAAACGATTATTTTTGTTCGAAACTTATATTTTTGACTGAAACGATTATTTTTATCCAGAATTTATATTTTTGTCAGAAACGATTATTTTTGTCAGAAACGATAATTTTTGTAAGAATCGATTATTTTTGTTCAAAACTAATATTTTTTCAGAAACGATTATTTTTGTCAGATACGATTTTTTTTTGTTCAAAACAAATTTATTCGTCAGAAACGATTATATTTGTCAGATACGATTGTTTTTGTTCAAAACTAATTTATTGGTCAGAAACGATTATTTTTGTTCAAAACTAATATATTTGTCCGAAACGATTATTTTTGTCCAGAACTTAAATTTTTGTCAGAAAGTATAATTTTTTCTCAGAAACGATTATTTTTGTCAGAAACGATAGTTTTCGTTAGAAACGATTATTTTCGTTTTAAACTAATATTTTTGTCAGAAACGATTATTTCTGTCAGATACGATTATTTGTGTTCAAAACGATTATTTTTGTTCAAAACTAATATATTTGTCAGTGACGATTATTTTTGTCCGGAACTTATATTTTTGACCGAAACGAATATTTTTATCCAGAATTTATATTTTTGTCAGAAACGATTATTTTTGTCAGAAACGATAATTTTTGTTAGAATCGATTATTTTTGCTCAAAACTAATATTTTTTTCAGAAACGATTATTTTTGTCAGATACTTTTTTTTTGTTCAAAACTAATATATTTATCAGAAACGATTATTTTTGTCCGAAACAATTATTTTTGTTCAAAACTAATATTTTTATCAGAAACGATTATTTTTGTGCAAAACTAATATTTTTGTTGGAAACGATTATTTTTGTCCGGAACTTAAATTTTTGTCCGAAACGATTATTTTTGTCAGAAACGATTATTTTTGTCAGAAACGATTATTTTTTTTCAAAACTAATATTTTTGTCAGTGACGATTATTTTTGTCCGGAACTTAAATTTTTGTCCAAAACGATTTTATTGTCAGAAACGATTATTTTTGTTCAAAACTAATATTTTTGTCAGAAACGATTATTTTTGTCCGGAACTTAAATTTTTGACGGAAAGGATTATTTTTGTCAGGAACGATTATTTTTGTCAGAAAAGATAATTTTTGTTAGAAACGATTATTTTTGTCAGATACGATTATTTTTGTTCAAAACTAATATTTTTGTCCGTGACGATTATTTTGTCCGGAA
Source organism: Pantala flavescens (assembly GCA_020796165.1). Classification (NCBI taxonomy): domain Eukaryota; kingdom Metazoa; phylum Arthropoda; class Insecta; order Odonata; family Libellulidae; genus Pantala; species Pantala flavescens. Next base: position 50,209,148 of record CM036879.1, on the reverse strand, counting down.
CTTAAATTTTTGTCAGAAAGGATTATTTTTGTTAGAAACGATTATTCTTGTTCAAAACTAATATTTTTGTCAGAAACGATTATTTTTGTCAGATACGATTATTTTTGTTCAAAACTAATATTTTTGTCCGTGACGATTATTTTTGTCCGGAACTTAAATTTTTGTCCAAAACGATTATTTTTGTCAGAAACGTTTATTTTTGTTCAAAACTAATATTTTTGTCAGAAACGATTATTTTTGTCCAGAACCTAAATTTTTGTCGGAAAAGATTATTTTTGTAAGGAACGACTTTTTTTGTCAGAAACGATTATTTTTGTTCAAAACTCATATTTTTGTCCGAAACAATTATTTTTGTCCAGAATTTTTATTTTTGTCAGAGACGATAATTTTTGTTTAAAACTAATATTTTTTCAGAAACGATTGTTCTTGTTCAAAACTAATTTTTTTTTCAGAAACGATTATTTTAGTCCAGGATTTAAAATTTTTGTCGGAAAATATAATTTTTGTCCAGAACCGCTATTTTTGTCAGAAACAATTATTTTTGTCCGGAACTTAAATTTTTGTCCGAAACGATTTTTTTTGTCCAGAATTTATATTTTTGTCGGAAAAGATTATTTTTGTCAGGAACGAATATTTTTATCCGAAATGATTATTTTTGTCAGGAACTTAAATTTTAACCGAAAGGATTATTTTTGTCAGGAACGATTATTTTTGTCAGAAACGATTATTTTTGTTCAAAACTAATATTTTTGTCAGAAACGATTATTTTTGTCCAGAACCTAAATTTTTTTCGGAAAAGATTATTTTTGTCAGGAACGACTTTTTTTGTCAGAAACGATTATTTTTGTTCAAAACTCATATTTTTGTCCGAAACAATTATTTTTGTCCATAATTTTCATTTTTGTCAGAAACGATAATTTTTGTTCAAAAATAATATTTTTGTCCGTGACGATTATTTTTGTCCGGAACCTAAATTTCTGTCGGAAAAGATTATTTTTGTCAGGAACGATTTTTTTTGTCAGAAACGATTATTTTTGTTCAAAACTAATATTTTTGTCCGATACAATTATTTTTGTCCAGAATTTTTATTTTTGTCAGAAACGATTATTTTTGTTCAAAACTAATATATTTGTCAGAAACGATTATTTTTGTCCAGAACTTAAATTTTGTCAGAAAGTATTATTTTTGTCAGATACGATTTTTTTTGTTCAAAACAAATATATTCGTCAGAAACGATAATTTTTTTTAGAAACGATTATTTTTGTTTTAAACTAATATTTTTGTCAGAAACGATTATTTTTGTCAGATACGATTATTTGTATTCAAAACGATTATTTTTGTTCAAAACTAATATATTTGTAAGTGACGATTATTTTTGTCCGGAACTTAAATTTTAGTCCAGAACGATTATTTTTGTCAGGAACGATTACTTTTGTCAGAAACGATTATTTTTGTTCGAAACTTATATTTTTGACTGAAACGATTATTTTTATCCAGAATTTATATTTTTGTCAGAAACGATTATTTTTGTCAGAAACGATAATTTTTGTAAGAATCGATTATTTTTGTTCAAAACTAATATTTTTTTCAGAAACGATTATTTTTGTCAGATACGATTTTTTTTGTTCAAAACAAATATATTCGTCAGAAACGATTATTTTTGTCCGAAACAATTATTTTTGTTCAAAACTAATATTTTTGTCAGAAACGATTATTTTTGTGCAAAACTAATATTTTTGTCGGAAAAGATTATTTTTGTTCAAAACTAATATTTTTTTCAGAAACGATTATATTTGTCAGATACGATTGTTTTTGCTCAAAACTAATTTATTGGTCAGAAACGATTATTTTTGTTCAAAACTAATATATTTGTCAGAAACGATTATTTTTGTCCAGAACTTAAATTTTTGTCAGAAAGTATAATTTTTTCTCAGAAACGATTATTTTTGTCAGAAACGATAATTTTCGTTAGAAACGATTATTTTCGTTTTAAACTAATATTTTTGTCAGAAACGATTATTTCTGTCAGATACGATTATTTGTGTTCAAAACGATTATTTTTGTTCAAAACTAATATATTTGTCAGTGACGATTATTTTTGTCCGGAAATTATATTTTTGACCGAAACGAATATTTTTATCCAGAATTTATATTTTTGTGAGAAACGATTATTTTTGTCAGATACGATAATTTTTGTTAGAATCGATTATTTTTGCTCAAAACTAATATTTTTTTCAGAAACGATTATTTTTGTCAGATACTTTTTTTTTGTTCAAAACTAATATATTTATCAGAAACGATTATTTTTGTCCGAAACAATTATTTTTGTTCAAAACTAATATTTTTATCAGAAACGATTATTTTTGTGCAAAACTAATATTTTTGTTGGAAACGATTATTTTTGTCCGGAACTTAAATTTTTGTCCGAAACGATTATTTTTGTCAGAAACGATTATTTTTGTCAGAAACGATTATTTTTTTTCAAAACTAATATTTTTGTCAGTGACGATTATTTTTGTCCGGAACTTAAATTTTTGTCCAAAACGATTTTATTGTCAGAAACGATTATTTTTGTTCAAAACTAATATTTTTGTCAGAAACGATTATTTTTGTCCGGAACTTAAATTTTTGACAGAAAGGATTATTTTTGTCAGGAACGATTATTTTTGTCAGAAAAGATAATTTTTGTTAGAAACGATTGTTTTTGTTCAAAAGTAATATTTTTGTCAGAATCGATTATTTTGTCCGGAACTTAAATTTTTGTCAGAAAGGATTATTTTTGTTAGAAACGGTTATTCTTGTTCAAAACTAATATTTTTGTCAGAAACGATTATTTTTGTCAGATACGATTATTTTTGTTCAAAACTAATATTTTTGTCCGTGACGATTATTTTTGTCCGGAACTTAAATTTTTGTCCAAAACGATTATTTTTGTCAGAAACGTTTATTTTTGTTCAAAACTAATATTTTTGTCAGAAACGATTATTTTTGTCCAGAACCTAAATTTTTGTCGGAAAAGATTATTTTTGTAAGGAACGACTTTTTTTGTCAGAAACGATTATTTTTGTTCAAAACTCATATTTTTGTCCGAAACAATTATTTTTGTCCAGAATTTTTATTTTTGTCAGAGACGATAATTTTTGTTTAAAACTAATATTTTTTCAGAAACGATTGTTCTTGTTCAAAACTAATTTTTTTGTCAGAAACGATTATTTTAGTCCAGAATTTAAAATTTTTGTCGGAAAATATAATTTTTGTCCAGAACCGCTATTTTTGTCAGAAACAATTATTTTTGTCCGGAACTTAAATTTTTGTCCGAAACGATTATTTTTGTCCAGAATTTATATTTTTGTCGGAAAAGATTATTTTTGTCAGGAACGAATATTTTTGTCCGAAATGATTATTTTTGTCAGGAACTTAAATTTTAACCGAAAGGATTATTTTTGTCAGGAACGATTATTTTTGTCAGAAAAGATAATTTTTGTTAGAAACGTTTTTTTTTGTTCAAAACTAATATTTTTGTCAGAAACGATTATTTTTGTCCGGAACTTAAATTTTTGTCAGGAAGTATTATATTTGTCAGAAACGATTATTTTTGTTCAAAACTAATATTTTTGTCAGAAACGATTATTTTTGTCAAGAACTTTATTTTTTGTCGGAAAAGATTATTTTTGTCCGAAACGATAATTTCTGTCCAGAATTTATATTTTTGTCAGAAACGATTATTTTTGTTCAAAACTAATATATTTGTCAGAAACGATAATTTTTGTCCAGAACTTATATTTTTGTCGGAAAAGATTATTATTGTCCGAAAGAATTATTTTTGTCCAGAATTTTTATTTTTTGTCAGAAAGGATTATTTTTGTCAGGAACGATTATTTTTGGCAGAAAAGATAATATTTGTAAGAAACGATTATTTTTGTTCAAAACTTATATTTTTGTCCGAAACAATTATTTTTGTCTAGAATTTTTTTTTTGTCAGAAACGATTATTTTTGTTCAAAACTTATATATTTGTCAGAAACGATTATTTTTTTCCAGAAGTTAAATTTTTGTCAGAAAGTAAAATTTTTGTCAGAAACGATTATTTTCGTCAGAAACGATATTTTTTGTTAGAAACGATTATTTTTGTTTAAACTAATATTTTTGTCAGAAACGATTATTTTTGTCCGGAACTTCAATTTATTTCAGAAAGGATTATTTTTGTCAGAAACGATTATTTTTGTCTAATGCAATAATTTTTGTTAGAAACGATTATTTTTGTTCAAAACTAATATTTTTGTCAGAAACGATTATATTTGTCAGATACGATTATTTTTGTTCAAAACTGATATATTTGTCAGAAACGATTATTTTTGTCCATAACTAATATTTTTGTTAGAAAATATTATTTTTATCCGGAACTTAAATTTTTGTCAGAAAGGATTAATTTTTGTCAGGAACAATTATTTTTGTCAGAAAAGATAATTTTTGTTAGAAACGATTATTTTTGTCCAAAACGATTATTTTTGGCAGAAACGATTATTTTTATAGATAACTAATATTATTGTTAGAAACGATTATGTTTGTCAGGAACTTAAATTTTTGTCCAAAACGATTATTATTGTCAGAAACCATTATTTTTGTTCAAAACTAATATTTTTGTCAGAAACGATTATTTTTGTCAGGAACGATTATTTTTGTAAGAAACGATTATTTTTGTACAAAACTAATATTTTTGTCCGAAACGATTATTTTTATCCGGAATTTATATTTTTGTCAGAAACGATTATTTTTGTTCAAAACTAATATTTTTGTCCGAAACGATTATTTTTGTCCGGAACGATAATTTTTGTCAGAAAAGATAATTTCTGTTAGAAACGATTGTTTTTGTTCAAAACTAATATTTTTGTCAGAAACGATAATTTTTGTCCGGAACTTCAATTTATTTCAGAAAGGATTATTTTTGTCAGAAACGATTAGTTTATGTCAGATGCGATGATTTTTGTTAGAAACGATTATTTTTGTTCAAAACTAATATTTTTGTTAGAAACGATTATTTTTGTCAGATTCGATTATTTTTGTTCAAAACTAATATTTTTGTCCGTTACGATTATTTTTGTCCGGAACTTTAATTTTTGTCCAAAACGATTATTTTTGTCAGAAACGATTATTTTTGTTCAAAACTAATATTTTTGTCAGAAACGATTATTTTTGTCCAGAACCTAAATTTTTTTCGGAAAAGATTATTTTTGTCAGGAACGACTTTTTTTGTCAGAAACGATTATTTTTGTTCAAAACTCATATTTTTGTCCGAAACAATTATTTTTGTCCATAATTTTCATTTTTGTCAGAAACGATAATTTTTGTTCAAAAATAATATTTTTGTCCGTGACGATTATTTTTGTCCGGAACCTAAATTTCTGTCGGAAAAGATTATTTTTGTCAGGAACGATTTTTTTTGTCAGAAACGATTATTTTTGTTCAAATTTAATATTTTTGTCCGATACAATTATTTTTGTCCAGAATTTTTATTTTTGTCAGAAACGATTATTTTTGTTCAAAACTAATATATTTGTCAGAAACGATTATTTTTGTCCAGAACTTAAATTTTGTCAGAAAGTATTATTTTTGTCAGATACGATTTTTTTTTGTTCAAAACAAATATATTCGTCAGAAACGATAATTTTTTTTAGAAACGATTATTTTTGTTTTAAACTAATATTTTTGTCAGAAACGATTATTTTTGTCAGATACGATTATTTGTATTCAAAACGATTATTTTTGTTCAAAACTAATATATTTGTAAGTGACGATTATTTTTGTCCGGAACTTAAATTTTAGTCCAGAACGATTATTTTTGTCAGGAACGATTACTTTTGTCAGAAACGATTATTTTTGTTCGAAACTTATATTTTTGACTGAAACGATTATTTTTATCCAGAATTTATATTTTTGTCAGAAACGATTATTTTTGTCAGAAACGATAATTTTTGTAAGAATCGATTATTTTTGTTCAAAACTAATATTTTTTCAGAAACGATTATTTTTGTCAGATACGATTTTTTTTTGTTCAAAACAAATTTATTCGTCAGAAACGATTATATTTGTCAGATACGATTGTTTTTGTTCAAAACTAATTTATTGGTCAGAAACGATTATTTTTGTTCAAAACTAATATATTTGTCCGAAACGATTATTTTTGTCCAGAACTTAAATTTTTGTCAGAAAGTATAATTTTTTCTCAGAAACGATTATTTTTGTCAGAAACGATAGTTTTCGTTAGAAACGATTATTTTCGTTTTAAACTAATATTTTTGTCAGAAACGATTATTTCTGTCAGATACGATTATTTGTGTTCAAAACGATTATTTTTGTTCAAAACTAATATATTTGTAAGTGACGATTATTTTTGTCCGGAACTTAAATTTTAGTCCAGAACGATTATTTTTGTCAGGAACGATTACTTTTGTCAGAAACGATTATTTTTGTTCGAAACTTATATTTTTGACTGAAACGATTATTTTTATCCAGAATTTATATTTTTGTCAGAAACGATTATTTTTGTCAGAAACGATAATTTTTGTAAGAATCGATTATTTTTGTTCAAAACTAATATTTTTTTCAGAAACGATTATTTTTGTCAGATACGATTTTTTTTGTTCAAAACAAATATATTCGTCAGAAACGATTATTTTTGTCCGAAACAATTATTTTTGTTCAAAACTAATATTTTTGTCAGAAACGATTATTTTTGTGCAAAACTAATATTTTTGTCGGAAAAGATTATTTTTGTTCAAAACTAATATTTTTTTCAGAAACGATTATATTTGTCAGATACGATTGTTTTTGCTCAAAACTAATTTATTGGTCAGAAACGATTATTTTTGTTCAAAACTAATATATTTGTCAGAAACGATTATTTTTGTCCAGAACTTAAATTTTTGTCAGAAAGTATAATTTTTTCTCAGAAACGATTATTTTTGTCAGAAACGATAATTTTCGTTAGAAACGATTATTTTCGTTTTAAACTAATATTTTTGTCAGAAACGATTATTTCTGTCAGATACGATTATTTGTGTTCAAAACGATTATTTTTGTTCAAAACTAATATATTTGTCAGAAACGATTATTTTTGTCCGGAACTTAAATTTTTGACGGAAAGGATTATTTTTGTCAGGAACGATTATTTTTGTCAGAAAAGATAATTTTTGTTAGAAACGATTATTTTTGTCAGATACGATTATTTTTGTTCAAAACTAATATTTTTGTCCGTGACGATTATTTTGTCCGGAACTTAAATTTTTGTCAGAAAGGATTATTTTTGTTAGAAACGATTATTCTTGTTCAAAACTAATATTTTTGTCAGAAACGATTATTTTTGTCAGATACGATTATTTTTGTTCAAAACTAATATTTTTGTCCGTGACGATTATTTTTGTCCGGAACTTAAATTTTTGTCCAAAACGATTATTTTTGTCAGAAACGTTTATTTTTGTTCAAAACTAATATTTTTGTCAGAAACGATTATTTTTGTCCAGAACCTAAATTTTTGTCGGAAAAGATTATTTTTGTAAGGAACGACTTTTTTTGTCAGAAACGATTATTTTTGTTCAAAACTCATATTTTTGTCCGAAACAATTATTTTTGTCCAGAATTTTTATTTTTGTCAGAGACGATAATTTTTGTTTAAAACTAATATTTTTTCAGAAACGATTGTTCTTGTTCAAAACTAATTTTTTTTTCAGAAACGATTATTTTAGTCCAGGATTTAAAATTTTTGTCGGAAAATATAATTTTTGTCCAGAACCGCTATTTTTGTCAGAAACAATTATTTTTGTCCGGAACTTAAATTTTTGTCCGAAACGATTTTTTTTGTCCAGAATTTATATTTTTGTCGGAAAAGATTATTTTTGTCAGGAACGAATATTTTTGTCCGAAATGATTATTTTTGTCAGGAACTTAAATTTTAACCGAAAGGATTATTTTTGTCAGGAACGATTATTTTTGTCAGAAACGATTATTTTTGTTCAAAACTAATATTTTTGTCAGAAACGATTATTTTTGTCCAGAACCTAAATTTTTTTCGGAAAAGATTATTTTTGTCAGGAACGACTTTTTTTGTCAGAAACGATTATTTTTGTTCAAAACTCATATTTTTGTCCGAAACAATTATTTTTGTCCATAATTTTCATTTTTGTCAGAAACGATAATTTTTGTTCAAAAATAATATTTTTGTCCGTGACGATTATTTTTGTCCGGAACCTAAATTTCTGTCGGAAAAGATTATTTTTGTCAGGAACGATTTTTTTTGTCAGAAACGATTATTTTTGTTCAAAACTAATATTTTTGTCCGATACAATTATTTTTGTCCAGAATTTTTATTTTTGTCAGAAACGATTATTTTTGTTCAAAACTAATATATTTGTCAGAAACGATTATTTTTGTCCAGAACTTAAATTTTGTCAGAAAGTATTATTTTTGTCAGATACGATTTTTTTTGTTCAAAACAAATATATTCGTCAGAAACGATAATTTTTTTTAGAAACGATTATTTTTGTTTTAAACTAATATTTTTGTCAGAAACGATTATTTTTGTCAGATACGATTATTTGTATTCAAAACGATTATTTTTGTTCAAAACTAATATATTTGTAAGTGACGATTATTTTTGTCCGGAACTTAAATTTTAGTCCAGAACGATTATTTTTGTCAGGAACGATTACTTTTGTCAGAAACGATTATTTTTGTTCGAAACTTATATTTTTGACTGAAACGATTATTTTTATCCAGAATTTATATTTTTGTCAGAAACGATTATTTTTGTCAGAAACGATAATTTTTGTAAGAATCGATTATTTTTGTTCAAAACTAATATTTTTTTCAGAAACGATTATTTTTGTCAGATACGATTTTTTTTGTTCAAAACAAATATATTCGTCAGAAACGATTATTTTTGTCCGAAACAATTATTTTTGTTCAAAACTAATATTTTTGTCAGAAACGATTATTTTTGTGCAAAACTAATATTTTTGTCGGAAAAGATTATTTTTGTTCAAAACTAATATTTTTTTCAGAAACGATTATATTTGTCAGATACGATTGTTTTTGCTCAAAACTAATTTATTGGTCAGAAACGGTTATTTTTGTTCAAAACTAATATATTTGTCAGAAACGATTATTTTTGTCCAGAACTTAAATTTTTGTCAGAAAGTATAATTTTTTCTCAGAAACGATTATTTTTGTCAGAAACGATAATTTTCGTTAGAAACGATTATTTTCGTTTTAAACTAATATTTTTGTCAGAAACGATTATTTCTGTCAGATACGATTATTTGTGTTCAAAACGATTATTTTTGTTCAAAACTAATATATTTGTCAGTGACGATTATTTTTGTCCGGAAATTATATTTTTGACCGAAACGAATATTTTTATCCAGAATTTATATTTTTGTGAGAAACGATTATTTTTGTCAGATACGATAATTTTTGTTAGAATCGATTATTTTTGCTCAAAACTAATATTTTTTTCAGAAACGATTATTTTTGTCAGATACTTTTTTTTTGTTCAAAACTAATATATTTATCAGAAACGATTATTTTTGTCCGAAACAATTATTTTTGTTCAAAACTAATATTTTTATCAGAAACGATTATTTTTGTGCAAAACTAATATTTTTGTTGGAAACGATTATTTTTGTCCGGAACTTAAATTTTTGTCCGAAACGATTATTTTTGTCAGAAACGATTATTTTTGTCAGAAACGATTATTTTTTTTCAAAACTAATATTTTTGTCAGTGACGATTATTTTTGTCCGGAACTTAAATTTTTGTCCAAAACGATTTTATTGTCAGAAACGATTATTTTTGTTCAAAACTAATATTTTTGTCAGAAACGATTATTTTTGTCCGGAACTTAAATTTTTGACAGAAAGGATTATTTTTGTCAGGAACGATTATTTTTGTCAGAAAAGATAATTTTTGTTAGAAACGATTGTTTTTGTTCAAAAGTAATATTTTTGTCAGAATCGATTATTTTGTCCGGAACTTAAATTTTTGTCAGAAAGGATTATTTTTGTTAGAAACGGTTATTCTTGTTCAAAACTAATATTTTTGTCAGAAACGATTATTTTTGTCAGATACGATTATTTTTGTTCAAAACTAATATTTTTGTCCGTGACGATTATTTTTGTCCGGAACTTAAATTTTTGTCCAAAACGATTATTTTTGTCAGAAACGTTTATTTTTGTTCAAAACTAATATTTTTGTCAGAAACGATTATTTTTGTCCAGAACCTAAATTTTTGTCGGAAAAGATTATTTTTGTAAGGAACGACTTTTTTTGTCAGAAACGATTATTTTTGTTCAAAACTCATATTTTTGTCCGAAACAATTATTTTTGTCCAGAATTTTTATTTTTGTCAGAGACGATAATTTTTGTTTAAAACTAATATTTTTTCAGAAACGATTGTTCTTGTTCAAAACTAATTTTTTTGTCAGAAACGATTATTTTAGTCCAGAATTTAAAATTTTTGTTGGAAAATATAATTTTTGTCCAGAACCGCTATTTTTGTCAGAAACAATTATTTTTGTCCGGAACTTAAATTTTTGTCCGAAACGATTATTTTTGTCCAGAATTTATATTTTTGTCGGAAAAGATTATTTTTGTCAGGAACGAATATTTTTGTCCGAAATGATTATTTTTGTCAGGAACTTAAATTTTAACCGAAAGGATTATTTTTGTCAGGAACGATTATTTTTGTCAGAAAAGATAATTTTTGTTAGAAACGTTTTTTTTTGTTCAAAACTAATATTTTTGTCAGAAACGATTATTTTTGTCCGGAACTTAAATTTTTGTCAGGAAGTATTATATTTGTCAGAAACGATTATTTTTGTTCAAAACTAATATTTTTGTCAGAAACGATTATTTTTGTCAAGAACTTTATTTTTTGTCGGAAAAGATTATTTTTGTCCGAAACGATAATTTCTGTCCAGAATTTATATTTTTGTCAGAAACGATTATTTTTGTTCAAAACTAATATATTTGTCAGAAACGATAATTTTTGTCCAGAACTTATATTTTTGTCGGAAAAGATTATTATTGTCCGAAAGAATTATTTTTGTCCAGAATTTTTATTTTTTGTCAGAAAGGATTATTTTTGTCAGGAACGATTATTTTTGGCAGAAAAGATAATATTTGTAAGAAACGATTATTTTTGTTCAAAACTTATATTTTTGTCCGAAACAATTATTTTTGTCTAGAATTTTTTTTTTGTCAGAAACGATTATTTTTGTTCAAAACTTATATATTTGTCAGAAACGATTATTTTTTTCCAGAAGTTAAATTTTTGTCAGAAAGTAAAATTTTTGTCAGAAACGATTATTTTCGTCAGAAACGATATTTTTTGTTAGAAACGATTATTTTTGTTTAAACTAATATTTTTGTCAGAAACGATTATTTTTGTCCGGAACTTCAATTTATTTCAGAAAGGATTATTTTTGTCAGAAACGATTATTTTTGTCTAATGCAATAATTTTTGTTAGAAACGATTATTTTTGTTCAAAACTAATATTTTTGTCAGAAACGATTATATTTGTCAGATACGATTATTTTTGTTCAAAACTGATATATTTGTCAGAAACGATTATTTTTGTCCATAACTAATATTTTTGTTAGAAAAGATTATTTTTATCCGGAACTTAAATTTTTGTCAGAAAGGATTAATTTTTGTCAGGAACAATTATTTTTGTCAGAAAAGATAATTTTTGTTAGAAACGATTATTTTTGTCCAAAACGATTATTTTTGGCAGAAACGATTATTTTTATAGATAACTAATATTATTGTTAGAAACGATTATGTTTGTCAGGAACTTAAATTTTTGTCCAAAACGATTATTATTGTCAGAAACCATTATTTTTGTTCAAAACTAATATTTTTGTCAGAAACGATTATTTTTGTCAGGAACGATTATTTTTGTTAGAAACGATTATTTTTGTACAAAACTAATATTTTTGTCCGAAACGATTATTTTTATCCGGAATTTATATTTTTGTCAGAAACGATTATTTTTCTTCAAAACTAATATTTTTGTCCGAAACGATTATTTTTGTCCGGAACGATAATTTTTGTCAGAAAAGATAATTTCTGTTAGAAACGATTGTTTTTGTTCAAAACTAATATTTTTGTCAGAAACGATAATTTTTGTCCGGAACTTCAATTTATTTCAGAAAGGATTATTTTTGTCAGAAACGATTATTTTATGTCAGATGCGATGATTTTTGTTAGAAACGATTATTTTTGTTCAAAACTAATATTTTTGTTAGAAACGATTATTTTTGTCAGATTCGATTATTTTTGTTCAAAACTAATATTTTTGTCCGTGACGATTATTTTTGTCCGGAACTTAAATTTTTGTCCAAAACGATTATTTTTGTCAGAAACGATTATTTTTGTTCAAAACTAATATTTTTGTCAGAAACGATTATTTTTGTCCAGAACCTAAATTTTTTTCGGAAAAGATTATTTTTGTCAGGAACGACTTTTTTTGTCAGAAACGATTATTTTTGTTCAAAACTCATATTTTTGTCCGAAACAATTATTTTTGTCCATAATTTTCATTTTTGTCAGAAACGATAATTTTTGTTCAAAAATAATATTTTTGTCCGTGACGATTATTTTTGTCCGGAACCTAAATTTCTGTCGGAAAAGATTATTTTTGTCAGGAACGATTTTTTTTGTCAGAAACGATTATTTTTGTTCAAAACTAATATTTTTGTCCGATACAATTATTTTTGTCCAGAATTTTTATTTTTGTCAGAAACGATTATTTTTGTTCAAAACTAATATATTTGTCAGAAACGATTATTTTTGTCCAGAACTTAAATTTTGTCAGAAAGTATTATTTTTGTCAGATACGATTTTTTTTGTTCAAAACAAATATATTCGTCAGAAACGATAATTTTTTTTAGAAACGATTATTTTTGTTTTAAACTAATATTTTTGTCAGAAACGATTATTTTTGTCAGATACGATTATTTGTATTCAAAACGATTATTTTTGTTCAAAACTAATATATTTGTAAGTGACGATTATTTTTGTCCGGAACTTAAATTTTAGTCCAGAACGATTACTTTTGTCAGAAACGATTATTTTTGTTCGAAACTTATATTTTTGACTGAAACGATTATTTTTATCCAGAATTTATATTTTTGTCAGAAACGATTATTTTTGTCAGAAACGATAATTTTTGTAAGAATCGATTATTTTTGTTCAAAACTAATATTTTTTTCAGAAACGATTATTTTTGTCAGATACGATTTTTTTTTGTTCAAAACAAATTTATTCGTCAGAAACGATTATTTTTGTCCGAAACAATTATTTTTGTTCAAAACTAATATTTTTGTCAGAAACGATTATTTTTGTGCAAAACTAATATTTTTGTCGGAAAAGATTATTTTTGTTCAAAACTAATATTTTTTTCAGAAACGATTATATTTGTCAGATACGATTGATTTTGTTCAAAACTAATTTATTGGTCAGAAACGATTATTTTTGTTCAAAACTAATATATTTGTCCGAAACGATTATTTTTGTCCGGAACTTAAATTTTTGTCAGAAAGTATAATTTTTTCTCAGAAACGATTATTTTTGTCAGAAACGATAATTTTCGTTAGAAACGATTATTTTCGTTTTAAACTAATATTTTTGTCAGAAACGATTATTTCTGTCAGATACGATTATTTGTGTTCAAAACGATTATTTTTGTTCAAAACTAATATATTTGTCAGTGACGATTATTTTTGTCCGGAACTTATATTTTTGACCGAAACGAATATTTTTATCCAGAATTTATATTTTTGTCAGAAACGATTATTTTTGTCAGAAACGATAATTTTTGTTAGAATCGATTATTTTTGCTCAAAACTAATATTTTTTTCAGAAACGATTATTTTTGTCAGATACTTTTTTTTTGTTCAAAACTAATATATTTATCAGAAACGATTATTTTTGTCCGAAACAATTATTTTTGTTCAAAACTAATATTTTTATCAGAAACGATTATTTTTGTGCAAAACTAATATTTTTGTTGGAAACGATTATTTTTGTCCGGAACTTAAATTTTTGTCCGAAACGATTATTTTTGTCAGAAACGATTATTTTTGTCAGAAACGATTATTTTTTTTCAAAACTAATATTTTTGTCAGTGACGATTATTTTTGTCCGGAACTTAAATTTTTGTCCAAAACGATTTTATTGTCAGAAACGATTATTTTTGTTCAAAACTAATATTTTTGTCAGAAACGATTATTTTTGTCCGGAACTTAAATTTTTGACAGAAAGGATTATTTTTGTCAGGAACGATTATTTTTGTCAGAAAAGATAATTTTTGTTAGAAACGATTATTTTTGTCAGATACGATTTTTTTTGTTCAAAACTAATATTTTTGTCCGTGACGATTATTTTGTCCGGAACTTAAATTTTTGTCAGAAAGGATTATTTTTGTTAGAAACGATTATTCTTGTTCAAAACTAATATTTTTGTCAGAAACGATTATTTTTAACAGATACGATTATTTTTGTTCAAAACTAATATTTTTGTCCGTGACGATTATTTTTGTCCGGAACTTAAATTTTTGTCCAAAACGATTATTTTTGTCAGAAACGTTTATTTTTGTTCAAAACTAATATTTTTGTCAGAAACGATTATTTTTGTCCAGAACCTAAATTTTTGTCGGAAAAGATTATTTTTGTAAGGAACGACTTTTTTTGTCAGAAACGATTATTTTTGTTCAAAACTCATATTTTTGTCCGAAACAATTATTTTTGTCCGGAATTTTTATTTTTGTCAGAGACGATAATTTTTGTTTAAAACTAATATTTTTTCAGAAACGATTGTTCTTGTTCAAAACTAATTTTTTTGTCAGAAACGATTATTTTAGTCCAGAATTTAAAATTTTTGTCGGAAAATATAATTTTTGTCCAGAACCGCTATTTTTGTCAGAAACAATTATTTTTGTCCGGAACTTAAATTTTTGTCCGAAACGATTTTTTTTGTCCAGAATTTATATTTTTGTCGGAAAAGATTATTTTTGTCAGGAACGAATATTTTTGTCCGAAATGATTATTTTTGTCAGGAACTTAAATTTTAACCGAAAGGATTATTTTTGTCAGGAACGATTATTTTTGTCAGAAAAGATAATTTTTGTTAGAAACGTTTTTTTTTGTTCAAAACTAATATTTTTGTCAGAAACGATTATTTTTGTCCGGAACTTAAATTTTTGTCAGGAAGTATTATATTTGTCAGAAACGATTATTTTTGTTCAAAACTAATATTTTTGTCAGAAACGATTATATTTGTCAGATACGATTATTTTTGTTCAAAACTGATATATTTGTCAGAAACGATTATTTTTGTCCATAACTAATATTTTTGTTAGAAAAGATTATTTTTATCCGGAACTTAAATTTTTGTCAGAAAGGATTAATTTTTGTCAGGAACAATTATTTTTGTCAGAAAAGATAATTTTTGTTAGAAACGATTATTTTTGTCCAAAACGATTATTTTTGGCAGAAACGATTATTTTTATAGATAACTAATATTATTGTTAGAAACGATTATGTTTGTCAGGAACTTAAATTTTTGTCCAAAACGATTATTATTGTCAGAAACCATTATTTTTGTTTAAAACTAATATTTTTGTCAGAAACGATTATTTTTGTCCAGAACCTAAATTTTTGTCGGAAAAGATTATTTTTGTAAGGAACGACTTTTTTTGTCAGAAACGATTATTTTTGTTCAAAACTCATATTTTTGTCCGAAACAATTATTTTTGTCCAGAATTTTAATTTTTGTCAGAGACGATAATTTTTGTTTAAAACTAATATTTTTTCAGAAACGATTGTTCTTGTTCAAAACTAATTTTTTTGTCAGAAACGATTATTTTAGTCCAGAATTTAAAATTTTTGTCGGAAAATATAATTTTTGTCCAGAACCGCTATTTTTGTCAGAAACAATTATTTTTGTCCGGAACTTAAATTTTTGTCCGAAACGATTTTTTTTGTCCAGAATTTATATTTTTGTCGGAAAAGATTATTTTTGTCAGGAACGAATATTTTTGTCCGAAATGATTATTTTTGTCAGGAACTTAAATTTTAACCGAAAGGATTATTTTTGTCAGGAACGATTATTTTTGTCAGAAAAGATAATTTTTGTTGGAAACGTTTTTTTTTGTTCAAAACTAATATTTTTGTCAGAAACGATTATTTTTGTCCGGAACTTAAATTTTTGTCAGGAAGTATTATATTTGTCAGAAACGATTATTTTTGTTCAAAACTAATATTTTTGTCAGAAACGATTATATTTGTCAGATACGATTATTTTTGTTCAAAACTGATATATTTGTCAGAAACGATTATTTTTGTCCATAACTAATATTTTTGTTAGAAAAGATTATTTTTATCCGGAACTTAAATTTTTGTCAGAAAGGATTAATTTTTGTCAGGAACAATTATTTTTCTCAGAAAAGATAATTTTTGTTAGAAACGATTATTTTTGTCCAAAACGATTATTTTTGGCAGAAACGATTATTTTTATAGATAACTAATATTATTGTTAGAAACGATTATGTTTGTCAGGAACTTAAATTTTTGTCCAAAACGATTATTATTGTCAGAAACCATTATTTTTGTTTAAAACTAATATTTTTGTCAGAAACGATTATTTTTGTCAGGAACGATTATTTTTGTTAGAAACGATTATTTTTGTACAAAACTAATATTTTTGTCCGAAACGATTATTTTTATCCGGAATTTATATTTTTGTCAGAAACGATTATTTTTGTTCATAACTAATATTTTTGTCCGAAACGATTATTTTTGTCCGGAACGATAATTTTTGTCAGAAAAGATAATTTCTGTTAGAAACGATTGTTTTTGTTCAAAACTAATATTTTTGTCAGAAACGATAATTTTTGTCCGGAACTTCAATTTATTTCAGAAAGGATTATTTTTGTCAGAAACGATTATTTTATGTCAGATGCGATGATTTTTGTTAGAAACGATTATTTTTGTTCAAAACTAATATTTTTGTTAGAAACGATTATTTTTGTCAGATTCGATTATTTTTGTTCAAAACTAATATTTATGTCCGTGACGATTATTTTTGTCCGGAACTTAAATTTTTGTCCAAAACGATTATTTTTGTCAGAAACGATTATTTTTGTTCAAAACTAATATTTTTGTCAGAAACGATTATTTTTGTCCAGAACCTAAATTTTTTTCGGAAAAGATTATTTTTGTCAGGAACGACTTTTTTTGTCAGAAACGATTATTTTTGTTCAAAACTCATATTTTTGTCCGAAACAATTATTTTTGTCCATAATTTTCATTTTTGTCAGAAACGATAATTTTTGTTCAAAAATAATATTTTTGTCCGTGACGATTATTTTTGTCCGGAACCTAAATTTCTGTCGGAAAAGATTATTTTTGTCAGGAACGATTTTTTTTGTCAGAAACGATTATTTTTGTTCAAAACTAATATTTTTGTCCGATACAATTATTTTTGTCCAGAATTTTTATTTTTGTCAGAAACGATTTTTTTTGTTCAAAACTAATATATTTGTCAGAAACGATTATTTTTGTCCAGAACTTAAATTTTGTCAGAAAGTATTATTTTTGTCAGATACGATTTTTTTTGTTCAAAACAAATATATTCGTCAGAAACGATAATTTTTTTTAGAAACGATTATTTTTGTTTTAAACTAATATTTTTGTCAGAAACGATTATTTTTGTCAGATACGATTATTTGTATTCAAAACGATTATTTTTGTTCAAAACTAATATATTTGTAAGTGACGATTATTTTTGTCCGGAACTTAAATTTTAGTCCAGAACGATTATTTTTGTCAGGAACGATTACTTTTGTCAGAAACGATTATTTTTGTTCGAAACTTATATTTTTGACTGAAACGATTATTTTTATCCAGAATTTATATTTTTGTCAGAAACGATTATTTTTGTCAGAAACGATGATTTTTGTAAGAATCGATTATTTTTGTTCAAAACTAATATTTTTTTCAGAAACGATTATTTTTGTCAGATACGATTTTTTTTGTTCAAAACAAATATATTCGTCAGAAACGATTATTTTTTTCCGAAACAATTATTTTTGTTCAAAACTAATATTTTTGTCAGAAACGATTATTTTTGTGCAAAACTAATATTTTTTGTCGGAAAAGATTATTTTTGTTCAAAACTAATATTTTTTTCAGAAACGATTATATTTGTCAGATACGATTGTTTTTGTTCAAAACTAATTTATTGGTCAGAAACGATTATTTTTGTTCAAAACGAATATATTTGTCAGAAACGATTATTTTTGTCCAGAACTTAAATTTTTGTCAGAAAGTATAATTTTTTCTCAGAAACGATTATTTTTGTCAGAAACGATAATTTTCGTTAGAAACGATTATTTTCGTTTTAAACTAATATTTTTGTCAGAAACGATTATTTCTGTCAGATACGATTATATGTGTTCAAAACGATTATTTTTGTTCAAAACTAATATATTTGTCAGTGACGATTATTTTTGTCCGGAAATTATATTTTTGACCGAAACGAATATTTTTATCCAGAATTTATATTTTTGTGAGAAACGATTATTTTTGTCAGAAACGATAATTTTTGTTAGAATCGATTATTTTTGCTCAAAACTAATATTTTTTTCAGAAACGATTATTTTTGTCAGATACTTTTTTTTTGTTCAAAACTAATATATTTATCAGAAACGATTATTTTTGTCCGAAACAATTATTTTTGTTCAAAACTAATATTTTTATCAGAAACGATTATTTTTGTGCAAAACTAATATTTTTGTTGGAAACGATTATTTTTGTCCGGAACTTAAATTTTTGTCCGAAACGATTATTTTTGTCAGAAACGATTATTTTTGTCAGAAACGATTATTTTTTTTCAAAACTAATATTTTTGTCAGTGACGATTATTTTTGTCCGGAACTTAAATTTTTGTCCAAAACGATTTTATTGTCAGAAACGATTATTTTTGTTCAAAACTAATATTTTTGTCAGAAACGATTATTTTTGTCCGGAACTTAAATTTTTGACAGAAAGGATTATTTTTGTCAGGAACGATTATTTTTGTCAGAAAAGATAATTTTTGTTAGAAACGATTATTTTTGTTCAAAAGTAATATTTTTGTCAGAATCGATTATTTTGTCCGGAACTTAAATTTTTGTCAGAAAGGATTATTTTTGTTAGAAACGATTATTCTTGTTCAAAACTAATATTTTTGTCGGAATCGATTATTTTTGTCAGATACGATTATTTTTGTTCAAAACTAATATTTTTGTCCGTGACGATTATTTTTGTCCGGAACTTAAATTTTTGTCCAAAACGATTATTTTTGTCAGAAACGTTTATTTTTGTTCAAAACTAATATTTTTGTCAGAAACGATTATTTTTATCCAGAACCTAAATTGTTGTCGGAAATGATTATTTTTGTAAGGAACGACTTTTTTTGTCAGAAACGATTATTTTTGTTCAAAACTCATATTTTTGTCCGAAACAATTATTTTTGTCCAGAATTTTTATTTTTGTCAGAGACGATAATTTTTGTTTAAAACTAATATTTTTTTCAGAAACGATTGTTCTTGTTCAAAACTAATTTTTTTGTCAGAAACGATTATTTTAGTCCAGAATTTAAAATTTTTGT
This sequence comes from Pantala flavescens, assembly GCA_020796165.1. Classification (NCBI taxonomy): domain Eukaryota; kingdom Metazoa; phylum Arthropoda; class Insecta; order Odonata; family Libellulidae; genus Pantala; species Pantala flavescens. The sequence continues at coordinate 50,189,441 of CM036879.1, read as the reverse complement.
CGGAAAATATAATTTTTGTCCAGAACCGCTATTTTTGTCAGAAACAATTATTTTTGTCCGGAACTTAAATTTTTGTCCGAAACGATTTTTTTTGTCCAGAATTTATATTTTTGTCGGAAAAGATTATTTTTGTCAGGAACGAATATTTTTGTCCGAAATGATTATTTTTGTCAGGAACTTAAATTTTAACCGAAAGGATTATTTTTGTCAGGAACGATTATTTTTGTCAGAAAAGATAATTTTTATTAGAAACGTTTTTTTTTGTTCAAAACTAATATTTTTGTCAGAAACGATTATTTTTGTCCGGAACTTAAATTTTTGTCAGGAAGTATTATATTTGTCAGAAACGATTATTTTTGTTCAAAACTAATATTTTTGTCAGAAACGATTATTTTTGTCAAGAACTTTATTTTTTGTCGGAAAAGATTATTTTTGTCCGAAACGATAATTTCTGTCCAGAATTTATATTTTTGTCAGAAACGATTATTTTTGTTCAAAACTAATATATTTGTCAGAAACGATAATTTTTGTCCAGAACTTATATTTTTGTCGGAAAAGATTATTATTGTCCGAAAGAATTATTTTTGTCCAGAATTTTTATTTTTTGTCAGAAAGGATTATTTTTGTCAGGAACGATTATTTTTGGCAGAAAAGATAATATTTGTAAGAAACGATTCTTTTGTTCAAAACTTATATTTTTGCCAGAAACGATCAATTTTGTCAGATACGATTATTTTTTTTCAAAACTATTATTTTTGTCAGAAACGAATATTTTTGTCCAGAACTTATATTTTTGTCAGAAACGATTGTTTTTGTTCAAAACTAATTTTTTTTGTCAGAAACGATTATTTTAGTCCAGAATTTAAAATTTTTGTCGGAAAATATAATTTTTGTCTAGAACCGCTTTTTTTGTCAGAAACGATTATTTTTGTCCAGAATTTTTTTTTTGTCAGAAACGATTATTTTTGTTCAAAACTAATATATTTGTCAGAAACGATTATTTTTTTCCAGAAGTTAAATTTTTGTCAGAAAGTAAAATTTTTGTCAGAAACGATTATTTTTGTCAGAAACGATATTTTTTGTTCGAAACGATTATTTATGTTTAAACTAATATTTTTGTCAGAAACGATTATTTTTGTCCGGAACTTCAATTTATTTCAGAAAGGATTATTTTTGTCAGAAACGATTATTTTTGTCAGATGCAATAATTTTTGTTAGAAACGATTATTTTTGTTCAAAACTAATATTTTTGTCAGAAACGATTATATTTGTCAGATACGATTATTTTTGTTCAAAACTGATATATTTGTCAGAAACGATTATTTTTGTCCATAACTCATATGTTTGTTAGAAAAGATTATTTTTGTCCGGAACTTAAATTTTTGTCAGAAAGGATTAATTTTTGTCAGGAACAATTATTTTTGTCAGAAAAGATAATTTTTGTTAGAAACGATTATTTTTGTTCAAAACTAATATTTTTGTCAGAAACGATTTTTTTTGTCCGGAACTTAAATTTTTGTCCAAAACGATTATTTTTGGCAGAAACGATTATTTTTATAGAAAACTAATATTATTGTTAGAAACGATTATGTTTGTCAGGAACTTAAATTTTTGTCCAAAACGATTATTATTGTCAGTAACCATTATTTTTGTTCAAAACTAATATTTTTGTCAGAAACGATTATTTTTGTCAGGAACGATTATTTTTGTTAGAAACGATTATTTTTGTGCAAAACTAATATTTTTGTCCGAAACGATTATTTTTATCAGGAATTTATATTTTTGTCAGAAACGATTATATTTGTTCAAAACTAATATTTTTGTCCGAAACGATTATTTTTGTCTGGAACTTAAATTTTTGTCAGAAAGGATTATTTTTGTGAGGAACGATTATTTTTGTCAGAAAAGATAATTTTTGTTAGAAACGATTATTTTTGTTCAAAACTAATATTTTGTCAGAAACGATTATTTTTGTCCGGAACTTCAATTTATTTCAGAAAGGATTATTTTTGTCAGAAACGATTATTTTTGTCAGATGCGATAATTTTTGTTAGAAACGATTATTTTTGTTCAAAACTAATATTTTTGTTAGAAACGATTATTTTTGTCAGATACGATTATTTTTGTTCAAAACTAATATTTTTGTCCGTGACGATTATTTTTGTCAGTAACGATTATTTTTGTTCAAAACTAATATTTTTGTCAGAAACGATTATTTTTGTGCAAAACTAATATTTTTGTCGGAAAAGATTATTTTTGTTCAAAACTAATATTTTTTTCAGAAACGATTATATTTGTCAGATACGATTGTTTTTGTTCAAAACTAATTTATTGGTCAGAAACGATTATTTTTGTTCAAAACTAATATATTTGTCCGAAACGATTATTTTTGTCCAGAACTTAAATTTTTGTCAGAAAGTATAATTTTTTCTCAGAAACGATTATTTTTGTCAGAAACGATAATTTTCGTTAGAAACGATTATTTTCGTTTTAAACTAATATTTTTGTCAGAAACGATTATTTCTGTCAGATACGATTATTTGTGTTCAAAACGATTATTTTTGTTCAAAACTAATATATTTGTCAGTGACGATTTTTTTTGTCCGGAACTTATATTTTTGACCGAAACGAATATTTTTATCCAGAATTTATATTTTTGTCAGAAACGATTATTTTTGTCAGAAACGATAATTTTTGTTAGAATCGATTATTTTTGCTCAAAACTAATATTTTTTTCAGAAACGATTATTTTTGTCAGATACTTTTTTTTTGTTCAAAACTAATATATTTATCAGAAACGATTATTTTTGTCCGAAACAATTATTTTTGTTCAAAACTAATATTTTTATCAGAAACGATTATTTTTGTGCAAAACTAATATTTTTGTTGGAAACGATTATTTTTGTCCGGAACTTAAATTTTTGTCCGAAACGATTATTTTTGTCAGAAACGATTATTTTTGTCAGAAACGATTATTTTTGTCAGAAACGATTATTTTTTTTCAAAACTAATATTTTTGTCAGTGACGATTATTTTTGTCCGGAACTTAAATTTTTGTCCAAAACGATTTTATTGTCAGAAACGATTATTTTTGTTCAAAACTAATATTTTTGTCAGAAACGATTATTTTTGTCCGGAACTTAAATTTTTGACAGAAAGGATTATTTTTGTCAGGAACGATTATTTTTGTCAGAAAAGATAATTTTTGTTAGAAACGATTATTTTTGTCAGATACGATTTTTTTTGTTCAAAACAAATATTTTTGTCCGTGACGATTATTTTGTCCGGAACTTAAATTTTTGTCAGAAAGGATTATTTTTGTTAGAAACGATTATTCTTGTTCAAAACTAATATTTTTGTCAGAAACGATTATTTTTGTCAGATACGATTATTTTTGTTCAAAACTAATATTTTTGTCCGTGACGATTATTTTTGTCCGGAACTTAAATTTTTGTCCAAAACGATTATTTTTGTCAGAAACGTTTATTTTTGTTCAAAACTAATATTTTTGTCAGAAACGATTATTTTTGTCCAGAACCTAAATTTTTGTCGGAAAAGATTATTTTTGTAAGGAACGACTTTTTTTGTCAGAAACGATTATTTTTGTTCAAAACTCATATTTTTGTCCGAAACAATTATTTTTGTCCAGAATTTTTATTTTTGTCAGAGACGATAATTTTTGTTTAAAACTAATATTTTTTCAGAAACGATTGTTCTTGTTCAAAACTAATTTTTTTGTCAGAAACGATTATTTTAGTCCAGAATTTAAAATTTTTGTCGGAAAATATAATTTTTGTCCAGAACCGCTATTTTTGTCAGAAACAATTATTTTTGTCCGGAACTTAAATTTTTGTCCGAAACGATTTTTTTTGTCCAGAATTTATATTTTTGTCGGAAAAGATTATTTTTGTCAGGAACGAATATTTTTGTCCGAAATGATTATTTTTGTCAGGAACTTAAATTTTAACCGAAAGGATTATTTTTGTCAGGAACGATTATTTTTATCAGAAAAGATAATTTTTGTTAGAAACGTTTTTTTTTGTTCAAAACTAAAATTTTTGTCAGAAACGATTATTTTTGTCCGGAACTTAAATTTTTGTCAGGAAGTATTATATTTGTCAGAAACGATTATTTTTGTTCAAAACTAATATTTTTGTCAGAAACGATTATATTTGTCAGATACGATTATTTTTGTTCAAAACTGATATATTTGTCAGAAACGATTATTTTTGTCCATAACTAATATTTTTGTTAGAAAAGATTATTTTTATCCGGAACTTAAATTTTTGTCAGAAAGGATTAATTTTTGTCAGGAACAATTATTTTTGTCAGAAAAGATAATTTTTGTTAGAAACGATTATTTTTGTCCAAAACGATTATTTTTGGCAGAAACGATTATTTTTATAGATAACTAATATTATTGTTAGAAACGATTATGTTTGTCAGGAACTTAAATTTTTGTCCAAAATGATTATTATTGTCAGAAACCATTATTTTTGTTTAAAACTAATATTTTTGTCAGAAACGATTATTTTTGTCAGGAACGATTATTTTTGTTAGAAACGATTATTTTTGTACAAAACTAATATTTTTGTCCGAAACAATTATTTTTATCCGGAATTTATATTTTTGTCAGAAACGATTATTTTTGTTCATAACTAATATTTTTGTCCGAAACGATTATTTTTGTCCGGAACGATAATTTTTGTCAGAAAAGATAATTTCTGTTAGAAACGATTGTTTTTGTTCAAAACTAATATTTTTGTCAGAAACGATAATTTTTGTCCGGAACTTCAATTTATTTCAGAAAGGATTATTTTTGTCAGAAACGATTATTTTATGTCAGATGCGATGATTTTTGTTAGAAACGATTATTTTTGTTCAAAACTAATATTTTTGTTAGAAACGATTATTTTTGTTAGATTCGATTATTATTGTTCAAAACTAATATTTTTGTCCGTGACGATTATTTTTGTCCGGAACTTAAATTTTTGTCCAAAACGATTATTTTTGTCAGAAACGATTATTTTTGTTCAAAACTAATATTTTTGTCAGAAACGATTATTTTTGTCCAGAACCTAAATTTTTTTCGGAAAAGATTATTTTTGTCAGGAACGACTTTTTTTGTCAGAAACGATTATTTTTGTTCAAAACTCATATTTTTGTCCGAAACAATTATTTTTGTCCATAATTTTCATTTTTGTCAGAAACGATAATTTTTGTTCAAAAATAATATTTTTGTCCGTGACGATTATTTTTGTCCGGAACCTAAATTTCTGTCGGAAAAGATTATTTTTGTCAGGAACGATTTTTTTTGTCAGAAACGATTATTTTTGTTCAAAACTAATATTTTTGTCCGATACAATTATTTTTGTCCAGAATTTTTATTTTTGTCAGAAACGATTATTTTTGTTTAAAACTAATATTTTTTTCAGAAACGATTGTTCTTGTTCAAAACTAATTTTTTTGTCAGAAACGATTATTTTAGTCCAGAATTTAAAATTTTTGTCGGAAAATATAATTTTTGTCCAGAACCGCTATTTTTGTCAGAAACAATTATTTTTGTCCGGAACTTAAATTTTTGTCCGAAACGATTTTTTTTGTCCAGAATTTATATTTTTGTCGGAAAAGATTATTTTTGTCAGGAACGAATATTTTTGTCCGAAATGATTATTTTTGTCAGGAACTTAAATTTTAACCGAAAGGATTATTTTTGTCAGGAACGATTATTTTTGTCAGAAAAGATAATTTTTATTAGAAACGTTTTTTTTTGTTCAAAACTAATATTTTTGTCAGAAACGATTATTTTTGTCCGGAACTTAAATTTTTGTCAGGAAGTATTATATTTGTCAGAAACGATTATTTTTGTTCAAAACTAATATTTTTGTCAGAAACGATTATTTTTGTCAAGAACTTTATTTTTTGTCGGAAAAGATTATTTTTGTCCGAAACGATAATTTCTGTCCAGAATTTATATTTTTGTCAGAAACGATTATTTTTGTTCAAAACTAATATATTTGTCAGAAACGATAATTTTTGTCCAGAACTTATATTTTTGTCGGAAAAGATTATTATTGTCCGAAAGAATTATTTTTGTCCAGAATTTTTATTTTTTGTCAGAAAGGATTATTTTTGTCAGGAACGATTATTTTTGGCAGAAAAGATAATATTTGTAAGAAACGATTCTTTTGTTCAAAACTTATATTTTTGCCAGAAACGATCAATTTTGTCAGATACGATTATTTTTTTTCAAAACTATTATTTTTGTCAGAAACGAATATTTTTGTCCAGAACTTATATTTTTGTCAGAAACGATTGTTTTTGTTCAAAACTAATTTTTTTTGTCAGAAACGATTATTTTAGTCCAGAATTTAAAATTTTTGTCGGAAAATATAATTTTTGTCTAGAACCGCTTTTTTTGTCAGAAACGATTATTTTTGTCCAGAATTTTTTTTTTGTCAGAAACGATTATTTTTGTTCAAAACTAATATATTTGTCAGAAACGATTATTTTTTTCCAGAAGTTAAATTTTTGTCAGAAAGTAAAATTTTTGTCAGAAACGATTATTTTTGTCAGAAACGATATTTTTTGTTCGAAACGATTATTTATGTTTAAACTAATATTTTTGTCAGAAACGATTATTTTTGTCCGGAACTTCAATTTATTTCAGAAAGGATTATTTTTGTCAGAAACGATTATTTTTGTCAGATGCAATAATTTTTGTTAGAAACGATTATTTTTGTTCAAAACTAATATTTTTGTCAGAAACGATTATATTTGTCAGATACGATTATTTTTGTTCAAAACTGATATATTTGTCAGAAACGATTATTTTTGTCCATAACTCATATGTTTGTTAGAAAAGATTATTTTTGTCCGGAACTTAAATTTTTGTCAGAAAGGATTAATTTTTGTCAGGAACAATTATTTTTGTCAGAAAAGATAATTTTTGTTAGAAACGATTATTTTTGTTCAAAACTAATATTTTTGTCAGAAACGATTTTTTTTGTCCGGAACTTAAATTTTTGTCCAAAACGATTATTTTTGTCAGAAACGATTATTTTTATAGAAAACTAATATTATTGTTAGAAACGATTATGTTTGTCAGGAACTTAAATTTTTGTCCAAAACGATTATTATTGTCAGAAACCATTATTTTTGTTCAAAACTAATATTTTTGTCAGAAACGATTATTTTTGTCAGGAACGATTATTTTTGTTAGAAAAATTTATTTTTGTGCAAAACTAATATTTTTGTCCGAAACGATTATTTTTATCAGGAATTTATATTTTTGTCAGAAACGATTATATTTGTTCAAAACTAATATTTTTGTCCGAAACGATTATTTTTGTCTGGAACTTAAATTTTTGTCAGAAAGGATTATTTTTGTGAGGAACGATTATTTTTGTCAGAAAAGATAATTTTTGTTAGAAACGATTATTTTTGTTCAAAACTAATATTTTGTCAGAAACGATTATTTTTGTCCGGAACTTCAATTTATTTCAGAAAGGATTATTTTTGTCAGAAACGATTATTTTTGTCAGATGCGATAATTTTTGTTAGAAACGATTATTTTTGTTCAAAACTAATATTTTTGATAGAAACGATTATTTTTGTCAGATACGATTATTTTTGTTCAAAACTAATATTTTTGTCCGTGACGATTATTTTTGTCCGGAACTTAAATTTTTGTCCAAAACGATTATTTTTGTCAGTAACGATTATTTTTGTTCAAAACTAATATTTTTGTCAGAAACAATTATTTTTGTCCAGAACCTAAATTTTTGTCGGAAAAGATTATTTTTGTCAGGAACGACTTTTTTTGTCAGAAACGATTATTTTTGTTCAAAACTCATATTTTTGTCCGAAACAATTATTTTTGTCCATAATTTTTATTTTTGTCAGAAACGATAATTTTTGTTCAAAAATAATATTTTTGTTAGTGACGATTATTTTTGTCCGGAACTTAAATTTTTGTCCAAAACGATTATTTTTTTTTAGAAACGATTATTTTTGTTCAAAACTAATATTTTTTTTTCAGAAACGATTATTTTTGTCCAATACTAATATTTCTGTCCGAAACGATTATTTTTGTCCAGAATTTATATTTTTGTCAGAAACGATTATTTTTGTCTAATACGATTATTTTTGTTCAAAACTAATATTTTTGTCCGTGACGATTATTTTTGTCCGGAACTTATATTTTTGTCCAAAACGATTATTTTTGTCAGAAACGATTATTTTTGTTCAAAACTAATATTTTTGTCAGAAACGATTATTTTTGTCCTCAACCTAAATTTCTGTCGGAAAAGATTATTTTTGTCAGGAACGATTTTTTTTGTCAGAAACGATTATTTTTGTTCAAAACTAATATTTTTGTCCGATACAATTATTTTTATCCAGAATTTTTATTTTTGTCAGAAACGATTATTTTTGTTCAAAACTAATATATTTGTCAGAAACGATTATTTTTGTCCAGAACTTAAATTTTTGTCAGAAAGTATTATTTTTGTCAGAAACGATTATTTTTGTCAGAAACGATAATTTTTGTTAGAAACGATTATTTTTGTTTTAAACTAATATTTTTGTCAGAAACGATTATTTTTGTCAGATACGATTATTTGTGTTCAAAACGATTATTTTTGTTCAAAACTAATATATTTGTAAATGACGATTATTTTTGTCCGGAACTTAAATTTTATTCCAGAACGATTATTTTTGTCAGGAACGATTACTTTTGTCAGAAACGATTATTTTTGTTCGAAACTTATATTTTTGACCGAAACGATTATTTTTATCCAGAATTTATATTTTTGCCAGAAACGATAATTTTTGTAAGAATCGATTATTTTTGTTCAAAACTAATATTTTTTTCAGAAACGATTATTTTTGTCAGATACGATTATTTTTGTTCAAAACAAATATATTCGTCAGAAACGATTATTTTTGTCCGAAACAATTATTTTTGTTCAAAACTAATATTTTTGTCAGAAACGATTATTTTTGTGCAAAACTAATATTTTTGTCGGAAAAGATTATTTTTGTTCAAAACTTTTTTTTTTGTCAGAAACGTTTATTTTTGTCAGATACGATTATTTTTGTTCAAAACAAATATTTTTGTTAGAAACGATTATTTTTGTCCGGAACTTAAATTTTTGTCCGAAACGATTATTTATGTCAGGAACGATTATTTTTGTTAGAAACGATTATTTTTGTTCAAAACTTATATTTTTGACCGAAACGATTATTTTTATCTAGAATTTATATTTTTGTCAGAAACGATTATTTTTGTCAGAAACGATAATTCTTGTTAGAATCGATTATTTTTGTTCAAAACTAAAATTTTTTTCAGAAACGATTATATTTGTCAGATACGATTGTTTTTGTTCAAAACTAATTTATTGGTCAGAAACGATTATTTTTGTTCAAAACTAATATATTTGTCAGAAACGATTATTTTTGTCCAGAACTTAAATTTTTGTCAGAAAGTATTATTTTTTTCTCAGAAACGATTATTTTTGTCAGAAACGATAATTTTCGTTAGAAACGATTATTTTTGTTTTAAACTAATATTTTTGTCAGAAACGATTATTTCTGTCAGATACGATTATTTGTGTTCAAAACGATTATTTTTGTTCAAAACTAATATATTTGTCAGTGACGATTATTTTTGTCCGGAACTTAAATTTTAGTCCAGAACGATTATTTTTGTTCAAAACTTATATTTTTTACCGAAACGAATATTTTTATCCAGAAGTTATATTTTTGTCAGAAACGATTATTTTTGTCAGAAACGATAATTTTTGTAAGAATCGATTATTTTTGTTCAAAACTAATATTTTTTTCAGAAACGATTATTTTTTTCAGATACGATTATTTTTGTTCAAAACAAATATATTCGTCAGAAACGATTATTTTTGTCCGAAACAATTATTTTTGTTCAAAACTAATATTTTTGTCAGAAACGATTATTTTTGTGCAAAACTAATATTTTTGTCGGAAAATATTATTTTTGTTCAAAACTTTTTTTTTGTCAGAAACGTTTATTTTTGTCAGATACGATTTTTTTTGTTCAAAACAAATATTTTTGTTAGAAACGATTATTTTTGTCCGGAACTTAAATTTTTGTCCGAAACGATTATTTATGTCAGGAACGATTATTTTTGTTAGAAACGATTATTTTTGTTCAAAACTTATATTTTTGACCGAAACGATTATTTTTATCCAGAATTTATATTTTTGTCAGAAACGATTATTTTTGTCAGAAACGATAATTCTTGTTAGAATCGATTATTTTTGTTCAAAACTAATATTTTTTTCAGAAACGATTATATTTGTCAGATACGATTGTTTTTGTTCAAAACTAATTTATTGGTCAGAAACGATTTTTTTTGTTCAAAACTAATATATTTGTCAGAAACGATTATTTTTGTCCAGAAGTTAAATTTTTTCAGAAAGTATTATTTTTTTCTCAGAAACGATTATTTTTGTCAGAAACGATAATTTTCGTTAGAAACGATTATTTTTGTTTTAAACTAATATTTTTGTCAGAAACGATTATTTCTGTCAGATACGATTATTTGTGTTCAAAACGATTATTTTTGTTCAAAACTAATATATTTGTCAGTGACGATTATTTTTGTCCGGAACTTAAATTTTAGTCCAGAACGATTATTTTTGTCAGGAACGATTATTTTTGTCAGAAACGATTATTTTTGTTCAAAACTTATATTTTTTACCGAAACGAATATTTTTATCCAGAATTTATATTTTTGTCAGAAACGATTATTTTTGTCAGAAACGATAATTTTTGTTAGAATCGATTATTTTTGTTCAAAACTAATATTTTTTTCAGAAACGATTATTTTTGTCAGATACTTTTTTTTTTGTTCAAAACTAATATATTTATCAGAAACGATTATTTTTGTCCGAAACAATTATTTTTGTTCAAAACTAATATTTTTATCAGAAACGATTATTTTTGTGAAAAACTAATATTTTTGTCGGAATAGATTATTTTTGTTCAAAACTTATATTTTTGTCAGAAACGTTTATTTTTGTCAGATACGATTATTTTTGTTCAAAACAAATATTTTTGTTGGAAACGATTATTTTTGTCCGGAACTTAAATTTTTGTCCGAAACGATTATTTTTGTCAGAAACGATTATTTTTGTCAGAAACGACTATTTTTTTTCAAAACTAATATTTTTGTCAGTGACGATTATTTTTGTCCGGAACTTAAATTTTTGTCCAAAACGATTTTATTGTCAGAAACGATTATTTTTGTTCAAAACTAATATTTTTGTCAGAAACGATTATTTTTGTCCAGAATTTATATTTTTGTCGGAAAAGATTATTTTTGTCAGGAACGAATATTTTTGTCCGAAATGATTATTTTTGTCAGGAACTTAAATTTTAACCGAAAGTATTATTTTTGTCAGGAACGATTATTTTTGTCAGAAAAGATAATTTTTGTTAGAAACGTTTTTTTTTGTTCAAAACTAATATTTTTGTCAGAAACGATTATTTTTGTCCGGAACTTAAATTTTTGTCAGAAAGTATTATATTTGTCAGAAACGATTATTTTTGTTCAAAACTAATATTTTTGTCAGAAACGATTATTTTTGTCAAGAACTTTATTTTTTGACGGAAAAGATTATTTTTGTCCGAAACGATAATTTCTGTCCAGAATTTATATTTTTGTCAGAAACGATTATTTTTGTTCAAAACTAATATATTTGTCAGAAACGATAATTTTTGTCCAGAACTTATATTTTTGTCGGAAAAGATTATTATTGTCCGAAAGAATTATTTTTGTCCAGAATTTTTATTTTTTGTCAGAAAGGATTATTTTTGTCAGGAACGATTATTTTTGGCAGAAAAGATAATATTTGTAAGAAACGATTCTTTTGTTCAAAACTTATATTTTTGCCAGAAACGATCAATTTTGTCAGATACGATTATTTTTTTTTCAAAACTATTATTTTTGTCAGAAACGAATATTTTTGTCCAGAACTTATATTTTTGTCAGAAACGATTGTTTTTGTTCAAAACTAATTTTTTTTGTCAGAAACGATTATTTTAGTCCAGAATTTAAAATTTTTGTCGGAAAATATAATTTTTGTCTAGAACCGCTTTTTTTGTCAGAAACGATTATTTTTGTCCAGAATTTTTTTTTTGTCAGAAACGATTATTTTTGTTCAAAACTAATATATTTGTCAGAAACGATTATTTTTTTCCAGAAGTTAAATTTTTGTCAGAAAGTAAAATTTTTGTCAGAAACGATTATTTTTGTCAGAAACGATATTTTTTGTTAGAAACGATTATTTTTGTTTAAACTAATATTTTTGTCAGAAACGATTATTTTTGTCCGGAACTTCAATTTATTTCAGAAAGGATTATTTTTGTCAGAAACGATTATTTTTGTCAGATGCAATAATTTTTGTTAAAAACGATTATTTTTGTTCAAAACTAATATTTTTGTTAGAAAAGATTATTTTTTTCCGGAACTTAAATTTTTGTCAGAAAGGATTAATTTTTGTCAGGAACAATTAATTTTGTCAGAAAAGATAATTTTTGTTAGAAACGATTATTTTTGTTCAAAACTAATATTTTTGTCAGAAACGATTTTTTTTGTCCGGAACTTAAATTTTTGTCCAAAACGATTATTTTTGGCAGAAACGATTATTTTTATAGAAAACTAATATTTTTGTCAGAAACGATTATTTTTGTCAGGAACGATTATTTTTGTTAGAAACGATTATTTTTGTGCAAAACTAATATTTTTGTCCGAAACGATTATTTTTATCAGGAATTTATATTTTTGTCAGAAACGATTATTTTTGTTCAAAACTAATATTTTTGTCCGAAACGATTATTTTTGTCTGGAACTTAAATTTTTGTCAGAAAGGATTATTTTTGTCAGGAACGATTATTTTTGTCAGAAAAGATAATTTTTGTTAGAAACGATTGTTTTTGTTCAAAACTAATATTTTTGTCAGAAACGATTATTTTTGTCCGGAACTTCAATTTATTTCAGAAAGGATTATTTTTGTCAAAAACGATTATTTTTGTCAGATGCGATAATTTTTGTAAGAAACGATTATTTTTGTTCAAAACTAATATTTTTGTTAGAAACGATTATTTTTGTCAGATACGATTATTTATGTTCAAAACTAATATTTTTGTCCGTGACGATTATTTTTGTCCGGAACTTTAATTTTTGTCCAAAACGATTATTTTTGTCAGTAACGATTATTTTTGTTCAAAACTAATATTTTTGTCAGAAACAATTATTTTTGTCCAGAACCGAAATTTTTGTCGGAAAAGATTATTTTTGTCAGGAACGACTTTTTTTGTCAGAAACGATTATTTTTGTTCAAAACTCATATTTTTGTCCGAAACAATTATTTTTGTCCATAATTTTTATTTTTGTCAGAAACGATAATTTTTGTTCAAAAATAATATTTTTGTCAGTGACGATTATTTTTGTCCGGAACTTAAATTTTTGTCCAAAACGATTATTTTTTTTAGAAACGATTATTTTTGTTCAAAACTAATATTTTTTTTTCAGAAACGATTATTTTTGTCCAATACTAATATTTCTGTCCGAAACGATTATTTTTGTCCAGAATTTATATTTTTGTCAGAAACGATTATTTTTGTCTAATACGATTATTTTTGTTCAAAACTAATATTTTTGTCCGTGACGATTATTTTTGTCCGGAACTTATATTTTTGTCCAAATGATTATTTTTGTCAGAAACGATTATTTTTGTTCAAAACTAATATTTTTGTCAGAAACGATTATTTTTGTCCTGAACCTAAAGTTCTGTCGGAAAAGATTATTTTTGTCAGAAACGATTTTTTTTGTCAGAAACGATTATTTTTGTTCAAAACTAATATTTTTGTTTGATACAATTATTTTTATCCAGAATTTTTATTTTTGTCAGAAACGATTATTTTTGTTCAAAACTAATATATTTGTCAGAAACGATTATTTTTGTCCAGAACTTAAATTTTTGTCAGAAAGTATTATTTTTGTCAGAAACGATTATTTTTGTCAGAAACGATAATTTTTGTTAGAAACGATTGTTTTTGTTTTAAACTAATATTTTTGTCAGAAACGATTATTTTTGTTAGATACGATTATTTGTGTTCAAAACGATTATTTTTGTTCAAAACTAATATATTTGTAAGTGACGATTATTTTTTTCCGGAACTTAAATTTTAGTCCAGAACGATTATTTTTGTCAGGAACGATTACTTTTGTCAGAAACGAATATTTTTGTTCGAAACTTATATTTTTGACCGAAACGATTATTTTTATCCAGAATTTATATTTTTGTCAGAAACGATTATTTTTGTCAGAAACGATAATTTTTGTAAGAATCGATTATTTTTGTTCAAAACTAATATTTTTTTCAGAAACGATTATTTTTGTCAGATACGATTATTTTTGTTCAAAACTAATATATTTGTCAGAAACGATTATTTTTGTCCAGAACTTAAATATTTGTCAGAAAGTATTATTTTTGTCAGAAACGATTATTTTTGTCAGAAACGATAATTTTTGTTAGAAACGATTATTTTTGTTTTAAACTAATATTTTTGTCAGAAACGATTATTTTTGTCAGATACGATTATTTGTGTTCAAAACGATTATTTTTGTTCAAAACTAATATATTTGTAAGTGACGATTATTTTTGTCCGGAACTTAAATTTTAGTCCAGAACGATTATTTTTGTCAGGAACGATTACTTTTGTCAGAAACGAATATTTTTGTTCGAAACTTATATTTTTGACCGAAACGATTATTTTTATCCAGAATTTATATTTTTGTCAGAAACGATTATTTTTGTCAGAAACGATAATTTTTGTAAGAATCGATTATTTTTGTTCAAAACTAATATTTTTTTCAGAAACGATTATTTTTGTCAGATACGATTATTTTTGTTCAAAACAAATATATTCGTAGAAAAGATTATTTTTGTCCGAAACAATTATTTTTGTTCAAAACTAATATTTTTGTCAGAAACGATTATTTTTGTGCAAAACTAATATTTTTTTCAGAAACGATTATTTTTGTCAGATACGATTATTTTTGTTCAAAACTAATATATTTGTCAGAAACGATTATTTTTGTCCAGAACTTAAATATTTGTCAGAAAGTATTATTTTTGTCAGAAACGATTATTTTTGTCAGAAACGATAATTTTTGTTAGAAACGATTATTTTTGTTTTAAACTAATATTTTTGTCAGGAACAATTATTTTTGTCAGAAACGTTTATTTTTGTCAGATACGATTATTTTTGTTCAAAACAAATATTTTTGTTAGAAACGATTATTTTTGTCCGGAACTTAAATTTTTGTCCGAAACGATTATTTATGTCAGGAACGATTATTTTTGTTAGAAACGATTATTTTTGTTCAAAACTTATATTTTTGACCGAAACGATTATTTTTATCCAGAATTTATATTTTTGTCAGAAACGATTATTTTTGTCAGAAACGATAATTCTTGTTAGAATCGATTATTTTTGTTCAAAACTAATATTTTTTTCAGAAACGATTATATTTGTCAGACACGATTGTTTTTGTTCAAAACTAATTTATTGGTCAGAAACGATTATTTTTGTTCAAAACTAATATATTTGTCAGAAACGATTATTTTTGTCCAGGACTTAAATTTTTGTCAGAAAGTATTATTTTTTTCTCAGAAACGATTATTTTTGTCAGAAACGATAATTTTCGTTAGAAACGATTATTTTTCTTTTAAACTAATATTTTTGTCAGAAACGATTATTTCTGTCAGATACGATTATTTGTGTTCAAAACGATTATTTTAGTCCAGAACGATTATTTTTGTCAGGAACGATTATTTTTGTCAGAAACGATTATTTTTGTTCAAAACTTATATTTTTTACCGAAACGAATATGTTTATCCAGAATTTATATTTTTGCCAGAAACGATTATTTTTGTCAGAAACGATAATTTTTGTTAGAATCGATTATTTTTGTTCAAAACTAATATTTTTTTCAGAAACGATTATTTTTGTCAGATACTTTTTTTTTGTTCAAAACTAATATATTTATCAGAAACGATTATTTTTGTCCGAAACAATTATTTTTGTGCAAAACTAATATTATTGTCGGAAAAGATTATTTTTGTTCAAAACTAATATTTTTGTCAGAAACGTTTATTTTTGTCAGATACGATTATTTTTGTCAGAAACGATTATTTTTGTCAGAAACGATTATTTTTTTTCAAAACTAATATTTTTGTCAGTGACGATTATTTTTGTCCGGAACTTAAATTTTTGTCCAAAACGATTTTATTGTCAGAAACGATTATTTTTGTTCAAAACTAATATTTTTGTCAGAAACGATTATTTTTGTCCGGAATTTAAATTTTTGACAGAAAGGATTATTTTTGTCAGGAACGATTATTTTTGTCAGAAAAGATATTTTTTGTTAGAAACGATTGTTTTTGTTCAAAAGTAATATTTTTGTCAGAAGCGATTATTTTGTCCGGAATTTAAATTTTTGTCAGAAAGGATTATTTTTGTTAGAAACGATTATTCTTGTTCAAAACTAATATTTTTGTCAGAAACGATTATTTTTGTCAGATACGATTATTTTTGTTCAAAACTAATATTTTTGTCCGTGACGATTATTTTTGTCCGGAACTTAAATTTTTGTCCAAAACGATTATTTTTGTCAGAAACGTTTATTTTTGTTCAAAACTAATATTTTTGTCAGAAACGATTATTTTTGTCCAGAACCTAAATTTTTGTCGGAAATGATTATTTTTGTAAGGAACGACTTTTTTTGTCAGAAACGATTATTTTTGTTCAAAACTCATATTTTTGTCCGAAACAATTATTTTTGTCCAGAATTTTTATTTTTGTCAGAGACGATAATTTTTGTTCAAAAATAATATTTTTGTCAGTGACGATTATTTTTGTCCGGAACTTAAATTTTTGTCCAAAACGATTATTTTTTTTAGAAACGATTATTTTTGTTCAAAACTAATATTTTTTTTTAAGAAACGATTATTTTTGTCCAAAACTAATATTTCTGTCCGAAACGATTATTTTTTTCCAGAATTTATATTTTTGTCAGAAACGATTATTTTTGTCTAATACGATTATTTTTGTTCAAAACTAATATTTTTGTCCGTGACGATTATTTTTGTCCGGAACTTATATTTTTGTCCAAAACGATTATTTTTGTCAGGAACGATTATTTTTGTTCAAAACTAATATTTTTGTCAGAAACGATTATTTTTGTCCTGAACCTAAATTTCTGTCGGAAAAGATTATTTTTGTCAGGAACGATTTTTTTTGTCAGAAACGATTATTTTGTTCAAAACTAATATTTTTGTTTGATACAATTATTTTTATCCAGAATTTTTATTTTTGTCAGAAACGATTATTTTTGTTCAAAACTAATATATTTGTCAGAAACGATTATTTTTGTCCAGAACTTAAATTTTTGTCAGAAAGTATTATTTTTGTCAGAAACGATTATTTTTGTCCAGAAGTTAAATTTTTGTCAGAAAGTATTATTTTTTTCTCAGAAACGATTATTTTTGTCAGAAACGATAATTTTCGTTAGAAACGATTATTTTTGTTTTAAACTAATATTTTTGTCAGAAACGATTATTTCTGTCAGATACGATTATTTGTGTTCAAAACTTATATTTTTTACCGAAACGAATATTTTTATCCAGAATTTATATTTTTGTCAGAAACGATTATTTTTTTCAGATACTTTTTTTTTTGTTCAAAACTAATATATTTATCAGAAACGATTATTTTTGTCCGAAACAATTAATTTTGTTCAAAACTAATATTTTTATCAGAAACGATTATTTTTGTGCAAAACTAATATTTTTGTCGGAAAAGATTATTTTTGTTCAAAACTAATATTTTTGTCAGAAACGTTTATTTTTGTCAGATACGATTATTTTTGTTCAAAACAAATATTTTTGTTGGAAACGATTATTTTTGTCCGGAACTTAAATTTTTGTCCGAAACGATTATTTTTGTCAGAAACGATTATTTTTGTCAGAAACGATTATTTTTTTTCAAAACTAATATTTTTGTCAGTGACGATTATTTTTGTCCGGAACTTAAATTTTTGTCCAAAACGATTTTATTGTCAGAAACGATTATTTTTGTTCAAAACTAATATTTTTGTCAGAAACGATTATTTTTGTCCAGAATTTATATTTTTGTCGGAAAAGATTATTTTTGTCAGGAACGAATATTTTTGTCCGAAATGATTATTTTTGTCAGGAACGATTATTTTTGTCAGAAAAGATAATTTTTGTTAGAAACGTTTTTTTTTGTTCAAAACTAATATTTTTGTCAGAAACGATTATTTTTGTCCGGAACTTAAATTTTTGTCAGAAAGTATTATATTTTTTCAGAAACGATTATTTTTGTTCAAAACTAATATTTTTGTCAGAAACGATTGTTTTTGTCAAGAACTTTATTTTTTGACGGAAAAGATTATTTTTGTCCGAAACGATAATTTCTGTCCAGAATTTATATTTTTGTCAGAAACGATTATTTTTGTTCAAAACTAATATATTTGTCAGAAACGATAATTTTTGTCCAGAACTTATATTTTTGTCGGAAAAGATTATTATTGTCCGAAAGAATTATTTTTGTCCAGAATTTTTATTTTTTGTCAGAAAGGATTCTTTTTGTCAGGAACGATTATTTTTGGCAGAAAAGATAATATTTGTAAGAAACGATTTTTTTGTTCAAAACTTATATTTTTGCCAGAAACGATCAATTTTGTCAGATACGATTATTTTTTTTCAAAACTATTATTTTTGTCAGAAACGAATATTTTTGTCCAGAACTTATGTTTTTGTCAGAAACGATTGTTTTTGTTCAAAACTAATTTTTTATGTCAGAAACGATTATTTTAGTCCAGAATTTAAAATTTTTGTCGGAAAATATAATTTTTGTCTAGAACCGCTTTTTTTGTCAGAAACGATTATTTTTGTCCGGAACTTAAATTTTTGTCAGAAAGGATTTCTTATCGTCTCGAACTTAAATATTTGCTTGAAACGATTATTTTTTTTTTGGAAACAATTGCTTTTGTTTAAAACTAATATTTTTGTCCGATACGATTTTTTTTGTCAAGAATTCATATTTTTGTCGGAAAAGATTATTTTTGTCAGGAACGAATATTTTTGTCAGAAAAGATAATTTTTGTTAGGAACGATTGTTTTTGTTCAAAAGTAATATTTTTGTCAGAAGCGATTATTTTGTCCGGAACTTAAATTTTTGTCAGAAAGGATTATTTTTGTCAGAAACGATTTTTTTTGTCAGAAAGGATAATGTTTGTCAGAAACGATTATTTTTTTCAAATACGATTATTTTTGTTCAAAACTAATATTATTTCAGTGACGATTATTTTTATCCGGAACTTAAATTTTTGCCCAAAACGATTATTTTTGTCAGGAACGATTATTTTTGTTCAAAACTGATATTTTTGTCAGAAACGATTATTTTTGTTCAAAACTAATATATTTGTCCGAAACGATTATTTTTGTCCAGAGTTTAAATTTTTGTCGGAAACGATAATTTTTATACAAAACTAATATATTTGTCCGAAACGATTATTTTTGTCCAGAATTTATATTTTTGTCAGAAACGATTATTTTCATTCAAAACTAATATATTTGTAAGAAATGATTATTTTTGTAAAAAACGATTATTTATGTTAGAAACGATTGTTTTTGTTCAAAACTAATTTTTTTGACAGAAACGATTATTTTAGTCCAGAATTTAAAATTTTTGTCGGAAAATATGATTTTGTCCAGAACCGCTATTTTTGTCAGAAACGATAATTTTTGTCAGGATGGATTTTTTATTTTTTCGAACTTAAATTTTTGTCTGAAACGATTATTTTTTTAGAAACCATTATTTTTGTTCAAAACTAATATTTTTGTCCGAAACGATTATTTTTGTCCAAAATTTATATTTTTGTCGGAAAAGATTATTTTTGTCAGGAATGATTATTTTTTTCAGAAACGATTATTTTTGTTCAAAACGTATATTTTTGTCCGAAACGATTATTTTTTTCCAGAGTTTATATTTTTGACAGAAACAATTATTATTTTTGTTCAAAACTAATATATTTGTCAGAAACGATTATTTTTGTCCAGAACTAATATTTTTGTTAGAAAAGATTATTTTTGTCCGAAACGATTATTTTTGTCCGGAACTTAAATTTTTGTCAGAAAGGATTAGTTTTGTCAGGAACAATTATTTTTGTCAGAAAAGATAATTTTTGTTAGAAACGATTGTTTTTGTTCAAAACTAATATTTTTGTCAGAAACGATTATTTATGTCCGGAACTTAAATTTTTGTCAGAAACGATTATTTTTGGTAGAAACGATGATTTTTGTTAGAAACGATTATTTTTGTTCAAAACCAATATTTTTGTCAGAAACGATTATTTTTGTCAGATACGATTATTTTTGTTCGAAACTAATATATTTGTCAGAAAAGATTATTTTTGTCCAGAACATATATTTTTGTCGGAAAAGATTATTTTCGTCCGAAACAATTATTTTTGTTCAAAACTAATATTTTTGTCAGAAACGATTATTTTTGTTCAAAACTAATATTTTTGTCGGAAAGATTATTTTCGTTCAAAACTAATATTTTTGTCAGAAACGATTAATTTTGTCCGATGCGATTATTTTTGTTCAAACTTAATATTTTTGTCAGTGACGATTATGTTCGTCAGGAACTTAAATTTTTGTCCAAAACGATTATTTTTGTCAAAAACGATTATTTTTGTTAGAAACGATAATGTTTGTTAGAAATGATTATTTTTGTTCAAAACTAATATTTTTGTCAGTGACGATTATATTGTCCGGAACTCAAATTTTTGTCCAAAACGATTATTTTTGTCAGGAACGATTATTTTTATCAGAAACGATTATTTTTGTTCAAAACTAATATATTTGTCAGTGACGATTATTTTTGTCCGGAACTTAAATTTTAGTCCAGAACGATTATTTTTGTCAGGAACGATTATTTTTATCAGAAACGATTATTTTTGTTCAAAACTTATATTTCTGACCGAAACGATTATTTTTATCCAGAATTTATATTTTTGTCAGAAACGATTATTTTTGTCAGAAACGATAATTTTTGTTAGAATCGATTATTTTTGTTCAAAACTAATATTTTTTTCAGAAACAATTATTTTTTTCAGATACGATTATTATTGTTCAAAACTAATATATTTGTCAGAAACGATTATTTTTTTCCGAAACAATTATTTTTGTTCAAAACTAATATTTCTGTCATAAACGACTTTTTTTTCCAGAATTTTTATTTTTGTCAGAAACGATTATTTTTGTTCAAATCTAATATATTTGTCAGAAACGATTATTTTTGTTCAAAACTAATATTTTTGTCAGAAATGATTATTTTTGTCCAGAACCTAAATTTTTGTCGGAAAAGATTATTTTTGTCAGGAACGATTTTTTTTGTTCAAAACTAATATTTTTGTCAGAAATGATTATTTTTGTCCAGAACTTATATTTTTGTCGGAAAAGATTATTTTTGTCAGGAACGATTAATTTTGTCAGAAACGATTATTTTTGTTCAAAACTAATATTTTTGTCCGAAACGACTTTTTTTTGTCCAGAATTTTTATTTTTGTCAGAAATGATTATCTTTGTTCAAATCTAATATTTTTGTCGGAAACGATTATTTTTGTTCAAAACTAATATTTTTGTCAGAAACGATTATTTTTGTCCAAAACCCCATTTTTTTTTCGGAAAAGATTATTTTTGTCAGGAAAGATTTTTTATGTCAGAAACGATTATTTTTGTTCAAAACTAATATTTTTGTCCGAAACAATTATTTTTGTCCAGAATTTTTTTTTGTCAGAAACGATTATTTTTGTTCAAAACTAATATATTTGTCAGAAACGA
This sequence comes from Pantala flavescens, assembly GCA_020796165.1. Lineage (NCBI taxonomy): Eukaryota > Metazoa > Arthropoda > Insecta > Odonata > Libellulidae > Pantala > Pantala flavescens. Next base: position 50,167,460 of record CM036879.1, on the reverse strand, counting down.
TTATTTTTGTCCAGAAGTTAAATTTTTGTCAGAAAGTATTATTTTTGTCAGAAACGATTTTGTTTGTCAGAAACGATATTTTTTGTTAGAAACGATTATTTTTGTTTAAACTAATATTTTTGTCAGAAACGATTATATTTGTCCGGAACTTCAATTTATTTCAGAAAGGATTATTTTTGTCAGAACCGATTATTTTTGTCAGATGCAATAATTTTTTTTAGAAACGATTATTTTTGTTCAAAACTAATATTTTTGTCAGAAACGATTATATTTGTCAGATACGATTATTTTTGTTCAAAACTGATATATTTGTCAGAAACGATTATTTTTGTCAGATACGATTATTTTTGTTCAAAACAAATATTTTTGTTGGAAACGATTATTTTTGTCCGGAACTAAAATTTTTGTCAGAAAGGATTATTTTTGTCAGGAACAATTATTTTTGTCAGAAAAGATAATTTTTGTTAGAAACGATTGTTTTTGTTCAAAACTAATATTTTTGTCAGAAACGATTATTTTTGTCCGGAACTTAAATTTTTGTCAGAAACGATTATTATTGGCAGAAACGATGATTTTTGTCTGAAACGATCATTTTTGTTAGAAACGATTATTTTTGTTCAAAACTAATATTTTTATCAGAAACGATTATTTTTGTCAGATACGATTATTTTTGTTCAAAACAAATATATTTGTCAGAAAAGATTATTTTTGTCCAGAACATATATTTTTGTCGGAATAGATTATTTTCGTCCGAAACAATTATTTTTGTTCAAAACTAATATTTTTGTCAGAAACGATTATTTTTGTTCAAAACTAATATTTTTGTCGGAAAAGATTATTTTCGTTCAAAACTAATATTTTTGTCAGAAACGATTATTTTTGTCCGATGCGATTATTTTTGTTCTAACTTAATATTTTTGTCAGTGACGATTATTTTTGTCCGGAACTTAAATTTTTGTTAGAAACGATTATTTTTATACAAAACTAATATTTTTGTTAGAAACGATTATGTTTGTCAGGAACTTAAATTTTTGTCCAAAACGATTATTTTTGTCAGAAACGATTATTTTTGTCAGAAACGATAATTTTTGTTAGAAATGATTATTTTTGTTTTAAACTAATATTTTTGTCAGAAACGATTATTTTTGTCAGATTCGATTATTTGTGTTCAAAATGATTATTTTTGTTCAAAACTAATATTTTTGTCAGTGACGATTATATTGTCCGGAACTTAAATTTTTGTCCAAAACGATTATTTTTGTCAGGAACGATTATTTTTGTCAGAAACGATTATTTTTGTTCAAAACTTATATTTTTGTCCGAAACGATTATTTTTATCCAGAATTTATATTTTTGTCAGAAACGATTATTTTTGTCAGAAACAATAATTTTTGTTAGAATCGATTATTTTTTTTCAAAACTAATATTAATGTCAGAAACGATTATTTTTGTCAGATACGATTAATTTTGTTCAAAACTAATATATTTGTCAGAAACGATTATTTTTGTCCGAAACAATTATTTTTGTTCAAAACTAATATTTTTGTCAGATACGATTATTTTTGTTCAAAACTAATATTTTTGTTAGAAACGATTATTTTTGTTCGGAACTTAAATTTTTGTCCGAAACGATTATTTTTTTCAGAAACGATTATTTTTGTTCAAAACTAATATTTTTTTCCGTGACGATTATTTTTGTCCGGAACTTAAATTTTTGTCCAAAACGATTATTTTTGTCAGAAACGATTATTTTTGTTAAAACTAATATTTTTGTTCAAAACTAATATTTTTGTTAGAAACGATTATTTTTGTCCGGAACTTAAATTTTTGTCAGAAAGGATTTCTTATCGTCTCGAACTTAAATATTTGCTTGAAACGACTAATTTTTTTTTGGAAACAATTGCTTTTGTTTAAAACTAATATTTTTGTCCGATACGATTTTTTTTGTCAAGAATTCATATTTTTGTCGGAAAAGATTATTTTTGTCAGGAACGAATATTTTTGTCAGAAACTATTATTTTTGTTCAAAACTAATATTTTTGTCCGAAACGATTATTTTTGTCCGGAACTTAAATTTTTGACAGAAAGGATTATTTTTGTCAGGAACGATTATTTTTGTCAGAAAAGATAATTTTTGTTAGAAACGATTGTTTTGTTCAAAAGTAATATTTTTGTCAGAAGCGATTATTTTGTCCGGAACTTAAATTTTTATCAGAAAGGATTATTTTTGTCAGAAACGATTATTTTTTTCAAATACGATTATTTTTGTTCAAAACTAATATTATTGTCAGTGACGATTATTTTTATCCGGAACTTAAATTTTTGCCCAAAACGATTATTTTTGTCAGGAACGATTATTTTTGTTCAAAACTGATATTTTTGTCAGAAACGATTATTTTTGTTCAAAACTAATATATTTGTCCGAAACGATTATTTTTGTCCAGAGTTTAAATTTTTGTCGGAAACGATAATTTTTATACAAAACTAATATATTTGTCCGAAACGATTATTTTTGTCCAGAATTTATATTTTTGTCAGAAACGATTATTTTTATTCAAAACTAATATATTTGTAAGAAACGATTATTTCTGTAAAAATCGATTATTTATGTTAGAAACGATTGTTTTTGTTCAAAACTAATTTTTTTGACAGAATCGATTATTTTAGTCCAGAATTTAAAATTTTTGTCGGAAAATATGATTTTGTCCAGAACCGCTATTTTTGTCAGAAACGATTATTTTTGTCAGGAAGGATTTTTTATTTTCTCGAACTTATATTTTTGTCCGAAACGATTATTTTTGTCCAGAATTTATATTTTTGTCGGAAAAGATTATTTTTGTCAGGAATGATTATTTTTTTCAGAAACGATTATTTTTGTTCAAAACGTATATTTTTTCCGAAACGATTATTTTTTTCCGGAACTTTAATTTTTGTCAGAAAGGATTATTTTGGTCAGAAACGATTGTTTTTGTCAGAAACGATCATTTTTGTTAGAAGCGATTATTTTTGTTCAAAACTAATATTTTTGTCAGAAACGATTATTTTTGTCAGTAACGATTATTTTTGTTCAAACCTAATTTTATTTTCAGTGACGATTATTTTTGTCCGGAACTTAAATTTTTGTGCAAAACGATTATTTTTGTCAGAAACGATTATTTTTGTTCAAAACTAATATTTTTGTCCGAAACGATTATTTTTATCCGAAACTTAAATCTTTCTCCGAAAAGATTATATTTGTCAGGAACGACTATTTTTGTCAGAAACGATTTTTTTTGTCAGAAACGATAATTTTTGTCAGAAACGATTATTTTTGTACAAAACTAATTTTTTTATCAGAAACGATTGTTTTTGTCCAGAACTTATATTTTTTCGGAAAAGATTATCTTTGTCAGGAACGATTATTTTTGTCAGAAACGATTATTTTTGTTCAAAACTAATATTTTTGTCCGAAACGATTATTTTTTTCCAGAGTTTATATTTTTGACAGAAACAATTATTATTTTTGTTCAAAACTAATATATTTGTCAGAAACGATTATTTTTGTCCAGAACTAATATTTTTGTTAGAAAAGAATATTTTTGTCAGAAACGATTATTTTTGTCCGGAACTTAAATTTTTGTCAGAAAGGATTAGTTTTGTCAGGAACAATTATTTTTTTCAGAAAAGATAATTTTTGTTAGAAACGATTGTTTTTGTTCAAAACTAATATTTTTGTCAGAAACGATTATTTTTGTCCGGAACTTAAATTTTTGTCAGAAACGATTATTTTTGGTAGAAACGATGATTTTTGTTAGAAACGATTATTTTTGTTCAAAACCAATATTTTTGTCAGAAACGATTATTTTTGTCAGATACGATTATTTTTGTTCAAAACTAATATATTTGTCAGAAAAGATTATTTTTGTTCAAAACTAATATTTTTGTCAGTGACGATTATATTGTCCGGAACTTAAATTTTTGTCCAAAACGATTATTTTTGTCAGGAACGATTATTTTTATCAGAAACGATTATTTTTGTTCAAAACTAATATATTTGTCAGTGACGATTATTTTTATCCGGAACTTAAATTTTAGTCCAGAACGATTATTTTTGTCAGGAACGATTATTTTTATAAGAAACGATTATTTTTGTTCAAAACTTATATTTCTGACCGAAACGATTATTTTTATCCAGAATTTTTATTTTTGTCAGAAACGATTATTTTTGTCAGAAACGATAATTTTAGTTAGAATCGATTATTTTTGTTCAAAACTAATATTTTTTTCAGAAACGATTATTTTTGTCAGATACGATTATTATTGTTCAAAACTAATATATTTGTCAGAAACGGTTATTTTTGTCCGAAACAATTATTTTTGTTCAAAACTAATATTTCTGTCATAAACGACTTTTTTTTCCAGAATTTTTATTTTTGTCAGAAACGATTATTTTTGTTCAAATCTAATATATTTGTCAGAAACGATTATTTTTGTTCAAAACTAATATTTTTGTCAGAAATGATTATTTTTGTCCAGAACCTAAATTTTTGTCGGAAAAGATTATTTTTGTCAGGAACGATTTTTTTTGTTCAAAACTAATATTTTTGTCGGAAATGATTATTTTTGTCCAGAACTTATATTTTTGTCGGAAAAGATTATTTTTGTCAGGAACGATTAATTTGTCAGAAACGATTATTTTTGTTCAAAACTAATATTTTTGTCCGAAACGACTTTTTTTTGTCCAGAATTTTTATTTTTGTCAGAAATGATTATCTTTGTTCAAATCCAATATTTTTGTCGGAAACGATTATTTTTGTTCAAAACTAATATTTTTGTCAGAAACGATTATTTTTGTCCAAAACCCCATTTTTTTTTCGGAAAAGATTATTTTTGTCAGGAAAGTTTTTTTATGTCAGAAACGATTATTTTTGTTCAAAACTAATATTTTTGTCCGAAACAATTATTTTTGTCCAGAATTTTTTTTTGTCAGAAACGATTATTTTTGTTAAAAACTAATATATTTGTCAGAAACGATTATTTTTGTCCAGAAGTTAAATTTTTGTCAGAAAGTATTATTTTTGTCAGAAACGATTTTGTTTGTCAGAAACGATATTTTTTGTTAGAAACGATTATTTTTGTTTAAACTAATATTTTTGTCAGAAACGATTATATTTGTCCGGAACTTCAATTTATTTCAGAAAGGATTATTTTTGTCAGAACCGATTATTTTTGTCAGATGCAATAATTTTTTTTAGAAACGATTATTTTTGTTCAAAACTAATTTTTTTGTCAGAAACGATTATATTTGTCAGATACGATTATTTTTGTTCAAAACTGATATATTTGTCAGAAACGATTATTTTTGTCAGATACGATTATTTTTGTTCAAAACAAATATTTTTGTTGGAAACGATTATTTTTGTCCGGAACTAAAATTTTTGTCAGAAAGGATTATTTTTGTCAGGAACAATTATTTTTGTCAGAAAAGATAATTTTTGTTGGAAACGATTGTTTTTGTTCAAAACTAATATTTTTGTCAGAAACGATTATTTTTGTCCGGAACTTAAATTTTTGTCAGAAACGATTATTTTTCGCAGAAACGATGATTTTTGTCTGAAACGATCATTTTTGTTAGAAACGATTATTTTTGTTCAAAACTAATATTTTTATCAGAAACGATTATTTTTGTCAGATACGATTATTTTTGTTCAAAACAAATATATTTGTCAGAAAAGATTATTTTTGTCCAGAACATATATTTTTGTCGGAAAAGATTATTTTCGTCCGAAACAATTATTTTTGTTCAAAACTAATATTTTTGTCAGAAACGATTATTTTTGTTCAAAACTAATATTTTTGTCGGAAAAGATTATTTTCGTTCAAAACTAATATTTTTGTCAGAAACGATTATTTTTGTCAGATGCGATTATTTTTGTTCAAACTTAATATTTTTGTCAGTGACGATTTTTTTTGTCCGGAACTTAAATTTTTGTCCAAAACGATTATTTTTGTCAGAAACGATTATTTTTGTCAGGAACGATTATTTTTGTTAGAAACGATTATGTTCTTACAAAACTAATATTTTTGTCCGAAACGTTTATTTTTATCCGGAATTTATATTTTTGTCAGAAACGATTATTTTTGTTCAAAACTAATATTTTTGTCCTAAACGATTATTTTTATCCGAAACTTAAATCTTTCTCCGAAAAGATTATATTTGTCAGGAACGACTATTTTTGTCAGAAACGATTTTTTTTTCAGAAACGATAATTTTTGTCAGAAACGATTATTTTTGTTCAAAACTAAATTTTTTGTCAGAAACGATTGTTTTTATCCAGAACTTATATTTTTTCGGAAAAGATTATCTTTGTCAGGAACGATTATTTTTGTCAGAAACGATTATTTTTGTTCAAAACTAATATTTTTGTCCGAAACGATTACTTTTTTCCAGAATTTATATTTTTGACAGAAAGAATTATTATTTTTGTTCAAAACTAATATATTTGTCAGAAACGATTATTTTTGTCCAGAACTAATATTTTTGTTAGAAAAGATTATTTTTGTCCGAAACGATTATTTTTGTCCGGAACTTAAATTTTTGTCAGAAAGGATTAGTTTTGTCAGGAACAATTATTTTTGTCAGAAAAGATAATTTTTGTTAGAAACGATTGTTTTTGTTCAAAACTAATATTTTTGTCAGAAACGATTATTTTTGTCCGGAACTTAAATTTTTGTCAGAAACGATTATTTTTGGTAGAAACGATGATTTTTGTTAGAAACGATTATTTTTGTTCAAAACCAATATTTTTGTCAGAAACGATTATTTTTGTCAGATACGATTATTTTTGTTCAAAACTAATATATTTGTCAGAAAAGATTATTTTTGTCCAGAACATATATTTTTGTCGGAAAAGATTATTTTCGTCCGAAACAATTATTTTTGTTCAAAACTAATATTTTTGTCAGAAACGATTATTTTTGTTCAAAACTAATATTTTTGTCGGAAAAGATTATTTTCGTTCAAAACTAATATTTTTGTCAGAAACGATTATTTTTGTCCGATGCGATTATTTTTGTTCAAACTTAATATTTTTGTCAGTGACGATTATTTTTGTCCGGAACTTAAATTTTTGTCAGAAACGATTATTTTTATACAAAACTAATATTTTTGTTAGAAACGATTATGTTTGTCAGGAACTTAAATTTTTGTCCAAAACGATTATTTTTGTCAGAAACGATTATTTTTGTCAGAAACGATAATGTTTGTTAGAAATGATTATTTTTGTTTTAAACTAATATTTTTGTCAGAAACGATTATTTTTGTCAGATACGATTATTTGTGTTCAAAATGATTATTTTTGTTCAAAACTAATATTTTTGTCAGTGACGATTATATTGTCCGGAACTTAAATTTTTGTCCAAAACGATTATTTTTGTCAGGAACGATTATTTTTATCAGAAACGATTATTTTTGTTCAAAACTAATATATTTGTCAGTGACGATTATTTTTGTCCGGAACTTAAATTTTAGTCCAGAACGATTATTTTTGTCAGGAACGATTATTTTTATCAGAAACGATTATTTTTGTTCAAAACTTATATTTCTGACCGAAACGATTATTTTTATCCAGAATTTATATTTTTGTCAGAAACGATTATTTTTGTCAGAAACGATAATTTTTGTTAGAATCGATTATTTTTGTTCAAAACTAATATTTTTTTCAGAAACGATTATTTTTGTCAGATACGATTATTATTGTTCAAAACTAATATATTTGTCAGAAACGATTATTTTTTTCCGAAACAATTATTTTTGTTCAAAACTAATATTTCTGTCATAAACGACTTTTTTTTCCAGAATTTTTATTTTTGTCAGAAACGATTATTTTTGTTCAAATCTAATATATTTGTCAGAAACGATTATTTTTGTTCAAAACTAATATTTTTGTCAGAAATGATTATTTTTGTCCAGAACCTAAATTTTTGTCGGAAAAGATTATTTTTGTCAGGAACGATTTTTTTTGTTCAAAACTAATATTTTTGTCGGAAATGATTATTTTTGTCCAGAACTTATATTTTTGTCGGAAAAGATTATTTTCGTCCGAAACAATTATTTTTGTTCAAAACTAATATTTTTGTCAGAAACGATTATTTTTGTTCAAAACTAATATTTTTGTCGGAAAAGATTATTTTCGTTCAAAACTAATATTTTTGTCAGAAACGATTAATTTTGTCCGATGCGATTATTTTTGTTCAAACTTAATATTTTTGTCAGTGACGATTATTTTTGTCCGGAACTTAAATTTGTGTCAGAAACGATTATTTTTATACAAAACTAATATTTTTGTTAGAAACGATTATGTTCGTCAGGAACTTAAATTTTTGTCCAAAACGATTATTTTTGTCAGAAACGATTATTTTTGTTAGAAACGATAATGTTTGTTAGAAATGATTATTTTTGTTCAAAACTAATATATTTGTCAATGACGATTATATTTGTCCGGAACTTAAATTTTAGTCCAGAACGATTATTTTTGTCAGGAACGATTATTTTTATCAGAAACGATTATTTTTGTTCAAAACTTATATTTCTGACCGAAACGATTATTTTTATCCAGAATTTATATTTTTGTCAGAAACGATTATTTTTGTCAGAAACGATAATTTTTGTTAGAATCGATTATTTTTGTTCAAAACTAATATTTTTTTCAGAAACGATTATTTTTGTCAGATACGATTATTATTGTTCAAAACTAATATATTTGTCAGAAACGATAATTTTTTTCCGAAACAATTATTTTTGTTCAAAACTAATATTTCTGTCATAAACGACTTTTTTTTCCAGAATTTTTATTTTTGTCAGAAACGATTATTTTTGTTCAAATCTAATATATTTGTCAGAAACGATTATTTTTGTTCAAAACTAATATTTTTGTCAGAAATGATTATTTTTGTCCAGAACCTAAATTTTTGTCGGAAAAGATTATTTTTGTCAGGAACGATTTTTTTTGTTCAAAACTAATATTTTTGTCAGAAATGATTATTTTTGTCCAGAACTTATATTTTTGTCGGAAAAGATTATTTTTGTCAGGAACGATTAATTTTGTCAGAAACGATTATTTTTGTTCAAAACTAATATTTTTGTCCGAAACGACTTTTTTTTGTCCAGAATTTTTTATTTTGTCAGAAATGATTATCTTTGTTCAAATCTAATATTTTTGTCGGAAACGATTATTTTTGTTCAAAACTAATATTTTTGTCAGAAACGATTATTTTTGTCCAAAACCCCATTTTTTTTTCGGAAAAGATTATTTTTGTCAGGAAAGATTTTTTATGTCAGAAACGATTATTTTTGTTCAAAACTAATATTTTTGTCCGAAACAATTATTTTTGTCCAGAATTTTTTTTTGTCAGAAACGATTATTTTTGTTAAAAGCTAATATATTTGTCAGAAACGATTATTTTTGTCCAGAAGTTAAATTTTTGTCAGAAAGTATTATTTTTGTCAGAAACGATTTTGTTTGTCAGAAACGATATTTTTTGTTAGAAACGATTATTTTTGTTTAAACTAATATTTTTGTCAGAAACGATTATATTTGTCCGGAACTTCAATTTATTTCAGAAAGGATTATTTTTGTCAGAACCGATTATTTTTGTCAGATGCAATAATTTTTTTTAGAAACGATTATTTTTGTTCAAAACTAATATTTTTGTCAGAAACGATTATATTTGTCAGATACGATTATTTTTGTTCAAAACTGATATATTTGTCAGAAACGATTATTTTTGTCAGATACGATTATTTTTGTTCAAAACAAATATTTTTGTTGGAAACGATTATTTTTGTCCGGAACTAAAATTTTTGTCAGAAAGGATTATTTTTGTCAGGAACAATTATTTTTGTCAGAAAAGATAATTTTTGTTAGAAACGATTGTTTTTGTTCAAAACTAATATTTTTGTCAGAAACGATTATTTTTGTCCGGAACTTAAATTTTTGTCAGAAACGATTATTTTTGGCAGAAACGATGATTTTTGTCTGAAACGATCATTTTTGTTAGAAACGATTATTTTTGTTCAAAACTAATATTTTTATCAGAAACGATTATTTTTGTCAGATACGATTATTTTTGTTCAAAACAAATATATTTGTCAGAAAAGATTATTTTTGTCCAGAACATATATTTTTGTCGGAATAGATTATTTTCGTCCGAAACAATTATTTTTGTTCAAAACTAATATTTTTGTCAGAAACGATTATTTTTGTTCAAAACTAATATTTTTGTCGGAAAAGATTATTTTCGTTCAAAACTAATATTTTTGTCAGAAACGATTATTTTTGTCAGAAAAGATAATTTTTTTTAGAAACGATTGTTTTTGTTCAAAACTAATATTTTTGTCAGAAACGATTATTTTTGTCCGGAACTTAAATTTTTGTCAGAAACGATTATTTTTGCTAGAAACGATGATTTTTGTTAGAAACGATTATTTCTGTTCAAAACCAATATTTTTGTCAGAAACGATTATTTTTGTCAGATACGATTATTTTTGTTCAAAACTAATATATTTGTCGGAAAATATTATTTTTGTCCAGAACATATATTTTTGTCGGAAAAGATTATTTTCGTCCGAAACAATTATTTTTGTTCAAAACTAATATTTTTGTCAGAAACGATTATTTTTGTTCAAAACTAATATTTTTGTCGGAAAAGATTATTTTCGTTCAAAACTAATATTTTTGTCTGAAACGATTATTTTTGTCCGATGCGATTATTTTGGTTCTAACTTAATATTTTTGTCAGTGACGATTATTTTTGTCCGGAACTTAAATTTTTGTTAGAAACGATTATTTTTATACAAAACTAATATTTTTGTTAGAAACGATTATGTTTGTCAGGAACTTAAATTTTTGTCCAAAACGATTATTTTTGTCAGAAACGATTATTTTTGTCAGAAACGATAATTTTTGTTAGAAATGATTATTTTTGTTTTAAACTAATATTTTTGTCAGAAACGATTATTTTTGTCGGATTCGATTTTTTGTGTTCAAAATGATTATTTTTGTTCAAAACTAATATTTTTGTCAGTGACGATTATATTGTCCGGAACTTAAATTTTTGTCCAAAACGATTATTTTTGTCAGGAACGATTATTTTTGTCAGAAACGATTATTTTTGTTCAAAACTTATATTTTTGTCCGAAACGATTATTTTTATCCAGAATTTATATTTTTGTCAGAAACGATTATTTTTGTCAGAAACAATAATTTTTGTTAGAATCGATTATTTTTTTTCAAAACTAATATTAATGTCAGAAACGATTATTTTTGTCAGATACGATTAATTTTGTTCAAAACTAATATATTTGTCAGAAACGATTATTTTTGTCCGAAACAATTATTTTTGTTCAAAACTAATATTTTTGTCAGATACGATTATTTTTGTTCAAAACTAATATTTTTGTTAGAAACGATTATTTTTGTTCGGAACTTAAATTTTTGTCCGAAACGATTATTTTTTTCAGAAACGATTATTTTTGTTCAAAACTAATATTTTTGTCCGTGACGATTATTTTTGTCCGGAACTTAAATTTTTGTCCAAAACGATTATTTTTGTCAGAAACGATTATTTTTGTTCAAAACTAATATTTTTGTTCAAAACTAATATTTTTGTTAGAAACGATTATTTTTGTCCGGAACTTAAATTTTTGTCAGAAAGGATTTCTTATCGTCTCGAACTTAAACATTTGCTTGAAACGACTAATTTTTTTTTTGGAAACAATTGCTTTTGTTTAAAACTAATATTTTTGTCCGATACGATTTTTTTTGTCAAGAATTCATATTTTTGTCGGAAAAGATTATTTTTGTCAGGAACGAATATTTTTGTCAGAAACTATTATTTTTGTTCAAAACTAATATTTTTGTCCGAAACGATTATTTTTGTCCGGAACTTAAATTTTTGACAGAAAGGATTATTTTTGTCAGGAACGATTATTTTTGTCAGAAAAGATAATTTTTGTTAGAAACGATTGTTTTGTTCAAAAGTAATATTTTTGTCAGAAGCGATTATTTTGTCCGGAACTTAAATTTTTGTCAGAAAGGATTATTTTTGTCAGAAACGATTATTTTTTTCAAATACGATTATTTTTGTTCAAAACTAATATTATTGTCAGTGACGATTATTTTTATCCGGAACTTAAATTTTTGCCCAAAACGATTATTTTTGTCAGGAACGATTATTTTTGTTCAAAACTGATATTTTTGTCAGAAACGATTATTTTTGTTCAAAACTAATATATTTGTCCGAAACGATTATTTTTGTCCAGAGTTTAAATTTTTGTCGGAAACGATAATTTTTATACAAAACTAATATATTTGTCCGAAACGATTATTTTTGTCCAGAATTTATATTTTTGTCAGAAACGATTATTTTTATTCAAAACTAATATATTTGTAAGAAACGATTATTTATGTTAGAAACGATTGTTTTTGTTCAAAACTAATTTTTTTGACAGAAACGATTATTTTAGTCCAGAATTTAAAATTTTTGTCGGAAAATATGATTTTGTCCAGAACCGCTATTTTTGTCAGAAACGATTATTTTTGTCAGGAAGGATTTTTTATTTTCTCGAACTTATATTTTTGTCCGAAACGATTATTTTTGTCCAGAATTTATATTTTTGTCGGAAAAGATTATTTTTGTCAGGAATGATTATTTTTTTCATAAACGATTATTTTTGTTCAAAACGTATATTTTTGTCCGAAACGATTATTTTTTTCCGGAACTTTAATTTTTGTCAGAAAGGATTATTTTGGTCAGAAACGATTGTTTTTGTCAGAAACGATCATTTTTGTTAGAAGCGATTATTTTTGTTCAAAACTAATATTTTTGTCAGAAAACGATTATTTTTGTCAGTAACGATTATTTTTGTTCAAACCTAATTTTATTTTCAGTGACGATTATTTTTGTCCGGAACTTAAATTTTTGTGCAAAACGATTATTTTTGTCAGAAACGATTATTTTTGTTCAAAACTAATATTTTTGTCCGAAACGATTATTTTTATCCGAAACTTAAATCTTTCTCCGAAAAGATTATATTTGTCAGGAACGACTATTTTTGTCAGAAACGATTTTTTTTGTCAGAAACGATAATTTTTGTCAGAAACGATTATTTTTGTTCAAAACTAATTTTTTTGTCAGAAACGATTGTTTTTGTCCAGAACTTATATATTTTCGGAAAAGATTATCTTTGTCAGGAACGATTATTTTTGTCAGAAACGATTATTTTTGTTCAAAACTAATATTTTTGTCCGAAACGATTATTTTTTTCCAGAGTTTATATTTTTGACAGAAACAATTATTATTTTTGTTCAAAACTAATATATTTGTCAGAAACGATTATTTTTGTCCAGAACTAATATTTTTGTTAGAAAAGATTATTTTTGTCAGAAACGATTATTTTTGTCCGGAACTTAAATTTTTGTCAGAAAGGATTAGTTTTGTCAGGAACAATTATTTTTGTCAGAAAAGATAATTTTTGTTAGAAACGATTGTTTTTGTTCAAAACTAATATTTTTGTCAGAAACGATTATTTTTGTCCGGAACTTAAATTTTTGTCAGAAACGATTATTTTTGGTAGAAACGATGATTTTTGTTAGAAACGATTATTTTTGTTCAAAACCAATATTTTTGTCAGAAACGATTATTTTTGTCAGATACGATTATTTTTGTTCAAAACTAATATATTTGTCAGAAAAGATTATTTTTGTCCAGAACATATATTTTTGTCGGAAATGATTATTTTCGTCCGAAACAATTATTTTTGTTCAAAACTAATATTTTTGTCAGAAACGATTATTTTTGTCCGATGCGATTATTTTTGTTCATACTTAATATTTTTGTCAGTGACGATTATTTTTGTCCGGAACTTAAATTTGTGTCAGAAACGATTATTTTTATACAAAACTAATATTTTTGTTAGAAACGATTATGTTTGTCAGGAACGATTATTTTTGTCAGAAACGATAATGTTTGTTAGAAATGATTATTTTTGTTTTAAACTAATATTTTTGTCAGAAACGATTATTTTTGTCAGATACGATTATTTGTGTTCAAAATGATTATTTTTGTTCAAAACTAATATTTTTGTCAGTGACGATTATATTGTCCGGAACTTAAATTTTTGTCCAAAACGATTATTTTTGTCAGGAACGATTATTTTTATCAGAAACGATTATTTTTGTTCAAAACTAATATATTTGTCAGTGACGATTATTTTTGTCCGGAACTTAAATTTTAGTCCAGAACGATTATTTTTGTCAGGAACGATTATTTTTATCAGAAACGATTATTTTTGTTCAAAACTTATATTTCTGACCGAAACGATTATTTTTATCCAGAATTTATATTTTTGTCAGAAACGATTATTTTTGTCAGAAACGATAATTTTCGTCCGAAACAATTATTTTTGTTCAAAACTAATATTTTTTTCAGAAACGATTATTTTTGTCAGATACGATTATTATTGTTCAAAACTAATATATTTGTCAGAAACGATTATTTTTGTCCGAAACAATTATTTTTGTTCAAAACTAATATTTCTGTCATAAACGACTTTTTTTTCCAGAATTTTTATTTTTGTCAGAAACGATTATTTTTGTTCAAATCTAATATATTTGTCAGAAACGATTATTTTTGTTCAAAACTAATATTTTTGTCAGAAATGATTATTTTTGTCCAGAACCTAAATTTTTGTCGGAAAAGATTATTTTTGTCAGGAACGATTTTTTTTGTTCAAAACTAATATTTTTGTCGGAAATGATTATTTTTGTCCAGAACTTATATTTTTGTCGGAAAAGATTATTTTTGTCAGGAACGATTAATTTTGTCAGAAACGATTATTTTTGTTCAAAACTAATATTTTTGTCCGAAACGACTTTTTTTTGTCCAGAATTTTTATTTTTGTCAGAAATGATTATCTTTGTTCAAATCCAATATTTTTGTCGGAAACGATTATTTTTGTTCAAAACTAATATTTTTGTCAGAAACGATTATTTTTGTCCAAAACCCCATTTTTTTTTCGGAAAAGATTATTTTTGTCAGGAAAGTTTTTTTATGTCAGAAACGATTATTTTTGTTCAAAACTAATATTTTTGTCCGAAACAATTATTTTTGTCCAGAATTTTTTTTTGACAGAAACGATTATTTTTGTTAAAAACTAATATATTTGTCAGAAACGATTATTTTTGTCCAGAAGTTAAATTTTTGTCAGAAAGTATTATTTTTGTCAGAAACGATTTTGTTTGTCAGAAACGATATTTTTTGTTAGAAACGATTATTTTTGTTTAAACTAATATTTTTGTCAGAAACGATTATATTTGTCCGGAACTTCAATTTATTTCAGAAAGGATTATTTTTGTCAGAACCGATTATTTTTGTCAGATGCAATAATTTTTTTTAGAAACGATTATTTTTGTTCAAAACTAATATTTTTGTCAGAAACGATTATATTTGTCAGATACGATTATTTTTGTTCAAAACTGATATATTTGTCAGAAACGATTATTTTTGTCAGATACGATTATTTTTGTTCAAAACAAATATTTTTGTTGGAAACGATTATTTTTGTCCGGAACTAAAATTTTTGTCAGAAAGGATTATTTTTGTCAGGAACAATTATTTTTGTCAGAAAAGATAATTTTGTTGGAAACGATTGTTTTTGTTCAAAACTAATATTTATTGTCAGAAACGATTATTTTTGTCCGGAACTTAAATTTTTGTCAGAAACGATTATTTTTGTTCAAAACTAATATTTTTGTCCGAAACGATTATTTTTTTCCAGAGTTTATATTTTTGACAGAAACAATTATTATTTTTGTTCAAAACTAATATTTTTGTCAGAAACGATTATTTTTGTTCAAAACTAATATTTTTGTCGGAAAAGATTATTTTCGTTCAAAACTAATATTTTTGTCAGAAACGATTATTTTTGTCAGAAAAGATAATTTTTTTTAGAAACGATTGTTTTTGTTCAAAACTAATATTTTTGTCAGAAACGATTATTTTTGTCCGGAACTTAAATTTTTGTCAGAAACGATTATTTTTGGTAGAAACGATGATTTTTGTTAGAAACGATTATTTCTGTTCAAAACCAATATTTTTGTCAGAAACGATTATTTTTGTCAGATACGATTATTTTTGTTCAAAACTAATATATTTGTCGGAAAATATTATTTTTGTCCAGAACATATATTTTTGTCGGAAAAGATTATTTTCGTCCGAAACAATTATTTTTGTTCAAAACTAATATTTTTGTCAGAAACGATTATTTTTGTTCAAAACTAATATTTTTGTCGGAAAAGATTATTTTCGTTCAAAACTAATATTTTTGTCAGAAACGATTATTTTTGTCCGATGCGATTATTTTTGTTCTAACTTAATATTTTTGTCAGTGACGATTATTTTTGTCCGGAACTTAAATTTTTGTTAGAAACGATTATTTTTATACAAAACTAATATTTTTGTTAGAAACGATTATGTTTGTCAGGAACTTAAATTTTTGTCCAAAACGATTATTTTTGTCAGAAACGATTATTTTTGTCAGAAACGATAATTTTTGTTAGAAATGATTATTTTTGTTTTAAACTAATATTTTTGTCAGAAACGATTATTTTTGTCAGATTCGATTATTTGTGTTCAAAATGATTATTTTTGTTCAAAACTAATATTTTTGTCAGTGACGATTATATTGTCCGGAACTTAAATTTTTGTCCAAAACGATTATTTTTGTCAGGAACGATTATTTTTGTCAGAAACGATTATTTTTGTTCAAAACTTATATTTTTGTCCGAAATGATTATTTTTATCCAGAATTTATATTTTTGTCAGAAACGATTATTTTTGTCAGAAACAATAATTTTTGTTAGAATCGATTATTTTTTTTCAAAACTATTATTAATGTCAGAAACGATTATTTTTGTCAGATACGATAAATTTTGTTCAAAACTAATATATTTGTCAGAAACGATTATTTTTGTCCGAAACAATTATTTTTGTTCAAAACTAATATTTTTGTCAGATACGATTATTTTTGTCCAGAACTAATATTTTTGTTAGAAAAGATTATTTTTGTCAGAAACGATTATTTTTGTCCGGAACTTAAATTTTTGTCAGAAAGGATTAGTTTTGTCAGGAACAATTATTTTTGTCAGAAAAGATAATTTTTGTTAGAAACGATTGTTTTTGTTCAAAACTAATATTTTTGTCAGAAACGATTATTTTTGTCCGGAACTTAAATTTTTGTCAGAAACGATTATTTTTGGTAGAAACGATGATTTTTGTTAGAAACGATTATTTTTGTTCAAAACCAATATTTTTGTCAGAAACGATTATTTTTGTCAGATACGATTATTTTTGTTCAAAACTAATATATTTGTCAGAAAAGATTATTTTTGTCCAGAACATATATTTTTGTCGGAAATGATTATTTTCGTCCGAAACAATTATTTTTGTTCAAAACTAATATTTTTGTCAGAAACGATTATTTTTGTCCGATGCGATTATTTTTGTTCATACTTAATATTTTTGTCAGTGACGATTATTTTTGTCCGGAACTTAAATTTGTGTCAGAAACGATTATTTTTATACAAAACTAATATTTTTGTTAGAAACGATTATGTTTGTCAGGAACGATTATTTTTGTCAGAAACGATAATGTTTGTTAGAAATGATTATTTTTGTTTTAAACTAATATTTTTGTCAGAAACGATTATTTTTGTCAGATACGATTATTTGTGTTCAAAATGATTATTTTTGTTCAAAACTAATATTTTTGTCAGTGACGATTATATTGTCCGGAACTTAAATTTTTGTCCAAAACGATTATTTTTGTCAGGAACGATTATTTTTATCAGAAACGATTATTTTTGTTCAAAACTAATATATTTGTCAGTGACGATTATTTTTGTCCGGAACTTAAATTTTAGTCCAGAACGATTATTTTTGTCAGGAACGATTATTTTTATCAGAAACGATTATTTTTGTTCAAAACTTATATTTCTGACCGAAACGATTATTTTTATCCAGAATTTATATTTTTGTCAGAAACGATTATTTTTGTCAGAAACGATAATTTTTGTTAGAATCGATTATTTTTGTTCAAAACTAATATTTTTTTCAGAAACGATTATTTTTGTCAGATACGATTATTATTGTTCAAAACTAATATATTTGTCAGAAACGATTATTTTTGTCCGAAACAATTATTTTTGTTCAAAACTAATATTTCTGTCATAAACGACTTTTTTTTCCAGAATTTTTATTTTTGTCAGAAACGATTATTTTTGTTCAAATCTAATATATTTGTCAGAAACGATTATTTTTGTTCAAAACTAATATTTTTGTCAGAAATGATTATTTTTGTCCAGAACCTAAATTTTTGTCGGAAAAGATTATTTTTGTCAGGAACGATTTTTTTTGTTCAAAACTAATATTTTTGTCGGAAATGATTATTTTTGTCCAGAACTTATATTTTTGTCGGAAAAGATTATTTTTGTCAGGAACGATTAATTTTGTCAGAAACGATTATTTTTGTTCAAAACTAATATTTTTGTCCGAAACGACTTTTTTTTGTCCAGAATTTTTATTTTTGTCAGAAATGATTATCTTTGTTCAAATCCAATATTTTTGTCGGAAACGATTATTTTTGTTCAAAACTAATATTTTTGTCAGAAACGATTATTTTTGTCCAAAACCCCATTTTTTTTTCGGAAAAGATTATTTTTGTCAGGAAAGTTTTTTTATGTCAGAAACGATTATTTTTGTTCAAAACTAATATTTTTGTCCGAAACAATTATTTTTGTCCAGAATTTTTTTTTGACAGAAACGATTATTTTTGTTAAAAACTAATATATTTGTCAGAAACGATTATTTTTGTCCAGAAGTTAAATTTTTGTCAGAAAGTATTATTTTTGTCAGAAACGATTTTGTTTGTCAGAAACGATATTTTTTGTTAGAAACGATTATTTTTGTTTAAACTAATATTTTTGTCAGAAACGATTATATTTGTCCGGAACTTCAATTTATTTCAGAAAGGATTATTTTTGTCAGAACCGATTATTTTTGTCAGATGCAATAATTTTTTTTAGAAACGATTATTTTTGTTCAAAACTAATATTTTTGTCAGAAACGATTATATTTGTCAGATACGATTATTTTTGTTCAAAACTGATATATTTGTCAGAAACGATTATTTTTGTCAGATACGATTATTTTTGTTCAAAACAAATATTTTTGTTGGAAACGATTATTTTTGTCCGGAACTAAAATTTTTGTCAGAAAGGATTATTTTTGTCAGGAACAATTATTTTTGTCAGAAAAGATAATTTTGTTGGAAACGATTGTTTTTGTTCAAAACTAATATTTTTGTCAGAAACGATTATTTTTGTCCGGAACTTAAATTTTTGTCAGAAACGATTATTTTTGTTCAAAACTAATATTTTTGTCCGAAACGATTATTTTTTTCCAGAGTTTATATTTTTGACAGAAACAATTATTATTTTTGTTCAAAACTAATATTTTTGTCAGAAACGATTATTTTTGTTCAAAACTAATATTTTTGTCGGAAAAGATTATTTTCGTTCAAAACTAATATTTTTGTCAGAAACGATTATTTTTGTCAGAAATGATAATTTTTTTTAGAAACGATTGTTTTTGTTCAAAACTAATATTTTTGTCAGAAACGATTATTTTTGTCCGGAACTTAAATTTTTGTCAGAAACGATTATTTTTGGTAGAAACGATGATTTTTGTTAGAAACGATTATTTCTGTTCAAAACCAATATTTTTGTCAGAAACGATTATTTTTGTCAGATACGATTATTTTTGTTCAAAACTAATATATTTGTCGGAAAATATTATTTTTGTCCAGAACATATATTTTTGTCGGAAAAGATTATTTTCGTCCGAAACAATTATTTTTGTTCAAAACTAATATTTTTGTCAGAAACGATTATTTTTGTTCAAAACTAATATTTTTGTCGGAAAAGATTATTTTCGTTCAAAACTAATATTTTTGTCAGAAACGATTATTTTTGTCCGATGCGATTATTTTTGTTCTAACTTAATATTTTTGTCAGTGACGATTATTTTTGTCCGGAACTTAAATTTTTGTTAGAAACGATTATTTTTATACAAAACTAATATTTTTGTTAGAAACGATTATGTTTGTCAGGAACTTAAATTTTTGTCCAAAACGATTATTTTTGTCAGAAACGATTATTTTTGTCAGAAACGATAATTTTTGTTAGAAATGATTATTTTTGTTTTAAACTAATATTTTTGTCAGAAACGATTATTTTTGTCAGATTCGATTATTTGTGTTCAAAATGATTATTTTTGTTCAAAACTAATATTTTTGTCAGTGACGATTATATTGTCCGGAACTTAAATTTTTGTCCAAAACGATTATTTTTGTCAGGAACGATTATTTTTGTCAGAAACGATTATTTTTGTTCAAAACTTATATTTTTGTCCGAAATGATTATTTTTATCCAGAATTTATATTTTTGTCAGAAACGATTATTTTTGTCAGAAACAATAATTTTTGTTAGAATCGATTATTTTTTTTCAAAACTAATATTAATGTCAGAAACGATTATTTTTGTCAGATACGATTAATTTTGTTCAAAACTAATATATTTGTCAGAAACGATTATTTTTGTCCGAAACAATTATTTTTGTTCAAAACTAATATTTTTGTCAGATACGATTATTTTTGTTCAAAACTAATATTTTTGTTAGAAACGATTATTTTTGTTCGGAACTTAAATTTTTGTCCGAAACGATTATTTTTTTCAGAAACGATTATTTTTGTTCAAAACTAATATTTTTGTCCGTGACGATTATTTTTGTCCGGAACTTAAATTTTTGTCCAAAACGATTATTTTTGTCAGAAACGATTATTTTTGTTCAAAACTAATATTTTTGTTCAAAACTAATATTTTTGTTAGAAACGATTATTTTTGTCCGGAACTTAAATTTTTGTCAGAAAGGATTTCTTATCGTCTCGAACTTAAATATTTGCTTGAAACGACTAATTTTTTTTTTGGAAACAATTGCTTTTGTTTAAAACTAATATTTTTGTCCGATACGATTTTTTTTGTCAAGAATTCATATTTTTGTCGGAAAAGATTATTTTTGTCAGGAACGAATATTTTTGTCAGAAACTATTATTTTTGTTCAAAACTAATATTTTTGTCCGAAACGATTATTTTTGTCCGGAACTTAAATTTTTGACAGAAAGGATTATTTTTGTCAGGAACGATTATTTTTGTCAGAAAAGATAATTTTTGTTAGAAACGATTGTTTTGTTCAAAAGTAATATTTTTGTCAGAAGCGATTATTTTGTCCGGAACTTAAATTTTTGTCAGAAAGGATTATTTTTGTCAGAAACGATTATTTTTTTCAAATACGATTATTTTTGTTCAAAACTAATATTATTGTCAGTGACGATTATTTTTTATCCGGAACTTAAATTTTTGCCCAAAACGATTATTTTTGTCAGGAACGATTATTTTTGTTCAAAACTGATATTTTTGTCAGAAACGATTATTTTTGTTCAAAACTAATATATTTGTCCGAAACGATTATTTTTGTCCCAGAGTTTAAATTTTTGTCGGAAACGATAATTTTTATACAAAACTAATATATTTGTCCGAAACGATTATTTTTGTCCAGAATTTATATTTTTGTCAGAAACGATTATTTTTATTCAAAACTAATATATTTGTAAGAAACGATTATTTCTGTAAAAAACGATTATTTATGTTAGAAACGATTGTTTTTGTTCAAAACTAATTTTTTTGACAGAAACGATTATTTTAGTCCAGAATTTAAAATTTTTGTCGGAAAATATGATTTTGTCCAGAACCGCTATTTTTGTCAGAAACGATTATTTTTGTCAGGAAGGATTTTTTATTTTCTCGAACTTATATTTTTGTCCGAAACGATTATTTTTGTCCAGAATTTATATTTTTGTCGGAAAAGATTATTTTTGTCAGGAATGATTATTTTTTTCATAAACGATTATTTTTTGTTCAAAACGTATATTTTTGTCCGAAACGATTATTTTTTTCCGGAACTTTAATTTTTGTCAGAAAGGATTATTTTGGTCAGAAACGATTGTTTTTGTCAGAAACGATCATTTTTGTTAGCGATTATTTTTGTTCAAAACTAATATTTTTGTCAGAAACGATTATTTTTGTCAGTAACGATTATTTTTGTTCAAACCTAATTTTATTTTCAGTGACGATTATTTTTGTCCGGAACTTAAATTTTTGTGGAAAACGATTATTTTTGTCAGAAACGATTATTTTTGTTCAAAACTAATATTTTTGTCCGAAACGATTATTTTTATCCGAAACTTAAATCTTTCTCCGAAAAGATTATATTTGTCAGGAACGACTATTTTTGTCAGAAACGATTTTTTTTTGTCAGAAACGATAATTTTTGTCAGAAACGATTATTTTTGTTCAAAACTAATTTTTTTGTCAGAAACGATTGTTTTTTGTCAAGAACTTATATTTTTTCGGAAAAGATTATCTTTGTCAGGAACGATTATTTTTGTCAGAAACGATTATTTTTGTTCAAAACTAATATTTTTTGTCCGAAACGATTATTTTTTTCCAGAGTTTATATTTTTGACAGAAACAATTATTATTTTTGTTCAAAACTAATATATTTGTCAGAAACGATTATTTTTGTCCAGAACTAATATTTTTGTTAGAAAAGAATATTTTTGTCAGAAACGATTATTTTTGTCCGGAACTTAAATTTTTGTCAGAAAGGATTAGTTTTGTCAGGAACAATTATTTTTGTCAGAAAAGATAATTTTTGTTAGAAACGATTGTTTTTGTTCAAAACTAATATTTTTGTCAGAAACGATTATTTTTGTCCGGAACTTAAATTTTTGTCAGAAACGATTATTTTTGGTAGAAACGATGATTTTTGTTAGAAACGATTATTTTTGTTCAAAACCAATATTTTTGTCAGAAACGATTATTTTTGTCAGATACGATTATTTTTGTTCAAAACTAATATATTTGTCAGAAAAGATTATTTTTGTCCAGAACATATATTTTTTTCGGAAATGATTATTTTCGTCCGAAACAATTATTTTTGTTCAAAACTAATATTTTTGTCAGAAACGATTATTTTTGTTCAAAACTAATATTTTTGTCGGAAAAGATTATTTTCGTTCAAAACTAATATTTTTGTCAGAAACGATTATTTTTGTCCGATGCGATTATTTTTGTTCATACTTAATATTTTTGTCAGTGACGATTATTTTTGTCCGGAACTTAAATTTGTGTCAGAAACGATTATTTTTATACAAAACTAATATTTTTGTTAGAAACGATTATGTTTGTCAGGAACGATTATTTTTGTCAGAAACGATAATGTTTTGTTAGAAATGATTATTTTTTGTTTTAAACTAATATTTTTTGTCAGAGAAACGATTATTTTTGGTCAGATACGATTATTTGTGTTCAAAATGATTATTTTTGTTCAAAACTAATATTTTTGTCAGTGACGATTATATTGTCCGGAACTTAAATTTTTGTCCAAAACGATTATTTTTGTCAGGAACGATTATTTTTATCAGAAACGATTATTTTTGTTCAAAACTAATATATTTGTCAGTGACGATTATTTTTGTCCGGAACTTAAATTTTAGTCCAGAACGATTATTTTTGTCAGGAACGATTATTTTTATCAGAAACGATTATTTTTGTTCAAAACTTATATTTCTGACCGAAACGATTATTTTTATCCAGAATTTATATTTTTGTCAGAAACGATTATTTTTGTCAGAAACGATAATTTTTGTTAGAATCGATTATTTTTGTTCAAAACTAATATTTTTTTCAGAAACGATTATTTTTGTCAGATACGATTATTATTGTTCAAAACAAATATATTTGTCAGAAACGATTATTTTTTGTCCGAAACAATTATTTTTGTTCAAAACTAATATTTCTGTCATAAACGACTTTTTTTTCCAGAATTTTTATTTTTGTCAGAAACGATTATTTTTGTTCAAATCTAATATATTTGTCAGAAACGATTATTTTTGTTCAAAACTAATATTTTTTGTCAGAAATGATTATTTTTGTCCAGAACCTAAATTTTTGTCGGAAAAGATTATTTTTGTCAGGAACGATTTTTTTTTGTTCAAAACTAATATTTTTGTCGGAAATGATTATTTTTGTCCAGAACTTATATTTTTGTCGGAAAAGATTATTTTTGTCAGGAACGATTAATTTTGTCAGAAACGATTATTTTTGTTCAAAACTAATATTTTTGTCCGAAACGACTTTTTTTTGTCCAGAATTTTTATTTTTGTCAGAAATGATTATCTTTGTTCAAATCCAATATTTTTGTCGGAAACGATTTTTTTTGTTCAAAACTAATATTTTTGTCAGAAACGATTATTTTTGTCCAAAACCCCATTTTTTTTTCGGAAAAGATTATTTTTGTCAGGAAAGTTTTTTTATGTCAGAAACGATTATTTTTGTTCAAAACTAATATTTTTGTCCGAAACAATTATTTTTGTCCAGAATTTTTTTTTGTCAGAAACGATTATTTTTGTTAAAAACTAATATATTTGTCAGAAACGATTATTTTTGTCCAGAAGTTAAATTTTTGTCAGAAAGTATTATTTTTGTCAGAAACGATTTTGTTTGTCAGAAACGATATTTTTTGTTAGAAACGATTATTTTTGTTTAAACTAATATTTTTGTCAGAAACGATTATATTTGTCCGGAACTTCAATTTATTTCAGAAAGGATTATTTTTGTCAGAACCGATTATTTTTGTCAGATGCAATAATTTTTTTTAGAAACGATTATTTTTGTTCAAAACTAATATTTTTGTCAGAAACGATTATATTTGTCAGATACGATTATTTTTGTTCAAAACTGATATATTTGTCAGAAACGATTATTTTTGTCAGATACGATTATTTTTGTTCAAAACAAATATTTTTGTTGGAAACGATTATTTTTGTCTGGAACTAAAATTTTTGTCAGAAAGGATTATTTTTGTCAGGAACAATTATTTTTGTCAGAAAAGATAATTTTTGTTGGAAACGATGTTTTTGTTCAAAACTAATATTTTTTGTCAGAAACGATTATTTTTGTCCGGAACTTAAATTTTTGTCAGAAACGATTATTTTTCGCAGAAACGATGATTTTTGTCTGAAACGATCATTTTTGTTAGAAACGATTATTTTTGTTCAAAACTAATATTTTTATCAGAAACGATTATTTTTGTCAGATACGATTATTTTTGTTCAAAACAAATATATTTGTCAGAAAAGATTATTTTTGTCCAGAACATATATTTTTGTCGGAAAAGATTATTTTCGTCCGAAACAATTATTTTTGTTCAAAACTAATATTTTTGTCAGAAACGATTATTTTTGTTCAAAACTAATATTTTTGTCGGAAAAGATTATTTTCGTTCAAAACTAATATTTTTGTCAGAAACGATTATTTTTGTCAGATGCGATTATTTTTGTTCAAACTTAATATTTTTGTCAGTGACGATTTTTTTTTGTCCGGAACTTAAATTTTTGTCCAAAACGATTATTTTTGTCAGAAACGATTATTTTTGTCAGGAACGATTATTTTTGTTAGAAACGATTATGTTCTTACAAAACTAATATTTTTGTCCGAAACGTTTATTTTTATCCGGAATTTATATTTTTGTCAGAAACGATTATTTTTGTTCAAAACTAATATTTTTGTCCGAAACGATTATTTTTATCCGAAACTTAAATCTCTCTCCGAAAAGATTATATTTGTCAGGAACGACTATTTTTTTCAGAAACGATTTTTTTTTGTCAGAAACGATAATTTTTGTCAGAAACGATTATTTTTGTTTCAAAACTAATTTTTTTGTTAGAAACGATTGTTTTTGTCCAGAACTTATATTTTTTCGGAAAAGATTATCTTTGTCAGGAACGATTATTTTTGTCAGAAACGATTATTTTTGTTCAAAACTAATATTTTTGTCCGAAACGATTATTTTTTTCCAGAGTTTATATTTTTGACAGAAACAATTATTATTTTTGTTCAAAACTAATATATTTGTCAGAAACGATTATTTTTGTCCAGAACTAATATTTTTGTTAGAAAAGATTATTTTTGTCCGAAACGATTATTTTTGTCCGGAACTTAAATTTTTGTCAGAAAGGATTAGTTTTGTCAGGAACAATTATTTTTGTCAGAAAAGATAATTTTTGTTAGAAACGATTGTTTTTGTTCAAAACTAATATTTTTGTCAGAAACGATTATTTTTGTCCGGAACTTAAATTTTTGTCAGAAACGATTATTTTTGGTAGAAACGATGATTTTTGTTAGAAACGATTATTTTTGTTCAAAACCAATATTTTTGTCAGAAACGATTATTTTTGTCAGATACGATTATTTTTGTTCAAAACTAATATATTTGTCAGAAAAGATTATTTTTGTCCAGAACATATATTTTTGTCGGAAAAGATTATTTTCGTCCGAAACAATTATTTTTGTTCAAAACTAATATTTTTGTCAGAAACGATTATTTTTGTTCAAAACTAATATTTTTGTCGGAAAAGATTATTTTCGTTCAAAACTAATATTTTTGTCAGAAACGATTATTTTTGTCCGATGCGATTATTTTTGTTCAAACTTAATATTTTTGTCAGTGACGATTATTTTTGTCCGGAACTTAAATTTGTGTCAGAAACGATTATTTTTATACAAAACTAATATTTTTGTTAGAAACGATTATGTTTGTCAGGAACTTAAATTTTTGTCCAAAACGATTATTTTTGTCAGAAACGATTATTTTTGTCAGAAACGATAATGTTTGTTAGAAATGATTATTTTTGTTTTAAACTAATATTTTTGTCAGAAACGATTATTTTTGTCAGATACGATTATTTGTGTTCAAAATGATTATTTTTGTTCAAAACTAATATTTTTGTCAGTGACGATTATATTGTCCGGAACTTAAATTTTTGTCCAAAACGATTATTTTTGTCAGGAACGATTATTTTTATCAGAAACGATTATTTTTGTTCAAAACTAATATATTTGTCAGTGACGATTATTTTTGTCCGGAACTTAAATTTTAGTCCAGAACGATTATTTTTGTCAGGAACGATTATTTTTATCAGAAACGATTATTTTTGTTCAAAACTTATATTTCTGACCGAAACGATTATTTTTATCCAGAATTTATATTTTTGTCAGAAACGATTATTTTTGTCAGAAACGATAATTTTTGTTAGAATCAATTATTTTTGTTCAAAACTAATATTTTTTTCAGAAACGATTATTTTTGTCAGATACGATTATTATTGTTCAAAACTAATATATTTGTCAGAAACGATTATTTTTGTCCGAAACAATTATTTTTGTTCAAAACTAATATTTCTGTCATAAACGACTTTTTTTTCCAGAATTTTTATTTTTGTCAGAAACGATTATTTTTGTTCAAATCTAATATATTTGTCAGAAACGATTATTTTTGTTCAAAACTAATATTTTTGTCAGAAATGATTATTTTTGTCCAGAACCTAAATTTTTGTCGGAAAAGATTATTTTTGTCAGGAACGATTTTTTTTGTTCAAAACTAATATTTTTGTCGGAAATGATTATTTTTGTCCAGAACTTATATTTTTGTCGGAAAAGATTATTTTTGTCAGGAACGATTAATTTTGTCAGAAACGATTATTTTTGTTCAAAACTAATATTTTTGTCCGAAACGACTTTTTTTTGTCCAGAATTTTTATTTTTGTCAGAAATGATTATCTTTGTTCAAATCCAATATTTTTGTCGGAAACGATTTTTTTTGTTCAAAACTAATATTTTTGTCAGAAACGATTATTTTTGTCCAAAACCCCATTTTTTTTTCGGAAAAGATTATTTTTGTCAGGAAAGTTTTTTTATGTCAGAAACGATTATTTTTGTTCAAAACTAATATTTTTGTCCGAAACAATTATTTTTGTCCAGAATTTTTTTTTGTCAGAAACGATTATTTTTGTTAAAAACTAATATATTTGTCAGAAACGATTATTTTTGTCCAGAAGTTAAATTTTTGTCAGAAAGTATTATTTTTGTTAAAAACTAATATATTTGTCAGAAACGATTATTTTTGTCCAGAAGTTAAATTTTTGTCAGAAAGTATTATTTTTGTCAGAAACGATTTTGTTTGTCAGAAACGATATTTTTTGTTAGAAACGATTATTTTTGTTTAAACTAATATTTTTGTCAGAAACGATTATATTTGTCCGGAACTTCAATTTATTTCAGAAAGGATTATTTTTGTCAGAACCGATTATTTTTGTCAGATGCAATAATTTTTTTTAGAAACGATTATTTTTGTTCAAAACTAATATTTTTGTCAGAAACGATTATATTTGTCAGATACGATTATTTTTGTTCAAAACTGATATATTTGTCAGAAACGATTATTTTTGTCAGATACGATTATTTTTGTTCAAAACAAATATTTTTGTTGGAAACGATTATTTTTGTCCAGAACCTAAATTTTTGTCGGAAATGATTATTTTTGTAAGGAACGATTTTTTTTTGTCAGAAACGATTATTTTTGTTCAAAACTAATATTTTTTCCGAAACAATTATTTTTGTCCAGAATTTTTATTTTTGTCAGAAACGATTATTATTGTTCAAAACTAATATAATTGTCAGAAACGATTATTTTTGTCCAGAACTTAAATTTTTGTCAGAAAGTATTATTTTTGTCAGAAACGATTATTTTTGTCAGAAACGATAATTTTTGTTAGAAACGATTATTTTTGTTTTAAACTAATATTTTTGTCAGAAACGATTATTTCTGTCAGATACGATTATTTATGTTCAAAACGATTATTTTTGATCAAAACTAATATATTTGTCAGTGACGATTATTTTTGTCCGGAACTTAAATTTTGGTCCAGACGTTTATTTTAGTCAGGAACGATTATTTTTGTCAGAAACGATTATTTTTGTTCAAAACTTATATTTTTGACCGAAACGAATATTTTTATCCAGAATTTATATTTTTGTCAGAAACGATTATTTTTGTCAGAAACGATAATTTTTGTTAGAATCGATTATTTTTGTTCAAAACTAATATTTTTTTTCAGAAACGATTATTTTTGTCAGATACGATTTTTTTGTTCAAAACTAATATTTTTGTCCGAAACAATTATTTTTGTCCAGAATTTTTATTTTTGTCAGAAACGATTATTTTTGTTCAAAACTAATATTTTTGTCAGAAACGATTATTTTTGTCCAAAACGATTATTTTTTTCAGAAACGATTATTTTTGTTCAAAACAAATATTTTTGTCCGTGACGATTATTTTTGTCCGGAACTTATATTTTTGTCCAAAACGATTATTTTTTTCCAGAGTTTATATTTTTGACAGAAACAATTATTATTTTTGTTCAAAACTAATATATTTGTCAGAAACGATTATTTTTGTCCAGAATTTAAATTTTTGTCAGAAAGTATTATTTTTGTCAGAAACGATTATTTTTGTCAGAAACGATAATTTTTGTTAGAAACGATTATTTTTTTTTTTAAACTAATATTTTTGTCAGAAACGATTATTTTTGCCAGATACGATTATTTGTGTTCAAAACGATTATTTTTGTTCAAAACTAATATATTTGTCAGTGACGATTATTTTTGTCCGGAACTTAAATTTTAGTCCAGAACGATTATTTTTGTCAGGAACGATTACTTTTGTCAGAAACGATTATTTTTGTTCAAAACTTATATTTTTGACCGAAACGATTATTTTTATCCAGAATTTATATTTTTGTCAGAAACGATTATTTTTGTCAGAAACGATAATTTTTGTTAGAATCAATTATTTTTGTTCAAAACTAATATTTTTTTCAGAAACGATTATTTTTGTCAGAAACGATTATTTTTGTTCAAAACTAATATTTTTTTCAGAAACGATTATTTTTGTTCAAAACTAATATTTTTGTCAGAAACGATTATTTTTGTCCGAAAGAATTATTTTTGTTCAAAACTAATATTTTTGTCAGAAACGATTATTTTTGTGCAAAACTAATATTTTTGTCGGAAAAGATTATTTTTGTTCAAAACTAATATTTTTGTCAGAAACGTTTATTTTTGTCAGATACGATTATTTTTGTTCAAAACAAATATTTTTGTTAGAGACGATTATTTTTGTCCGGAACTTAAATTTTTGTCCGAAACGATTAATTATGTCAGGAACGATTATTTTTGTCAGAAACGATTATTTTTGTTCAAAACTTATTTTTTTGACCGAAACGATTATTTTTATCCAGAATTTATATTTTTGTCAGAAACGATTATTTTTGTCAGAAACGATAATTTTTGTTAGAATCGATTATTTTTGTTCAAAACTAATATTTTTTTCAGAAACGATTATTTTTGTCAGACACGATTATTTTTGTTCAAAACTAATATATTTGTCAGAAACGATTATTTTTGTCCGAAACAATTATTTTTGTTCAAAACAAATTTTTTTTTCAGAAACGATTATTTTTGTGCAAAACTAATATTTTTGTCGGAAAAGATTATTTTTGTTCAAAACTAATATTTTTGTCAGAAACGTTTATTTTTGTCAGATACGATTATTTTTGTTCAAAACAAATATTTTTGTTAGAAACGATTATTTTTGTCCGGAATTAAAATTTTTGTCCGAAACGATTAATTATGTCAGGAACGATTATTTTTGTCAGAAACGATTATTTTTGTTCAAAACTTATTTTTTTGACCGAAACGATTATTTTTATCCAGAATTTATATTTTTGTCAGAAGCGATTATTTTTGTCAGAAACGATAATTCTTGTTAGAATCGATTATTTTTGTTCAAAACTAATATTTTTTTCAGAAACGATTATATTTGTCAGATACGATTATTTTTGTTCAAAACTAATATATTTGTCAGAAACGATTATTTTTTGCCGAAACAATTATTTTTGTTCAAAACTAATATTTTTGTCAGAAACGATTATTTTTGTGCAAAACTAATATTTTTGTCGGAAAAGATTATTTTTGTTCAAAACTAATATTTTTGTCAGAAACGTTTATTTTTGTCAGATACGATTATTTTTGTTCAAAACAAATATTTTTGTTAGAAACGATTATTTTTGTCCGGAACTTAAATTTTTGTCCGAAACGATTAATTATGTCAGGAGCGATTCTTTTGTCAGAAACGATTATTTTTGTTCAAAACTTATATATTTGACCGAAACGATTATTTTTATCCAGAATTTATATTTTTGTCGGAAACGATAATTTTTGTCAGAAACGATAATTTTTGTTAGAAACGATTATTTTTGTTCAAAACTAATATTTTTTTCAGAAACGATTACTTTTGTCAGATACGATTATTTTTGTTCAAAACTAATATATTTGTCAGAAACGATTATTTTTGTCCGAAACAATTATTTTTGTTCAAAACTAATATTTTTGTCAGACACGATTATTTTTGTGCATAACTAATATTTTTGTCGGAAAAGATTATTTTTGTTCAAAACTAATGTTTTTGTCAGAAACGTTTATTTTTGTCAGATACGATTATTTTTGTTCAAAACAAATATTTTTGTTAGAAACGATTATTTTTGTCCGGAATTAAAATTTTTGTCCGAAACGATTAATTATGTCAGGAACGATTATTTTTGTCAGAAACGATTATTTTTGTCAGAAACGATAATTTTTGTTAGAATCGATTATTTTTGTTCAAAACTAATATTTTTTTCAGAAACGATTATATTTGTCAGATACGATTATTTTTGTTCAAAACTAATATATTTGTCAGAAACGATTATTTTTGTCCGAAACAATTATTTTTGTTCATAACTAATATTTTTTTCAGAAACGTTTATTTTTGTCAGATACGATTATTTTGTTCACAACAAATATTTTTGTCCGAAACGATTATTTTTGTCAGAAACGATTATTTTTTTTCAAAACTATTATTTTTGTCCGTGACGATTATTTTTATCCGGAACTTAAATTTTTGTCCAAAACGATTATTTTTGTCAGAAACGATTCTTTTTGTTCAAAACTAATATTTTTGTCAGAAACGATTATTTTTGTCCAGAACCTAAATTTTTGTCGGAAATGATTATTTTTGTAAGGAACGATTTTTTTTGTCAGAAACGATTATTTTTGTTCAAAACTAATATAATTGTCAGAAACGATTATTTTTGTCCAGAACTTAAATTTTTGTCAGAAAGTATTATTTTTGTCAGAAACGATTATTTTTGTCAGAAACGATAATTTTTGTTAGAAACGATTATTTTTGTTTTAAACTAATATTTTTGTCAGAAACGATTTTTTCTGTCAGATACGATTATTTGTGTTCAAAACGATTATTTTTGTTCAAAACTTATATATTTGTCAGTGACGATTATTTTTGTCCGGAACTTAAATTTTAGTCCAGACGTTTATTTTTGTCAGGAACGATTATTTTTGTCAGAAACGATTATTTTTGTCGGAAACGATAATTTTTTTAGAATCGATTATTTTTGTTCAAGACTAATATTTTTTTCAGAAACGATTATTTTTGTCAGATACGATTATTTTTGTTCAAAACTAATATTTTTGTCCGAAACAATTATTTTTGTCCAGAATTTTTATTTTTGTCAGAAACGATTATTTTTGTTCAAAACTAATATTTTTGTCAGAAACGATTATTTTTGTCCAAAACGATTATTTTTTTCAGAAACGATTATTTTTGTTCAAAACTTTTATTTCTGTCCGAAACGATTATTTTTGTCCAGAATTTTTATTTTTGTCAGAAACGATTATTTTTGTCTATTACGATTATTTTTGTTCAAAACTAATATTTTTGTCCGTGACGATTATTTTTGTCCGGAACTTATATTTTTGTCCAAAACGATTATTTTTTTCCAGAGTTTATATTTTTGACAGAAACAATTATTATTTTTGTTCAAAACTAATATATTTGTCAGAAACGATTATTTTTGTCCAGAACTTAAATTTTTGTCAGAAAGTATTATTTTTGTCAGAAACGATTATTTTTGTCAGAAACGATAAATTTTGTTAGAAACGATTATTTTTGTTTTAAACTAACATTTTTGTCAGAAACGATTATTTTTGTCAGATACGATTATTTGTGTTCAAAACGATTATTTTTGTTCAAAACTAATATATTTGTCAGTGACGATTATTTTTGTCCGGAATTTAAATTTTAGTCCAGAACGATTATTTTTGTCAGGAACAATTACTGTTGTCAGAAACGATTAATTTTGTTCAAAACTTATATTTTTGACCGAAACGATTATTTTTATCCAGAATTTATATTTTTGTCAGAAACGATTATTTTTGTCAGAAACG
The DNA here is from genome assembly GCA_020796165.1 of Pantala flavescens. Classification (NCBI taxonomy): domain Eukaryota; kingdom Metazoa; phylum Arthropoda; class Insecta; order Odonata; family Libellulidae; genus Pantala; species Pantala flavescens. The sequence goes on along the minus strand of CM036879.1, from coordinate 50,134,065 downwards.
ATGATTTTTGTTAGAATCGATTATTTTTGTTCAAAACTAATATTTTTTTCAGAAACGATTATTTTTGTCAGAAACGATTATTTTTGTTCAAAACTAATATTTTTGTCAGAAACGATTATTTTTGTTCAAAACTTATATTTTTGACCGAAACGATTATTTTTTTCCAGAATTTATATTTTTGTCAGAAACGATTATTTTTGTCAGAAACGATAATTTTTGTTAGAATCGATTTTTTTTGTTCAAAACTAATATTTTTTTCAGAAACGATTATTTTTGTCAGATACGATTATTTTTGTTCAAAACTAATATATTTGTCAGAAACAATTATTTTTGTCCGAAACAATTATTTTTGTTCAAAACTAATATTTTTGTCCGAAACGATTATTTTTGTGCAAAACTAATATTTTTGTCGGAAAAGATTATTTTTGTTCAAAACTAATATTTTTGTCAGAAACGTTTATTTTTGTCAGATACGATTATTTTTGTTCAAAACAAATATTTTTGTTAGAAACGATTATTTTTGTCCGGAATTAAAATTTTTGTCCGAAACGATTAATTATGTCAGGAACGATTATTTTTGTCAGAAACGATTATTTTTGTTCAAAACTTATATTTTTGACCGAAACGATTATTTTTATCCAGAATTTATATTTTTGTCAGGAACGATTATTTTTGTCAGAAACGATGATTTTTGTTAGAATCGATTATTTTTGTTCAAAACTTATATTTTTGACCGAAACGATTATTTTTATCCAGAATTTATATTTTTGTCGGAAAAGATTATTTTTGTCAGAAACGATAATTTTTGTTAGAATCGATTATTTTTGTTCAAAACTAATATTTTTTTCAGAAACGATTATTTTTGTCAGACACGATTATTTTTGTTCAAAACTAATATATTTGTCAGAAACGATTATTTTTGTGCAAAACTAATATTTTTGTCAGAAAAGATTATTTTTGTTCAAAACTAATATTTTTGTCAGAAACGTTTATTTTTGTCAGATACGATTATTTTTGTTCAAAACAAATATTTTTGTTAGAAACGATTATTTTTGTCCGGAATTAAAATTTTTGTCCGAAACGATTAATTATGTCAGGAACGATTATTTTTGTCAGAATCGATTATTTTTGTTCAAAACTTATATTTTTGACCGAAACGATTATTTTTATCCAGAATTTATATTTTTGTCGGAAACGATTATTTTTGTCAGAAACGATAATTTTTGTTAGAATCGATTATTTTTGTTCAAAACTAATATTTTTTTCAGAAACGATTATTTTTGTCAGACACAATTATTTTTGTTCAAAACTAATATTTTTGTCAGAAACGATTATTTTTGTGCAAAACTAATATTTTTGTCGGAAAAGATTATTTTTGTTCAAAACTAATATTTTTGTCAGAAACGTTTATTTTTGTCAGATACGATTATTTTTGTTCAAAACAAATATTTTTGTTAGAAACGATTATTTTTGTCCGGAATTAAAATTTTTGTCCGAAACGATTAATTATGTCAGGAACGATTATTTTTGTCAGAAACGATTATTTTTGTTCAAAACTTATATTTTTGACCGAAACGATTATTTTTATCCAGAATTTATATTTTTGTCAGAAGCGATTATTTTTGTCAGAAACGATAATTCTTGTTAGAATCGATTATTTTTGTTCAAAACTAATATTTTTTTCAGAAACGATTATATTTGTCAGATACTATTATTTTTGTTCAAAACTAATATATTTGTCAGAAACGATTATTTTTGGCCGAAACAATTATTTTTGTTCAAAACTAATATTTTTGTCAGAAACGATTATTTTTGTGCAAAACTAATATTTTTGTCGGAAAAGATTATTTTTGTTCAAAACTAATATTTTTGTCAGAAACGTTTATTTTTGTCAGATACGATTATTTTTGTTCAAAACAAATATTTTTGTTAGAAACGATTATTTTTGTCCGGAACTTAAATTTTTGTCCGAAACGATTAATTATGTCAGGAGCGATTATTTTTGTCAGAAACGATTATTTTTGTTCAAAACTTATATATTTGACCGAAACGATTATTTTTATCCAGAATTTATATTTTTGTCGGAAACGATTATTTTTGTCAGAAACGATAATTTTTGTTAGAATCGATTATTTTTGTTCAAAACTAATATTTTTTTCAGAAACGATTACTTTTGTCAGATACGATTATTTTTGTTCAAAACTAATATATTTGTCAGAAACGATTATTTTTGTCCGAAACAATTATTTTTGTTCAAAACTAATATTTTTGTCAGAAACGATTATTTTTGTGCATAACTAATATTTTTGTCGGAAAAGATTATTTTTGTTCAAAACTAATATTTTTGTCAGAAACGTTTATTTTTAACAGATACGATTATTTTTGTTCAAAACAAATATTTTTGTTAGAAACGATTATTTTTGTCCGGAATTAAAATTTTTGTCCGAAACGATTAATTATATCAGGAACGATTATTTTTGTCAGAAACGATTTTTTTTGTTCAAAACTAATATTTTTGTCAGAATCGATTATTTTTGTTCAAAACTTATATTTTTGACCGAAACGATTATTTTTTTCCAGAATTTATATTTTTGTCAGAAACGATTATTTTTGTCAGCAACGATAATTTTTGTTAGAATCGATTTTTTTTGTTCAAAACTAATATTTTTTTCAGAAACGATTATTTTTGTCAGATACGATTATTTTTGTTCAAAACTAATATATTTGTCAGAAACAATTATTTTTGTCCGAAACAATTATTTTTGTTCAAAACTAATATTTTTGTCAGAAACGATTATTTTTGTGCAAAACTAATATTTTTGTCGGAAAAGATTATTTTTGTTCAAAACTAATATTTTTGTCAGAAACGTTTATTTTTGTCAGATACGATTATTTTTGTTCAAAACAAATATTTTTGTTAGAAACGATTATTTTTGTCCGGAATTAAAATTTTTGTCCGAAACGATTAATTATGTCAGGAACGATTATTTTTGTCAGAAACGATTATTTTTGTTCAAAACTTATATTTTTGACCGAAACGATTATTTTTATCCAGAATTTATATTTTTGTCAGGAACGATTATTTTTGTCAGAAACGATGATTTTTGTTAGAATCGATTATTTTTGTTCAAAACTAATATTTTTTTCAGAAACGATTACTTTTGTCAGATACGATTATTTTTGTTCAAAACTAATATTTTTGTCAGAAACGATTATTTTTGTCCGAAAGAATTATTTTTGTTCAAAACTAATATTTTTGTCAGAAACGATTATTTTTGTGCAAAACTAATATTTTTGTCGGAAAAGATTATTTTTGTTCAAAACTAATATTTTTGTCAGAAACGTTTATTTTTGTCAGATACGATTATTTTTGTTCAAAACAAATATATTTGTTGGAAACGATTATTTTTTTCCGGAATTAAAATTTTTGTCCGAAACGATTTATTATGTCAGGAACGATTATTTTTGTCAGAAACGATAATTTTTGTAAGAAACGATTATTTTTGTTTTAAACTAATATTTTTGTCAGAAACGATTATTTTTGTCAGTTACGATTTTTTGTGTTCAAAATGATTATTTTTGTTCAAAACTAATATTTTTGTCAGTGACGATTATTTTTGTCCGGAACTTAAATTTTTGTCCAAAACGATTATTTTTGTCAGGAACGCTAATTTTTGTCAGAAACGATTATTTTTGTCCAGAACTTACATTTTTGTCGGAAAAGATTATTTTTGTCTGGAACGATTATTTTTGTCAGAAACGATTATTTTTGTCAGAAACGATTATTTTTGTTCAAAACTAATATTTTTGTCCGAAACGACTATTTTTGTCAGGAACGATTAATTTTGTCAGAAACGATTATTTTTGTTCAAAACTAATATTTTTGTCCGAAACGACTTTTTTTGTCTAGAATTTTTATTTTTGTCAGAAACGATGATTTTTGTTCAAATCTAATATATTTGTCAGAAACGATTATTTTTGTCCAGAACTTAAATTTTTGTCAAAAAGGATTATTTTTGTCGGAAACGATTATTTTTGTTCAAAACTAAAATTTTTGTCAGAAACGATTATTTTTGTCCAGAACCTAAATTTTTGTAGGAAAAGATTATTTTTTTCAGGAACGATTTTTTTTGTCAGAAACGATTATTTTTGTTCAAAACTAATATTTTTGTCCGAAACAATAATTTTTGTCCAGAATTTTTATTTTTGTCAGAAACGATTATTTTTGTTCAAAACTAATATATTTGTCAGAAACGATTATTTTTGTCCAGAACTTAAATTTTTGTCAGAAAGTATAATTTTTGTCAGAAACGATTATTTTTGTCAGAAACGATAATTTTTGTAAGAAACGATTATTTTTGTTTTAAACTAATATTTTTGTCAGAAACGATTATTTTTATCCAGAATTTATATTTTTGTCAGAAACGATTATTTTTGTCAGAAACGATAATTTTTGTTTGAATCGATTATTTGTGTCCGAAACTAATATTTTTGTCGGAAAAGATTATTTTTGTTCATAACTAATATTTTTGTCAGCGACGATTATTTTTGTCCGGAACTTAAATTTTTGTCCAAAACGATTTTATTGTCAGAAACGATTATTTTTGTTCAAAACTAATATTTTTGTCAGAAACGATTATTTTTGTCCAGAACTTATATTTTTGTCGGAAAAGATTATTTTTGTCAGGAACGTTTATTTTTGTCAGAAACGATTATTTTTGTTCAAAACTAATATTTTTGTCCGAAACGACTTTTTTTGTCCAGAATTTTTATTTTTGTCAGAAACGATTATTTTTGTTCAAAACTAATATATTTGTCAGAAACGATTATTTTTGTCAGGAACGATTATTTTTGTCAGAAACGATAATTTTTGTTAGAATCGATTATTTTTATTCAAAACTAATATTTTTTTCAGAAACGATTATTTTTGTCAGATACGATTATTTTTGTTCAAAACTAATATATTTATCAGAAACGATTATTTTTGTCCGAAACAATTATTTTTGTTCAAAACTAATATTTTTATCAGAAACGATTATTTTTGTGCAAAACTAATATTTTTGTCGGAAAAGATTATTTTTGTTCAAAACTAATATTTTTGTCAGAAACGTTTATTTTTGTCAGATACGATTATTTTTGTTCAAAACAAATATTTTTGTTGGAAACGATTATTTTTGTCCGGAACTTAAATTTTTGTCCGAAACGATTATTTTTGTCAGAAACGATTATTTTTGTCAGAAACGATATTTTTTTTTCAAAACTAATATTTTTGTCAGTGACGATTATTTTTGTCCGGAACTTAAATTTTTGTCCAAAACGATTTTATTGTCAGAAACGATTATTTTTGTTCAAAACTAATATTTTTGTCAGAAACGATTATTTTTGTCCAGAACTTATATTTTTGTTGGAAAAGATTATTTTTGTCAGGAACGATTAATTTTGTCAGAAACGATTATTTTTGTTCAAAACTAATGTTTTTGTCCGAAACGACTTTTTTTGTCCAGAATTTTTTATTTTTGTCAGAAACGATGATTTTTGTTCAAATCTAATATATTTGTCAGAAACGTATATTTTTGTCCAGAACTTAAATTTTTTTCAAAAAGGATTACTTTTGTCGGAAACGATTATTTTTGTTCAAAACTAAAATTTTTTAAGAAACGATTATTTTTGTCCTGAACCTAAATTTTTGTCGGAAAAGATTATTTATGTCAGGAACGATTTTTTTTGTCAGAAGCGATTATTTTTGTTCAAAACTAATATTTTTGTCCATAACAATTATTTTTGTCCAGAATTTTTATTTTTGTCAGAAACGATTATTTTTGTTCAAAACTAATATATTTGTCAGAAACGATTATTTTTGTCCAGAACTTAAATTTTTGTCAGAAAGTATAATTTTTGTCAGAAACGATTATTTTGTCAGAAACGATAATTTTTGTAAGAAACGATTATTTTTGTTTTAAACTAATATTTTTGTCGGAAACGATTATTTTTGTCAGTTACGATTTTTTGTGTTCAAAATGATTATTTTTGTTCAAAACTAATATTTTTGTCAGCGACGATTATTTTTGTCCGGAACTTAAATTTTTGTCCAAAACGATTATTTTGTCAGGAACGCTAATTTTTGTCAGAAACGATTATTTTTTTTCAAAACTTATATTTTTGTCCGAAACGATTATTTTTATCCAGAATTTATATTTTTGTCAGAAACGATTATTTTTGTCAGAAACGATAATTTTTGTTTGAATCGATTATTTTTGTTCAAAACTAATATTTTTGTCAGAAACGATTATTTTTGTCAGATACGATTATTTTTGTTCAAAACTAATATATTTGTCAGAATCGATTATTTTTGTCCGAAACTAATATTTTTGTCGGAAAAGATTATTTTTGTTCATAACTAATATTTTTTTCAGTGACGATTATTTTTGTCCGGAACTTAAATATTTGTCCAAAACGATTTCATTGTCAGAAACGATTATTTTTGTTCAAAACTTATATTTTTGACCGAAACGATTATTTTTATCCAGAATTTATATTTTTGTCAGAAACGATTATTTTTGTCAGAAACGATAATTTTTGTTAGAATCGATTATTTTTGTTCAAAACTAATATATTTGTCATAAACGATTATTTTTGTCCGAAACAATTATTTTTGTTCAAAACTAATATTTTTGTCAGAAACGATTATTTTTGTGCAAAACTAATATTTTTGTCAGAAAAGATTATTTTTGTTCAAAACTAATATTTTTGTCAGAAACGTTTATTTTTGTCAGATACGATTATTTTTGTTCAAAACAAATATTTTTGTTAGAAACGATTATTTTTGTCCGGAACTTAAATTTTTGTCCGAAACGATTAATTATGTCAGGAACGATTATTTTTGTCAGAAACGATTATTTTTGTTCAAAACTTATACTTTTGACCGAAACGATTATTTTCATCCAGAATTTATATTTTTGTCAGAAACGATTATTTTTGTCAGAAACGATAATTCTTGTTAGAATCGATTATTTTTGTTCAAAACTAATATTTTTTTCAGAAACGATTATATTTGTCAGATACGATTATTTTTGTTCAAAACTAATATATTTGTCAGAAACGATTATTTTTGTCCGAAACAATTATTTTTGTTCAAAACTAATATTTTTGTCAGAAACGATTATTTTTGTTCAAAACTAATATTTTTGTCGGAAAAGATTATTTTTTTCAAAACTAATATTTTTGTCAGAAACGTTTTTTTTTGTCAAATACGATTATTTTGTTCACAACAAATATTTTTGTTAGAAACGATTATTTTTGTCCGGAACTTAAATTTTTGTCAGAAAGTATAATTTTTGTCAGAAACGATTATTTTTGTCAGAAACGATAATTTTTGTAAGAAACGATTATTTTTGTTTTAAACTAATATTTTTGTCAGAAACGATTATTTTTGTCAGTTACGATTTTTTGTGTTCAAAATGATTATTTTTGTTCAAAACTAATATTTTTGTCAGCGACGATTATTTTTGTCCGGAACTTAAATTTTTGTCCAAAACGATTAATTTGTCAGGATCGCTAATTTTTGTCAGAAACGATTATTTTTGTTCAAAACTTATATTTTTGTCCGAAACGATTATTTTTATCCAGAATTTATATTTTTGTCAGAAACGATTATTTTTGTCAGAAACGATAATTTTTGTTCGAATCGATTATTTTTGTTCAAAACTAATATTTTTGTCAGAAACGATTATTTTCGTCAGATACGATTATTTTTGTTCAAAACTAATATATTTGTCAGAATCGATTATTTTTGTCCGAAACTAATATTTTTGTCGGAAAAGATTATTTTTGTTCATAACTAATATTTTTGTCAGTGACGATTATTTTTGACCGGAACTTAAATATTTGTCCAAAACGATTTCATTGTCAGAAACGATTATTTTTGTTCAAAACTTATATTTTTGACCGAAACGATTATTTTTATCCAGAATTTATATTTTTGTCAGAAACGATTATTTTTGTCAGAAACGATAATTTTTGTTAGAATCGATTATTTTTGTTCAAAACTAATATATTTGTCATAAACGATTATTTTTGTCCGAAACAATTATTTTTGTTCAAAACTAATATTTTTGTCAGAAACGATTATTTTTGTTCAAAACTAATATTTTTGTCAGAAAGGATTATTTTTGTCCAGAACCTAAATTTTTGTCGGAAAAGATTATTTTTGTAAGGAACGATTTTTTTGTCAGAAACGATTATTTTTGTTCAAAACTAAAATTTTTGTCCGAAACAATTATTTTTGTCCAAAATTTTTATTTTTGTCAGAAACGATTATTTTTGTTCGAAACTAAAATTTTTGTCAGAAACGATTATTTTTGTCCAGAACCTAAATTTTTGTAGGAAAAGATTATTTTTGTCAGGAACGATTTTTTTTGTCAGAAACGATTATTTTTGTTCAAAACTAATATTTTTGTCCGAAACAATTATTTTTGTCCAGAATTTTTATTTTTGTCAGAAACGATTATTTTTGTTCAAAACTAATATATTTGTCAGAAACGATTATTTTTGTCCAGAACTTAAATTTTTGTCAGAAAGTATAATTTTTGTCAGAAACGATTATTTTTGTCAGGAACGATTATTTTTGTCAGAAACGATAATTTTTGTTAGAATCGATTATTTTTGTTCAAAACTAATATTTTTTTCAGAAACGATTATTTTTGTCAGATACGATTATTTTTGTTCAAAACTAATATATTTATCAGAAACGATTATTTTTGTCCGAAACAATTATTTTTGTTCAAAACTAATATTTTTATCAGAAACGATTATTTTTGTGCAAAACTAATATTTTTATCGGAAAAGATTATTTTTGTTCAAAACTAATATTTTTGTCAGAAACGTTTATTTTTGTCAGATACGATTATTTTTGTTCAAAACAAATATTTTTGTTGGAAACGATTATTTTTGTCCGGAACTTAAATTTTTGTCCGATACGATTATTTTTGTCAGAAACGATTATTTTTGTCAGAAACGATATTTTTTTTTCAAAAGTAATATTTTTGTCAGTGACGATTATTTTTGTCCGGAACTTAAATTTTTGTCCAAAACGATTTTATTGTCAGAAACGATTATTTTTGTTCAAAACTAATATTTTTGTCAGAAACGATTATTTTTGTCCAGAACTTATATTTTTGTTGGAAAAGATTATTTTTGTCAGGAACGATTAATTTTGTCAGAAACGATTATTTTTGTTCAAAACTAATATTTTTGTCCGAAACGACTTTTTTTGTCCAGAATTTTTTATTTTTGTCAGAAACGATGATTTTTGTTCAAATCTAATATATTTGTCAGAAACGATTATTTTTGTCCAGAACTTAAATTTTTGTCGGAAAAGATTATTTTTGTAAGGAACGATTTTTTTGTCAGAAACGATTATTTTTGTTCAAAACTAATATTTTTGTCCGAAACAATTATTTTTGTCCAAAATTTTTATTTTTGTCAGAAACGATTATTTTTGTTCAAAACTAATATAATTCTCAGAAACGATTATTTTTGTCCAGAACTTAAATTTTTGTCAGAAAGTATTATTTTTGTCAGAAACGATTATTTTTGTTCAAAACTAAAATTTTTGTCAGAAACGATTATTTTTGTCCTGAACCTAAATTTTTGTAGGAAAAGATTATTTTTGTCAGGAACGATTTTTTTTGTCAGAAACGATTATTTTTGTTCAAAACTAATATTTTTGTCCGAAACAATTATTTTTGTCCAGAATATTTATTTTTGTCAGGAACGATTATTTTTGTTCAAAACTAATATATTTGTCAGAAACGATTATTTTTGTCCAGAACTTAAATTTTTGTCAGAAAGTATAATTTTTGTCAGAAACGATTATTATTGTCAGGAACGATTATTTTTGTCAGAAACGATAATTTTTGTTCGAATCGATTATTTTTGTTCAAAACTAATATTTTTTTCAGAAACGATTATTTTTGTCAGATACGATTATTTTTGTTCAAAACTAATATATTTATCAGAAACGATTATTTTTGTCCGAAACAATTATTTTTGTTCAAAACTAATATTTTTATCAGAAACGATTATTTTTGTGCAAAACTAATATTTTTGTCGGAAAAGATTATTTTTGTTCAAAACTAATATTTTTGTCAGAAACGTTTATTTTTGTCAGATACGATTATTTTTTTTCAAAACTAATATTTTTGTCCGTGACGATTATTTTTGTCCGGAACTTAAGTTTTTGTCCAAAACGATTATTTCTGTCAGAAACGATTATTTTTGTTCAAAACTAATATTTTTGTCAGAAAGGATTATTTTTGTCCAGAACCTAAATTTTTGTCGGAAAAGATTATTTTTGTAAGGAACGATTTTTTTGTCAGAAACGATTATTTTTGTTCAAAACTAATATTTTTGTCCGAAACAATTATTTTTGTCCAAAATTTTTATTTTTGTCAGAAACGATTATTTTTGTTCAAAATTAATATAATTGTCAGAAACGATTATTTTTGTCCAGAACTTAAATTTTTGTCAGAAACGATTATTTTTGTCCAGAACTTAAATTTTTGTCAGAAAGTATAATTTTTGTCAGAAACGATTATTATTGTCAGGAACGATTATTTTTGTCAGAAACGATAATTTTTGTTCGAATCGATTATTTTTGTTCAAAACTAATATTTTTTTCAGAAACGATTATTTTTGTCAGATACGATTATTTTTGTTCAAAACTAATATATTTATCAGAAACGATTATTTTTGTCCGAAACAATTATTTTTGTTCAAAACTAATATTTTTATCAGAAACGATTATTTTTGTGCAAAACTAATATTTTTGTCGGAAAAGATTATTTTTGTTCAAAACTAATATTTTTGTCAGAAACGTTTATTTTTGTCAGATACGATTATTTTTGTTCAAAACAAATATTTTTGTTGGAAACGATTATTTTTGTCCGGAACTTAACTTTTTGTCCGAAACGATTATTTTTGTCAGAAACGATTATTTTTTTTCAAAACTAATATTTTTGTCCGTGACGATTATTTTTGTCCGGAACTTAAGTTTTTGTCCGAAACGATTTTTTCTGTCAGAAACGATTATTTTTGTTCAAAACTAATATTTTTGTCAGAAAGGATTATTTTTGTCCAGAACCTAAATTTTTGTCGGAAAAGATTATTTTTGTAAGGAACGATTTTTTTGTCAGAAACGATTATTTTTGTTCAAAACTAATATTTTTGTCCGAAACAACTATTTTTGTCCAAAATTTTTATTTTTGTCAGAAACGATTATTTTGTTCAAAATTAATATAATTGTCAGAAACGATTATTTTTGTCCAGAACTTAAATTTTTGTCAGAAAGTATTATTTTTGTCAGAAACGATTATTTTTGTTCAAAACTAAAATTTTTGTCAGAAACGATTATTTTTGTCCAGAACCTAAATTTTTGTAGGAAAAGATTATTTTTGTCAGGAACGATTTTTTTTGTCAGAAACGATTATTTTTGTTCAAAACTAATATTTTTGTCCGAAACAATTATTTTTGTCCAGAATTTTTATTTTTGTCAGAAACGATTATTTTTGTTCAAAACTAATATATTTGTCAGAAACAATCATTTTTGTCCAGAACTTAAATTTTTGTCAGAAAGTATAATTTTTGTCAGAAACGATTATTTTTGTCAGGAACGATTATTTTTGTCAGAAACGATAATTTTTGTTAGAATCGATTATTTTTGTTCAAAACTAATATTTTTTTCAGAAACGATTATTTTTGTCAGATACGATTATTTTTGTTCAAAACTAATATTTTTATCAGAAACGATTATTTTTGTGCAAAACTAATATTTTTGTCGGAGAAGATTATTTTTGTTCAAAACTAATATTTTTGTCAGAAACGTTTATTTTTGTCAGATACGATTATTTTTGTTCAAAACAAATATTTTTTTTGGAAACGATTATTTTTGTCCGGAACTTAAATTTTTGTCCGAAACGATTATTTTTGTCAGAAACGATTATTTTTGTCAGAAACGATATTTTTTTTTCAAAACTAATATTTTTGTCAATGAAGATTATTTTTGTCCGGAACTTAAATTTTTGTCCAAAACGATTTTATTGTCAGAAACGATTATTTTTGTTCAAAACTAATATTTTTGTCAGAAACGATTATTTTTGTCCAGAACTTATATTTTTGTTGGAAAAGATTATTTTTGTCAGGAACGATTAATTTTGTCAAAAACGATTATTTTTGTTCAAAACTAATATTTTTGTCCGAAACGAATTTTTTTGTCCAGAATTTTTATTTTTGTCAGAAACGATGGTTTTTGTTCAAATCTAATATATTTGTCAGAAACGATTATTTTTGTCCAGAACTTAAATTTTTGTCAAAAAGGATTATTTTTGTCGGAAACGATTATTTTTGTTCAAAACTAAAATTTTTGTCAGAAACGATTATTTTTGTCCTGAACCTAAATTTTTGTCGGAAAAGATTATTTTTGTCAGGAACAATTTTTTTTGTCAGAAGCGATTATTTTTGTTCAAAACTAATATTTTTGTCCGAAACAATTATTTTTGTCCAGAATTTTTATTTTTGTCAGAAACGATTATTTTTGTTCAAAACTAATATATTTGTCAGAAACGATTATTTTTGTCCAGAACTTAAATTTTTGTCAGAAAGTATATTTTTTGTCAGAAACGATTATTTTTGTCAGAAACGATAATTTTTGTAAGATACGATTATTTTTGCTTTAAACTAATATTTTTGTCAGAAACGATTATTTTTGTCCGTTACGATTTTTTGTGTTCAAAATGATTATTTTTGTTCAAAACTAATATTTTTGTCAGCGACGATTATTTTTGTCCGGAACTTAAATTTTTGTCCAAAACGCTAATTTTGTCAGGAACGCTATTTTTTGTCAGAAACGATTATTTTTGTTCAAAACTTATATTTTTGTCCGAAACGATTATTTTTATCCAGAATTTATATTTTTGTCAGAAACGATTATTTTTGTCAGAAACGATAATTTTTGTTTGAATCGATTATTTTTGTTCAAAACTAATATTTTTGTCAGAAACGATTATTTTTGTCAGATACGATTATTTTTGTTCCAAACTAATATATTTGTCAGAATCGATTATTTTTGTCCGAAACTAATATTTTTGTCGGAAAAGATTATTTTTGTTCATAACTAATATTTTTGTCAGTGACGATTATTTTTGTCCGGAACTTAAATATTTGTCCAAAACGATTTCATTGTCAGAAACGATTATTTTTGTTCAAAACTTATATTTTTGTCCGAAACGATTATTTTTATCCAGAATTTATATTTTTGTCAGAAACGATTATTTTTGTCAGAAACGATAATTTTTGTTTGAATCGATTATTTTTGTTCAAAACTAATATTTTTGTCAGAAACGATTATTTTTGTCAGATACGATTATTTTTGTTCCAAACTAATATATTTGTCAGAATCGATTATTTTTGTCCGAAACTAATATTTTTGTCGGAAAAGATTATTTTTGTTCATAACTAATATTTTTGTTAGTGACGACTATTTTTGTCCGGAACTTAAATATTTGTCCAAAACGATTTCATTGTCAGAAACGATTATTTTTGTTCAAAACTTATATTTTTGACCGAAACGATTATTTTTATCCAGAATTTATATTTCTGTCAGAAACGATTATTTTTGTCAGAAACGATAATTTTTGTTAGAATCGATTATTTTTGTTCAAAACTAATATTTTTTTCAGAAACGATTATTTTTGTCAGATACGATTATTTTTGTTCAAAACTAATATATTTGTCATAAACGATTATTTTTGTCCGAAACAATTATTTTTGTTCAAAACTAATATTTTTGTCAGAAACGATTATTTTTGTGCAAAACTAATATTTTTGTCGGAAAAGATTATTTTTGTTCAAAACTAATATTTTTGTCAGAAACGTTTATTTTTGTCAGATACGATTATTTTTGTTCAAAACAAATATTTTTGTTAGAAACGATTATTTTTGTCCGGAACTTAAATTTTTGTCCGAAACGATTAATTATGTCAGGAACGATTATTTTTGTCAGAAACAATTATTTTTGTTCAAAACTTATACTTTTGACCGAAACGATTATTTTCATCCAGAATTTATATTTTTGTCAGAAACGATTATTTTTGTCAGAAACGATAATTCTTGTTAGAATTGATTATTTTTGTTCAAAACTAATATTTTTTTCAGAAACGATTATATTTGTCAGATACGATTATTTTTGTTCAAAACTAATATATTTGTCAGAAACGATTATTTTTGTCCGAAACAATTATTTTTGTTCAAAACTAATATTTTTGTCAGAAACGATTATTTTTGTTCAAAACTAATATTTTTGTCGGAAAAGATTATTTTTGTTCAAAACTAATATTTTTGTCAGAAACGTTTATTTTTGTCAGATACGATTATTTTGTTCTCAACAAATATTTTTGTTAGAAACGATTATTTTTGTCCGGAACTTAACTTTTTGTCCGAAACGATTATTTTTGTCAGAAACGATTATTTCTGTCAGATACGATTATTTGTGTTCAAAACGATTATTTTTGTTCAAATTAATATATTTGTCAGTGACGATTATTTTTGTCCGGAACTTAAATTTTAGTCCAGAACGATTATTTTTGTCAGGAACGATTATTTTTGTCAGGAACGATTATTTTTGTCAGAAACGATAATTTTTGTTAGAATCGATTATTTTTGTTCAAAACTAATATTTTTTTCAGAAACGATTATTTTTGTCAGATACGATTATTTTTGTTCAAAACTAATATATTTATCAGAAACGATTATTTTTGTCCGAAACAATTTTTTTTGTTCAAAACTAATATTTTTATCAGAAACGATTATTTTTGTGCAAAATTAATATTTTTGTCGGAAAAGATTATTTTTGTTCAAAACTAATATTTTTGTCAGAATCGTTTATTTTTGTCAGATACGATTATTTTTGTTCAAAACAAATATTTTTGTTGGAAACGATTATTTTTGTCCGGAACTTAAATTTTTGTCCGAAACTATTATTTTTGTCAGAAACGATTATTTTTGTCAGAAACGATTATTTTTTTTCAAAACTAATATTTTTGTCAGTGACGATTATTTTTGTCCGGAACTTAAATTTTTGTCCAAAACGATTTTATTGTCATAAACGATTATTTTTGTTCAAAATTAATATTTTTGTCAGAAACGATTATTTTTGTCCAGAACTTATATTTTTGTTGGAAAACATTATTTTTGTCAGGAACGATTAATTTTGTCAGAAACGATTATTTTTGTTCAAAACTAATATTTTTGTCCGAAACGACTTTTTTTGTCCAGAATTTTTATTTTTGTCAGAAACGATGATTTTTGTTCAAATCTAATATATTTGTCAGAAACGATTATTTTTGTCGAGAACTTAAATTTTTGTCAAAAAGGTTTATTTTTGTCGGAAACGATTATTTTTGTTCAAAACTAAAATTTTTGTCAGAAACGATTATTTTTGTCCTGAACCTAAATTTTTGTCGGAAAAGATTATTTTTGTCAGGAACGATTTTTTTTGTCAGAAACGATTATTTTTGTTCAAAACTAATATTTTTGTCCGAAACAATTATTTTTGTCCAGAATTTTTATTTTTGTCAGAAACGATTATTTTTGTTCAAAACTAATATATTTGTCAGAAACGATTATTTTTGTCCAGAACTTAAATTTTTGTCAGAAACGATTATTTTTGTCCGAAACAATTATTTTTGTTCAAAAATAATATTTTTGTCAGAAACGATTATTTTTGATCAAAACTAATATTTTTTTCAGAAACGATTATATTTGTCAGATACGATTATTTTTGTTCAAAACTAATATATTTGTCAGAAACGATTATTTTTGTCCGAAACAATTATTTTTGTTCAAAACTAATATTTTTGTCAGAAACGATTATTTTTGTTCAAAACTAATATTTTTGTCGGAAAAGATTATTTTTGTTCAAAACTAATATTTTTGTCAGAAACGTTTATTTTTGTCAGATACGATTATTTTGTTCACAACAAATATTTTTGTTAGAAACGATTATTTTTGTCCGGAACTTAACTTTTTGTCCGAAACGATTATTTTTGTCAGAAACGATTATTTTTTTTCAAAACTAATATTTTTGTCCGTGACGATTATTTTTGTCCGGAACTTAAATTTTTGTCCAAAACGATTATTTTTGTCAGAAACGATTATTTTTGTTCAAAACTAATATTTTTGTCAGAAACGATTATTTTTGTCCAGAACCTAAATTTTTGTCGGAAAAGATTATTTTTGTAAGGAACGATTTTTTTTGTCAGAAACGATTATTTTTGTTCAAAACTAATATTTTTGTCCGAAACAATTATTTTTATCCAGAATTTATATTTTTGTCAGAAACGATTATTTTTGTCAGAAACGATAATTTTTGTTAGAATCGATTATTTTTGTTCAAAACTAATATTTTTTTCAGAAACGAATATTTTTGTCAGATACGATTATTTTTGTTCAAAACAAATATTTTTGTTAGAAACGATTATTTTTGTCCGGAACTTAAATTTTGGTCCGAAACGATTATTTATGTCAGGAACGATTTTTTTTGTCAGAAACGTTTATTTTTGTTCAAAACTAATATTTTTGTCCGAAACAAATATTTTTGTCCAGAATTTTTATTTTTGTCAGAAACGATTATTTTTGTTCAAAACTAATATATTTGTCAGAAACGATTATTTTTGTCCGGAACTTAAATTTTTGTCAGAAAGTATTATTTTTGTCAGAAACGATTATTTTTGTCAGAAACGATAATTTTTGTTAGAAACGATTATTTTTGTTTTAAACTAATATTTTTGTCAGAAACGATTATTTCTGTCAGATACGATTATTTGTGTTCAAAACGATTATTTTTGTTCAAATTAATATATTTGTCAGTGACGATTATTTTTGTCCGGAACTTAAATTTTAGTCCAGAACGATTATTTTTGTCAGGAACGATTATTTTTGTCAGGAACGATTATTTTTGTCAGAAACGATAATTTTTGTCAGAAACGATAATTTTTGTCAGAATCGATTATTTTTGTTCAAAACTAATATTTTTTTCAGAAACGATTATTTTTGTCCGAAACAATTTTTTTTGTTCAAAACTAATATTTTTATCAGAAACGATTATTTTTGTGCAAAACTAATATTTTTGTCGGAAAAGATTATTTTTGTTCAAAACTAATATTTTTGTAGGAAACGATTATTTTTGTCCGGAACTTAAATTTTTGTCCGAAACGATTATTTTTGTCAGAAACGATTATTTATGTCAGAAACGATTATTTTTTTTCAAAACTAATATTTTTGTCAGTGACGATTATTTTTGTCCGGACTTAAATTTTTGTCCAAAACGATTTTATTGTCAGAAACGATAATTTTTGTTCAAAACTAATATTTTTGTCCGAAACGACTTTTTTTGTCCAGAATTTTTATTTTTGTCAGAAACGATGATTTTTGTTCAAATCTAATATATTTGTCAGAAACGATTATTTTTGTCCAGAACTTAAATTTTTGTCAAAAAGGATTATTTTTGTCGGAAACGATTATTTTTGTTCAAAACTAAAATTTTTGTCAGAAACGATTATTTTTGTCCTGAACCTAAATTTTTGTCGGAAAAGATTATTTTTGTCAGGAACGATTTTTTTTGTCAGAAACGATTATTTTTGTTCAAAACTAATATTTTTGTCCGAAACAATTATTTTTGTCCAGAATTTTTATTTTTGTCAGAAACGATTATTTTTGTTCAAAACTAATATATTTGTCAGAAACGATTATTTTTGTCCAGAACTTAAATTTTTGTCAGATAGTATAATTTTTGTCAATAACGATTATTTTTGTCAGAAACGATAATTTTTGTAAGAAACGATTATTTTTGTTTTAAACTAATATTTTTGTCAGAAACGATTATTTTTGTCAGTTACGATTTTTTGTGTTCAAAATGATTATTTTTGTTCAAAACTAATATTTTTGTCAGTGACGATTATTTTTGTCCGGAACTTAAATTTTTGTCCAAAACGATTATTTTTGTCAGGAACGCTAATTTTTGTCAGAAACGATTATTTTTGTCCAGAACTTACATTTTTGTCGGAAAAGATTATTTTTGTCTGGAACGATTATTTTTGTCAGAAACGATTATTTTTGTTCAAAACTAATATTTTTGTCCGAAACGACTATTTTTGTCCAGAATTTTAATTTTTGCCAGGAACGATTAATTTTGTCAGAAACGATTACTTTTGTTCAAAACTAATATTTTTGTCGGAAACGATTATTTTTGTTCAAAACTAAAATTTTGTCAGAAACGATTATTTTTGTCCAGAACCCCAAATTTTTGTCGGAAAAGATTATTTTTGTCAGGAACGATTTTTTTTGTCAGAAACGATTTTTTTTGTTCAAAACTAATATTTTTGTCCGAAACAATTATTTTTGTCCAGAATTTTTATTTTTGTCAGAAACGATTATTTTTGTTCAAAACTAATATATTTGTCAGAAACGATTATTTTTGTCCAGAACTTAAATTTTTGTCAGAAAGTATAATTTTTGTCAGAAACGATTATTTTTGTCAGAAACGATAATTTTTGTAAGAAACGATTATTTTTGTTTTAAACTAATATTTTTGTCAGAAACGATTATTTTTGTCAGTTACGATTATTTGTGTTCAAAATTATTATTTTTGTTCAAAACTAATATTTTTGTCAGTGACGATTATTTTTGTCCGGAACTTAAATTTTTGTCCAAAACGATTATTTTTGTCAGGAACGCTAATTTTTGTCAGAAACGATTATTTTTGTTCAAAACTTATATTTTTGTCCGAAACGATTATTTTTATCCAGAATTTATATTTTTGTCAGAAACGATTATTTTTGTCAGAAACGATAATTTTTGTTTGAATCGATTATTTTTGTTCAAAACTAATATTTTTGTCAGAAACGATTATTTTTGTCAGATACGATTATTTTTGCTCAAAACTAATATATTTGTCTGAATCGATTATTTTTTTCCGAAACTAATATTTTTGTCGGAAAAGATTATTTTTGTTCATAACTAATATTTTTGTCAGTGACGATTATTTTTGTCCGGAACTTAAATTTTTGTCCAAAACGATTTCATTGTCAGAAATGATTTTTTTTGTTCAAAACTAATATTTTTGTCAGAAACGATTATTTTTGTCCAGAACTTATATTTTTGTCGGAAAAGATTATTTTTGTCAGGAACGTTTATTTTTGTCAGAAACGATTATTTTTGTTCAAAACTAATATTTTTGTCCGAAACGACTTTTTTTGTCCAGAATTTTTATTTTTGTCAGAAACGATTATTTTTGTTCAAAACTAATATATTTGTCAGAAACGATTATTTTTGTCAGGAACGATTATTTTTGTCAGAAACGATAATTTTTGTTAGAATCGATTATTTTTGTTCAAAACTAATATTTTTTTCAGAAACGATTATTTTTGTCAGATACGATTATTTTTGTTCAAAACTAATATATTTATCAGAATCGATTATTTTTGTCCGAAGCAATTATTTTTGTTCAAAACTAATATTTTTATCAGAAACGATTATTTTTGTGCAAATCTAATATATTTGTCAGAAACGATTATTTTTGTCCAGAACTTAAATTTTTGTCAAAAAGGATTATTTTTTTCGGAAACGATTATTTTTGTTCAAAACTAAAATTTTTGTCAGAAACGATTATTTTTGTCCTGAACCTAAATTTTTGTCGGAAAAGATTATTTTTGTCAGGAACGATTTTTTTTGTCAGAAACGATTATTTTTGTTCAAAACTAATATTTTTGTCCGAAACAATTATTTTTGTCCAGAATTTTTATTTTTGTCAGAAACGATTATTTTTGTTCAAAACTAATATATTTGTCAGAAACGATTATTTTTGTCCAGAACTTAAATTTTTGTCAGAAAGTATAATTTTTGTCAATAACGATTATTTTTGTCAGAAACGATAATTTTTGTAAGAAACGATTATTTTTGTTTTAAACTAATATTTTTGTCAGAAACGATTATTTTTGTCAGTTACGATTTTTTGTGTTCAAAATGATTATTTTTGTTCAAAACTAATATTTTTGTCAGTGACGATTATTTTTGTCCGGAACTTAAATTTTTGTCCAAAACGATTATTTTTGTCAGGAACGCTAATTTTTGTCAGAAACGATTATTTTTGTCCAGAACTTACATTTTTGTCGGAAAAGATTATTTTTGTCTGGAACGATTATTTTTGTCAGAAACGATTATTTTTGTTCAAAACTAATATTTTTGTCCGAAAGGACTATTTTTGTCCAGAATTTTAATTTTTGCCAGGAACGATTAATTTTGTCAGAAACGATTATTTTTGTTCAAAACTAATATTTTTGTCCGAAACGATTATTTTTGTCCAGAACTTAAATTTTTGTCAAAAAGGATTATTTTTGTCGGAAACGATTATTTTTGTTCAAAACTAAAATTTTGTCAGAAACGATTATTTTTGTCCAGAACCCTAAATTTTTGTCGGAAAAGATTATTTTTGTCAGGAACGATTTTTTTTGTCAGAAACGATTTTTTTTGTTCAAAACTAATATTTTTGTCCGAAACAATTATTTTTGTCCAGAATTTTTATTTTTGTCAGAAACGATTATTTTTGTTCAAAACTAATATATTTGTCAGAAACGATTATTTTTGTCCAGAACTTAAATTTTTGTCAGAAAGTATAATTTTTGTCAGAAACGATTATTTTTGTCAGAAACGATAATTTTTGTAAGAAACGATTATTTTTGTTTTAAACTAATATTTTTGTCAGAAACGATTATTTTTGTCAGTTACGATTATTTGTGTTCAAAATTATTATTTTTGTTCAAAACTAATATTTTTGTCAGTGACGATTATTTTTGTCCGGAACTTAAATTTTTGTCCAAAACGATTATTTTTGTCAGGAACGCTAATTTTTGTCAGAAACGATTATTTTTGTTCAAAACTTATATTTTTGTCCGAAACGATTATTTTTATCCAGAATTTATATTTTTGTCAGAAACGATTATTTTTGTCAGAAACGATAATTTTTGTTTGAATCGATTATTTTTGTTCAAAACTAATATTTTTGTCAGAAACGATTATTTTTGTCAGATACGATTATTTTTGCTCAAAACTAATATATTTGTCTGAATCGATTATTTTTGTCCGAAACTAATATTTTTGTCGGAAAAGATTATTTTTGTTCATAACTAATATTTTTGTCAGTGACGATTATTTTTGTCCGGAACTTAAATTTTTGTCCAAAACGATTTCATTGTCAGAAATGATTTATTTTGTTCAAAACTAATATTTTTGGCAGAAACGATTATTTTTGTCCAGAACTTATATTTTTGTCGGAAAAGATTATTTTTGTCAGGAACGATTATTTTTGTCAGAAACGATTATTTTTGTTCAAAACTAATATTTTTGTCCGAAACGACTTTTTTTGTCCAGAATTTTTATTTTTGTCAGAAACGATTATTTTTGTTCAAAACTAATATATTTGTCAGAAACGATTATTTTTGTCAGGAACGATTATTTTTGTCAGAAACGATCATTTTTGTTCAAAACTAATATATTTGTCAGCGACGATTATTTTTGTCCGGAACTTAAATTTTTCTTCCAAAACGATTTTATTGTCAGAAACGATTATTTTTGTTCAAAACTAATATTTTTGTCAGAAACGATTATTTTTGTCCAGAACTTATATTTTTGTTGGAAAAGATTATTTTTGTCAGGATCGATTAATTTTGTCAGAAACGATTATTTTTGTTCAAAACAAATATTTTTGTCCGAAACGACTTTTTTTGTCCAGAATTTTTATTTTTGTCAGAAACGATGATTTTTGTTCAAATCTAATATATTTGTCAGAAACGATTATTTTTGTCCAGAACTTAAATTTTTGTCAAAAAGGATTATTTTTGTCGGAAACGATTATTTTTGTTCAAAACTAAAATTTTTGTCAGAAACGATTTTTTTTGTCCTGAACCTAAATTTTTGTCGGAAAAGATTATTTTTGTCAGGAACGATTTTTTTTGTCAGAAACGATTATTTTTGTTCAAAACTAATATTTTTGTCCGAAACAATTATTTTTGTCCAGAATTTTTATTTTTGTCAGAAACGATTATTTTTGTTCAAAACTAATATATTTGTCAGAAACGATTATTTTTGTCCAGAACTTAAATTTTTGTCAGAAAGTATAATTTTTGTCAGAAACGATTATTTTTGTCAGAAACGATAATTTTTGTAAAAAACGATTATTTTTGTTTTAAACTAATATTTTTGTCAGAAACGATTATTTTTGTCAGTTACGATTTTTTGTGTTCAAAATGATTATTTTTGTTCAAAACTAATAGTTTTGTCAGCGACGATTATTTTTGTCCGGAACTTAAATTTTTGTCCAAAACGATTATTTTTGTCAGGAACGCTAATTTTTGTCAGAGCGATTATTTTTGTTCAAAACTTATATTTTTGTCCGAAACGATTATTTTTATCCAGAATTTATATTTTTTTCAGAAACGATTATTTTTGTCAGAAACGATAATTTTTGTTTGAATCGATTATTTTTGTTCAAAACTAATATTTTTGTCAGAAACGATTATTTTTGTCAGATACGATTATTTTTGTTCAAAACTAATATATTTGTCAGAATCGATTATTTTTGTCCGAAACTAATATTTTTGTCGGAAAAGATTATTTTTTTTCATAACTAATATTTTTGTCAGTGACGATTATTTTTGTCCGGAACTTAAATATTTGTCCAAAACGATTTCATTGTCAGAAACGATTATTTTTGTTCAAAACTAATTTTTTTGTCAGAAACGATTATTTTTGTCCAGAACTTATATTTTTGTCGGAAAAGATTATTTTTGTCAGGAACGATTGTTTTTGTCAGAAACGATTATTTTTGTTCAAAACTAATATTTTTGTCCGAAACGACTTTTTTTGTCCAGAATTTTTATTTTTGTCAGAAACGATTATTTTTGTTCAAAACTAATATATTTGTCAGAAACGATTATTTTTGTCAGGAACGATTATTTTTGTCAGAAACGATTATTTTTGTTCAAAACTAATATATTTGTCAGCGACGATTATTTTTGTCCGGAACTTAAATTTTTGTCCAGAACGATTATTTTTGTCAGGAACAATTATTTTTGTCAGAAACGATTATTTTTGTTCAAAACTTATATTTTTGTCCGAAACGATTATTTTTATCTAGAATTTATATTTTTGTCAGAAACGATTATTTTTGTCAGAAACGATGATTTTTGTTAAAATCGATTATTTTTGTTCAAAACTAATATTTTTGTCAGAAACGATTATTTTTGTCAGATACGATCATTTTTGTTCAATACTAATATTTTTGTCAGTGACGATTATTTTTGTCCGGAACTTAAATTTTTGTCCAAAACGATTTTATTGTCAGAAACGATTATTTTTGTTCAAAACTAATATATTTGTCAGAAACGATTATTTTTGTCCAGAACTTAAATTTTTGTCATAAAGTATTATTTTTGTCAGAAACGATTATTTTTGTCAGAAACGATAATTTTTGTTAGAAACGATTATTTTTGTTCAAAACTAATATTTTTGTCAGTGACGATTATTTTTGTGCGGAACTTAAATTTTTGTCCAAAACGATTATTTTCGTCAGGAAAGCTAATTTTTGTCAGAAACGATTATTTTTGTTCAAAACTTAAATTTTTTCAGAAACGATTATTTTTGTTCAAAACTAATATATTTGTCAGAATCGATTATTTTTGTCCGAAACAATTATTTTTGTTCAAAACTAATATTTTTGTCAGAAACGATTATTTTTGTTCAAAACTAATATTTTTGTCGGAAAAGATTATGTTTGTTCAAAACTAATATTTTTGTAAGTGACGATTATTTTTGTCCAGAACTTATATTTTTGTCGGTAAAGATTATTTGTGTCAGGAACGATTTTTTTTGACGGAAACGATTATTTTTGTTCAAAACTAATATTTGTGTCCGAAACGACTTTTTTTGTCCAGAATTTTTATTTTTGTCAGAAACGATTATTTTTGTTCAAAACTAATATTTTTGTTAGAAACGTTTATTTTAGTTAGATACAATTATTTTTGTTCAAAACTAATATTATTGTCAGAAACAATTATTCTTGTTCAAAACTAATATTTTTGTCGGAAAAGATTATTTTTGTTCAAAACTAATATTTTTGTCAGAAACGTTTATTTTTTTCAGATACAATTATTTTTGGTCAAAACAAATATTTTTGTTAGAAACGATTATTTTTGTCCGGAACATAAATTTTTGTCCGAAACGATTATTTTTGTCGGAAAAGATTATTTTTGTTCAAAACTAATATTTTTATCCGTGACGATTATTTTTATCTAGAATTTATATTTTTGTCAGAAACGATTATTTTTGTCAGAAACGATAATTTTTGTTAGAATCGATTATTTTTGTTCAAAACTAACATTTTTGTCAGAAACGATTATTTTTGTCAGATACGATTATTTTTGTTCAATACTAACATTTTTGTTAGAAACGATTATTTTTGTCCGAAACAATTATTTTTGTTCAAAACTAATATTTTAGTCAGAAACGATTATTTTTGTTCAAAACTAATATTTTGTCGGAAAAGATTATTTTTATCCAGAATTTATATTTTTTTCAGAAACGATTATTTTTGTCAGAAACGATAATTTTTGTTTGAATCGATTATTTTTGTTCAAAACTAATATTTTTGTCAGAAACGATTATTTTTGTCCAGAACTTATATTTTTGTCGGAAAAGATTATTTTTGTCAGGAACGATTATTTTTGTCAGAAACGATTATTTTTGTTCAAAACTAATATTTTTGTCCGAAACGGCTTTTTTTGTCCAGAATTTTTATTTTTGTCAGAAACGATTATTTTTGTTCAAAACTAATATATTTGTCAGAAACGATTATTTTTGTCAGGAACGATTATTTTTGTCAGAAACGATTATTTTTGTTCAAAACTAATATATTTGTCAGCGACGATTATTTTTGTCCGGAACTTAAATTTTTGTCCAGAACGTTTATTTTTGTCAGGAACAATTATTTTTGTCAGAAACGATTATTTTTGTTCAAAACTTATATTTTTGTCCGAAACGATTATTTTTATCTAGAATTTATATTTTTGTCCAAAACGATTATTTTGTCAGAAACGATAATTTTTGTTAGAATCGATTATTTTTGTTCAAAACTAACATTTTTGTCAGAAACGATTATTTTTGTCAGATACGATTATTTTTGTTCAATACTAACATTTTTGTTAGAAACGATTATTTTTGTCCGAAACAATTATTTTTGTTCAAAACTAATATTTTAGTCAGAAACGATTATTTTTGTTCAAAACTAATATTTTGTCGGAAAAGATTATTTTTATCCAGAATTTATATTTTTTTCAGAAACGATTATTTTTGTCAGAAACGATAATTTTTGTTTGAATCGATTATTTTTGTTCAAAACTAATATTTTTGTCAGAAACGATTATTTTTGTCCAGAACTTATATTTTTGTCGGAAAAGATTATTTTTGTCAGGAACGATTTTTTTTGTCAGAAACGATTATTTTTGTTCAAAACTAATATTTTTGTCCGAAACGACTTTTTTTGTCCAGAATTTTTATTTTTGTCAGAAACGATTATTTTTGTTCAAAACTAATATATTTGTCAGAAACGATTATTTTTGTCAGGAACGATTATTTTTGTCAGAAACGATTATTTTTGTTCAAAACTAATATATTTGTCAGCGACGATTATTTTTTTCCGGAACTTAAATTTTTGTCCAGAACGATTATTTTTGTCAGGAACAATTATTTTTGTCAGAAACGATTATTTTTGTTCAAAACTTATATTTTTGTCCGAAACGATTATTTTTATCTAGAATTTATATTTTTGTCAGAAACGATTATTTTTGTCAGAAACGATGATTTTTGTTAGAATCGATAATTTTTGTTCAAAACTAATATTTTTGTCAGAAACGATTATTTTTGTCAGATACGATTATTTTTGTTCAAAACTAATATTTTTGTCGGAAAAGATTATGTTTGTTCAAAACTAATATTTTTGTAAGTGACGATTATTTTTGTCCAGAACTTATATTTTTGTCGGTAAAGATTATTTGTGTCAGGAACGATTTTTTTTGACGGAAACGATTATTTTTGTTCAAAACTAATATTTGTGTCCGAAACGACTTTTTTTGTCCAGAATTTTTATTTTTGTCAGAAACGATTATTTTTGTTCAAAACTAATATTTTTGTCAGAAACGTTTATTTTAGTTAGATACGATTATTTTTGTTCAAAACTAATATTATTGTAAGAAACGATTATTCTTGTTCAAAACTAATATTTTTGTCGGAAAAGATTATTTTTGTTCAAAACTAATATTTTTGTCAGAAACGTTTATTTTTTTCAGATACAATTATTTTTGGTCAAAACAAATATTTTTGTTAGAAACGATTATTTTTGTCCGGAACATAAATTTTTGTCCGAAACGATTATTTTTGTCGGAAAAGATTATTTTTGTTCAAAACTAATATTTTTATCCGTGACGATTATTTTTATCTAGAATTTATATTTATGTCAGAAACGATTATTTTTGTCAGAAACGATAATTTTTGTTAGAATCGATTATTTTTGTTCAAAACTAACATTTTTGTCAGAAACGATTATTTTTGTCAGATACGATTATTTTTGTTCAATACTAACATTTTTGTTAGAAACGATTATTTTTGTCCGAAACAATTATTTTTGTTCAAAACTAATATTTTAGTCAGAAACGATTATTTTTGTTCAAAACTAATATTTTGTCGGAAAAGATTATTTTTGTTCAAAACTTATATTTTTGTCAGAAACGTTTATTTTTGTCAGATATGATTATTTTTGTTCAAAACTAATATTTTTGTTAGAAACGATTATTTTTGTCAGAAACGATTATTTTTGTTCAAAACTAATATTTTTGTCAGTGACGATTATTTTTGTCCAGAACTTAAATTTTTGTCCAAAACGATTTTATTGTCAGAAACGATTATTTTTTTTCAAAACTAATATTTTTGTCCGAAACGATTATTTTTGTCCAGAACTTATATTTGTGTCGGAAAAGATTATTTTTGTCTGGAACGATTATTTTTGTCAAAAACGATTATTTCTGTTCAAAACTAATATTTTTGTCCGAAACGACTATTTTTGTCCAGAATTTTAATTTTTGTCAGGAACGATTAATTTTGTCAGAAACGATTATTTTTGTTCAAAACTAATATTTTTGTCCGAAACGACTTTTTTTGTGCAGAATTTTTATTTTTGTCAGAAACGATGATTTTTGTTCAAATCTAATATATTTGTCAGAAACGATTATTTTTGTTCAAAACTAATATATTTGTCAGAAACGATTATTTTTGTCCAGAACTTAAATTTTTGTCTTAAAGTATTATTTTTGTCAGAAACGATTATTTTCGTCAGGAAAGCTAATTTTTGTCAGAAACGATTATTTTTGTTCAAAACTTAAATTTTTTCAGAAACGATTATTTTTGTTCAAAACTAATATATTTGTCAGAATCGATTATTTTTGTCCGAAACAATTATTTTTGTTCAAAACTAATATTTTTGTCAGAAACGATTATTTTTGTTCAAAACTAATATTTTTGTCGGAAAAGATTATGTTTGTTCAAAACTAATATTTTTGTAAGTGACGATTATTTTTGTCCAGAACTTATATTTTTGTCGGTAAAGATTATTTTTGTCAGGAACGATTATTTTTGACGGAAACGATTATTTTTGTTCAAAACTAATATTTGTGTCCGAAACGACTTTTTTTGTCCAGAATTTTTATTTTTGTCAGAAACGATTATTTTTGTTCAAAACTAATATTTTTGTCAGAAACGTTTATTTTAGTTAGATACGATTATTTTTGTTCAAAACTAATATTATTGTCAGAAACGATTATTCTTGTTGAAAACTAATATTTTTGTCGGAAAAGATTATTTTTGTTCAAAACTAATATTTTTGTCAGAAACGTTTATTTTTTTCAGATACAATTATTTTTTGTCAAAACAAATATTTTTGTTAGAAACGATTATTTTTGTCCGGAACATAAATTTTTGTCCGAAACGATTATTTTTGTCGGAAAAGATTATTTTTGTTCAAAACTAATATTTTTATCCGTGACGATTAGTTTTATCTAGAATTTATATTTTTGTCAGAAACGATTATTTTTGTCAGAAACGATAATTTTTGTCCGAAACAATAATTTTTGTTCAAAACTAATATTTTAGTCAGAAACGATTATTTTTGTTCAAAACTAATATTTTGTCGGAAAAGATTATTTTTATCCAGAATTTATATTTTTTTCAGAAACGATTATTTTTGTCAGAAACGATTATTTTTGTCAGAAACGATAATTTTTGTTAGAATCGATTATTTTTGTTCAAAACTAACATTTTAGTCAGAAACGATTATTTTTGTCAGATACGATTATTTTTGTTCAATACTAACATTTTTGTTAGAAACGATTATTTTTGTCCGAAACAATTATTTTTGTTCAAAACTAATATTTTAGTCAGAAACGATTATTTTTGTTCAAAACTAATATTTTGTCGGAAAAGATTATTTTTGTTCAAAACTTATATTTTTGTCAGAAACGTTTTTTTTTTGTCAGATATGATTATTTTTGTTCAAAACTAATATTTTTGTTAGAAACGATTATTTTTGTCCGGAACTTAAATTTTTGTCCGAAACGATTATTTTTGTCAGAAACGATTATTTTTGTTGAAAACTAATATTTTTGTCAGTGACGATTATTTTTGTCCAGAACTTAAATTTTTGTCCAAAACGATTTTATTGTCAGAAACGATTTTTTTTTTTCAAAACTAATATTTTTGTCCGAAACGATTATTTTTGTCCAGAACTTATATTTGTGTCGGAAAAGATTATTTTTGTCTGGAACGATTATTTTTGTCAAAAACGATTATTTCTGTTCAAAACTAATATATTTGTCCGAAACGACTATTTTTGTCCAGAATTTTAATTTTTGTCAGGAACGATTAATTTTGTCAGAAACGATAATTTTTGTTCAAAACTAATATTTTTGTCCGAAAAGACTTTTTTTGTCCAGAATTTTTATTTTTGTCAGAAACGATGATTTTTGTTCAAATCTAATATATTTGTCAGAAACGATTATTTTTGTCCAGAACTTAAATTTTTGTCAAAAAGGATTATTTTTGTCGGAAACGATTATTTTTGTTCATAACTAAAATTTTTGTCAGAAACGATTATTTTTGTCCAGAACCTAAATTTTTGTCGGAAAAGATTATTTTTGTCAGGTACGATTTTTTTTGTCATAAACGATTATTTTTGGTCAAAACTAATATTTTTGTCCGAAACAATTATTTTTGTCCAGAATTTTTATTTTTGTCAGAAACGATTATTTTTGTTCAAAACTAATATATTTGTCAGAAACGATTATTTTTGTCCAGAACTTAAATTTATGTCAGAAAGTATAATTTTTGTCAGAAACGATTATTTTTGTCAGAAACGATAATTTTTGTAAGAAACGAATATTTTTGTTTTAAACTAATATTATTGTCAGAAACGATTATTTTTGTCAGTTACGATTATTTGTGTTCAAAATGATTATTTTTGTTCAAAACTAATATTTTTGTCAGTGACGATTATTTTTGTTCATAACTTATATTTTTGTCAGTGACGATTATTTTTGTCCGGAACTTAAATATTTGTCCAAAACGATTTCATTGTCAGAAACGATTATTTTTGTTCAAAACTAATTTTTTTGTCAGAAACGATTATTTTTGTCCAGAACTTATATTTTTGTCGGAAAAGATTATTTTTGTCAGGAACGATTATTTTTGTCAGAAACGATTATTTTTGTTCAAAACTAATATTTTTGTCTGAAACGACTTTTTTTGTCCAGAATTTTTATTTTTGTCAGAAACGATTATTTTTGTTCAAAACTAATATATTTGTCAGAAACGATTATTTTTGTCAGGAACGATTATTTTTGTCAGAAACGATTATTTTTGTTCAAAAAAAATATATTTGTCAGCGACGATTATTTTTGTCCGGAACTTAAATTTTTGTCCAGAACGATTATTTTTGTCAGGAACAATTATTTTTGTCAGAAACGATTATTTTTGTTCAAAACTTATATTTTTGTCCGAAACGATTATTTTTATCTAGAATTTATATTTTTGTCAGAAACGATTATTTTTGTCAGAAACGATGATTTTTGTTAGAATCGATTATTTTTGTTCAAAACTAATATTTTTGTCAGAAACGATTATTTTTGTCAGATACGATCATTTTTGTTCAATACTAATATTTTTGTCAGTGACGATTATTTTTGTCCGGAACTTAAATTTTTGTCCAAAACGATTTTATTGTCAGAAACGATTATTTTTGTTCAAAACTAATATATTTGTCAGAAACGATTATTTTTGTCCAGAACTTAAATTTTTGTCATAAAGTATTATTTTTGTCAGAAACGATTATTTTTGTCAGAAACGATAATTTTTGTTAGAAACGATTATTTTTGTTCAAAACTAATATTTTTGTCAGTGACGATTATCTTTGTCCGGAACTTAAATTTTTGTCCAAAACGATTATTTTCGTCAGGAAAGCTAATTTTTGTCAGAAACTATTATTTTTGTTCAAAACTTAAATTTTTTCAGAAATGATTATTTTTGTTCAAAACTTATATATTTGTCAGAATCGATTATTTTTGTCCGAAAAATTATTTTTGTTCAAAACTAATATTTTTGTCAGAAACGATTATTTTTGTTCAAAACTAATATTTTTGTCGGAAAAGATTATGTTTGTTCAAAACTAATATTTTTGTAAGTGACGATTATTTTTGTCCAGAACTTATATTTTTGTCGGTAAAGATTATTTTTGTCAGGAACGATTATTTTTGACGGAAACGATTATTTTTGTTCAAAACTAATATTTGTGTCCGAAACGACTTTTTTTTGTCCAGAACTTTTATTTTTGTCAGAAACGATTATTTTTGTTCAAAACTAATATTTTTGTCAGAAACGTTTATTTTAGTTAGATACGATTATTTTTGTTCAAAACTAATATTATTGTCAGAAACGATTATTCTTGTTCAAAACTAATATTTTTGTCGGAAAAGATTATTTTTGTTCAAAACTAATATTTTTGTCAGAAACGTTTATTTTTGTCAGATATGATTATTTTTGTTCAAAACTAATATTTTTGTTAGAATCGATTATTTTTGTCCGGAACTTAAATTTTTGTCCGAAACGATTATTTTTGTCAGAAACGATTATTTTTGTTCAAAACTAATATTTTTGTCAGTGACGATTATTTTTGTCCAGAACTTAAATTTTTATCCAAAACGATTTTATTGTCAGAAACGATTATTTTTTTTCAAAACTAATATTTTTGTCCGAAACGATTATTTTTGTCCAGAACTTATATTTGTGTCGGAAAAGATT
The DNA here is from genome assembly GCA_020796165.1 of Pantala flavescens. Lineage (NCBI taxonomy): Eukaryota > Metazoa > Arthropoda > Insecta > Odonata > Libellulidae > Pantala > Pantala flavescens. The sequence continues at coordinate 50,102,565 of CM036879.1, read as the reverse complement.
ATTTTTGTCTGGAACGATTATTTTTGTCAAAAACGATTATTTCTGTTCAAAACTAATATTTTTGTCCGAAACGACTATTTTTGTCCAGAATTTTAATTTTTGTCAGGAACGATTAATTTTGTCAGAAACGATTATTTTTGTTCAAAACTAATATTTTTGTCCGAAACGCCTTTTTTTGTCCAGAATTTTTATTTTTGTCAGAAACGATGATTTTTGTTCATATCTAATATATTTGTCAGAAACGATTATTTTTGTTCAAAACTAATATATTTGTCAGAATCGATTATTTTTGTCCGAAACAATTATTTTTGTTCAAAACTAATATTTTTGTCAGAAACGATTATTTTTGTTCAAAACTAATATTTTTGTCGGAAGAGATTATGTTTGTTCAAAACTAATATTTTTGTAAGTGACGATTATTTTTGTCCAGAACTTATATTTTTGTCGGTAAAGATTATTTTTGTCAGGAACGATTATTTTTGACGGAAACGATTATTTTTGTTCAAAACTAATATTTTTGTCCGAAACGACTTTTTTTGTCCAGAATTTTTATTTTTGTCAGAAACGATTATTTTTGTTCAAAACTAATATTTTTGTCAGAAACGTTTATTTTAGTTAGATACGATTATTTTTGTTCAAAACTAATATTATTGTCAGAAACGATTATTCTTGTTCAAAACTAATATTTTTGTCGGAAAAGATTATTTTTGTTCAAAACTAATATTTTTTTCAGAAACGTTTATTTTTTTCAGATACAATTATTTTTGGTCTAAACAAATATTTTTGTTAGAAACGATTATTTTTGTCCGGAACATAAAATTTTGTCCGAAACGATTATTTTTGTCGGAAAAGATTATTTTGTTCAAAACTAATATTTTTATCCGTGACGATTATTTTTATCTAGAATTTATATTTTTGTCAGAAACGATTATTTTTGTCAGAAACGATAATTTTTGTTAGAATCGATTATTTTTGTTCAAAACTAACATTTTTGTCAGAAACGATTATTTTTGTCAGATACGATTATTTTTGTTCAATACTAACATTTTTGTTAGAAACGATTATTTTTGTCCGAAACAATTATTTTTGTTCAAAACTAATATTTTAGTCAGAAACGATTATTTTTGTTCAAAACTAATATTTTGTCGGAAAAGATTATTTTTATCCAGAATTAATATTTTTTTCAGAAACGATTATTTTTGTCAGAAACGATAATTTTTGTTTGAATCGATTATTTTTGTTCAAAACTAATATTTTTGTCAGAAACGATTATTTTTGTCCAGAACTTATATTTTTGTCGGAAAAGATTATTTTTGTCAGGAACGATTATTTTTGTCAGAAACGATTATTTTTGTTCAAAACTGATATTTTTGTCCGAAACGACTTTTTTTGTCCAGAATTTTTATTTTTTTCAGAAACGATTATTTTTGTTCAAAACTAATATATTTGTCAGAAACGATTATTTTTGTCAGGAACGATTATTTTTGTCAGAAACGATTATTTTTGTTCAAAACTAATATATTTGTCTGCGACGATTATTTTTGTCCGGAACTTAAATTTTTGTCCAGAACGATTATTTTTGTCAGGAACAATTATTTTTGTCAGAAACGATTATTTTTCTTCAAAACTTATATTTTTGTCCGAAACGATTATTTTTATCTAGAATTTATATTTTTGTCAGAAACGATTATTTTTGTCAGAAACGATGATTTTTGTTAGAATCGATTATTTTTGTTCAAAACTAATATTTTTGTCAGAAACGATTATTTTTGTCAGATACGATCATTTTTGTTCAATACTAATATTTTTGTCAGTGACGATTATTTTTGTCCAAAACGATTTTATTGTCAGAAACGATTATTTTTGTTCAAAACTAATATATTTGTCAGAAACGATTATTTTTGTCCAGAACTTAAATTTTTGTCATAAAGTATTATTTTTGTCAGAAACGATTATTTTTGTCAGAAACGAAAATTTTTGTTAGAAACGATTATTTTGTTCAAAACTAATATTTTTGTCAGTGACGATTATTTTTGTCCGGAACTTAAATTTTTGTCCAAAACGATTATTTTCGTCAGGAAAGCTAATTTTTGTCAGAAACGATTATTTTTGTTCAAAACTTAAATTTTTTCAGAAACGATTATTTTTGTACAAAACTAATATATTTGTCAGAATCGATTATTTTTGTCCGAAACAATTATTTTTGTTCAAAACTAATATTTTTGTCAGAAACGATTATTTTTGTTCAAAACTAATATTTTTGTCGGAAAAGATTATGTTTGTTCAAAACTAATATTTTTGTAAGTGACGATTATTTTTGTCCAGAACTTATATTTTTGTCGGTAAAGATTATTTTTGTCAGGAACGATTATTTTTGACGGAAACGATTATTTTTGTTCAAAACTAATATTTGTGTCCGAAACGTCTTTTTTTGTCCAGAATTTTTATTTTTGTCAGAAACGATTATTTTTGTTCAAAACTAATATTTTTGTCAGAAACGTTTATTTTAGTTAGATACGATTATTTTTGTTCAAAACTAATATTATTGTCAGAAACGATTATTCTTGTTGAAAACTAATATTTTTGTCGGAAAAGATTATTTTTGTTCAAAACTAATATTTTTGTCAGAAACGTTTATTTTTTTCAGATACAATTATTTTCGGTCAAAACAAATATTTTTGTTAGAAACGATTATTTTTGTCCGGAACATAAATTTTTTCAGAAACGATTATTTTTGTTCAAAACTAATATATTTGTCAGAATCGATTATTTTTGTCCGAAACAATTATTTTTGTTCAAAACTAATATTTTTGTCAGAAACGATTATTTTTGTTCAAAACTAATATTTTTGTTGGAAAAGATTATGTTTGTTCAAAACTAATATTTTTGTAAGTGACGATTATTTTTGTCCAGAACTTATATTTTTGTCGGTAAAGATTATTTTTGTCAGGAACGATTATTTTTGACGGAAACGATTATTTTTGTTCAAAACTAATATTTGTGTCCGAAACGACTTTTTTTGCCTAGAATTTTTATTTTTGTCAGAAACGATTATTTTTGTTCAAAACTAATATTTTTGTCAGAAACGTTTATTTTAGTTAGATACGATTATTTTTGTTCAAAACTAATATTATTGTCAGAAACGATTATTCTTGTTCAAAACTAATATTTTTGTCGGAAAAGATTATTTTTGTTCAAAACTAATATTTTTGTCAGAAACGTTTATTTTTTTCAGATACAATTATTTTTGTTCAAAACTAACATTTTTGTCAGAAACGATTATTTTTGTCAGATACGATTATTTTTGTTCAATACTAACATTTTTGTTAGAAACGATTATTTTTGTCCGAAACGATTATTTTTGTTCAAAACTAATATTTTGTCGGAAAAGATTATTTTTGTTCAAAACTTATATTTTTGTCAGAAACGTTTATTTTTGTCAGATATGATTATTTTTGTTCAAAACTAATATTTTTGTTAGAAACGATTATTTTTGTCCGGAACTTAAATTTTTGTCCGAAACGATTATTTTTGTCAGAAACGATTATTTTTGTTCAAAACTAATATTTTTGTCAGTGACGATTATTTTTGTCCAGAACTTAAATTTTTGTCCAAAACGATTTTATTGTCAGAAACGATTATTTTTTTTCAAAACTAATATTTTTGTCCGAAACGATTATTTTTGTCCAGAACTTATATTTGTGTCGGAAAAGATTATTTTTGTCTGGAACGATTATTTTTGTCAAAAACGATTATTTCTGTTCAAAACTAATATTTTTGTCCGAAACGACTATTTTTGTCCAGAATTTTAATTTTTGTCAGGAACGATTAATTTTGTCAGAAACGATTATTTTCGTTCAAAACTAATATTTTTGTCCGAAACGACTTTTTTTGTCCAGAATTTTTATTTTTGTCAGAAACGATGATTTTTGTTCAAATCTAATATATTTGTCAGAAACGATTATTTTTGTCCAGAACTTAAATTTTTGTCAAAAAGGATTATTTTTGTCGGAAACGATTATTTTTGTTCATAACTAAAATTTTTGTCAGAAACGATTATTTTTGTCCAGAACCTAAATTTTTGTCGGAAAAGATTATTTTTGTCAGGAACGATTTTTTTTGTCAGAAACGATTATTTTTGGTCAAAACTAATATTTTTGTCCGAAACAATTATTTTTGTCCAGAATTTTTATTTTTGTCAGAAACGATTATTTTTGTTCAAAACTAATATATTTGTCAGAAACGATTATTTTTGTCCAGAACTTAAATTTATGTCAGAAAGTATAATTTTTGTCAGAAACGATTATTTTTGTCAGAAACGATAATTTTTGTAAGAAACGAATATTTTTGTTTTAAACTAATATTATTGTCAGAAACGATTATTTTTGTCAGTTACGATTATTTGTGTTCAAAATGATTATTTTTGTTCAAAACTAATATTTTTGTCAGTGACGATTATTTTTGTCCGTAACTTAAATTTTTGTCCAAAACGATTATTTTTGTCAGGAACGCTAATTTTTGTCAGAAACGATTATTTTTGTTCAAAACTTATATTTTTGTCCGAAACGATTATTTTTATCCAGAATTTATATTTTTGTCAGAAACGATTATTTTTGTCTGAAACGATAATTTTTGTTTGAATCGATTATTTTTTTTCAAAACTAATATTTTTGTCAGAAACGATTATTTTTGTCAGATACGATTATTTTTGCTCAAAACTAATATATTTGTCAGAATCGATTATTTTTGTCCGAAACTAATATTTTTGTCGGAAAAGATTATTTTTGTTCATAACTAATATTTTTGTCAGTGACGATTATATTTGTCCGGAACTTAAATTTTTGTCCAAAACGATTTCATTGTCAGAAACGATTATTTTGTTCAAAACTAATATTTTTGGCAGAAACGATTATTTTTGTCCAGAACTTATATTTTTGTCGGAAAAGATTATTTTTGTCAGGAACGATTATTTTTGTCAGAAACGATTATTTTTGTTCAAAACTAATATTTTTGTCCGAAACGACTTTTTTTGTCCAGAATTTTTATTTTTGTCAGAAACGATTATTTTTGTTCAAAACTAATATATTTGTCAGAAACGATTATTTTTGTCAGGAACGATTATTTTTGTCAGAAACGATCATTTTTGTTCAAAACTAATATATTTGTCAGCGACGATTATTTTTGTCCGGAACTTAAATTTTTGTCCAGAACGATTATTTTTGTCAGGAACAATTATTTTTGTCAGAAACGATTATTTTTGTTCAAAACTTATATTTTTGTCCGAAACGATTATTTTTATCTAGAATTTATATTTTTGTCAGAAAGTATTATTTTTGTCAGAAACGATTATTTTTGTCAGAAACGATTATTTTTGTTCAAAACTAATATTTTTGTCAGTGACGATTATTTTTGTCCGGCACTTAAATTTTTGTCCAAAACGATTATTTTTGTCAGGAAAGCTAATTTTTGTCAGAAACGATTATTTTTGTTCAAAACTTAAATTTTTTCGGAAACGATTATTTTTGTCAGATACGATTATTTTTGTTCAAAACTAATATATTTGTCAGAATCGATTATTTTTGTCCGAAACAATTATTTTTGTTCAAAACTAATATTTTTGTCAGAAACGATTATTTTTGTTCAAAACTAATATTTTTGTCGGAAAAGATTATGTTTGTTCAAAACTAATATTTTTTTAAGTGACGATTATTTTTGTCCAGAACTTATATTTTTGTCGGTAAAGATTATTTTTGTCAGGAACGATTATTTTCGACAGAAACGATTATTTTTGTTCAAAACTAATATTATTGTCCGAAACGACTTTTTTTGTCCAGAATTTTTATTTTTGTCAGAAACGATTATTTTTGTTCAAAACTAATATTTTTGTCAGAAACGATTATTTTGGTCAGATACGATTATTTTTGTTCAAAACTAATATTCTTGTCAGAAACGATTATTTTTGTTCAAAACTAATATTTTTGTCGGAAAAGATTATTTTTGTTAAAAACTAATATTTTTGTCAGAAACGTTTATTTTTTTCAGATACAATTATTTTTGGTCAAAACAAATATTTTTGTTAGAAACGATTATTTTTTTCCGGAACTTAAATTTTTGTCCGAAACTAATATTTTTGTCGGAAAGGATTATTTTTGTTCAAAACTAATATTTTTGTCAGTGACGATTATTTTGACCGGAACTTAAATTTTTGTCGGAAAGGATTATTTTTGTCAGAAACAATTATTATTTTTGTTCAAAACTAATATTTTTGTCCGTGACGATTATTTTTGTCCGGAACTTAAGTTTTTGTCCAAAACGATTATTTTTGTCAGAAACGATTATTTTTCTTCAAAACTAATATTTTTGTCAGGACGATTATTTTTGTCCAGAACCTAAATTTTTGTCGGAAAAGATTATTTTTGTCAGGAACGATTTTTTTTTTGTTAGAAACGATTATTTTTGTTCAAATCTAATATTTTTGTTAGAAACGATTATTTTTGTCAGATACGATTATTTGTGTTCAAAACGATTATTTTTGTTCAAAACTAATATATTTGTCAGTGACGATTATTTTGGTCCGGAACTTAAATTTTAGTCCAGAACGATTATTTTTGTCAGGAACGATTATTTTTGTCAGAAACGATTATTTTTGTTGAAAACCTATATTTTTGACCGAAACGATTATTTTTATCAAGAATTTATATTTTTGTCTGAAACGATTATTTTTGTCAGAAACAATAATTTTTGTTAGAATAGATTATTTTTGTTCAAAACTAATATTTTTTTGAGAAACGATTAATTTGGCAGATACGATTATTTTTGTTCAAAACTAATATATTTGTCAGAAACGATTATTTTTGTCCGACACAATTATTTTTGCTCAAAACTAATATTTTTGTCAGAAACGATTATTTTAGTTCAAAACTAAGATATTTGTCAGAAACGATTATTTTTGTCCAGAACTTAAATTTTTGTCAGAAATGATTATTTTTGTCAGAAACGATAATTTTTGTTAGAAATGATTATTTTTGTTTTAATCTAATATTTTTATCAGAAACGATTATTTTTGTTCAAAACTTATATTTTTGTCCGAAACGATTATTTTTATCTAGAATTTATATTTTTGTCAGAAACGATTATTTTTGTCAGAAACGATAATTTTTGTTAGAATCGATTATTTTTGTTCAAAACTAATATTTTTGTCAGAAACGATTATTTTTGTCAGATACGATTATTTTTGTTCCATACTAATATTTTTGCCAGTGACGATTATTTTTGTCCGGAACTTAAATTTTTGTCCAAAACGATTTTATTGTCAGAAACGATTATTTTTGTTCAAAACTAATATATTTGTCAGAAACAATTATTTTTGTCCAGAACTTAAATTTTTGTCAGAAAGTATTATTTTTGTCAGAAAAGATTATTTTTGTCAGAAACGATAATTTTTGTTAGAAACGATTATTTTTGTTCAAAACTAATATTTTTGTCAGTGACGATTATTTTTGTCCGGAACTTAAATTTTTGTCCAAAACGATTATTTTTGTCAGGAAAGCTAATTTTTGTCAGAAACGATTATTTTTGTTCAAAACTAATATTTTTGTCAGAAACGATTATTTTTGTTCAAAACTAATATTTTTGTCGGAAAAGATTATGTTTGTTCAAAACTAATATTTTTGTCAGTGACGATTATTTTTGTCCAGAACTTATATTTTTGTCGGTAAAGATTATTTTTGTCAGGAACGATTATTTTTGTCAGAAACGATTATTTTTGTTCAAAACTTAAATTTTTGTTCCAAAACGATTTTATTGTCAGAAACGATTATTTTTGTTCAAAACTAATATTTTTGTCAGAAACGATTATATTTGTCCAGAACTTTTATTTTTGTCGAAAAAGATTATTTTTGTCAGGAACTATTATTTTTGACAGAAACGATTATTTTTGTTCAAAACTAATATTTTTGTCAGAAACGTTTATTTTTGTCAGATACGATTATTTTTGTTCAAAACTAATATTATTGTCAGAAACGATTATTCTTGTTCAAAACTAATATTTTTGTCGGTAAAGATTATTTTTGTTCAAAACTAATATTTTGTCAGAAACGTTTATTTTTTTCAGATACAATTATTTTTGGTCAAAACAAATATTTTTGTTAGAAACGATTATTTTTGTCCGGAACTTAAATTTTTGTCCGAAACGATTATTTTTGTCGGAAAAGATTATGTTTGTTCAAAACTAATATTTTTTTAAGTGACGATTATTTTTGTCCAGAACTTATATTTTTGTCGGTAAAGATTATTTTTGTCAGGAACGATTATTTTTGACAGAAACGATTATTTTTTTTCAAAACTAATATTTTTGTCCGAAACGACTTTTTTTGTCCAGAATTTTTATTTTTGTCAGAAACGATTATTTTTGTTCAAAACTAATATTTTTGTCAGAAACGTTTATTTTGGTCAGATACGATTATTTTTGTTCAAAACTAATATTCTTGTCAGAAACGATTATTTTTGTTCAAAACTAATATTTTTGTCGGAAAAGATTATTTTTGTTAAAAACTAATATTTTTGTCAGAAACGTTTATTTTTTTCAGATACAATTATTTTTGGTCAAAACAAATATTTTTGTTAGAAACGATTATTTTTTTCCGGAACTTAAATTTTTGTCCGAAACTAATATTTTTGTCGGAAAGGATTATTTTTGTTCAAAACTAATATTTTTGTCAGTGACGATTATTTTGACCGGAACTTAAATTTTTGTCCAAAACGATTATTTTTGTCTGGAACGATTATTTTTGTCAGAAACGATTATTTTTGTTCAAAACTTATATTTTTGTCCGAAACAATTTTTTTTATCCAGAATTTATATTTTTTTCAGAAACGATTATTTTTGTCAGAAACAATAATTTTTGTTAGAATCGATTATTTTCGTTCAAAACTATTATTTTTGTCAGAAACGATTATTTTTGTCAGATACGATTAGTTTTGTTCAAAACTAATATATTTGTCAGAAACGATTATTTTTGTCCGAAACAATTATTTTTGTTCAAAACTAATATTTTTGTCAGAAACGATTATTTTTGTTCAAATTTAATATTTTTGTCGGGGAAGATTATTTTTGTTCAAAACTAATATTTTTGTCAGAAACGATTATATTTGTCCAGAACTTTTATTTTTGTCGAAAAAGATTATTTTTGTCAGGAACTATTATTTTTGACAGAAACGATTATTTTTGTTCAAAACTAATATTTTTGTCAGAAACGTTTATTTTTGTCAGATACGATTATTTTTGTTCAAAACTAATATTATTGTCAGAAACGATTATTCTTGTTCAAAACTAATATTTTTGTCGGTAAAGATTATTTTTGTTCAAAACTAATATTTTGTCAGAAACGTTTATTTTTTTCAGATACAATTATTTTTGGTCAAAACAAATATTTTTGTTAGAAACGATTATTTTTGTCCGGAACTTAAATTTTTGTCCGAAACGATTATTTTTGTCGGAAAAGATTATGTTTGTTCAAAACTAATATTTTTTTAAGTGACGATTATTTTTGTCCAGAACTTATATTTTTGTCGGTAAAGATTATTTTTGTCAGGAACGATTATTTTTGACAGAAACGATTATTTTTGTTCAAAACTAATATTTTTGTCCGAAACGACTTTTTTTGTCCAGAATTTTTATTTTTGTCAGAAACGATTATTTTTGTTCAAAACTAATATTTTTGTCAGAAACGTTTATTTTGGTCAGATACGATTATTTTTGTTCAAAACTAATATTCTTGTCAGAAACGATTATTTTTGTTCAAAACTAATATTTTTGTCGGAAAAGATTATTTTTGTTAAAAACTAATATTTTTGTCAGAAACGTTTATTTTTTTCAGATACAATTATTTTTGGTCAAAACAAATATTTTTGTTAGAAACGATTATTTTTTTCCGGAACTTAAATTTTTGTCCGAAACTAATATTTTTGTCGGAAAGGATTATTTTTGTTCAAAACTAATATTTTTGTCAGTGACGATTATTTTGACCGGAACTTAAATTTTTGTCCAAAACGATTATTTTTGTCAGGAACGATTATTTTTGTCAGAAACGATTATTTTTGTTCAAAACTTATATTTTTGTCCGAAACAATTTTTTTTATCCAGAATTTATATTTTTTTCAGAAACGATTATTTTTGTCAGAAACAATAATTCTTGTTAGAATCGATTATTTTCGTTCAAAACTATTATTTTTGTCAGAAACGATTATTTTTGTCAGATACGATTAGTTTTGTTCAAAACTAATATATTTGTCAGAAACGATTATTTTTGTCCGAAACAATTATTTTTGTTCAAAACTAATATTTTTGTCCGTGACGATTATTTTTGTCCGGAACTTAAGTTTTTGTCCAAAACGATTATTTTTGTCAGAAACGATTATTTTTCTTCAAAACTAATATTTTTGTCAGGACGATTATTTTTGTCCAGAACCTAAATTTTTGTCGGAAAAGATTATTTTTGTCAGGAACGATTTTTTTTTTGTTAGAAACGATTATTTTTGTTCAAAACTAATATTTTTGTCCGAAACCATTATTTTTGTCCAGAATTTTTATTTTTGTCAGAAACGATTATTTTTGTTCAAAACTAATATTTTTGTTAGAAACGATTATTTTTGTCAGATACGATTATTTGTGTTCAAAACGATTATTTTTGTTCAAAACTAATATATTTGTCAGTGACGATTATTTTGGTCCGGAACTTAAATTTTAGTCCAGAACGATTATTTTTGTCAGGAACGATTATTTTTGTCAGAAACGATTATTTTTGTTGAAAACCTATATTTTTGACCGAAACGATTATTTTTATCAAGAATTTATATTTTTGTCTGAAACGATTATTTTTGTCAGAAACAATAATTTTTGTTAGAATAGATTATTTTTGTTCAAAACTAATATTTTTTTGAGAAACGATTAATTTGGCAGATACGATTATTTTTGTTCAAAACTAATATATTTGTCAGAAACGATTATTTTTGTCCGACACAATTATTTTTGTTCAAAACTAATATTTTTGTCAGAAACGATTATTTTTGTTCAAAACTAAGATATTTGTCAGAAACGATTATTTTTGTCCAGAACTTAAATATTTGTCAGAAATGATTATTTTTGTCAGAAACGATAATTTTTGTTAGAAATGATTATTTTTGTTTTAATCTAATATTTTTATCAGAAACGATTATTTTTGTTCAAAACTTATATTTTTGTCCGAAACGATTATTTTTATCTAGAATTTATATTTTTGTCAGAAACGATTATTTTTGTCAGAAACGATAATTTTTGTTAGAATCGATTATTTTTGTTCAAAACTAATATTTTTGTCAGAAACGATTATTTTTGTCAGATACGATTATTTTTGTTCCATACTAATATTTTTGCCAGTGACGATTATTTTTGTCCGGAACTTAAATTTTTGTCCAAAACGATTTTATTGTCAGAAACGATTATTTTTGTTCAAAACTAATATATTTGTCAGAAACAATTATTTTTGTCCAGAACTTAAATTTTTGTCAGAAAGTATTATTTTTGTCAGAAACGATTATTTTTGTCAGAAACGATAATTTTTGTTAGAAACGATTATTTTTGTTCAAAACTAATATTTTTGTCAGTGACGATTATTTTTGTCCGGAACTTAAATTTTTGTCCAAAACGATTATTTTTGTCAGGAAAGCTAATTTTTGTCAGAAACGATTATTTTTGTTCAAAAATAATATTTTTGTCAGAAACGATTATTTTTGTTCAAAACTAATATTTTTGTCGGAAAAGATTATGTTTGTTCAAAACTAATATTTTTGTCAGTGACGATTATTTTTGTCCAGAACTTATATTTTTGTCGGTAAAGATTATTTTTGTCAGGAACGATTATTTTTGTCAGAAACGATTATTTTTGTTCAAAACTTAAATTTTTGTTCCAAAACGATTTTATTGTCAGAAACGATTATTTTTGTTCAAAACTAATATTTTTGTCAGAAACGATTATATTTGTCCAGAACTTATATTTTTGTCGAAAAAGATTATTTTTGTCAGGAACTATTATTTTTGACAGAAACGATTATTTTTGTTCAAAACTAATATTTTTGTCAGAAACGTTTATTTTTGTCAGATACGATTATTTTTGTTCAAAACTAATATTATTGTCAGAAACGATTATTCTTGTTCAAAACTAATATTTTTGTCGGTAAAGATTATTTTTGTTCAAAACTAATATTTTGTCAGAAACGTTTATTTTTTTCAGATACAATTATTTTTGGTCAAAACAAATATTTTTGTTAGAAACGATTATTTTTGTCCGGAACTTAAATTTTTGTCCGAAACGATTATTTTTGTCGGAAAAGATTATTTTTGTTCAAAACTAATATTTTTGTCCGTGACGATTATTTTTATCTAGAATTTATATTTTTGTCAGAAACGATTATTTTTGTCAGAAACTATACTTTTTGTTAGAATCGATTATTTTTGTTCAAAACTAACATTTTTGTCAGAAACGATTATTTTTGTCAGATACGATTATTTTTGTTCAATACTAATATATTTGTTAGAAACGATTATTTTTGTCCGAAACAATTATTTTTGTTCAAAACTAATATTTTTGTCAGAAACGATTATTTTTGTTCAAAACTAATATTTTTGTCGGAAAAGATTATTTTTGTTCAAAACTTATATTTTTGTCAGAAACGTTTATTTTTGTCAGATACGATTATTTTTGTTCAAAACTAATATTTTTGTTAGAAACGATTATTTTTGTCCGAAACGATTATTTTTGTTCAAAACTAATATTTTTGTCAGTGACGATTATTTTTGTCCAGAACATAAATTTTTTTCCAAAACGATTTTATTGTCAGAAACGATTATTTTTGTTCAAAACTAATATATTTGTCCGAAACGATTATTTTTGTCCAGAACTAACATTTTTGTCGGAAAAGATTATTTTTGTCTTGAACGATTATTTTTGTCAGAAACGATTATTTTTGTTCAAAACTAATATTTTTGTCCGAAACGACTATTTTTGTCCATAATTTTAATTTATGTCAGAAACGATAATTTTTGTTAGAAGCGATTATTTTTGTTTTATACTAATATTTTTGTCAGAAACGATTATTTTTGTCAGATACGATTGTTTGTGTTCAAAACGATTATTTTTGTTCAAAACTAATGTATTTGTCAGTGACGATTATTTTTGTCAGGAACTTAAATTTTAGTCCAGAATTTATATTTTTGTCAGAAACGATTATTTTTGTCAGAAACGATAATTTTTGTTAGAATCGATTATTTTTGTTCAAAACTAATATTTTTTCAGAAACGATTATTTTTGTCAGATACAATTATTTTTGTTCAAAACTAATATATTTGTCAGAAACGATTATTTTTGTCCGAAACAATTATTTTTGTTCAAAACTAATATTTTTGTTAGAAACGATTATTTTTGTTCAAAACTAATATTTTTGTCGGAAAGGATTATTTTCGTTCAAAACTTATATTTTTGTCAGTGACGATTATTTTGTCCGGAATTTAAATTTTTGTCCAAAACGATTATTTTTGTCAGGAACGATTATTTTTGTAAGAAACGATTATTTTTGTTCAAAACTTATATTTTTTTCCGAAACGATTATTTTTATCCAGAATTTATATTTTTGTCAGAAACGATTATTTTTGTCAGAAACAATAATTTTTGTTAGAATCGATTATTTTTGTTCAAAACTAATATTTTTGTCAGAAACGATTATTTTTGTCAGATACTATTAGTTTTGTTCAAAACTAATATATTTGTCAGAAACGATTATTTTTGTCCGAAACAATTATTTTTATTGAAAACTAATATTTTTGTCAGAAACGATTATTTTTGTTCAAAACTTATTTTTTTGTCGGAAAAGATTATTTTTGTTCAAAACTAATATTTTTGTCAGAAACGTTTATTTTTGTCAGATACGATTATTTTTGTTCAAAACTAATATTTTTGTTAGAAACGATTATTTTTGTTTGGAACTTTAATTTTTGTCCGAAACGATTATTTTTGTCAGAAACGATTATTTTTGTTCAAAACTAATATTTTTGTCGGAAAAGATTATGTTTGTTCAAAACTAATATTTTTGTCAGTGACGATTATTTTTGTCCAGAACTTATATTTTTGTCGGAAAAGATTATTTTTGTCAGATACGATTATTTTTGTTCAAAACTAATATTTTTGTCAGAAACGATTATTTTTGTCAGATACGATTAGTTTTCTTCAAAACTCTCATTTTTGTCAGAAACAATTATTTTTGTCCAGAATTTTTATTTTTGTCAGAAACGATTATTTTTGTCAGAAACGATAATTTTTGTCAGAAACGATTATTTTTGTCAGATACGATTATTTTTCTTCAAAACTCTCATTTTTGTCAGAAACAATTATTTTTGTCCAGAATTTTTATTTTTGTCAGAAACGATTATTTTTGTCAGAAACGATAATTTTTGTCAGAAACGATTATTTTTGTCAGATACGATTATTTTTGTTCAAAACTAATATTATTGTCAGTGACGATTATTTTTGTTCAAAACTAAAATTTTTTTTTTTTGGAAAGGATTATTTTTGTCAGATACGATTATTTTTGTTCAAAACTAATATTTTTGTCAGAAACGATTATTTTTGTCAGATACGATTAGTTTTGTTCAAAACTAATATATTTGTCAGAAACGATTATTTTTGTCCGAAACAATTATTTTTATTCAAAACTAATATTTTTGTCAGAAACGATTATTTTTGTTCAAAACTAATATTTTTGTCGGAAAAGATTATTTTTGTTCAAAATTAATATTTTTGTCAGAAACGTTTATTTTTGTCAGATACGATTATTTTTGTTCAAAACTAATATTTTTGTTAGAAACGATTATTTTTGTTTGGAACTTTAATTTTTGTCCGAAACGATTATTTTTGTCAGAAACGATTATTTTTGTTCAAAACTAATATTTTTGTCCTTGACGATTATTTTTGTCCGGAACTTAAATTTTTGTCCAAAACGATTATTTTTGTCAGAAACGATTATTTTTCTTCAAAACTCATATTTTTGTCAGAAACAATTATTTTTGTCCAGAATTTTTATTTTTGTCAGAAACGATTATTTTTGTCAGAAACGATAATTTTTGTCAGAAACGATTATTTTTGTCAGATACGATTATTTTTGTTCAAAACTAATATTATTGTCAGTGACGATTATTTTTGTTCAAAACTAATATTTTTGTCGGAAAAGATTATTTTTGTCAGATACGATTATTTTTGTTCAAAACTAATATTTTTGTCAGAAACGATTATTTTTGTCAGATACGATTAGTTTTGTTCAAAACTAATATATATGTCAGAAACGATTATTTTTGTCCGAAACAATTATTTTTATTCAAAACTAATATTTTTGTCAGAAACGATTATTTTTGTTCAAAACTAATATTTTTGTCGGAAAAGATTATTTTTGTTCAAAACTAATATTTTTGTCAGAAACGTTTATTTTTGTCAGATACGATTATTTTTGTTCAAAACTAATATTTTTGTTAGAAACGATTATTTTTGTTTGGAACTTTAATTTTTGTCCGGAACGATTATTTTTGTCAGAAACGATTATTTTTGTTCAAAACTAATATTTTTGTCCTTGACGATTATTTTTGTCCGGAACTTAAATTTTTGTCCAAAACGATTATTTTTGTCAGATACGATTATTTTTCTTCAAAACTAATATTTTTTTCAGAAACAATTATTTTTGTCCAGAATTTTTATTTTTGTCAGAAACGATTATTTTTGTCAGAAACGATAATTTTTGTCAGAAACGATTATTTTTGTCAGATACGATTATTTTTGTTCAAAACTAATATTATTGTCAGTGACGATTATTTTTGTTCAAAACTAATATTTTTGTCGGAAAAGATTATTTTTGTCAAATACGATTATTTTCGTTCCAAACTAATATATTTGACAGAAACGATTACTTTTGTCCGAAACAATTATTTTTGTTCAAAACTAATATATTTGTCAGAGACGATTATTTTTGTCCGAAACAATTATTTTTGTTCAAAACTAAAATTTTTGTCAGAAACGATTATTTTTGTTCAAAACTAATATTTTTGTCGGAAAAGATTATTTTTGTTCAAAACTAATATTTTTGTCAGAAACGTTTATTTTTTTCAGATACGATTATTTTTGGTCAAAACTAATATTTTTGTTAGAAACGATTATTTTTGTCCGGAACTTAAATTTTTGTCCGAAACGATTATTTTTTCGGAAAAGATTATTTTTGTCCGGAACTTAAATTTTGGTCCGAAACGATTATTTTTGTCCAGAACTTAAATTTTTGTCCAAAACGATTATTTTTGTCAGAAACGATAATTTTTGTTCAAAACTAATATTTTTGTCGGAAAAGATTATTTTTGTCAAGAACGATTTTTTTTGTCAGAAACGATTATTTTTGTTCAAAACTAATATTTTTGTCCGAAACAATTATTTTTGTCCAGAATTTTTATTTTTGTCAGAAACGATTATTTTTGTTCAAAACTAATATATTTGTCAGAAACGATTATATTTGTCAGAAACGATAATTTTTGTTAGAAACGTTGATTTTTGTTTTAAACTAATATTTTTGTCATAAACGATTATCTTTGTCCGGAACTTAAATTTTTGTCCAGAACGATTATTTTTGTCGGAAACGATTTTTTTTGTTCAAAACTTATATTTTTGTCCGAAACGATTATTTTTATCCAGAATTTATATTTTTGTCAGAAACTATTATTTTTGTCAGAAACGATAATTTTTGTTAGAATCGATTATTTTTGTTCAAAACTAATATTTTTGTGAGAAAAGGTTATTTTTGTCAGATACGATTATTTTTGTTCAAAAGTAATATATTTGTCAGAAACGATTATTTTTGTCCGAAACAATTATTTTTGTTCAAAACTAATATTTTTGTCAGAAACGATTATTTTTGTTCAAAACTAATATTTTTGTAGGGAAAGATTATTTTTGTTCAAAACTAATATTTTTGTCCGAAACGATTATTTTTGTTCAAAACTAATATTTTTGTCAGTGACGATTATTTTTGTCCGGAACCTTAATTTTTCTCCAAAACGATTTTGTTGTCAGAGACGATTATTTTTGTTCAAAACTAATATTTTTGTCAGAAAGGATTATTTTTGTCCAGAACTTATATTTTTGTCGGAAAAAGATTATTTTTGTCAGGAACGATTATTTTTGTCAGAAACGATATTTTTTGTTAGAAACGATTATTTTTGTTTAAACTAATATTTTTGTCAGAAACGATTATTTTTGTCCGGAACTTCAATTTATTTCAGAAACGATAATTTTTGTCAGAAACGATTATTTTTGTCAGATACGATTATTTTTGTTCAAAACTAATATTATTGTCAGTGACGATTATTTTTGTACAAAACTAATATTTTTGTCGGAAAAGATTATTTTTGTCAGATACGATTATTTTTGTTCAAAACTAATATTTTTGTCAGAAACGATTATTTTTGTCAGATACGATTAGTTTTGTTCAAAACTAATATATTTGTCAGAAACGATTATTTTTGTCCGAAACAATTATTTTTATTCAAAACTAATATTTTTGTCAGAAACGATTATTTTTGTTCAAAACTAATATTTTTGTCGGAAAAGATTATTTTTGTTCAAAACTTATATTTTTGTCAGAAACGTTTATTTTTGTCAGATACGATTATTTTTGTTCAAAACTAATATTTTTGTTAGAAACGATTATTTTTTTTTGGAACTTTAATTTTTGTCCGAAACGATTATTTTTGTCAGAAACGATTATTTTTGTTCAAAACTAATATTTTTGTCCTTGACGATTATTTTTGTCCGGAACTTAAATTTTTGTCCAAAACGATTATTTTTGTCAGAAACGATTATTTTTCTTCAAAACTAATATTTTTGTCAGAAACAATTATTTTTGTCCAGAATTTTTATTTTTGTCAGAAACGATTATTTTTGTCAGAAACGATAATTTTTGTCAGAAACGATTATTTTTGTCAGATACGATTATTTTTGTTCAAAACTAATATTATTGTCAGTGACGATTATTTTTGTTCAGAACTAATATTTTTGTCGGAAAAGATTATTTTTGTCAAATACGATTATTTTCGTTCAAAACTAATATATTTGACAGAAACGATTACTTTTGTCCGAAACAATTATTTTTGTTCAAAACTAATATATTTGTCAGAGACGATTATTTTTGTCCGAAACAATTATTTTTGTTCAAAACTAAAATTTTTGTCAGAAACGATTATTTTTGTTCAAAACTAATATTTTTGTCGGAAAAGATTATTTTTGTTCAAAACTAATATTTTTGTCAGAAACGTTTATTTTTTTCAGATACGATTATTTTTGGTCAAAACTAATATTTTTGTTAGAAACGATTATTTTTGTCCGGAACTTAAATTTTTGTCCGAAACGATTATTTTTGTCGGAAAAGATTATTTTTGTCCGGAACTTAAATTTTGGTCCGAAACGATTATTTTTGTCCAGAACTTAAATTTTTGTCCAAAACGATTATTTTTGTCAGAAACGATTATTTTTGTTCAAAACTAATATTTTTGTCGGAAAAGATTATTTTTGTCAAGAATTTTTATTTTTGTCAGAAACGATTATTTTTGTTCAAAACTAATATATTTGTCAGAAACGATTATATTTGTCAGAAACGATAATTTTTGTTAGAAACGTTGATTTTTGTTTTAAACTAATATTTTTGTCATAAACGATTATCTTTGTCCGGAACTTATATTTTTGTCGGTAAAGATTATTTTTGTCAGGAACGATTATTTTTGACGGAAACGATTATTTTTGTTCAAAACTAATATTTGTGTCCGAAACGACTTTTTTTGTCCAGAACTTTTATTTTTGTCAGAAACGATTATTTTTGTTCAAAACTAATATTTTTGTCAGAAACGTTTATTTTAGTTAGATACGATTATTTTTGTTCAAAACTAATATTATTGTCAGAAACGATTATTCTTGTTCAAAACTAATATTTTTGTCGGAAAAGATTATTTTTGTTCAAAACTAATATTTTTGTCAGAAACGTTTATTTTTTTCAGATACAATTATTTTTGGTCAAAACAAATATTTTTGTTAGAAACGATTATTTTTGTCCGGAACATAAATTTTTGTCCGAAACGATTATTTTTGTCGGTAAAGATTATTTTTGTCAGGAACGATTATTTTTGACGGAAACGATTATTTTTGTTCAAAACTAATATTTGTGTCCGAAACGACTTTTTTTGTCCAGAATTTTTATTTTTGTCAGAAACGATTATTTTTGTTCAAAACTAATATTTTTGTCAGAAACGCTTATTTTAGTTAGATACGATTATTTTTGTTCAAAACTAATATTATTGTCAGAAACGATTATTCTTGTTCAAAACTAATATTCTTGTCGGAAAAGATTATTTTTGGTCAAAACAAATATTTTTGTTAGAAACGATTATTTTTGTCCGGAACATAAATTTTTGTCCGAAACGATTATTTTTGTCGGAAAAGATTATTTTTGTTCAAAACTAATATTTTTATCCGTGACGATTATTTTTATCTAGAATTTATATTTTTGTCAGAAACGATTATTTTTGTTAGAATCGATTATTTTTGTTCAAAACTAACATTTTTGTCAGAAACGATTATTTTTGTCAGATACGATTATTTTTGTTCAATATTAACATTTTTGTTAGAAACGATTATTTTTGTCCGAAACAATTATTTTTGTTCAAAACTAATATTTTAGTCAGAAACGATTATTTTTGTTCAAAACTAATATTTTGTCGGAAAAGATTATTTTTGTTCAAAACTTATATTTTTGTCAGAAACGTTTATTTTTGTCAGATATGATTATTTTTGTTCAAAACTAATATTTTTGTTAGAAACGATTATTTTTGTCCGGAACTTAAATTTTTGTCCGAAACGATTATTTTTGTCAGAAACGATTATTTTTGTTCAAAACTAATATTTTTGTCAGTGACGATTATTTTTGTCCAGAACTTAAATTTTTGTCCAAA
This sequence comes from Pantala flavescens, assembly GCA_020796165.1. NCBI lineage: Eukaryota > Metazoa > Arthropoda > Insecta > Odonata > Libellulidae > Pantala > Pantala flavescens. The sequence continues at coordinate 50,082,506 of CM036879.1, read as the reverse complement.
ACGATTTTATTGTCAGAAACGATTATTTTTTTTCAAAACTAATATTTTTGTCCGAAACGATTATTTTTGTCCAGAACTTATATTTGTGTCGGAAAAGATTATTTTTGTCTGGAACGATTATTTTTGTCAAAAACGATTATTTCTGTTCAAAACTAATATTTTTGTCCGAAACGACTATTTTTGTCCAGAATTTTAATTTTTGTCAGGAACGATTAATTTTGTCAGAAACGATTATTTTTGTTCAAAACTAAAATTTTTGTCAGAAACGATTATTTTTGTTCAAAACTAATATTTTTGTCGGAAAAGATTATTTTTGTTCAAAACTAATATTTTTGTCAGAAACGTTTATTTTTTTCAGATACGATTATTTTTGGTCAAAACTAATATTTTTGTTAGAAACGATTATTTTTGTCCGGAACTTAAATTTTTGTCCGAAACGATTATTTTTGTCGGAAAAGATTATTTTTGTCCGGAACTTAAATTTTGGTCCGAAACGATTATTTTTGTCCAGAACTTAAATTTTTGTCCAAAACGATTATTTTTGTCAGAAACGATTATTTTTGTTCAAAACTAATATTTTTGTCGGAAAAGATTATTTTTGTCAAGAATTTTTATTTTTGTCAGAAACGATTATTTTTGTTCAAAACTAATATATTTGTCAGAAACGATTATATTTGTCAGAAACGATAATTTTTGTTAGAAACGTTGATTTTTGTTTTAAACTAATATTTTTGTCATAAACGATTATCTTTGTCCGGAACTTATATTTTTGTCGGTAAAGATTATTTTTGTCAGGAACGATTATTTTTGACGGAAACGATTATTTTTGTTCAAAACTAATATTTGTGTCCGAAACGACTTTTTTTGTCCAGAACTTTTATTTTTGTCAGAAACGATTATTTTTGTTCAAAACTAATATTTTTGTCAGAAACGTTTATTTTAGTTAGATACGATTATTTTTGTTCAAAACTAATATTATTGTCAGAAACGATTATTCTTGTTCAAAACTAATATTTTTGTCGGAAAAGATTATTTTTGTTCAAAACTAATATTTTTGTCAGAAACGTTTATTTTTTTCAGATACAATTATTTTTGGTCAAAACAAATATTTTTGTTAGAAACGATTATTTTTGTCCGGAACATAAATTTTTGTCCGAAACGATTATTTTTGTCGGTAAAGATTATTTTTGTCAGGAACGATTATTTTTGACGGAAACGATTATTTTTGTTCAAAACTAATATTTGTGTCCGAAACGACTTTTTTTGTCCAGAATTTTTATTTTTGTCAGAAACGATTATTTTTGTTCAAAACTAATATTTTTGTCAGAAACGCTTATTTTAGTTAGATACGATTATTTTTGTTCAAAACTAATATTATTGTCAGAAACGATTATTCTTGTTCAAAACTAATATTCTTGTCGGAAAAGATTATTTTTGGTCAAAACAAATATTTTTGTTAGAAACGATTATTTTTGTCCGGAACATAAATTTTTGTCCGAAACGATTATTTTTGTCGGAAAAGATTATTTTTGTTCAAAACTAATATTTTTATCCGTGACGATTATTTTTATCTAGAATTTATATTTTTGTCAGAAACGATTATTTTTGTTAGAATCGATTATTTTTGTTCAAAACTAACATTTTTGTCAGAAACGATTATTTTTGTCAGATACGATTATTTTTGTTCAATATTAACATTTTTGTTAGAAACGATTATTTTTGTCCGAAACAATTATTTTTGTTCAAAACTAATATTTTAGTCAGAAACGATTATTTTTGTTCAAAACTAATATTTTGTCGGAAAAGATTATTTTTGTTCAAAACTTATATTTTTGTCAGAAACGTTTATTTTTGTCAGATATGATTATTTTTGTTCAAAACTAATATTTTTGTTAGAAACGATTATTTTTGTCCGGAACTTAAATTTTTGTCCGAAACGATTATTTTTGTCAGAAACGATTATTTTTGTTCAAAACTAATATTTTTGTCAGTGACGATTATTTTTGTCCAGAACTTAAATTTTTGTCCAAAACGATTTTATTGTCAGAAACGATTATTTTTTTTCAAAACTAATATTTTTGTCCGAAACGATTATTTTTGTCCAGAACTTATATTTGTGTCGGAAAAGATTATTTTTGTCTGGAACGATTATTTTTGTCAAAAACGATTATTTCTGTTCAAAACTAATATTTTTGTCCGAAACGACTATTTTTGTCCAGAATTTTAATTTTTGTCAGGAACGATTAATTTTGTCAGAAACGATTATTTTTGTTCAAAACTAATATTTTTGTCCGAAACGCCTTTTTTTGTCCAGAATTTTTATTTTTGTCAGAAACGATGATTTTTGTTCAAATCTAATATATTTGTCAGAAACGATTATTTTTGTTCAAAACTAATATATTTGTCAGAATCGATTATTTTTGTCCGAAACAATTATTTTTGTTCAAAACTAATATTTTTGTCAGAAACGATTATTTTTGTTCAAAACTAATATTTTTGTCGGAAAAGATTATGTTTGTTCAAAACTAATATTTTTGTAAGTGACGATTATTTTTGTCCAGAACTTATATTTTTGTCGGTAAAGATTATTTTTGTCAGGAACGATTATTTTTGACGGAAACGATTATTTTTGTTCAAAACTAATATTTTTGTCCGAAACGACTTTTTTTGTCCAGAATTTTTATTTTTGTCAGAAACGATTATTTTTGTTCAAAACTAATATTTTTGTCAGAAACGTTTATTTTAGTTAGATACGATTATTTTTGTTCAAAACTAATATTATTGTCAAAAACGATTATTCTTGTTCAAAACTAATATTTTTGTCGGAAAAGATTATTTTTGTTCAAAACTAATATTTTTATCAGAAACGTTTATTTTTTTCAGATACAATTATTTTTGGTCTAAACAAATATTTTTGTTAGAAACGATTATTTTTGTCCGGAACATAAAATTTTGTCCGAAACGATTATTTTTGTCGGAAAAGATTATTTTGTTCAAAACTAATATTTTTATCCGTGACGATTATTTTTATCTAGAATTTATATTTTTGTCAGAAACGATTATTTTTGTCAGAATCGATAATTTTTGTTAGAATCGATTATTTTTGTTCAAAACTAACATTTTTGTCAGAAACGATTATTTTTGTCAGATACGATTATTTTTGTTCAATACTAACATTTTTGTTAGAAACGATTATTTTTGTCCGAAACAATTATTTTTGTTCAAAACTAATATTTTAGTCAGAAACGATTATTTTTGTTCAAAACTAATATTTTGTCGGAAAAGATTATTTTTATCCAGAATTAATATTTTTTTCAGAAACGATTATTTTTGTCAGAAACGATAATTTTTGTTTGAATCGATTATTTTTGTTCAAAACTAATATTTTTGTCAGAAACGATTATTTTTGTCCAGAACTTATATTTTTGTCGGAAAAGATTATTTTTGTCAGGAACGATTATTTTTGTCAGAAACGATTATTTTTGTTCAAAACTAATATTTTTGTCCGAAACGACTTTTTTTGTCCAGAATTTTTATTTTTGTCTGAAACGATTATTTTTGTTCAAAACTAATATATTTGTCAGAAATGATTATTTTTGTCAGGAACGATTATTTTTGTCAGAAAGGATTATTTTTGTTCAAAACTAATATATTTGTCTGCGACGATTATTTTTGTCCGGAACTTAAATTTTTGTCCAGAACGATTATTTTTGTCAGGAACAATTATTTTTGTCAGAAACGATTATTTTTGTTCAAAACTTATATTTTTGTCCGAAACGATTATTTTTATCTAGAATTTATATTTTTGTCAGAAACGATTATTTTTGTCAGAAACGATGATTTTTGTTAGAATCGATTATTTTTGTTCAAAACTAATATTTTTGTCAGAAACGATTATTTTTGTCAGATACGATCATTTTTGTTCAATACTAATATTTTTGTCAGTGACGATTATTTTTGTCCGGAACTTAAATTTTTGTCCAAAACGATTTTATTGTCAGAAACGATTATTTTTGTTCAAAACTAATATATTTGTCAGAAACGATTATTTTTGTCCAGAACTTAAATTTTTGTCATAAAGTATTATTTTTGTCAGAAACGATTATTTTTGTCAGAAACGAAAATTTTTGTTAGAAACGATTATTTTGTTCAAAACTAATATTTTTGTCAGTGACGATTATTTTTGTCCGGAACTTAAATTTTTGTCCAAAACGATTATTTTCGTCAGGAAAGCTAATTTTTGTCAGAAACGATTATTTTTGTTCAAAACTTAAATTTTTTCAGAAACGATTATTTTTGTACAAAACTAATATATTTGTCAGAATCGATTATTTTTGTTCGAAACAATTATTTTTGTTCAAAACTAATATTTTTGTCAGAAACGATTATTTTTGTTCAAAACTAATATTTTTGTCGGAAAAGATTATGTTTGTTCAAAACTAATATTTTTGTAAGTGACGATTATTTTTGTCCAGAACTTATATTTTTGTCGGTAAAGATTATTTTTGTCAGGAACGATTATTTTTGACGGAAACGATTATTTTTGTTCAAAACTAATATTTGTGTCCGAAACGACTTTTTTTGTCCAGAATTTTTATTTTTGTCAGAAACGATTATTTTTGTTCAAAACTAATATTTTTGTCAGAAACGTTTATTTTAGTTAGATACGATTATTTTTGTTCAAAAATAATATTATTGTCAGAAACGATTATTCTTGTTCAAAACTAATATTTTTGTCGGAAAAGATTATTTTTGTTCAAAACTAATATTTTTGTCAGAAACGTTTATTTTTTTCAGATACAATTATTTTTGGTCAAAACAAATATTTTTGTTAGAAACGATTATTTTTGTCCGGAACATAAATTTTTTCAGAAACGATTATTTTTGTTCAAAACTAATATATTTGTCAGAATCGATTATTTTTGTCCGAAACAATTATTTTTGTTCAAAACTAATATTTTTGTCAGAAACGATTATTTTTGTTCAAAACTAATATTTTTGTTGGAAAAGATTATGTTTGTTCAAAACTAATATTTTTGTAAGTGACGATTATTTTTGTCAAGAACTTATATTTTTGTCGGTAAAGATTATTTTTGTCAGGAACGATTATTTTTGACAGAAACGATTATTTTTGTTCAAAACTAATATTTGTGTCCGAAACGACTTTTTTTGCCTAGAATTTTTATTTTTGTCAGAAACGATTATTTTTGTTCAAAACTAATATTTTTGTCAGAAACGTTTATTTTAGTTAGATACGATTATTTTTGTTCAAAACTAATATTATTGTCAGAAACGATTATTCTTGTTCAAAACTAATATTTTTGTCGGAAAAGATTATTTTTGTTCAAAACTAATATTTTTGTCAGAAACGTTTATTTTTTTCAGATACAATTATTTTTGGTCAAAACAAATATTTTTGTCAGAAACGATTATTTTTGTCAGAAACGATAATTTTTGTTAGAATCGATTATTTTTGTTCAAAACTAACATTTTTGTCAGAAACGATTATTTTTGTCAGAAACGATTATTTTTGTCCGAAACAATTATTTTTGTTCAAAACTAATATTTTAGTCAGAAACGATTATTTTTGTTCAAAACTAATATTTTGTCGGAAAAGATTATTTTTGTTCAAAACTTATATTTTTGTCAGAAACGTTTATTTTTGTCAGATATGATTATTTTTGTTCAAAACTAATATTTTTGTTAGAAACGATTATTTTTGTCCGGAACTTAAATTTTTGTCCGAAACGATTATTTTTGTCAGAAACGATTATTTTTGTTCAAAACTAATATTTTTGTCAGTGACGATTATTTTTGTCCAGAACTTAAATTTTTGTCCAAAACGATTTTATTGTCAGAAACGATTATTTTTTTTCAAAACTAATATTTTTGTCCGAAACGATTATTTTTGTCCAGAACTTATATTTGTGTCGGAAAAGATTATTTTTGTCTGGAACGATTATTTTTGTCAAAAACGATTATTTCTGTTCAAAACTAATATTTTTGTCCGAAACGACTATTTTTGTCCAGACTTTTAATTTTTGTCAGGAACGATTAATTTTGTCAGAAACGATTATTTTTGTTCAAAACTAATATTTTTGTCCGAAACGACTTTTTTTGTCCAGAATTTTTATTTTTGTCAGAAACGATGATTTTTGTTCAAATCTAATATATTTGTCAGAAACGATTATTTTCGTCCAGAACTTAAATTTTTGTCAAAAAGGATTATTTTTGTCGGAAACGATTATTTTTGTTCATAACTAAAATTTTTGTAAGAAACGATTATTTTTGTCCAGAACCTAAATTTTTGTCGGAAAAGATTATTTTTGTCAGGAACGATTTTTTTTGTCAGAAACGATTATTTTTGGTCAAAACTAATATTTTTGTCCGAAACAATTATTTTTGTCCAGAATTTTTATTTTTGTCAGAAACGATTATTTTTGTTCAAAACTAATATATTTGTCAGAAACGATTATTTTTGTCCAGAACTTAAATTTATGGCAGAAAGTATAATTTTTGTCAGAAACGATTATTTTTGTCAGAAACGATAATTTTTGTAAGAAACGAATATTTTTGTTTTAAACTAATATTATTGTCAGAAACGATTATTTTTGTCAGTTACGATTATTTGTGTTCAAAATGATTATTTTTGTTCAAAACTAATATTTTTGTCAGTGACGATTATTTTTGTCCGTAACTTAAATTTTTGTCCAAAACGATTATTTTTGTCAGGAACGCTAATTTTTGTCAGAAACGATTATTTTTGATCAAAACTTATATTTTTGTCCGAAACGATTATTTTTATCCAGAATTTATATTTTTGTCAGAAACGATTATTTTTGTCTGAAACGATAGTTTTTGTTTGAATCGATTATTTTTGTTCAAAACTAATATTTTTTTCAGAAACGATTATTTTTGTCAGATACGATTATTTTTGCTCAAAACTAATATATTTGTCAGAATCGATTATTTTTGTCCGAAACTAATATTTTTGTCGGAAAAGATTATTTTTGTTCATAACTAATATTTTTGTCAGTGACGATTATATTTGTCCGGAACTTTAATTTTTGTCCAAAACGATTTCATTGTCAGAAACGATTATTTTTGTTCAAAACTAATATTTTTGGCAGAAACGATTATTTTTGTCCAGAACTTATATTTTTGTCGGAAAAGATTATTTTTGTCAGGAACGATTATTTTTGTCAGAAACGATTATTTTTGTTCAAAACTAATATTTTTGTCCGAAACGACTTTTTTTGTCCAAAATTTTTATTTTTGTCAGAAACGATTTTTTTTGTTCAAAACTAATATATTTGTCAGAAACGATTATTTTTGTCAGGAACGATTATTTTTGTCAGAAACGATTATTTTTGTTCAAAACTAATATATTTGTCAGCGACGATTATTTTTGTCCGGAACTTAAATTTTTGTCCAGAACGATTATTTTTGTCAGGAACAATTATTTTTGTCAGAAACGATTATTTTTGTTCAAAACTTATATTTTTGTCCGAAACGATTATTTTTATCTAGAATTTATATTTTTGTCAGAAACGATTATTTTTGTCAGAAACGATGATTTTTGTTAGAATCGATTATTTTTGTTCAAAACTAATATATTTGTCAGAAACGATTATTTTTGTCAGATACGATTATTTTTGTTCAAAACTAATATATTTGTCAGAAACGATAATTTTTGTCCAGAACTTAAAGTTTTGTCAGAAAGTATTATTTTTGTCAGAAACGATTATTTTTGTCAGAAACGATTATTTTTGTTCAAAACTAATATTTTTGTCAGTGACGATTATTTTTGTCCGGCACTTAAATTTTTGTCCAAAACGATTATTTTTGTCAGGAAAGCTAATTTTTGTCAGAAACGATTATTTTTGTTCAAAACTTAAATTTTTTCGGAAACGATTATTTTTGTCAGATACGATTATTTTTGTTCAAAACTAATATATTTGTCAGAATCGATTATTTTTGTCCGAAACAATTATTTTTGTTCAAAACTAATATTTTTGTCAGAAACGATTATTTTTGTTCAAAACTAATATTTTTGTCGGAAAAGATTATGTTTGTTCAAAACTAATACTTTTTTAAGTGACGATTATTTTTGTCCAGAACTTATATTTTTGTCGGTAAAGATTATTTTTGTCAGGAACGATTATTTTTGACAGAAACGATTATTTTTGTTCAAAACTAATATTTTTGTCCGAAACGACTTTTTTTGTCCAGAATTTTTATTTTTGTCAGAAACGATTATTTTTGTTCAAAACTAATATTTTTGTCAGAAACGTTTATTTTGGTCAGATACGATTATTTTTGTTCAAAACTAATATTCTTGTCAGAAACGATTATTTTTGTTCAAAACTAATATTTTTGTCGGAAAAGATTATTTTTGTTAAAAACTAATATTTTTGTCAGAAACGTTTATTTTTTTCAGATACAATTATTTTTGGTCAAAACAAATATTTTTGTTAGAAACGATTATTTTTTTCCGGAACTTAAATTTTTGTCCGAAACTAATATTTTTGTCGGAAAGGATTATTTTTGTTCAAAACTAATATTTTTGTCAGTGACGATTATTTTGACCGGAACTTAAATTTTTGTCCAAAACGATTATTTTTGTCAGGAACGATTATTTTTGTCAGAAACGATTATTTTTGTTCAAAACTTATATTTTTGTCCGAAACAATTTTTTTTATCCAGAATTTATATTTTTTTCAGAAACGATTATTTTTGTCAGAAACAATAATTTTTGTTAGAATCGATTATTTTCGTTCAAAACTATTATTTTTGTCAGAAACGATTATTTTTGTCAGATACGATTAGTTTTGTTCAAAACTAATATATTTGTCAGAAACGATTATTTTTGTCCGAAACAATTATTTTTGTTCAGAACTAATATTTTTGTCAGAAACGTTTATTTTTGTCAGATACGATTATTTTTGTTCAAAACTAATATTTTTGTTAGAAACGATTATTTTTGTTCGGAACTTAAATTTTTGTCGGAAAGGATTATTTTTATCAGAAACAATTATTATTTTTGTTCAAAACTAATATTTTTGTCCGTGACGATTATTTTTGTCCGGAACTTAAGTTTTTGTCCAAAACGATTATTTTTGTCAGAAACGATTATTTTTCTTCAAAACTAATATTTTTGTCAGGACGATTATTTTTGTCCAGAACCTAAATTTTTGTCGGAAAAGATTATTTTTGTCAGGAACGATTTTTTTTTGTTAGAAACGATTATTTTTGTTCAAAACTAATATTTTTGTCCGAAACCATTATTTTTGTCCAGAATTTTTATTTTTGTCAGAAACGATTATTTTTGTTCAAAACTAATATTTTTGTTAGAAACGATTATTTTTGTCAGATACGATTATTTGTGATCAAAACGATTATTTTTGTTCAAAACTAATATATTTGTCAGTGACGATTATTTTGGTCCGGAACTTAAATTTTAGTCCAGAACGATTATTTTTGTCAGGAACGATTATTTTTGTCAGAAACGATTATTTTTGTTGAAAACCTATATTTTTGACCGAAACGATTATTTTTATCAAGAATTTATATTTTTGTCTGAAACGATTATTTTTGTCAGAAACAATAATTTTTGTTAGAATAGATTATTTTTGTTCAAAACTAATATTTTTTTGAGAAACGATTAATTTGGCAGATACGATTATTTTTGTTCAAAACTAATATATTTGTCAGAAACGATTATTTTTGTCCGACACAATTATTTTTGTTCAAAACTAATATTTTTGTCAGAAACGATTATTTTTGTTCAAAACTAAGATATTTGTCAGAAACGATTATTTTTGTCCAGAACTTAAATTTTTGTCAGAAATGATTATTTTTGTCAGAAACGATAATTTTTGTTAGAAATGATTATTTTTGTTTTAATCTAATATTTTTATCAGAAACGATTATTTTTGTTCAAAACTTATATTTTTGTCCGAAACGATTATTTTTATCTAGAATTTATATTTTTGTCAGAAACGATTATTTTTGTCAGAAACGATAATTTTTGTTAGAATCGATTATTTTTGTTCAAAACTAATATTTTTGTCAGAAACGATTATTTTTGTCAGATACGATTATTTTTGTTCCATACTAATATTTTTGCCAGTGACGATTATTTTTGTCCGGAACTTAAATTTTTGTCCAAAACGATTTTATTGTCAGAAACGATTAGTTTTGTTCAAAACTAATATATTTGTCAGAAACAATTATTTTTGTCCAGAACTTAAATTTTTGTCAGAAAGTATTATTTTTGTCAGAAACGATTATTTTTGTCAGAAACGATAATTTTTGTTAGAAACGATTATTTTTGTTCAAAACTAATATTTTTGTCAGTGACGATTATTTTTGTCCGGAACTTAAATTTTTGTCCAAAACGATTATTTTTGTCAGGAAAGCTAATTATTGTCAGAAACGATTATTTTTGTTCAAAACTAATATTTTTGTCAGAAACGATTATTTTTGTTCAAAACTAATATTTTTGTCGGAAAAGATTATGTTTGTTCAAAACTAATATTTTTGTCAGTGACGATTATTTTTGTCCAGAACTTATATTTTTGTCGGTAAAGATTATTTTTGTCAGGAACGATTATTTTTGTCAGAAACGATTATTTTTTTTCAAAACTTAAATTTTTGTTCCAAAACGATTTTATTGTCAGAAACGATTATTTTTGTTCAAAACTAATATTTTTGTCAGAAACGATTATATTTGTCCAGAACTTATATTTTTGTCGAAAAAGATTATTTTTGTCAGGAACTATTATTTTTGACAGAAACGATTATTTTTGTTCAAAACTAATATTTTTGTCAGAAACGTTTATTTTTGTCCGATACGATTATTTTTGTTCAAAACTAATATTATTGTCAGAAACGATTATTCTTGTTCAAAACTAATATTTTTGTCGGTAAAGATTATTTTTGTTCAAAACTAATATTTTGTCAGAAACGTTTATTTTTTTCAGATACAATTATTTTTGGTCAAAACAAATATTTTTGTTAGAAACGATTATTTTTGTCCGGAACTTAAATTTTTGTCCGAAACGATTATTTTTGTCGGAAAAGATTATTTTTGTTCAAAACTAATATTTTTGTCCGTGACGATTATTTTTATCTAGAATTTATATTTTTGTCAGAAACGATTATTTTTGTCAGAAACGATACTTTTTGTTAGAATCGATTATTTTTGTTCAAAACTAACATTTTTGTCAGAAACGATTATTTTTGTCAGATACGATTATTTTTGTTCAATACTAATATATTTGTTAGAAACGATTATTTTTGTCCGAAACAATTATTTTTGTTCAAAACTAATATTTTTGTCAGAAACGATTATTTTTGTTCAAAACTAATATTTTTGTCGGAAAAGATTATTTTTGTTCAAAACTTATATTTTTGTCAGAAACGTTTATTTTTGTCAGATACGATTATTTTTGTTCAAAACTAATATTTTTGTTAGAAACGATTATTTTTGTCCGAAACGATTATTTTTGTTCAAAACTAATATTTTTGTCAGTGACGATTATTTTTGTCCAGAACTTAAATTTTTGTCCAAAACGATTTTATTGTCAGAAACGATTATTTTCGTTCAAAACTAATATTTTTGTCCGAAACGATTATTTTTGTCCAGAACTAACATTTTTGTCGGAAAAGATTATTTTTGTCTTGAACAATTATTTTTGTCAGAAACGATTATTTTTGTTCAAAACTAATATTTTTGTCCGAAACGACTATTTTTGTCCATAATTTTAATTTATGTCAGAAACGATAATTTTTGTTAGAAGCGATTATTTTTGTTTTATACTAATATTTTTGTCAGAAACGATTATTTTTGTCAGATACGATTGTTTGTGTTCAAAACGATTATTTTTGTTCAAAACTAATATATTTGTCAGTGACGATTATTTTTGTCAGGAACTTAAATTTTAGTCCAGAATTTATATTTTTGTCAGAAACGATTATTTTTGTCAGAAACGATAATTTTTGTTAGAATCGATTATTTTTGTTCAAAACTAATATTTTTTCAGAAACGATTATTTTTGTCAGATACAATTATTTTTGTTCAAAACTAATATATTTGTCAGAAACGATTATTTTTGTCCGAAACAATTATTTTTGTTCAAAACTAATATTTTTGTTAGAAACGATTATTTTTTTCAAAACTAATATTTTTGTCGGAAAGGATTATTTTCGTTCAAAACTTATATTTTTGTCAGTGACGATTATTTTGTCCGGAATTTAAATTTTTGTCCAAAACGATTATTTTTGTCAGGAACGATTATTTTTGTCAGAAACGATTATTTTTGTTCAAAACTTATATTTTTGTCCGAAACGATTATTTTTATCCAGAATTTATATTTTTGTCAGAAACGATTATTTTTGTCAGAAACAATAATTTTTGTTAGAATCGATTATTTTTGTTCAAAACTAATATTTTTGTCAGAAACGATTATTTTTGTCAGATACTATTAGTTTTGTTCAAAACTAATATATTTGTCAGAAACGATTATTTTTGTCCGAAACAATTATTTTTATTGAAAACTAATATTTTTGTCAGAAACGATTATTTTTGTTCAAAACTAATATTTTTGTCGGAAAAGATTATTTTTGTTCAAAACTAATATTTTTGTCAGAAACGTTTATTTTTGTCAGATACGATTATTTTTGTTCAAAACTAATATTTTTGTTAGAAACGATTATTTTTGTTTGGAACTTTAATTTTTGTCCGAAACGATTATTTTTGTCAGAAACGATTATTTTTGTTCAAAACTAATATTTTTGTCCTTGACGATTATTTTTGTCCGGAACTAAAATTTTTGTCCAAAACGATTATTTTTGTCAGAAACGATTATTTTTCTTCAAAACTCTTATTTTTGTCAGAAACAATTATTTTTGTCCAGAATTTTTATTTTTGTCAGAAACGATTATTTTTGTCAGAAACGATAATTTTTGTCAGAAACGATTATTTTTGTCAGATACGATTATTTTTGTTCAAAACTAATATTATTGTCAGTGACGATTATTTTTGTTCAAAACTAATATTTTTGTCGGAAAAGATTATTTTTGTCAGATACGATTATTTTTGTTCAAAACTAATATTTTTGTCAGAAACGATTATTTTTGTCAGATACGATTAGTTTTGTTCAAAACTAATATATATGTCAGAAACGATTATTTTTGTCCGAAACAATTATTTTTATTCAAAACTAATATTTTTGTCAGAAACGATTATTTTTGTTCAAAACTAATATTTTTGTCGGAAAAGATTATTTTTGTTCAAAACTAATATTTTTGTCAGAAACGTTTATTTTTGTCAGATACGATTCTTTTTTTTCAAAACTAATATTTTTGTTAGAAACGATTATTTTTGTTTGGAACTTTAATTTTTGTCCGGAACGATTATTTTTGTCAGAAACGATTATTTTTGTTCAAAACTAATATTTTTGTCCTTGACGATTATTTTTGTCCGGAACTTAAATTTTTGTCCAAAACGATTATTTTTGTCAGAAACGATTATTTTTCTTCAAAACTAATATTTTTGTCAGAAACAATTATTTTTGTCCAGAATTTTTATTTTTGTCAGAAACGATTATTTTTGTCAGAAACGATAATTTTTGTCAGAAACGATTATTTTTGCCAGATACGATTATTTTTGTTCAAAACTAATATTATTGTCAGTGACGATTATTTTTGTTCAAAACTAATATTTTTGTCGGAAAAGATTATTTTTGTCAAATACGATTATTTTCGTTCCAAACTAATATATTTGACAGAAACGATTACTTTTGTCCGAAACAATTATTTTTGTTCAAAACTAATATATTTGTCAGAGACGATTATTTTTGTCCGAAACAATTATTTTTGTTCAAAACTAAAATTTTTGTCAGAAACGATTATTTTTGTTCAAAACTAATATTTTTGTCGGAAAAGATTATTTTTGTTCGAAACTAATATTTTTGTCAGAAACGTTTATTTTTTTCAGATACGATTATTTTTGGTCAAAACTAATATTTTTGTTAGAAACGATTATTTTTGTCCGGAACTTAAATTTTTGTCCGAAACGATTATTTTTGTCGGAAAAGATTATTTTTGTCCGGAACTTAAATTTTGGTCCGAAACGATTATTTTTGTCCAGAACTTAAATTTTTGTCCAAAACGATTATTTTTGTCAGAAACGATTATTTTTGTTCAAAACTAATATTTTTGTCGGAAAAGATTATTTTTGTCAAGAACGATTTTTTTTGTCAGAAACGATTATTTTTGTTCAAAACTAATATTTATGTCCGAAACAATTATTTTTGTCCAGAATTTTTATTTTTGTCAGAAACGATTATTTTTGTTCAAAACTAATATATTTGTCAGAAACGATTATTTTTGTCCAGAGCATAAATTTTTGCCAGAAAGGTTTATTTTTGTCAGAAACGATTATTTTTGTCAGAAACGATAATTTTTGTCCAGAACGATTACTTTTGTCAGATACTATTATTTTTGTTCAAAACCAATATTTTTGTCAGTGACGATGATTTTTGTCCGGAAATTAAATTTTTATCCAAAACGATTATTTTTGTCAGAAACGATTATTTTTGTTCAAAACTAATATTTTTGTCAAAAACGATTATTTTTGTTCAAAACTAATATTTTTGTCAGATAGGATTATTTTCGTTCAAAACTAATATATTTGTCAGAAACGATTCTTTTTGTCCAGAACTTATATTTTTGTCGGAAAAGATTATTTTTGTCCGGAACTTAAATTTTTGTCCAGAACGATTACTTTTGTCATACACGATTATTTTTGTTCAAAACTAATATTTTTGTCAGAAACGATTATTTTTGTCCGGAACTTAAATTTTTGTCCAGAACGATTATTTTTGTCAGAAACGATTATTTTTGTTCAAAACTAATATTTTTTTCAGAAACGATTATTTTTGTTCAAAACTAATATTTTTGTCAGATACGATTATTTTGGTTCAAAACTAATATATTTGTCAGAAACGATTATTTTTGTACAGAACTTAAATTTTTGTCAGAAAGATTTATTTTTGTCAGAAACGATTATTTTTGTCAGAAACGATAATTTTTGTTAGAAACGATTATTTTTGTTAAGAACTAATATATTTGTCAGAAACGATTATTTTGTCAGATACGATTATTTTTGTTCAACACTAATATATTTGTCAGAAACGATTATTTTTTTCCAGAACTTATATTTTTGTCGGAAAAATTATTTTTGTCCGAAACAATTATTTTTGTTTAAAACTAACATTTTTGTCGGAAAAGATTATTTTTGTTCAAAACTAATATTTTTGTCAGAAACGATGATTTTTTTCAGAAACGATAATTTTTGTTCAAAACTAATATTTTTGTCAGTGACGATTATCTTTTCCGGAACTAATTTTTTTGTCCAAAACGATTTTTTTTGTCCAGAACCTATATTTTTGTCGGAAAAGATTATTATTGTCATGAACGATTTTTTTTGTCAAAAACGATAATTTTTGTTCAAAACTAATATTTTTGTCCGAAACAATTATTTTTGTCCGGAATTTTTATTTTTGTCAGAATCGATTATTTTTGTTCAAAACTAATATTTTTGTCAGAAACGATTATTTTGTCAGAAACGATACTTTTTGTTAGAAACGATTATATTTGTTCAAAACTAATATTTTTGTCAGAAACGATTATTTTTGTCAGATACGATTATTTTTGTTCAAAACTAACATTTTTTTCCGAAACGATTATTTTTGTCCAGAATTTATATTTTTGTCAGAAAAGATTATTTTTGTCCGGAGCTTAAATTTTTGTAAGAAAGGATTATTTTTGTCAGAAACGATTATTTTTGTCAGAAACGTTAAATTTTGTTAGAAACGAACATTTTTGTCAGAAACGATTATTTTTGTCAGAAACGATTATTTTTGTCAGAAAATATAATTTTTGTTAGAAACGATTATTTTTGTTTTAAACTAATATTTTTGTCAGAAACGATTATTTTTGTCAGAAACGATTATTTTTGTCAGAAACGATAATTTTTGTTAGAATCGATTATTTTTGTTCAAAACTAATATATTTGTCAGAATCGATTATTTTTGTCCGAAACAATTATTTTTGTTTTAAATTAATATTTTTTTCAGATACGATTATTTTTGGTCAAAACTAATATTTTTGTTAGAAACGATTATTTTTGTCCGGAACTGAAATTTTTGTCCGAAACGATTATTTTTGTCAGAAACGATTATTTTTGTTCAAAACTTATATATTTGTCATTGACGATTATTTTTGTCCGGAACTTAAATTTTTGTCCAAAACGATTATTTTTTTCAGAAACGATTATTTTTGTTCAAAACTAATATCTTTGTCAGAAAGGATTATTTTTGTCCGGAACTTATATTTTTGTCGGAAAAGATTATTTTAGTCAGGAACGATTATGTTTTTCAGAAACGATTATTTTTGGTTCAAAACTAACATTTTTGTCCGAGACGATTATTTTTGTCCAAAATTTATATTTTTTTTCAGAAACGATTATTTTTGTTCAAAACTAATATATTTGTCAGAAACAATTATTTTTGTCCAGAACTTATATTTTTTTCGGAATAGACTATTTTTGTCCGAAACGATTATTTTTGTCCGGAACTTAAATTTTTGTCAGAAACGATTTTTTTGTCAGGAACGATTATTATTGGCAGAAAAAATAATTTTTGTTAGTAACGATTGTTTTTGTTCAAAACTAATATTTTTGTTCAAAACTAATATTTTTTTCAGTGACGATTATTTTTGTCCGGAACTTAAATTTTTGTCAGAAAGGATTTTTTTGTCAGAAACGATTATTTTTGTCAGAAAGGATTATTTTTGTTAGAAACGAATATTTTTTTTCAAAACTAATATTTTTGTCTGTGACAATTATTTTTGTCCAGAACTTAAATTTTTGTCCAAAACGATTATTTTTGTCAGAAACGATTATTTTTGTTCAAAACTAATATTTTTGTCAGAAACGATTATTTTTGTTCAAAACTAATATTTTTGTCAGATACGATTATTTTGGTTCAAAACTAATATATTTGTCAGAAACGATTATTTTTGTACAGAACTTAAATTTTTGTCAGAAAGATTTATTTTTGTCAGAAACGATTATTTTTGTCAGAAACGATAATTTTTGTTAGAAACGATTATTTTTGTTAAGAACTAATATATTTGTCAGAAACGATTATTTTGTCAGATACGATTATTTTTGTTCAACACTAATATATTTGTCAGAAACGATTATTTTTTTTCAGAACTTATATTTTTGTCGGAAAAATTATTTTTGTCCGAAACAATTATTTTTGTTTAAAACTAACATTTTTGTCGGAAAAGATTATTTTTGTTCAAAACTAATATTTTTGTCAGAAACGATGATTTTTTTCAGAAACGATAATTTTTGTTCAAAACTAATATTTTTGTCAGTGACGATTATCTTTTCCGGAACTAATTTTTTTGTCCAAAACAATTTTTTTTGTCCAGAACCTATATTTTTGTCGGAAAAGATTATTATTGTCAGGAACGATTTTTTTTGTCAAAAACGATAATTTTTGTTCAAAACTAATTTTTTTGTCAGAAACGATTATTTTTGTCAGATACGATTATTTTTGTTTCTAAACTAATATTTTTTTCCGAAACGATTATTTTTGTCCAGAATTTATATTTTTGTCAGAAAAGATTATTTTTGTCCGGAGCTTAAATTTTTGTAAGAAAGGATTATTTTTGTCAGAAACGATTATTTTTGTCAGAAACGTTAAATTTTGTTAGAAACGAACATTTTTGTCAGAAACGATTATTTTTGTCAGAAACGATTATTTTTGTCAGAAAATATAATTTTTGTTAGAAACGATTATTTTTGTTTTAAACTAATATTTTTGTCAGAAACGATTATTTTTGTCAGAAACGATAATTTTTGTAAGAATCGATTATTTTTGTTCAAAACTAATATTTTTGTCAGAAACGATTATTTTTGTCAGATACGATTATTTTTGTTCAAAACTAATATATTTGTCAGAATCGATTATTTTTGTCCGAAACAATTATTTTTGTTTTAAATTAATATTTTTTTCAGATACGATTATTTTTGGTCAAAACTAATATTTTTGTCGGAAAAGATTATTTTTGTCAAGAATTTTTATTTTTGTCAGAAACGATTATTTTTGTCAGAAACGATAATTTTTGTTAGAATCGATTATTTTTGTTCAAAACTAATATTTTTGTGAGAAAAGGTTATTTTTGTCAGATACGATTATTTTTGTTCAAAAGTAATATATTTGTCAGAAACGATTATTTTTGTCCGAAACAATTATTTTTGTTAAAAACTAATATTTTTGTCAGAAACGATTATTTTTGTTCAAAACTAATATTTTTGTCGGGATAGATTATTTTTGTTCAAAACTAATATTTTTGTCCGAAACGATTATTTTTGTCAGAAACGATTATTTTTGTTTAAAACTAATATTTTTGTCAGTGACGATTATTTTTGTCCGGAACCTTAATTTTTCTCCAAAACGATTTTATTGTCAGAAACGATTATTTTTCTTCAAAACTAATATTTTTGTCAGAAAGGATTATTTTTGTCCAGAACTTATATTTTTGTCGGAAAAAGATTATTTTTGTCAGAAACGATTATTTTTGTCAGATACGATTATTATTGTTCAAAGCTAATATATTTGTCAAAAACTATTATTTTTGTCCAGAGCATAAATTTTTGCCAGAAAGGTTTATTTTTGTCAGAAACGATTATTTTTGTCAGAAACGATAATTTTTGTCCAGAACGATTACTTTTGTCAGATACTATTATTTTTGTTCAAAACCAATATTTTTGTCAGTGACGATTATTTTTGACCGGAAATTAAATTTTTATCCAAAACGATTATTTTTGTCAGAAACGATTATTTTTGTTCAAAAGTAATATTTTTGTCAGAAACGATTATTTTTGTCCAGAACGATTATTTTTGTCAGAAACGATTATTTTTGTTCAAAACTAATATTTTTGTCAGAAACGATTATTTTTGTTCAAAACTAATATTTTTGTCAGATACGATTATTTTGGTTCAAAACTAATATATTTGTCAGAAACGATTATTTTTGTACAGAACTTAAATTTTTGTCAGAAAGATTTATTTTTGTCAGAAACGATTATTTTTGTCAGAAACGATAATTTTTGTTAGAAACGATTATTTTTGTTAAGAACTAATATATTTGTCAGAAACGATTATTTTGTCAGATACGATTATTTTTGTTCAACACTAATATATTTGTCAGAAACGATTATTTTTTTCCAGAACTTATATTTTTGTCGGAAAAATTATTTTTGTCTGAAACAATTATTTTTGTTTAAAACTAACATTTTTGTCGGAAAAGATTATTTTTGTTCAAAACTAATATTTTTGTCAGAAACGATGATTTTTTTCAGAAACGATAATTTTTGTTCAAAACTAATAATTTTGTCAGTGACGATTATCTTTTCCGGAACTAATTTTTTTGTCCAAAACGATTTTTTTTGTCCAGAACCTATATTTTTGTCGGAAAAGATTATTATTGTCAGGAACGATTTTTTTTGTCAAAAACGATAATTTTTGTTCAAAACTAATATTTTTGTCCGAAACAATTATTTTTGTCCGGAATTTTTATTTTTGTCAGAATCGATTATTTTTGTTCAAAACTAATATTTTTGTCAGAAACGATTATTTTGTCAGAAACGATACTTTTTGTTAGAAACGATTATATTTGTTCAAAACTAATATTTTTGTCAGAAGCGATTATTTTTGTCAGATACGATTATTTTTGTTCAAAACTAATATTTTTTTCCGAAACGATTATTTTTGTCCAGAATTTATATTTTTGTCAGAAAAGATTATTTTTGTCCGGAGCTTAAATTTTTGTAAGAAAGGATTATTTTTGTCAGAAACGATTATTTTTGTCAGAAACGTTAAATTTTGTTAGAAACGAACATTTTTGTCAGAAACGATTATTTTTGTCAGAAACGATTATTTTTGTCAGAAAATATAATTTTTGTTAGAAACGATTATTTTTGTTTTAAACTAATATTTTTGTCAGAAACGATTATTTTTGTCAGAAACGATAATTTTTGTAAGAATCGATTATTTTTGTTCAAAACTAATATTTTTGTCAGAAACGATTATTTTTGTCAGATACGATTATTTTTGTTCAAAACTAATATATTTGTCAGAATCGATTATTTTTGTCCGAAACAATTATTTTTGTTTTAAATTAATATTTTTTTCAGATACGATTATTTTTGATCAAAACTAATATTTTTGATAGAAACGATTATTTTTGTCCGGAACTGAAATTTTTGTCCGAAACGATTATTTTTGTCAGAAACGATTATTTTTGTTCAAAACTTATATATTTGTCATTGACGATTATTTTTGTCCGGAACTTAAATTTTTGTCCAAAACGATTATTTTTTTCAGAAACGATTATTTTTGTTCAAAACTAATATCTTTGTCAGAAAGGATTATTTTTGTCCGGAACTTATATTTTTGTCGGAAAAGATTATTTTAGTCAGGAACGATTATGTTTTTCAGAAACGATTATTTTTGGTTCAAAACTAACATTTTTGTCCGAGACGATTATTTTTGTCCAAAATTTATATTTTTTTTCAGAAACGATTATTTTTGTTCAAAACTAATATATTTGTCAGAAACAATTATTTTTGTCCAGAACTTATATTTTTTTCGGAATAGACTATTTTTGTCCGAAACGATTATTTTTGTCCGGAACTTAAATTTTTGTCAGAAACGATTTTTTTGTCAGGAACGATTATTATTGGCAGAAAAAATAATTTTTGTTAGTAACGATTGTTTTTGTTCAAAACTAATATTTTTGTTCAAAACTAATATTTTTTTCAGTGACGATTATTTTTGTCCGGAACTTAAATTTTTGTCAGAAAGGATTTTTTTGTCAGAAACGATTATTTTTGTCAGAAAGGATTATTTTTGTCAGAAACGAATATTTTTTTTCAAAACTAATATTTTTGTCAGTGACAGTTATTTTGTCCAGAACTTAAATTTTTGTCCAAAACGATTATTTTTTTCAGAAACGATTATTTTTGTTAAAAACTAATATTTTTGTCCGAGACGATTATTTTTGTCCAAAATTTATATTTTTTTTCAGAAACGATTTATTTTGTTCAAAACTAATATATTTGTCAGAAACAATTATTTTTGTCCAGAACTTATATTTTTTTCGGAAAAGATTATTTTTGTCCGAAACGATTATTTTTGTCCGGAACTTAAATTTTTGTCAGAAAAGATTTTTTTTGTCAGGAACGATTATTATTGGCAGAAAAGATAATTTTTGTTAGTAACGATTGTTTTTGTTCAAAACTAATATTTTTGTTCAAAACTAATATTTTTGTTCAAAACTAATATTTTTTTCAGTGACGATTATTTTTGTCCGGAACTTAAATTTTTGTCAGAAAGGATTATTTTTGTCAGAAACGATTATTTTTGTCAGTAAGGATTATTTTTGTCAGAAACGATTATTTTTGTTCAAAACTAATATTTTTGTCAGAAACGTTTATTTTTGTTCAAAACTAATATTTTTGTCAGAAACGATTATTTTGGTTCAAAACTAATATATTTGTCAGAAACGATTATTTTTGTCCAGAACTTAAATTTTTGTCAGAAAGGATTATTTTTGTCAGAAAGGATTATTTTTGTCAGAAACGATTATTTTTGTTCAAAACTAATATTTTTGTCGGAAACGATTATTTTTGTTCAAAACTGATATTTTTGTTAGCGACGATTATTTTTGTCCGGAACTCAAATTTTTGTACAAAACGATTATTTTGGACAGAAACGATTATTTTAGACAGGAACGATTATTTTTGTTCAAAACTAATATTTTTGTCAGAAACGATGATTTTGGTTCAAAACTAATATATCTGTCAGAAACGATTATTTTTGTCCAGAACTTAAATTTTTGTCGGAAAGGATTTTTTTTGTCAGAAACGATTACTTTTTTCAGAAACGATAATTTTTGTTCAAAACTAATATTTTTGTCAGAAACGATTATTTTTGTCCAGAACTATTATTTTTGGCGGAAAAGATTATTTTTGTCTGAATCGATTATTTTTGTCAGAAACGATAATTTTTGTTAGATACGATTAGTTTTGTTCAAAACTAATATTTTTGTCAGTGACGATTATCTTTTCCGGAACTTATATTTTTGTCCAAAACGATTATTTTTGTCCAGAACCTATATTTTTGTCGGAAAAGATTATTTTTGTCAGGAACGATTTTTTTTGTCAGAAACGATAATTTTTGTTCAAAACTAATATTTTTGTCCGAAAGAATTATTTTTGTCCAGAATTTTTATTTTTGTCAGAAACGATTATTTTTGTTCAAAACTAATATTTTTGTCCGAAACGATTATTTTTATCCGGAATTTATATTTTTGTCAGAAACGATTATTTTGTCAGAAACGATGATTTTTTTCAGAAACGATAATTTTTGTTCAAAACTAATATTTTTGTCAGAAACGATTATATTTGTCCAGAATTTATATTTTTGTCAGAAACGATTATTTTTGTCCGGAACTTAAATTTTTGTCAGAAAGGATTATTTTTGTCAGAAACGATTATTTTTGTCAGAAACGTTAAATTTTGTTCGAAACGAACATTTTCGTCAGAAACGATTATTTTTTTCAGAAACGATAATTTTTGTTAGAAACGATTATTTTTGTTCAAAACTAATATAATTGTCATTGACGATTATTTTTGTCCGGAACTTAAATTTTTGTCCAAAACGATTATTTTTGTCAGAAACGATAATTTTTGTTCAAAACTAACATTTTTGTCAGTGACGATTATTTTTGTCCAGAACTTAAATTTTTGTCCAAAACGATTATTTTTTTCAGAAACGATTATTTTTGTTCAAAACTAATATTTTTGTCCGAGACGATTATTTTTGTCCAAAATTTATATTTTTTTTCAGAAACGATTATTTTTGTTCAAAACTAATATATTTGTCAGAAACAATTATTTTTGTCCAGAACTTATATTTTTTTCGGAAAAGATTATTTTTGTCCGAAACGATTATTTTTGTCCGGAACTTAAATTTTTGTCAGAAAAGATTTTTTTTGTCAGGAACGATTATTATTGGCAGAAAAGATAATTTTTGTTAGTAACGATTGTTTTTGTTCAAAACTAAATTTTTGTTCAAAACTAATATTTTTGTTCAAAACTAATATTTTTGTCAGTGACGATTATTTTTGTCCGGAACTTAAATTTTTGTCAGAAAGGATTATTTTTGTCAGAAACGATTTCTTTTGTCAGTAAGGATTATTTCTGTCAGAAACGATTATTTTTGTTCAAAACTAATATTTTTGTCAGAAACGATTATTTTTGTTCAAAACTAATATTTTTGTCGGAAACGAATATTTTTGTTCAAAACTGATATTTTTGTTAGCGACGATTATTTTTGTCCGGAACTCAAATTTTAGTAGAAAACGATTATTTTGGACAGGAACGATTATTTTAGTCAGGAACGATTATTTTTGTTCAAAACTAATATTTTTGTCAGAAACGATGATTTAGGTTCAAAACTAATATATCTGTTAGAAGCGATTTTTTTTGTCCAGAACTTAAATTTTTGTCAGAAAGGATTTTTTTTGTCAGAAACGATTATTTTTTTCAGAAACGATAATTTTTGTTCAAAACTAATATTTTTTTCGGAAACGATTATTTTTGTCAGATACGATTGTTTTTGTTCAAAACTAATATGTTTGTCAGAAACGATTATTTTTGTCAGATACGATTATTTTTTTCCATAACTTATATTTTTGTCGGAAAAATTGTTTTTGTCCGAAACAATTATTTTTGTTTAAAACTAACATTTTTGTCGGAAAAGATTATTTTTGTTCAAAACTAATATTTTTGTCAGAAACGATGATTTTTTTCAGAAACGATAATTTTTGTTCAAAACTAATATTTTTGTCAGAAACGATTATTTTTTGTCCAGAACTATTATTTTTATCGGAAAAGATTATTTTTGTCTGAATCGATTATTTTTGTCAGAAACGATAATTTTTGTTAGAAACGATTAGTTTTGTTCAAAACTAATATTTTTGTCAGTGACGATTATCTTTTCCGGAACTTATATTTTCGTCCAAAACGATTATTTTTGTCAGGAACGATTTTTTTTGCCAGAAACGATAATTTTTGTTCAAAACTAATATTTTTGTCCGAAACAATTATTTTTGTCCAGAATTATTATTTTTGTCAGAAACGATTATTTTTGTTCAAAACTAACATTTTTGTCAGTGACGATTATTTTTGTCCAGAACTTAAATTTTTGTCCAAAACGATTATTTTTTTCAGAAACGATTATTTTTGTTCAAAACTAATATTTTTGTCCGAGACGATTATTTTTGTCCAAAATTTATATTTTTTTTCAGAAACGATTATTTTTGTTCAAAACTAATATATTTGTCAGAAACAATTATTTTTGTCCAGAACTTATATTTTTTTCGGAAAAGATTATTTTTGTCCGAAACGATTATTTTTGTCCGGAACTTAAATTTTTGTCAGAAAAGATTTTTTTTGTCAGGAACGATTATTATTGGCAGAAAAGATAATTTTTGTTAGTAACGATTGTTTTTGTTCAAAACTAAATTTTTGTTCAAAACTAATATTTTTGTTCAAAACTAATATTTTTGTCAGTGACGATTATTTTTGTCCGGAACTTAAATTTTTGTCAGAAAGGATTATTTTTGTCAGAAACGATTTTTTTTGTCAGTAAGGATTATTTCTGTCAGAAACGATTATTTTTGTTCAAAACTAATATTTTTGTCAGAAACGATTATTTTTGTTCAAAACTAATATTTTTGTCAGAAACGATTATTTTTGTTCAAAACTAATATTTTTGTCGGAAACGAATATTTTTGTTCAAAACTGATATTTTTGTTAGCGACGATTATTTTTGTCCGGAACTCAAATTTTAGTAGAAAACGATTATTTTGGACAGAAACGATTATTTTAGTCAGGAACGATTATTTTTGTTCAAAACTAATATTTTTGTCAGAAACGATGATTTAGGTTCAAAACTAATATATCTGTTAGAAGCGATTTTTTTTGTCCAGAACTTAAATTTTTGTCAGAAAGGATTTTTTTTGTCAGAAACGATTATTTTTTTCAGAAACGATAATTTTTGTTCAAAACTAATATTTTTGTCGGAAACGATTATTTTTGTCAGATACGATTGTTTTTGTTCAAAACTAATATTTTTGTCAGAAACGATTATTTTTTGTCCAGAACTATTATTTTTATCGGAAAAGATTATTTTTGTCTGAATCGATTATTTTTGTGAGAAACGATAATTTTTGTTAGAAACGATTAGTTTTGTTCAAAACTAATATTTTTGTCAGTGACGATTATCTTTTCCGGAACTTATATTTTCGTCCAAAACGATTATTTTTGTCCAGAACCTATATTTTTGTCGGAAAAGATTATTTTTGTCAGGAACGATTTTTTTTGCCAGAAACGATAATTTTTGTTCAAAACTAATATTTTTGTCCGAAACAATTATTTTTGTCCAGAATTATTATTTTTGTCAGAAACGATTATTTTTGTTCAAAACTAACATTTTTGTCAGTGACGATTATTTTTGTCCAGAACTTAAATTTTTGTCCAAAACGATTATTTTTTTCAGAAACGATTATTTTTGTTCAAAACTAATATTTTTGTCCGAGACGATTATTTTTGTCAAAAATTTATATTTTTTTTCAGAAACGATTATTTTTGTTCAAAACTAATATATTTGTCAGAAACAATTATTTTTGTCCAGAACTTATATTTTTTTCGGAAAAGATTATTTTTGTCCGAAACGATTATTTTTGTCCGGAACTTAAATTTTTGTCAGAAAAGATTTTTTTTGTCAGGAACGATTATTATTGGCAGAAAAGATAATTTTTGTTAGTAACGATTGTTTTTGTTCAAAACTAAATTTTTGTTCAAAACTAATATTTTTGTTCAAAACTAATATTTTTGTCAGTGACGATTATTTTTGTCCGGAACTTAAATTTTTGTCAGAAAGGATTATTTTTGTCAGAAACGATTTTTTTTGTCAGTAAGGATTATTTCTGTCAGAAACGATTATTTTTGTTCAAAACTAATATTTTTGTCAGAAACGATTATTTTTGTTCAAAACTAATATTTTTGTCAGAAACGATTATTTTTGTTCAAAACTAATATTTTTGTCGGAAACGAATATTTTTGTTCAAAACTGATATTTTTGTTAGCGAGGATTATTTTTGTCCGGAACTCAAATTTTAGTAGAAAACGATTATTTTGGACAGAAACGATTATTTTAGTCAGGAACGATTATTTTTGTTCAAAACTAATATTTTTGTCAGAAACGATGATTTAGGTTCAAAACTAATATATCTGTTAGAAGCGATTTTTTTTGTCCAGAAATTAAATTTTTGTCAGAAAGGATTTTTTTTGTCAGAAACGATTATTTTTTTCAGAAACGATAATTTTTGTTCAAAACTAATATTTTTGTCGGAAACGATTATTTTTGTCAGATACGATTGTTTTTGTTCAAAACTAATATGTTTGTCAGAAACGATTATTTTTGTCAGATACGATTATTTTTTTCCATAACTTATATTTTTGTCGGAAAAATTGTTTTTGTCCGAAACAATTATTTTTGTTTAAAACTAACATTTTTGTCGGAAAAGATTATTTTTGTTCAAAACTAATATTTTTGTCAGAAACGATGATTTTTTTCAGAAACGATAATTTTTGTTCAAAACTAATATTTTTGTCAGAAACGATTATTTTTTGTCCAGAACTATTATTTTTATCGGAAAAGATTATTTTTGTCTGAATCGATTATTTTTGTCAGAAACGATAATTTTTGTTAGAAACGATTAGTTTTGTTCAAAACTAATATTTTTGTCAGTGACGATTATCTTTTCCGGAACTTATATTTTCGTCCAAAACGATTATTTTTGTCCAGAACCTATATTTTTGTCGGAAAAGATTATTTTTGTCAGGAACGATTTTTTTTGCCAGAAACGATAATTTTTGTTCAAAACTAATATTTTTGTCCGAAACAATTATTTTTGTCCAGAATTATTATTTTTGTCAGAAACGATTATTTTTGTTCAAAACTAATATATTTGTCAGAAACGATTATTTTTGTCCAGAACTTAAATTTATGTCAGAAACGATTATTTTGTCAGAAACGATACTTTTTGTTAGAAACGATTATTTTTGTTCAAAACTAATATTTTTGTCAGAAACGATTATATTTGTCCAGAATTTATATTTTTGTCAGAAACGATTATTTTTGTCCGGAACTTAAATTTTTGTCAGAAAGGATTATTTTTGTCAGAAACGATTATTTTTGTCAGAAACGTTAAATTTTGTTCGAAACGAACATTTTTGTCAGAAACGATTATTTTTGTCAGAAACGATAATTTTTGTTAGAAACGATTATTTTTGTTTAAAACTAATATATTTGTCATTGACGATAATTTTTGTCCAAAACGATTATTTTTGTCAGAAACGATAATTTTTGTTCAAAACTAACATTTTTGTCAGTGACGATTATTTTTGTCCAGAACTTAAATTTTTGTCCAAAACGATTATTTTTTTCAGAAACGATTATTTTTGTTCAAAACTAATATTTTTATCCGAGACTTTTATTTTTGTCCAAAATTTATATTTTTTTCAGAAACGATTATTTTTGTTCAAAACTAATATATTTGTCAGAAACAATTATTTTTGTCCAGAACTTAAATTTTTGTCAGAAAGGATTATTTTTGTCAGAAAGGATTATTTTTGTCAGAAACGATTATTTTTGTTCAGAACTAATATTTTTGTCAGAAACGATTATTTTTTTCAAAACTGATATTTTTGTTAGCGACGATTATTTTTGTCCGGAACTCAAATTTTTGTACAAAACGATTATTTTGGACAGAAACGATTATTTTAGTCAGGAACGATTATTTTTGTTCAAAACTAATATTTTTTTCAGAAACGATGATTTTGGTTCAAAACTAATATATCTGTCAGAAACGATTTTTTTGTCCAGAACTTAAATTTTTGTCAGAAAGGATTTTTTTTGTCAGAAACGATTATTTTTTTCAGAAACGATAATTTTTGTTCAAAACTAATATTTTTGTCAGAAACGATTATTTTTGTCAGATACGATTGTTTTTGTTCAAAACTAATATTTTTGTCAGAAACGATTATTTTTGTCAGAAACGATTATTTTTGTTCAAAACTAATATTTATGTCAGAAACGATTATTTTTGTCCAGAACGTATATTTTTTTCGGAAAAGATTACTTTGTCAGGAACGATTATTTTTGTCAGAAACGATTATTTTTGTTCAAAACTAATATTTTTGTCTGAAACGATTATTTTTTTCAAAACTGATATTTTTGTTAGCGACGATTATTTTTGTCCGGAACTCAAATTTTTGTACAAAACGATTATTTTGGACAGAAACGATTATTTTAGTCAGGAACGATTATTTTTGTTCAAAACTAATATTTTTGTCAGAAACGATGATTTTGGTTCAAAACTAATATATCTGTCAGAAACGATTTTTTTGTCCGGAACTTAAATTTTTGTCAGAAAGGATTTTTTTTGTCAGAAACGATTATTTTTTTCTGAAACGATAATTTTTGTTCAAAACTAATATTTTTGTCAGAAACGATTATTTTTGTCAGATACGATTGTTTTTGTTCAAAACTAATATTTTTGTCAGAAACGATTATTTTTGTCAGAAACGATTATTTTTGTTCAAAACTAATATTTATGTCAGAAACGATTATTTTTGTCCAGAACGTATATTTTTTTCGGAAAAGATTACTTTGTCAGGAACGATTATTTTTGTCAGATACGATTATTTTTGTTCAAAACTAATATTTTTTTCCGAAACGATTTTTTTTGTCCAAAATTTATATTTTTGTCAGAAACGATTATTTTTCTTCAAAACTAATATATTTTTCAGAAACGATTATTTTGTCCAGAACATAATTTTTTTGGCGAAAAGTTTATATTGTCCGAAACGATTATTTTTGTCCGGAACTTAAATTTTTGTCCAGAACGATTACTTTTGTCAGATACGATTATTTTTGTTAAAAACCAATATTTTTGTCAGTGACGATTATTTTTGTCCGGAAATTAAATTTTTGTCCAAAACGATTATTTTTGTCAGAAACGATTATTTTTGTTCAAAACTAATATTTTTGTCAGATACGATTATTTTTGTTCAAAACTTATACATTTGTCAGAAACGATTATTTTTGTCCAGAACTTATAATTTTGTCGGAAAAGATTATTTTTGTCCGGAACTTAAACTTTTGTCCAAAACGATTATTTTTGTTGAAAACTAATATTTTTGTCAGTGACGATTATTTTTGTCCGGAACTTAAATTTTTGTTCAAAAAAATAATTTTTGTCTGTAACGATTATTTTTGTTCAAAACTAATATATTTGTCAGAAACGATTTTTTTTGTCCAGAACTTATAATATTGTCGGAAAAGATTATTTTTGTCCGAAACTAATATTTTTGTCAAAAACGATTATTTTTGTCAGATACGATTATTTTTGTTCAAAACTAATATTTTTTTCAGTGACGATTATTTTGTCCAGAACTTATATTTTTTGCCGAAAAGTTTATATTGTCCGAAACGATTATTTTTGTCCGGAACTTAAATTTTTTTCCAGAACGATTACTTTTGTCAGATACGATTATTTTTGTTCAAAACCAATATTTTTGTCAGTGACGATTATTTTTGCCCGGAACTTAAATTTTTGTCCAAAACGATTATTTTTGTCAGAAACGATTATTTTTGTTCAAAACTAATATTTTTGTCAGATACGATTATTTTTGTTCAAAACTTATACATTTGTCAGAAACGATTATTTTTGTCCAGAACTTATATTTTTGACGGAAAAGATTATTTTTGTCCGGAACTTAAATTTTTGTCCAAAACGATTATTTTTGTTAAAAACTAATATTTTTGTCAGTGACGATCATTTTTGTCCGGAACTTAGATTTTTGTTCAAAACAATAATTTTTGTCTTTAACGATTATTTTTGTTCAAAACTAATATATTTGTCAGAAACGATTTTTTTTGTCCAGAACTTATAATTTTGTCGGAAAAGATTATTTTTGTCCGAAACTAATATTTTTGTCAAAAACGATTATTTTTGTCAGATACGATTATTTTTGTTCAAAACTAATATTTTTTTCAGTGACGATTATTTTTGTCCGGAACTTAAATTTTTGTCCAAAACGACTATTTTCGTCAGAAACGATTATTTTTGTTATAAACGATAATTTTTGTTAGAATCGATTATTTTTGTCCAAAACGATTACTTTTGTCAGAAACGATTATTTTTGTTCAAAACTAATATTTTTGACAATGACGATTATTTTTGTACGGAACTTAAATTTTTGTTAGAAAGGTTTATTTTTGTCAGAAACTATTATTTTTGTGAGAAACGATAATTTTTGTTCAAAACTAATATTTTTGTCAGTGACGATTATTTTTGTCCGGAACATAAATTTTTGTCCAAAACGACTATTTTCGTCAGAAACGATTATTTTTGTTAGAAACGATAATTTTTGTTAGAATCGATTATTTTT
The DNA here is from genome assembly GCA_020796165.1 of Pantala flavescens. Taxonomy (NCBI): domain Eukaryota; kingdom Metazoa; phylum Arthropoda; class Insecta; order Odonata; family Libellulidae; genus Pantala; species Pantala flavescens. The sequence continues at coordinate 50,051,833 of CM036879.1, read as the reverse complement.
GTCCAAAACGATTACTTTTGTCAGAAACGATTATTTTTGTTCAAAACTAATATTTTTGTCAGTGACGATTATTTTTGTCCGGAACTTAAATTTTTGTCCAAAACAATAATTTTTGTCTGTAACGATTATTTTTGTTCAGAACTAATATTTTTGTCAGAAACGATTTTTTTTGTCCAGAACTTATATTTTTGTCGGAAAAGATTATTTTTGTCCGAAACTAATATTTTTGTCAAAAACGATTATTTTTGTCAGATACGATTATTTTTGTTCAAAACTAATATTTTTTTCAGTGACGATTATTTTTGTCCGGAACTTAAATTTTTGTCCAAAACGACTATTTTCGTCAGAAACGATTATTTTTGTTAGAAACGTTAATTTTTGTTAGAATCGATTATTTTTTTCCAAAACGATTACTTTTGTCAGAAACGATTATTTTTGTTCAAAACTAATATTTTTGTCCAACACGAATATTTTTGTCAGAAACGATAATTTTTGTTAGAAATTATTTTTTTGTTCAAAACTAATATTTTTGTCAGAAACGATTATTTTTGTCAGATACGATTGTTTTTGTTCAAAACTAATATTTTTGTCAGAAACGATTATTTTTGTCAGAAACGATTATTTTTGTTCAAAACTAATATTTTTTCCGAAACGATTTTTTTTGTCCAAAATTTATATTTTTGTCAGAAACGATTATTTTTCTTCAAAACTAATATATTTTTCAGAAACGATTATTTTGTCCAGAATATATATTTTTTGCCGAAAAGTTTATATTGTCCGAAACGATTATTTTTGTCCGGAACTTAAATTTTTGTCCAGAACGATTACTTTTGTCAGATACGATTATTTTTGTTCAAAACCAATATTTTTGTCAGTGACGATTATTTTTGTCCGGAACTTAAATTTTTGTCCAAAACGATTATTTTTGTCAGAAACGATTATTTTTGTTCAAAACTAATATTTTTGTCAGATACGATTATTTTTGTTCAAAACTTATACATTTGTCAGAAACGATTATTTTTGTCCAGAACTTATACTTTTGTCGGAAAAGATTATTTTTGTCCGGAACTTAAATTTTTGTCCAAAACGATTATTTTTGTTGAAAACTAATATTTTTGTCAGTGACGATTATTTTTGTCCGGAACTTAAATTTTTGTCAGAAAAGATTTTTTTTGTCAGGAACGATTATTATTGGCAGAAAAGATAATTTTTGTTAGTAACGATTGTTTTTGTTCAAAACTATTATTTTTGTTCAAAAATAATATTTTTGTTCAAAACTAATATTTTTGTCAGTGACGATTATTTTTGTCCGGAACTTAAATTTTTGTACAAAACGATTATTTTTGACAGAAACGATTATTTTAGTCAGGAACGATTATTTTTGTTCAAAACTAATATTTTTGTCAGAAACGATGATTTTGGTTCAAAACTAATATATTTGTCAAAAACGATTATTTTTGTCCAGAACTTAAATTTTTGTCAGAAAGGATTTTTTTGTCAGAAACGATTATTTTTGTTCAAAACTAATATTTTTGTCCGAACGATTATTTTTGTCCAAAATTTATATTTTTGTCAGAAACGATTATTTTTGTTCAAAACTAATATTTTTTTCAGTGACGATTATTTTTGTCCTGAACTTAAATTTTTGTCCAAAACGACCATTTTCGTCAGAAACGATTATTTTTGTTAGAAACGATAATTTTTGTTAGAATCGATTATTTTTGTCCAGAACGATTATTTTTTTCAGAAACGTTTATTTTTGTTGAAAACTAATATTTTTATCAGAAAGGATTATTTTTGTCCGGAACTTATATTTTTGTCGGAAAAGATTATTTTTGTCCGAAACTAATATTTTTGTCAAAAACGATTATTTTTGTCGGATACGATTATTTTTGTTCAAAACTAATATTTTTTTCAGTGACGATTATTTTTGTCCGGAACTTACATTATTGTCCAAAACAATAATTTTTGTCTGTAACGATTATTTTTGTTAGAAACGAATATATTTGTCAGAAACTATTTTTTTTTCCGGAACTTAAATTTTTGTCCAGAACGATTACTTTTGTCAGATACGATTATTTTTGTTCAAAACCAATATTTTTGCCAGTGACGATTATTTTTGTCCGGAACTTAAATTTTTGTCCAAAACGATTATTTTTGTCAGAAACGATTATTTTTGTTCAAAACTAATATTTTTGTCAGATACGATTATTTTTGTTCAAAACTTATACATTTGTCAGAAAAGATTATTTTTGTCCGGAACTTAAATTTTTGTCCAAAACGATTATTTTTGTTGAAAACTAATATTTTTGTCAGAAACGATTATTTTTGTCCGGAACTTATATTTTTTTCAGAAACAATTATTTTTGTCCGATACGATTATTTTTGTTCAAAACTTATATTTTTGTCAGTGACGATTATTTTTGTCCGGAACTTAAATTTTTGTCCAAAACAATAATTTTTGTCTGTAACGATTATTTTTGTTCAAAACTAATATATTTGTCAGAAACGATTTTTTTGTCCAGAACTTATATTTTTGTCGGAAAAGATTATTTTTGTCCGAAACTAATATTTTTGTCAAAAACGAATATTTTTGTCAGATACGATTATTTTTGTTCGAAACTAATATTTTTTTCAGTGACGATTATTTTTGTCCTGAACTTAAATTTTTGTCCCAAACGACTATTTTGGTCAGAAACGATTATTTTTGTTAGAAACGATAATTTTTGTTAGAATCGATTATTTTTGTCCAAAACGATTACTTTTGTCAGAAACGATTATTTTTGTTCAAAACTAAAATTTTTGTCAGTGACGATCATTTTTGTCCGGAACTTAAATTTTTGTCCAAAACAGTAATTTTTGTCTGTAACGATTATTTTTGTTCAAAACTAATATATTTGTCAGAAACGATTTTTTTTGTCCAGAACTTATATTTTTGTCGGAAAAGATTATTCTTGTCCGAAACTAATATTTTTGTCAAAAACGATTATTTTTGTCGGATACGATTATTTTTGTTCAAAACTAATATTTTTTTCAGTGACGATTATTTTTGTCCTGAACTTAAATTTTTGTCCAAAACGACTATTTTCGTCAGAAACGATTATTTTTGTTAGAAACGATAATTTTTGTTAGAATCGATTATTTTTTTCCAAAACGATTACTTTTGTCAGAAACGATCATTTTTGTTCAAAACTAATATTTTTTCCGAAACGATTTTTTTTGTCCAAAATTTATATTTTTGTCAGAAACGATTATTTTTCTTCAAAACTAATATATTTTTCAGAAACGATTATTTTGTCCAGAATATATATTTTTTGCCGAAAAGTTTATATTGTCCGAAACGATTATTTTTGTCCGGAACTTAAATTTTTGTCCAGAACGATTACTTTTGTCAGATACGATTATTTTTGTTCAAAACCAATATTTTTGTCAGTGACGATTATTTTTGTCCGGAACTTAAATTTTTGTCCAAAACGATTATTTTTGTCAGAAACGATTATTTTTGTTCAAAACTAATATTTTTGTCAGATACGATTATTTTTGTTCAAAACTTATACATTTGTCAGAAACGATTATTTTTGTCCAGAACTTATACTTTTGTCGGAAAAGATTATTTTTGTCCGGAACTTAAATTTTTGTCCAAAACGATTATTTTTGTTGAAAACTAATATTTTTGTCAGTGACGATTATTTTTGTCCGGAACTTAAATTTTTGTCAGAAAAGATTTTTTTTGTCAGGAACGATTATTATTGGCAGAAAAGATAATTTTTGTTAGTAACGATTGTTTTTGTTCAAAACTATTATTTTTGTTCAAAAATAATATTTTTGTTCAAAACTAATATTTTTGTCAGTGACGATTATTTTTGTCCGGAACATAAATTTTTGTACAAAACGATTATTTTTGACAGAAACGATTATTTTAGTCTGGAACGATTATTTTTGTTCAAAACTAATATTTTTGTCAGAAACGATGATTTTGGTTCAAAACTAATATATTTGTCAAAAACGATTATTTTTGTCCAGAACTTAAATTTTTGTCAGAAAGGATTTTTTTGTCAGAAACGATTATTTTTGTTCAAAACTAATATTTTTGTCCGAACGATTATTTTTGTCCAAAATTTATATTTTTGTCAGAAACGATTATTTTTTTTTAAAACTAATATATTTGTCAGAAACGATTATTTTGTCCAGAACTTATATTTTTTGCCGAAAAGTTTATATTGTCCGAAACGATTATTTTTGTCCGGAACTTAAATTTTTGTCCAAAACAATAATTTTTGTCTGTAACGATTATTTTTGTTCAAAACTAATATATTTGTCAGAAACGATTTTTTTGTCCAGAACTTATATTTTTGTCGGAAAAGATTATTTTTGTCCGAAACTAATATTTTTGTCAAAAACGAATATTTTTGTCAGATACGATTATTTTTGTTCGAAACTAATATTTTTTTCAGTGACGATTATTTTTGTCCTGAACTTAAATTTTTGTCCCAAACGACTATTTTGGTCAGAAACGATTATTTTTGTTAGAAACGATAATTTTTGTTAGAATCGATTATTTTTGTCCAAAACGATTACTTTTGTCAGAAACGATTATTTTTGTTCAAAACTAAAATTTTTGTCAGTGACGATCATTTTTGTCCGGAACTTAAATTTTTGTCCAAAACAGTAATTTTTGTCTGTAACGATTATTTTTGTTCAAAACTAATATATTTGTCAGAAACGATTTTTTTTGTCCAGAACTTATATTTTTGTCGGAAAAGATTATTCTTGTCCGAAACTAATATTTTTGTCAAAAACGATTATTTTTGTCGGATACGATTATTTTTGTTCAAAACTAATATTTTTTTCAGTGACGATTATTTTTGTCCTGAACTTAAATTTTTGTCCAAAACGACTATTTTCGTCAGAAACGATTATTTTTGTTAGAAACGATAATTTTTGTTAGAATCGATTATTTTTGTCCAGAACGATTACTTTTGTCAGAAACGATTATTTTTGTTCAAAACTAATATTTTTGACAATGACGATTATTTTTGTACGGAACTTAAATTTTTGTTAGAAAGGTTTATTTTTGTCAGAAACTATTATTTTTGTGAGAAACGATAATTTTTGTTCAAAACTAATATTTTTGTCAGTGACGATTATTTTTGTCCGGAACATAAATTTTTGTCCAAAACGACTATTTTCGTCAGAAACGATTATTTTTGTTAGAAACGATAATTTTTGTTAGAATCGATTATTTTTGTCCAAAACGATTACTTTTGTCAGAAACGATTATTTTTGTTCAAAACTAATATTTTTGTCAGTGACGATTATTTTTGTCCGGAACTTAAATTTTTGTCCAAAACAATAATTTTTGTCTGTAACGATTATTTTTGTTCAGAACTAATATTTTTGTCAGAAACGATTTTTTTTGTCCAGAACTTATATTTTTGTGGGAAAAGATTATTTTTGTCCGAAACTAATATTTTTGTCAAAAACGATTATTTTTGTCAGATACGATTATTTTTGTTCAAAACTAATATTTTTTTCAGTGACGATTATTTTTGTCCGGAACTTAAATTTTTGTCCAAAACGACTATTTTCGTCAGAAACGATTATTTTTGTTAGAAACGATAATTTTTGTTAGAATCGATTATTTTTTTCCAAAACGATTACTTTTGTCAGAAACGATCATTTTTGTTCAAAACTAATATTTTTTCCGAAACGATTTTTTTTGTCCAAAATTTATATTTTTGTCAGAAACGATTATTTTTCTTCAAAACTAATATATTTTTCAGAAACGATTATTTTGTCCAGAATATATATTTTTTGCCGAAAAGTTTATATTGTCCGAAACGATTATTTTTGTCCGGAACTTAAATTTTTGTCCAGAACGATTACTTTTGTCAGATACGATTATTTTTGTTCAAAACCAATATTTTTGTCAGTGACGATTATTTTTGTCCGGAACTTAAATTTTTGTCCAAAACGATTATTTTTGTCAGAAACGATTATTTTTGTTCAAAACTAATATTTTTGTCAGATACGATTATTTTTGTTCAAAACTTATACATTTGTCAGAAACGATTATTTTTGTCCAGAACTTATACTTTTGTCGGAAAAGATTATTTTTGTCCGGAACTTAAATTTTTGTCCAAAACGATTATTTTTGTTGAAAACTAATATTTTTGTCAGTGACGATTATTTTTGTCCGGAACTTAAATTTTTGTCAGAAAAGATTTTTTTTGTCAGGAACGATTATTATTGGCAGAAAAGATAATTTTTGTTAGTAACGATTGTTTTTGTTCAAAACTATTATTTTTGTTCAAAAATAATATTTTTGTTCAAAACTAATATTTTTGTCAGTGACGATTATTTTTGTCCGGAACATAAATTTTTGTACAAAACGATTATTTTTGACAGAAACGATTATTTTAGTCTGGAACGATTATTTTTGTTCAAAACTAATATTTTTGTCAGAAACGATGATTTTGGTTCAAAACTAATATATTTGTCAAAAACGATTATTTTTGTCCAGAACTTAAATTTTTGTCAGAAAGGATTTTTTTGTCAGAAACGATTATTTTTGTTCAAAACTAATATTTTTGTCCGAACGATTATTTTTGTCCAAAATTTATATTTTTGTCAGAAACGATTATTTTTTTTTAAAACTAATATATTTGTCAGAAACGATTATTTTGTCCAGAACTTATATTTTTTGCCGAAAAGTTTATATTGTCCGAAACGATTATTTTTGTCCGGAACTTAAATTTTTGTCTAGAACGATTACTTTTGTCAGATACGATTATTTTTGTTCAAAACCAATATTTTTGTCAGTGACGATTATTTTTGTCCGGAACTTAAATTTTTGTCCAAAACGATTATTTTTGTCAGAAATGATTAATTTTGTTCAAAACTAATATTTTTGTCAAAAACGATTATTTTTGTTCAATACTAATATTTTTGTCCGAGACGATTATTTTTGTCCAAAATTTATATTTTTTTTCAGAAACGATTATTTTTGTTCAAAACTAATATATTTGTCAGAAACAATCATTTTTGTCCAGAACTTATATTTTTTTCGGAAAAGATTATTTTTTGTCCGAAACGATTATTTTTGTCCGGAACTTAAATTTTTGACAGATAAGATTTTTTTTGTCAGGAACGATTATTATTGGCAGAAAAGATAATCTTTGTTAGTAACGATTGTTTTTGTTCAAAACTAATATTTTTGTTCAAAACTAATATTTTTGTTCAAAACTAATATTTTTGTCAGTGACGATTATTTTTGTCCGGAACTTAAATTTTTGTCAGAAAGGATTATTTTTTTCAGAAAGGATTATTTTTGTCAGAAACGAATATTTTTTTTCAAATCTTATATTTTTGTCAGAAACGTTTATTTTTTTTCAAAATTAATATTTTTGTCAGAAACGATTATTTTGGTTCAAAACTAATATATTTGTCAGAAACGATTATTTTTGTCCAGAACTTAAATTTTTGTCAGAAAGGATTATTTTTGTCAGAAAGGATTATTTTTGTCAGAAACGATTATTTTTGTTCAAAACTAATATTTTTGTCAGAAACGATTATTTTTGTTCAAAACTGATATATTTTTTAGCGACGATTATTTTTGTCCGGAACTCAAATTTTAGTAAAAACCGATTATTTTGGACAGAAACGATTATTTTAGTAAGGAACGATTATTTTTGTTCAAAACTAATATTTTTGTCAGAAACGATGATTTTGGTTCAAAACTAATATATATGTCAGAAACGATTATTTTTGTCCAGAACTTAAATTTTTGTCAGAAAGGATTTTTTTTGTCAGAAACGATTATTTCTTTCAGAAACGATAATTTTTGTTCAAAACTAATATTTTTGTCAGAAACGATTATTTTTGTCAGATACGATTGTTTTTGTTCAAAACTAATATTTTTGTCAGAAACGATTATTTTTGTCAGAAACGATTATTTTTGTTCAAAACTAATATTTTTGTCAGAAACGATTATTTTTGTCCAGAACTTATACTTTTTTCGGAAAAGATTACTTTGTCAGGAACGATTATTTTTGTCAGAAACGATTATTTTTGTTCAAAACTAATATTTTTTTCCAAAAACGATTTTTTTTGTCCAAAATTTATATTTTTGTCAGAAACGATTATTTTTGTTCAAAACTAATATATTTTTCAGAAACGATTATTATGTCCAGAACATATATTTTTTGCCGAAAAGTTTATATTGTCCGAAACGATTATTTTTGTCCGGAACTTAAATTTTTTTCCAGAACGATTACTTTTGTCAGATACGATTATTTTTGTTCAAAACCAATATTTTTGTCAGTGACGATTATTTTTGCCCGGAACTTAAATTTTTGTCCAAAACGATTATTTTTGTCCAGAACTTATATTTTTGACGGAAAAGATTATTTTTGTCCGGAACTTAAATTTTTGTCCAAAACGATTATTTTTGTTAAAAACTAATATTTTTGTCAGTGACGATCATTTTTGTCCGGAACTTACATTTTTGTCCAAAACAATAATTTTTGTCTGTAACGATTATTTTTGTTCAAAACTAATATATTTGTGAGAAACTATTTTTTTTTCCGGAACTTAAATTTTTGTCCAGAACGATTACTTTTGTCAGATACGATTATTTTTGTTCAAAACCAATATTTTTGCCAGTGACGATTATTTTTGTCCGGAACTTAAATTTTTGTCCAAAACGATTATTCTTGTCAGAAACGATTATTTTTGTTCAAAACTAATATTTTTGTCAGATACGATTATTTTTGTTCAAAACTTATACATTTGTCAGAAACGATTATTTTTGTCCAGAACTTATATTTTTGTCGGAAAAGATTATTTTTGTCCGGAACTTAAATTTTTGTCCAAAACGATTATTTTTGTTGAAAACTAATATTTTTGTCAGAAACGATTATTTTTGTCCGGAACTTATATTTTTTTCAGAAACAATTATTTTTTTCCGATACGATTATTTTTGTTCAAAACCAATATTTTTGTCAGTGACGATTATTTTTGCCCGGAACTTAAATTTTTGTCCAAAACGATTATTTTTGTCCAGAACTTATATTTTTGACGGAAAAGATTATTTTTGTCCGGAACTTAAATTTTTGTCCAAAACGATTATTTTTGTTAAAAACTAATATTTTTGTCAGTGACGATCATTTTTGTCCGGAACTTACATTTTTGTCCAAAACAATAATTTTTGTCTGTAACGATTATTTTTGTTCAAAACTAATATATTTGTGAGAAACTATTTTTTTTTCCGGAACTTAAATTTTTGTCCAGAACGATTACTTTTGTCAGATACGATTATTTTTGTTCAAAACCAATATTTTTGCCAGTGACGATTATTTTTGTCCGGAACTTAAATTTTTGTCCAAAACGATTATTTTTGTCAGAAACGATTATTTTTGTTCAAAACTAATATTTTTGTCAGATACGATTATTTTTGTTCAAAACTTATACATTTGTCAGAAACGATTATTTTTGTCCAGAACTTATATTTTTGTCGGAAAAGATTATTTTTGTCCGGAACTTAAATTTTTGTCCAAAACGATTATTTTTGTTGAAAACTAATATTTTTGTCAGAAACGATTATTTTTGTCCGGAACTTATATTTTTTTCAGAAACAATTATTTTTTTCCGATACGATTATTTTTGTTCAAAACTTATATTTTTGTCAGTGACGATTATTTTTGTCCGGAACTTAAATTTTTGTCCAAAACAATAATTTTTGTCTGTAACGATTATTTTTGTTCAAAACTAATATATTTGTCAGAAACGAATTTTTTTGTCCAGAACTTATATTTTTGTCGGAAAAGATTATTTTTGTCCGAAACTAATATTTTTGTCAAAAACGATTATTTTTGTCAGATACGATTATTTTTGTTCAAAACTAATATTTTTTTCAGTGACGATTATTTTTGTCCTGAACTTAAATTTTTGTCCCAAACGACTATTTTGGTCAGAAACGATTATTTTTGTTCAAAACTAATATTTTTGTCAGATACGATTATTTTTGTTCAAAACTTATACATTTGTCAGAAACGATTATTTTTGTCCAGAACTTATACTTTTGTCGGAAAAGATTATTTTTGTCCGGAACTTAAATTTTTGTCCAAAACGATTATTTTTGTTGAAAACTAATATTTTTGTCAGTGACGATTATTTTTGTCCGGAACTTAAATTTTTGTCCAAAACGACTATTTTCGTCAGAAACGATTATTTTTGTTAGAAACGATAATTTTTGTTAGAATCGATTATTTTTGTCCAAAACTATTATTTTTTTCAGAAACGATTATTTTTGTTCAAAACTAATATTTTTGTCAGAAACGAATTTTTTTGTCCAGAACTTATATTTTTGTCGGAAAAGATTATTTTTGTCCGAAACTAATATTTTTGTCAAAAACGATTATTTTTTTCAGATACGATTATTTTTGTTCAAAACTAATATTTTTTTCAGTGACGATTATTTTTGTCCTGAACTTAAATTTTTGTCCCAAACGACTATTTTGGTCAAAAACGATTATTTTTGTTAGAAACGATAATTTTTGTTAGAATCGATTATTTTTGTCCAAAACGATTACTTTTGTCAGAAACGATTATTTTTGTCCAGAACTTATATTTTTGTCGGAAAAGATTATTTTTGTCCGAAACTAATATTTTTGTCAAAAACGATTATTTTTGTCAGATACGATTATTTTTGTTCAAAACTAATATTTTTTTCAGTTACGATTATTTTTGTCCGGAACTTAAATTTTTGTCCAAAACGACTATTTTCGTCAGAAACGATTATTTTTGTTAGAAACGATAATTTTTGTTAGAATCGATTATTTTTTTCCAAAACGATTACTTTGGTCGGAAAAGATTATTTTTGTCTGAATCGATTATTTTTGTCAGAAACGATAATTTTTGTTAGAAACGATTAGTTTTGTTCAAAACTAATATTTTTGTCAGTGACGATTATCTTTTCCGGAACTTATATTTTTGTCCAAAACGATTATTTTTGTCCAGAACCTATATTTTTGTCGGAAAAGATTATTTTTGTCAGGAACGATTTTTTTTGCCAGAAACGATAATTTTTGTTCAAAACTAATATTTTTGTCCGAAACGATTATTTTTGTCCAGAACTTAAATTTTTGACAGAAACGATTATTTTGTCAGAAACGATACTTTTTGTTAGAAACGATTATTTTTGTTCAAAACTAATATTTTTGTCAGAAACGATTATGTTTGTCCAGAATTTATATTTTTGTCAGAAACGATTATTTTTGTCCGGAATTATTATTTTTGTCAGAAACGATTATTTTTGTTCAAAACTAATATATTTGTCAGAAACGATTATTTTTGTCCAGAACTTAAATTTTTGTCAGAAACGATTATTTTGTCAGAAACGATACTTTTTGTTAGAAACGATTATTTTTGTTCAAAACTAATATTTTTGTCAGAAACGATTATATTTGTCCAGAATTTATATTTTTGTCAGAAACGATTATTTTTGTCCGGAACTTAAATTTTTGTCAGAAAGGATTATTTTTGTCAGAAACGATTATTTTTGTCAGATACGTTAAATTTTGTTCGAAACGAACATTTTTGTCAGAAACGATTATTTTTGTCAGAAACGATAATTTTTGTTAGAAACGATTATTTTTGTTCAAAACTAATATTTTTGTCCAAGACGATTATTTTTGTCCAAAATTTATATTTTTTTCAGAAACGATTATTTTTGTTCAAAACTAATATTTTTGTCAGAAACGAATTTTTTTGTCCAGAACTTATATTTTTGTCGGAAAAGATTATTTTTGTCCGAAACTAATATTTTTGTCAAAAACGATTATTTTTGTCAGATACGATTATTTTTGTTCAAAACTAATATTTTTTTCAGTGACGATTATTTTTGTCCTGAACTTAAATTTTTGTCCCAAACGACTATTTTGGTCAGAAACGATTATTTTTGTTAGAAACGATAATTTTTGTTAGAATCGATTATTTTTGTCCAAAACGATTACTTTTGTCAGAAACGATTATTTTTGTTCAAAACTAAAATTTTTGTCAGTGACGATCATTTTTGTCCGGAACTTAAATTTTTGTCCAAAACAGTAATTTTTGTCTGCAACGATTATTTTTGTTCAAAACTAATATATTTGTCAGAAACGATTTTTTTTGTCCAGAACTTATATTTTTGTCGGAAAAGATTATTTTTGTCCGAAACTAATATTTTTGTCAAAAACGATTATTTTTGTCAGATACGATTATTTTTGTTCAAAACTAATATTTTTTTCAGTGACGATTATTTTTGTCCGGAACTTAAATTTTTGTCCAAAACGACTATTTTCGTCAGAAAAGATTATTTTTGTTAGAAACGATAATTTTTGTTAGAATCGATTATTTTTGTCCAAAACGATTACTTTTGTCAGAAACGATTATTTTTGTTCAAAACTAATATTTTTGACAATGACGATTATTTTTGTACGGAACTTAAATTTTTGTTAGAAAGGATTATTTTTGTCAGAAACTATTATTTTTGTGAGAAACGATAATTTTTGTTCAAAACTAATATTTTTGTCAGTGACGATTATTTTTGTCCGGAACATAAATTTTTGTCCAAAACGATTGTTTTTGTCGGAAACGTTTATTTTTGTTCAAAACTAATGTTTTTGTCAGAAACGATTATTTTTGTCAAGAACTTAAATTTTTTCGGAAATGATTATTTTTGTCCGAAACGATTATTTTTGTCCGGAACTTAAATTTTTGTCAGAAAGGATTATTTTTGTCAGGAACGATTATTTTTGGCAGAAAAGATAATTTTTGTTAGAAACGATTGTTTTTGTTCCAAACTAATATTTTTGTCAGTGACGATTATTTTTGTCCGGAACTTAAATTTTTGTCCAAAACAATAATTTTTGTCTGTAACGATTATCTTTGTTCAGAACTAATATTTTTGTCAGAAACGATTTTTTTTGTCCAGAACTTATATTTTTGTCGGAAAAGATTATTTTTGTCCGAAACTAATATTTTTGTCAAAAACGATTATTTTTGTCAGATACGATTATTTTTGTTCAAAACTAATATTTTTTTCAGTTACGATTATTTTTGTCCGGAACTTAAATTTTTGTCAAAAACGACTATTTTCGTCAGAAACGATTATTTTTGTTAGAAACGATAAGTTTTGTTAGAATCGATTATTTTTTTCCAAAACGATTACTTTTGTCAGAAACGATTATTTTTGTTCAAAACTAATATTTTTGTCCAACACGAATATTTTTGTCAGAAACGATAATTTTTGTTAGAAATTATTTTTTTGTTCAAAACTGATATTTTTGTCAGATACGATTATGTTTGCCAGATACGATTGTTTTTGTTCAAAACTAATATTTTTGTCAGAAACGATGATTTTGGTTCAAAACTAATATATCTGTTAGAAACGATTATTTTTGTCCAGAACTTAAATTTTTGTCAGAAAGGATTTTTTTTGTCAGAAACGATTATTTTTTTCAGAAACGATAATTTTTGTTCAAAACTAATATTTTTGTCGGAAACGATTTTTTTTGTCAGATACGATTGTTTTTGTTCAAAACTAATATGTTTGTCAGAAACGATTATTTTTGTCAGATACGATTATTTTTTTCCATAACTTATATTTTTGTCTGAAAAATTGTTTTTGTCCGAAACAATTATTTTTGTTTAAAACTAACATTTTTGTCGGAAAAGATTATTTTTGTTCAAAACTAATATTTTTGTCAGAAACGATGATTTTTTTCAGAAACGATAATTTTTGTTCAAAACTAATATTTTTGTCAGAAACGATTATTTTTGTCCAGAACTATTATTTTTGTCGGAAAAGATTATTTTTGTCTGAATCGATTATTTTTGTCAGAAACGATAATTTTTGTTAGAAACGATTAGTTTTGTTCAAAACTAATATTTTTGTCAGTGACGATTATCTTTTCCGGAACTTATATTTTTGTCCAAAACGATTATTTTTGTCCAGAACCTATATTTTTGTCGGAAAAGATTATTTTTGTCAGGAACGATTTTTTTTGCCAGAAACGATAATTTTTGTTCAAAACTAATATTTTTGTCCGAAACGATTATTTTTGTCCAGAACTTAAATTTTTGTCAGAAACGATTATTTTGTCAGAAACGATACTTTTTGTTAGAAACGATTATTTATGTTCAAAACTAATATTTTTGTCAGAAACGATTATATTTGTCCAGAATTTATATTTTTGTCAAAAACGATTATTTTTGTCCGGAATTATTATTTTTGTCAGAAACGATTATTTTTGTTCAAAACTAATATATTTGTCAGAAACGATTATTTTTGTCCAGAATTTAAATTTTTGTCAGAAACGATTATTTTGTCAGAAACGATACTTTTTGTTAGAAACGATTATTTTTGTTCAAAACTAATATTTTTGTCAGAAACGATTATATTTGTCCAGAATTTATATTTTTGTCAGAAACGATTATTTTTGTCCGGAACTTAAATTTTTGTCAGAAAGGATTATTTATTATTGATTATTTTGTCAAAACGATTATTTTTGTCAGATACGTTAAATTTTGTTCGAAACGAACATTTTTGTCAGAAACGATTATTTTTGTCAGAAACGATAATTTTTGTTAGAAACGATTATTTTTGTTCAAAACTAATATATTTGTCATTGACGATAATTTTTGTCCAAAACGATTATTTTTGTCAGTAACGATAATTTTTGTTCAAAACTAACATTTTTGTCAGTGACGATTATTTTTGTCCAGAACTTAAATTTTTGTCCAAAACGATTATTTTTTTCAGACACGATTATTTTTGTTCAAAACTAATATCTTGTCAGAAACAATTATTTTTGTCCAGAACTTATACTTTTTTCGGAAAAGATTATTTTTGTCCGAAACGATTATTTTTGTCCGGAACTTAAATTTTTGTCAGAAAAGATTTTTTTTGTCAGGAACGAATATTATTGGCAGAAAAGATAATTTTTGTTAGTAACGATTGTTTTTGTTCATAACTATTATTTTTGTTCAAAAATAATATTTTTGTTCAAAACTAATATTTTTATCAGTGACGATTATTTTTGTCCGGAACTTAAATTTTTGTCAGAAAGGATTATTTTTGTCAGAAACGATTATTTTTGTCAGAAAGGATTATTTTTGTCAGAAACGATTATTTTTGTTCAAAACTAATATTTTTGTCAGAAACGTTTATTTTTGTTCAAAACTAATATTTTTGTCAGAAACGATGATTTTGGTTCAAAACTAATATATCTGTCAGAAACGATTTTTTTGTCCAGAACTTAAATTTTTGTCAGAAAGGATTTATTTTGTCAGAAACGATTATTTTTTTCAGAAACGATAATTTTTGTTCAAAACTAATATTTTTGTCAGAAACGATTATTTTTGTTCAAAACTAATATTTTTGTCGGAAACGATTATTTTTGTTCAAAACTGATATTTTTGTTAGCGACGATTATTTTTGTCCGGAACTCAAATTTTTGTACAAAACGATTATTTTGGACAGAAACGATTATTTTAGACAGGAACGATTATTTTTGTTCAAAACTAATATTTTTGTCAGATACGATTATTTTTGTTCAAAACTTATGCATTTGTCAGAAACGATTATTTTTGTCCAGAACTTATACTTTTGTCGGAAAAGATTATTTTTGTCCGGAACTTAAATTTTTGTCCAAAACGATTATTTTTGTTGAAAACTAATATTTTTGTCAGTGACGATTATTTTTGTCCGGAACTTAAATTTTTGTCCAAAACGACTATTTTCGTCAGAAACGATTATTTTTGTTAGAAACGATAATTTTTGTTAGAATCGATTATTTTTGTCCGAAACGATTATTTTTTCAGAAACGATTATTTTTGTTCAAAACTAATATTTTTGTCAGAAAGGATTATTTTTGTCCGGAACTTATATTTTTGTCGGAAAAGATTATTTTTGTCAGGAACGATTATGTTTGTCAGAAACGATTATTTTTGTTCAAAACTAACATTTTTGTCCGAGACGATTATTTTTCTCCAAAATTTATATTTTTTTTCAGAAACGATTATTTTTGTTCAAAACTAATATATTTGTCAGAAACAATTATTTTTGTCCAGAACTTATATTTTTTTCGGAAAAGACTATTTTTGTCCGAAACGATTATTTTTGTCCGGAACTTAAATTTTTGTCAGAAAAGATTTTTTTTGTCAGGAACGATTATTATTGGCAGAAGAGATAATTTTTGTTAGTAACAATTGTTTTTGTTCAAAATTAATATTTTTGTTCAAAACTAATATTTTTGTCAGTGACGATTATTTTTGTCCGGAACTTAAATTTTTGTCAGAAAGGATTAAATTGGTCAGAAACGTTTATTTTTGTCAGAAAGGATTATTTTTGTCAGAAACGATTATTTTTGTTCAAAACTAATATTTTTGTCAGAAACGATTATTTTTGTTCAAAACTAATTTTTTTTTCAGAAACGATTATTTTGGTTCAAAACTAATATATTTGTCAGAAACAATTATTTTTGTACAGAACTTAAATTTTTGTCAGAAAGGATTATTTTTGTCAGAAAGGATTATTTTTGTCAGAAACGATTATTTTTGTTCAAAACTAATATTTTTGCCAGAAACGATTATTTTTGTTCAAAACTCATATTTTTGTTTCAGACGATTATTTTTGTCCGGAATTCAAATTTTTGTACAAAACGATTATTTTTGACAGAAACGATTATTTTAGTCAGGAACGATTATTTTTGTTCAAAACTAATATTTTTGTCAGAAACGATGATTTTGGTTCAAAACTAATATATTTGTCAAAAACGATTATTTTTGTCCAGAACTTAAATTTTTGTCGGAAAAGATTATTTTTGTCCGGAACTTAAATTTTTGTCCAAAACGATTATTTTTGTTGAAAACTAATATTTTTGTCAGAAACGATTATTTTTGTCCGGAACTTATATTTTTTTCAGAAACAATTATTTTTTTCCGATACGATTATTTTTGTTCAAAACTTATATTTTTGTCAGTGACGATTATTTTTGTCCGGAACTTAAATTTTTGTCCAAAACAATAATTTTTGTCTGTAACGATTATTTTTGTTCAAAACTAATATATTTGTCAGAAACGAATTTTTTTGTCCAGAACTTATATTTTTGTCGGAAAAGATTATTTTTGTCCGAAACTAATATTTTTGTCAAAAACGATTATTTTTGTCAGATACGATTATTTTTGTTCAAAACTAATATTTTTTTCAGTGACGATTATTTTTGTCCTGAACTTAAATTTTTGTCCCAAACGACTATTTTGGTCAGAAACGATTATTTTTGTTAGAAACGATAATTTATGTTAGAATCGATTATTTTTGTCCAAAACGATTACTTTTGTCAGAAACGATTATTTTTGTTCAAAACTAAAATTTTTGTCAGTGACGATCATTTTTGTCCGGAACTTAAATTTTTGTCCAAAACAGTAATTTTTGTCTGTAACGATTATTTTTGTTCAAAACTAATATATTTGTCAGAAACGATTTTTTTTGTCCAGAACTTATATTTTTGTGGGAAAAGATTATTTTTGTCCGAAACTAATATTTTTGTCAAAAACGATTATTTTTGTCAGATACGATTATTTTTCTTCAAAACTAATATTTTTTTCAGTGACGATTATTTTTGTCCGGAACTTAAATTTTTGTCCAAAACGACTATTTTCGTCAGAAACGATTATTTTTGTTAGAAACGATAATTTTTGTTAGAATCGATTATTTTTGTCCAAAACGATTACTTTTGTCAGAAACGATTATTTTTTGATCAAAATTAATCGTTTCTGACAAAAGTAAAATTTTTGACAATGACGATTTTTTTTGTACGGAACTTAAATTTTTGTTAGAAAGGATTATTTTTGTCAGAAACTATTATTTTTGTGAGAAACGATAATTTTTGTTCAAAACTAATAATTTGTCAGTGACGATTATTTTTGTCCGGAACATAAATTTTTGTCCAAAACGATTGTTTTTGTCGGAAACGATTATTTTTGTTCAAAACTAATGTTTTTGTCAGAAACGATTATTTTTGTCAAGAACTTAAATTTTTTCGGAAATGATTATTTTTGTCCGAAACGATTATTTTTGTCCGGAACTTAAATTTTTGTCAGAAAGGATTATTTTTGTCAGGAACGATTATTTTTGGCAGAAAAGATAATTTTTGTTAGAAACGATTGTTTTTGTTCAAAACTAATATTTTTGTCAGTGACGATTATTTTTGTCCGGAACTTAAATTTTTGTCCAAAACAATAATTTTTGTCTGTAACGATTATTTTTGTTCAGAACTAATATTTTTGTCAGAAACGATTTTTTTTGTCCAGAACTTATATTTTTGTCGGAAAAGATTATTTTTGTCCGAAACTAATATTTTTGTCAAAAACGATTATTTTTGTCAGATACGATTATTTTTCTTCAAAACTAATATTTTTTTCAGTGACGATTATTTTTGTCCGGAACTTAAATTTTTGTCCAAAACGACTATTTTCGTCAGAAACGATTATTTTTGTTAGAAACGATAATTTTTGTTAGAATCGATTATTTTTTTCCAAAACGATTACTTTTGTCAGAAACGATTATTTTTGTTCAAAACTAATATTTTTGTCCAACACGAATATTTTTGTCAGAAACGATAATTTTTGTTAGAAATTATTTTTTTGTTCAAAACTAATATTTTTGTCAGAAACGATTATGTTTGCCAGATACGATTGTTTTTGTTCAAAACTAATATTTTTGTAGAAACGATGATTTTGGTTCAAAACTAATATCTCTGTTAGAAACGATAATTTTTGTCCAGAACTTAAATGTTTGTCAGAAAGGATTTTTTTTGTCAGAAACGATTATTTTTTTCAGAAACGATAATTTTTGTTCAAAACTAATATTTTTGTCGGAAACGATTATTTTTGTCAGATACGATTGTTTTTGTTCAAAACTAATATGTTTGTCAGAAACGATTATTTTTGTCAGATACGATTATTTTTTTCCATAACTTATATTTTTGTCGGAAAAATTGTTTTTGTCCGAAACAATTATTTTTGTTTAAAACTAACATTTTTGTCGGAAAAGATTATTTTTGTTCAAAACTAATATTTTTGTCAGAAACGATGATTTTTTTCAGAAACGATAATTTTTGTTCAAAACTAATATTTTTGTCAGAAACGATTATTTTTGTCCAGAACTATTATTTTTGTCGGAAAAGATTATTTTTGTCTGAATCGATTATTTTTGTCAGAAACGATAATTTTTGTTAGAAACGATTAGTTTTGTTCAAAACTAATATTTTTGTCAGTGACGATTATCTTTTCCGGAACTTATATTTTTGTCCAAAACGATTATTTTTGTCCAGAACCTATATTTTTGTCGGAAAAGATTATTTTTGTCAGGAACGATTTTTTTGCCAGAAACGATTATTTTTGTTCAAAACTAATATTTTTGTCCGAAACGATTATTTTTGTCCAGAACTTAAATTTTTGTCAGAAACGATACTTTTTGTTAGAAACGATTATTTTTGTTCAAAACTAATATTTTTGTCAGAAACGATTATATTTGTCCAGAATTTATATTTTTGTCAGAAACGATTATTTTTGTCCGGAATTATTATTTTTGTCAGAAACGATTATTTTTGTTCAAAACTAATATATTTGTCAGAAACGATTATTTTTGTCCAGAACTTAAATTTTTGTCAGAAACGATTATATTGTCAGAAACGATACTTTTTGTTAGAAACGATTATTTTTGTTCAAAACTAATATTTTTGTCAGAAACGATTATATTTGTCCAGAATTTATATTTTTGTCAGAAACGATTATTTTTGTCCGGAACTTAAATTTTTGTCAGAAAGGATTATTTATTATTGATTATTTTGTCAGAAACGATTATTTTTGTCAGAAACGTTAAATTTTGTTCGAAACGAACATTTTTGTTAGAAACGATTATTTTTGTTCAAAACTAATATATTTGTCATTGACGATAATTTTTGTCCAAAACGATTATTTTTGTCAGAAACGATAATTTTTGTTCAAAACTAACATTTTTGTCAGTGACGATTATTTTTGTCCAGAACTTAAATTTTTGTCCAAAACGATTATTTTTTTCAGAAACGATTATTTTTGTTCAAAACTAATATTTTTGTCCGAGACGATTATTTTTGTCCAAAATTTATATTTTTTTCAGAAACGATTATTTTTGTTCAAAACTAATATATTTGTCAGAAACAATTATTTTTGTCCAGAACTTATACTTTTTTCGGAAAAGATTATTTTTGTCCGAAACGATTATTTTTGTCCGGAACTTAAATTTTTGTCAGAAAAGATTTTTTTTGTCAGGAACGATTATTATTGGCAGAAAAGATAATTTTTGTTAGTAACGATTGTTTTTGTTCAAAACTATTATTTTTGTTCAAAAATAATATTTTTGTTCAAAACTAATATTTTTGTCAGTGACGATTATTTTTGTCCGGAACTTAAATTTTTGTCAGAAAGGATTATTTTTGTCAGCAACGATTATTTTTGTCAGAAAGGATTATTTTTGTCAGAAACGATTATTTTTGTTCAAAACTAATATTTTTGTCAGAAACGTTTATTTTTGTTCAAAACTAATATTTTTGTCAGAAACGATTATTTTGGTTCAAAACTAATATATTTGTCAAAAACGATTATTTTTGTCCAGAACTTAAATTTTTGTCAGAAAGGATTATTTTTGTCAGAAAGGATTATTTTTGTCAGAAACGATTATTTTTGTTCAAAACTAATATTTTTGTCAGAAACGATGATTTTGGTTCAAAACTAATATATCTGTCAGAAACGATTTTTTTGTCCAGAACTTAAATTTTTGTCAGAAAGGATTTTTTTTTTCAGAAACGATTATTTTTTTCAGAAACGATAATTTTTGTTCAAAACTAATATTTTTGTCAGAAACGATTATTTTTGTCAGATACGATTGTTTTTGTTCAAAACTAATATTTTTGTCAGAAACGATTATTTTTGTCAGAAACGATTATTTTTGTTCAAAACTAATATTTATGTCAGAAACGATTATTTTTGTCCAGAACGTATATTTTTTTCGGAAAAGATTACTTTGTCAGGAACGATTATTTTTGTCAGAAACGATTATTTTTTTCAGAAACGATAATTTTTGTTCAAAACTAATATTTTTTTCCGAAACGATTTTTTTTCTCCAAAATTTATATTTTTGTCAGAAACGATTACTTTTCTTCAAAACTAATATATTTTTCAGAAACGATTATTGTGTCAAGAACATATATTTTTTGCCCAAAAGTTTATATTGTCCGAAACGATTATTTTTGTCCGGAACTTAAATTTTTGTCCAAAACGACTATTTTCGTCAGAAACGATTATTTTTGTTAGAAACGATAATTTTTGTTAGAATCGATTATTTTTGTCCAAAACTATTATTTTTTTCAGAAACGATTATTTTTGTTCAAAACTAATATTTTTGTCAGAAACGAATTTTTTTGTCCAGAACTTATATTTTTGTCGGAAAAGATTATTTTTGTCCGAAACTAATATTTTTGTCACAAACGATTATTTTTGTCAGATACGATTATTTTTGTTCAAAACTAATATTTTTTTCAGTGACGATTATTTTTGTCCTGAACTTAAATTTTTGTCCCAAACGACTATTTTGGTCAGAAACGATTATTTTTGTTAGAAACGATAATTTTTGTTAGAATCGATTATTTTTGTCCAAAACGATTACTTTTGTCAGAAACGATTATTTTTGTCCAGAACTTATATTTTTGTCGGAAAAGATTATTTTTGTCCGAAACTAATATTTTTGTCAAAAACGATTATTTTTGTCAGATACGATTATTTTTGTTCAAAACTAATATTTTTTTCAGTTACGATTATTTTTGTCCGGAACTTAAATTTTTGTCCAAAACGACTATTTTCGTCAGAAACGATTATTTTTGTTAGAAACGATAATTTTTGTTAGAATCGATTATTTTTTTCCAAAACGATTACTTTGGTCGGAAAAGATTATTTTTGTCTGAATCGATTATTTTTGTCAGAAACGATAATTTTTGTTAGAAACGATTAGTTTTGTTCAAAACTAATATTTTTGTCAGTGACGATTATCTTTTCCGGAACTTATATTTTTGTCCAAAACGATTATTTTTGTCCAGAACCTATATTTTTGTCGGAAAAGATTATTTTTGTCAGGAACGATTTTTTTTGCCAGAAACGATAATTTTTGTTCAAAACTAATATTTTTGTCCGAAACGATTATTTTTGTCCAGAACTTAAATTTTTGTCAGAAACGATTATTTTGTCAGAAACGATACTTTTTGTTAGAAACGATTATTTTTGTTCAAAACTAATATTTTTGTCAGAAACGATTATATTTGTCCAGAATTTATATTTTTGTCAGAAACGATTATTTTTGTCCGGAACTTAAATTTTTGTCAGAAAGGATTATTTTTGTCAGAAACGATTATTTTTGTCAGATACGTTAAATTTTGTTCGAAACGAACATTTTTGTCAGAAACGATTATTTTTGTCAGAAACGATAATTTTTGTTAGAAACGATTATTTTTGTTCAAAACTAATATTTTTGTCCGAGACGATTATTTTTGTCCAAAATTTATATTTTTTTCAGAAACGATTATTTTTGTTCAAAACTAATATTTTTGTCAGAAACGAATTTTTTTGTCCAGAACTTATATTTTTGTCGGAAAAGATTATTTTTGTCCGAAACTAATATTTTTGTCAAAAACGATTATTTTTGTCAGATACGATTATTTTTGTTCAAAACTAATATTTTTTTCAGTGACGATTATTTTTGTCCTGAACTTAAATTTTTGTCCCAAACGACTATTTTGGTCAGAAACGATTATTTTTGTTAGAAACGATAATTTTTGTTAGAATCGATTATTTTTGTCCAAAACGATTACTTTTGTCAGAAACGATTATTTTTGTTCAAAACTAAAATTTTTGTCAGTGACGATCATTTTTGTCCGGAACTTAAATTTTTGTCCAAAACAGTAATTTTTGTCTGTAACGATTATTTTTGTTCAAAACTAATATATTTGTCTGAAACGATTTTTTTTGTCCAGAACTTATATTTTTGTCGGAAAAGATTATTTTTGTCCGAAACTAATATTTTTGTCAAAAACGATTATTTTTGTCAGATACGATTCTTTTTGTTCAAAACTAATATTTTTTTCAGTGACGATTATTTTTGTCCGGAACTTAAATTTTTGTCCAAAACGACTATTTTCGTCAGAAAATATTATTTTTGTTAGAAACGATAATTTTTGTTAGAATCGATTATTTTTGTCCAAAACGATTACTTTTGTCAGAAACGATTATTTTTGTTCAAAACTAATATTTTTGACAATGACGATTATTTTTGTACGGAACTTAAATTTTTGTTAGAAAGTATTATTTTTGTCAGAAACTATTATTTTTGTGAGAAACGATAATTTTTGTTCAAAACTAATATTTTTGTCAGTGACGATTATTTTTGTCCGGAACATAAATTTTTGTCCAAAACGATTGTTTTTGTCGGAAACGATTATTTTTGTTCAAAACTAATGTTTTTGTCAGAAACGATTATTTTTGTCAAGAACTTAAATTTTTTCGGAAATGATTATTTTTGTCCGAAACGATTATTTTTGTCCGGAACTTAAATTTTTGTCAGAAAGGATTATTTTTGTCAGGAACGATTATTTTTGGCAGAAAAGATAATTTTTGTTAGAAACGATTGTTTTTGTTCCAAACTAATATTTTTGTCAGTGACGATTATTTTTGTCCGGAACTTAAATTTTTGTCCAAAACAATAATTTTTGTCTGTAACGATTATCTTTGTTCAGAACTAATATTTTTGTCAGAAACGATTTTTTTTGTCCAGAACTTATATTTTTGTCGGAAAAGATTATTTTTGTCCGAAACTAATATTTTTGTCAAAAACGATTATTTTTGTCAGATACGATTATTTTTGTTCAAAACTAATATTTTTTTCAGTTACGATTATTTTTGTCCGGAACTTAAATTTTTGTCCAAAACGACTATTTTCGTCAGAAACGATTATTTTTGTTAGAAACGATAATTTTTGTTAGAATCGATTATTTTTTTCCAAAACGATTACTTTTGTCAGAAACGATTATTTTTGTTCAAAACTAATATTTTTGTCCAACACGAATATTTTTGTCAGAAACGATAATTTTTGTTAGAAATTATTTTTTTGTTCAAAACTAATATTTTTGTCAGAAACGATTATGTTTGCCAGATACGATTGTTTTTGTTCAAAACTAATATTTTTGTCAGAAACGATGATTTTGGTTCAAAACTAATATATCAGTTAGAAACGATTATTTTTGTCCAGAACTTAAATTTTTGTCAGAAAGGATTTTTTTTGTCAGAAACGATTATTTTTTTCAGAAACGATAATTTTTGTTCAAAACTAATATTTTTGTCGGAAACGATTTTTTTTGTCAGATACGATTGTTTTTGTTCAAAACTAATATGTTTGTCAGAAACGATTATTTTTGTCAGATACGATTATTTTTTTCCATAACTTATATTTTTGTCGGAAAAATTGTTTTTGTCCGAAACAATTATTTTTGTTTAAAACTAACATTTTTGTCGGAAAAGATTATTTTTGTTCAAAACTAATATTTTTGTCAGAAACGATGATTTTTTTCAGAAACGATAATTTTTGTTCAAAACTAATATTTTTGTCAGAAACGATTATTTTTGTCCAGAACTATTATTTTTGTCGGAAAAGATTATTTTTGTCTGAATCGATTATTTTTGTCAGAAACGATAATTTTTGTTAGAAACGATTAGTTTTGTTCAAAACTAATATTTTTGTCAGTGACGATTATCTTTTCCGGAACTTATATTTTTGTCCAAAACGATTTTTTTTGTCCAGAACCTATATTTTTGTCGGAAAAGATTATTTTTGTCAGGAACGATTTTTTTTGCCAGAAACGATAATTTTTGTTCAAAACTAATATTTTTGTCCGAAACGATTATTTTTGTCCAGAACTTAAATTTTTGTCAGAAACGATTATTTTGTCAGAAACGATACTTTTTGTTAGAAACGATTATTTATGTTCAAAACTAATATTTTTGTCAGAAACGATTATATTTGTCCAGAATTTATATTTTTGTCAGAAACGATTATTTTTGTCCGGAATTATTATTTTTGTCAGAAACGATTATTTTTGTTCAAAACTAATATATTTGTCAGAAACGATTATTTTTGTCCAGAACTTAAATTTTTGTCAGAAACGATTATTTTGTCAGAAACGATACTTTTTGTTAGAAACGATTATTTTTGTTCAAAACTAATATTTTTGTCAGAAACGATTATATTTGTCCAGAATTTATATTTTTGTCAGAAACGATTATTTTTGTCCGGAACTTAAATTTTTGTCAGAAAGGATTATTTATTATTGATTATTTTGTCAAAACGATTATTTTTGTCAGATACGTTAAATTTTGTTCGAAACGAACATTTTTGTCAGAAACGATTATTTTTGTCAGAAACGATAATTTTTGTTAGAAACGATTATTTTTGTTCAAAACTAATATATTTGTCATTGACGATAATTTTTGTCCAAAACGATTATTTTTGTCAGTAACGATAATTTTTGTTCAAAACTAACATTTTTGTCAGTGACGATTATTTTTGTCCAGAACTTAAATTTTTGTCCAAAACGATTATTTTTTTCAGACACGATTATTTTTGTTCAAAACTAATATCTTGTCAGAAACAATTATTTTTGTCCAGAACTTATACTTTTTTCGGAAAAGATTATTTTTGTCCGAAACGATTATTTTTGTCCGGAACTTAAATTTTTGTCAGAAAAGATTTTTTTTGTCAGGAACGATTATTATTGGCAGAAAAGATAATTTTTGTTAGTAACGATTGTTTTTGTTCATAACTATTATTTTTGTTCAAAAATAATATTTTTGTTCAAAACTAATATTTTTATCAGTGACGATTATTTTTGTCCGGAACTTAAATTTTTGTCAGAAAGGATTATTTTTGTCAGAAACGATTATTTTTGTCAGAAAGGATTATTTTTGTCAGAAACGATTATTTTTGTTCAAAACTAATATTTTTGTCAGAAACGTTTATTTTTGTTCAAAACTAATATTTTTGTCAGAAACGATGATTTTGGTTCAAAACTAATATATCTGTCAGAAACGATTTTTTTGTCCAGAACTTAAATTTTTGTCAGAAAGGATTTTTTTTGTCAGAAACGATTATTTTTTTCAGAAACGATAATTTTTGTTCAAAACTAATATTTTTGTCAGAAACGATTATTTTTGTTCAAAACTAATATTTTTGTCGGAAACGTTTATTTTTGTTCAAAACTGATATTTTTGTTAGCGACGATTATTTTTGTCCGGAACTCAAATTTTTGTACAAAACGATTATTTTGGACAGAAACGATTATTTTAGACAGGAACGATTATTTTTGTTCAAAACTAATATTTT
The DNA here is from genome assembly GCA_020796165.1 of Pantala flavescens. Classification (NCBI taxonomy): domain Eukaryota; kingdom Metazoa; phylum Arthropoda; class Insecta; order Odonata; family Libellulidae; genus Pantala; species Pantala flavescens. The sequence continues at coordinate 50,025,330 of CM036879.1, read as the reverse complement.
TGACAGATACGATTATTTTTGTTCAAAACTTATGCATTTGTCAGAAACGATTATTTTTGTCCAGAACTTATACTTTTGTCGGAAAAGATTATTTTTGTCCGGAACTTAAATTTTTGTCCAAAACGATTATTTTTGTTGAAAACTAATATTTTTGTCAGTGACGATTATTTTTGTCCGGAACTTAAATTTTTGTCCAAAACGACTATTTTCGTCAGAAACGATTATTTTTGTTAGAAACGATAATTTTTGTTAGAATCGATTATTTTTGTCCAAAACGATTATTTTTTCAGAAACGATTATTTTTGTTCAAAACTAATATTTTTGTCAGAAAGGATTATTTTTGTCCGGAACTTATATTTTTGTCGGAAAAGATTATTTTTGTCAGGAACGATTATGTTTGTCAGAAACGATTATTTTTGTTCAAAACTAACATTTTTGTCCGAGACGATTATTTTTCTCCAAAATTTATATTTTTTTTCAGAAACGATTATTTTTGTTCAAAACTAATATATTTGTCAGAAACAATTATTTTTGTCCAGAACTTATATTTTTTTCGGAAAAGACTATTTTTGTCCGAAACGATTATTTTTGTCCGGAACTTAAATTTTTGTCAGAAAAGATTTTTTTTGTCAGGAACGATTATTATTGGCAGAAGAGATAATTTTTGTTAGTAACAATTGTTTTTGTTCAAAATTAATATTTTTGTTCAAAACTAATATTTTTGTCAGTGACGATTATTTTTGTCCGGAACTTAAATTTTTGTCAGAAAGGATTAAATTGGTCAGAAACGTTTATTTTTGTCAGAAAGGATTATTTTTGTCAGAAACGATTATTTTTGTTCAAAACTAATATTTTTGTCAGAAACGATTATTTTTGTTCAAAACTAATTTTTTTTTCAGAAACGATTATTTTGGTTCAAAACTAATATATTTGTCAGAAACAATTATTTTTGTACAGAACTTAAATTTTTGTCAGAAAGGATTATTTTTGTCAGAAAGGATTATTTTTGTCAGAAACGATTATTTTCGTTCCAAACTAATATATTTGACAGAAACGATTACTTTTGTCCGAAACAATTATTTTTGTTCAAAACGATTATTTTTGACAGAAACGATTATTTTAGTCAGGAACGATTATTTTTGTTCAAAACTAATATTTTTGTCAGAAACGATGATTTTGGTTCAAAACTAATATATTTGTCAAAAACGATTATTTTTGTCCAGAACTTAAATTTTTGTCAGAAAGGATTTTTTTGTCAGAAACGATTATTTTTGTTCAAAACTAATATTTTTGTCCGAACGATTATTTTTGTCCAAAATTTATATTTTTGTCAGAAACGATTATTTTTTTTTAAAACTAATATATTTGTCAGAAACGATTATTTTGTCCAGAACTTATATTTTTTGCCGAAAAGTTTATATTGTCCGAAACGATTATTTTTGTCCGGAACTTAAATTTTTGTCTAGAACGATTACTTTTGTCAGATACGATTATTTTTGTTCAAAACCAATATTTTTGTCGGTGACGATTTTTTTTGTCCGGAACTTAAATTTTTGTCCAAAACGATTATTTCTGTCAGAAATGATTAATTTTGTTCAAAACTAATATTTTTGTCAAAAACGATTATTTTTGTTCAAAACTAATATTTTTGTCCGAGACGATTATTTTTGTCCAAAATTTATATTTTTTTTCAGAAACGATTATTTTTGTTCAAAACTAATATATTTGTCAGAAACAATTATTTTTGTCCAGAACTTATATTTTTTTCGGAAAAGATTATTTTTTGTCCGAAACGAATATTTTTGTTCGGAACTTAAATTTTTGTCAGATAAGATTTTTTTTGTCAGGAACGATTATTATTGGCAGAAAAGATAATTTTTGTTAGTAACGATTGTTTTTGTTCAAAACTAATATTTTTGTTCAAAACTAATATTTTTGTTCAAAACTAATATTTTTGTCAGTGACGATTATTTTTGTCCGGAACTTAAATTTTTGTCAGAAAGGATTATTTTTGTCAGAAACGATTATTTTTGTCAGAAAGGATTATTTTTGTCAGAAACGAATATTTTTGTTCAAAACTTATATTTTTGTCAGAAACGATTATTTTTGTTCAAAACTAATATTTTTGTCAGAAACGATTATTTTGGTTCAAAACTAATATATTTGTCAGAAACGATTATTTTTGTCCAGAACTTAAATTTTTGTCAGAAAGGATTATTTTTGTCAGAAAGGATTATTTTTGTCAGAAACGATTATTTTTGTTCAAAACTAATATTTTTGTCAGAAACGATTATTTTTGTTCAAAACTGATATATTTTTTAGCGACGATTATTTTTGTCCGGATCTCAAATTTTAGTAAAAACCGATTATTTTGGACAGAAACGATTATTTTTGTTCAAAACTAATATTTTTGTCAGAAACGATTATTTTTGTCCAGAACTTATATTTTTTTCGGAAAAGATTACTTTGTCAGGAACGATTATTTTTGTCAGAAACGATTATTTTTGTTCAAAACTAATATTTTTTTCCGAAACGATTTTTTTTTGTCCAAAATTTATATTTTTGTCAGAAACGATTATTTTTGTTCAAAACTAATATATTTTTCAGAAACGATTATTTTGTCCAGAACATATATTTTTTGCCGAAAAGTTTATATTGTCCGAAACGATTATTTTTGTCCGGAACTTAAATTTTTTTCCAGAACGATTACTTTTGTCAGATACGATTATTTTTGTTCAAAACCAATATTTTTGTCAGTGACGATTATTTTTGCCCGGAACTTAAATTTTTGTCCAAAACGATTATTTTTGTCAGAAACGATTATTTTTGTTCAAAACTAATATTTTTGTCAGATACGATTATTTTTGTTCAAAACTTATACATTTGTCAGAAACGATTATTTTTGTCCAGAACTTATATTTTTGACGGAAATGATTATTTTTGTCCGGAACTTAAATTTTTGTCCAAAACGATTATTTTTGTTAAAAACTAATATTTTTGTCAGTGACGATCATTTTTGTCCGGAACTTAGATTTTTTTCCAAAACAATAATTTTTGTCTGTAACGATTATTTTTGTTCAAAACTAATATATTTGTCAGAAACGATTTTTTTTGTCCAGAACTTATAATTTTGTCGGAAAAGATTATTTTTGTCCGAAACTAATATTTTTGTCAAAAACGATTATTTTTGTCAGATACGATTATTTTTGTTCAAAACTAATATTTTTTTCAGTGACGATTATTTTAGTCCTGAACTTAAATTTTTGTCCAAAACGACTATTTTCGTCAGAAACGATTATTTTTGTTAGAAACGATAATTTTTGTTAGAATCGATTATTTTTGTCCAAAACGATTATTTTTTTCAGAAACGATTATTTTTGTTGAAAACTAATATTTTTGTCAGAAAGGATTATTTTTGTCCGGAACTTATATTATTGTCGGAAAAGATTATTTTTGTCCGAAACTAATATTTTTGTCAAAAACGATTATTTTGTCGGATACGATTATTTTTGTTCAAAACTAATATTTTTTTCAGTGACGATTATTTTTGTCCGGAACTTACATTTTTGTCCAAAACAATAATTTTTGTCTGTAACGATTATTTTTGTTAGAAACGAATATATTTGTCAGAAACTATTTTTTTTTCCGGAACTTAAATTTTTGTCAAGAACGATTACTTTTGTCAGATACGATTATTTTTGTTCAAAACCAATATTTTTGCCAGTGACGATTATTTTTGTCCGGAACTTAAATTTTTGTCTAAAACGATTATTTTTGTCAGAAACGATTATTTTTGTTCAAAACTAATATTTTTGTCAGATACGATTATTTTTGTTCAAAACTTATACATTTGTCAGAAACGATTATTTTTGTCCAGAACTTATATTTTTGTCGGAAAAGATTATTTTTGTCCGGAACTTAAATTTTTGTCCAAAACGATTATTTTTGTTGAAAACTAATATTTTTGTCAGAAACGATTATTTTTGTCCGGAACTTATATTTTTTTCAGAAACAATTATTTTTTTCCGATACGATTATTTTTGTTCAAAACTTATATTTTTGTCAGTGACGATTATTTTTGTCCGGAACTTAAATTTTTGTCCAAAACAATAATTTTTGTCTGTAACGATTATTTTTGTTCAAAACTAATATATTTGTCAGAAACGAATTTTTTTGTCCAGAACTTATATTTTTGTCGGAAAAGATTATTTTTGTCCGAAACTAATATTTTTGTCAAAAACGATTATTTTTGTCAGATACGATTATTTTTGTTCAAAACTAATATTTTTTTCAGTGACGATTATTTTTGTCCTGAACTTAAATTTTTGTCCCAAACGACTATTTTGGTCAGAAACGATTATTTTTGTTAGAAATGATAATTTTTGTTAGAATCGATTATTTTTGTCCAAAACGATTACTTTTGTCAGAAACGGTTATTTTTGTTCAAAACTAAAATTTTTGTCAGTGACGATCATTTTTGTCCGGAACTTAAATTTTTGTCGAAAACAGTAATTTTTGTCTGTAACGATTATTTTTGTTCAAAACTAATATATTTGTCAGAAACGATTTTTTTTGTCCAGAACTTATATTTTTGTCGGAAAAGATTATTTTTGTCCGAAACTAATATTTTTTTCAAAAACGATTATTTTTGTCAGATACGATTATTTTTGTTCAAAACTAATATTTTTTTCAGTGACGATTATTTTTGTCCGGAACTTAAATTTTTGTCCAAAACGACTATTTTCGTCAAAAACGATCATTTTTGTTAGAAACGATAATTTTTGTTAGAATCGATTATTTTTGTCCAAAACGATTACTTTTGTCAGAAACGATTATTTTTGTTCAAAACTAATATTTTTGACAATGACGATTATTTTTGTACGGAACTTAAATTTTTGTTAGAAAGGATTATTTTTGTCAGAAACTATTATTTTTGTGAGAAACGATAATTTTTGTTCAAAACTAATATTTTTGTCAGTGACGATTATTTTTGTCCGGAACATAAATTTTTGTCCAAAACGATTGTTTTTGTCGGAAACGATTATTTTTGTTCAAAACTAATGTTTTTGTCAGAAACGATTATTTTTGTCAAGAACTTAAATTTTTTCGGAAATGATTATTTTTGTCCGAAACGATTATTTTTGTCCGGAACTTAAATTTTTGTCAGAAAGGATTATTTTTGTCAGGAACGATTATTTTTGGCAGAAAAGATAATTTTTGTTAGAAACGATTGTTTTTGTTCAAAACTAATATTTTTGTCAGTGACGATTATTTTTGTCCGGAACTTAAATTTTTGTCCAAAACAATAATTTTTGTCTGTAACGATTATTTTTGTTCAGAACTAATATTTTTGTCAGAAACGATTTTTTTTGTCCAGAACTTATATTTTTGTCGGAAAAGATTATTTTTGTCCGAAACTAATATTTTTGTCAAAAACGATTATTTTTGTCAGATGCGATTATTTTTGTTCAAAACTAATATTTTTTTCAGTGACGATTATTTTTGTCCGGAACTTAAATTTTTGTCCAAAACGACTATTTTCGTCAGAAACGATTATTTTTGTAAGAAACGATAATTTTTGTTAGAAATTATTTTTTTGTTCAAAACTAATATTTTTGTCAGAAACAATTATGTTTGCCAGATACGATTGTTTTTGTTCAAAACTAATATTTTTGTCAGAAACGATGATTTTGGTTCAAAACTAATATATCTGTTAGAAACGATTATTTTTGTCCAGAACTTAAATTTTTGTCAGAAAGGATTTTTTTTGTCAGAAACGATTATTTTTTTCAGAAACGATAATTTTTGTTCAAAACTAATATTTTTGTCGGAAACGATTATTTTTGTCAGATACGATTGTTTTTGTTCAAAACTAATATGTTTGTCAGAAACGATTATTTTTGTCAGATACGATTATTTTTTTCCATAACTTATATTTTTGTCGGAAAAATTGTTTTTGTCCGAAACAATTATTTTTGTTTAAAACTAACATTTTTGTCGGAAAAGATTAATTTTGTTCAAAACTAATATTTTTGTCAGAAACGATGATTTTTTTCAGAAACGATAATTTTTGTTCAAAACTAATATTTTTGTCAGAAACGATTATTTTTGTCCAGAACTATTATTTTTGTCGGAAAAGATTATTTTTGTCTGAATCGATTATTTTTGTCAGAAACGATAATTTTTGTTAGAAACGATTAGTTTTGTTCAAAACTAATATTTTTGTCAGTGACGATTATCTTTTCCGGAACTTATATTTTTGTCCAAAACGATTATTTTTGTCCAGAACCTGTATTTTTGTCGGAAAAGATTATTTTTGTCAGGAACGATTTTTTTTGCCAGAAACGATAATTTTTGTTCAAAACTAATATTTTTGTCCGAAACGATTATTTTTGTCCAGAACTTAAATTTTTGTCAGAAACGATTATTTTGTCAGAAACGATACTTTTTGTTAGAAACGATTATTTTTGTTCAAAACTAATATTTTTGTCAGAAACGATTATATTTGTCCAGAATTTATATTTTTGTCAGAAACGATTATTTTTGTCCGGAACTTAAATTTTTTACAGAAAGGATTATTTTTGTCAGAAACGATTATTTTTGTCAGAAACGTTAAATTTTGTTCGAAACGAACATTTTTGTCAGAAACGATTATTTTTGTCATGAACTTATACTTTTGTCGGAAAAGATTATTTTTGTCCGGAACTTAAATTTTTGTCCAAAACGATTATTTTTGTTGAAAACTAATATTTTTGTCAGTGACGATTATTTTTGTCCGGAACTTAAATTTTTGTCCAAAACGACTATTTTCGTCAGAAACGATTATTTTTGTTAGAAACGATAATTTTTGTTAGAATCGATTATTTTTGTCCAAAACGATTATTTTTTCAGAAACGATTATTTTTGTTCAAAACTAATATTTTTGTCAGAAAGGATTATTTTTGTCCGGAACTTATATTTTTGTCGGAAAAGATTATTTTTGTCAGGAACGATTATGTTTGTCAGAAACGATTATTTTTGTTCAAAACTAACATTTTTGTCCGAGACGATTATTTTTCTCCAAAATTTATATTTTTTTTCAGAAACGATTATTTTTGTTCAAAACTAATATATTTGTCAGAAACAATTATTTTTGTCCAGAACTTATATTTTTTTCGGAAAAGACTATTTTTGTCCGAAACGATTATTTTTGTCCGGAACTTAAATTTTTGTCAGAAAAGATTTTTTTTGTCAGGAACGATTATTATTGGCAGAAGAGATAATTTTTGTTAGTAACAATTGTTTTTGTTCAAAATTAATATTTTTGTTCAAAACTAATATTTTTGTCAGTGACGATTATTTTTGTCCGGAACTTAAATTTTTGTCAGAAAGGATTAAATTGGTCAGAAACGTTTATTTTTGTCAGAAAGGATTATTTTTGTCAGAAACGATTATTTTTGTTCAAAACTAATATTTTTGTCAGAAACGATTATTTTTGTTCAAAACTAATTTTTTTTTCAGAAACGATTATTTTGGTTCAAAACTAATATATTTGTCAGAAACAATTATTTTTGTACAGAACTTAAATTTTTGTCAGAAAGGATTATTTTTGTCAGAAAGGATTATTTTTGTCAGAAACGATTATTTTCGTTCCAAACTAATATATTTGACAGAAACGATTACTTTTGTCCGAAACAATTATTTTTGTTCAAAACGATTATTTTTGACAGAAACGATTATTTTAGTCAGGAACGATTATTTTTGTTCAAAACTAATATTTTTGTCAGAAACGATGATTTTGGTTCAAAACTAATATATTTGTCAAAAACGATTATTTTTGTCCAGAACTTAAATTTTTGTCAGAAAGGATTTTTTTGTCAGAAACGATTATTTTTGTTCAAAACTAATATTTTTGTCCGAACGATTATTTTTGTCCAAAATTTATATTTTTGTCAGAAACGATTATTTTTTTTTAAAACTAATATATTTGTCAGAAACGATTATTTTGTCCAGAACTTATATTTTTTGCCGAAAAGTTTATATTGTCCGAAACGATTATTTTTGTCCGGAACTTAAATTTTTGTCTAGAACGATTACTTTTGTCAGATACGATTATTTTTGTTCAAAACCAATATTTTTGTCGGTGACGATTTTTTTTGTCCGGAACTTAAATTTTTGTCCAAAACGATTTTTTCTGTCAGAAATGATTAATTTTGTTCAAAACTAATATTTTTGTCAAAAACGATTATTTTTGTTCAAAACTAATATTTTTGTCCGAGACGATTATTTTTGTCCAAAATTTATATTTTTTTTCAGAAACGATTATTTTTGTTCAAAACTAATATATTTGTCAGAAACAATTATTTTTGTCCAGAACTTATATTTTTTTCGGAAAAGATTATTTTTTGTCCGAAACGAATATTTTTGTTCGGAACTTAAATTTTTGTCAGATAAGATTTTTTTTGTCAGGAACGATTATTATTGGCAGAAAAGATAATTTTTGTTAGTAACGATTGTTTTTGTTCAAAACTAATATTTTTGTTCAAAACTAATATTTTTGTTCAAAACTAATATTTTTGTCAGTGACGATTATTTTTGTCCGGAACTTAAATTTTTGTCAGAAAGGATTATTTTTGTCAGAAACGATTATTTTTGTCAGAAAGGATTATTTTTGTCAGAAACGAATATTTTTGTTCAAAACTTATATTTTTGTCAGAAACGATTATTTTTGTTCAAAACTAATATTTTTGTCAGAAACGATTATTTTGGTTCAAAACTAATATATTTGTCAGAAACGATTATTTTTGTCCAGAACTTAAATTTTTGTCAGAAAGGATTATTTTTGTCAGAAAGGATTATTTTTGTCAGAAACGATTATTTTTGTTCAAAACTAATATTTTTGTCAGAAACGATTATTTTTGTTCAAAACTGATATATTTTTTAGCAACGATTATTTTTGTCCGGATCTCAAATTTTAGTAAAAACCGATTATTTTGGACAGAAACGATTATTTTTGTTCAAAACTAATATTTTTGTCAGAAACGATTATTTTTGTCCAGAACTTATATTTTTTTTCGGAAAAGATTACTTTGTCAGGAACGATTATTTTTGTCAGAAACGATTATTTTTTTTCTAAACTAATATTTTTTCCGAAACGATTTTTTTTTGTCCAAAATTTATATTTTTGTCAGAAACGATTATTTTTGTTCAAAACTAATATATTTTTCAGAAACGATTATTTTGTCCAGAACATATATTTTTTGCCGAAAAGTTTATATTGTCCGAAACGATTATTTTTGTCCGGAACTTAAATTTTTTTCCAGAACGATTACTTTTGTCAGATACGATTATTTTTGTTCAAAACCAATATTTTTGTCAGTGACGATTATTTTTGCCCGGAACTTAAATTTTTGTCCAAAACGATTATTTTTGTCAGAAACGATTATTTTTGTTCAAAACTAATATTTTTGTCAGATACGATTATTTTTGTTGAAAACTTATACATTTGTCAGAAACGATTATTTTTGTCCAGAACTTATATTTTTGACGGAAATGATTATTTTTGTCCGGAACTTAAATTTTTGTCCAAAACGATTATTTTTGTTAAAAACTAATATTTTTGTCAGTGACGATCATTTTTGTCCGGAACTTAGATTTTTTTCCAAAACAATAATTTTTGTCTGTAACGATTATTTTTGTTCAAAACTAATATATTTGTCAGAAACGATTTTTTTTGTCCAGAACTTATAATTTTGTCGGAAAAGATTATTTTTGTCCGAAACTAATATTTTTGTCAAAAACGATTATTTTTGTCAGATACGATTATTTTTGTTCAAAACTAATATTTTTTTCAGTGACGATTATTTTAGTCCTGAACTTAAATTTTTGTCCAAAACGACTATTTTCGTCAGAAACGATTATTTTTGTTAGAAACGATAATTTTTGTTAGAATCGATTATTTTTGTCCAAAACG